>OX336339.1:9134514-10382454 GCA_946902875.1 Nematopogon swammerdamellus | reverse complement strand
TGACTATGTAAAGCTGCAAATAGAAGCCGAAAACAAAGGTTTAGTCTGGAAATTTATTCCTCCCAGCAGTCCATGGATGGGAGGAGCTTGGGAGCGGCTCATAAGGAGCATCAAAACTGCGATGAAGGTTATATTGAAAAGCCGTTCACCCAGAGATGAAGTTTTGCAGACCGTACTTACAGAAGTAGAGCATCTTGTCAACAGCCGGCCGCTGACTGCTGTTTCTGTAGACTGCCGAGATCCAGAAGCAATTACGCCGAATCATTTTCTGATAAACAGATCTTCTGGAACCCCGCTACCAGGAAAATTTGATGATACAGATCTCTGTACTAGAAAACAGTGGCGAACTTCACAAAGACTCACAGATATGTTCTGGCATCGATGGGTACGAGAATATTTACCGCTCTTACTTCGACGGACAAAATGGACATCAGAATCTCGAGATCTAAAAGTTGGCGATGTCGTCCTGATTGCTGACACAAACTTACCTCGCGGCACCTGGCTGAAAGGTGTTGTCAAATCTACGCACCCAGGGACTGATGGAAGGGTTCGAGTCGTCGACGTGAAGACCAAGTCTGGAGTACTGAGAAGACCAACGGGTCGTCTAGTTTTCTTAACTGAAGAAGATCCTTTACTTTAAATTTTGCTTTAATTGAATATTTAAGGTTGAATTGTCATTCAAATTTATAAGATTGGCTTGTGAATTGATTGGAATTCATAAGTCTTTTGCGTTTGTTTTTAAATGAGTTGTTAATCGAATATTATGTAAGTTTGAGTTACTCATGGAATTTTTAAGTAGAATTATTTTGTGTCATGTAAATTTAATATTTGGATATGGATTTGAGTACGCACTATGCGTGTGCGCATTATGCGTACTAAGGGGGAGTATAAAGGACGAAGTAATGTCAAAAATATTTATAAAAGGAACATGTACATAATGTCACTTGCTGACATATTTTAGTCGCGTCAAAATAACAAACCAAAAGTACACCAGTAAATAATGATGAGAAATAATATGTGTTTAAATTATTGAGAAAGCCCCCTGCAGGCCACAGCCGCTTATATTTGGCATCTCTCTTATTTGTGACCAGCGTCCAAAAATTAAATATAATAATGTGTATGTTTGTAATAGGTAAGAAATTAATTAAAATAAGTACCTTCTATAATAAATTCTATGAGTTTTAAAAATTTTTAGTTGTGTGTACCTAAAAAAATATTTCTTTCTTACCTGTTGAATTTAGTGAATATGGCTGAGTTGTGTTTGATTTGCATTATGTTAGAATGTATGAAATAATTTACTATTGTTATGGATTGTTATAATATGAAATGTATATACACACAGAAGCACAACTTTCTATATATATATTGAACAGCAGAGTCTAATGCGATAGCTCGCCGCTATCGCATGTCGGTCGGTCGGCGTCGCGGCGGGGGCGGCGGCGCGGAGCGCGGCGGTACTGATCCTGCCGCCGATGTAGGAGCGACGCGACGCCGGCAAAGGGACGATTAATTTTCACGAGGCTGTTCACTTGTGACTATTGGACCGCGTCGGGAACATCTGTACCTTTACCTTCGAAGGGATCGCGTTATGAATGCATAATTTAGGAAGCGGCGCCGCGCGCGCGCTGCCGCGCCGCCGCCGTCGCCGGTGGATTATCATTCAATTAAGGTTCAGTGCGGCGCAGCTGGGGTTTGATAATATTTCAATATTCACGCGACGAGTCCATTAAACGTCGCCGGCTCGGCGGGAGTGAGGTGCGTCCTCTACGCCCCGCTCCACCGCGGCCTCGCTGTCGCTAGGGCGGGCGGCGCCCCACGCAGGATTAGAGCAAAAACAAACAAAATATGACATGGGATCGGGCCAAATATGTCAATTATATTGGAATGTTTACTGTGAAAAGTCCGCCGATAGCTTTTGAATAGCAAACGGGAAATTATCGAAGTTTAATGAATTAATAAACCCGATGAAGAAATAATATTTTCACTGGCCAAAAGCTGATTATTTTTGGAATAAAATGTTTAAAACTATAACATCTGTACTTTTACCGAAACTTTTACCCATGAATATACAAAATACTTAAGTCAATAGAAGATAATAATAGTTACATATATTTTAATATGAGATTATTTTCGTTATAGCTTACAACATTTGAATCTTCCCTAATGAATGGTTTACGACCGAGTCCGACATTTTGTAAACACGCAAGGTGATGATTTTATCTAACTCGGCTATCTATTCCCAGAAAATTAAATGGTCAGAGTAGTATCTATGTTAGATACGTAGAGCAGTAAGCCGACTCAAGGTGCGTGACGGTGGTGGGCGGAAGGGGGGGAGGGGGGAGGCGATACCGCCGCCACCGCACCCTCGTCAAATGCTCCGAACGCCCTAAAGCGCGTACCGCATAAGGGGGCCGGCTCGTGATTCAGACGCAAGTTTTATAAATCAGTTGCCTTATTGATCTGTTCGAGTTTATTTTTAGGATTCTGTGTTAAAATTCGTGAAAAAATCTGTTTCAGTGAGATTCCCATTCTTGGACCATCGAAGGGCAATTGTGGGCAAATAGATATGAGTTACGATAATACGAGTATAATAAATCGGTACATTGAAATGAAATAGGGCATTTACGAGTTTTTATTATCGACGACTTACTAGCCCGATTGAGAAATAACGGTTTCTCGCGATAGTTTGCCAATCCAAAGCCGCATTGTCTCGTTAACTCGGTGGTGCAAGAACCGACGTGCGATCGTGAAGTTAAGCACACCCGACCGCGGCAATAACTTGAACTTGACCCTTATTTGAATAGGTGGTAGCTATTTCCTCCAATGGTGGTAGGGTTAACCCGCCCGGATTGGCCTTACAGCACTGAATGAAAGGTCGGTAGAAGCGGCTATGAAAATATTTCGTGTTTTTCATCCACTTCAGTGTAGGCGAGACGACCAAAGGTAAGCACTGACATGGCACCAAATTTACCAATGTTTGAAGGGCCGACATCACAGTTGTACCTAGAAGATTCTCTAGGCAACCATGTCAGATTCCATAACAAAAGTCAACATTGTGACGGCCTCACTATAGTAGAGTTTAACCATCATGTCCCTTCGAGCCATAAATCATTCCGGCGAAAGACAACAGGCTAAGCGATGAAACTAGTGAAGCGGCACTAGGCAGGAACGAACATCGACTTTTGTTGTCGATTATTTATCGATGCTATTGACAATATACGTCGTAAATTGACGCTCGTGAGTAGATTGTATGGCTTGCTATACGGATCGTTGAAGGCATCCGGTCAATTGCAGCTGCCTGAAGGACTAAGCAGAGATAGGAAACTCTTAATTTTCAGGAATTTGTCTAACAACTTCTATCCGGAACACTGAACAGATTATTAAGCAGTTTGCACCAATGAAGAGTAGTTCTTACTATATAGGCCATCACGGTAAATAGGGCTGGGCGGTATCAACAAATTTATAGTATCGATGGGAGAGAGAGAAAATATAAGAGAAGCGATCGTTTACTATCAATTTGCGCTTAAATCGGATTTGCTATTAAACCGAGCCAACCGCGAGCGAAGCCGCGGGCGAAGCCGGGGGCAATAGTTAGTTTAACATTTTGAAGATTTGCCTACCCAATCTGATTTAAGATATATGATCAAGTGCTAATTATTGTTTCATTAACATTTTTATATTTTATTTTTTACGTAAAAAAAATACATTACATTATTGTGTGAGATTTCCAAAAGAGAAACAAAAGATTTCCTATCCGGTCACAGCGCGCATTGTATGATTCATTACATTACTGGAAACCTCATTATCGTTTCTATTTATTGTGAGATCTAAACCTTTAATATTCGTGATTTATTGTTATCGATTTATCAACCTGACCACTGTTTCGCATCCCTACCGATGACGTTTATTGCCGCATTGGTCAGGAGAAATTATTATAGTATAAGAAGACTAACAAGAGATTGCACTAGCAGCGACTATTCGCTTCTTGTGTAGCTCATAACGGGTATCTGACAAACTACTATACTATCGACTATAAGTAGAGTAGTACCTACTCGTAATTGAATTGAAATCTCGAGAAAAGTGCACAGCGATATCTGATCGCCACCCCCTCCCCTTTCCATACGAGCCTCAGCCCGGGGGGAAGCCGACGAGAGCTATAGCTAGCGTTTCGCCCTCACGCCACGGGCGGATCTAGAGGCGTGTGCACTCGGCAGTAAATAATCGAGCTTTAGAAAGAGACAATCCGGTTGTAGAGCGTCGTCTCTGTCGCACAGAGACGTGCGAGTTCGTGCGATAGACACGACGCTCTACAACCGGATTGTCAATTGCCCCGATGTATATCTTGTTATATATATTTTGTTTACTGCCGGGTACTGTACGTAACACACTACTCGTAGTTTTAGGTGTTGATGTCAAAATCGCTTCCTAGTGAAATGAAGCTGCAGCTTGTCCATGGATTGAGGCATAATGCGTGAAGGTTATTTTGAATTTTTCTTGCAGACGTTTTAAATGTATCTTTTTATGGAAACTGACACGATTGGCTACATCACCTACAACATGACAGTGATGACAGCCCATAAGAACTTGGTGAACTAGGTGCCATGTCAGTTCTTCCGTTTGGTAGTGCCGGCTACACTGTGAACCGATCGCACCACTGAGCTACCGAGGCTGACAATTGTTTAGTTGTAGGATAGGAATTTGATTATGCTGATAAATAAAGCATGTTTATACGGGTGACCGGCGCGGCGCGGCGGCTGGCCGTGTAACTTACGTCAATATATAATATCCTTATATCTCGAGACACACTTTTGTTACATTCTAATACTTCTCAAAATGGTTCTAAGCTATAAATCATAACAAACGTCATCGGCGGCCTGAGGTGTTAGCAAAAAGTCACTCGAAGCGAGGCCACGGACAAATGATAGTATAAATAATAAAATACAGGATGTATAGACGCACCATAGCGTAAACCTTTCATCAAGGCATTTTTCATAAAAAAAGTTAAAACTGTCTAAAAAGATTGTAATTGTTCATACAAAATATCAAATCTAAATTGTTCATACAACATTCAAAAAATCATCATCTAAAATACGGACGGAGAAACCGCCCACCCCCATAGATCCGCCCGCCCCTGGGCCGCCGGGCCGCCTCCGCCCCCGGCGCGCCGCGCGGCCGTAGCTAGCGGCTGCTAATCCCCCACAGGGGATTAATTAACATTGATATAGTTAACTACATTGTAAACGCTTCTGACATAAATCATCTCTCGCGCCGCACAATCAAGCTCACTCCAACATCATTCAACCTAAATTACCAGCTAATTTGTTGGAACACGAGTGACTAGGCGGCGGCGGCGGCGGCGCGCTTGTACTGGCGGACCAGCACTATCACTCTGTATGCACGCTATGGAAAATATGTTAGCTTGCGCAGTACTTACTCTGCAGTTGCAATTTTTAATACGAGATATTTCATATAGAATAGTTTGAAAGAAAGAAAGAAATACTTATCTTTATTCCAGTCAACTGACACAATTCTTCAAATAAAAAAAAAAACTAACTAAAAATAACTAATGTATATATTTGAAATTATAATTATTACATTAGTATATATACTAGTATATATAGTATATATACTACACCTGTCAGATCACAACACCTTAGTTAACTAGGTCTCATGGCAATACTTTTCTTTGGCTACACTGAAGTGGACCGAAAACACGAACAATTTTTTTCATCACCGCTTCGACGGTGAAATAACATAGGTAACTTTCGGCCACTTTTCGATGACGAACGAACGAACGATTCGCCAATATATCACAACTCCTTTGCACAGTTTATAAATCCAGGCAGTAGTTAATACATTATTGCAAAATATTAGAATTGGAATGGCACTTGTGCAAATTCAATCTCGTGTTCGTCATTACGAGACACGAGCGGCCGCCAGTGCAATCTATGACTTCAGACTTGGTCGCCTCCGCCCACAAACTTCATTCAAGCGAATAGTCGGTTCATTGAATAGTTTCCCTAAAACTAAGTGCTATTGTTTCTCTTCGGTCCGGCTAGCTTGGTACTTCCTATGCGGACGGTTACTCCTAGTATATCGTGAATGATATATTTTTTTTTAATTCGTTCACATCAAATCACTTCATATGTTCAGTTCACCTTGAATAAATATTATAAGAATAATTGCCTGAAACGGAACATACGTAACACTTTCCGTTGCTGAATGATAAATTAAACCGTTCAATTGGTGGTTCGCGCTATTGTAGTCGTCGGCGCTGGAGTCAGCCAAAAACAAGTATTTGCAAAAACATTTATATTTAATTATAAACAATAAACAGAAATCAATCGTGTATTAAACGTAATTTAATTGTACACTAAAACATCGTAATTCGTTATAAGTATCCAAATCTTTTAAGTCAGTCAGTTAGCGTGTAAGAGTACATACATACCTACACTGCTGGACATACGCCTATCCAATTTTCCTCGACTGTCCGCGACCGCCAATGTAGGACACGGTTACTCTAACGGTCGTCGCCTCTTCTTCTGACGTGCCCTGCCCACTGCCACTTGAGCTTAGCCACCCGGTGTCCACTGTCGACTACTTTTTCTCTTTTAAGTGTTTTTCGTAAATAATGCGCAATATCAAAATGTTTTGCAGATACGTGGGATTGGCTGGTCGACGCCATAAAGGATTTGATTTCATGCTCTACCCAGGTCAACCCCATTTATAAACCCGAAGTTAATATTATGTTATGTTTATCGCAGGGTCTGATAACTAGCGATGTGCATGTTTACGAATTAATGACTGAGTAATTTACCACTCAAGCTGTTAAATGTTTTATATACAGTTGTTCCACATCGACCTCATAATCAATGACGTATTGCTCATAATATGTATTTTAGCAACGCGATTCCTTAGCTCATAAGCTACTAAAATGGTTATTATAAATGTTTTATTCGTTTTATAGTTTCACGTTTTCGTTATTTATTGATTGATTAAGGATTATGCGGCAAGGTGGGGTGCCAAGAGCGCTCTGTCGTGCATTAATGATTTTTTTTAATACTATATTAAACCGAACTCATTAATTTAGATTATTATGCAATTTTTCTGTGCTGAGTTACATGCAATGATAATATTTTTTCATTTTGCAATCGAACAGCTGAAATATTATAACAATAATATGGACAACAATAATAGTAGGTACCTAATACCAGTTTGTTAGTAAATTTGAAATAAACCTTTACGAAGCGATTTGTTTGTGCTGTGTGATTGCCAAGTCAAGTTATTTTTTTATAGAAATGAATATGTTAAATATGGATAGAGTAACTAAACATTGATTATTATTAATTACAAAATAAAATTTATTGCAAGATTGCTGAATTGTAGCTTCAATGACATGAAAAGACTTGGCAATGCATGGGATCTTACAACGGTTGCGTGCTAAACTTGGAATATTTTTTACATTATATGTTTTTGATGGGATTATTTTCTACCTAAGAATGTCAAGCATATAATAAAAAACTTGAAGGTATGATTCTTGACATTTTAACATTTAATTCAAAATTATGTGGTAACTTACATTGTTTCCCATTGGTACACTGGTTTCGCGAGACTATTATTCTTTTACTATTATTTCCAAAATACAACCTCTGATCAGACAGCATAGTTTATGCAAGCTCCAGGCGCACACCAGCTCGGCGCAGCCTTCGTGCCGTTCACCCACCGTGGGTGCGCCTGTAGTGCTGTCGTACCACGCTGAATATTCACTGAATATTGTCAAAATACCGCACACACTGTACCTACTGTATCGTAGTACTAATAGACAGGTGCTCTTCATGTGCTGGAGTCGAATCCGCGCCGATTTAAATTGAGTCCATTTTATGCAGAAAGTTACACCTACATAATATATTTCCACAGATAGTGGTACAGATAAGAAAGCAACCGAATCCCTGCCTCCGCATATTTTAATCAACCCTGGGCCCTATCCCCGCCCATAAAAGTAATGAAAGAGCCTCCTCCCCGCAAGCCCGCTCGTAATTTTTGCTCCGACCCTCCTCTATGAAAGGATTTCGAATTAATGTAACAAAGGAGACAAAGTCACAAGCTCGGGTTACGTCCGACAGGTAATTCAATTGTGTGACTGAAATCAGATCGAATTCTCCCCGCCCGTCCTCACCGCGCCCGCCCCCGCGCCTGCAGTCCCTCGGCCGCTCCGCTCCGATGCGGAGTTCCGACCGGGGCGGGGCGGCGGCGGCCGGGGCGCCCGCGGGCTTTCATAAATTCAGTGTTCGGCGTGACGAGCGTCGCCGTAGCCGCCGAGGCGGGTGGTGAGATAGGGTGGGGAGAGGCAGCAGGGCAGGCGGCTACATCCGGAGGGCGGGCGGGAGACGACGAGAAACTTTGCGTTCAACACTTTGTCTTTGATTCTATTTGTATCGGAGTTAAATTATTTATGGAGTTTGATAACTTTTAAATTCAGATTTTATATCACGAGCCGACGCGTCGAAGTTAGAGAGGATTTTTTTTATTTATTTTTAGCTTGACTTTCGGCGAGCGGGTCGCCGAGAACACCACGTGATTGTTTTGAAATTGAGCGCAGGTTGCAGGTAAGTTTCTCGATAAAAGATGAAAGCTCTTTAATAATGCGCACGACTCGCACTGCAAAAATATTTTAAACACCCGCACCAGCTGCATTCAGAATAATTTGTCGGACGCGGTGGTACACTGCTGTGGTGATCAATCATTGGAGGCGAGCGTGTGCGACGCGCGACAGCAGCACCAGGTGCTGGCGGCGGCGCGGGCGGCGGGGCGGCGCGGAATGCACGGAGGAGGCGGCGGCGGCGGGCAGACTATGCTACTAAGGTTCATAGGGAAAATGACACAGATGCGGCATATAAATCATATCACTCGTTTGGTCTACGAATGACTTCAGAGTAGTTGCCGAGAGAGCCCCCACGCGCTCTACCCATATCTTTACACGCCACTCGCAAAGCAATCGATCACCATTTGGCTACCTCGAACCTTCTATTTTAATATATATTGTGTTTCTAGCCATATTCTCTCCCATCCGTCCTATATACGCAGAGAGACAACTTTGATGTTAGCATTGGACTTTTCGGAACCCATCGATTCTCAAAATCATTTCTTTGTCGCACCGTTGGGGTACCTTGCGGCGAGTGTGTTCCCGAATTCAAATCAACCAAAGCAAAGCAAAGCAACCGTTCGCAAATCTGCTGGCATGGCGCCTAACTGAGCGTGGTTGCGCGAGGAGAGGTGATTTTGTCGACTGTACCATTCGTCTCTCGGCAAACCCACCTATTTTGGTTGACATAATATATATATATATATAAATATATTTATTTAGAACGTGATATATACCAATAAAAAGGGGCAAGTGCGTAGTACCCGTAACCGACGAGCATGCATGAAGAACATTATGGGAGTGGAAGAGGCGGCAGATGTGTGTCAGGATCGTGGCACGTGGAGATCCGTTGTCTCTGCCTACCCCACCGGGAAACAGGCGTGACGCTATGTATGTATGTATGTATTATTATTTATTAAGCCTAACAGAATGTATTCTTCGTTACTTTGTCGATGTTTGTACATTGACCAGCGATAAACAAATATTTATTTCTATTTTATTTTCAATTCTAACAACATGCCGTTATTGAAACAAAACTTTACTTTATCTGAATGCGAAAAAATCTAAAAAAAATTCCACTCCAAAGATATACCCCTTTTATCATTATTTTAAATTGAAACCAAACATTTATCACTGCTTATAATTTCCAAAGCACATCAATCAGTATACTAAATATTGGAAAATAAGGGAAAAATTCCCTATCTAATATTTGGGGTTCCAGTTAATGGTTCACAAATCTGCAATAGTACGCATCGCATACGGTTCACTAGAGGACCCTCTGCCCATCAATCAATTTCTTACATTATGAGTAGAAGCCACCGCGCGCCGCTCTCGCTCGCGCGCCTCTCCCGGAATCCATTCACCGGCCTCGGGGATGTAATATTCACGTGTCACAACTGTCTATTCTTTGTGAGATTAAGGTGGACGCAGGTAGCGCGAGCAATATTCAAAGGAACGGAATGGATTGTGTGGTAATTCTCTACCTTCTATATTTCACACTTTGGATACACGTTGCGTAAGTCCGTGTGTACTTACGTGTCCGTGTGTACTTACGTGTCCGTGTATAGCATGCAACCTACCATATTACTTTATCAATGCTGCGCAAGTAATCTTACAATCTGTAAGATTACCTACGTGCCTGACGAGTGTGTTTCCCGAATCCTTTAACCTGGGTGTCTTCAAACGTTGTCGTATCAATGGGCTAGACAGCCTAGCAACAGTCCGCAAATCTGCTGGCATGACGCCTCACTGAGCGTGGTTTCGCGAGGAGAGGGGTTTTTGGCTCTGTCGACTGTACCATTGGTCCCTCGACACATACACCCATGTAGGTTTACATAAAAAAAAATAACAATAAATTTTTCCCAGTGGGGGCGGTCGCTGATTATCCAAAGGTTGAAAGTTGTCCAGCGAGCAATAGAGCGAGCCATGTTGGGAAATCGCTACGTGATATGGTGGTGACACAAGGCAATCCGCCAAAACACCAAAGTATTGGACACCGGGTGGCTAAGCTCAAGTGGCGGTGGGCTGGGCATGTTAGCCGAAGAGACGACAGACGACAAAACGGAGTGTGGGAAGATCACCCGCCAGGTGGAACGACGACATCAATTACGTCGGCGGAAAGCAGTGGTTCCATAACGCTGAAGCTCGGGAGGACTGGAGGTAAAAAAGAGGGTATGTCCAGCAGTGGACGCGTACACGCTGACTGACTGACTGACTGATTTTCTAACTGACGACGACGAGAGCGCGGTGAGCGGTATAAACGAAATGTTTCATGTGCAGTTTGAAAACTACTCGTCTTTTTGCAGCTCACTACAGACTATATTCAGTTACTGTCGCGCGTACAAAATCGCTAAAAGCAAATGGCCACTACAATGGCCGGACTTTGAGCAAAAAAAGACTCCAAACGTAAGAAAGAAAATAGCAACGACAATGAATTGTTTAAATATGTAAAGCTGGGAACCAATGAAAGGAGGGAAATGGAAAAATTCCACATTCACGGGCGCCGCCGCGCCGGCCGGCCGACAGTAGTCCGAGTTCATGCACTATACAAACACACACACACACACACACGCAGCGAGACACACGCAGCGAGTGAGAGATATGAGCGCGAGAGAGTGTGTGTGTCTAAAGGTGGAAGGGTGCGAGGGTGTGTCTGTGTGTGTGTGTGTGCCAGCTTGCATGTAATTCAGAATGAGTTGGACGCATAGTCACTTAATTGCATCTCACTATCTCGTGCCTTCAATGGTTATTTTTTTCAGGAATCTAACAAAGGAGATTAGCATTATACGAAGCTTCTATGAATACAATCAGCCTGTGTAACAGCACTTTGTAGTGACTCTAAATCTACTGTATAATTTATTGCATTGTAAGGAAGCTTACTGCATTTTTGGTTTTTTTTTTTATGGAACCTGACACAGTTGGCTACATCACCTACAAATCCGTGATGCCAACCCATAACACCGGGTGAACTAGGTGCCATGTCAGTGCTTCCCTTCATTTCATGTCGGCTACACTGAACTGGACGGACGTTTCGCTCAGTGGGGTGGTAACAACCCGCCGGGATAAACCCTACCACCTAGTAAGGTAAGAAGGGAAGGAACCAACAGTTTAACGTGGAATCCGAACCACGGTCAGCCTCCAACGGTCGAACGGTCACCCATCCAAGTACTGATCGCGCTCAGCGTTGCTTAACAACAGTCGACCGACCGCACCATTGAGCTACCGAGGCTGGCAAACTCTTTAAAGGTGGTACTGAAAAATATAAAGCACCGCACTACTGCCACCCACCAGTAGCGCGGTAGTGAGACGTGGGGTGAGGTAGAGCGGGGAGGAGAGGACGCTACATATATGCGGACCCACCCGCGCTCGCCGTGGGCCTCAGAATAATCTATGTAGTCTCTTTTATGCGTGTAGAGATTGCATCTCTCTCTACACGCTGGACTTACCGCGGTGTCGACAATAGCAAGTCGTAGTAGCTTTAGTGTAGCGCGTAACCGAAAACAGTATTAAATATATGTAGGTATATGATAGCGGTAAAAGCCTAAACGAATATAATTGCTTGCATGGTGAGTATGTAATAATAAGCTTCGTGTAATTTATCTAGTGTGTTTTATTGAAAAAATCATTATCAATTATAGAACTACCTTTTTTGCATTTTCATAAAACTTCCTCTAGAAGTAGTTATATGTAGTTTGAGACACGTAAATATATCTCTCGCCGCCATACAAAGGACATGGCGACCAGAGATCTATTTTACCAACATACATAAATAGATACGGGTTGTTTACATGGTGCGGTCGATCGCTTTGTTCGCTGAGCTAGAGTGGAGGTAGCCATGTTACCCTCTGTAAAGATGCTGCGCTTACTCCCCGCCCCAGGCGCTCCGCAAAAAACTGTCTCTCGGGAGAGCGGTTTATGAAATTTTCCGGCGATATGTAAAACGCCGGCGGGGACGGGGGGCGGAGCGGCTTCGGAAGAGGAGATTGTGTCGGGGATCACCGACCAATATAACATTGATAACACGATATTGCTGGCAAGAAGGACGCGTATTGCCGAGTTTACCTTTTATCCGGCAGCGCGCGCTTCACCGCCGCTCAAGTTCCATCCATGCATACTCTCATATTACCTGCTCCTAAATATTTTCTGGTACTTACGATAGTGCTCCCCATCCAGTTCAATCGTTATATTTTTAAAGATAAATCGACTATGTGTATTTTTATAGTGTGTAGGTAGGTATTGCCAGGGGGTATAACAAAATAATTCGACATGAATCAGTATTCATCACGTGATCGCCCAGGTAATAAACGTATAAAAACAAAAACAAAAATTACTATTAGAATACATTTTATTAAAGGTGATGTGATACCTATTAACATTAGGTACATTCAAAATTATTACTGAGCTTATTCATGTGTATTTTAAAATTAATACTTTGTGGGCATTCATCTTACATTTTGAATTTAAACATACGTAGCTGCAGAAAATGCTTTCATTTCAAAAGATTCTTTAGCCGTTCGCTCACTGTAAACAGGAAATGGAGGCGTCTGCAACAGAGTTGCTTCTTTTGAGTACGTGACATCGAGTTACATTTGCAACGTGACTTCACCGCCCTGCGTCGCTCTAGCCGCGCCGCACAAAGAGTCACCGTAAACGGTGGAATGTTTGCTAGACGCGGACAGACTTCATAACTAATTTACAACATCTCAAACAAGTTAAAACAGATCTCGAACATGCCGCAACTAACAGCGGCCGCCGCGCCTCCGCGGGCGCTTAGAAAACGTCGGAGCACACATCCGGAGCGCTTCGCCCGCGTAACGAGATCATTAAATCAGAGCGGGTCGCAGGCCGCGCCGCCCCGCCCCGCCGCCCCGTCGCCCCGGGCGCCTCGCCCCGACGAGCCTTCGCCCTCGCCCTGTGCCCCGCGCCGCCGCCTCCGCCTAAATAAAGTGAAGCCCGACGAGATCTCGGCCGCCTGTTGCGTCGCCCGATCAATCATAGCGAAACGTCGTCACAGTCGCGTCGGCGTCGTCGCATCGCTCGCGTCGAGCGGCTTGAGATAGGAGCCAAGCAAGACACAGCGCGGGTGGGTGGGTCGACGCGGAGAGAAGTCCGGTTCGCTAAACTTTCAGCAACAATCAATAACCCACAACAAATATTTCACAGCTTCGCAGTGGAAAGCTTATAATGAGCAAACTAAGGCCGTTAATGGAAACATTAAATCGGTTTAGCGCGAATTTCACTCACGCACGGAGGGTTCCGTAATCTGCTACCTGTCAAAAAACCATATCCATATCTATTGTGTGTCTACGATCCAAACTACCTGTGGCGCCATCTATTATTTAGTAGTATGAATATGTAGATTCTTAGCTCGTTTCCTGTATGGGGACCCCATAATTTTTAAATTGTACCGTGTGGGGTCGGTACTTAAAAAGAATAGCCCCACTGCATCTCTCCCCGTCGCATGTCGTAAAAGTCGACTAAGGGATAAGAAAATTCGTCAGCCTCGGTAGCTCAGTGGCGCGGTTGGTTAGTCAACTGTTATTAAGCAACGCTGAGCGCGGTCAGTGATTGGATGGGTGACCGCTCGACCGTTGGAGGCTGACCGTGGTTCGGATTCCACGTTAAACTGTAGGTCCCTTCCCTTCTTACCTTACTAGGTGGTAGGGTTTATCCCGGCCGGGTTGGTACCACCGCACTGAACGAAACGTCGGTCGAAACGGCTATGTAAATAGTTCGTGTTTTCCGTCCAGTTTAGTGTAGCCGACATGAAATGAAGGGAAGCACTGACATGGCACCTAGTTCACCCTGTGTTATGGGCTGACATCACGGATGTTGTAGGTGATGTAGCCAACCGTGTCAGGTTCCATAAAAAAAAAAAAAAAAAAAAATGTTTGCTGGTTTTAGGGTTCCCTCAAAAGAGGAAAAAAAGGATCCCTTATATGATTACTCTCGTGCCTGTATGTCCGTCTGTCACAGCCTATTTTCTCCGAATCTACTGGACCAAAAAAGTTAAAATTCGGTACATACATAGAGTTTGATGACCCAATAACGCGTATAGCGGAAATGAAAGAATTTCGATTTTGGGGGTAAGTTTTGGGTGACAAATTAGAAAGTAAAAAAAAATTGTTTTAAAGTGCATCATATGGCATATCGTTGAAAAGGGCTCCTTATAAGGTATATAAATATGTATTTTATATAATTCTTTATTATTTGTTGGTTGTTATATCCGCACATTTATAAATACATTATATTCTGTGAAAATTTCAACCTGCTACCTATCACGGTTCAAAAGATACAGCCCTCGGACGGACGGATGGACGAACGGATAGACAGACGGCGTAGGCTTAGTAATGCTTTCGTATGAATACGGAACCTGTATCTAGTCTCGGTCAGCCTCGGTAGATCAGTGGTGCGGTCGGTCGACTGTTGCTAAGCAACCCTGTACTTGGATGGGTGACCGCTCGACCGTTGGAGGCTGACCGTGGTTCGGATTCCACGTAAAAACTGTAGTTCCCTTCCCTTCTTACCTTAGTAGGTGGTAGGGTTTATACCGCCCGGGTTGATACCACCGCACTGAATGAAACGTCGGTCGAAACGGCTATGTAAATAGTTCGTGTTTTCCGTCCAGTTCAATGTAGCCGACATGAAATGAAGGGAAGCACTGACATGACACCTAGTTCACCCGGTGTTATGGGCTGACATAACGGCTGTTGTAGGTTAGGTAGGTACATTATCAGCATATCAACTTGAATTTAATCCGGCAAAATCCGGCAAAGTGACGACAAAATAGATATTATGTAGCTGAAAGTTACGCAAGTTTAGTTACGCGTGTACGAGTAACTTTACACAAAGCAGCAAGGGCCTATGTAGAGCGCGAGCTCCGGGATTCATCCTGAAGTCTCTTGAGGCCACTGACAGCTTGCTTCAATTTCGGTTTCAACTGAGTTCAAAAAGGCATAATTTATAAACTGTAGTACCGGTAAATCTTTATGGGAGCCAGTATGAATAAATCCAGTACAGCAGAAGAAAGAAAACATTTCAGAAATATACACTCATTTCCAGATATATCTTTGAAATTTCGACAGTACATATTACTATGATATTATATTTTATCAACTAGCTTTTGCCCGCGGCTTCGCTCGCGTGAAATTCGTATGTAAAAAGAAGAAAGTAAGTAAGCCCGCTACCGTACCTTTATTTCGGCGCGCGGAACTATTCGGTTTGTATGAGAGCAACATCTTAGCGTAACCGGAACTGAATTTTATTTAGCTATCTGTGTCCCGTATATTAAAATGTGCTTGTACTAAGTTTCATCGAATTCGGATTATCGGTTTAAGAGTTATGGAGGAACATACGTATACATACATACATACAGAAAAGATTTCTAAAAATCGTAAATTTTGTTTTAATATCATACATAGAATCTACAAGCTCAGTATAACATAAAACAAAGTAACTTACTCCATGACCATGCCTTACAGATTTATTATTAGTATTGATAAATCACAGAAGATTCATAGTTTGTAATTATCTGACCTACTCTCATGGTTAGAACTTAAATAAATAAGAAATGTGAATATCGCAACGTACGTAACCTAATGATGTTATTGTGAGCAGACAAACATTTGCGTAGTCGCACCGAGACGACTGTATTTACCGACTCGGCGGTGGCTGCTCGCTCGCTGCCTCCGGCCGCCTCCCCCACCCCGCGTCACTACCGCACCGCCGCTTTCTCTGATACAATTTACCTAATTATAATACTCGCACGCTGGTGTCTGAAATAGCTCAAACTAGGATAACTGGACCATGATAGCGAGCCATCGGCACGTGAATTCTCTGACTCGACAATATTTGATAGCGGTACAACGCAACTCTGTCAATGGCAAGGGCGTTAGAGAGTTGTTAATTAAACCCCCTGACAATGCCAAACGAAATAAGCTCACCTGCCTGCATATATGAAGCCACCTCTAGTCCAGTATAGCCAGCAATCCATGGAAGTCTCCGGTATGGCATCTACCTTCTCGGAGGTGATATTGGCTGGTCGGAGCATGTGCTTTGGCCCCTCCGACTAAGCCATCCATACCGGATAACATAAAAAAAGCTACCTACACCACTACTATGTACACATATGTACAACGGTTTAAAATAAAAAAAATATAAATTTTTTTTTTATATTAAATTAGATATACCGAACTTTATGCAATATCGAGCTCGCTCGATGTAATTCAGCAAGACTGGGACCGCGGAATCGAAATTTTGAATAACAGAATAAAAAAAACCGGCCAAGTGCGAGTCAGACTCGCGTATCGAGGTTTCCGCACCACATAAAAAAACGTTTTCTGTATGGGGACCCCTTTAATTTTTTACTTTATCTATGTTTTATTATTTGGCCAAAATAACACATATTATGTGAAAATTTCAACCTGCTAGCTATACGGTTCCAAAGACAGCAGTAGGACAGACAGATGGCGGCGGGGCGGCGTCGGCTTAATAATAGGCTTCCGTACGGGGTACGTAAACCTAAAAACATGCGGGATTGCAAACTCTACATGGTAATGTGATGTCAATGTCCGTGCACGCAGATATAGTTCGGTTTAGTTCCCCGTGCATGTAGCACTCTGTGCTCGGTGACTCGGCGCAATCATCGTTAACGGACGTACCTATACTCACCGCACGCCGCGCGCCCCCGCCGCCGCCGACCGCCGCCCCGCCCCACAAAATGAAATCGTTATCCAGCCGCATGTAGCCCTCCATGTGTTCTTTTACAGCTCCTGCTCCCACAAAATAATTCCTAAACACTACAGAAAGATATTTTTTTTCGGGAACTGCTAAAACCAAGAACACGCTCTAAATATTTAAAGCATCGAATGACCTTGATGAAGACTGCTTCAGTTCCTTTACGTGGTATACGAAGTATTTATATTTATTGTTTATTGTACACTATTTTACAATAAAACAAGATACAAAAGGTCGGCTTAATGCAGATCTGCATTATATTCAAGCACACCTTCGCGATGTGGTAAAAGGTTGTAAGTAGGCGCACGGATAATGTGAGAGAATAGTAACAAATTCCATATATAAATAGGTATGAATACACATTCATACATGATTATTATAATATATTAGGTCCTTACCTATGAAATTGGCGTTTTATATAGAAATAAAACGAATATAATTTTTTTAAATCGCAGTATTGGCCATTATTATCAATGCACTTTTGCCATTTTACTAAAAGTTCATTGATGCCTCTGCTATAGAAATCCTGGGGATGGGAATCGATTCACTCTTTAAAGGCGTTTTTCACTGCCTCATCGGATTAGAATTTTTTACCCTGTAAAAAGTTATCCAAATTCCGAAATAAATGGAAATCAGTTGGAGCAAGGTCTGGTGAATATGGTGGGTGAGGGAGAGCTTCCAGTCGTAACTCCTGTAGTTTTGAGACGGTCCGTTGTGCGGTGTGTGGGCGAGCGATGTCGTGAAGAAGGAGTGGACTAGAGCAGTTGATAAGTCTCGGTTGTTTGACAGCGATGTTATCCGTCATCATTTTTAATTCTTCACAGTACACATCTACAGTAATTGTTGCGCCAGGTATCAAGAAGCTGTAATGAATAATGGCGGCACAGGGCGACCATACACTGACAAGCAACTTCTTTTGACTCAATTTGCGTTTGGGACATGGTTTGGCTGCCTCCCCTGTGTCCAACCAGTCCGACGGACGTTTTCGATTGTTTTACAGGATCCACTTTTCATCACAAGTGACAATCCGATTCAGAATCCCCTCATTTCTGTGCTTATTCAACAAGCTAAGACAAGCTTAGACGCGATTTTGTTGTTGTTGTTCAGTGAGTTCATACGGTACCCACTTTCCGAGCTTTTTTATCTTTCCAATTTGACGTAAATTAATTAGTACCGTTTTATCTCTTACATTGAAGGCTGCTGCTAATTCCGACGTGGTTTGTGATGAATCTTCTTCAACTATGGCTTTCAATTCATCGTTATCGACTTTCGTCTCCGGTCGGCCATGGGGCTCATCATTGAGATGAAAATTTCCAGAACGGAAGCGATCAAACCAAAAACTCACAGTGCGTTCACTTGCGGTACCTGGTCCATCCATACACGTCGATGATATTGCGTGCCGTCTGTGCTGCGTTGGTGCCGCGACGGAATTCATATTCGAAAACAACACGCAATTTAGATTTTTCCATGGTCACAGAATCAGCGATGTAAAAAAAAACCGAACGGTGGGAAAACAAACGAACAACTGATTTTGAAAAAAGAATAATTTGCCTTTATAACAAAAAATATTTGAATTTGGAATTCCTACGCAAAAAAAAGTTAGCCACGTTCAAGTGGCCAGTTTGTAGAAACGCCAATTTCATAGGTAAGCTATATGTAATATATATGTATACATTAGTAATTACTTTTTTTTTTGTTAAGCTCGGGGTAAATAAAAACGATTTTAAAAACGGATATCTATATTATGCACATACCCCCGTGGGAGGAATACCTGCAAAAAATTACCTGTGTGTGTGTGTTGCGAAATTTAATAAGAAGCGAAATATAAATATAATAATATTTGAAATCCTCATTTTGAATTATCGTGAGATTTTGAATTCCAGACAACATCCGGTACACAGCAGCAGCCGGTACACACACAACATTCGCCGGACACGATTTAATATCGTCTTTATTTTGTTTGAAAAGGACGAGATCGTGGATAAACGTTTTAAACTTTCAGCCCCTCCTCGAATCCCGACATTGTTTGTAGATAGTTCGCGGAGAGCGAGAGGCGCGCGCGTGGATCTCCCCTTTGTTCCGGCTCGCGGAGCCTGACCTAGGAATATAATATACATCTTTAGTACCTCGTCACTCTCGCCGTCTCAGCTTGCACCGCCTTATACAGTAATACAGGTTCTGAACATGCGTGCGGGCGATAAGGTTTTAAATCCGTTAGGCCACTTTTGTGCCGACCGCGCTTGCATGTCGGCCGAGCAAGTAAGTCAGGTTTAATGTTTTCGGAAAGTACCAGGTTCATCTCTACCAGAGAAACTATTTCAACGTGCTTCCATAGCTCGATGTCGGCTATAGAAGTGAACAAGGTAGAACATCGTCTTATTCCTATAGTTGTCAGAACTACTTATAGTTGAAGTGGCGGGGTGGCCGAGCGCTCTGGGCGTGCGTCGGCTTCTTTTGTGAAAGATCCGAGGTTCAAATCCAGTCGGCGTGTCCAAGATTTGTTTTCTGACGGAAAAATTTACTTGCATAGCCACACGCCTCCTGATTCGCCATTCGGAATGTTTGAAGGTTCGGAAGGTGGTAGGTTCAAATGATTGCAGTCGTCTGGGTTTGGTAACACCGTACTGGATCTACATAAGATGGCCGCATAGCAGCCTCGCTGTGTTCTCCTCTATTAACTGTCTACTACAAGTTTGCCACCCGTGACGTCACGTCAGAAAGGTCTGTCAGTAGGGTGAGCAAAATAGTAAGGTATACGAAAAATTCGCAACCAACTATTTAGGGTAATTTAAATTAGAAAAAGTAATTGCTAATTCAGATTTGTTTCTTTAAAATTATACTTACATGTGTAGATAGGTATATGAAAAAACCGCAGCTGCAGGAGGAGCGCAGTCTACACATAATCTGGTACCTAGATACATGCCTACTATTAATTTATTTGAATCCTCAGATGTTTATGGCCTTAGCTTACCTGCCTCCATTGTTTTAAGTAGGAGTGGGTCGTTGACGGTCTTTACTCAACGAAACGCAACCGTTTACAGAATACGTTGATTTTGAGTTGATCAGTTGAAATGATTAAACTAGTTGACGTTACGCGTTAGTTTAATTGATTTCTAACGTAGTTTGTTTGAGTGAGTAGTTGAATTGAAGAATGAATCTTGACAACAGAATGAAATAAAATTCGATGGAAATAAACTTCCCTTCATACTTTTGCTTGCAGGCTTACTCACATATATAAGGTAAGAAAGTATTTAAGTATATATATATATATATATATATATAATATAAGAATATTAAGACATACTCATTATATATAAGTACCTACATATATATATTTTCTTTTTTTGTTCTTGCCTGGTCCAAAATTCGCACTGATAATAACCAGTCTCAGTGCGAATATTGAAGGGAAAATTCCGTGTTTTATAGTTAACAGATATTTTGCAACAACAAAAGCTTAAGATAAGCTGATATACAACAATGACTATGCGGAGCTGACCACCCTGTTCCTTGTTTTTGTGCTTTAGTAAATCAAGGGAAATAATAAAATTTAATTCCGCTTTCAAATAAATCATAAAAATGGGCTGGAGAGTAATTTGTTTTATGACAGTCAGGTGTGCACTGTGAATTGAACACAATGAAGTGAGATAATTGTCGATTATGTTTCTTATACCACAAACAGTAAAGTCGTCTATGACTAACCTCTTTTTAGGGCATCTTCGTTTTTTTGGCGACCGAAATTGTACGTTCTGTGTGGTGAGTGCGCTAGGTGCCGTACCAGGTGCTGATGTTACAGGTACTGACATGGCTGATGTCGGAGTGCAAGGTGCCCACGTGCCAAGTGACGGAGTGATTTGTGACGGTATTATTGGAATTGGTGAGCAAGATGCCGATGTGACTGGAGTCCATGTGGCAGGTGCCCATGTATCTGGCACCAATGTGATTGGTGCATATGTGTTAGATGCTGCTGACGTGGCAGGTTGTTTTCTAACGGATCTCAATGCCGATGTGCCAGAACTTGATTTAGCTGGTGCTATTGTGGTAGGTATTGGCGTGTCAGGTGCCGATTTATCAGGTGCAGGAGTAGGTGACTTAATCCTTTTAATTTGTTTTCTTATGGCTCTTAATGCCGTTGTGCTTGATACAGAATTTATCCGTGTCAACGTGACTGGGGCCAGTGCACTTGGGGGCGCTGTGATTGGTATGTCAAGTACCGATGTTCTTAATGGCAATGTGAAAGGTGCCGAAGTCCCAGGTTCCGCTGTAGCCGATGAGATTTTTTTTGCTTTATTTTTTAAATGTCTTAATGTACGTTCTGGTACTCCGGTTGCCGTACGCGTACGCAACATCACTTTCTCAATAGGTATCACACACGAGCCTTTCTTTTTTTCTTGTTCAAAAAAATTCATAACTTTAAAAATTAAATTACATTCACCACTTCTCATCCTTCTTCCTCGGCCCATGGTAACTTAATTAAACTTATGGCCAACAAAAAACAAAGCTCAATTAGGTAGGTATGTAAGCAAACAATAAACCGAACCGACGCGACTGATAAGTAATACCGAGAACTAGCGGCGAAAAAAATTCGAGCGTGTCGTGTGCACTTCGCGGCGTTGCTATCGGTACTAAACTGGGCAAGCGGGGTGTGCGGCGAGAGTGATGGGATGGTCCGGGGGAGGCGGGTACCGGCAAAGTGGAAGTAGACAGTTAATAGTCCAGTATAGCCAGCAATTCAGAGGAGGAAAGTCTGTTCGGAGCATTTGCTTTTTAGCCACCTATGGGTGGCTTTATACATAAAAAAACCGACCAAGTGCGAGTCGAACTCGCACTTGGTCGGTTTTTTTATGAAAAATATAAATTTATATAACATATAAATTTATATATTTTTTTTAATAATATATATTTTAATTATATAAATTTATAAAAAAATATTATGCAAAATATTTTTTACTTTTTATTATTTGTTGTTATATCGCCCATAATAACACATATTCTGTGAAAATTTCAACGGGCTACCTATTACGGTTCAAGAGATATAGCCCTACAGGAAAGACGGACGGACGGACGGACATACAGACAGACGGAGTTGGCTTAGTAATAGGGTCCCGTACCGGATACGGAACCCTAAAAAGAACACTACGCGACTTAGAGAGAGCGGGTTTAACCATGGAGTTGGCCACCTCCATGGGTTTAACAGAGTTCTGCAGATGAATGTTAATTTTTAGCGCTGATTTGCGCGCGCGCACTCGCTGATAGTGAGAGCGGGCGAGCACCTAGTTCACTAGTGTGACAAGGTCCTACAGATGTAGATAAGAATACGATCGTATGTACACCGCCGACATATAAGACGACAGGGCTGCCGCCGCGGAGACACAGCGGTGTGAACATCTTGCGTCTGACAGATAAATGGGTTTGGAACTTGACATTCTCTCTTGAAGGATTACGCAAACCGCCTCCACCTCACGTTGCCGCCGCACCCTGCCGCGCCGCCGCCGCCACCCACGAGCCGCGCGCCGCCCCGTCACCGCTGCCTCCGATCATCCCGCTACAATGAGCTGATAGCTCACATACTCTGTCGACTTACCTAATTCTCTTCTACAAACAACGTTGTGTTATTTATTATAATGAGACGCCCGTCAACAATATCAAGCCTAAAATAATTTTGCTTCATTGGAAAACGTATGGAAATTAATTCGCTTTCTAAACTAATAATAATTGACTAATCAGACATTTGATATATCGTCGCTGTAAGACAATGTTTTCAAGACAAGGTTAGCAAAGGTTAGCAAAAATAGCACTACAGCTGCCGCTGAGCTTTTGATGCGTAAAATTAATTACAAAATGATTAAGTTATTTGTGCACAACATATTTTGTGCTCATTCGTTATGTAAGCGGCAGCATACACTACTCGTATATATGGACAGGTATCTGCCCACGTATTTTCTTTTGAGGAAATAGAACAATGTTAAAGCGGTGGTCGTAAAACGCATTCGCCGCTCGGCGCGGCCTCACTTTATAAATTTACGGTTAGGCATAAAACGCGGCGGGCGAGGAGCGCGGTAAATTATTTTCCCCGTGCGCGCTGCGATCGGAAAGGGGCAAACGTTCTAACCTTCAATTTGCCGACGAACAAAAGTAATAAAACCAAATCCCCTGCTAATCGAATCAATTTTATTGCTCAAGTCCGCGGGCGAGTTCCGCCTTCATTAGCGGAGAGGGCGCGAGGGAGCGAGGCAGCCACCCACCTCCTCCCCCGCCGTGATGCGTGACCCCACGCTCCCCTAGCCGCCGCCGCCGCCGCCACCGCCGCAACGCCGTGCGTCGCATCGCCAATCCCGGAAGCAAACTGATTCCTCGTTGACGGATGTTAGTGTAATCACAGATTTCTTAATAGTTATTTCGTAACAGATAAATCACTCCATAGAAAAAGTTCCATACCTTCGGCTTTAATAGCCTACTGCTTCACGTCGCCAATCCCTGCGTGCGAAAATGTACCTAAACGATTGAGTGTAAAGTGATTATTGCTTTGCAGCTGCGCGCAGTTGCGTGGGCGAGCGTATAGGTATGCTTCGCGCGGCTGACGAATTTCCACTGAATTAGACCGCCGCCGGCGGCCCGCTGGACGGTAGGTAGTTAGCGCGCGCAAGTACATAGAGTGCGTGAGGCCTGGTGTAATCTTGGGTGTATTTTCAAAGAGGTTCCCGTCCGCCCATCAACTGCCGCGTGCCCGCTAGAGTGAGGCGAATAGAGTCGACCTTGCGCGCGGAGACTTCCTACAGCTCTGGTGAACGTTCTCGTCAACTTGTTGTATTGGGAAAACTTTAGCAACTCGCCAAAAACAATAAAAAACTATTTAGTGAAAGGGCGTGTGATTTGTGAAGCAAACTATTCTAATATATAGTTCGCAGTGCGGTAGTACACCGACCGAAAGCGGATATCGTATACGCCACCAGCTGCAGTCGTACCTAACAACTGATCCCCTCGGATTATCTGCTAAGCTCTTGCAAGGTCGGTCTTATCTCTTTCGTTTCTCTATTTATTCGCGGAGTTAATTCTTAGAGGATCGGACAGATACTGTCGGCGCCGTAATAACAATATCCAATATTTGCCGTCGAACTGTCATCCGTAGTGCGCGAGACACAGTGCCACAGTTAGAACAGTTATTTCGTGATGAAAGTTTTGGTTTAATCGTAGATTGAATAAATGCAATCTACGTTTTCATTCTACGTGGCGAATTTTACTGGCAATATTTAAATTCAGCGTTTTAAATATATTTATTGACTGGAGTGATTGACCTGAAAAAGCCGCATTTACTTTAAATCTTCGATTATGTTATCAAAGTTCCAGCACTACAACTTGCAGAGTGGTGTAAAGGCGAGGCTCGCGTCGCGCGGACTCTACCCCGCCGCCCAGCCTCCCCCGCGCGCCGCCGCCCCCGCCCAGCTTCGCCGCCGCTCGCCGCTATCCAGCCGACAAGTTTAATTGGTCGCGGCTGTTGACTCGCGCCGGCACGTTTAAATATTTTATTACATAATTCATTCGGAAGGCCGAGCTCCCCGCGCCCACCGCCCCCGCTCCGCCCCGCCCCGCCGTCGTCGGCCGCCGCCGACACCCTCGTATTTGCACAAGTATTATTTCAGTCAATATCGCAGTCATTGAAGATACTTTAGGCGGCTTAGTCTAAATACCACCAAATACGCGAAATCTGTTGATTGTGGATTATTGTCCTCCGTATGAGCTAGATACCTACTAAGTAGTTTTTCCAATAATCAGATTATATTATTTCATTTTTCGGAACAGGTTTTCGAAACACACGAAACAAATAGTAAGGAACGCGCGCCGCGACCCGCCGATCGCAGTTCTGTGGAGACAGCTACACACAGATTATCTCCCAGGAGCGCTGTGCGACTAGAGTGAGAGTGACGTCACAGTCGCCGTGTAGTTTCAATCCACACACGAGCTGTGGAGTATGAGGTGGTATGAGGAGGGAGTGAATGCATATGGCCCGTTTATAAAGTTGAGCTGCAGTTCAAACAACAGGAAGCGGAACAGTGCGAGCGCGGGGGCGGGGCGGGGCGGAGCGGTTCGATCCGAGGTAAAACCCCGGATGCACGTGTATTTGAGCAAACATCGAAAAGGACGAGCATCGAAAACGGCAAACATCGAAATGGCGAACGTCGAAATGGCGAACGTCGAAATGGCGGCGGCGGCGGCGCGGCGCGGTGCGAGGTAAGAGCGACGCGAAGAATGGTGCGACGAAGCGATATTACCGGCTACGGAGATAATTGTTCGCGCAGTTGATATTTGCGCCGGCGGCGGAGGCTGTTTGCGCTGCACTCCTTACGGGCTGTTACCTACCTCCTCCGTTCGTCTTCGACCACCTCCGCGCCCCCGCACCCCGCGCCGCGCTCTTGCCATAGCGCTACGTACCCACCAATCTCATTAGACCTTCACTTCCTTCGACGACGTTTCAATTTGTGCCGACTGAGCGCTGCGAGTGCAAGAAACTTTCTCGGCGAGGACTCGGGTAGGTATTTAGGGAGCGAAACTTCTTGGAGTCCGCCAAACAATGATGTAACGGTAGATAATAAAACCAACGGGGAATAAAGATGGAAAAATTTTAGTACAGTTCCAAGTTGGGCTTGGAAATGTAAAGTTTATGTTCATAAGTGATGGATAGGAAAGATAGACAGGTGGGTATTGTGTACTCGAGTGTAGTATGTATTTACCGAACTCGTTTCAAATTCAAACATACTTATTAGAACCGAGATGGTACAATACTCACTTGCATATATAGTTGGTAGGCCACATTGCCTCAATACATTCACAGATGCTAACGCTGCCGTACGAATTAATTTTAATCAGTCAAAACAAAGTGTTTGCGTCTGCGTTCTGCGTGTAGTGAACAGATCCCTTTTCTTATTACGCTTCATTCGCTTCACATCCTCGGTAGTAGGCGCACTCGTGCGGATCAACCCTTTGCAGTCGGCACTAGATTTCTTAGAATCGATCGCCTCTTCAAATCTCCTTCGGCTGAAAAGGTACTTGAAGTGAATTGCCGCCTAGCGTCGAGCTGGCAGCTCTAGGCGATCCGTGTCGAATGAGTAGTAACGAGGGTGACATTCGATCGACATCGAGTCCTCCCGCGCCGCCCCGCGCCGCCGCGCCTCCGCATTCACGCTGCAGATTTGAACCGAGCAAAGAGCGGGGGCGAGCAAATGGAGCTCCAAAGCGAATAACTTAAAACCAGGTCGCACGAGAGAGTGTTCGGGTATTTCTAAATAGTCGTACGGCACGGAACTCGCGCTGCGCGTAAATGATTCGCACCATATTCGACGAAACTATCGCGCGGGAGTTTTGTACTTGAAGAACCGCAATGTTTTCATTCGGCTAACAAGTTTGCTCGGGTTTGTGCAGGCGCCGACGCGACGTGCAAATTTACCGCATTTTATTGTGGACCGCTGGCCGGTAGTAATCAAAAAGTTCCATCGAGCGTGCCCGCCCCCGCACTCGACCACCCCGTCTCCAGTCACCACTCGGCATTGTTCCGGCGCTGGGGCTCACAATATAACGTGTACGTATCGCTCCGGGTCTGGAGCCGATCGCTTCCGCCTCGCCGATCCTCTCCGGACTCCCACTCCGACTCCACAAACACAACTCCGTAGTTTTGATTAAGTGCGATGGTAGCCGCCTCGCGCCCCACTGCGCGCGCGCTCGGCCGCACACAGCCCTCCTCCTCGCTGCGAACCGAGCACGCCCCTGCTTCATTCTATGTCTTATTGTGATCTCGCAAACACTGGCTCGAGGTATTGTCCGACACTTCGCCGTGTGCGAATAAAGAAGTATCTATACATTTTGGCTTGAAGTTAAATCAGCATTGGGTGAGTTTAGTTAAAATTTATTTTAGTAAGTGCTTACTAATTAAGTACTACACTACAGTACAGCCTGTACTACAATCACACGACTTACACACCACATCACCTCACAGAAATGATAATGTGATAATAAATTCTTAATACGGTTAGAGAAGCGTGGGTGGGTTAACCTAATGTAATTAAAATATTTCGTCCAACCTATGTACATTCAATCTAATTTGTAATGATAGGTATAGAGCTGTTAATTTTTCGTGTACCTACATCTTGGAATGCCGTCATTGCACCTCATCCTACATAGGCTCAACCATCAATCCACTACATATTAGGATCAATCAGCACAGATTCACATCTACGGCGGTAAACTCGCCTCTTCCCATCCCCACACACTGCCGAAACCATCACATTCCATTCAGTCAAACATTCACCGTCCGCATCATTAAAGTCATTCAGCGCACCACTCAAAGAAATAGATATAAGAACCTGGGAATCATCCATCATACATCTGGAACTTCGGCGCACATCATTCACCCGGCCCTAATATCGCCGCACAGATACATTCCAAAAATTCAAACATGACAACGCAATCTATCATTCGTCGTCATCATTTGACACATTAAACTTGTAAATATATTAAATTTAATTCTTAATTCTTTGTTCTCTGACGACGACTTATATCTAAGTCAAAATATAAGATGTATAATAACATGTGTATAAAATATATATAAAAGTCTGAAACCAAATATTGGTATGAATAAAAATATTTAATTCACATTTTCCCAAATTGTGCTGTAATTTACCAGAGTACTTGCAGCACAACACCGATTACTCTGCTTACCCCGATTGTCGGAATACGGCGTGTGATGTGTATTGTAATTAATATTTCCCATAATATAGTTAAATAAATAAATAATCCAGTTACTATGAAGCTAGTAGAAGGCAGTTTATCAATATCGGAAATCTGATACTGACGTGACACAGACCGCAAGTCGCTCCGGTAGAGCTGTAATTAATGAAAGAAAGCTAATCAGGCTAGTGGAGAGGGCCGCCGTGGCGCCGGCGACAGGGGCCGCGGGCGCGGGCAGGGCAAGTGGGCCTTCAACTCCAAGTGCTCATGCGGTCTGTTACTTACTCGCTGGTAATTCCACAAAAAAGTAAACATAAATAAAATATAATTTACATCTGCTCAAGTTCTTTGAACTGCTCTCCCGTTATAGAGTTGATAAGAGTATAATTTGTTTTTGAGTATATTATATATTGCCTTGCAGAAAGCGGCCTGATTGCAGAATTGAATATATTTCAGTTAAGCTCGTACACAACCTCGCGTGCCTCAATAAATCAATAAAAATAACAGACAAAAATATCCCTTAGTGAAAATGTTTTATGTTAAAGGTAAAAATTAAAAAAATATGTTAAATCGTAGAGCCTCTACGCCGCCGACGCAACGACGACGCCTCCCGTAGGCCTCTACGTCGTAGAGGCTCTACGAATTAACGATGATTGATATAATTATTTTATAATATACACTTTACGTACAGACATACATACCTACATACAACACGCTGTATCCCGACAATCGGAGTAATCAGAGTAATCGGTGTTGTGCTACAAGTATTCTTGTAAATTACAGCACAACACCGGCCACCACTTTACGTCTACGAAAATAATATAAAAAGAAATGTATTCGTTATAAATAGATAACATGTCAATATTATGTATTTGCCGAGGACTATAGGAGTATGTACTGCAGAATCTGCGGTTTTTCACAATCACAATCTCCAGACGACACAATAGCCTTCATCATTTCTATGATAGCTCGCAGTTCCAGGGAGCAATATCATTTATCCGGCTATTACATGCGAGCCGGCCGGCCCGGCTCCAGATGGAACTTTATGGTCGGCGTGGAGCGTCGATCCACTTGAGCGACTCTTGCCAGAGCGACGGAGGGAGGTGTCTCGCAAGCTATTCGAACTACTATTATCATTACATAGGAGAAAATACATGATTTAAAAGTCATAAATTTGTGATCAAAGGAGTTAACAACTATCACAGATAACTACATGGAATACAAATAAAAATGAAAGCACTTTATTTAAAATGAATTGCATAGAAATCTGTAATGCCAGCGACCCCTAACTCTTAACGCGTACATGGACATCAACACCGACAGTAGGGTCGTTCCATTTATCAATGTAAGGGATTCTGTAAGTAAGGGATGGTCGTGGAGTAAGTTACTTTGTTTTATGAGATATTGCATTTGTAGACTCTATGTATGATAATAAAACTAAATTGACGATTCAGAAATCTTTTCTGTATGTATGTTCCTCCATAACTCTTAAACCGATCAACCGAATTCTATGAAACTTAGCACAAGCACATTTAGCTATACGAGACACAGGATAGGCTAAATAGAATTCAGTTCCGGTTACGCTAAGATGTGGCTTTCATACAAACCGAATTGTTCCGGGCGTCGAAATAAAGGTAGTGGATTTACTTACTTTCCTCTTTTTATATACAAATTTCACGCGAGCGAAGCCGCGGGCAAAAGTTAGTAAATCATGTAATAATATGCAATTACCATGAGTACAAATTGCAATTACATGAGTACTTTTTCCACAATGCACAATGTAATAGATTTTCAATCATTATATTTATTCGTTTTAGTCAAATTGCTCATGCACAATACCAAGTTTAAAAAAAAGTGCTTATTTGAAAGCTCACGTATATTTAGTATTACCGCCTTTGTAAACGGATAGCAGCTAAGACTGTCTTGACAATGTTGCTATGGTTACAATCGCTGTGGACATAAGAACAAATATAAATTATTTACCTTGAAAATAGCTAAATTATGAATATTTAGCGCATGCCTAAATGTGAAAAATAATCCGCGTCCTTCTGATGCAAAGAGATGATATGTAGAACAGTGGATGCACCTGTTGACGACACAGGAGGGAATTTTTCAACTTATTTTTTATTATTAGTTGGCACATCCGCCATAATAACCTTCTTTCCGTCTACGTTAATAACACATATTCTGTGAAAATTTCAACCGGCTACCTATTACGGTTCAAAAGATACAGCCCTCCGACGGATAGACAGACAGACGGCGTAGCCTTAGTAATATGCTTCCGTATGGATACAGAACCCTAATAAAAAGACATAGGAATACAGTCGATTACTCAGATACTCAGGTTTGTTTTATGTTTAGACTATACTCTTCAAAATGTGCACGATCAAACGGCTCTCCTGGTAAAACATTCTCCAGCAGTATTCCATCCGGCTAATCTCCAAATTACTCCACTCCTCAACTCTCGCACGTAAAAAAGATCAACTAACCCTCATCAAATCTCCCGTTAAGTTGTTTATGTGATTCGCTCGTTCCCCGAGCGCGCCGTCGCTCGGCCCGCCCCTCCCCGCCCCGCCCCGCCCCGCCGTCTCGTTCAGCACAGAAAACCCAACACGAGTTCCCTCTTGCCGAGCAAATCAAAAGAAGCGATAGAACAGCAAAAAGCGCTTACTTCATTATCAGCTGTCAATTCGCACGGGCGCGGGCGGGTGCGGGGGTGTGGGGACCCGCGGTGAGGCAGGGGGGGGGGGGAGGGGGTAGGGTAGCTCTAGTCAGAGCGATGCGTCTCGTCGTTCCAATTAGTAGACACCTTCGTGCACACCGGCTTACTGCCCGGTCCCGCACCCAGCAACACTGCGTCCAGTTGATCTTCGACTCTCTCTGCTGTGGAGCCGCGGTTGTACCTGTTGGATGTGAGCGCGACAGGCGACAGGAGAGGCACCGGTCAGCATAATTCGCGGTCCTTATGTGGAGTGTACTGTGGGTTTGCGTTACTCACAACTTAAGTGAAGCGAGCAACGCTTTGTGGGCTATGGTGAACCTTCTAGCTAGATGAATAAAACAATATGTATATCCACCACAGGGCAGCGACGACGGCCGTCTTCCTCCGCCCCGGGGGCGCGTGTTCCTTGCTGTGTGAAACTTTTATCAAGCGCAATTAATAAACAGGTTGTCCCAGTTCGGCAGGATTAAAGGTAATTTACTCTCCACCACCGGATTCCTCTTTAATAAGTAAAAAAAAGTCAGCATTATTTCTTAGTACTCGTATTTTTCGAAATAATCGAAGTTTTATGCATTAGGAAAGGGTGACCAAAACTATGTCCAACATCGGAAACTGATCTTTTAATGGCGATGATCTCGAAAAAAATATTGTACTAGAAACATCAATTTACTGAGCTTCTTCTGAATCTTTTTCAACGAGGCATACCGTGGTGGTAAGTAAATCCGATCGAACTGGGACAGCCTGTCTTATGTACAGAGGAACAAAAAGAAGCCAAAGCACCATTCCATTGCGTTATTATTGGAAACGTGTGTACATTTTGTGTGTAAATCTAGACGACTAGGATAAGATTTTACTTTATTTACGAAATATAGCTATATAATTTAATAATTTCGTCGATAACATTTGTATTCCTTATTAACTGAATTACATATTTCATCGTTTAATGTTCCCCCTGCGATCCGAAAACTTCGAAATCTCATTCTATTTGGACAGGCGCCATTATTGATGTCGGCTTATTCCCGGCCGGAACTATCGTAACTCATCCGTGTAAAGTTTCGCGCAGGCAGGACATCAAGGGAGTGCTATTCTGTGAGATATCAGTCGATTCGATTTAATTTAACCGGCTTCACATTGTTCTGAGATTTCCAAGAAGTTTCACAGCAATTACAGTCTACAAAAACAAAACTTAATACAGTTCGACAAAATGTATAATAATGAAGTCACTTCCCTCAACCAACAGAATATTACAGTTTTTAAAGAATATCATAAGAATACGGAAGCCAATTCTTCACCAATCATGAATTATTCACTAATATAGGGTTTTAACATAACAGTAACATTTTATGTAGATTTTAAGTATGAATAAATTTGATCTGTCTAAGTGGTTTTTTTCTCGACTGTAACTTTGAGAAAGTAGGCATTTTGCTACTATGTCATTATGTGATATAGTCATAATCCGAAGTAGAGAATATGAGATGTGAATTATTTACTACATAAGTTTTTTGCATTGTAGGTATTGACTGCCCGACCCGTTGATAAAAACTAAAATTTGTCGGCTCTAAAAGTAATTGTAAACGTACACACGTGGAACCTTATAATAATCACTAAAATACACTTACGAACCTGAGACAAGGTTCTGCATAAAAGCGTATCTCTACTCTAGATCCGACGGTACGCTTCACCACAAACCGAAAGGCCGTGACGCAATTATATTACCCGACCATCTGGGGACATCATATCCGAATGAGCTGGGACGTGATTCCCTAAGGCTATTATAGCCCTGAAATTACTGTACGATGCCGCCATAGGGAAAATGTGAAAGCTCGGGGGACCCAAAAAAACGATGCTATGTATAACCGACAAATACATTATTCGTCCGTTACCCTGCAATGCCGAAAAATATTAATAAACTTAATTGAAACACAGAGTACACGAAAGCATGAAATATAGTAGGCACTACATGCACGGTTATGGCATTCCTGAACAAAAATATTTTCGAAATGTTTCATTTTAGGAATATTGTATACCCTGGAATGTAAGATTTTTTGTGCAATCCAGTATGTTCTGTGCCAAAGGGACTAGAGCGTATGCTCCAAGCGCACGCTTCATTCAATATGATCTCCGAGAGAGGGTGCCATACCGGAGCATTACCTTTGCATTGCCTATAAATATACCTAGCTAGACCTACATCATTACAAAATGTGATGATGGGATTTATTATATTGTTAACAAATAATATACACTAATTCACTCTTTTTTCTTAAATTATGAAAAGCTTGCCCCTGTCCGACCGGTAAGGCTTTTTACAAAATCTTTGCCCATAAAACTTAAAAAAATACACCATTCCCCAAGTCTGCTGGTACATCGATGAACGTTATTTTACGAGGGGAGGTGAAATTGGCTGCGTCGAACACCATTGGTCCCTCAGCAAACCCACCCATATTGAGTTTTCATAAAAAAAATTAAATATGACCGAGCACCAAGTAAAATATTATGTGGAAATAGAGTAGAGTATATAAACGATTTTTCAACGTTCTAAGTTCGTGCCAAATGTTAATACACTTACTTTTATATCTACACGTAGAGAGGACATAAAGGAAATATTTGTGGGTGTGTGTGTGGCGACCTGTTGCTTGGAGTGGAGCAGAAGCTGATTCTATGTATTTGCACATCTCGCGCACACTTGTTTAATATTGAGCATTTATTTTGTGAACGACGAGCCTCGTCCCTATTGAGTCTCTGAAACTTCATTTCACAAAAACAGTTCGATGTATAAAATCGTGAACGTGTCTGTTGTCACATTTTCTATATTTCGTCGCTAAGTAACTGTAGCATTTAAACAATTTCTTAAAGTACATTTATATATATTACGAAGAGTACATACCTATAAGCAACAAGTATTTCAGAAAAACACTGTAGTGAAAAAAATTAAGGATTTAGTGAACGGGTAGTTTATAAAGAATGGGACTACGTACGAGAAATTAGTCTTCCTCGCGGTTCCATTAATGAGACAACTTAGTGGTTCGACGAGAAAACACCGGTGTATGTCGCGTCGTTCGTCGGACGAGGAGAATAGTGGCTCAGGTGCGTCGCGTCGGACTCGTGCTGCGATCGATATCCAATCAGCCTCCAGTACACAGCAACCGTCCCGCCCCCCTTCTCCCCCGCGACCCGCAAGACTTATCTCTCGCCGGCCTGATTAGTTGCACCTACTTTCCGTTCCATTCTTCTCTAACCAGCGTGCAAGAATGCAAGAAAAGTGCATTCGTTTTAGAATCACACGATACTCGTAGATGAAAGTGCTAAGATTTAGTATCAGTGGCTCCTAAACTCACGTATGAAGTAATAAGTAATCATTCCACAAGGTCAAGTGCACTAGAAAGTCCACTTCGATCCATTGGTCCACCAAGGGAGCCAAGTGGACGGTGGGAACATATATGAATGTATGCAAACTGTAAAAATAGCAATGTCAAAAGATTTACTGGTATTTTATTACAAAACAAATATATCATATTGCCTGTCTCAAAAGTGTATTAATTGTGCACTGCGTACTGGCAGTTAAGGCTCGTTTGTAACAAAATAATCATAAAGCCAATAATAGTATTGGCTTTATGATTATTTTGTTTGACAAAGAAAATATTATAAAAAGCTTATAGCGTACGTGTATGATATATTTTCGATTATTTTTTTATAAGGAGCATTATTCGTAAATCCTAGGAACTTGAGTAGTGCAAGCGTCAAGTTTGCATTTCATGAAAATATCTCAATTGGAGCTTTTAATTTTTTGCAAATTTTTTAACCAATTTAAATGGTGGTGAAAACTTACCCGATCAGTATGCATGCATTTTTTTACACAACAGCACAAAAAAATCTACACACAATTAATACTGAGAGAGTTTGTTCCGAAAGCCTAAGAAAGGAATTAAAAAAGCAATAATGACGAAATATCTACACAGCCCCCGCCTCGCGCTCAGCGATACCGAATGCTTTTAAGTGGAACGTTCTTTTCATTTCTTTCTCTCCGCATTGTTATCGAATTGAAATATTTCGCCGAGATGTAATCTCTGCGATCACGGAGCATGAAATGCGTCTAGGATGAGTCGGCAAAAGACGCAGCTTTAATATATCACCCGCCCCGGGCCGCCCCGCCAGCGCCCGCCCCGGCCGGGTTGCGTGTCCGTCCAAGTGAGTCGACAGCGACTAGCGGCTCCGACCAACCCACCGTTCCACCTACAATATTTCATTCTGCGAGTAATATGACGGAGGGCTCCGGCACTGATTTGATGATATTGCAATAAAACAAAATAAAAAATCTCGCAATACTAGGATACGCGCGGGCGGCGCGCCAGCGAAAATGCGAATTTTCGAGCTTCGAACCCTTTCCTGTCCCCTCAGCCCCTCCGCCCCTCCGCCCCTCCGCACTCCATTTACATCGTCCTCCTTCTCCTCGGTGGTCTTTTTTATTCCGGAGAGTTTTTGCTCGACTCGAAGTCGACTTGCAGCTCACTAAAATATTGTTTTTTTGAGTGCGGTAAAAACGAAGTGGATTTACACGAAATGTTTCGAAATCACGACAGAGCATAAAAACTAGACTACCCTCTTATTGCTTCAGATTTTTTTATGGAAGGTCGAGAGAGGGCGAGACGTTGAGGAAAATGTTGGTGACGGTGTGCGGTGGCAGCGAGCGACGGCTCTCGGCTAGGAGCTCGGTCGAGTTACCTGTCGGCGCTGATGGAGAGAGCGTCGTAGTCGCCCCCCGCCGCCGCCGCAGCCGCCGCCGCCGCGGTGTTGTCGCCGGCGAACTGCATCAGCTCTGCAACAAAATACATTCTGATTACAATTATGCGTTTTTGTTTATTGTAAGAACGCGCATACGGGCATACAGTGTAGCCGGCACGAGCGAAGGTAAGCACTGACATGGCACCTAGTTTACCAAGGTGTTATGGGCTGACGTCACGGATGTAGTAGGTGATGTAGCCAACCGAAAAAATGGACAACGCGTCTATAACGTGCTCTGCTCTTTAAGTTGATAACATTAACCCCCCCCCCCCCCCCCCTTTAAAAGTAAAAAAGAATTTCCGTTTACTTAGTTACTTAAAGGAGTCGGGGGACCGGTAGGTAAATACCCGCGCAGCTCTGAGTTTTTATATTATGTTTACTTAGCCGTCCCCACATTCCTTGAAGTAAGTAAACGGAAATGATTTTTGACATTTTAAGGGTCGGGGGTTTTTTTTAAATTTGTAATTTAAGTTTTAGTTCAAACTTTAAGAAAACCGCATCGAAATAGGTAATTCGTGAGACGTAATGTTTTTATTACTTCATAATTACGTTATTACTTCACATAGCTACGAACCATCCCGGTTCAACCAGCTTTCTAATGAAAAAAACCGCATTCAAATCGGTCCATCCGTTTGGGAGCTACGATGTCACAGACACACAAACAGACAGTCGGATGCGTCAAACTTATATACAACACCCCTCCTTTTGCCTCGGGGGTTAAAAACAGCTGATTTTAAAATGTCACGTTGCATTCTTGCATTCTCTATATTCTAGAGACTAGCTGTGCCCGCGGCTCCGCCCACTCTCATACTTATTTGACTTCTCTGCTAACGCCATAAGCCATTTAGCGTGATAGTAAGTAGCGCATAGTTGATGGGAAGAACCAAGCTATCCGTAGAAGCAAACTGTATTAAAATCGGTTCAGTGGTTCTCAAGTTATAAGCGGACAGACAGACATACAGACAGACAGACAGAAAGCAGACGTTGGATTTTATTAAAGGTAGGATAGGAAGGATGAGCTTTTGACAGGACGGTATCAGCGCAGCGGCATCACATAGCGGGTGAGCATCAGACTCATCGGGGAGCCACGCACGTTTGCCGTTTTTCCGGATCGATTAACAAATCGGGTGGAGTGCGACGCGACGCGATGCGGTGCGAACGGCGGACGTGCCGCGTCGCGTCGCCTGCACCTCCTCCGCCCAACACCCTCTACCTACACACCTATGACAACATTAACATTCTGTTATTAATATTGTATTGTTTTGTCTGCGGCTCAGCTGCATTCAAAATGTTGTCCGAATTATTTCCCATGTTAACTAGTAACTAATTAACTACTATGGATTAGCTAGAATGCGTTGGTGAACAGCACAGGAGAATCTGTTGAACCATTATAAAGTAATAAGGCCAACATACTCGTATAATATGACGGTATATATAGGAGATATTATTACGGTATGTGTGTTGGCCGATAAGGAGGGAAGCACTGATATTGCACCCAGTTCACCAAAGTTAATTAAGGGCTAATATCATGGATGTTGTAGGTGATGGAGCTAAACGTTTCCGTTTCTATAAAAAAGCGGTCAAGTGAGAGTGGGATTCGCATGGAGAGGGTTCCGTACCATTCCATTTTCCGTGAGAACTTGAGGTTTTCCTGTAAACTATAAGAGAGGCCCTATATTGCAATGCACGATTTTTGTGTATTTTCTTTAAGTAATAAGAATGTATTTCTTCTAATAATTATTACTTAGTCAAAGTCAACGTCAAAAGACATAACAATAATACAAAATACACCGATTTACAATTTTCTTTAATATATTTTGAACTATGCATTTTAAATTTATAACATTACTAGCTTTTGCCCGCCGCTTCGCTCGCGTGAAATTCGTATTTCAAAGGAAGAAAGTAAGTAACTAAGGCCGATCTGCGTTCAGGAAGATGATAAACCTACTCAAAGAAAGTAATTGAGGGCGAAGCCGAAGGCCGAGCTGCGTTCAGGAAGACGATAACCTTTTCGAAGAAAGCAAGTAACAGAGGGCGAGGCCGAAGGCCGAGCTGCGTTCAGGAAGACTATAAACCTTCTCGAAGAAATTAAGTCATTGAGGGCGAGGCCAAAGGCCGAGTTGCGTTCTGGAAGACTATAAACCTTCTAGAAGAAAGTAAGTAACTGAGGGCGAGGCCGAAGGCCGAGCTGCGTTCAGTAAGACGATAAGCTTTTCGAAGAAAGCAAGTTACAGAGGGCGAGGCCGAAGGCCGAGCTGCATTCAAGAAGACCATAAACCTTCTCGAAGAACGTAAGTAACTAAGGGCGAGGCCGAAGGCCGAGCTGCGTTCAGGAAGACTATAAACCTTCTCGAAGAAATTAAGTCATTGAGGGCGAGGCCGAAGGCCGAGCTGCGTTCAGGAAGACTATAAACCTTCTTTAGGAAAATAAGTAACAGAGGGCGAGGCCGAAGGCCGAGCTGCGTTCAAGAAGACTATAAACCTTCTTGAAGAAAGTAAGTAACTATCGCCCATAGTTACTTACTGTCATCGAGAAAGTTTAGCGTCTTCCAGGATACAGCTCTGCCTTCGGCCACGCTCTTAGTTACTTACTTTCTTCGAGAAGGATTATAGTCTTCCTGAACGCAGCTCGACCTTAGGCCTCGCCCTCAGTTACTTACTTTCTTCGAGAAGGTTGAAGGTCTTCCTGAACGCAGCTCAGCCTTCGTCCTCGCCCTTTGTTATTTACTTTCTTCGAAAAGGTTTATACTCTTCCAGGCCTATACTATGTTACTTACTTTCTTGAGAATGTTAATTGTTTATCTGAATCCAGTTCACCCTCTGGCCCCGGCCTAAGTTACTTACTTTCTTCCTTTGAAATACGAATTTCACGCGAGCGAATCCGCGGGAAAAACCCTGTTTACGCGAGCTCGAATCAAATTGACCACCTTAAAAAAAAATATGTTACCACGGGATATACACCTTATTATAGGAAAACGTAAACGAAAATCTCAATTCTTCTAGTTTTCACAGAAAACGCGATGGTACGGAACCCTCTTTACGCGAGCTCGGCTCGAACTTGATTACTTTTTTTAAAAATTATGTTACTCCGGGATATACACTACCCCTGTACGAAGTTTCGTCAAAACCCGTCCAGCCGTTCAGGCGTGAAAGAGGAACAAACAAACAAAACGTACTTTCACATTTATGATATTAAGTGAGATTAGATGAGAAGTGAGATGAGATGATGAGAAGTGAGATGAGATGAGATAATAATATGTTTATTTGCATTTATTATAAAGAGTACTTTCCGTTTATATAATATGACATGGTGCAGTTGAAAAAAAAGCATATATTTTTAAAATAAACTTTCTAATTTGTGCCCCAAAAATCCAAATTCGTTCATTTACGGCGTAAATGAACGAATTTCGATTTTTGTGGACGTATAGCGTAATACGCTATACGTCCGTGATTGTATCATCAAACTCTATTTAAACAAATTTCAACTTTTTTATTGTCCATTAGATTCGGATAAAAGAAGCTGTGACGGACGGACATACAGACAGACACAAGAGTGATCCTATAAAGGATCAGTTTTTGAGATGGAATCCATATGTAATGTCTTACCCATGCCATTTGCAAAAATCGACCGTCATTTTTAATGTACTTTCGGCATACCACTATCTCACGAACCGCTCAACCAATCCCAGCAAACCAGGTGGCAGATGATAGTCACTCGGCCGCCTTCCACCTATGGCAAAGTCAATGCATAATATGAACAATTGGTGACATCATAGACTTTACAAAAAAGGCATCGAAAATCAGTAAATGCCTATAACTCCTAAACTACTGGTCGGATCTGCTTGAAATTTATTTACTTCCGTAAAAAAATATATCTTTCTGGAAAAGAATCTTTCTGAAATAATGGTTATTTTTTTTCAAAATCGGTTCAACTGTTTCGAAAAAAAAAGGAAAAAGACTTTGAGAGGGCATATCTTGGAAACTACTGATCCCAGCCTACTCATTTCCATGTGGAAAATTATAAGTCTCGACGAGATAACACTTTTTTTAGGGCATATCTCTGAAACTACTGATCCTAGACTACTCATCCGCTGGAGGAAATGATAGATCTCGGCGAAAGTTTCAGTTTTCGTTTTTTGTTTTGTTGTTTTTTTTTTTGTGATAGAGTCACAAAAAAAAAAAACAAAAGTCGGTCCCCTTCCACCTATGGCTGCCCTATGATGTCTATGTCTACCGGTAGTCCCACGACTACCAGGGCATTTTTTTCCTCTTTTTATGTGCGGAACCCTAAAAATGCGTATTCTCTATGTATGTATTTTGTTGTAGTTGACAGCTGTAATACAAGCTTTCATACACGCAAGTTACATGCAAGTTACAAAGTGTACATTCGTCATGTAATTGTATGTATCGGTATGGCATATGTGCCATCACGCGACTTCGCCAAATTTGCCCTGAAATAGCGTCAGGACGTCATCGGAGATGTACCGGAAATCAAATATTGGACAGGTCTAGGTCCTGATCCGGCCTGCAGTCCCCAACCCCGCTGCCGCTCCCTCGCCGCCGCGCACTACCCGACACAACCTGCATAATTACTAGGCCACGCCCGCGCCAGGCTCCGCTGCGCTAACTAGTAACGCTGCTCATCCGCTTTTGAGCATGGCAACAAAGTGCTTCTAACACCACAGGCACTGTCTCTTTTTCTCTCTTCACATTTCACATAATTATTTATTAACTTAAAAAAACTGGCCAAGTGCGAGTCGGACTCGCGCATCAAGGTTTTCGCACCACAAATTTTTTGTTGTTGTAAAAACAGGTTTCTTGTAAGGGGACCCCTCCATAATTTTTCACTTTTTAATTTTTTTATTATTTGTTGTTATATCTTATATTATACATATTCTGTGAACATTTTAACCGGCTACCTATTACGGTTTCAAAGATACAGCCATTGGACGGACGAACGGATGGACAGACATACAGACAGACAGACAGACGGACAGACGTTGTAGGCTTAGTAATAGGCTTCCGTACGGGATACGGAGACCTAAAAATGTAAACGCTAAAATATACCGCTATAACAAACTTATATTTAGGAATTAGCATTGGAATGAGTTAGGTATGTAGTTAGATTTTGTTAACACAATAGAAAGTTTCTACACACTGATTCAATTTAATGATAATAAAACAAACTTTTACCTGAAAGAGCCCCCACGAAGGTCACCTGAACTAACAAGCTAGTGCTGTGCGGGTCGGGAGTTCGGGACCCGGCACGTACGGGCACGAAGCCCCGCGCCACCGTCTCCGCGCCCCGCGCCGCCGTGAAGTTTGATTCGACGAGCTAATGGCGGGGAAACATTTGATTCCCGAGGGCTCGAGGATCGGGTTTGGGCCGTCTCAACTGATCCGACCCCAATTCGGCCGACCCGACGGCGACTGCGGAAACTTCAATATGTATAGTGGGGGCGCGCACTCGGGCGATTCTATCAAAATATGTGGAAACACTTGTGCGTTGCTAACATAGTTTATGTAGGTAGTTATGAATAAAGTTATGAATGTACGCAGGTACCCTCGAATAGAATTACTTTTTATGAAGGTGCTAGGTACACGCAGAATCGAGGAAAAATATAGTCGACGAAGGCGCGACAGTCAGTATTAGACTTTTTAGTGTCAGGTATTGGTTAGAGAACATTGACTTACGCACATACAATTATTAATAACTAGCTTTTTCCCGCGCCTTCGCTCGCGTGAAATTCGTATGTAAAAAGAAGAAAGTAAGTAATCCCGCTACCGTACCTTTATATCGGCGCGCGGAACAATTCGGTTTGTATGAGAGCCACATCTTGCGTAACCGACACTGAATTTTATTTAGCCTATCCTGTCTCTCGTATAGGTAAATGTGCTTGTACTAAGTTTCATCAAATTCGAATGATCGGAGATTTATGGAGGAACATACACATACATATAGAAAATATTTCTAAAAATCGTCAATTTAGTTTTAGTATCATACATAGAACCTACAACCGCGGTATCTCATAAAACAAACTAACTTACTCCATGACCATTCCTTACAGATTTATTATTAGTATTGATGATGATATATTGATTGATTACTATGTCTTGTTTTTATGAATTCGTTGTAATCTCGTAAAACTCTAAAAGGTTCCATACACATGAATTTTCTAAAGCTCGGATTACTGCTCTACGGATTACTGGATTGCTCTAACGTCTGGATGCTTGATAATAACTCTGTATGATTTACGAAGTGAATTTAAACCTACTCCTCTACCCTCGGATAGTCATCTCGAATAGATAATGGCAGAGAGGATGGCGGGCTCGACTCTAGAATGGACTCCCTGTCTGCCAGCAGAGCAGCGCGCGCTCGCGTCGCGGCCGCGAGCTCGTGATCTAAAATGTATTTCTCCGGAGTCTCGCCGCTGCATTCCGCGAGAGTGATAAATAATTACGAGTCTACGTCTCCGCTCGTCGCGCGCTGAAATTGTAATGCCTCCTGCGCAGGAATGCCGGGTCAACACTTACTTTAGGGTATAGAGAAGACTGCATACCTGCACGTGTGTTCCAGATACTCGTGCCTTGCACATTTTCCTCTGCACAAGGACATGGTAAATTACTTTAATTGAAGTTATGTATGAAAGCACTGGTGACTCTTTTTTCTACTTTATTAAATAGGGCTTTAGCCGCCTATCGACTATGCCAGCCCCATCGTAACTACTAAACAATCTCTAGCCTCTGAGGGCTGGAGATGCTTGGAAAAATGTAGTGAGTATATTGAATTTTTCCGTGAGGGGATAGGGGTATGTTTACATGTTAGGTATTTTCCTTGTGATAATGAGATTTGTGGTATATGGAGCTTAATCTACGAGTTCTTATCTCCTGCGAAATATTTAATATCGAAGGAATTTTGGGTGATTGAATATATCCTAACGTTTCTATTCGGTTACACAATGATCGCAGTGAAGAAGCACACGCTGGTAGTTAGAGGGCAGTCTAGAGCGCGCCCTCCTCTCGCCGAACGGTGTTCGTAGGGAAATGGAGTCGTAGCGCGCCGCTGACAGGAGCATCACTAATGCAAACCATTCTCGCGGCGCCCGCCACACCGCCCGCCCCGCCGCCGCCGCCGCCGCCGGTTGCCCCGCCGCGGCTTTACGCTCCGATAAAACCTTATAAACGTCTAGTGCCAGAGCAATGATTGTGAGAGGCGTTTGATCTGCCGTCGCGTCGCGTGCGTCGCGTCGACTGCAGCCTGCGCTATGAAGCGCTGCACGTCTCCCCGAGGAGACTCAATTTGCGTTGTCCCAATCGGTAATAGACGTTTCAGACAGACTTCTTTTCACTGAACCGGGAGAATCTAATTCGATTTTATGCTTGACTTATTGCTTCGGAAAGTTCTATTCGAATGAACTATTTCGCGGCTGTGCACAGGAGCGAGTAAAAAGTAAAAATTTAAATTAAATTCCTTAAGATTGTAAACTATGACGAGTAGGTGCTGTGGTACTGTGTTTGGCCAAGCAGGTGACGGTTACGAAGAGTTTTCTTAGTATCTACATCTAAAGGTAGTCGCGTTCAGACCGCGTCCCCTCCTGCGGTTGATGGCGCCGGGGTGGAGGGGTAAGGGAGTAGCGCCGAGCGAGGGACAGTTGAGGGGGCGGCTGTAATGTCCCCGGTGCCACCTCGACATTTCTGCGGCACATTAATATTGCGCATTCCCGCTCTACACCATTATTATTATTTATTATATTTCTTTGATTAATGACTCTCATAAATTAATATCACCTGCGCCACCGAGATTAAGATTTCTGACAAAAATTGACTAATCTATATCTATGAAAGTCGCTCGGCCGTTATCAATCACTGTCTTTCGCAGCTTTTGACAGTCTCCCTTGTTGAAATTGAAGGATAAACTTTGTCGTTAGAAATTAACGCAGATATACCCATCTGCTTTGGGAATGATAAGTTTGGTAAATTCAGCTATTTCTGGACCAACTCCGTCATTTTCATCCAATATTTTGCTGAGTTAGAAACGGGTTTTCAATGTTTCGGTCGAACTTTCTGTTGTCATAATATCACATCTATTGTTTTGAAAATCTTATCACGTCAATGTTTTTTTTAAACGATTTTAAATTTGAAATGACTTCCCTACTCTGAAGGGAAATGAAGGGAAGCACTGACATGGCACCTAGTTCACCCAGTGTTATGGGCTGACATCACGGATGTTGTAGGTGACGTAGTCGACCGTGTCAGTTTCCATTAAAACAAATTTACAGCGCGATTTGACTGACTTTCCACCTTGTGCGAAATGTGTCCGCATATGTTCACTGTCTAATTGGTCGATATCCATCATGTCACATGCTTGATCTTCGCTTATATAATTTAATTTCAGTAACTTTGAACGGACTCTTTTGACAAATCTATCTATCCCATTTGCAAGTAGGATTCCGACCCGTTCACTCCAGGCGCACGCGAAAAAATGTAGAGTCCATGGTTTTAGTTAGGGTTCTATCGCTTATCTTGAATAATTTATTTTTCAATATTTTTATAAAGTTCATAGTTATTGTAGCGAAGTGACATTTTAGCGTAGAGTTATGTATGTATAACTGATTGATAATTATATTATGTACAATTAGCGATAGGAGAAATGTATTAGGTACACGTCTATCTAATTTAACTAAGTTTTGTGTATCTAGCAATCACAGCCAGGAATCGCTAATGAATGAATTCATTATAGAATTTTCCTGGAAATTATTATCTTCAATGTGTTTTTGATTGGTGACAACACTTGGTTTTTTATGAAATGACGTATTTTTTGGTAATTATGATTTTGAGAATGCATTAAGAACATCCAGACTTAGACTTCGGTGTAGCCGACAGTAGCTCCCTAGCGATCAGGTTGCAGAGCTGTCGCCATCCGAATAGCTTGCAGATAGTCTATTTATGTATACAAAATTCGCAAATAATTCAGATATGAGAAGAAATAAACATTTTATTTACTTATGTGACAGGTGTGCGTTTGTTCAAAAAAATTTTTTGGGAATGGACGGACATATCTGGGTTTGTGTGAGAGCGTGTGTGCGCCTTGGGTTTTCTGTACCTGAAACTTAATAAATTTGCTGCTACTTCTGTTAATTTTGAGATGATAAGTTATAATTTTTTAATACTTTAATACATATTTTAACATTTAGAATATATTTTGTGTATATTCTCAGGACTTAATTTTTACCTAATTATAATATACAGAATTAATGACCGACTAAAACGGCTCTCTATTTAATAAGTACGCATAAATCTGTATAGATTAAACGAATTTTGCACTAACTATAAATTTTATTAATAAAACTAAATAACAAAACATTTAAAGAATTAAACACATTAACATTAAAATGGGAAGAATTTATATTTTAGTTAAGTAGAAAAGCAACAACTGATCGCCGTGTACATATGTATATGTGTACTAGAAAATCCCTGAACATGTCTACTAGTCCGCAAACTGTTCATTATAAGCGCCGTGTTCTCGTTAGCGACCCAACAAACACAATTTATAATAGGAAAACTTGGTAAACGAGACCGCACCGTTTTATACAAGCGGCCAACTGTTGAAAAACTCCATTTGCTAGCGTCAACCCTCGCGACCGCCCTATCACGGATCCCATCTCGTCGCTGGACGTGCGGTCAAATCGCAGACTGGAGATTGCTATATAGAACTTTATCACACTAAAGTTTAGCGGTTGGAGTAGGTCGTGTTTAAAAGTACAAGAGGCGAGACAGTGAGAGTCACAAGGTTCTATCTCCTATTGCTCTCTTTGAGATAGGATCTGTAGAGTCGACCGAGAAGCAACATTCACCACAACGATTATTATACCGGTTACACTTTGTGCGGTACCTAGCCTAGTTGAATTAAATATAATGTTGACCACGGTGAGTAGAAATGTTTAGGTATTTAAAAACGTTTATCTGTTAGTTACAATGTTAGATTTTTCTAATATTTTATTTAAACTCGTACAGTCAAATCAAATCAAACTGCTTATTGTGCACCATAAAACATGGAACACACAAGGCGTGTTTAATGCATTTTTTTTATGGAAACGGTGACGGTTGGCTACATCACCTACAAGATCGCAGCCTAGAACACCGGGTGAACTAGATGCCATGTCAGTGCTTTCCTTCATTTCATGTCGGCTACACTGAACTGGACGGAAATTACGAACTATTTACATAGCCGTTTCGACCGACGACGTTTCATTCAGTGCGGTGGTACCAACCCGGGCAGGATAAACCCCACCACCTAGAAAGGTAAGAAGCAAAGGGACCTACAGGTTTACGTGGAGTCCGAACCACGGTCAGCCTCCAACCGTCGAGCGGTTACCCATCCAAGTACTGACCGCGCTCAGGGTTGCTTAACAACAGTCGACCGACCGCACCACTGAGCTACCGAGGCTGACAATGCAGCATTCTTTAGATACTAACCTTTGGGATGTGGAGAAGCTCATGGTGCTGACAATGCAGTGAAAAGTGAAAAATAATAGATTCAGTGAAAGTGTAAAAAAAATAATAAATTAATGGACTTAGGTAATCATATTATACATATCGTGCGGCACTAACCTTAGTTTCATGAATTGTCATGCCATATTTGGAATAGAGCGAAGAAAACAATTTCAAATACTTAATGGCACAAGGTAAGACAAGAAAAGAAAGAAATAAGTGAGCGGAGGGCTTCAATAATAAGCATTTTGTTTCCATTCGCTCCGGCGCGCGGACCCCGGGGTCGTGCCTGAGGGACGCGACGCGGAGTGGTGTTAAGTATATTTTAAGGTTATATTTAATGTCGGCTCGTGAATAATTTGAAGCATATTTTTAAATTAATGGGAGCGGGCGCTCCAGGACCTATTCAAGATAATTTTACCTGTCACTGTATGTGAATACTATGTTACTTTTTCTGGGTATAGATAATTTTTAACACCCGACGCAAAAAGAGGGGTGATATAAGTTTAACGTGTGTGTGTATGTGTGTATGGGTGTGTCTGTCTATGGCATCGTAGCTGCCAAACGGATGGACCGATTTGGATGCGGTTTTTATTAGAAAGCTGGTTTAATCGGTAAGGAAGTAATAAAAAAAATATTTATCTTAAAAAGTGGACCGATTTGCATGCGGTTTTTTTTAAAAGCTTGAAATTAAAGTTAAATTACAAATTTAAAAACCCCTCGACCCTTAAAAAGTCAAAAATACATTCCGTTTAAGTCGGGGGATCGCTAAGTAATAAAATATAAAAACTCAGAGCTGCGCGGGTATTTACTTAGCGGTCCCCTGACTCCTTTAAGTAAACGAAAATTATTTTGAATTGTTAAAGGTCAGGAGTTTTTTAAATTTGTAATATCTTCTGTATTTAATAAATTATTGCCTCGTAAACACGGAGTTCCGTGCGTGTTAAATATCCAATATATAATTATATAATATGTATGCACAAAGTAGTATTGTTTTTATTAATAAATACATAGGTGATATATTTTCATCTTAGCAATAATTCAGTTGAATGTGAGAAAATAATAAACCATCCAAATCCACTTAACTGTGAGTACGCGCTCAGTACAATAAACCACATAGTATTAATTGACTGCCTTTATCCTATGTAATAACTTGATGCCGTCCGCCCGCCCTGCAGTCGTTGGCGCTTAGAAAACAACAGTGTTACCGGCGCGGCGCGGGGCGGGGCAGGGCAGGGCGGGAAGCGGGGGGCATAGAGCACTCAGCTGCGGGCGTGTCACAAGAAGAGATAAAATCACAAATGTAATTGAAGGTGGATTTTCATTGAGAGAGAGAGAGAGCGCGCGGCTCAGCTGGTCGGCGAGGGCTTAAGCCGCACTAATTGCTTTACTGTGCGCCCCTCCCCCCTCGCCCCCTCTCCTCCCCCGGCGTACATAATGACGCCTGAGCGCAGGGCGCCCTCCGCTCGCCCCGCGCCGCCCCGTTGCCGGACGCTGCTGGTGCAGACGTGCTCGGTCACCCATCAACATTCGCACCGTCTAAGATTAACACCGGAAGAGATTAGCGCCGTATGTCCTCGCTGCACCGAGCACGAGGGTCCTCACCCCCACCTCGCACGCTCCCTCGCCGTGTTTGAACACAGACGCTCGGGACCAATTAAGTTACCACCCCTTAATCCGAAGGTGAGAAGTACTCGGGAAGGGAAACGATAATACCCTATTCGTTTGAAAAATATGGCAAAAACAATTATTATGTCTTATTATCGATTTTTATTATATTGCGTTCCTCTTGTGTTTGTGCCTGCGTTTTCAATTTGTTAGTTACTTGAACTCTACAACCTTGGTGAAAATTTTCGAAAAAAGGCGACAATTTTTCCTCTTTTTTTTAACTAAAAAAGAAAAGTAAAGTAAAAGTTAAACGTAAAAAAAACTTTATTTAATAATAAATAACACACAATGTAGGTAGTGTAGTGTCCCCTGCACTAGTCCGTAGAACTGCAAATTGCTGAAAAAGTCCACATCACAAAAGTTTTGCTGCTACACACCATAGTAATTATCCTCCTTTCAATGTCTTCTGCCCTGGTACTTTAGAACCGTTCCCAGTAGTCTTACCACTTTATGACGTAATCACGTAAAACTATCGTCCAAACCGACTTTACAGACAACCAATTTTTTTTTGACGTGATGACGTCACTTCTTATAAATTGATGAACACCGGCTGCACACACAAAAAAGTGTCACGTTCCATCTGAGCCTGTGTGTGCAAGCGAGAGCGCGTAACAAGCGATAGAGAGGCACAATCGGTATAGTCAAAGTTACCATGGAAACGTCTTAAGAAGTAAAACTGTCAAGATCAGACAAGAGAAGTTTATTGATGGCCAGTCACAAGATGATTAATCTTTCTACTGGAAATATAATTACTAATCTTTGCTCTATGTACTACGATTATTCCACGTCATCACGTAAAACTATCGTCCGTAAACCGCCTTTACAGACAACCAATTTTTTTATTATATTTTGCGGCTACAGTTAAGAGTAGAACATACTGCTTACATATTTTTTTTCTATCTATATATAATACTCTAATAAAAAAAAGGTATACCACATTTAAGAACAAACAAAAACTAAATGTAACAACAAAAAACTAATAAAATTACCTAAGCATAGTGTAGTGTTAGTACTTAACAGTATTTGAGTGAGGATGTGTCTGAGTGTGTGTGAGGGTGTGAGATTATGCGTGAGAGAAATTTAAAGGTGTTTGGGTGTGTGTGGTAATGTTGTGAAAAAGGAATAATATATTGTTTTCTTCTCGTTTGGTGATAGCTGATATTAAATTAATGTAATTTAATTTTGTTATATGCTTACGGTGTGTTGTTACCAGCGGAAGACCTGCATCGCTCTCATCGCGAGGGAGCTGTAGCACATTAGCTGAACTGGCTCCCTTTACCTCCTAATGTTTTATATCTTATTATATAAATGAGGAAATAAACGATATTCTATTCTATTCTATAATGAGGTATCTTTGGAGGTGTTCCCTGTGAAACACGCGAACTGCACAGCCAGATATTCCAATACTAAGTATTAATCAAACTGGACGCCCACGATTCCTAGTCGGCACTTTGTAAAACTATCCATTTAATGCGATCCCCGAGAGAATATGCAAATTACATTCTACGTAAATTACGTGCTTAATGCGCTCGTTCAATTTGTGTCTTTTGAATTTGAATGAGGCGGAGGAAGCGAGCAGGCGATACAGCTCGCTCGCTGCACTGTCGGTCGGCACTCAGGGCCTTTACCTGCTGTAGAGAGAGTTACTAGGTAATACTTAAGGTTGATTGGCTTAGCATACGTTACTAATGATGAGCCATGAATGTATGGAAACCACTTTAACTAGCTCGTAAATACAACCGCACTGACTGGAGGACTTGCCTAAGGCAATACGGTGCCACCGTATTGCCTTAGGCAGAAATGATTATCTTTTTTGTTTATTATTACATGAATGCTTATCTATGTAATTTTGAAGTATTCGTAGTGGGATATTTAGACTTTTTGGCTATAAAGCATCACCACCTTTAGAACCTCGCCACAATACCAAAAACGTGTGTATGCCTCGCAATAACGCTGCATGTGCGAATACGAGGTTATGGCAGTGTTCTAGACGTGCAGCAAGTATGAACGCGATTGTACCGTTCGGCCTAGCGCCATGATTTCCACTGTGTGAGTGTACGCGACACCATATGTGTGATTCCACAATGTACGCATCTAGGTTAGCATTGTCTGTCTGTGGGCTCAGCGTACGAACCGTGATGTGGTTTCACCAGGTGAAATCGGTAGCCGAACGAGCGGCCTTGTCACGTGATACGCCCTCCCCCATTCCACCCCATCACGCGACATCCTTCCTCTACCTCTACTCATCCGCATTTGCACCTGCAGCCATCCGGTGCCGTACTGGTGCCGTCCCGGTACTGACGGCGAGACGTCTCGTCGGGTCGGTAGTGAAGCTGTCAGTTTTGACGATGAAAAGGGCGTGGCATATTTTGTAAAGAAATCGGAAAGGCAGGCGACGTGAAAAAATCACATTTGGAAAATGTTCAATCTCAGTGGGATAGGGAAGACGACGATGCTGCTACATGTTTTGATATATTACTTTTTAGGGTTCCGCAGGTGATGGCTGTATCTTTGGAATGAAATGGAAATGAAAAAAAAAAACACACATTTTATGTCTATTTTTAGGTTTCTGTACTAAGCTTACACCGTCTGTCTGTCCGTCCGTCCGTCCGTCCGTCCCTCCGTCCGATGGCTGTATCTTTGCAACCGTAATAGGTAGCCGGTTGATTTTTTTTTGTGTTGTATGTCCCAAATTCAATTAATATATTATTAATAAGATATAATTGTAGGTATGTATAATTTTTGTATATTTTAGGTATAGTTGTATGTAAAATTGTTGTAAATAGATGTGTAAATAAATAGATATAATTGTAATGATAGCAAACTGTAAAATTATATGTTTCTAAAGTTCCTTAAACATAACAGACATCTTTGGTTATATACAGGGTGTTAAAACGGCGAGTACATTAATTTCACCAGCGCAATCCTCATGTTTTTCCTAGACAAAAAAGCAGACAAAGTTATTCTCTAAAGTGTCTAGTTTTCGAGATATGAATTTTTGAAATGTATGTTTTCGTCTAGTGTAATTTAACTCGTTGTTGCCGCTCCGCACCCTCCACCTGCTGACCTCCAGTCCTCCACTCACAAAGCTAACCCCCGCCCCTCCCGCCAATACCTCCGTCCGAGGCGCTCACGTCTCACCCGCTCTTCCCCCCTCCGCGCCGCCCTGTTGTCATTAGATCATTTTTACACTAAAATAATCAATTAGTTTGTATGAAAACTGTAACTTTTTATTTAAAGGGAATTCAGAAAAAAGTTATTAGACTTTTTTGTTACTCTTGATCCCAATAATCATTTCCTAAATTTAATGTACTCGCCGTTTTTACACCCTGTATAAGGTCTTTCAAAATTAGTTCATCGTACGCTAAGGGGGGGTTCTGTATCATAAAGGGAGTAAAACCTATATACTTGTACCGTGTGGGGTCGGTACTTAAAAAGAATAGCCCCACTGCATCTCTCCCCGTCGCATGTCGTAAAAGTCGACTAAGGGATAAGAAAATTCGTCAGCCTCGGTAGCTCAGTGGCGCGGTTGGTTAGTCAACTGTTATTAAGCAACGCTGAGCGCGGTCAGTGATTGGATGGGTGACCGCTCGACCGTTGGAGGCTGACCGTGGTTCGGATTCCACGTTAAACTGTAGGTCCCTTCCCTTCTTACCTTACTAGGTGGTAGGGTTTATCCCGGCCGGGTTGGTACCACCGCACTGAACGAAACGTCGGTCGAAACGGCTATGTAAATAGTTCGTGTTTTCCGTCCAGTTTAGTGTAGCCGACATGAAATGAAGGGAAGCACTGACATGGCACCTAGTTCACCCTGTGTTATGGGCTGACATCACGGATGTTGTAGGTGATGTAGCCAACCGTGTCAGGTTCCATAAAAAAAAAAAAAAAAAAAAATACTTTTTTTTTTCTTTGGGCTTTTTTTTATGTAAAATATTTTTTTATGTGGGTATTTAAATTAAAAAATAGGTGGTTGATTTTTATAACCTAATCGATTCAGTTTCATAACAGTAACAAAAAAGTCTTAATTACCATTATGATGTAACACGTGTAAGTTGGTAAAAAAAATCAAATTCTTTCTATTCCATACTAATAAAACTAAAAATAGTGATTTTTCACAATTTCTGAAAGAAAGAGATCTATGTGTTGCAATACTTTTTTGTTCCTGGCATGAAACTGAAACGATTAAGAAAATTATTTTTTTTAAATTTTAAATTAAAAAACAAAAATTTTCCCCCCCCTTAGCGTACTATGAACAAATTTTGAAAGACCTTATATAAAAGAAAAAGACTACAAAAATAAAATCTAAATATTAATTTTGCAACCTATTAAAACTATTTACAATTTATATTCTTAATCTTTTATATTCTTAAACTACATACATGTCAGTTTTTCCCTTCGGTCGTCATCTATTTTTATTATAATCACCCCTATATATCTAACCTTCTTAGGGGTGAATTTATAAAAACGCTGATACGATTAACTTTTATTTATAAACAGAAACCTAAACATCAATTCCATATTTCTAACTTCAAAAATGACGAACTTCAATACAAACTTTAATTCCCTATTTAACCACATTAGGGGATGCATTTTCAAAAACCCTTTCTTAGTGCTCATCTACCTCTATTATAAGGAACTCCTATGCAAAATTTCACGCTTCTAGATCCACCGGTTTAGGCTGTTCGCTTTCTGTTAGTCAATATTAGGAATTGTATGTAGAATAGAATAAATAGAAGGTTCAAATCCGGCCGGCGGCGGCGGCGGCGCCCGGCGTGTACCAATGAGTTTTTTCTGACGAAAAAACTTACGTGCATACCTACACCTGCTGCTTCACCGTTCGGAACCGGTGTAAAACTGTAGGTCCCTTCCCTTGCCCCTTACTAGGCGGTAGGCTCTAATTGTAGCCGACTGGGTTGGTTCCACCGTACTGGATGTAAGATGGCCGCATAGCAGCCTCGGTTGTGTTCTCCTCTAGTCCAGTATAGCCAGCAATACAGGGAAGTCTCCGGTATGGCACGTACCTTCTCGGAGGTGATATTGGCTGGTCGGAGCATGTGCTTTGGCCCCTCCAACTCAGCCACCCATACCGGATTACATAAAAAAAAAAAGATACTGTATAACTGAGATGAGGGAATAATGGTCCGTGATCGCAATATGCGCTGTGCGCAGGCGCGGGCTGGGGCGTCGCACGATGGTAACCTAAATTAGGCGGAAAAACCCGGCTCTGCGGATCCTTCGCCACATCCTTACCTTTCTTCTCGCTGCCGAGCGTTTTTCCGTTTCCGTGTTCAGCCTCGCGCAGTGTTGAACACAGTAAATTGGTTGCAAACCCCAGCTTCTATAAACGTTTTTATTTCTCGACCGCGAGTCGCGAATAGTGCACGGATTCAGAAGGTGCAGAAAATAAGGTTTCTTTACAAGTATATCTTACTAGCTTTTACCCGCGACTTCGCTCTCCGTAGACTTGGTTTAATAGCAAATTCGATTTAAAGGTAAATATATTATAATAAAACCGCCCATACTATACTTTCTTTGATACTGCTCAGCCCTAAGGTTATTTAGCATGGTGGTATATAGCCTATAGTGAGCCTCAAGAACTACTCTTTCCCTCGGTGCAAACCGCGTCAAAATCTTTTCAGTGGTTCCGGAGTTTACTTCAAACATACAAACGTACAGACAGACGTTCCCTTTTTTTATGGAAACTGACACGGTTGGCTACATCACCTACAACATCCGTGATGTCAGCCCATAACACCGGGCGAGATTACATTATTGGCTATATTAATTATATAGTTATTGAAAATACAGTTTGAGAGCAAAATTTAAAATTTTACTGAGAATTCTGACTTCAAAATACTTTAGATGTAATAAATAAGCGTATAAGGCGTAAATGGCCTTAGTCAAAGTTATGATATGAAATTAGTATCAAATCAATAAAGTTAAATTACATTACGCGTAGGTACTACATGTAGTACATTTGGTAAAAAAATCAAATGAAATTTAATTCTTGAAGTATGAAGTTTTCATCGGTTAGTAAAATAATGTACAAATCGTACCTAGTCCAATTAACTATGCCGTCAGAACTCCCAATATATAATTTCATCAGTTAAGACTCCTTTTATAATGTGGTAGGCTTTATAGTAATGTTTTCGGTTACGCGGTTACATAGGAACGACTTACTTTTGTTGACGTTAAGAATGACTGTTGAGCCAGATCTCATAAATTGACGACCGAAACTATTTAGAAGCTTTGCTGCTAACATAATTGCAGATTGATAGTTTTCGTTTTTCATTTTTTTTTTTATGTAAACCAGCATGGGTGGCTGTGCCGAGAGACCAATAGTGCAGTCGACAGAGCCAAAATCACCTCTCCTCGCGAAACCACGCTCAGTTAGGTGCCATGCCAGCAGATTTGCGGACTATTGCTAGGCTGTCTAGCCCGTTAATACGAAGCTTGAAGACACTCAGGTTAAAGGATTCAGGAAATACACTCGCCGGAAGACAGTTCCACACTCTAGCGGTGCGACAAAGAAACGATTTAGAGAACCGATGGGTTCTCAAAAGCCCAATGTCAACAACAAAAGGGTGCTGAGTCTCTCTGCGACGAGTCATGCGGAGGTAGGACGGGTGGCAGGGAATAAGAGATGCTAGTTCCACAGAGCAGCGTCCGTGATAGTATCTGTAAAACAGACTAAGCGAACCCACAAATCGTCTGTGACTCAGAGACTCCAGACCATCTGTAAGTTTCGGGTCAACAGCAAGACGGATGGCTCGGCGCTGTATCGAGTCCAAGGACGCAAGCAGATAATGCGGACTACCCTCCGAGATATGACTGCAGTATTCCATCACCATTTCCATGAATGATTAACACTTTCTGTCCCCATAGATTAACTGTTGGAGCGCCTCTGTCGATGGTGATCGGCTCGCGCGGACGCTCCAACTGAATTATTCCAAGTTGTTCACGGGGCATTGTGTTAGCAAGTTGCTAAGCATCCGAGCCGCGTGCTCGCCCCCGCCCCGGTCTTTGCAACTTGCGGACAGGACAAGCGTTCCAAATCTCTGCAAGCTCGCTCACATCGCATGCTACACTAGCAGGCGGCATCGACGCGATCGCAACGGGGCCGGAGGCCCGGACCGTAGAACGTTTGCAATAAATGCAATTTTGTTTTTCATTAGAAAACTGATAATAAATATAGATGTGTGATCTAAATCCTGCTGTAAATATAATATATATGGTGAATTTGTGAGCTTATGCAATAAAAATTCTAACAGTCCTCCAGTATCTTACTATTATTTTAACATAACATGCTTGTAAGTAAATACTTAATTAATATTTACCTGAAAATGTTCTCGTTACATGTATGTATGCATTTTTTAATTTTTTTATTCATTAAAATTGTGTACAATATGAGAGCTCGTCAGTAATTCTATTCTAACTAACCTTTGGGATGTGGGAGAAGTACATGCAGGCGAGCAAGAATATTCTGTGGCAATGTTGACATTGGAAATGTCTTTTCGATCGCTTCAGTATATAGTCCCCTATTTCCAGCGAGAGTGCGAATTGGCCCTGGTTTCGTGAGTTCTAAGGCTACGTAAATATGTAGGGTGTCAATTGACGCGTATCAACGAGAGCTACAAGATTGAGAAAAAAAAATTAAACAAGTTTGAGAGTTTTTGAGAAAATCACAAAAAACGCCTAAAATAGCCGTTTTTAGGGGGTTTAAAAAAGGACCTTTTAAACATATTTCTAAATATATATTTTAAACTTTTATATTTTTATTATATTGTAGATTGACTCAATATCTGGGGATGTTTTTTTGATTGTTTTAAAAAAGTAAAAATTTTGTGAGTTATGATTTTTTTTTTAATTTTCCGTTACGCGAGTTTCGTTTCGCCTTTATCTTGCAGTGTGAGTAGTTAAAATGGTTTTCGTGTATGGATATACTTGAAAATTTAGAATGATGAAGATCAATACGCTTGTACCTATCAGTACTTACACCAGAATACTTATGGTTGTGGCAAGCGGACTACGGGCGGACTAACGCACCACTACAATGTGGGCATGGTATGATGATTGATGAGGTGAGACGATGCAGTTCGCTGTCGCGCCGCTCGCGAGTGCACCCCCGGTACTCGGCTTCCGTGCGCTTCGGGCGCTACGTATGCGCTGCACGTAGAGTCACTTTGCCAGTTGTCCGGCGCGGGTCAACTCTGCGGCAAATCACGTACGCTCGCCCGCAAATTAATATTGACATTCAGAGCCGCCGCTTAAGATATTCACGCTGGCCGGGACTTGGCGACTCGGCCACGGCGACAGGTGAGTAGGGTCGACCTCCGAACTTAAAATACGGCGCCAATGCGTACTTTGACTTTCATTTAGAAAGTTGGCCCGGCGCTTTGCCGCCCCGCTGCCACCGTAACTAACAATTGTGGAAGCTTAGCATACGAAGTAAAGCTAAATGAGTGGGGAATTTGGAGAACTTACTGAGGAGTTATAATGGCTGAATACAAAACATTCTCCTCCGTCTAAAGTCGGGCAATATTATTTACATGCTTTTAACTTGTTATCACTATCGAAAGTAAGCTTCACCGAAACGTTGTGATCATGTTGATATATTTAGTGAACAATAATTTCATTTGTTAAAATAAAAGCTAGATCCAATCGAGTCGCGCGTATATGCAAAAATATTTTTATTAATACATTATTTTTAATTATTAACCATTTTCACGATAGGGCATCAATTTCTAACTATATATGTTTCCCTCGTACTTCTACCTCTTACTGTACATACAAAAACTAACTATTAAGTGCTCCAGTTGCAAATCCCTTGGCCGCAGAAATTTGGCGTGCCGGGCCGACAACCAGACTACTACCCCGCCTCGCCCGCCGCCCGGCGCCCGCGCTCCGCACAGCCTCTCTCTATTGTTCAATTGTTCCTCACCGTAAGTCGAGGCGTTCTCTTCCTACGATAGCATCTCACTTCTCTTCATTCACCCTACATACGTATAAGGATGATATTCTTTTATTTCATTCACGCTCTGGTTCCACGTTCAATGGAACCACCGAGACTTCACATTGTTCCTGTTGCCTATCTCATGTGGGAAAACGTTATTGCAAGCGCAACTGTGGTCATTGGCCAGTTGGATAACTTTTAAAATCGACGCAGTAACGTCTCATACAAGTATCACGTTTCTATCTGGCTGTTTCTATAGCTGTGATTTCATTCGATTCGGTCTCTTCTTATCCAATAAATTCGTAATTCGGACTCACTCATCGGAAAATTACTATTAATGTGCATTATTGAATGTCAAAATGTGCAAAAGGCTATTAAATCAATGGACAATCAAAGTGTAGTGAAACGAAGTGGAGTGCACGCATCTCCACGACGCCACAGAATACTGACGACGCTTAATTTTTTTTTCGATAATAGTGGTAACAAACCAATGAAGGAGCTATTACCAAATGTTCGTGTCATTTCAAGCATTTCCTCTGCGGAGACATGCCGATAAACAGCTTTTCAACCAATAGAATTAGCGATTCGAGGTTGACATGGAGTTGGTCGACCGTGCGCAGTTGGGAAGTGACATGTACCCCGCGCCGCGCCGCGCCCCGACCCTTCTCAATTGATTCGTGTGGCTGCATCGCACGTATCATTGGACAATGAGGCCGCGACAACGTATGCTCCATCTACGAGTAGGTCCACCGCGCCTCCAGTCCCCTCAAGAGGTTCAAGATTGCTGTAAATTGTATCGTTCTGGAATAGTTTCATAAACGTTTGATGTTAAGATGCTACATGCTCAATCATCACTTGCATAAATTTTTATGTGCACAAGCAAACATGTAGATTCGTTAAAACAGCAAAACGCCGCGAAAATGGTATGCACAACGCATTTTTTTTTCTTCATACTAAACTATCACTTTATAATGGGCAAACGGTTTGCGCACACTTGATATGATTGCGACGGCTAATATAATAAATAACCAACCTGAATATATTGCGCATATGCGCGGGGGCGGGACCGTTTGCGATGCAAGTCGCTATCGCGTCGGCGTCGCACATGTTCTTTGCGTAGTAAACTTTTGCACAAACTGTTTGCCCATGTCAAGCGCTATCGTGTGGACCGTACAGTGCACCATGTTCTTTGGGCAAACTTTTGCACAATGTGTTAGCGCATGCAAGTCGCCGCGTAGCGCGTGTAGCCGGATCTTTAGATAAACAAGTTGATTGTTATGTGAACATTTTATGAGCAGATTTGATGAATGTGTTCCTACAATACAGACACACTACAGCCACAGATTACAATAGTTACTTAGTAACAGATAAAGCACTCAATAGAAAAAGTTCCATAGCTTCGGCTTTAATAGCCTACTGTTTCACGTCGCCAATCGCTGCGTGCGATAATGTACCTAAACGATCGAGTGTAAAGTGATTTATTGCTTTGCACCTGCCCGCAGTAGCGTGGGCGAGCGTGTAGGTACAGTCTGTTCGACAAGAACGTGACCGGCATAATTATATTTTTTGACAGCCGTTACGCGAAATTTAAATTTGGAACATGTAGTGAGACCCTTTTCCTAAGATGCATTGTGATAACTACATCAGTTTGCGCCGTTTTTTCGAGCAGAGAGCTAGTTTCCCGCCTTGAGTGCCGCGTACGCTTCCCGCTATGAAGCAGTGTTCCTTTGCTCGCATCCGAAAGGACCGAAAATGTCACGCGAGCAGGCTGCAAAGTATATGAAAAAGTCTAAGACATTCGTGACGAAGTGGGTGAAACGATATTCTGAATCAAAAAACGTAGATGACCTACCAGAACGCGGTAAAACGAAAGTGACGTCGCCCACTGAAGATAACCGCATAGTACAACTATTTAAAAAAAATCCACTTTTACCATTGCGTTCCGGACAAGAATAATTGAAGAAAAGGGGGCTAAGTGTGTCTCTCGACACCATTATAAGACGCTTAGCTGAAGTTGACGTGAAATACCGAAGCACGTTGAAGAAACCTCTCCTTACCGAGAAACACGTTAAAAAAAGGATGGCCTGGGCACGAGACAACAAAGATCGAGATTGGGGTAACATAATTTTTTCGGATGAAGCATCATTTTGGGCATCTAGTATTTCGTCTCGTGCTTGGTCAACTGCCGATAACAAACTGCTCGTACGTACCGTGAAACAGCCAGTTAAGGTGCATGTTTGGGGATGCTTCTCAGAAAGGGGATTTGGTAACTTGCACTTGTTTACCGGCACTCTGGATGCTATGAGGATGACTAAAATATACGAAAAAGCATTATTGCCTTCTACCAAAAGGTTGTACCCAAGGCAAAATGAAACATGGATATTACAAGAAGACAACGACCCCAAACACCGAAGTCGTCTGTGCTCCGCCTGGAAGCAGGAAAATAACATCGAGGTCTTGGATTGGCCATCACAATCACCTGATGCGAATCCAATAGAAAATGTTTGGGCGTGGGTGAAGCTGAAACTTCGTGCAAAAAAAGCACTAACTGCCCGCGAGCTTAGTCGCAACATAAAGTCAATATGGAGATCTTTACCCCGCGACTTAGTTAAAAAATTAGCAGAAAGTATGCCCCAAAGATGCCAGGCGATTATGGACAATGGAGGAGACTGGACAGTGGACACGTTATTAATAATTAAGCATTCTTGTATACATAATAAGCAATATATATAATTTTTTTCAAATGCTACATTCGGTTTTTTTATTTAATTTCATCGGTCACTTTCTTATCGTACATAGTGTATGCTTCGCGCGGCTGACGAATTGCCACTGAATTATACCGCCGCCGGCGCGGCGGCGGCGGCCCGTCGGGCGGTAAGTAGTTCGCGCGCGCAAGTACATAGAGTGCGTGAGGCCTGCTACAGCTTTGAATTTAGTATTGTATATTTTGAAAGATAATACCGTTTATTACATCTATGGCCTGGGTTTCAGCTTTGCTTCCAACTAAAAAAAATGCCCTAGGTACATTCACACGGGCCCCTTTTTCGTGTTACGAGCCAGGTCGATGCTCCAAAGTTTTTATGCATATAGCGCGGTTCATTTATAATATTTAGCAGCATCTGTGTAAATACTGAGGTAACTGTCCCTCGCCGCAGCGCGGGTCCACGAGATTAGCGGTAAGCCCTGCTCGCCGCGCGCCCGCCCCGCCCCGCCCCGCACCGCCACTCGCGTGCACATAATCGTGGCCGTGTTTTAAAATTGTATAATCGCCTCCCGGACGGCGCACACTAATCTCGTCCTCGCGTTTCCTGGTAATCTGTGTACTCGGTGCGGAGATCTAGCCTAGCCGGATGCAGTGTAAGGAGCTTTAGGACTAACATAATTAATTAGCTTAGCCGGCTAAAGCGCAGAGACAACTACCTGCACTTAAATTTAACGCGCCAAAGCGAATAAACATGGTATTTTTTTCAGAGTTCACGCTCGTACTACTTACTGACTTGGAGGTGTTCTTAGCGAGTCGCGAACTTTGCCACCGCACTGAGCACCGCACCGGTGCGCAAACTTGCTCCGCCACTGAGTTACGGGGTACTGAAACTGCAGCGGTTCAATTGGAAACGAAGAGAAGAAAGAAATACAAGTTAAAGAAAACATATGCGAGTTGTGAAATAAATCACCTACATTATGTACTTGTACCTATTTAAGATCTCTCTGTTTATATGATTCAATTCTGTAACGGCTTGATGGATTTTAATATATGAGGTGTCCTTAGATTCGTCTTAATTGAGGGAGTGACATATTTTATGTTATAATAAAAAAGCGGCCAAGTGCGAGTCCAACTCGCGTGAAGGGGGTCCCGTACCATTACGTTTTCCGTGAGAACGTTAAGACTTAGAAATGCAGGCCACGTACAAGCAAACGTGCGTGCGTCACACTCTATTCGGTAATGGCGCGCGCGCGCACACTTTTTGGTTTCTTCTGTGAGAACCCGGGTGAATTTTTTATTTTTTCTTATTTTTATTATTTGTTGTTATATCGGCCATAATAAGTTAATAACACATATTCTGTGAAAATTTCAACGGGCTAACTATTACGGTTCAAGAGATACAGCCCTCGGACAGACAGATAGACAGACGGACGGACGTACGGTAGACAGACAGACGGCGCAGGCTTAGTAATAGGGTCCCGCTACGGATACGGAACCCTAAAAAGGTAAAGCCGGGAATTAGTTGGATGAGAAGAGTGGAAGAGCGCGTGTGGTGGTGTGCCTTGGGAGAGGCCTATGTCCAGCAGTGGACCGATACGAGCAGATTATGATAATATCTGTATTTCTTATAACGAGCCCTTTCGTTTGATACGTCAATGGATGTAATTGAAAATTGTTTCTTTTAACTTTCTAATTATGTCTCCAAAAATTTACCCCCCAAAATCTAAATTCATTCTTTTACGTTATACGTCTGTGATTGGGCTATCAAACTCAATATTTCCAAAGTATGTCTAAATTTTCCAAGTACGGAATTTGTTTTTTTTCGTTCAGTGCAGACTCGGAGAAAATAAGGCGGTACAGACAAGAGAAGGGGAGAGAAGAGATCATTCTCTTGTCTGTCTGTCCGACAGACAAGAGAATGATCCTATAAAGTTCCGTTTTTTTTTCTTTTTTTGAGCTATGGAACTATGGAAAAAAATTTAAATTCAAAATGGCCGACACAAGTTTTCAAATTGTTCGTGGCAAACCTTCGTCATTTTTAGGGTTATGTAGCCAGCGAAGGACGCTTATAAAATTGATCAGGCGTCTGTTCGGTTGTCTGTCCGTCCGTATGCCTGTCTGTCGAATGCATATTACAAACAGAACATTTACATTTATTGCTCCGCATCCGTACCTACGTACGTACACCGATTACGCGGTCGTTCGAGTTTCAATTTGTACTTTCGGCAAGAAGTCGATGCGCCCGCTACGCGCTGCCACCGCCGTCGTCGCCTCGTCCCTCCCCGCTCTGTGTCGCTGAGGTCGCCTCGCCTCCTCCGCGCGCCGCCACGCCGCCGCCGCCGTCACTTCCGTGCGTGTCACTCCGTGCTGCCGCCGCGCCGACCGCTCCGGATGCACATTCAATTTGAATCGCTTCCGAGGGCCGCCGCGCCGTCACGGCCACCACCCCCACGATGCGACGACGCCCCGCGAAGACGACGACGCCCCCATTTCAAAAGGTAAATGTCAATTCGCGCCACAGGCTGCTGAGGAAACAGAAAATACCGCGATATTGCCGCAGCGACATGTTGAAGGGAAATCTTGAGGGGGGGATCTATAGTGGTGCGGACGAACACACGATGCCGATGGATACTTTCAGAAATGGTAGGTACACACTTATAAAATAGAGAGTTTTACACAAAAAGCATCATTGACGAGTAGGTCGACGAGAAATAAAATGCAAATACAACCTCGTGTGCAAAATGCAATGATAAAAAGACATAGACAAGACGGCTTGCAGACCGAATTAAACTTTCTATAGCATTCGCAGCCCCCATTCTAAAACGAATGCTTTTGGGCGTCGTCGGCTCAACAATCCATGCTGACGGCGCCAAGTGTCTCGCGTATCAATAAAAAAAAAAATAAAAAAAAAACAAAAATAAATATTCGAGCGTTCTTTATACATTGCTCTTCACACAAGTTCTGTAAAAGCGTTGAAAGGATTTCTAGCTGCAAATGGATTTCCTAATACAAAGTGCTTTCTGATTTCTCTTCAACGCGTCAGGGAATTGCACTATCTACTGGCAGGAGCTTCACTCCCACATTTAAACCCTTATGTAAGGACTATCGAAGATTTAACCTCTTACACCCTAAACAAGTTCTCTAACGGCTGTTTGTAATACAAATAAATGTCATGTAATATACAGATTAAAGATGAAAAGCGTCTCTCCATTACAACTCTCAGCATTCTTGCACAATTCAAGAAACGCTTCTGTCACGAAAGTAATTACAAACTCTAGGACAATCCACTGCAGAGGCGGCAAGTTCTTTACAAATTGAAATGAAAATGAACACATTTTTGAAAGGAAACCTATTTAGAAAGACCTACCTAAGTACTTTAAAGCCTTAAAACATTATTATTTTGACCCCAATCCATTGGGAGCGGGTAGGAGAGTAGAATAAGAGTTTGTTATTATGCATATGGGAGCGAGTACGGAAGCCTATTACTAAGCCTACGCCGCCGTCTGTCTGTCTGTCTGTCTGTCCGGCTTTCCTAGGGCTACATCTTTTGAACCGTAATAGGTAGCCGGTTGAAATTTTCACAGAATATTGTTGTTATGGCGGATATATCAGCAAATGATAAAAAATTCAAAAAGTAAAAAAATAAGAGTTTAGAAACGAGAGTTAAGAAACGTGTTTTTTTCAGCGCCATCTACCAAATGATTATTAAACATTTTAATTACAAAAGTATGATAGATACACCGATAGATGGCGTATGTACATGTTATTATTATCTCGTATATCACACGCTGCATCCTGACAAATCGGGGTAAGCAGAGTAATCGGTGTTATGCTGCAAGGACTCTGATAAATTAATGCAGTGGGACTATTCTTTTTATTAAGTACCGGCTCCACACGGTACTTTAATTCTAACCTATATTTTTTTCTATTTATGTTGTGGAAAGCAACACTAAGCAATTTGTTAAAATACTTCAAATAATAAACGAGGTTCGCGCAAACCGCATTTATTTGAAATACCTGGATTTTCCGCCATTTGAAATAGAACATCTATCTATACATTTACTAAGAGGGAGGAATTTCCGTGCAATTTTTCAAGAGCGCATCCTCAGACTGGTATACGTACTCGTATGTATTGTTCTCCTCTCGGTTCTCCTGCGCTGCGGATATCAGGTGCGGCGTGCTCGGTCGCGCCTATAAACATTGGCTCGCGGCGGTACTTGTGCAAGCGCGCCAGGCGCGATGCGGTGGCGGCAGCGCCGCGCCGCCGCCTCCGCGTCGCCACCGTGCCGAGCCGCCCCGCTGCAGGTGACGGTATCGCCGGAATACAACTCGTGCCCGACGACGGACAAAAGTGCCTTCAGAGAAATAGTGGTGCAATGTATTTCGCGGAGATATTCTTTGAAAATGTCTACTTTTTAGGTTTCCTTACACCGTACGGAAGCCTTTTACTATGTCTACGCCGTCTGTCTGTCTGTCCGTCCGTCCGTCCGTCCGTCCGTCTGTCCGTCAATCCGATGGCTGATGTTAGGAACCGTATTAGCTAGCTGGTTTCAATTTTCACAGAATATGTGTTATTATTGCGTATATAACAATAAACTTAATAATAATAAAAAATAGAAAAGTAAGAAATTAAGGGGGTCCCAATACAAGACACGTGTTTGGATCACTCTCTTCTTTGTCTCGTTTGTCACAGCTTATTTTCTCTGAATTTACTGGACGAAAAAATAAACAAAAGAACGAACGAAGAAATTTGGTAGATATGTAGAGTTTGATGACCCAATCACGGACGTATAACGTAAATGAATAAATTTAGATTTTTTTTTGTACCGTGTGCGGCCGGTACTTTAAAAGAATAGCCCCACTGCATCTCTCCCCGTGTATGTCGTAAAAGGCGACTAAGGGATATGACTCCCTTCTTATTTACTAGGTGGTAGGGTTTAACCCGCCCGGATTGGTACCACCGCACTGAATGAAAGGTCGATCGAAACGGCTATGTAAATAGTTTGTGTTTTCCGTCCAGTTCAGTGTAGCCGGCACGACCGAAGGGAACCACTGACATGGCACCAAGTTCACCCGGTGTTATGGGCTGACATCACGGATGTTGTAGGTAGGTGATGTAGCCAACCGTGTCAGTTTCCATAAAAATATATATATATATATGCATAAACTCAAATTTTATTAATAACTTGACTGAACCCTATGTTCTATGTCGTTGTATTTTTTATTATCTTTTTTATTATCTTGACTTAATATTTAAAATTTTTTGCTTAGATATAGTATGTTATATTTAACATAATGAAACTTAGTATTTAAGTTATATTTAAAAAAAAGCTCTGTAAGGTTTCTTACCCGGTTCTTCCTTATAGATTGCACTGCGGAACGGGACATGACAAAAAAAAATAATGATAATGATAATGACGAACCATACTGAATATGCATATGTCTCAATGAAATATTGTTATTTTTGTGTGTTCTTTATGGCGAAATAAATATCTGAATCTGAATCAGAATCTAAAACATGAGGATTGCGCTGGCGAAATTAATGTACTCGCCGTTTTAACACCCTGTATATTTATGATTTTAAAATGCACAGTTTAAAAGGTATTAAAAACATACACAAACATCGAGCATTGCCCCCCCCCCCCCCCCCCTCCCCCTTTGTCTTCGAACCTACTTAGTCTAAACTTTAGAAAAATAAGTAAGAGTAGTGTAGATCAACAAACGCCACAGTTACCATGACGAATAACGAAATCAGCGAATTTGGTAAACTAAACCATAGTTTATTATGACTAAACAGACGACGTTTTTTCAACGTTGAAACGCTTCAAATATTGACTCATCCATGCCGTGAACTTATACTAACTAATACACATATATTTCGACTAACTCCTTTGGGCTCTAACTTTTATAATATTATAGTTTATTAAGTGTATTTTATTTGTCCTACAATAATAAGTAATATTTTAGGCTGAACTACGAAAAATACGCTGGTCTCTACATTGACACCTTAGTCAATACAAAGTTTGCAAATCTTGAAAGAAATATGTTATGTGCAAATACGCATAACACGTAAAATGGGCAAAAAAAAAACAACGCATATCATCAAGTAATGATTGTTTTTATAAAAATATTTTCTCAACGTGAAAACAGCCGAACAAAAATGCCGAAGATGCCGCGGAGGTTGGTCTAATCTTACTCGGTCGTGAAACAAAATACCTCATTATTATTTTTTCATCTCGTCCGTCAGAGAAATTGGATTTAGCGATTACTGAATTCCAGCAGACGAGCTCGAGTGCTCTGTATGAGTTGAAATTCAATTAAATTTTGAATTATTTGAGGCAAGAATAATCCCCGCAGCGCGGTCTGGCTTATTGCAGGGACCGCGAAATTCCCTTTAATAATAGACGTTATCCCAGATTAAATTAAGTCGACAGTTATGGCGACGACGATGCCCCTCGCGCTTGTCATCTTACTTATGTTGATCTTCGGGATAAGTAAAATGAGTAGGTAAGTATATGCTGGCATTCGGTCTGTACTCTGTAGGTACTGTACTACTGTACACGTACCGGTGCGGAGTACAAGTACGGAGTTGCAGGTATGTACTCTCGTAGAGGACGTTTACGAATGTACACCCTCCACTAGTTTTCTCGTTTTTCGCAGACAGGTTTAAGGAAATTTTTTAGATTTTCGGACATTATGCTCGCTAAATCTCTTTTATTATAATTTCAAATGAACTGCTTCCTGTCCATTCATTATAACTTGTTTCGTTATGTACCACGACATGATGATCTTTTCGTCACTTAAGGTGATGTTAGACTGCGTCTGACTCGAATTTCAAGAAGAATGCCGGCAATATTACTTACCTGACAGATTCAGTTTTAATATATGTAAAACTTCATCTATCAGCGCAGATCGAAGGCTTTTTGAAAACACGATTTGATTAACTTCGCTCGATAGAAAAAAATCATGAACATGGCTCTGAATTTCGTTTTAAAAACGTATTTAAGGCAACGTGACCAAATCAGGGATTTGGAAAAAATATATTTTATTCGTTTAATGAATATCTAGATTGAAGGCTTTTTATTTTTTTGTTTAGATTCGTAGTTTTGGAATAAAAAAATAAAAATCAAATTGTCGCTTACGCTAAATATTCCGAGCAGCGTGACTGCGCTTTATCCTACTCCAACCTACGAAAGCGGCGTCTCGCTATCTTGCCGGAGTTGCCGGTCGCCCGACACGCCTCAGTCACCCCCAGAAGCTCGAAGTGAGAGGACGCGCGCGCTCGTGACGATCCACTCGAAATAATTTACGCAAAATCGTACCTACTAAAGCACTACAGCTATGGGAAACAAAGCAAGACGGTACGTCAGCGAATTAGGGTATGATTTAGTATAGCGCGGCATTATTAGAAGATTTCTGGTAGCTGGTACTGGTGGGCGAGGGTCTAAGGAGCTATTAGCAAAAACTAATTTTCCACGGAGACTTCTACTTTCGGATATTTTTTTTTATAAAGAAATGTTTTTATCTGTTCCTGCAACTTTGTCACACTCACTCGCTTACTGTACACATACGCCCCCTTACTACTGCTTCATGTGACAAGGTACCACTTTTTGATCCATTTTCTCCGGGTGAGGGGGAGCAGTGAATATGTTGGGGGAGGGGGGGGGAGCACTGTCCCTGAAAGAAACACATCGGAAGTCGAGCCCCCTTTTCCAAAAAAAATCACAGATTTCGTGTCTTACACGACTATCGAGCACACTGAAAATGAATCTACGGAATTCGAAAAAATATTGTCGCTGAGCGACACGAGAAAGTCGGGATAAGGAAAAGGTTAGTTGGTTTCTGATGATGGAGCCGGAATGAAGCCATAGGAACTCCTAAACCACACATGATAAATCGACCGTCTTTGGGCTCGTTGGATTTGTCTTCGCAAGTACTCTAGTCATATGTTATTTCCAAGGTCCTGATGATGGAGCCGGAAGGAAGCCATAGGAACTCCTAAACTACACATGATAAATCCACCATATTTGGGCTCGTTGGATATATCATATCTTCACAACTCTCCGAGATATATATATTAGCGGCGGGTGGCCGAGTGGTTTGGGCATCGGCTTCTCATGCGAGAGGTCCCAGGTTCGAATCCAGCCGGCGTGTACCAATGAGTTTTTTCTGACGAAAAAATTTACGTGCATACCTACACCTGCTGCTTCACCGTTCGGAACCGGTCCCTTCCCTTGCGCCTTACTAGGTGGTAGGCTCAAATTGTAGCCGACTGGGTTGGCACCACCGTACTGGATGTAAGATGGCCGCATAGCAGCCTCGACTGTGTTCTCCTCTAGTCCAGTATAGCCAGCAATCCAGGGAAGTCTCCGGTATGGCACCTACCTTCTCGGAGGTGATATTGGCTGGTCGGAGCATGCGCTTTGGCCCCTCCGACTCAGCCACCCATACCGGATTACATAAAAAAAAAATAAGGGGATAGCACTTTTTCGTGGGGTCTATAGGAACGAACGAAAAGACATTTTCAATGTCAAAATCTCCTGAGCCGAGCGGCGGCGGCGCGGAGCGGGCGGCGCGGCGGCTCGGGCGGCGGCGGTCCGGGCGCGGAGCAGCGGTCGGCGCGGTGGCTCGCGGCCGCGACGGAGCAGCGCGGCGCACAGTGGGTAAACCAACGTAGCAACTGAAAATTACTATAATTTTTTTTTCCATGACGGAATTATATTTCCTTCATTTGATCATGATTGATTACAGATGAATGAGTTATGAGAAGAAAATCTATTGAAATGATGTTTTTGGCAAGACTTGGCAGCAGATTTTTTGCTTACAATATTAATTGCACAATAAGCCCATATTAAAATGTAGACGGCACCTCGCGGAGATTGCATTCAAATATCCCGCTATACATTCATAAATGTTTTTTTTTTTTTCAATATTTGGTCAAGTTCAAATTTGCATGATTATTGTTACTTAAACAAGCTACAAAAAACAAAACAAAATATTTTTAAAATAAATATATAAGGTCTTTCAAAACTAGTTAATAGTACGCTAAGGGGGGGTTCTGTATCATATAGGGAGTAAAACCTATATAAAAAATGAAAGTATTGAACAGAAGACAGAACAGAAACAGTAACAAAAAAGTCTTCATTACCATTATGATGTAACACGTGTAAGTAGTTAAAAAACTCTAATTCTTTTTATTCTATCTTTTTTGTTCCTGGAATGAAAATGAAACCATTAGGAAATATTTTTTTTTACATTTTACATAAAAAAAAAATTCGCCCCCCCCCCCCCCCTCCCCCTTTAGCGTACTATTAACTAATTTTGAAAGACCTTATATACCACAGGTTGCAGAATCACAAAAGAATGCCTTTCAATAATAACTACACTTCAACTGAGATGCTTTCAATGTCGCGTCAAAATCGCAACTAAATTATGCGTAACGAAAAACAGGTTACAAATGTTGATGTTTCCCGGCATCTCACCTATTCATTGCTGGGCTTATCTTTTTCTTTTCATTCAATTAAGGCGCGCCAGTTATACAAGGTGGCCCAGTTATAGTGGTCCAAAATTTTTTTTTAGATGGAGGACATCATGCTGACTCATTTAAATTTTTTTACCTATGTCATTGCTTTTCAGTACAACTGAGATATCATCTGCAAGCATTTTTTGGAAGTGTTTGTCTGTCTGTTTTCCCCAATTGCATTGGTGCGACGTCAGCTAACAGTTTCTTTACTTCATTTGATTTGATCACATGTTTATTATTAACAATTTTTACTTTTAGTGCAGTATTTTACTTAGTTATGTATATATTTGATTTATTTTAATGAGAATTAAATAAGTGCAAACCTATGTAAAAGTGTTGTTGCTAGTCGATATTAGCAGATATGTACATAGAATAGAAGAATAGAATAACGTTTATTTCCTCTTCATATCAGTAATAGAGATCATTATACACATGGGCTTGGGCTTATAGTTAATTAATTCATATGTTATGTTTCTCTGTGCATTACCTTAGTGTAGTGTAGTAGGTACTTCATTGAATATAAAGGTATTGTTGCGGCTGGCATTACGACATTTATTCAATGAAGAATAAATAGAGATGAAGGCTGATATAATGTCAATTTTCTGATCTACAAAAATTACTGGCACGTTCTAAATTAAAAATTTTCAAAGCAATGTCATTTTCTCGCCTTTTATATATATCGTCGTAACAGCCGGGACATTAAGATAGCTCTTACACGTTGGAAAGAAAGTACAGTTTCCTTTTTTTGCAAAGCATATCGTTTTCTCGCCTTCCACAGGACCAGATGGTCGTAACAGCCGCGTTTTCTGACAGTTCGCATTACCGCGCAAGCCGCTATAAGGAACTTCGTTCCAATATTCCAATTACATAACTGAGTACTTTCTTTATACATAATCATTTAACAACTATTACTATGACGCCACTCTCGAAATCGAGAATAAATCCGATTTTTGTTATAAAAAATGTTAGTGCCTATCATAATAAAATATATGGAATAGTTTTTTTTTATTTCAAAGTAAGTTTTTGGGTTACTCTTACTTTTCATCTTTTACGTCAATTTGCCTGTATGGAAAGTTGATATTTAATTGTGTATTGAACGGGCATTGCCTCCCCCCTACTATGGGCGAGAAAAGCGGTATCAACCTGGATGTTCTTCATTATATATATTATGGTTTTATTCGTCCTATTTAGACAAACAATAATTGGTAGGTTTTACTGGATTTGACAAAGGCAAAATGCCGATAGGCACTGTGGACAATCCATTGTTTCATTCCATATTTTTTTCCGCCTAATTCTGACAATTGATACACAGTGTAGGGCCAAATGCGTGCGTGCGATTAGGATAAAGTGGAGATGGCTTCTTTAAAATTATATTTTTTTACGTCACACCTTTGAAAACGGAAACACAAACACGATGGATTCCCAAAAGAATTATTTTATAATAATATATTTTTATTGTTGCATATTAGATGGTAATTTGAAAAGCTACAATAAATTCAACAAAATACCAGAACCCCTAAACATGATTTTTATTTATAGATTTATTTTTGTGTTTTCTTTGTTTTTGACGTGAATTTGATGAAACGTCTTTATCCGGCAGCCGGTTTTTTACAAAAAAGTTGCGTCACGAAAATTATGTACTTTTGGCGACTTATATCTCGAAACTATAAGAGTTACAGGAAGGTGAGGCATATCCGACTTGCTAAGTTGACATACCCGAGAGTCGTACATCAAGCCCTTCTATAAATATGGCCCTTAGAAAAAAGGCTTAGAAAATCAATAAATGCTTATAACTCCTGAACTACTGGTCAGATCGACTTGCAAATTGTTTCTTTACATAGAAAAAAATTGCTCTTTTTGAAATAGTTGTATTTTTTCAAAATTGGTTCAGCCGTTTCAGAATAAAAAAGGAGAAGTGTTTGAGAGGGCATATTTCGGAAACTACTCATCCACGACTTCCACGACTACTCATCCGCTGGAGAAATGATAGGCCTCGACGAGATTTAAATTTTTTTTTAAATTTTTTTTTTTGCTCCTATTTTTTACATAACATTGCCTTGTTTTAAATTTTAACTTCGTAGGATAAGAGGAAGTGGTTCTAATTTGGCTTCCAAGAATTGACCCACACATACTAACAAACCAACATACAGGGAAAGTTAAATAAAAGCTTGTAAAATAATTTTAACCTACATTTAATTGCTCTAATAAAATTATACTACTGATCCACGACTACTCATCCGCTGAAGGAAATGATAGGCCTCGATAGGATTTTTTTTTTCGAAAACTACTGCTCCCAAACTAATCGTGTGGTGGGACAAGCAAGGATAGGTATCGATGAGATCTTCATAAAATTAAAGAATCTGCGGCCGTGTCTCCTACACAGCCTACTCGCTTTTTTTTATTGAAAGCGCGACGCAATCCTTTTTAACAAATTCCTGTTTTCAAACAATTTCCCTTTTAAAAGCTGATATTTGGCAGAGCCATCCCACGGGTGCAAGCCGTACTCCAAGAATGACCTGATCTGCGATTTGTGCAAAAGGACTTTACGTGCACAAGAAATTTATGTGATTCTTTCTTGGTTGGTTCTTGTTTGCTTCTTACAGATTTTCAATGTAATATTTACTTGCTTTTATGACAAAGTGGTTCAAAAACTTTAAAGGGAGGAATTCGAAATTATGAAAAACTGGTCTCGTTTAAATAGTTAGTGAGAAATTATTATTTAGGTTGACCGCAAAATTAAGTTTGTTTGTAATATATTTATGTATCATAAAATTAATCTTGAGATGAACTTAATTTACATTGTGTGTGTGGCTTTGAAGTGGGAGGTGATGGCCGGGGGTGAGGAATGTTAATTATTTTTATAACCAGTTTGGTGGTTTAAAAAAATTATAAGGGTTAATTTATAGAAGATTCGTCACTACGCTCCGCACCTTCTATAAATTAACCGTAACTTAATAGGGACCATGTCGAGGCAGCCCGTGTCGTTTTTGCATACATGTATAATCAAAATCAATGTTTTGGTTAAAAAAAAGTTAAGTTTCTATTTTGCATGAAAATTTAAAAATTAAATGTTGTATGGAAAATCTGTTCCTTTATTTTTTTAAAGTAAACTAAATAAACTACGCGTACAGCAAAACACTAAAATTCCTATTTTAACTTGGTCTAGGCAATAAGCTTACTAGCAATTTGCTAGCAAACCTCCCCACTGCAAAGCCACGCCCCCCGTCGTATTTGTGCGGAACCCTCGGTTGGCGGGTTCGACTGTACTTGGTCTGTGTTTTTTTTTAATGTTAGTAACCTATTGACTTTATTTCTAGTAGACACTACTAAAGCTAAAATTTAGTTATTCCTGTCATTGTTGTGATTTTGAGAAAGAAAGACAGAGTGAACGAATTATTTAAGAATCTTAATTTTAAGCACACAAATTTTAGGTGATGTTAGTTGCAAGTGATATGACACGTCTGAACTCGACAAAAATTGACAAATGCGCTTTACATTTTTATAAAATAATTCACTCATCGTCCATAGGTTTTATTTCACAAATAAACGAAAAAAATTGCAATAAATGTTTTTAATAAAGAAATTAATAAAAACATTAAGAAATTAATTTCCGGTGGTGGAAACTCCGTTTATTTTTATACTAGCTTTTGCCCGCGGCTTCGCTCGCGTGAAATTCGTATTTCAAAGGAAGAACTATGGGCGAGCTGGGTTCAGGCTAGTAACTAAGGGCGAGCTGGATTCAGGTAAACGATAAACCGTCTCGAAGAAAGTGAGTAACATTTTGAGGCTGAAGGCGGAGTTGCGTTCAGGAAGACCATAAACCTTCTCGGAGAAAGTAAGTAACAGAGAGCGAGGCCGAAGGCCGAGCTGCGTTCAGGAAGACGATAAACCTTTTCGAAGACAGTAAGTAACTATGGGCGAGGCCGAAGGCCGAGCTGCGTTCAGGAAGAGGATAAACCATCTTTAAGAAAGTAAGTAACAAAGGGCGAGGCCGAAGGCCGAGCTGCGTTCAGGAAGAGGATAACCTTTTCGAAGAATGTAAGTACCAGAGAGCGAGGCCGAAGGCCGAGCTGCGTTCAGGAAGGCCATAAATCTTCTAGAAGAAAGTAACTTCTTTGTTACTTACTTTCTTCGAAAATGTTTATCTTCTTCCTGAACACGTCTCGGCCTTCGGTCTCGCCCATAGTTACTTTCTGTCTTCGAGAAGGTTTATCCTCTTCCTGAACGCAGCTCGGCCTTCGGCCTCGCCCTTTGTTACTTGCTTTCTTTGAGAAGGTTTAGGGTCTTCCTGAACGAAGCTCGGCCTTCGGCCTCGCCTTTTGTTACTTACTTTCTTCGAGAAGGTTTATAGTCTTCCCGAACGCAGCTCGGCCTTCGGCCTCGCCATTAGTTACTTACTTTCTTTGAGTAGGTTTATCGTCTTCCTGAACGCAACTCATTCACAAACTTTCGCGTTTATAATATTAGTAGGATGTATTTTGGGTAGGTTCGGAGTGAGGCCTGATTTTAGAAATTATTCCCAATTATCGGATGCATGCAAGCAAATCCGAAAGCAACAGCTAACAATATATAAATTTTTGAAATGTGTTAATTAAGCCCTTTCATTTGATCCCCAACATGGCATCATTAAAAAAAATTAGGTCATGACTTTATGTCCTTTATAGTGCGCCATATACAATTTTATGGGACGTCACATAGCCTCTATCCAGCGTCAAGACGAATCCAACGATACCTCATTTGTCAAATTATGATAAGTAGTTTCGAAGTTATGAGGGAACAGATGATACATACATACATACATTATACATACATACATACATACATACATACATACATACATACATACATACATACATACATACATACATACATACATACATACATACATACATACATACATACATACATACATACATACATACATACATACATACATACATACATACATACATACATACATACATACATACATACATACATACATACATACCGGTCAAACACATAACTCTCCTTTTCGCTTCGCCGTAGTCGGGTAAAAATAAGAATCTTTTCGCTAATAGTGCGCGCATACTACACTACGTACAATATAATAAACATACAATCAAAATAACTTAAATAAATAGGAACTCCATTAAGTAAATATCCGCTAACATCGACTTGCAACAACACTTTACATAGGTTTGCACCTAAAATTTATCAAATAGATACCTACCTAACGAAGTAACCCTACATAATATTATGAATCGAATTAAATAAGATACTCTGGCTCGAGACAATGCATATACACCACGTGGCATACACACACCGCGCTCCGCCAGACCGCACCCCGCGCCTCCGCCCCCGCCGCCGCTAGACTCCGGCAGCTAGCCGCCATAAACCGCCGTCGCCGCGTCGCGCCGCTTTTATTTCGATTCGATTTGTATGGGAGCCACATCTTAGCGTAGCCGGAAGTGAATTTTAGTTAGCCTATCCTGTGTCCCGTATAGTAAAATGGGCTTGTACTAAGTTTCATCAAATTGGATGATGGCTTTAAGAGTTATGGAGGAACATACATACATACATACATACAGAAAAGATTTCTAAAAATCGTCAATTTAGCTTTAGTATCATATATAGAGGCTACAAACTGAATATTTCCTAAAACAAAGTAACTTACTCCATGACCATCCCTTACAGATTTATTATTAGTATTGATAGTATTGATTGATTAATTTTAGGTTTTAATGTTTTAAATGTAAAATTTATATAAAACGAAACGGGTGAATAAATGGATAATAAAATTTATAATAACAAGTAAAAAGCCACCTCCATAGTTTTGAGCCGTTGCGGCAATTTATCGATCGACGTGCGACATTCGCTTGTTTTGGAAAAACAAATGTTGGTAATAGTTGAAGTATCACCTGCTGCGCTACTAGCAGCGGCGCCACGTGGCCGCGCGCGCGAAGCGCCCCACTGTGGGCGGAGTCTCTTCCCTTCCCCTCGCATTCTCTACCCCTGCTTCACCCCCTCGAATACCTACTGCGGCCGATATGACAAAGCCTTAAGGTTCTGCAATGTCTCTCAATACTGTCTTATTAGTTTCACCCTCCGCTCGCGGCAATCTAACTGTCGCCTGTTCGAATCTCGCCATCGAAGGAACATTATTCAGAGTTCTTTATTTGAACGGCCCACTTCATCTATTAAAATATCAGAAGCGCCCAAGAACCCCCAGCGCACACTTCATTGGTTTTGGTATTCATTGTACTTTTCGCAGTAAGTAAGTGAACAATTAGTAAAGAATAGGCAAATCAGGAGTTGGCGAATAAGGTGTTGGCGAATAAAGAATTGGCCAGTACGGAAGTTGGCGAATGTGGAACCACCGGTTGTAACGGCTATGCGTTTGTCGCAGGGATGGGAGTGAGGTAACGTTGTCGGTCGGGGCCAGCGGAGCTATTCTATTAGCAATTCATCGCTACTAGCAATTTATTATGATCGATTTCACTCTCTCCAACGGGCTTCGCAATGCGTCGAATGAGACAAAAGTGCTATTTTTGCTGTAATCGCTGATAGAGAATAGGGCAGGCAGACGGGTTGATGTTGTGAATACGCGCGTATTCGTAAGTCGTATCGTACACGACAGATGTTACATCGTGTTGTTGCTAATACAAATGTGCTATTTATTGTTCGACCGTGCCGCGAGAGATAGGCCACTCCACCCCTAAGAGGACACTCGATATTTTACGTTTGTAGAGATTTGGAACACTGAGCGAATGTAGAATTAAGATCTAAGCGGCGGGTGGCCGAGTGATCTGGGTTTCGGATTCTTTTGCGAGAGGTTCGAGGTTCGAATCAGGTCGTCGTGTACCAATGAGTTTTTTCTAACGGAAAAATACTTAAGTACTGCTTCACCGTTCGGAACCGGTGTAAACAGTAGGTCCCTTCCCTTGCCCCTAACTAGGTGGTAGGCTCAAATTGTAGCCGACTGGGTTGGTACCATTGTACTGGATGTAAGATGGCCGCATAGCAGCCTCGGCTGTGTTCTCCTAGTCCAGTATAGCCAGCAGTCCAAATGGAAGTCTCCGGTATGGGACCTGCCTTATCGGAGGTGATATTGGCTGGTTGCTCTGGCCTCTCTGACTCAGCCACCCATACCGGATTATATAAAAAAATATTAATTACTCTCTCTCTACCATAACATTATCTCAATGGATCACTAAATTGACGTGAATTTAAATAATACATAGCTATAATGAATTGGAGAATTAACATTATGATGTTCAAAGAACGTATTCATGAACTGTTCCTGATACCTAATGGCGATGATAGGTAAAATAATACAAGTACTTGTGGCACTTTAGCTACTATATGCGAGTGTCCTATGTAGGGTGTTAGTGTTTAAGGTCCAAATGAAACACTATGATAGCTGTGTATAAACGTGTAATAAAAACGACTGAGAATTATTATTGACTCAAAGCGACTATACTTGACTCCGTGGTGTGATCGACTGCCAGGGCGGCGGGCCGAGGCGAGCGCGGACGCACGCCGCGCCAGAGGGGCGCGGGGTGCGGTAACCGCGTCGCATCGGACCGATGTGTCGTGTCCGGCACATCAATTTCCCCCTTTATGAAAAAATGTTTGTCATTACAACATTACCAAAATTACCTTTAATTACGAATCGTTCATTGCTTGTGACAGTTATCTGCTTTTAATTACCAAAATTACCTTTAATTACGAATCGTTCATTACTTGTGACAGTTATCTGCTTTTATACGACTGCCTCCACTTACTACAAATATAGAAAACATTTTAAAGACGAGATATAAAAACGATGAGAAAGATAAAAACATTTCAATAACATACAGGGTGCCAGGAACCACAGAAATGATGGCGTACGAAAGAGACACTTGAAAAATTTTAAGAGGTGCAATAAAACTATCCTAACAATGACCCTAGATGATTGTGCTCACCAATGCGGTCGTAAAAACCGCTGAGGCGAGAGTCCTTTTGTTTTGCAAAGAGAGAGACCGCCAATAATTTCACACACAAGTATGACTAAGCTTAATACCTATTACATAACACAATCGTAGATAGGCATAGGCATAGATTTGAGAACACGTACCATTAAAATTTCTACACTAACTTTTTAACTAATTCGAAGTACTAACTAACACAGAATGAGGTGTAAATTTACACAAAATCAATAAACCATACCGCTGTATGAAAATAATTGTGTAAAATATAATACATTTCTTCTATAATTTACTGATTACGTTAAGATGCATGCATACTACGACTATTAATTAAGTAAAAGTAATGAGTAAGTGTATTATGAAAAATCGACATTGCGATCAGGCAAAACTACAAGCGTTGGGCATGGAGTTTTGTGCGTAACCTTCCGTTGTCGTAAAATTCTTTACATCTCTCAGCATAAGTGCTTTACGCCCGTGTGTACGAACGAGGTTTATTGTTTGAACAAGAATGCATTTGATGAAACGTGCGTTATTATAAGTTATAGTTATAACTATGTACGATCTTGCGATATTTGTGTCTAATCTTACAAATTAAACATTATACAATAAATTAAAACTATTAAATGTTCAAATTAAATTACAAACTATTCAGTGTATCTTGGAACAGCAGGTATTAGCGCTATTGTTATAAAATATAAGTGATGCGAATGAAATGATACTCTAACAAGTTGACGGATCTGTCGTACATTTCCTTGACGGATGTTAAACGACAGGTTTTCCAACATTTGTATGCTTCCTAAATACAACTCACAAAACGTTATTGCGATTTCTAAGATTGATTGCGGCTTTGTTAAAACTAATACATGCACATTTATCACTTTCAAATAGATTATGTGACACAAAGAAAGTTTAAATTGAACTCATTTTAAGCAACATATTATTAACATAACTATAATCACGACATAAAAGTAAGAAGTATAAAGTAAATAGCGTAATATTAGTCCTTTCATAATGTTTCTGGTGCAAGCAATAAACAGTTCGAGTATCATTATTGTTTGTAATAGTTTTATGGTAATTTTTTTTGTCCACACCATTGCACTTTGTTTGGATGGGGCTTAGCGCCTCAGATACACCTGTTATTTGTTTGTTTCACTGCACTTTCACTATTTTTATGGTTCACAGACAAACCGGGACGCTGACCGGCACTCAGCTGGTCGTCGATATGGGTGAGAATGAAACGAAAGTTATTGGTCTGCAAAACGAACAGTTTTTTTACATATTCTACCGAACTTAGACACGTGATATGGTATTGTAGTGTCTGTCTCACTTGAATTATGGGTAGGAGATGTGGGACTAGGCTTCGTTGTAGGTACTTGGGCGGAGTCGGCAGGTGCGTCGCGTGAACCGTTTCTTTCATCGTTGGGTAAGAAAGCCGGTTTCAGCCTGTCCAATGTTATTGCGACTTCCCTGTTAGGAAGTTTTACTATAAAATATTTGTCTTTCTTTTTTATTACCGGGAACGGTCCTTCGTAAGGTGGTGTGAGAGGTCGTGTCACGCGATCACACCTGACGAACACGTGTGTGCACCTACTTAGTTCCGGATGCACAAAAACTGACGTCTGCCTAGCTTCGCGCTTAGGTACAGAAGCTATTTTGCTTATGTGTTCGCGAAGTTTGTCCACATAGCTCTCGTCGACGGTGTACGATGTTGGTGAAGGTTCGAAAAACTCTCCCGGCAGTCTAATAGTGGTTCCATAAACCATTTCAGCTGCGCTGATTGATGTGTCGTCTCGAAGAGCTGCTCTCAGACCATATAAAACTGATGGTAATTCTTCTGCCCAGTTCTCGCTGTTTGATCGGGCCATTAATGCTGCTTTCATACTTCGGTGAAAATTTTCGATAAGGCCGTTCGATTGCGGGTGATAGCTGGTTGTCCTGATTTTTTTAATACCCATGCACTTCGCGAGGTTCTGAAACAGCTCTGCCTCGAAGTTACGTCCTTGATCTGTGGAAATTCGTAGGGGGCAGCCGAAACGGACAATCCAGTGCTCGAAGACAACCCTCGCGACAGTTTCTGCCGACATGTCGCTGACGGGGATTGCCTCTGGCCAATTTGTTGCTCGGTCCTCGATCGTCACTGCGTAGCGGTATCCATTTGAAGGCATGAGTGGACCAACCATGTCCACATTCAGGTGCTGAAACCGATCACTTGGTTCATACTTCCCAAATGGCGACTTTGTATGCCGTGATACCTTCGACTTCTGGCATGGTAGGCACGACTTTGTCCACTCCTTGACGTCGTTCAGCATGCCGGGCCAAAAGAATTTCTCCTTCATCAGCCTGCGCGTTCCTCTTACGCCTGGATGTGAAATACCATGTATGGTCGTGAAGGCTTGATGGCGAAAGTTCTTCGTGAGGTACGGCCTTGTCTTTCCGCCGGGTCGTGTCACAATAAACATTCAATTTGATGGCCGGAATCTGAACTAATCGAAGAGTTGACTTTTCTCGTGAAATAAATTCCTTCAGCTCTTCGTCTGCTTGTTGTTCTTGTGCCAGTTTCTCATAGTCTATTGCGCTGGGACAATTGATTTCGGCGAGGCGTGACAGAAAATCTGCCACAGGATTGTCTTCGCCGGCGATGTGTTCGATGCTTGACACGAATTGTGATATGTAGTCAAGCTGGCGTAATCGTCTCGGCGTATCATTAGTTGTTTCGTTTTTCTTGAAGGCGAAAGTTAGAGGTTTGTGGTCGCAATAAACTTTAACAAACGATCCCTCGATGAGCCGACGGAAGTGCTTGACCGCCATGTAGATACCTAACAGCTCTCGGTCGTATGTGCTGTATTTGCGCTGTGTCTCACTCAACGTCTTACTAAAGAAACCCAATGGCTCTCTCCCCTTTGATGAATGTTGGTGCAATACAGCTCCGACACTAGTGTTGCTGGCATCTGTCATTATGCTTAGTTGAGCTCCCGCTGCGGGGTGCGCCAAAATACACGCATTCTTAATTGCCTCTTTACAATTTTCGAAAGCGACGTCTGCCTCCGGTGTCCATTGAATTATTGTTTTGTCTCGTTTCTTTGAGTTCACCAAATATCTATTGAGTGGTGCTAAATAAACTGCAGCGTTTGGCAGGCCTTCTCGATAGAAATTTATGGCACCAATGAATCGTCGTAACTCGAGAACCGTGGTGGGTTTTTTGTAATTGCTCAACGCTGAGACTCTTTCGGGTAGCGGAGTGATCCCTTCCGGGGAAACGGAGTATCCAAGGAATGTCAGCTGTGACCGATTGAATTCTGACTTCTGCATGTTTAAAGTAATGCCGTGCGCGTCGAGGCGTCGTAAGACTTCTCGCAGATGTTTTTTGTGTGCTTCCTCGTCCTCGGATGCTATTATTATATCGTCAACGTAGGCGAAGACATAATCTAGTCCTTGTAGAACGGTGTGAATAAACCTGCAGAAAGACATCCCAGCGTTTTTTAGGCCGAAGCACATGCGTCGGTATTCAAACAGGCCGACAGGTGTGGTTACCGCTGTCTTAGGAATGTCTTCTTTACGAACCGGTATTTGATGGTAAGCTTTGTTAAGATCAATCTTGGAGAATACCCTTTTGTTGTGTAAAATGTAGGTGAAGTCATGTAATCGTGGAGTGGGATATGCGTCCAAAATCGTGTTTCCATTGAGTAATCGGTAATCACCTACGATTCTGATGTCGCCGTTTTTCTTGTCGACCACATGTATCGGCGAAGCCCACGGACTCTTACTGGGTTGTATAATACCGAGTTCGAGCATTGTCTCGATTTCCTGTTTAACTTTTTTGTACTTGTCCGGAGCAAGGGGTCTAGGTCGGCAGTGAACGGGGGGGCCTTTTGTCTCAATATAGTGCTCGACGCTGTGTTTTATGGCTTCCTTTCCGAAAACGGACGGCTTTGTTACGTTGGGGAAGGAGGCTATTATCTCACCAAATGGGTCGCCGGCGCAGACGGTTTTTATTGTCGGTTGATCGGACGATATTGCTGTAGTTTTCACGTGGAGTTCCGTTGTACCATCGATTAGACGTCGATTCCTCAGATCCACGAGCAGGTTATGATACTCCAAGAAATCTGCGCCTATTATAGGCATCCGCACGTTCGCCTCCACGAAACTCCATTTGTATGGCCTTCTTAGTCCGAGATCGAGAGTTAGTGACTTCTCACCGTATGTGGTTATCGCCGACCCGTTTGCCGCGTATAAAACATAATCCGAGGGTGAGCCTTTGTTCCTACTCAGTACCGAGATGTCTGCTCCGGAGTCTATGAGAAAATTTATGCCCGAGTTGCGGTCGGTTATATAAAGGCGTTTGGAATTTTCCAATGTGCAGACCTCCGCCTTAGGCTGCACTGCGTCTAGTTTTCCGATTGCATTTTCGTCTGGTCCTTCCACGCGCATGGCTGCTCACATTTGTTGGCCTTCTCGCGGAATGTATGGTGGTACCAGCATAGCCAGCCGGCCTTCTGTTCCGATGCACCTGTACGCGAGCTGGATCTGTACCTGTGTGCCGGTGTCCGCGAGCGGGGACGGTGCGGGCGTCGCTGTTGAGCCTGCTCATCGCGTATCGAGGCGATTTCGGCGCACATGCGTGCCATTTGTGTGGCGAGAGCGGCGACTGACGCCTGCATTTCACATGACTGTGATGCGACAGGTGCAGGTGCAAGTTCGTTCACCTGAGTGCAGCGTGTGTTTTCAAGGACGCTGTCTGCAATGACGGCTAGGTCTTCTAAACTCTCCTTGTCGCTTACTGCCAGGACAGCGCGTACAGCCGTCGGGAGGTGACCGGCCCACAAGAATTTAAGGGCGTCGTCGCTCACCTTATCTCGTGCCAGGTCCCGCATACGTCGGAGGAGCTGCGACGATCGTTGGTCACCCAACTGCATTTTTCCGAGCAGTTTTTGAAACTGCCGGAGTTCCGAGTCTGCATTTGCGGAGATTAGACGCGCTTTCAGCGCCTCGTACCTGCGCTCTGGCGGAAGTGAGGTGAGCAGATCGCTCACCTGTTGCAGGTCGGGGAGCTGCAATTTTGCGATGACCGTCTGCCACCGTTGGTCGTCGCTCAGCCTCTGCGAAGCCGTGATGGCCTCAAACTGTATGAACCACAGTTTAGGTTGTTGCCGCCAAAACTCTGGAATGCGGCTTGACACCGACAAAGCCGTCAATTCACCTGTCGCCCCACACGGTGTTGCATCTTGCGCCACTAAGTGTGCATGCTCTCCGTCGTTACTCATGATTCCCAGTCTCTACTCAAACTAAATGTCACTTAAAACACTGAATGTCACTAAAACACTAGATGTCCACAATTAACTCGCGCGCGAATCACGTCGGTAGGTCACCAGTTGTGGCACTTTAGCTACTATATGCGAGTGTCCTATGTAGGGTGTTAGTGTTTAAGGTCCAAATGAAACACTATGATAGCTGTGTATAAACGTGTAATAAAAACGACTGAGAATTATTATTGACTCAAAGCGACTATACTTGACTCCGTGGTGTGATCGACTGCCAGGGCGGCGGGCCGAGGCGAGCGCGGACGCACGCCGCGCCAGAGGGGCGCGGGGTGCGGTAACCGCGTCGCATCGGACCGATGTGTCGTGTCCGGCACATACTCATCGATGCTCTTACATCTTCTATCCAGTTGATAATACCTATATATAAATTATGTATATAAGAATGTAAGTAAAGTTGGGTGGATCAACTTTTTCTTGTAACGTAAAAACCAGCTGAGAAGTCAAATAAAAAAAAAGTTTATTACATTTTATTACTTAGTTGAAAATCGATAAGTATAAAATACTTAGGTTGATAGGCAATTGAAATAAAAGTAGAGAACTATTTAAAATAAAGCATTAACCAAATTTTTAGGGGTGACCCAGGGGACAATTTTGTCCCCAATTTTGTATGGAATAAAAAAGGGGTTGTCCTCAGGGTAACCAATATATATTTTTAATTACTCATTTTTCATACTCATAATTCTTTGTGCAGCTTTAAAATAAGGTGAATTTATCAAGATAATATCCTGTTTTCAGACAGATACCAAAAACAAGAAAAAGTTGATTCACCCAATTATGTAATTATGTATCTACATGTGCATTGGTTGTATGAATCTATGTACAATTTGTTAATGTAAGTTATGTATGTGTATATCATGCTACTGTCCATAGTGTCCACTCTTTAGTACCATATTGTCCGCCCCTACGCGTTTTCTACATCCCAAATTTTAATTAGTAAAGAATGCCGCAAGGCATTAAACTCGCATTTTGTGACACTTTTATATAATGGTGTACAATAAATTATAATATTTTCATTTCATTTCATGACTTATTATTATGGATATAAGAGGTTGTCCTTTTTCATTGTTAATGAAATGCTACGACATCTTTTGGTTTAGATAAATATTTTTCATTAGCATTGCACACAATTGCGGTGGTACAAAATAATTTAAGGTATGGAAATGTAACAGTATCTAGAGTTTCTAGATCCAGAGTCATCGATCAACTGTTTTCATAATGCAGGATAAGTTAGGATATGTTCTCCACGCCACAGTGGCCGCCGCCGTCGTCGGTTCGAATTGAGAGTGGGCGCCCAAAACGACTCGGACAAACATTAGTTAGACCCTCCCCGCGCTCCGCCGTCATTGTCGACATCGCTACCGCGACGACTATTGCTTCAATCCAATCATAGGTCACCCTGCCGTCCTCCGATGGTACAATAGGTTGGGGAATTTTATGTTTCTGTTCATGGCAATTCTCACAAAACAAAAATACAGAACAGCGATCCGCATCCGTCTTCCCAACGAAAGCTTTCTGGCTCCGTGTATAAAAATTTTTTTTATTACTTAACTAACTTTTTAACTTACTGTTAAACATTTTAAAGTTCATATCTTCGGAAGCTGCAGCTTCCAATAAGTTAGATATTTTTCGCAGATACTTAGTTTTCGTTATCTTTTTTAAAATATGTTTTTGTTTAATTATAACTGTTTTATAATTATATTTTTTTTATTTTATCATCTGATTTCAATTAAAATTTTTTCTACTACCTAACTTACATTTTAAAAATTGATCGACTCTCAAACGTCCAAAGGTTGACTGGAATAAATCTCTGTAAGGGTGAAGTCCGCCTTTGCACCTCGTGTAAATTTTATATTATTCTTGTTTCTGTAAAATGTTTTTGCCGCAATTTTATTGATCATCTTTCAATTAAATATATCAACATGAAAAGGACACCACAGGGCAGCAACCTTTCAGTAAGTCGATATTTGTGCTGAATCCCTCTCTGTCATTGTTACCAGACGAACATGTTTTGTTATTCCCCGGGGTCCATTCTGCCCCACACGCTCGGCGCGCGCCCCCAGCCGCCAAGTCGCGTCGTCGTCATCAGGATGTGCCTGGTCGGCATCGCGTCTCGCACCAACCTAGGCCCTTACTAGGTGGTAGGCTCAAATTGTAGCCGACTGGGTTGGTACCACCGTACTGGATGCAAGATGGCCGCATAGCAGCCTCGGCTGTGTTCTCCTCTAGTCCAGTATAGCCAGCAATCCAGGGAAGTCTCCGGTATGGCACCTACCTTCTCGGAGGTGATATTGGCTGGTCGGAGTATGCGCTTTGGCCCCTCCGACTCAGCCACCCATACCGGATAACATAAAAAAAAATCAACACTAGCCAGTACCAACCACCACCGCACTGACTAAACGCCCGTTCCTTTCAAAGGAATATCGCGTGCAAGACACCGGGCGGTATTGTAACGTGGACAATATGTAAATACATACATATGTAGGTGCCTACATTAAGATGCTAGGCAGAGATAATATACTCGTATGTTTACGTATATCTATATTTGTACGAAAACGCTCCGTACCATACTCCTCCCGTGCATTCGGGATACAAATAAAGGGCCAATGTAATATTGTTGTTGAAATGCCCGATAGCAATTTCATTGTGATCCTGGCTTGTGTTTGCTATGCGGTGTGCACACTGGTTCGGACAGGCGGAGCGGAGGCAGGTGAACTCCTATACGGCGCGGAGGCGGAGGCGGAGGCGGAGGGGGCGGCGGCGGCGGTGGGGCCGCCTTGCACAGTGCGAGCTACTCCTGTACGGTAGTAAGTGTACTATTTTTAACCTCCGACGAAAACAGAGGGGTGTTATAAGTTTAACGTGTTTGTGTATGCGTTTATGGGTGTGTCTGTCTGTGGCATCGTAGCTCCCAAACGGACAAACCGATTTGGATGCGGTTTTTTTATTAGAAAGCTGGTTTAATCGGGATGGTTGTTAGCTATGTTTGCGATCAACAAATTAAATAATGGAAAAAAATTATTATCTTAAAAAGTGGACCGATTTGTATGCGGTTTTTTGAAAAGCTTGAAATTAAAGTTAAGTTACAAATTAAATAAACCCAACCCTTAAAATGTCAAAAATAATTTCCGTTTACTTACTTAAAGGAGTCAGGGACCGCTAAGTAAATAAAAAATACGAAAACTCAGAGCTGCGCGGGAATTTACTTAGCGGTCCCCCGACTCCTTTAAGTAAGTAAAGGGAAATTATTTTTCACTTTTTAATTAGGTTTCCGTACGGTACGTATGTCTGTCTGTCGTACCTTTGAAGGGCTGTATCTTTTGAACCGTAATAGATAGCCGGTTGAAATTTTCACAGAATTTGTGTTATCATGGTTGATATGCTAACAAATAGAAATAAAAAAATAAAATTTAAACTATGTATTTATTTTGTTGTTATATCCGCCAAAACATCTATACCGGCTAGCTATTACGGCTCCAAAGATACAGCCATCGGATGGACGCACGGACGGACAGACAGACAGACGTTGTAGGCTTAGTAATAGGCTTCCGTACATCGTGAAACTTGGTGTGATTATAGTGCAAACTCTAAAGTATTTACAACAAATAATAAACATAGCCCACTTACGCAGTGGTACAGAAACCTCGGTGCGCGAGTTCCACTCGCACTTGGCCGGTTTTTTATTTATATTTATGGAGAGTTGAATTAAAAAATATTATAAATAATATTATTAGTAGGTACGACTATATTTTATTCCTTGGAAAATTGTTATTACGATTTTGTGTACGCTTCATGACACCCTAATAAACCAAAGCGATCACCCTATACGAATGTACGCTCGTTTGAACTTTCCCCCGCGCGCTACGTCTTTTAGGGCTAACGAGCAGCGGAAGTCGATGTCTTGTTTGAGCCTCCGACCGTAGTGCTTCCAGCGGAGGAGGCTGCCGCGGACGTTTCTACAACTTTATTGAAATATTTCCTGCGCCAGCGCGGCCGCGGCGGAGGAGGAAGCGCGCGGCGCCACGCACGCGGCGCGGCGGAGGAGGGCGCCGCGGCCGCCGCCGCCGCTTTGCTCCGGACACATTTAAGAAATATTGTAAGTGACAACGGAGCCCAGAACGCTCGGGGTCGACGCGCGGAGATAAAAAGGACCGGGAGGTGCGTGCCGCGACAAAGCGCCGACTGGAAAAGGAAAAATGCAGAAGGGACAAAAGTTTTGTACATAAATCATGGCGCGGACAAAGACGCCCAGAGAATATATCCCGTACGTAGTGAGATCACGATTTTCGTGGTGCTCTACAAAGGCTTCTTCGACTCGGCGGCGGCGGGGGCGGCGGCGGCGGCGGTGGCGGAGGCGGTGCATCATTCTGCCGACTCTTCATTTTACGCAGCTCGAGTTAAAATATTACAATCGCTCGGTAGGAATGGTTTCGTGGCATTCTCATGATCATAACCACTCAATCATCTGCGGCGAGACGAAGCCAGAGCTGATGGGCGCATTCCGCTCTAGCCTCCCGCGGCGGGCGGGCGCCGGGTGGCGGGAGCGACAAAGGCCGCGGAGATGTAAGCATATTTAATGCTAGATTAACCTATTGGACAAGTCGGCACGTGAGAGCGCGCGATAACGCGCGATGTCGCTTGCCGGCTGCTCTCTGCCGCTGCCGCCTGTCTGACTGTGTGTCTGTTCGGGGAGATAAACACGCGTTCCCAGTTCCCACACCGCGCCGCCGCTGCCTCCGCCGCCGCCGCCGGGCTCGCACCGCGCCCCGCCTCACACTCGCTAGTGAGGACAAGACGAGGGTTGAGTTGTAAAGCTGGTGACACGTCGCGTCTATCTACATACGGCTTATGTACGACTTGAAACGCTATGTATGTAATGAATTTAAATATAAAAATAGATTGTATATTGTTATTGTATATTATTTATTGACCATTTATAAGGTATAGTATCACTATTCTCAAACTGGTCACAATTCGTTTTTCTATATTAAAATTTAAATTATTCTTAATACTTAAAACTAAGCAAATACGTACAGATGTATGAAATGTAGTCAAATACACTGTGAACAGCACTACTCTGTGAGATCACATTTCGAGTACACAACACATCTCGTGTCCTCTGAGATGCAACCTGCGAGTACACAAGTATTTCAAAAGTCTATACTATACTGGATGTGCACGTCCTTGTCACACTCTTCACGCGCGTTGCTCGCCCTTTCAGACAACACAAGCGACGAACGAGCGCCCGTGTGATAGGGTTCTACGTATGAATACAAATTCGGGCCGAACGAGCGCGCACACTGAGCACACAAACTAAGTCCCGCGACGATCACAACTCGAGACATCTATTGCAACAAACAGCTCGATAGCGGCGCGTGCAGCTCCGCCGCGCCCGCCCGCCCGCCTCTACACGAGTTCAAAGAATATTGAAATTCAAGCCATAAAGCTCTTACATGAATTCTAAAGCAGACTCGATTACGTGCTTTTGGTTATTCCTATTAGTTGTTTCCTATTTTTAACCGACTTCAAAAAATTTAGATTATCAATTCGACACGTATGTATGTATGTAATATTATTGGAACTGCAATATATTCACATTCACATATGATATCTATTAAAGCTTCCAAACAAATATACAAAATTTTATATTTGTATGTATGTATGTTTGTCTAAAATCGGTTAAGTGTGTCATGGGCGAATAATTCTATGCCACGACAACCGATTTCTGTGATTCTCTTTTATGTGATATTACTAAAAAGAGTGAAATAAAAAACTGTTTTAAAAAACATTGAACCTTACTTAGAAGTAATAATTATTAAATAAAGAAGTAATAATTATTAAATAATTGAGTTGAAGGCGGTACAAAAGCACACCAGAAAATTCTTCAACTCAATTATTTAATAATTTTTAGTTCTCGTAGTTGTTTTTGAAGTCGGTTCAATGTTTTTTAAAACAGTTTTTTATGTGATACAAGTCGGAGAACACATAACCGACTCTTTAATATTTGAATGTAATTTATTATCGGTCCTATGTAAAGGAAGCTTTATTACTCATTACAACCATTAACTAAAACCCGTCTATACATCTATTTAATTCAGGTTTCTCACAAACAACTTATCACTTGTTAATATTGCATAAGCATTCTGCTAGAAAGCAGATCGATCATTGCCCAAAGGAATGCCGGATGAGGACTCCGATTTATTTATTATGGTATTACAAATTTATTAACTTGGCTGAGAGTCGGGACGGGAGTGGGCGGTCAAGTTCGTCCGGTTCGCGTGGTCCTGCTATATCTGTCGCGATGTTACCCTCGATGTTACCCCTTGTATAAGAATGTTGAAGGGGATACTTCGAAAGATAAAATAGAGGGGTTGTACGTACTTCATCCGGACGCTTACCCGTGGCTCCAGAAGCGCCTCCGCGCCGCCTCCTGACCTCTCACGCGATGCCAATCAAGCGGTCCCGCCCCGCCCCGCCCCGCCCCGCTCCCGGGCGGGATCGACGACGGTGAAGCTCCGTCCGTCCGACGCTCATGTATTATTTTTGCTCTGGCAGGACCGAGCCGAGCACTTACAGCGGGGAGCATTCGTAAACCGATGCACTCCGCTCGGCTTCACCGACGACGACGGGCCGAATCTGTTTCACCGACGACAACGTACAGTCTAAATCCGTGGTCAGAATTGACAGAAAACGCCGCCTCGTCTACCAACTTCACTAGAACTGGATCTATGTGAAAATTGCGACGTCATGTTCGACTAGCCACGGATCCAAAAACCCAATGGGGTGCCAGCCCGCTGCCCTGCTTCACTGTGCGTTTTCATTTGTTGTACGATATCTTATGAATAAATAGATACCTAATTATAATACTTCGGTTTTTCATAATCTCATTTGTGGCATAAGGCATCGTAACTTGAATTTGTGTAGGTATATTATTAATTTAATATATAATTTATATTGTGTATGTGCACGGACGAGAGCTTTTTTGTCTGTGTGTATGTCCGTAATGTTTGTTTTATTTTGAGCATCAAAAATGTATACGTAAATATTTCTAGCTCTGGAAAAAAAACAGCTAAACTTTTTTTTTTCATTTTGCGCTCACAATCCTTACTTGAAAAATTATACAGTAACCAATTTCCATTGGGATATTTATTTTTATTATTGACATCGCCTTCTGCTCTATATCTACGTTAACTCCGACGTGTTAAATAACTAAGTAATTGGCTGAGTTTTCTGTGTGAGTGCAAGATACTTTACCTACATAAAAGCAAAACAAATAATTTACCAGGAATCTTAAATCACCAATTTATTTTATCTGAATCTTGAAACTTGAATAGATTTGTACCGTGTGGGGCCGGTACTTTAAAAGAATAGCCCCACTGCATCTCTCCCCGTGTATGTCGTAAAAGGCGACTAAGGGATATGACTCCCTTCTTATATTATTAGGTGGTAGGGTTTAACCCGCCCGGGTTGGTACCACCGCACTGAATGAAAGGTCGGTCGAAACGGCTATGTAAATAGTTTGTGTTTTCCGTCCAGTTCAGTGTAGCCGGCACGACAGAGGGGAGGCACTGACGTGGCACCAAGTTCACCCGGTGTTATGGGCTGACATCATGGATGTTGTAGGTGATGTAAGCCAACCGTGTCAGTTTCCATAAAAAAAAAAAAAAAAAAAAAAAGACTGCGATAAAGAAATTGTAAATTACTTAAAATGTGTCTCGCGCCGTTCATTAGCGCAAATCGGCGCGGAAGTCTCAATCTGCTAATGGGTCCTTGTTGTGGTGTGTCCGAGGGCGACTCGTAGGCCTCCGCGGCGGAGCCTCCGTCGGAGGAGCAGCGAGGGTTTTGTGTCGATCAGTCAGCGTGATGGATGCGCCCCGCTCGATAGAGATCTCTAGTTGGGGCTGCGCTGGCTCGTTTCATCTGCTAATGGTGACAAAGTGGAGGCGGGACAATCTCATCCGCAATCCGCGCCCGCCGCCGCCGTCCGCGCGACATCCGTGAACCTCCACGCCGCCGCGCCGCCGTCCAACCCCCTCACCCTCCCGCCCGGCGGCGGCGGCAGTAATACAACGCTAAGATTAAGCGCCATTAAGGCCGATTAGTTTTTCGGGTCTCAATCGCCCTCTTAGCCTCTACTGCCCCGGCTGACCGCGGACGCAAGTTCTTTAGAAATCTTTTTCATCTACCGGTTCCTTAGTTCCACAGTCACGCATGATACATACATACATAGATACATACATACATACATACATACATACATACATACATACATACATACATACATACATACATACATACATACATACATACATACTTGCATACTGTTTACGCTGCATTCCGACAATCGAGTGTTGTGCATCCATATTGCATCCCTATACGCTGGACTGACCACGGATGCGTACCAAATTGGTTCTGCAGATCTTTCCTCCACAGAACTGGTAAACTCTGGAATGCTCTTCCTGCCTACATATTTCCCCCCAAGTACAGTATCGGGTCCTTCAAGAGAGGCGTGAATGGGCACCTGTCAGGCCGGCATGGCATTCGCAGCCCCCGCGTGCGACTCTATGCTAGACACTGTTCCGTACAGTTGCATGTGTTTGTGTGTAGCCGTTCGGAAGTACCACGAATCTTTTGTGTTGGACCTTATGCCCGCTGCATAAGGTCTATTATCGTGTTGCCGCCGCAGTGCTCGATACTCGTGGCTCGCTGTGCGTGTGTCAATGGGTTAGTTTTCCAAAACTACCCGCGACTTTGGCGAGCCGAGCACCAACAGCCGCGGCGACAGTCGTTTTCTGTCGCTCTTTCGGACGAGGCACGCGTTCCTTGTGCTCGTCGTGTGTGTGCCGTGGTGGCAGTCCTCGCGGCGTTTGCGCCTTATACGCCCGGTGGTTGTGTGCGCGCGATCGGTGGCTCAGTGCTGTGCAGAATAGAGAACTCTGGCTGGACGCTGCGCTGGTAGATCGTTGTGGGTGTGTGGCGGTGACTGCCTGCTGGGCACGGACGGAGGTAAGTCCATAGGTTCGAGTATCTGCGGCGAGAAATTTCTTACAGTCCATTTCTAGGGTACACAAATTTGGTCCTCGAGCCGAATAGTTGAATCGTGATACTTTCGATCGAGCTATGTGACAGTCCTGTGTTAGTCCGTCTTGTGAATGTGCCTATTGTCCGAGTCAAACAGTTCGGTTCACATGATAGCCTGACAAACGTACCTAGCTAGTGTGTGTCTAGATTTGTCGGGTATCGTAGTGAACTGTGCTGTAGTGTTGGTGTTTTGTTCCATAACTATTGTGACGTCATTGTGTTGTGAATAAAACAGAATTTATTTATGTTGAATTGTGCGTGCATTCAATAAAAATACCTATATATATATACCTATTCGTGTGGCCGTGTATTGTAGTGAATATATTATTACTCTGGAGTTATAGTGTGAACTCTGTGTGAGAGGAATGGTTGTTCATTAGTGAATGCACGGTAATAGGTATCTTAGTGGATCGGTCTCTGAGCGGGACGTATCGTGTGAATCCCGCGCGGAAGGACGCCGGCCGGACGGTCCGGTCCGGTCGGTCGGACGCGCGCCCGCAGGCGGTCGGTGTCGGTGGACCGCCTCCGTGGCGCAAGCGCAGCGCTGAGCCGGCGCGCGCTAGGCTAGCGCAGCGCGGTCGGTTATACAAGTAAAGTTAAACTGCAGTTTATGTCAAAGTTAATTATAAAATTTATTTACTGACGCGTTAACAGTGGTCGATCGCGGTCAGTAGTTCGATTAAAGTTAATCTGCAGATTTAAATTAAAGTGAACTAAAATTCTTTTGTTTACTGGCGCGTACACAACGGTCGCGCGCGGCCGGATGTACAACTATAGTTAACCTGAAGTTAGGGTTAAGATTAACTATTGTTTGTATTTTCGTTTCATCAAAATGAGTTTAAAATATTTAATTATTCAGCGTGATCAAATAATTAAACGTTTAGATCGTATTTTAAACAGTGCTGATACAAGACCAATTAATGAATTTAGGGAATATTGTGCTTCTCTAGACAGTTTGGAGGAGAAATTCTATCGTGTTCAGGGTGAGATTGAATCTTTATTGGTGGAGGATGAAACATTTAATTTTGAAAATGAGGAAGTTTTACGTATTCGGTTTGAAAATTTGATGGTGAAAATAAGAGTGTTTTTGCGTGAGAATGAGGTTACTTCGGAAAATAGTGCCTCCAGTGTAGTGAACGCCCATTCAAATGGACAAAGGAGAAGTAATCTCAGCTTACCGAAAATCAAGTTACCGGTCTTCTCGGGCGACTACGCCAAATGGACGAATTTCTCAGACTTATTCAAATCGTTAGTGCATAATAATGAAAACTTGTCAAACATTGAGCGGTACCAATACCTACTTGTGTCAGTGGACTCGGACGCGCTGAGTTTGATTCGTGGTTTACCCGTGAACGATCAAAACTATTCAGTAGCATGGAGAACATTAGAGAATAGGTATTCTAGTAAGCGTAGGATCGCCACAACGCATTTAGATGCGATTTTCGCTCCTCCAGCACTGAGTGAACCTAACTGCGAGCAAATGAAGCAAATGATAAACATTTTGACTGAAAATGTGTGTGCGCTCAAGGCGTTAGGTCTCGAAGTCGACAGTTGGAGTTTCGTGTTGTCCTATGTCGTATTAAATAAGTTGGATAGTACGACGCGTCGCCATTTCGAACTGCAGCTGAAAGATAATCATGCGATACCGATGTTTGATGAGTTGATGCGGTTCCTCGAGAAAGAGTTTCAGGCTCTCGAATCAGCGTCGACTTTAGTGTGTGATTCTCGGCGTGATTCGAAGGGTGGTTCAAAAGGTAAAGTGACACCTAGGCATTCAGCGTTTGTCACTCAAACTTGTAGTGTGAGCAAGTGTGTGTGTTGTAGCAGTGACAAACACAGTTTAGGTAAATGTAAAGATTTCCTAAAACTGAGTCCGTTTAAAAGAATGAATTTATTAAAACAAAAGGGTTTGTGTTTTAATTGTTTTGGTGACCATTTAATGAATTCGTGTGAAAGTGAAATGCGTTGTGAAACGTGTGAAAGGCGTCATCACACGTTATTGCATTTTGATAAAAATACAAGTGATAGTGAGTCATCTCAAATGAGTGTGAGCGATGATTTTACTGGTGGAAAAAATGATGTTGTCTCACTCACACATTCAGTGCCCCATGCATCTGTGTTACTGTGCACGGCTGTAGTGAACTGCCGTAATAGTGAATCCGGTAAAATGATGCAGATCCGAGTGTTGATTGATTCCGGGTCGACTTCCACATTAATCACCAGTGAGTGCGCGCGCAAGTTAGGACTTTGTCGTACGAAGTCGAATGTGCCTATCTGCGGGCTGGGTGGTTCGAGAGTGAGTCAAGCGGAAGGCAAGGTGTCGTGCGTGTTGAAGTCGCGTCTTGACGATGCGGAGTTGCGTGTGGAAGCGTTGGTGCTGCCGAAGATTTGTGGTAATATCCCGTCAGCACCGATTAAGAAGCAAACGTGGCCGCATCTGGACTATTTAAAACTCGCCGACCCGTCCTTCTGTACTCCAGGATCAATTGAAATGTTGCTGGGGGCCGATGTGTATCCTCGAGTACTTCAGGATTGTAGGATGGAAGGTGCCGAAGACAGCCCTATCGGCCTGGCCAGTGTGTTCGGCTGGGTAGTGATAGGTAAAGTGGAAACCGATTCGGTACCTGAGCCTCAGGTTTCCACATTTCTCGACCTATCTTCTCAGATTGAAATGACTAAAAATGAGTTCGAAACGAAATCTGAAGAGAAATGGAAGGCCGAGATGGAACCATGTGCAATCCATGAAGCTACCACCTACGAGGAATAGTGTGATATGAGTGTGACAACTGAACATTTATACAAAATGTGTGATTTTAGTGTTAAGTGAAAATTATAATGGAAGGTGCAGTCAGTTGTGTGCCCGGAGCGTCAGCCTCGTGTGATGTGTGCTGACAGCCCTGGAGACTCGTGTGATGTGGCATCAAGCGAATGCATGGAATTTCCAGTGCAGATGAAGCTGAACATGTTCGTGTTAGTGAACTGTGTATTCGTTTGTGTGTGGAAGAAACAGGATTTTGTGTGTGCAAATTCGTGTTGCAAAGCAAAATGTGTGTCGCTTTGAAAACTTATTTTGTGTATGGTGTGGTGACTTTGCTGCTTTGGTGTCGCAGTCAAAGTAAATAATAACTATCTTCGTGTCATTCTACTTCTAGTGTGTGTAAGTAAATGGGCACAACTTCAAGTTCTACATTGGTGTGTTTTGTAGGTCTTGCTGTTAAGGCGATACGTGATGTGTTCGTATTCGTTTCAGTTGGATGTGCAGTGACCTGTTGTGTGCGGTTGCTCACATCTTGTATGATGGTGTTCTCAATGGTCAGGGCTTGAACAAGCAAATGGTAGAGTTCGTGCGTTTTGTGAGGAGCTCGCTCGTTCCTGCTCTGAGACTGATGACACTGATGCCTCTACCAACTGTTGGCGGTTGTAACGAGATCACCATCAAAGGGTGTTGGTAGAGAGTAGAGACTTGTGTAAATACTGTGGGAAGAGTATCGTGCACTCTACCCGCTTATTCAAATGTGTTTTGTTTTTATGTGTTAAAGGATTATGTTTACACGTGTGTGTTCGTTGTAAATGTTTTTCATGTGTGAATTTGTGTAGTGTTGAAATTATTGTTTCAAGGTGGCCGGTATGTTCCGTACAGTTGCATGTGTTTGTGTGTAGCCGTTCGGAAGTACCACGAATCTTTTGTGTTGGACCTTATGCCCGCTGCATAAGGTCTATTATCGTGTTGCCGCCGCAGTGCTCGATACTCGTGGCTCGCTGTGCGTGTGTCAATGGGTTAGTTTTCCAAAACTACCCGCGACTTTGGCGAGCCGAGCACCAACAGCCGCGGCGACAGTCGTTTTCTGTCGCTCTTTCGGACGAGGCACGCGTTCCTTGTGCTCGTCGTGTGTGTGCCGTGGTGGCAGTCCTCGCGGCGTTTGCGCCTTATACGCCCGGTGGTTGTGTGCGCGCGATCGGTGGCTCAGTGCTGTGCAGAATAGAGAACTCTGGCTGGACGCTGCGCTGGTAGATCGTTGTGGGTGTGTGGCGGTGACTGCCTGCTGGGCACGGACGGAGGTAAGTCCATAGGTTCGAGTATCTGCGGCGAGAAATTTCTTACAGTCCATTTCTAGGGTACAGACACCTTATGGGTGGCTGGGCGCCACATGTCGCGCTTACTATAAAAAGAAATGTCTACACCTTTTTACAAATAATTATGTCTCCTGCTCTAGATAATCTCTGTCTTGCAGGAAGAATTGTTTTATAATAAACGGGCGAGCGGCCGCGGCGGCGACCGGCCGTGTAACGTACGTCAATATATTAATATCCTTATACCTAGAGAACCACTTTATCGATTTACACACAGTCTTCACTGTTACATTCTGCCACTTCTGAAGATGATTTTAGGCTACAAATCATAACGCTACGTCATCGGCGGCCTGAGCTGTGAGCAAAAAGTCACGTCGAAGCGAAGCCGCGGGCAAAAGCTAGGTTAGAAGTAACACATGGTGTTAGTTTTTAGTGACATATTCTGTAGTTTTTAGGTCTCCGTATCCCGTACGGAAGCCTATTACTAAGCCTCCGCCGTCCGTCCGTCCGTCCGTCTGTCCGAGGGCTGTATCTCTTGAACCGTAATAGGTAGCCCGTTGAAATTTTCACATAATATGTGTTACTCTGGCGGATATAAACACAAATAATAAAAAAAAGAAAATGCTAAAAATTAAGGGGGCTCCCATACAACAAACATACAGAAGGCGCCACAGGTTTTTATACATAGTATTGCTGAAAGACAAAAGATAGGCGAGATGCAGCAGTAGTCTCTTCCGAATTGTAAACACGCCGTCTGTCTGTCTGTCTGTTAGACGTATAGAAAAATTGTAGAAAAATTAAAAAAATTATTCCCCATACAAGAAACGTGTTTTTATTTTTTGTGGTACAGAAACCTCTGTGCGCATGTCCAACTTGCACTAGGCCGGTTTTTTTTAATATTTTTGATATTTATTTTTAGATAGCCTGCGAACCACCAGTGATTCGCGTCCCACGTATCGGAAATCGCTGATAAAATGAATGATTGGTGCGTACCGACCGAGTATACCTCGCAAGTCGCAGGGCGACGCGACACGGCGGCGGAGGCGGCGCGGCGGCGGCGTGATGTGGGGCGGTGGCGGTAGAGGGCAGCTGGGGTCGGTGTGCGGTAGGGCGGGCGGGTGATTGTATGTGCGGGTCACGTGATACTTATCTACGGCGTAAGAGCTCGAGGTAATAACAGTGTCGGGTGGCGCTTTGTGCGGCGCTGCCGATAATCGATAAGGCGCTCCGGCCCCGGAGGCGGCGCGGCGGCGGCGGCGGCGCGGCACTCCCGGGGCCGGGGCGGGGGTGATGGCGGAGCGGAGGCGGCACCGGGCCGGGCGCAGGTACTGGGGCTTATTAATTAACGTCCGGTGATTTATAGACGCGAGCGCTCAGCCAGCGCGCCGTGTCGCGCTAGTGCGACCGCCACCACCGCCCCGCCGCCGCGCCGCCGCCCGCGCCGCCGTTCCGCCCGCCGAGTCCGCGTCGCCGATGAGTGCGATGTGGTGGCACGAGACGGAGGCGGATGACTCCGGAGTAGCGCCGCCTAGTCGTACGTTCAAGCGTCCCCGGCGGAGCTTGACATACTTGTTCATATGTATGTTTGTATGGGTGGAAACTTGAAGGACTTGATATGAGGGATGTTTGTTTAGAGGTAAAAAACATTTATATGAAATATGCTTGTTGAATTTCTGTTTTAAGTTTTTTTTAAGTTGTTCAGCCACACTTAATCGTTCTGTACTTAAAAAAATATGTTACATGGATAGAACTATCTGTACTTAAGGCACAACATGATAAAATTTAGATATTAAGCACATACAGCTTAAATAAAACCTGAAACTAAAAATAACAACAAATAATACAATTTTAAACAAGATACATACAATTACAGTAAGTTACTCGTATGTACACAAAAAAAAAAAGAAAGAAAATGAAAATGAAACGATGAATGTTTTAGTTCATTAAAGTATTGATTTACATTACTGGTGTATTTGGGGTTATCTTACTTACCTAAGATATGTTATTTATTTAATACAATATTATCTACCTACAGTATTTGATACTGAGTCTGAACGCGCGGACTTTTCTTTTTGAATCCGGCTGGAATAAGTTCCCTGTCGTAAGGCGGGCACCTCCGCGCCGCGTCGCGCCATCGCCGGCGGCACGCTTACCGCTAAATGGACCAGTCTTTTCCAACAGTCACAAAATTTAAACTGCGCAAGGCGGAAATTGTAAAACTTGGAATCCAGTTAGGGAAATCCCGTGATTCCGAGTTCACGTGTCTCAGACGTGTTCCGCTTAACTGTGTCGTAAAATAAGCTTTAGCGAGTCGAGAGTAATGCGCCGTGACGCGCTTACCGATCCGCACCGCGCCCCCGCCGCCGCGACCTCACCTCCTCACCCTGACACCCACCACCGCACCGCTAGAGAAGAACGTTTCGTTTACTCTTTATTTCTTTCTTTTGAAAACCCTAATTTCGTGAACTTTAAACCCACTTGATAGGAATTTTATTTTATGAATAAGATTTTCCTGTAACTTGTCACATAAATCCGAGAAATTAAAATTAAAAAGGCAAGTTTTATTTCTAGAGACATTTACCGAGCATCGTCAACTTTGGGAGTTAAGAATTTTATGTTAGGTCTTCTTTGGTCCTCTATGTACTCGACCTATGTAAATGCTTCTAGCTTCTTTCGAGAAAATAAGAAAGACAATAAGTGGTGGTACTCGTATTATTATTTATTTTCTGGAAGATAGACAAGACCCTCAATAGATGTGTTAAAATCCTAATAGTCTAGGCAAATTTTTTAAAAAAGGCTTCCGTTCTGAGTTTTAGAAGCAAATCATATAACTTTTTGGTAAACGGTGTTTTCTTACTAATTCGACCCTGCTGAATCCAAAAATGCCGTTTGCCCTCCCCCCCCCCCTCCCCCCTTCCCCCCCATTTCCCCTCCGAAGTGTCCCTCGCCGTAGTTTTTTTTATTTTACAGAAAAACGGTTACAGATAGGGGCAAATTTTCCAAGAATAACTTAATCTATATTAAATTTCCTAAACATAAGTGCTAAATTTATATCGATACGATAAGTAGTTTTTGAGATACAGCCTTCGACATTCGATGAAAAAGTAAAAAAAATTTTTTTTTTGTATTTCTTCTCAATTTGTAGGAAAGTGACAGCAGTTATGAGAAAATTTTCTAAAGACGTTTTATACGCATTTATCTTGAAAATAACATCTAATTCATATTCATGTGAATAATGGTTCTCGAACTACAGTTTACCGCGTGGAGGTATTCCCGCGCGCATCGTACACTCGCCCTAGAATCATGGATCACCATTATAAGCATGGAATATTACTTTTGAGCAAAAGGTCATTTCCCCCTATATTGACCCTGCTGAATCCAAATATGCTGGTTGCCCGAGCGAAGTACCGACCGGAAGTGAGATATTCAAGTTGGCGACCAATATGGTGCTGAAATCCGATGTTGCCGCACAGGAACGCGTCCAATATGTGTAGTTATATGTTTATGGAGCATACATAATTAACAAATACGTAACTATCATTCATTTAAACATCATTACGAAGGTTGGCAGCCCTGCGATGGCTGGCAACACTGAACTCTAATGCTAATGTTGGCTGCGGCTGGTCTGGCCTCACTCCCACTCATTCGCCTGTCAGCGCTTTGATGCAACCTGTTCGCGACGCGTCGTGCAGATTTTTGTCCGACAGAATTTTACAGCATGACTTTGGTGATCTTGAGGTGGTTCTCTCAGGAGGATTCAAGGAGGAGTCACATGTTCAGTCTACCGATCCAACTCGCAATGTTGATTGCCTGAAAGCGTCTCACGAGGAAGCTGATACCCGTATAATACTTCATGCTGTTAACAGTACAGCTAACAATGTTGTTGTGATGACCAGAGACACTGATGTCTTCTTCTTGCTCACCACTTTGACAAGATGAAGTGCTCTCATCTGTGGGTTAAGAGTGGCACTGCACGAGACATTAAATATATTCCAGTTCATGATATTTGCAAGAAGCTTTCACCCGAGCAAGTAACTTATCTGCTTGCTTTCCATGCAATCACTGGTCGTCACTCGACGTCCAAACTTGCATCCATAACGAAGATAGGCGGATGGAAAGTTTTCTGTGGAGAAAACTGCGAGCTTCTGAATGGACTTGGATGCTGTCCACTTAGTGAGGACGTTCTCAAGAATGTAGAGGCGTTCGTCGTCAAATTATATAAGGTACGTTAGGCATACGTTAACAAGTTGAGTTCACGCAATCAATAAATAAAAAAATTATTTATTCGTTTAATTAATTAAACAAACACTTAAATTTTGCATACAGGTTGATCCTGGCGTTTCATGTGCAGATGATGCCCGCAGTATTTTATTTGGAGCAGTGAGAAAGCCAGAATCTCTCCCACCTACAACAGATGCACTTCGGCTTCACATCAAAAGGTGCCACTACCAAGTAAGTTGGCCTGAAACCATCAGAATAAAAAACATAAAAGACTGTAAAAACGTTCTTTAATCTATTTATTAATTGGCAGGTATGTGTATGGGAGAATGCTCACCTTCCCAAGCCATCTCTTCCATTGCTGGAAGACTGCGGCTGGACCATAGATGGTGAGCAAGTAGTTCCACGTTTTATGATGCTTGATCCCATTCCTAAGACGTGCCCAGAAGTTATTGTTTGCCACTGTAAAGGACTTTGCAACTCAAAGAACTGTGGTTGTAGGAAAGCAAACGTCCCTTGTTTAAAACTGTGTACTCCCTGCAAACGTACCTGTTTTAATTCTGGAGAGACACAGTAATATGTTTGATTGCCTCTAAGTTTTTTAATAAACATAACCAATGTTTTTAAACGTGTATTTGTTAATTCCTTATGCACAAAAACATACAACTACACATTTTGAACGTGTTCCTGTGTCAAAGGGGGGCTTTACAGCAACAATATCGAATTTCAGCACCATATTGGCCGCCATCTTGAATATCTCACTTCCGGTCGGTACTTCGCTCAGGCAACCGACATATTCGGATTCAGCAGGGTCAATATAGGGGGAAATGACCTTTTGCTCAAAAGTAATATTCCATGCTTCTAGTGGTGATCCATGAGAGTGTACGATGCGCGCGGGAATACCTCGACGCGATAAACTGTGGTTCGAGAACCATTGTTCACATGAATATGAATTAGATGTTATTTTCAAGATAAATGCATAAGCTATAAAACGTCTTTAGATAATTTTCTCATAACTGCTGTCACTTTCCGACAAATTGAGAAGAAATACAAAAAACCATTTTTTTTTTACTTTTTCATCGAATGTCGAAGGCTGTATCTCAAAAACTACTTATTGTATCGATATAAATTTAGCACTTATGTTTAGGAAATTTAATATAGATTAAGTTCTTCTTCGAAAATTTGCTCCTATCTGTAACCGTTTTTCTGTAAAATAAAAAAAACTACGGCTAGGGACACTTCGGAGGGGAAATGGGGGGAAGGGGGGAGGGGGGGGGGGGGGGGGGAGGGCAAACGACATTTTTGGATTCAGCAGGGTCGAATTAGTAAGAAAACACCGTTTACCAAAAAGTTATATGATTTGCTTCTAAAACTTCGATTTTCAGAAAATTTTACTAGACTATAAGCAACCTACATCGTTTATGTAGACCGCATATTACACACAATTGTTTGAGACCATTTCGTGTTTTTTATGTTCCAATTTACCCAGTGGCAAGCCCAGTGGTTACACCGGCTAGTCTGAAGTGCGATCCGCCTGGCTATTATTTACTTAGACAGCTCGGTGGCAGCGGCGGAGCGGCGGCGCGACGGTGAGTAGGCCAGGGCGGCGCGGCGGCACGGCGTGGGCAGTGGCGACACGCGCCGCGACACGACTGTGGCGACCTCCTATGCGGCGGAATGTAGTGCCAAATAGCAGTCGATTCATATTCAATCCGCACTTGTCCCTCCACCGTCCCTCCACCCCTCCGCCCTACCGGCGCCGTGCCGAGTGAAGACCCCGGCGAGACTCAATAAGGAGTCGCTTCGCACCGGCTTTATGATAATCAAACTGCCGAAACTTTCCTCCTGCTGATTTTTACTTCGACACTTGGCACGTACGTCCCGCCCGTCGCTGCGCATCTCCCGCCGCCGCCGGCGTCGCGACCCGCCGACGCCGACGCGACGCCCCCAAGTCGCCGCGCCGACGCCGCGCCGACGCCGCGCCGCCGCGACTGCGCCTGGCTGGGGTGAAAGTTTTTTTTATTGCGTCGCCTCGCGACCCCTGCGCTGCCCTGGCCGTGCCGAATTAAGTGAAAAATTTAAATTCGAGAGAAGGTCTCACCTTATAAATCCCGACCCGGATTCCGATATTGCCCTACGGCCCCATCTTTATAGCCAATTCAAAGTTTCTGCACATTCTTTCTGTAATTACATTATCGCGATGGGCAATTTATGGAATTATGTCTTCGGAAGGTTTAGCCTTCCAGGCCAGGGGACAATTTGTCGCAGAAGCCGCGATCGACCTGCGCGGGCGGCGCAGGCGAGGGGCGGACTACTCGATGAGGCTCTCGGAGATAGCGCAGTTTTGACGATATTTATAGCAAGCTCTTCGCTAGGAAAGTGTGGCATCCTATCCTATAATAAATAAAGTGAAGTTTCTACGGGCGACTAACGACGACGGGCCGTGTAACGTACGTCAATATATATATGAATATCCTTATATCTCGAAAATCACTTTACCGATTTACATACGGTTTTCACTGTTACATTCTGTCACTTCTCATGATGGTTTTAGGCTATAAATCATAACGCTACGTCATCGGCGGCCTGAGCTGTGAGCAAAAAGTCACGCGAAGCGAAGCCGCGAGCAAAAGCTTGTATAAAATATTTAAAGATTTAAACATCTCTTCTCTATCTCTATCTCTACTTCTTATAAAAGAGAACGTCTGTATGTATGTATGTAGGTTTAAGGTAAACTCCGGAACCGCTGAACAGATTTTGATGCCGTTTGCACCATTATAAGAGTAGGTAGTTCTTGAGGCTACCTATAGGCCAGCGTATCTAAATGAACTAAGGGCTGAGCTGAGCAGGATCAAATATATCTATGGAAAGTATAGTATGAACGGAATTTAGTGTCGAAAGGAAGCACCGGATGGAGAGGGGAGAGAAGGACAGGAGCCTAGGGAGGGGGTAGGAGAGGAGGAGGGGAGGGAGGAAGGCAGAGAGATAGAGAATATAAGAGAAGCGATCTTTTATAATCATATTTGCGTTTAAATCGGATTTGCTATTAAACCGAGCGAAGCCGCTGGCAAAGGCCTAGTAGCTAATAAAAAGTTAATTGCCGAAATTGGAACCAAAGAAACACCTTATAGAATTGATATAGTGGTTTTATACATAACTAAGTTTTGCCCGCGGCTTCACTCGCGGTAAACTCAATACTTCAATAAACCAATATTGCAATAGAACGCAACAGACTGCTAACGCCAAATATTACTACCATTCAACACTAAATTCCGTTCATAATATACTTTCTTTGATACTGCTTCGCCCTAAGGCTTTTTAGCGTGATGGTATATATCCTATAGTGAGCCTAAAGAAATACTCTTTACATTTGTGCAAACTGCATCAAAATCCGTTCAGTAGTTCCGGAGTTTACCTCAAATATACATACATACAGACAGATGTTCCCTTTTATAAGAAGTAGAGAGTAGAGATAGACATAGAGAGTAGAGATGAAATCCCCGCAGCTTCGTTTAGCGGCAAAATATTATCTAATCATGTTTACATTTGTCCGAGAACGCCAGTGAAACCCCATGTGAATTGACTGAGTAGTTCTAGACTTATAAGAGGACATAAATCGATGACAGTAGATAGGTTGTTGTACATTTGCGCTACATTTACAGGATTCAGTTGCCATTCATTTATCATATCATTATCTAAAACAAGTTACATACAACTACATACTGTGTAAAAAAGAAAAAGAAAATTTAATAAAAATGTATTGACCCTTCATCACTGGAGCGGGCAATATTGCCCGCCGAGCATTTATACCGTCATCTATGGAGCGGTCAATATTAACCCGCCACCGCTCCAAACCGCTGCATGGGCCGAAAAATAATTTTTCCCTACACAATCTACTATTATAGTATTAGTACAAAGAGACATACTATAAAGTTGACAAAATTGATCTACCAACACTATCATTACCGAAGACAACAACGAGCCGACAGAGTAGGAAAAAAATATCATATCTGTCGTCATTGTTGTGGGTGTTGTGTTGTGGGTCGGTGTAGTGAATGTTCGTTGAGTTTGTTCACCAAATACAGAAGAATGGACCGGTAAGTGATGTTTTTTCTCTTTTTCATTATATTCCGGACCTATTGAGTACATTTGTTTGTACTGAGTTGAGATGCATTTTACGTAAAAAGTCGAAGAAAAGTCCTACTCCATACTGACAATTTTTTCCTGTTTGTTGTTGTTGTCAAAGCTTGTTTCTCAAAATAAATCGGTTTTTCGGAGAAAGTGAGGTGACAGAAATGTTCATTAGTTCTTCTAGTTGAATAATATATGCCGTTTAGTGCTTACATGTCGTACATTTACGAGAAACAAGCCATTTTTGTGACCTAGGTCTCGCGCCATACAAACTTGCCTGTTTTGAGAAGCTTGTTTCTCAAAATAAATCGTTTTTTTGGAAAAAGTGAGGTGACAGAAATGTTCCTTAGTTCTTCTAGTTGAATAATATGTGCCGCTTAGTGCTTGCATGTCGTAAATTTACGAGAAATGAGCCATTTTTGTGACCTAGGTTTCGCCTAGGAACTTGGTGAAAGTGTTTTTTTTGCCAACATTTTTTGCGAATTCAAAATTTTATTGTGGTTGACACGGGGGCTGCTGATACACAAGAAAGGTATGATTAGGTCCGTTATTTATTAGTGTTTATAATAAAAATACTATGTGACCGATTTCCGGTCTAATAAATTTATAAAAATAAAAAATCTGAGACAGGTCGCGATTTTCATATAACACAACTTTACAAAATAATAATATGCAATATATATAAAAAAATACTATTTATAGCTAGAATATTTATCTGTAAATACAATCCATATGTTAGTTCATGAAGTTTTATGGAAAAATCTTCCAAAATGATTTTTTTTCGAGAGTAATGCGCCGGCGCCGATCGCGCCCGCCACCTGGTGTAGGCGAAGGATTGTTTTGGTTAATGCTTCCGTAGAGGACGGGTTGTTTTATACATCAATAATAAAAAAGTTTTTACTTTTACTTTATTTAAATTTGTTGAAAATATTCGGTATTACGTTTTTGTAATATTTTATATAATATAGATATATAAATAAATAATATATATATATATATATATATATACACCGACAGTTCCGAACTTCGTGGGTGTAATTGAACCGGATAGAACAAATTGTGACAAGTTCGAGTGCAGTCTAACTGCCATATGACTGATCAATAAACAATACAATATACAATACAGAGTTCCAGAGTCAGCTCTATATCGAGGTGTAGCACACTGAATGACGAAATGAGGCAAATTAGTACATATTGGAAACCGGTATGCTAGCTCTAGTGGCAGTGGGCTGGGCACGTCAGCCGAAGAGACGACGACGGTTGTAGTAACCGTACCGTATACTGGCGGCCGTGGGCGGGAAAACGGAATGTGGGAAGGTGACCCGCCAGGCGCGGGACGACGACGTCAAGTACTTAGCACTGATTACGTACCGCCGCCGAAGGACTGTAGGAAAATTAGAGAGGCGTATTTCCAGCAGTGAACGCATACAAGCTGACTGCCTGACTGACTGGCTGACACTGAACGAGTTACGTTGCAGTGCACACTTGTATTGTGTGAACGAGTTACGTTGCAGTACATATGTACAGTTGTCCAAGCAATCAGCACCAACAGGCTGCGAGTCGCGACGCCTTGTAGATGCACTACCAGAGGAACATATATATAAATCTAAATTCAACGCAATTTTCTGCTAAAATACTTAAATTCTATTAATTATATTCAATATACATAAAGTATTTAACTTAATTAAACCTTTCCTACTTGATATTATTATGAATATATTAGAATATATTAGATAGAAAGTGTACTTAATATTCTTCATGCTGGCACTGCAGTGATCGAGTGGAAATTTACAAGTACTATAGAACTGAAACGTATTCATTTACTTTAAACATCAGGCAATACACATATACATATTATAGTGGTTCTGACAAAAGAGTTAGAGGGAAGCAGTGCGGCGATGTGGCTTCGCGGCGGCGCGGCGGGGCGGAGGGAGTGGGGGTGGGGACGTATAGAGGCGATAGAGGACGTAGGTAATGCTTGGGGGAGCTGAGGGTAGGCACTCGAGATTGGGATAGGATATGAAATAAATTCAAGGGACGTGGACGAAAAGCTCCTTGAAGGATTTCCATACGTAACGGCCTTAAGTCGAATTTGGGTATTTTCCTTTTTCTTTATAAATCCACTCGGCGATTTGTTATGAAAATATTATTCTATGAAATCCTTAAAAGGGAAATAGGGTCTGCGGTATCGATTTGGAAGATAAGTTTATTTATTCGATGGGATAACGCATATAGATAAAGATAGTAACTATCTTATAACTGTTATACTATTTATAATGCTGTGACCTGCCGCCGCGTTTGTATATAAAGGAAATCGGCAGCGTTCATACACCTCTAATGTATAGATATATAAAGTGTGTAACCACATGAGCATATAGCCTTCCTAAATAAACCCTTAGCATATTAGTTGAATGGTAATATCGCCTTGACGTTGAAGAGAACTTCGGACTTTCCGTGTATGCTCATATTAAAGCTCAGCGCGCTTTTTATAAGTCTACTCAGTTAGTTGAATGGACGCGAACGAACGTTCGATAAGAATTATAAAGAAACAAAATTGAGCTCGTATCGTAAAGTAGCAAGCGAATTCATTTGTAACTACAGCATTTTTCCTCTTGAAATTCGATTAAGTCTCCATTCAACACTCTATTAAACTCATAAACGCTGAAACTTTCCGCCAATTAAGGCACTAATTTGCATCGAATCCGGACTCCCCCTCGCCGCCCCCGCCCCGACGCCACCGCGCCGCCACTCCATTATAATGTCTATTCAAACAGTACTGAGCTCAGAACGTTAAGTCGATCCAACAGCTTTCCCGTGTTTTCGATGCTCGAGATGAGTCTCAAGTATTTCCATTTGAAAGCTCGCGGAGTATCTGATACAAATTTAATTGGGTTGGAAATATACGAACGCCACGCTATCGTTCGATTCGATCCGGTATTTTTAGGTAAAATTTCCACAACGCGCGTACCTATAGTTAGGTAATAAATCCAGCCGTGAGGAGGCGACGAGTCGCGAGGCCACCGAAGCCGAGGCGGCATTTTTCCTCGAACGGCACTTGGGCGGAAATCAACAATATAGAGGTCATATCCTGTGTGGAGGCAACTTCCGGTACAACCTCCTCGCGCTTCCGCCCGCACCTCAGCTGCGCCTCCCCGCCCCGCCCCCGCATCGCGTCCGCCTAGCTCGGCGCGCCGCCCCGCGTCGAGTGTTTGTAAAATAATTATCTGTTTCCGGCCGGACCTGGAGGCGAGCGATTCGCTCCGCCGCCCCCGCGCCACCGCCGCGACGCATCAGCCCGCTCTGATTTCTGCTTATTGTTTTAAATTCATGTTCATATTATATAGGTAGAGGCAGAAGTCAAACACATGAAATAATTGTCCACCGGTTTGATAAAACGTACAAAAAATAAAATAAAAAAATTGTAAAATCAATATTCAAACATCAACATGACGACACGTTTTCGTCGAAAAGGGTAATAAATAAGGAATGAAACTTATTTGAAAGACTTCTTCGCCGCCGCCGCCGTTGGCGCGGTCGCGACGCGACGCCGCCGCCGCGCGGCGTCAGTCACGTGTCAGCGCTCAAGCCTGCTTATAGGTGTAGGAAGGAGGTGCGGGCGGGTCGGCACGCGCGGTATCTTACCCGAGTTTGGCACGACCTGGGGAACACCTGAGCTTCCGTGTTTCGGTAAGATTACTGGATTAAAACTTTTTGCGGTACAGTGCTTAGTAAAGTTTAAAGAAAACCTTCACACAGAAAACATTTATTTCGCAGAGCTAACATTATAACAAACATGCATTTATAAATAGTTTATGGAATTCCGTAAAGGCCCCTGCCATTAACTATGTATGTATAGGGAAAAGAGGCGACTAAGGGATAAGTGGCCTGCAGACACCCCGTTCAACTTGTGGCTTTCATGGAAGACATAGGCTGGCTGGGGTAGCTGGAGACTGCGGGGTTTTGCACGAAGGTCCCCACCCAAGCGGGATTAGTTTGCAGGCCTAGAGCCAACCCCAAACCAAAACAACAACAACAACAACAGGGAAAAGAGTCTCCAGTCTATCTTATGACCCTCTTGCTGTGCAGCCGGAGTGCGCGGCGCGTCGCTCGCTCGCTCCTCTGACCGGATCAATGTGAAAATGTGAAAATATAATTAGACCACCGCACCGGCTGCGGAAAGCCGAAACCAAATATAACAAAAAGCAAAACAGAAAATGTAAAAGTTGTGCGGTGCGGTGGTGGTAGCCTATTGATTAGCTACCGAGCGAGTGTGGAGTGCGTACAGGCGAGTCGAGGCGCAAACTCCATTCGTACATTTACCTCAACGTCAATAAGTTTGTGCATTGGCGAATGCAAATTGCATCTACTACATGGGGCTATTTTTGGAGGCACAGATAGCAATGGAAGTAAAGAGGTGACCTCTACTCATACTCTACTAGTTTTAATCGCATCTATTGTGTCTTCTATGAAGTTTGTTTGTTATATGTTTGTTCTATGAAGACAATGTTCCGTCGACATAAAACACAAAATTTTTTTGTAGGTAAGTGGGGTCATTTGCAACATTTTGACCCATGATACCTTTTGTCAGATGTCACGTGGTATAAAGGTACGATTTTTTTTTCTTTATTTTGGAAAATTACCAAAATCCCAACTTTAAACCCTTGTAACTTTTTTGTTTATGATTGTATCAGCACGAAATAAAATTTATTGAATTTTACGATGTAATATTGTTCTATAAAAAATATTATTTTATAATGTTAATACCATGAAAAGGTCTTATGACCTCCCAAAGTCCCGAGAACGAGTAAAAATATGACAAAATCTTATTTTCTTAATTCATAAAAAAAAACTGGCAGCAAATTGATAGCTTCATTTTCTTTTAAAAAGTTTGCTTGTTTATGCCCTTTCCAACGGTATATCACATAAATAATTCACTATTTGGTCAAAATTAGGCACAGAGACAGAACAGAACGACAAAACTAGGGATAATTTGCAAGAGTGCCCGCGCGACCGGTACATAATCTAAATTTGAAAATGCTCCCGAATCAATTGCTGTCGGATATGTTGGAAATGACCCCACTTACCTACAAAAAAATTTTGTCGGTCGATGTGCCGAACACCCTGTATAATAATTTTATATATATTTTTTTTTGTTCTTTTAGGCGTCTAAGGGATAAGGACGAGATGTCGTGCTAAAGGGCGACAGGATAGCCACCTCTCACCTTGGCACGGTCCTTCCACCGAGTCGTGCAGCAGGTGGGTCTTTGTGCCTTACTTGCTGCTTGATAGTATCTTGTCCGAATACTTTGCTAAATGTGGTGCTCGATGTTGCGTTGCAATTTTCCAAAGTTCTTGCAGCACATCACCGATTAATCTGCTTACCCAGATTTTTGGTATACAGCGTGTGTGTTGCGTGTGTATGTATGTATATAATTATTTTTTACGGAAACTGGAACGGTTGCCTGTGTGATACAAGTACAACATCCGCGATGTCAGCCATAACAAACAACTTGGTGAACTAGGTGCCATGTCAGTGTTTCCCTTTGGTCGTGCCGGCTACACTGAAGTGGAGGAAAAACGCGAACTATTTACGTAGCCGCTTCGACCGAACTTTCATTCAGTGAGGTGGTACCAACCCGGGCCGGTTAAACCCTACCACCTGTTAGGAAAGTAATTGAACGTACAGTTTTAAGCGAAATTCGAACCAAGGTAAGTCTTCAACGGTCGAACTAGAATAGAAATAAATCCAAATTATTTACAACCACAACCAGTTCTTTACGAACAAAAATGTTCTTTACCAGAGGCGGACTTTCCATATAGGCCGACTAGGCCCGGGCCTAGGGCGGCCAGATATTAGGGGCGGCCAATCTGTACCTGCTGCTGGAAGCAGTGAGAGCAGGTACAGAATAGAAAGGGTGCCGGCCGGAGCAAGTGCGTGCGACGTGCGGGAGTGGTGAGCGCGGCGGAGGTGATGACGCACTATTTACGCGGAAAAAATAATTTTGCTATGACTATAAGGTCAATATTGCCGTAAAACTTGTAAAAAATACTTTTACTATATTTAAAATAAGCCGAGAAATACCTAATATATTTTTGGCAGGTTGAACCGAACGCAATACTGATTTTCATACAACTTCACATTTGTATCTATGCTGTAAACTTGAAAGGGGCGGCTGCATTGAATTGGGGCGGCTGGTACTAAACGGCCTAGGGCGGCTAAGGCTGCTAGTCCGCCTCTGTTCTTTACTAATGTTGGAACTTGTAACGCTATTGATATAGTAGGTGCTTAATCGTAGCCAGTGTCGGACGCCGCGCGTCCTCAGCAGGTGCTCGGGAAACTCTCTGAGCAGGGGGGCCACGAGACGCGCCGCGCACGCCTGCGCAGGTATCTGAGAAACTTTGTAAAAACTGACGGGGAAGTACGAAATTTCGATAATCTCTCATAAGTCTGCCCTAAGTCCGCGGGGAGACGCGGCGTGAGGCGGGACTAGGGGAGCGGGGCGGTGCGGGGCGGCGCGCGGCGCGGCTCGCCGGGCGCGGGTCGAGGCACATTGGGAAGCTTTATTTTCCGACGGCTTAAATCCAACCAACTTCCCGAGTTGAAGTTTCCGACATAATTCACGTAGACGTCGCACATGTGCGGGTGTGGCGCGGGGGCGGGCGGGAGCGCCCGAGCCTCGCGCTCGACGCAGGGGGGTGCTTGAAAATATTCCCGATTGATTTCGAAAAGTTTCCCCTCCGCGAGTCTGGCCACTTTTAATTCGCCGGGAACTTGACTCATCGCTTATGTATGTACAATGAGTAGAGACTGCCTGAGGCTAGCTTTATTGTACATTCCCTACATGCATCCCTGCTCGAGTGAGACTACACCCATCTGAAAGTTATTTATACAGTTAAAATGTTCAAATATGTAAATGACTGGCGCAAGGGCTGAAAATCGGCGGATGTAATCATGAAATTACTATATGTATATTTTCTGGTGCGACGGCAAGTGAAGAGGCTTGACGATGATCTTTAAATCTTCCTTTTTACCCGACTACGGCGAAGCGAAATAAAAGAGTATTTATGTAAGTAGGTGCATATGACGCCACACATAACTCCTTCAAGTACAGTCTCGGGTCCTTCAAGAGAGGCGCCGTTACACACCTTATGGGTGGTTCGGCCCCACATGTCGCGCTTTCTATAAAAAAATTGTGTATGTACGAGTATGTTTGTGTCTATAAATTATGTTCTACTATACAACCTAAAATACTGTACAGATTTTAATAAATTGAGTGGAGTAGGTATTGTTATTTAAGAGCTTGAAAAGGAAATTTCAAAAATATAGGTAGTACATTTATGGTTAAGTTGGAACGAAAAAGAATAAAATAAAATAACATTTTTATAAGACCCGACCAAGAAAAACGAAAGAACGAGGAAAGTTGATAGAGCAGTAGGAAATGCAGTAGTCGGGCGGGCGTATAGAAAGATTCGAATAGACACTACAGCATTCTCTCCTGCACTTTAAGATCAGCTTTTAATTTCTTTCGTTTTTCATCGTCAGATTTCATAAAAAAACATTTTTACTCACCACTTACGAATGATATCGAAGGAGGGTAGTCGATCGATAGGTTTGTCAATTATTATAATAAACGAGTAATATTGATTTGTAGATTTTTTCCTCGTTGAAGATTTCTGAGTGAATACATTTTTCATTTACGGTTACGGGTTACGTATTTTATATCCGACGGAAAGCAGTGGTTCCCTACCGCTGAAGGCCGGGAGGACTCGAGGAAAATTTAAGAGGCGTGCGTTCAGCAGTGGACGCATACACGCTGACTGACTGACTGATATAGGAGATTTTTTTTTGTCATTCATTCACGTAAGTACATTGCACTTTTGATGCAAAGCATAATACATTCTGGTAGCTACGCACGTACATCGCAAAGCAAGGGCGAAAATCTCTACAATAAAGTGAATATGCGCCCTTTGTAGAGTTTTAACAATGGAGGCTCGGTACGAGCGGGAAACCTCACAGGAGTCATTAAAAAGCTCCGCGGCTCCCCGCCGCCCCCTCTCCCCTACCCGCCCTCGTCTCCCCTCACTTAGTTGATTGATGTGTGCGAGTATCTCCCTAACTATATAGATAAATAAATATTGCTGGTCAGCTTGTTAGAGCCTTCTTTTGTTCATTGCTGACTCGATAGGCACAAACGCTATACATATGCATGCATACCACAAGCTGTAACCCGACAATCTGGGTAAGCAGGGCAATCGGTGCTGTGCTGCAAGGACTTTCGTAAATTACAGCACAACACCGACCACCAATTTCGCGCAAGTATTCATACGAGATAACTATCAAGCAGCAATTAAGGAATGGAGACCCACCTGCTGCATGACTCGGTGGAAGAACCGTCCCAAGGTGAGAGGTGGATAGCCCGTCGCCCTTTTAGTAAGGCATCTTGTCCTTGTCGCTTATCGCCTTTTGTACTGTGTAAACGTATTGTATTTTGTATTCATTAAGATGGTTTATTTTGATAAGGATCGTGGCACGTGGAGTTCCGCTGTCTCTGCCTACCCCACCGGGAAACAGGCGTGACGCTATGTATGTATGTATTTTACTCGATTTACAAAATGCCAGCAGGTCTCAAGTTCCTCAAGATACCTGTTCAAAATATAATGTAATAGGTGTGTATCCTACATCTATTATGTGCAGCACGACGGGTCCCCAGTATCTGTACAGCTACATATGTACTATAACATAATATAGTAGCCGATATGTACGTACGTGTGCGTGTGTGTGTGTGTTTTCTTTTCATACAATGAAATATTTGGTACTCTTCTACATATTATTATTATTATCTCGCTCTTCTCCTCTTGATGTAATATATAGATTATTCTTTGTCACACTTTTGCATATCTAAGTTTGTACTTCTCGAAAAAATATAACTATATACTCGTATCTGATTGCTTAACGGCTCGTTGGTGCTCGTTGATTAAAGCTATTGAGTGAAACAATCAAGCATCTAGGATTGAACAAGTTATAAGGCATTCAGAATACAATATTATTTTATCATAATAAAATGTGAAACTTTATTACTGGCTTGCAAATTTGTAATTGTTGATTTATTAAATATCTGTAGTATATAGCAGTTAAGTCTCCTTAATAAATAAGTAAAATAAATAAATACAGCAAACCTACCTACGTAAAGAAAGGAATCCTCGTCGAATTCAGAAATAAAAAAAAACATAAACCAACTACCGCGAGGTCGCCGCGCACATCTCCCGCTCCGGAGGCGGACCCGGTCGTCGTCGCCTCCGTTCGGCCAGGTCCGGCGGCGCGTGGCGGTTGGGACATGAGGAGCCGTATAGGAGAATGGCGCGGCGAAGGTTTGAGAACGTCTCACAAGCGGCGAGACGGCCTCGGAATACAAATGGTCGACGACTGACGACAACTACAGAAATTCCATCGAAAATCCCAAATCCAATCGCAACTTTGCTACGACGACGGAGGATAACCCTCGGATTTAATCCATCAGTAATACGAAAATTGATGTAAAAGGATTCACCGGTCGGCTGCGCGGCGCGTGTCACATACAAATACGCACGAGCGTGCAGCGCGCGCCGCGCGCCGCCTCCGTCACCACGCCTCCGCGCCGTTACCACCACCGCCGCCGCCAGCGTCGTCGTCCGCCTGCTCCTTCGACGTCAACGACGTTACTGTCGGATTACGCGCCGTGATATCTCGGCGGCCGGTGAGCTACAACCGGCTCTGACTCGTGCGCGTAGAGTCGGGATCACTCCGCACGCTCCCGCAAGATTATTCGAAGCAATTCAGCTCGGGAAGAAGTGTGGCGCGTGACCGGAGTGTCGAGTGAGGCTGCTGGAACTTTCGCTGTGTGCGGCGCGCGCCGGCGCGGCGGCGGCGCGGCCCGGCGGCGGCGCGAGGCGAGGGTCCGCCCCCGGTCTAGACTGCGCACACCTGCTCCCGCGCTGTTTACATACATCAGAGCGACCAATTTACTCCTGACCGCACTCCGTAATATTTACGATCGAAATTCCCGCGAGTACAGGCCGAATTTACATTTTCTACTTTACGTGAAATAGCCGTAATGACCCCCGCGCGCCCGATTGCGTTTTGCATTTTTCTCGCAACGACAACTTAAGTTGAGATTTTAGAGGATTTTATTTAAGGAGAAGTAATTTTATATTTCGCTTCCATTAATTTTTGTATTATATGGAAACTTCTCCGCCGCGATATAAATGAAAGTTCGATATAGCGATGAGAGCGAGGGCGGGGCGCGGCTGGGCGGGCGGGGCGGAGGTGGGGCGGAATGCGTCGCCGTTGTCGAGTGCGTGACGTGCCATAAAGTAAGGTGGCGGAATAATAAGCGTCATCACTCGCGGCGTCATCCATCACGTCAGTGAGTCGATCGTCACGTCATCCTGCAACCTGCCTCCGCTCACCCCCTCCCACCACAACCCACCGCCGCCGCCGCTCTCATCCACACAGAAAATTTAGAGATGAACACTGGCTTAAAATTTTGGGGGCATTTAAAGTAATAGTTGCCATTTAAATCAGGTATTCATGCAAGTACATCTTATTTTATTTTATTTTAAACATACACATAAAAAAATCCGACCAAATGCAAGTGGGACTCGCGCACCGAGGTACGAGGTACGAGGTAACGAGACACGCACAAAAAACACTTTGAAAAAAAAAACACGTTTCTTGTATGGGGACCCCCTTAATTTTTTTACTTTTTATTATATTTTTTATTATTTGTTGATGTTTCCGCCACAATAACACATATTCTCTGAAAATTCAACTGGCTAGCTATTAAGGTTCCAAAGATACAGCCATCAAACGGACGACGGACAGACAGACGGACAGACGGTGTAGACTTAGTAATAGGCTTCTGTACGGGGTAAGGAAGCCTAAATGTAAGTTGTCGGTGGTAACTAGTTATTTCAAATTATTTTGAGTATTAGAGTGATTATAAGAGTGAAGATTTTAAAATAACCATGAGTGCATAGTATAATGCGCGGGGCGGATCTTGGCGTGTCGCCCCGCAGCGGTTCGTCGGTGTTCTCCCTCGCACCCGCACCGTACTTGTATAGTTTATTCGCGTGGCGGGTCGCCCGCTGCGGCGACGACACGCCGAGATCCGTCCCGGGCACTATAGTAAGAGCCTGTATCTTAAATGTGTCACTTTAGGTTTATGTACAATTCATCTATTATTGTACTACACTCAGGCAATTTAGACATTAATTCGACAAGAATTAACAATTTAAATAGTAACAAGTAAGTGACATCTCCGTTCGTCGCAGGCGTCGTCCTCGGTCTCTCCGATAGCTGTTTCCCTTCAAGTGCCTCGTCAGCGTTATTTTTTATTAATATTGATGACTTATTTTGATGTATTCCTCAATTATGCAAATTGCGACATAACATTTTGGATACACGAGGAGCAGACAGATTTGCTGAAATATGGAAATTGAAGAACAGCTTTATGCAAATTATTAATTTCCTGCCGTTATGATTCATAACGAGCTTTTAACATTCTGTTACGAGCGAGAGGAGAAAGGCCGAATTGTACTTAGGTAATGATCCACTCGAAGAGTGACGTACTCTTATTATTTCTAACCTTCAAAATAATAAACTGTACAGAACAGATATACCCTGGATAACGAATCCAAGAATTCATAATAAATGCTAGAGTGGTCGTAATGCAAGTAAATGTGTGTCGGACGAGACATCTGGCTATGGATGAAGTGTAATACCCTAGGGGCAAATACCTCGAGAATTATTGGGCCATTTGTTGACGCCATAAGGCTTATTTATCAGAAGCCGCCGCCCCCGCCGCGCCGCCCCCGCCGCCTTCTCCCCGTCGCCGCGCCGCCGTCAGCCGTCGATCGACTTTTATCTCCCTTTCATTATCAGCTCATATTAATCTTGGTGTCTAGTCGCCTGCCTCGTCCTCTGACTTCTCCTTTCAATTGTGAGTCACTCCCGAGACCTGTCGTGAGCGCAGACAAGCCGGTGCCGGCAACTAGAAACACGCTGTCCCCCTCCATGCGTTGTAATACCTATCCCACATTCAAATAGTTTGTTTTATAAAAGAGTTCTGAGCCATCAAATGCATCTTTCGAATCCCATGTTTTCTAATGGTCTAATGAACTTGGTGCATAAAGAATATTTGGATTTTATCTGATGTAATTATAAATGTACCGTATTCTCATTCGCAATTTCTTCTCTCGGAGGTGATATCGGCCGGATTACACGCTCTTATCTCTCGACCTTTCCTTCTCTCACCTTTCCCCCATCTTTGTTTTATCATCAGCAGCATCATTTCGACCATCAACCAGTATTCCTCATTATTCGGCATTTAGATAATCAAGAATGGGTGTGATTTGTGATAAGTATTGGAGCTCGGTATACTCGTATTATGATCTGTTTGCGGCTTATCTAGAGCGATGATGTCTTTTTTTGGCACAGAGTGCGGGCGTTGGGGTGTGACGAGGCGGAGGGGATTCAGCCAGGAAGTCTTGGCGGGGGCGGGGCGGGGCCGGGGGTCTGACGGATGATGCTATCGCTGTACCAATTGGGCTCCCGACTTTCATTATTGAAAATAAGATCAGGGAGCGGCGAGTAGCGGGACCTACACATTCTATATCCACTTGTGACATTGTAGTCTTTGTGTTGCGTGGTGGTCGGTGAGACATAATAGACATTGTCGCAAATGAGTGCAAAAAACATTATTTTTTTCGGAAATAAAAAGAGAGTTTTAAAATAAATATTAAAAGAAAATCGTCCTAAATAAATTGGAACATATCAGTCTACCTACGAATCCTCTCTGGGGAGGTAAATACGTGGTTTGGCATATACGTACCAATGTATCCCGCATGGACATATTATTTACTTATCGCTGTTTATTTTTCTCGCTACTTCATCATGAAAGTCTATTGACCAAACAGAATTCAGACTAAATATTCATGGCCTTATTTACTTATTCATTTTGTCTTTGAGCAGGCTGGGCTAGGAGATTTAGGTAAATCTAAATGCAAAACTAACTCGTACATGACGCGGCATATTATGTACAGACTTTGCATTCAAGTAAATAGCGGAGAGGGCTGCCAATATCGGAGGGCCAACAATGCTATCGCTCGGTGATAAATATCATCGACAATTCGCACCGAGCGCGAATAGAGACCAATAACAATGGCGCCGCATACTACAAGTGGAGGCCCAACTATTTGCGGAGGTATTCCGCGCCTATTGAAGGACCCTGAAATACCGGAACTGAAAATAAGGACGGCACAAGGGAGCGGCCGTTGCGAGCCCGCGGGGGGGGGGGGGGGGGGGGAGGTGTGGGGGCGCGGCGCGCAGATGTAAACGACGGACCTCGGAATGAGGGCGCTCTTGTTTCGAGAGGCACTTTATTTTCTGTTTTACGTAAAACTGACTAGAATCTAGGCGAGACAATACTACGCTAAGTAGCACGCAGCTCACCGTATAATGACATTGCACCTAGAGTAAGTGAATGAGGAGATTTGGAACAGAGCTTCGGAGGTGTCCTCAATTAAATACTTGTCCTCACTCTGCAGTAAGTAGTACAATCTTTCGGTAAGCTCTGAAGAACGTGGTGGGTGAGACAAATTTACCTCAATTTGGCATTTCCGAGCGTAGTCGATCCCGCGCGGCGGAGCGGGGCGCGGCGGTGCGGCGGGATGAGGGACGCGGCGGAGGCGGCGACGGCTACAAAGAGGTGGTACACCCTCGCCTTCGTTAAATCGACTTTCTGAGAAGGTTACGGTTTAACGAGCGGCGCGATCAAAGGCCGCGGTGCCTCACGTTTTGATTGGCTTCTCCCGAAAGCGATAAAAGTAAATTATTTGTTTCTGGTGGCAGATTGATTTCCAGTCGCCGACGACGCTCGGCGCGACGGTGGCGGAGGGAGCAGAGTCGGGGGCTGGGGCGGGGGAGGCGCGGGGTCGGGACCACGAGCTGCATATTTATTGCGCCCGTGAAATATTTCGTCGCCGTCTCTGCCGCTCCGCGTTGCCGGCACCACCTCCGCCGCTGCCGTTTCGCCGCGGCACCGCATTCGCCGTAAAGGTGAAATATTTCCGCAGAGCATGGCCGGAGCCAACACCCGCCACCCCCGTAGTCTTGACGTCCATTATTTGAATTGATTAATACCTTTCGGCAATTGGAACGTTGCTTTACGTGTTGAGTTATGATTATGATATAAATAAATAAAGCATGAAGTAGCTAATTAAACTAAAATGTCTACATTTAATAAAACAGAAAGAAGTTGCTTTGTAGTTTTGTAACAATTTTATTTTGTATCGAAGATATTTGTCCTAACAAAGTGAACACGCGGTTCGTATGATTATAATTAAGAGCGAATACAGCACTAGCGCAGCGAACTGAACAAAGAGTTGCAAATGCAGGAAGAACAAAGCAAGTAAACAAATCGAGAGAGCGCTCGGTCGGGCGGGCGCGCAGCAAAATACAGACTTCAATTTCGGCTTCCCCCGCAGCAGCGGAGTCTCGGTGCGCTCCGACGACATTCCTTTCATCTTAAAATCAACGAGAAGCCGTAAATTTCAGCGCCGTGCACTTAATTGAAGGTGGCCCCTTGCCGCCCTCGTCGCCACGCTGCGCGCCGCGGAGCAGCCGCGCGCGCCGCACAGCAGTCGGTTGTATCGCGCGCACAACAATCGCAGAGCACTACAAAAGCTGCTGCATTCAATCTTTCGCCATGGGCGGCGGCGGCGCGGCGCGGTACCGGGCGCGGCGACAGTACGAGGCGGGGGGCGCGGGCGGCGCGGCGGGCGGGAGTACACTGCGGTGGCAGTGGCGGCGACGAACGACGCGACGCGACCGACCGGTGATCTTTCTCATTTTCAGGTCGGCGCGCGGAGGCGGCGCGGCGGATGTTCTCCGAAGCCGGGCCGCTTTGTCTTCGCTCTAATCAACGTTCTCTCTCATATAAAAAAATATTCCTCTGTAGAGTTGTTCTTAATAATCAACGGATTCACACAATATTTTTCCTTTTGCTTTGCTTTACTAGAGAAAACCGAGCCGGTACCGGAAGTGCAGCCGGCGGCGGCGTGCTCCTATCTGTGCATACCATCTGCTCTGTGAGTCACCTCAATGCATGTTATAGGAGCTTCTGCTACTTATATATTAGTGAACTGTAAAATCAAAGGATATTTTAAATAAGTGGCTACACACAGCTTGGCGGAAGCTGTGTTCTTTCGTTGTACATGCATCAGTTAGTTAAATAAACGAAACAGGAGCTAGGCTGCAATAAATTACACCGCACCGTCAGCGGTCGCGAGGGGGTGGGAAGGGGAGTGTGTCGCTCGGCGCGCGTGCGGCGACGGCGGCGACGGCGCGGAGGCGGGCGGCATGAGCCAGCGCGTGAACGAGCTCGCGTGAAGTGAAAACATTGATAAATTCCGAGCATACATCTCGAGCGAGTGACATTATCATTTCGCGAGATAAACGCGCCGGTGTCGTGTGTCGTGGCGGGAGGGGGCGTGGCGGGGGCGCTGCGGCGGAGCGGAGGTTGCGAGCGAGTGCGGAGAGATTGTGTTGCTAAACTGCTAATTTAGGCGTCTCGGTGCGTTACGCGGTATTAGCTGCCGGAGACGGAAACCAGTGGCGGCGTGTGCGGTGCCATTATATTATTTTGACAGTCCCCGCCGCGCCGCCTGGCGCTTTCGTATAAAACGCTCTTCCTACGTTCGAGCTACAGAGCTGAGTGCGTGCTATGACGTACTGGACAGCACTCACGGAGGGTGTCGGGTATGCAATGAGTTCGGGTAGGGACAGCCGATATTACAACTACGATTTTAAATCATATTTTTTCTAATAATCATACTTATGTACACACACACATACACACTTCTGATGTATGACTAAAAGAAACCAGTATACTCTGTGCGTTATTTATTATTGTTTATTTCTGTTTTATTATACCTACCCGTGATATATTATTACAAGGGAAACTTTTAGATTTCACTGAAAACTGATGGTCATATGTGCAACCACTGTGCAACGGATTTTTTAACGATAATCTCATTTTAAATGCGATATTCAAAAAATTTCCGGCACGCGTACAAAGAAAGTGGGAAGAAACTGTTTTAAATAAAAACATTGCACCAACTTAAAAAAACAACTAGAACTTAAAAGTGTTAAATAATATTTTGATTCATATTCGGACCCTTGCGTTGAAGTCGGTACAAAAGCATACCTGAAAATTTATAAGACACCTTTTGTGCTCTTGTATGTACTCGTATATAGTGAGCCTCGAGAACTACTGTTTCCATTGGTGCAAACCGCAACAAAATCTGTTCGGTGGTTCCGGAGTTTACAATAAACATACATACATACATATAGACGTTTCCTTTTATGAGAAGTAGAGATAACTTTAAGTGAGGCAGGTAAACTTGTATGTCTATAGGTAATAATATTGCTTTCTCGGAAATGGCTCTAACGGTTTGGATGAAATTTTGTATTAAGATAATGTTTTTTTTTTATTATCTAGATAGGTGTTGGCGACAGACACAATAATATTAAGAAATCTGCGAAATTAATCAGGCTAGAACTATAGTTACATATTCATATTATCGGTAAAGACCTGGGCCCAGGTAATTCATATAGGTAGGTAGAAAAATAGAGTAAGTTAGAATGTAAATTATAGGAAATATATGTTAGTCTGCCAATCAAAGTTGAAACTGGGGTCAGGATACAGGTATCAGCACATACGATGACGAGAGTAGAAACATATGGAGCATTGTATCCGAAAATAGATTTGTTATGAAGAAATACTAAGTCAAGGTTAGGGACCGCTCGACTAGGAGACGCGAGCTGCGATGGAACAATGGGGTTCATTATTGGCGGGTGTGAGGTCATACGCGTGGTGACGACTATCCCGCCGACCCGGACGCATGATGTAAACAAGACTGCTCCCGAGACAACAACATTGCTGCTCCCGAGACAAACGAACATAGATTATTGGACTAGTCCCATTCAGACAGCTCCTCAGAACGGACCGACGACGGTAGAGAAGCTCTCGAACTCACGAAACGTACATGACAGTGACGCTCCAGTGAAAATAACGATTAGAATAGAACCGAGAATAGAACCAAGTAAAGCATAGTGACAGTTGTGTGCAGACAACCGGAAACGACGTTAGAACATACTCGTGATACCTATCGTGAATTGGTAGTGACACCAAACTATTTAAAGTGACAACTAGTGACAAGTGACAACTCAAGCGAATACTTGTTACCTGGCCTTGGGACTAAGATTGGTGGCGGGGCAACCCGTATGCTAGTTTCATTTGTCTCCACAAACTTCCCCAAACATGATTAGTTCGAGAACAAAGAACAGTGCTTAATAAATAATGCATAAATAGTAAAACAGTAACAAGTGATTTGCTTTTAAAGAACCATTGTCAAGTTGAGGTGTGCACAGGAGACGATTGACACTCCCACGATGAACAGTCGAACTGTAGATTGAGTCACGGTTTCGCCGGAGGAGACCGAACCGGCAAAGGGTGAACGCTGACAGCGAATAGGCGAACCTTTATAAGTGTGAACTCTGCCGAATAGGTGAACTTATAAATGGGGAACTTTTGTCAGTGAGTAAATGAAACGAATCCCTGAACAGTGCTTTTTAACAGTGGTCCTTCGAGCCGGATCCGCGATGCCGTGGACTCGATTCGGCAGTGAAAAATAGCCGCGATGCATAGTACAGTAACCGAGTTCGAAGCTTGCCTGCGCGCGCGCTTACCTGTGTGTTCGTGTACATCCGCGTGCCCGCGCCGCCGCGCTTGCGCCCACGTGCGCGCGCTGGTGTACCAGCGACGCCAAAGTCGAGCCGCCGCCCCTGCGCGCCCTCACACACCTGCGTGCATGCACATACCCGCGTGCCCGCGCCGCCGCGCTTGCGCCCACGTGCGCGCGCTGGTGTACCAGCGACGCCAAAGTCGAGCCGCCGCCCCTGCGCGCCCTCACACACCCGCGTGCCCGCATTTGTGCCGCCCGCGTGCGCGCTCCTCTGTACCTACGACACCAAAGCGGAGCCTCTGCGCCCGCGTGCGCGCGCCGCGGCACTTGCGTGCCCACATACCCTCGCGTGCCCGCGCCGTACCGCTGCGCTTACGCCCGCGTGCACGCGCCTCTGTACGCACACGCCTGCGTGCCCACACACACCTGCGTGCCCGCGCCACCGATGCGCGCGCCGCCGCTGCGCCCGCGTGCCTGCGCCACAGCTGCGCCCGCACTACCGCTGCGTACACGTGGCCGCGCCGCGCTGCACCTGCGTGCGCACGCCGCTGTACCTGTGCTACCAAAGCCGAGCAGCCACCCCTGCGCGACTGCACACACCCACGTGTTGGCGCCGAGGCGCTGCGCCCGCATGCGCGTGACTCTTTCCCTGCGTGGCCGTACACACACCGCTGTACTACACTCCAGAGTGCCCAAGCCAGTGTTGCCTGTGCTGCCAAACCCGAACTGATGCGCCCGGGTGCGAACGCCACTGCATCTGCGTGACCGTAAACACCTGTGTACTACTGAGTACTGAGCCTACACACCCCGCATACCCGAGCCACGTGCATTAATTGTATGTACTACGTACACCGACTCGCTGAAGCAAGAACATATTACTTCGAAATAGCTAAGTAGAACTGGAACTTGTTGAACACCTTCCGTTGCCGAAGCACAATGCTGCCCGCACTACCACTCTGCAGAAGTCGATCATATGTGACGGTGCGTCCAGAGCACATTCTGCTCGCATCCATAAGCGAGCGGGAGGCAGCGCCCCATCGTGTGAAGCGACCCCGTGTGCACGGTGTTGCAACGTATGGAACAGAAATTCACGTCAAGTTGAAAACCGTGAGTACCACCGTCACGTCGTCGTATCACAATGTAGCCGGCTCCTTCACGACATGCAAATAAACCATTATACAACGGAAAGCCCTGAGCACATCCTGCTTGCAGCTGTATGCGAGTAGGAGGCGGCGCCTCATCCATCGCATCGTACAGAACAACACGGGATGAACACTGATGTCATGTGCAGTTACTTTGCCAAGCACTATGGAGCGTCATAGACAGTGTCTCGCTGGACGCATTGTAATCCAGTCACACACACACAGCCCACACGAGATAATGCAAATCGGATGTTATGTGACGGCGCGCCCAGAGCGAATCCTGCTCGTACCCGTATGCGAGTAGGAGGCTGCGCCTCACCTGTCGCCTGTCGCCTTGCGCCGAACGACACCGGAAGAGTTGAGTTTGAGTCAATTAATTTGTAGCAGCCTCCACATAGAAGTGTGATACAAGCGCCGCGAGGAGTACGCGCCTTACACTCGGTAGCACTGCTGTCGTCTCGAGCATGCATAAATTGGGGACTTACACTGAAAGACATTTCATTCTTTCACATATCGAATATGAAACCGAACTGGTGACCCTCGACAAGAGCAAATATGGAAAACCTATATAAACATCAACTTCACTTCGGAGCGAGTCAGCAACATTAACTTGAGGCCCAGCAACCCCGGCCTTTTGGCGCGAACATCTGCGGCTCTGATTTGCTCAGTTCGAGGCCGCAGAAGCAAGGCGACAAAGTTAAATACATGTATCTACGCTAATATACAACACGAAGAGAAGAAAATCGGAACATCATTATATCATCACCTGTCACGAGCAAATATGCACTGAAGAAAGAACTGACTCTTATCAGATTATGAGGAATCAGAGGCAAAACAGTTCCAGAAGTTAACTCAGAGAAATGGAACTCGGAGACCAGAAACCATCTCAGCTTCTTTGAAGGATGCGTGAGCTAGCGCAGTCGAAGGATTCGGCCACATACCTTGCTCAGCGCGTGAGATGCTCACACAGGAGATCCAGCTGGACGTCCTTTCACGACGTCATTTCAAATGTGAGCGGGCGCTACCGGAGCATATCTAGAGTATCTGTGCAAAGGTCGAGGTTCAGCCAGATTTTTTCGACCCATTGGAATGCCATAGCTTCGCATAGTGCGACCCGTGCCGCTACACGGAGGGGAGCCATCACGAGTCACCAAAACTTCAACCGACAAGCGTCTTAAGCACCTCTGTGATAGAGTGGGACCACGCCACGTCTATAGGCTGATCAAACAAGACACATCCGTGATGCTTCATAACAAGATCTGAACAAGATCCCCCACCCGAGCGAAACCTCTCTGCGGAACGCAGTGAGTTGGTGGGCAAAGAAGGTGGACCCTCCACTCACCCGAGCGCAACCTCACCGCAACCGATTGCGATGAGGTGGTGGGCGGAGGCGTCTGAAGAAGTAAGAAATTCCCCCCACCCGAGCGCAACCTCACCGCGACCGATTGCGATGAGGTGGTGGGCGGAGGCGTCCGAAGAAGGCCCACCCGAGCGAAACCTCGTCCCGCCGTAGTGCGGCGAGGTGGTGGGCGGAGGCGTCCGAAGAAGGCCCACCCGAGCGAAACCTCGTCCCGCCGTAGTGCGGCGAGGTGGTGGGCAGAGTTTTTAAAGAACGTTCACTTCTCCACCCGAGCGAAACCTCGTTCCGCCATGATGCGGCGAGGTGGTGGACACAGTTTCTGAAGAAGGAAGACGAAGATTAAATAATGAAGACTCTCGTCACACGAGCGAAGCTTCGTCTCCCTATAGTGCGAGGATATGATGGACACAAGCTTCAGAAGGAGGAGTCATTGCCCCCTGCTAAGCAAAATCTTGCGACATTCACCACACCGACGTATCGACCAGATTGACCCTGCTTCAGTCATTTGCGTTGGGTGGGAGATGTCACCCGATGGTGACTCTTCACGATGCCGAATAAAGGAAGCATACTTTATTACGCTGAAGGAAATCGCTGCCACTAACATAATTGGAATAAAAGGCCCAACATCAAGGCATGGCTTACTATAAATGAAGTAAAACATACAGAGCCATCCCGCTGATTGTTGCTGAGAAAGAGACAAACAAAACTGAGGCGGCAGGGCGAAGTGCCCCGTAGAGGCAGTGACGCCGAGCTTCTGTGTGAAGGACGCATGCTGACATTAAGTCGGCTCACGACAACTGGCCTATGAAAGTAGCCGAAATAAGGGTTCAGTGAACTCGAAGAAAAATGCCGCTGGAGTAACTACACTGCTTCTGCGCGATCGCCAATGCGGCCCTCGCTGTTTTCTATCACAGAACACCACCTTAAACGATTTAAGTCGGTTTGTGATGACAAAAAATGACATCGGGACGTTGAAAATGTTGCAGCCAACAATCGGCACGACCAAGGCAACAAATGGCCACTGACATTCATACACGAAGCACGAAATGAACCGTAACCGATTCAATTGAATGGAGCATACATTCTGACTGTGGGAGGCCTTATTGAGCATAATAAAGAGATATATTTTGTCTTCGGACTGACTGCGGCGCACGCACCAAATCATTTGAAATCTGCGGCTGAACGAGCGATAGACCAGCCGATCTATCGCTCGATCGACTCACCTCGTCAAGCTGATGATAAACTTCGACTTACACCAAATCCCACTGAAAATTACATCGGGCCACCTGAAACCGGTCCAACAACGTAAACTGATTCAAAGCAAATGACAGTTGGGTCCATCATGCCAATACATATTGATGCCCTTCTTGGGTTTTGAGATCCATTTGGGAGTGCTAGTGGAACAACGTTTGTGGAGAAATGTGTTCGCATAGAACGAGAGGCGCACCCGCGAATTCTACACGACATGGACTAGCTGCCACGCTAACAAGAATTCGATGCCAATTGCGTTACCTAGCCATTGCACCGGGTCCTGAGGTGACTACAGAATTATCAGAACAACTCGTACAGTAAAGCTGAGCCATCTGTGGGGTAGGTACTGTTGCACACGTACCACATGTCAATGCCACCTAAGACAGCATTTTGTATCCAGCAAAACCCAAGTAACCATTTCTACTACCAATGACGATCTGGATGACGCAAAGCTGAGAGAGCAACGGCCTGCAACTCCAATAAATTATATTAGTAATGCTATTCAAATTCATTGAAGCTGGACTGGCATTGAATAACCTACGAGCAGCAACCATATGCTGGAGAAAGCCGAAACTGTTTTAGAACTGGACGCATTGTACCACTAAACCAGTCGTGGTGCACGGCGTAGTGAATAGACGGAAACATGTGAACCCGTATCACTGGCGATATATATAGAAGAATTTGCCGAATTGATCCTTGAAAGCAGAGTTTTGACACGACACTTTGATGGTTTTGGTCTGACGAGACGCAAAACCCAGGGGAGGGGCCTACGAGAAATTCTCTCTACCACAAGATCTACATTTGGAAACCGAGAAACGAGTTTGCTGTGCGAGCTGCTACACCGCACACCGTACTATCGACACAAGATGATCCTCCAATTTGGGCGTACTTGCACGCACTACAAGCGGTGACCTAGACACGTGTGTGAAAGTGGGTGCCCAAGACTGAAGCAATTTGAAGAAAAGGGTGCGCAACTCTAAAACCGTCGCCACTACATCACATTAAGAATCAGACATGGAAGAAACAGCACCGCCCTTCCGCGTGTGATTGCGGCGGAGTGACGAAAGACAACCTGAGTAGTGGGACAAGCTCGGGATGCTCCCTCACCCGAGCGCAACCTCACAGCAACGAGTGGTGGTGAGGTGGAAACGGTGATGGCCGAAAGGGGGGAAATTCCCCACACTAGCATGCTAGAGCGAGATAGCCTAAACTAGCGAAGAATGGTGACGTTACCTCCACCCGAGCGCAACCTTGCCGCAACAGAGTGCGGTGAGGTGGTGGGGCGGAAGCGTCGGAGCCGCCACGAGGCAATCCTATTGAACCAGCTCACAGAAGCAATGAGACACGCTTAGCACCTTGACGAATTCAAGGTGTTACGAAATTACGACTCGCTAGCCAAGCTGTGCTGACCGACACCGATGTCTACACGAAGATGGAAATTCCAGCACACTCTACCTACATACGAGTACTCGAATTGTCATCACGAGAAATAATCGCATCGTCTCTTGAATTTAAGTTACTGAAATAATGCGATTGAAGAATACGTTGAGCGCGTGGTCAGCCACTGCAAGAACTGTAAAGAACGACGACGAAGGCCGTGCCTACCGCTACCGGGTAATCTACCGAACACCCGCTTAGCTCACCACCAACCTTCCGTTCGACGCATTAACCGACACTGGCTGGAGTCTACTCAATGGAAATCGATTTGACATTGCATTGAAAAAGCAGTGGAGTCGACTCTCTTCGCATATCTGAGTTAGCCGCAAGCTTGGCCGCTGACTCTATGTTGGTCGCATTTCGACGGTTCAACATCACAGCAACGACGCACATTGACTCTGAACCGAAGAAAGTTGGAGACTACCCGCCGACCAGACTGGCTGGGCAAGCTGGCCATCCAGTGGAGCACCATCTCGCCGGCGCGCCAAAAATATATGGAATCGAAGTACGAATGGTCCGCCCAACAAAGACCATTTTCATCATGACACCTCACCGAAGAGATACTTAAGAAGCGAGCTCCCTACACTGTTTCTTGAAGAGAATGACGGTACCATCTCGAGAACTGACATTCTGCGGCTAGTAATTCCGATAAACGAGCTACTCATAGGCGAGATCTTTCCGACACGTCATGACGGAACTATCCAGTTCCTCCGCATTACGCTGTGAGTAAATCGCTTCAATAAACGTTTGGTTTTTTATTTGTTTTGAAGTTTGAATACATCAGCGATCTAATGCTGTCTACTGATGGGCAAAGATCACTACGACAGAAACCAATATCTTCTATCTTAATCTGCAGCACTGACGCCCGTCGGGCTATTGTTATTATTGGACTTTATGGTGGTCTATTTTTTTTTTAAACAGAGCCTCGTCCAAATAAATGATATGTGTTCTATTATGACATTATTGTTGAACCAATGCATTTCTTTTCATGTCACTGCATCACCGACCGAGACCTGGCCAACTGGAGAGGACAGACGATGCGATGAGTCTGCCGCCCCAAAGTTTATGTATGACCGAGACATACGGAGGGGAGACTGTTGGCGACAGACACAATAATATTAAGAAATCTGCGAAATTAATCAGGCTAGAACTATAGTTACATATTCATATTATCGGTAAAGACCTGGGCCCAGGTAATTCATATAGGTAGGTAGAAAAATAGAGTAAGTTAGAATGTAAATTATAGGAAATATATGTTAGTCTGCCAATCAAAGTTGAAACTGGGGTCAGGATACAGGTATCAGCACATACGATGACGAGAGTAGAAACATATGGAGCATTGTATCCGAAAATAGATTTGTTATGAAGAAATACTAAGTCAAGGTTAGGGACCGCTCGACTAGGAGACGCGAGCTGCGATGGAACAATGGGGTTCATTATTGGCGGGTGTGAGGTCATACGCGTGGTGACGACTATCCCGCCGACCCGGACGCATGATGTAAACAATTCGCTGCTCCCGAGACAAACGAACATAGATTATTGGACTAGTCCCATTCAGACAGCTCCTCAGAACGGACCGACGACGGTAGAGAAGCTCTCGAACTCACGAAACGTACATGACAGTGACGCTCCAGTGAAAATAACGATTAGAATAGAACCGAGAATAGAACCAAGTAAAGCATAGTGACAGTTGTGTGCAGACAACCGGAAACGACGTTAGAACATACTCGTGATACCTATCGTGAATTGGTAGTGACACCAAACTATTTAAAGTGACAACTAGTGACAAGTGACAACTCAAGCGAATACTTGTTACCTGGCCTTGGGACTAAGATTGGTGGCGGGGCAACCCGTATGCTAGTTTCATTTGTCTCCACAAACTTCCCCAAACATGATTAGTTCGAGAACAAAGAACAGTGCTTAATAAATAATGCATAAATAGTAAAACAGTAACAAGTGATTTGCTTTTAAAGAACCATTGTCAAGTTGAGGTGTGCACAGGAGACGATTGACACTCCCACGATGAACAGTCGAACTGTAGATTGAGTCACGGTTTCGCCGGAGGAGACCGAACCGGCAAAGGGTGAACGCTGACAGCGAATAGGCGAACCTTTATAAGTGTGAACTCTGCCGAATAGGTGAACTTATAAATGGGTGAACTTTTGTCAGTGAGTAAATGAAACGAATCCCTGAACAGTGATTTTTAACAATAGGTGTAGACGGCGAGCGAAGCTCGGTCGCCCAGGTACTACGATATTATGCAGCGAAGCGAAACCGTGTGAATGATTAAACATTTTTTTTATTTAAAAAGGCAGAGATTTAATAGAGCCACACTTTGTACTGGACTAAATCAAATACAGTTAATATATCTAATCATATGAGTATATTTATTACTCAGTACCATCGACTTTTTCGAATGTATGTTTTTTGGAAACTGTCATGGTTGGCTAAACTTACATAAAAATATATTCTGAAAGGGAGAAACTTAAATTATTACACAAGTGCCTACAAAAATGAGTAGGTACGCCGCCGCGCCGCCGTGCCGCTCGATAGCCGCGCTACGATTTCAATTCGCCCCACAACAGCCGATATATCGCCGCGAACAATACGCGTCGAACGCGCCGCCTCGAGAGCTAACAAGCGCAAGAAAGCACCAGATTAATACGCCGATTGCAAACAAAGAGTAGAGACAATACGCCAACTCCGACCGCGGCGAGCTCTATTCGGCTCCAATCACGCCGATACCGCCAGCGATGCCGAGAGAATGCGGTTCACTTTGGATTTTCTCTCCTTTATTTACTGTTTCATTGGTTAATTGGAAGTGAAGACTTTTAAAAATAATGAATGGGATCAATAATGAAAGCCACTCAGTGAAGAAAGCAACTCGTCCCGTTTGAAATGAGAATGTAATTGGAACATCTCTATTACTGTTATTACATCGTACATACAATTTAATAGAAAGTTAATGGTGGGGACTATTAGCAAGCGGTCAAGTGCGCGTCGGCCTCGCGCACCGAGGGTTCCGTACCACCGCACAATATATTTGTGTTAAGTATGTATTTAACAATATATTGTGTTCAATTAAAAAACTGTTTGGGATCCTTAGAACGAGCCCGACTCTTATATGACCGGTTTTTTGACTGCGTTCTCTTCTGACACTGTTCACTGCTCAGCTCATGCGAACAATGGCATGATGCTATATAGCCTATTAATCGTGCGGAGATATGTCGTATTACATAAACAAACACCACAAATAAATCGGTTAAACCGTTCTTGAGTATAAGCGGACAACCATACATACATACAGACAGACGGCAGACGTTGGATCTTATAATACTCGTATGTAGGGATGGGATAGGGATGTAGGTAAGAAACTTCTTGGTATATTGTCAGTTCTATGTAGGTATTTAATCACACACCTTACTAATATACGTACGGCGTGATTTCAGTGGCACGCCACTACAGGTGCTGCGGAGCCCGCGTCCGAAACCAAACCAAAATTAGCATGTACTTAAGTACATACACGGGGAGCACTGATAATTTACTAGCGTTACACAATTTATCTTTGCAAAAATTCTGCCTCTAAGTAAATAGAATCGCTCGCAATGTAGTTGGTAAAGTAGGTAAGTTGTTTTGTTTGGTGTTATGTCGCTCTTAGTGATGGTTAGTTACCTACCAATTAATTGTATTATGTAGAGTTAGGTAGTTAAGCACGCTTTTTTGTGTTCATACATGTGTATTCATATTTTTAATAATAATAAAAAAAACATTTTAAGACCAGACGGAAGTCAGCCTCGTGATAACATGTTAGGTATTTCAACGAATTATCTCTTTCTCCATTCGCCTCGTATACCTCACCGAAACGTGCAACCGGTACAGTTGCACATTCTCAGCTAATATACCTACAAATTAAGTCAAAATTAGTCTTTCGGGGTTTATGTTTTTTACCCCCCCTGAACCTTATACGATTTTTACAAACAAGTCGAATCTACGTTCCCGTCTTTTATTTTTTTTTATATCTAAAGTGATGAGTGATGGATGACTCAATAAAGCTTAATGAAAATCATGACATCAAAAAATAAAAAAATCTAATTGTTTCGGTCGAAATACAAATTTTTAGCTCCGATGTTGTGTATTTCATCTAAACAAAAAAAAATGACAGGGCCGTAGATTGGACTATCCTTAAGACAAGCAGATCGGATACGGTTTAGGCGGCTAGAAAACATAAATGCCGAAAGACGATTTTGTATGGACAAAGTTAACTTCCGTCTCGTCTTATAGATTACATCATGGTCCGCCCATTCAGAGCAGGAAGCGCTTTGCGGTGCGGGAGACGGGTGGCGGCGGCGCGGGGTGACGCGACGCGACGCGGGGTGAACTCTTCACAAGTGGCTGCGCAACCGGAAACAGAGTTACGAGGCGGGGGCGGGGCGGCGGCGTGGTGCGGGAGAAGAGAGTCGAGCTCCGCGCGCGACGCAGTTATTGAGGTAATTATTCACGTGCGGGAAGAAACCTCGCCAGCTCTACCTTACCTCGCGGTCGCCTCACCTTTGCCCCCCCTCACCCCCTCCCCCCGACGCCCTTGCACCGCCGCCGCCCCCACCGCCTCGTCTCAGTTAAGGTGAAACCGCACATGGGGCACTGCATGTCAGGCAGCAGCGGAGCGGCGCGGCACGACGCGGCACAAATATTCTTTGTGTCAGATTGTATGAAGCACTGAGCGGCATGACGCAGCAGACGGCAGCGGCGGAGGCAAGCAATTCGTATGAACAAATTAGTGCGGAGACGTTGCGCTGTTGCTGAGTGCGGTCTCCGCTTTAGAGGAACCAACAACCGCACAAGTAGATACAGTATATTTCCGTACAGTCATATTTCCTGCGGGTCACTTATCTGCATTTCTACTCATTCATTTCATTTAGTCGTGAAGCTGCTTCCATATAACCACGCTATTATGAAATACGAGAGCAGCTCACGAGTTCGACTGCACACTAATTACCCGACTGCGAACACGACGGAGAGTGATGTGTTTCACTTTGATGTATCTATCAATGTAACTGAGTGAGTGGTTGAGTTTCTCTATGCTTTGTTTCTTAATGTCGCGAATAACATATAGACCAAAAAAAAAAACAGTTTTAAAAAAGCATACCTACCAGAAAATTTATAGATGGACACCTTTTGTGCTTTTGTACTCAAGGGTCCGAATATGAATCAAAATATTATTTAACACTTTTAAGTTCTAGTTGTTTTTTTAAGTCTGTGCAATGTTTTTTAAAACAGTTTTTTAATTCACTCTCTTTAGTTAGTTCTATCACATAACAATTTCTGCGTAGAATTGGGTGTTAAACCGATGACGTGTTTTACCAGTGATTGGTACACACTAACAGTCCATATCTTGAAAACTACTGAACCGATTTTGATTAAACTTGCACTATGTATTCCCTAAATTGGAAGATATTTAATCCAATAAAAAATATTGAAGTATCTTCTTGGAAAATTATGGCAATTCGATTTCTAGTTTCCGAGAAATTCGTGGACAAACATACATACATACATACAAACATTCTTTTAATGGAAAACATACATACAATTATGAAATTTGGCCCACCTGTTTAGAAGCCCACATAGATTAACATATACGATTATTGTGCAATTCCAATTATATTACATACATACGGGTCGAATTAATAACGTCCTATTTTGAAGAAGTCGGTTATTAAAAAAAAATTAATTCTCGTGGGCGCCGTCTGACTACACCTCTACGTTAGTCTGGCGCGCGCCATATGCCGTGCTTCCCATAAAAAAAAAAACAACAACAAAAACCGGCCAAGTGCGAGTCGGACGAGTGCGCTCCGAGGGTTCCGTGCAATCTACGTGGTTGGTCAGTTTTTATAATTTCTTGTTTTACTTTAGAGTTTCTGTGAAATAATCAACCGGCCACCTATTAATTTTCAAAAGACACAGCCCTTTAAAGGTAGGACAGACGGACGGACGGACAGACAGCGTAGGCTTAGTAATAGGATCCCGTACGGTTACAGAACCCTAAAAAACTAAATGACAGAATGACGGACGCCACGCTATAGGCGCCATATTGAGAAATTTAGATTTTTTTCTTGAAAACCTTTATAATTATGTACACATAACGTCATACACGAATGGAATAATGTTAATACTATTTTCATTCCCACTTACCTAGGTGCGCCAGCTTTCCTTCTAAGTCACCTGTAATACAAGGAAACATATTATTATCGTAAATCAGTAAATAAATGTTCGTGCATCATACATATGTTAGCAGATGTTGAACCGTAACAGCTTCCGTGAGGATTGATTGATTGATCTACTTTGGCGCGCACTTTTGCGTTCTAAAGTGCGCGCCAAAGTAGCTCAACTATCTCTACCCTCCGCCGCCGCCGCCGCGCCGCCGCCCGTACGTTCCCCTCCCGGCGGCGTTGTTTCGTTTTAAAATAGCAACAGTGGCGGCGAGTCTCCCCCGACGCGCTACAATAACGTCGGCGGCGGCGGTGGAGGCGGGGGCGGGCGGCGGCGGATCGACGCGCCCGAGTTCTGACATAATTCTGCAGCGCCGCGGAAGTAATCATATTTACACGGCCACCTCGGAGCGAGCTCTGTTTATTCAACCTGCAATCTGTTTGCAAACCCGCCGCCCGCGCCCCCGCCCTGACGCGCCGCCCCCGACACAGTAACCGCACCGTTCCGCAACATCCTGCGAGATCAACGCAAAAACCAGTCAAGTGTGCACTGCGCACACCACGCGGCGGCTTCCGGGAGAGCAGTTACACGTGTGTACGCGGAATAACCAGCCGGCGGCAGTTTGTGAGTGACGGGAAACAAAACAGCTACATAGAAGGAATCACAATCCTGACAAATTCTACCGATGCCTGATATATTATGATTTATTTGATAACCTGAAGATTATGCAGGTATATTCGATGTAAATATAACACATTTTGTAGCGACTTGTCCCTTCTATCTATTATCCTTCTCTCGCTCACGCGGGGCCATCTTCAAAGCGATGGTCAGTACCTTCATTCGCCAAACGATGCGTCGGAACCAGCACAGTACGTCCATTTCCCCGAATGACCACTGTCCAAAGTCCTTGTTCGTCCATTTCCTTGTTCGTCCATTTCCTTATTCGTCCATTCCTTGTTCGTCTGTTTCCTTGAATAACCACTGTGCAAGTGTCTCGTGCATGTTAGTTCATTTCTCAAAATTACCACTGAGAATCGGTCCTTAAAGAGTAAATTAAATAAAAAATAATCATCACAAAATCATAAATGATTCGTGTAACAGATTGAAAGAAATAAAATAAAGTAGGTGATGTAGTCAACCATGTCAGCTTCCATAAAAAAAAAAATTATAAATAAAAAATTGTATTTTTCTAGTCTTCATTCTTTTGCTTTAATTTTTTTTAGACAGTCAAAACAACAAAATAACTGACTTCTAACAAAGACAACTCAAAATAAACTTGGACCTACTTATATTGCAACCAACAAAACATTTTATTTTAACTTATTTTACTCGTTCTGTTGAATTCGGAACTGATCTTTTTTATTCTTATTTATTATCCCATTTTTTTTCCTTGAGTTTCATTCATGAGTATTCTCATATAAATAATTTTATTTAAAAATGTATTTTCGGTAATTTCATTATTTTTTAATTTTCGTAGCAGATCTATATATATATTTTTTTCAAAAGTAATTTTTGTTTTCATTGATGTGGCCGTTCGAGGAAGTGGCCGTTATAGGGAAACGGACGTTCGAGGGAAATGGACGTTCAGTTCCGGATCCGATCCGTCAATAACCGCGCGCGATATTCGTATGACCATATCGTATGAACAAAAGTGCATGAAATTAATTTAATTGTATTAAACATTGAAACCATAGTGCGTAGCGTGTTGGCGCCCATGAAGCAAGGAGTCGTCGTCAGCTGCGCATGAGTTATTATTTTCCTTATTCATTGTCTTATCTTTATTAAGTCGCTACCTACTTGTTTGTACTGTACAGTTCACTCTTGCAATTGCGCACACATTCAGTATCTATAACATTAAATATTGTTAATTTTTAATTAGAAAGACATAATAGAAATGCTTACGTACTTAACTAAAGTATGGCTATTGAAGGAACGCGGAAGGATAGCTGTTTTAAACCTAAACCGGAAAAGTTAAAAAAAAAAACCACCGTTATCTACAACAAAATAATTTCTTGACTTAATTTAAGTATATTTTTTCGATCTCGTGGCGTTCTGACCCATTCTCAGGACCCACTGTCAAAAAGAAAAAAAAATTGTGGCCTTTCGACCCAATTACATTTAATTTTGAGAGGCGTTCTGACCCACTTACCAGAATACACAGATACAGTAAGTGAACTTCCTTTGTGGCAATTTGCAAACCTCCTTATCATTTCTGCTGCCCTGGTACTTTATTTCCCATTCCCAGCTTAGCAAGAAGTCTTCGGGTTTCCACTTTAATTACGGTGACTGTATTCTGACCATTTGAATACTTTATTGCACAAAAAATAACAAAAGGTGGACTTAAAGCCTAAATGCATATCTGCCAGTCATGCCTGAGATTGTGAGTAGTGTAGGTGGGTAGTGCGGGAAATTAAATGAGAGATTACTTATGTTATATTTATGTTTTTCTGAAAATTAAGAATTTGAATTTTTTGTTGTTTTTTGTTGTTGTGTTGTTTAATCTGATATACACTCCGGGAAAAAAACATAGCACCAAAGATTCGTATATACAATCTTTTGGTAGTGCAGTTGGGAATGAAAAAGTAAGCCTCTTTAAAATTCCATTGTGCACTACTACTCAGTAGTGCAAACGGGAGGAAATAATTCCAAACGACACTACCGGTTTCGCAGCTTGTAGTGAAGTAGTGCAGATGGGAAAAAAAATTCCAAACAGCACTACTGGTAGTGCAGCTTGGTAGTGCAGAGTGGAAGGAACGGATTATTTGAACGATGTATCCAAATAGAAGTATTCTATACTGGTTTTGTATGTTTACTGTGCTGAAAATTCAGCACAGTAAACATACAACACCAGTATATAATACTTCTATTTAGATACATAGTTCATAATAAACTAAATATTTTTTTAATAAAGTTTAAGTTTTTTTCTATCTCATAGCTACAGATAGGTAACTGGTAACTGGCCATTTTCTATTCGATATTAAGAAAAATAACTTCATGTCACATTTTTTTCTGAACAATATGGTCACATTTTATTTTATATATTATATAATTTTTATATAATATTTTTACAACCTTAGAAGTTCTAGCCAATTATTCCATTTAAAACATTCCGTTTGTTTCCTTTCTTTTTCATTTTATTGATGTGAATAAAAAAGTAAAAAATACTTCTATGTTCTGTTAATTTAAAATTATTAGTTGTATTTAATAAATAAAACAAATAATGAAATACAATAAACTATTTGACAATATGCTTTATTATATGAACGCTACTTATTGCTGTACGTGACTCTTTGTATTTAAATATTTGCTAAATTAAAATACATTCTAGTTTCTGTACACTTATATGGACCATTCCCAAGGAAGTTCACTTACTGTAGGTATCTGTGTATTATGGCAAGTGGGTCAGAACGCCTCTCAAAATTAAATGTAATTCGGTCGAAAGGCCACAATTATTTTTTTTTTGACAGTGGGTCTTGAGAATGGGTCAGAACGCCACGAGATCATTTTTTCTTTCTGTTTCGCTCCGCCCCGCTCAGCTCAGCTCCGTCGCGCGGCGCTGAGCTCATTCTCGTGTAATAATAACAATTAATAGTTCGTTGTTGGCATGGTTGAAATGATGAATTTTATAGATTTTCTACTATTTTTTGCAGAGTATTTAATAAAAATTACTAATTATTCATTTTAATAGTAAAAGAGTCGCTGTAACAGTTTTATTCTCAAGGTAAGGTAATCTTGGAACAGAATACTTTCGTTTTCCTTTATCTCTTCAGCCAAAGCTGTGGTTGTCGGCTCCGACCGGTGTAGCGGCACGCTTGGTCAGCGGCAGCAGTCAGCACTCTACACGGTACATTTTCATTTCCGATCGAAAAGGGTAAACCGGAAATACTCCGCGCTCTCACAGGTGATCGTCTTCAAAGATAAAGAATGCAATGTAGGTCGATAAACTGTTGATTATAGACGAAATGTCTATGGATCCCTATTTCGATGTTCACCTACGTCCGCAACAGCTAAAACAAAGTGACTTATCATTTTCAGGTGTGAATAAATCGTCCGGAGGCGATTATTGCTATAAGCAGCTTCTTGTTGAACTAAAAAGTATGAAATAAAAACTATTGTTAAAAAAACCCCCGACCCTTAAAAAGTCAAAAATAATTTCCTTTTACTTACCTAAAGGAGTCGGGAGACCGCTAAGTAAATTCCCGCGCAGCTCTGAGTTTTTATATTTTATTTACTTAGCGGTCCCCCGACTCCTTTAAGTAAGTAAAAGGAAATTATTTTTGACTTTTTAAGGGTCGGGGGTTTTTTAAATTTGTAATTTAACTTTTATTTCAAGCTTTTTAAAAAAACCGCATGAAAATCGGTCCACTTTTTAACATAATAATTTTTTTTATTACTTAATTACTTGATTACTTTATTACAAACAATCAGAACTAGCTAAGAACCATCCCGATTAAACAAGCTTCCTAATAAAAAAAAACGCATCCAAATAGGTCCATCCGTTTGGGAGATACGATGCCACAGACACACACACACACTCACACACGTCAAACATATAACACCCCTCTGTTTTTTTTGTCGGGGCTTAAAAAATACCAGGCTTTGCTGATTTCGGTTTCGGCTGTATTATGAGTTGTGTTCGAGTGATGTTTCGTTCATATTATCAAAACAGAGATTGACTATGTTCAAGTATTTACTTGTGATCGATACCTAATGCTATAGTTTCAGAACCAAATGTCCGACTGCCTAAGTTGGTATTCTATTCTAGCTACAAAGCTAGTATTCTAAACCTGCACTTTGCCCAAGTATGTCATCGAAGTAATTTTTTTGTTCTTTTTTGTTTTTCTTAATCGGATTTTTTGTTTATAATAGTTTTTTATAGATTTCTTCTAGTTATGGAATGTTTTGTAAGAGTTTCTTGAATATTCCTTTGTAAGTGATATGCTGAAGTCAACCGGGATTTGAATGTGAACGCGTGCACTGAAACTGAAGTCTCTGACTCCACAGCGCCGAGTGAGCGACGGGGGGCGGGGCGTAGGGGCCGCCCGGAGCGCCCGGCGCTGCAAATTGCACAAGTCGATGAATACGTAAACACAGCGGGGCTCCAGTTCCGGCTCCAGGCTGCGCATATCGTGTTCCAATCCAATTCACGCACGCGTACTGTCTACCGCGTGACACCATTGCCGAGACCCACATCATCCGCTAGGTCAAGGAGGCAATATTGCGCAGGTCAATGTGAAGAAGATTTGGCTGTTGCTATTGCGGTGCGGCAAGGGAAATATTTTGAAGAACGATATGTTGTCAAAAGCCTATCAAAAACAAAAGGGTACTGCTCTCTGCCTCTCTGCGACGAGTGCGGAACGCTAGTTCCTCAGAGCAGCGCCCACAATAGTACCTGTAAAGCAGACTTAGTGAACTCACAAAACTCTGTAAGTTTTGGGTCACCAACAAGACGGATGACTCAGCGCTGTACCGAATCCAAGGACGCAAGTAGATATTGGTTCCCAGATAAGGTTTTTTACAACAGGAATAGTTGACGGTGAGAAGAAGCGGTTATTAAGGAAAAGCGTCCACATCCCAATTTTACGGATGCCGTTTTAACCTTGGACTCAATTAATTGCCGAAAATACGTCTTTGGAAATATTGGTGGCCAGTAGTTGCTCTGAGACAGGTACAACGCTGCCTTGGAAACTAGGTTGGAAAGGCAAGGGATCGATCTCACGAGATAATGCGCGGTCACGGCGACAAGGTTCTCCTGTCCTGGCCCCTTATGCCTACATTTTCGAGAACGTTATCGACTTTTTCTACCACCGAGCGTTGGACTTCACTATGCCGCGAGTCCCTGCTCTTCCAGTCCTTAACATAGCCCTCGTGCATTAAAAACAACATTTAAAAATATCCTAATTTACCTGCCGGCCAAAATGTTTTTACATATTTTGACTGACTTTAGAAAATACTTCAACTAGAAAGCGATCTTATCTGTCAAATTTTCCTAGTAAGAGGAGACGGAATTCACTGTTACATTTATTATTTGACAGCAGAAGATAAAAATGTAATATTAGGTACTTGATACTACAACAAAACTAAACAGAGAAACTAAATTAAAATAAAAAGTTCTTCCGTGTGGACTGTGACCGCAGTCACAAGGACCGTAGTAACATTCCCCCGCTGAATAACTATGCTTATGTTTTGGGTGAGGAACCCTCTGGCACGACGGTCTCCGGACGCCTCCATAAGCAGTTTATATCGTAAGTAAACTGGATCTAACGTCGGTTGTGCTCGTGTGAAGCTGACTCTATGTACGGGTATTGTGTGTGCGTCGAGCACCACTCGCCCTAATGCGCTTAGCTGCTAATTTAAAGGCAATTGAACCTTACACATATCTAAGGGCACATTCACACGCGTCCGGAGATGGTACGGTAGCCGTATACGTACAATTAGCACCAGTACCAGGGAGTAGATTACGAATAGTGGCAGGGGTTTAATACGTCACGTCGTTTGAACAATAAAGAAATATACCTAGTAGGTACTCTTATTTGCTAGTAGTCAACGGCGGCGGGGTCGCGTTGGCGCGCCGCCGTGGGAACGGTGAACAGTACCGTATCGTGCGCGACAAAGTCACCTAAAACGTAGAGTCGAGTGCGTTTAAAATTCAAATTAACTAGATATTCTTGAATCAGTTCATTCAAATAACAGAACGCCTAGTTTAGACGTAGACTGACTTTTGTACGTACTGAGGGTGACTTCCGTGCTCGTGTGAAAATGCTCTAACACCAGCGCGGCTCGGGCGAGGCACGTTGTGAGACGCGCCGGCGACACGGGATCACTGCTGACATCTGACGTATGTACGTAATCTATTCAGAGGAGCGTAATATGGGTGTTGATGGCCGGATTGTGAGGAACCTATGCCGAAAAGATGATTACGGTACTGAAACTCCTACGCAATAAAGCGCTCGCGGTGCTTGAAAAAAAGTTGCCAAATTAATCAAACCTACGCTACGGTGGAGAATTTGCTATATGTACATACTTCGAAAATATAAAGAAAGTAAGACAAATGTTAATCATATCTACATAATACGATATATTGAAAAAAATCCATTAAAGTTCCTTGCCAGTTCTTCTTCGCTGTGGTTATCGAAATGGCGGAATGTTAAAATGTAAAATATTATGACAAATCTGAGTGCACTGTACTGCCTAGAGATGACAAATAAACAATAAACAATACATCGATCGAACACCTTTTATTGATTGTATTCAACATTTCCCTGTCCAATATGGCACTTGTATTTTAAAGGGCCTTTGTATTGTAGGCGTCTGTACTTATTTGGTACTCATTGGAATGCGACAAAACCTTCTGTGTGGAGGTGTTTTGTATTAGCTCAAGTCAGTGACTTTAAGTCTACTGAGCGTACAGTAATCCCTGAGTATCGAGCTTCGATACTCAGAGAATATTCTAAATGAACGTTACTCGATTGTAATATCTTGGTGGGGACAATACATATTTTTATTTTATGCAGTTTTAAAATTCGTTGTCATTATGTAGATTAAAAAAAAATCAAATTTCTGCCTCTTTTTTATTAGCGTTCCGTACGTCAAAAAAGATGGAAAAAACGTAACCTCACTCTTGTGTCTGTCTGTTCGTCAGTCACAGCTTATTTTGCCCGAATATACTTGGTCAGAAAAGTTAAAATTTGGTACATATATAGACTTGGAAGAACCGCCCCCTTTATATCTCGATACCATAGATTCGAACACTGCGTCCGAAACTACTGCGACAAAAATTTGCCTTAAAGTTCTCACGGAAAACGGAATGGTACGGAACCCTCTCCACGCGAGTTCGACTTGACCGTTTTTTCCTGCTGGTTTACCTGCTGTAGTTTCTCTGAATTTTTCTCTAACACCTGTATACGTATGTACGGCAAGTCATGCAATCTACCAATCACGCGATCACCCCAATACAATGCACTCTGTTCACGAAGTCGCTTCACTAAGCATACATTTTCACTGCAAAAGTGTCAAAACTGCCATCCTAAATTCACATAATCCGTTCCCGTTCCCACGCGACGTCCTATTGTGTTATCAATTGATCAGCGCGAGAAGCACGATCGCTCCAGAGTGCCAGTCCGCGCGCGCCGCCTCCCGCCCGCCCCTACGGCGCGGGCGCCTCCGCCTCCGCGCCGCCCGAGCTGAATCACGGCAATCTCAATTGAATGCTGCACTCGTTTCGTTTACGCTGATTAGTGATCAATGGGCACTGAGCCCGGGCCGCTACGTGCCTCGCATGCCGCACGCTCCCACACACTACCTGGCGCGCCGCGCCAGTCGCCTCGCCCGTCACCAACTATGTGGACCACTGACAATGTAAGTATGTACACAAAATACACAGTAGACAGTCTCTAGGTTCTTGCAAGTTTAGATTGCACTCGACAACAATTAAATGAAAATAATAAGCTAAAAATTAACATACACACATACAAACATACATAAATACACTCGAAAAATATAACCCTACTTTTTGCTTCGCGCAGTCGGGTAAAAATACCCGGCTCAACTTCACTTCGGAGTTAGATGAGTTCGCTCGCGGTCAACTGGGCAACCTCGTCCTACCGCTTCGACGTAAAATTGTACTTCGGCGACGTGCTGATGTTTAAATAAATATAAATAATATTAATATCACAGCAGGTCATTAAAGCGGGAGTGGATGGATGAGAAGAGCGGAAGACCGCGTGTGGTGGCGTGCCTTGGGAGAGGCCTATGTCCAGCAGTGGACCGATACAGGCTGATGATGAATTAACGCTTCGCAAAGTATATACACATGTATGGTAAGAGCTGGTGTGTAAAGGTAGTAACTAAGTCAATTATTTTAATTAAGTGTTGCTGTTTAATAAATCTCCAAATAAAAGTAAAAAAACGTGTTACTTTAATTTCAATTTTCATAACAAAAAATATACGTCGAAACGCCTAGTACGTTCGCAAGTTACGGAACAAAGGACTTTGAAGTGTCCGTGTGACGAAATTGAAGTTTAAATTTTTTTCGAAAAAGTCAGCGGTCATTCAAATAACGTTGTCTTAAAGTAAAAAGCTGGAGAAGTTCACTGTTAACTTGCTAACCACTGGCTTTAAAAAGTGTTTATTTGTGAAAAGAAGTTCGGAGTGGAGACAGCGGGGCAGATATGTCTCGTCGTAATCTACGAGCAGCTTGAAACAACAAACTTCGCGGATAACTCTCCGCAGCCGATGTGAAAGTTTTGTCATCTGTATTGTGACATATTTCCAAACTTTTAAATGGAACGTTCAGAACTTTTTTTAAGCTGGCATAAAACTTACAAGCAATATGGCTGGATTACAAAATACAGGTAGCCCGCGGACAAATAACTCAGACTCGGGGAAGATCGCGATTACGACGCGACGGCTGACATAAACAACATTTTCTCTTTATTTCTTTTGCTTCAGTAGTTCCGCTGCATCGTTGTTGTCTATTGTTTATTGTTTATTGAGCGTTCATGGCAGTAAAAGTGCACTCGAATTTATCATAATTTGTTCTATCCTGTCCGATTACACCCAGGAAGAAGAGCCGGCAATAAAATTCGCAGGGTTGACATAAGCTCCTCATCCATGTTTTCTTCATTTGTTCTAAGTTTGTGTTTTGAACCATTCTCTGTCGACAACCTTCACCCTGTTATCACTAAAATAACGGATGGGATCCGGTTTTCCGAAGATAGGCGCATTTACCATACAAATAATTTCATTTTCCGCGAGGAAAATGTGATCAAACGGCGGCGTCAGGCAGGATTAAACGTTTCTGAATGTTCTTAAGTCCTATGCCCTCAATCACTAAATCTTGGATTACATTCGGAAACACCGCGAAAATATATGCGTGTAAGAGTTGCTGTTGGACGTTGTTGTTTGTTGGACGAGCAGACAAGATGGACATGCTTGGTGCTTCTATATATGTAGAAATATATTAGCTGGGAATTGGGATTTTGTAATATTTACGAGTATTCACAAAATATTTTCATGAATTTCCATTTAATTTGTATGACACAAAGCCGATGGAATATTGCAAAGCCAGACACGTACACAGCGCGCTAGTCGCTAAATTGAGTACCACTGACGCTTATTGATGAAACCAACAAAATGCACAAGATACAACCCAACAAGCAAAATTATCCTAGAACGAACACCTTATAGGAATATTGCACTTATAAAACTCCTATAATGATTCTGGTATTTACTATTGCACTTTTAATAGCATGGTAAGAGGCTGTTTGACTACAAGTACATTTACTCTTATATTTAGACTTATAAGCGCTTATAAGATTATTTTTACCGGTCACTATGAGTTCAAGTCTCTTATAATAGCAAATAACAAGATTAAACACACTGAGGAGTAGTCACACTGGTAAGTTAAACTTGTAAGCGCTTATAAGGTAATATTTTAAGGCTATTATAAGTAAAGGTTTCCTATAAGAGCATATGTAAGAGTCAAATTGCTTATAGCTATTTACACTTGTTACTTGGTGTTTATAAGCGCTTGTAAGTTGATTATTCGATTCTATTATAAGTATAAGAGTTTTATAACGCCATGTTGCGAGGATGAAGCCACTTATACCTATTAAAGGCTTATCGTATGCTTTTATAAGTTTGACGCATTTATAATAGTAATTAGATAATATTAATGAATGCTAAATTAACTTCGTCAAATCCCTTATAAGTCTAGTTACACTTGAAAATAACGTTATAGGCAAAAATATGTTTCTTATGGTTTTGAAAATGCTTCTCAGTCAAACTCGCGCACCGAGGGTTCCGTATCGCCACGTCATGGTCAGCACCACTCACGCCATCTATGGAATAGTTAAAATGCTTCATACTGTTTTCGGTAGATGGCGCGCATACACTTTTAGTGTCTTGTATGGGGACCTCCGTGAATGTTTTACTTTATCTTATTTTTCTTATTTGTTATATAGGCCATAATAACACATATTCTGTGAAAATGTCAACTGGCTACCTATTACGGTACAAGAGATACAGCCCTAGGACGGAAGGACGGACAGATGGACAGATCCCAGATAGACGACGTAGGCTTAGTAATAGGGTTCCGCACGGATACGGAACCCTATAAAATAACATAAGTGATCTTAATAATGTAAGTAATGCATGTAATGCAAAAAAAATGCTATCCTTTTTACAATAGTAAAATAAATAAATAAAAAATAAATATTTCATTTATATGTATAAATGCAATACAACTTATTATATATTTATTTTCAATATTATTTTGTTGTTATTTATTTTATTATTTAACTTATCTTTTCTAATATACTTCCTTCCTTACCTATAATAAAATCCAACGTCTGCTTTCTGTCTGTCTGAGTGTCTGTCTGTCCGCTTATAACTCGAGAACCACTGAACCGATTTTAATAAAACAAAATTCTACGGATAGCTTGATTCTTCCCATCAACTATAGGCTACTTACTATCACGCTAAATAGCTTATAAGGTTAGCAGTGAAGTGAAATATGAGAGCGGGCGGAGCCGCGGACACAGCTTGTGTAAAATGTATTAGTTAAGAAATTGTAACTGATTTTATTCTCCTTTAAGTCTCCTTAGGAGGGAAAAACAGCAGCAGAGGCTCGTTAAAAGTTAGCCACTGATTAAAATTTTCCCGAGATTACATTGTTTTGGTTTCCTTATAGGCAATACGAAACCCTAATTGATAACAACATGGCGTATGATGGTGCCATCTTTGAGATTGACGCGTGCCGTAATAGAATCAAGAGTACCTATAATGGCATTATAACGTACTTCACAATGCTAGGATTGAAAAATGGCTGTCGCCCTCAGCAGTGGATAATATTTTTTTAAATACAAAATACGTAAATAAGCTTCATTCAAAAGGGGCGTTAAAATTTTAACATCAAACATAATATACTTCACGGCAAATATACCTTGCCTTGCGAAAAATGCCATACAATAAGATTGTAACATATAAAATAAGCCACACTCTGACAGCCACAATAAAATAATTAGAATATGTATGCCTTTCCTTTCTTTTCCGTTTCACACGAGACACAACATACGAGAATTGCGTTCCAAGTTCCACAACAAAAAATGAACCTCTTAAAGAATCGCGAAGCGCATAATAGTCGTGGTTAGTTCTGTTAGCTACTTACGCAGGAGCCATGCGGGAGCAGGTAGTTTTGCATAATGCTATTACAAGGTTACTAATAGGTATAGGTGGCAGTCAGCCAGTGCACCTATAAGTGTGATACAAGTGCAAATAGACCTATAAAATGGGCCCTTTTTCGGGCTAGTAACAGCTTATAAGTTCGTTACAAGTATGGCAAAATAGTGCTCCTGGGATGATTATAAAACCGCTTTTTGCTTGTTGGGAAGTACACATCAACAAGCAGCGGAAACCGCTTCTCGACTCTGGAGCTGGATGAATTGAGTGCGACTGCGTAGAAGCATGAGGCGGCAGCACCGCAGCTGTGAAGCGGCGCTATGGAACGTAATATTGAGCTCGGCTTCCAATTAACTGCATTCCGCACCTAGTGGCTATGATATAGTAGAGAGATATTCACTATGATCCGAACAGACAAAACGCTCCTTTGCTACGTGATCGTGTAATGCGATGGTTTTAATTGAAAATTACGCGCCCGTTGCTCCATTAGTTCCATTGCATGTTCATTTTGCTCTACCCACACTCTGTGGCACTACTATCATATCTGGGGGCACGGCCGTGCCAAGTCGAGTAATATATATTACCAAACTAGCACTATGGTCTGTTCATAAAAAGTCATTGACCTTTGAGTGCTAGCTCCCTTGCACAAACGTGAAACGCCAAGCGCCGTCTCTCTCCTGCGCCGGTGTCGTGGCACAAGAAAGAGACGGCGCTTAGCGTTTCACGTTTGTGCAAGGGAGCTAGCACTCTAAGGTCAATGACTTTTTATCCAGGCTTATTTGGAACAGACCATAGAAGTAAAACTTTGTTTTTTTTTTATCCGGTATGGCTGAGTCGGAGGGGCCAAAGCGCATGACCACCGACCAGCCAATATCACCTCAGGTAGGTGCCATACCGGAGACTTCCCTGGAAAACTAGTACGTGGCTCAGCTCGCTGGTTTTCTTATTGGGCAATGCCAGTTTAGTGTAGGTAATTCCAAAAGTAAGCTAAGTAGACTTCCGTACGGGGTAAGCTAAAAAGCTATCCTCCAACAGGATTGCTGAATGCTGTCACTAGCTCCGCGTGTCGCTTTTGCTTTTGCCTCTTCGGCAGAGGCTCGTCAAGATCCACCATACTGAAGGTCACTCGACACACAGTCGAGTGGTGAGTGTGAATGCGCGGGCGGCGTCCGGTTGTAATTCGCATCGTCGACACCTGTGCGGCCGCCTGCGACGACGGATGCCGGCCGGGCGGCGGTGGCGGCTAGGCGGGGTCGGACGGGGGCGGGCGGCGCCTAATCTCAGGACAAGGACGGTATAGCGCGCTCTGCGAGCTGGATAACACCTCAGATGCTTCCCTCTCTCATACCTTAGCGAGTTGCTGTAAGAGCAACACTCTACACGACAGTGTCATATTATTAAGGAATAGATAACTTTCGTTCGCTTGAAAATTTCCATTTTGGTGAGTTGGCACGAGACGTCTGCAATCTCTAAGTGACTTCCGATTTTACATTCAGAGTTGTATAACGGTAGATTTATAAAAATGCACCGGCCAAGTGCGAGTCGGACTCGCGCACCGAGGTTTGCGCACCACAAAAAAAAACATTGAAAAGAAACACGTTTCTTGTATTGGAGCCCCCCCCCCCCCCCCCCCCCTTAATTTTTTACTTTTTCTATTTTTTATTATGTGTTGTTATATCAACACATATGCTGTGAAAATTTCAATGTGCTACCTATTCAAGTTCAAGAGATACAGCCCTCGGACAGACAGACGGACAGACAGACAGACAGACGGCGTAGGCTTAGTAATAGCCTTCCGTACAGAATACGGACACCTAAAAATATCCTACTACTACCCTCTTCAGCCTCGGTAGCTCGGTGGTGCGGTCGGTCGACTGTCGGTCGTGATCATAAGCACACCTGGGCGCGGTCAGTACACGGTTCGGATTCCACGTATAACTGTAGGTCCCTTACTTTCTTCCCTTACTAGGTGGTAGGGTTTAAATACCCGCCCGGGTTGGTACCATCGAACTGAATGAAAGGTCAGTTGAAAGAATTATGTAAATAGTTCGTTTGTTCCGTCCAGTTCAGTGTAGCCGGCACGACCGAAGGGAAGCACTGACATGGCACCTAGTTCACCAAGGTGTTATGGGCTGTCATCACGGATCTAGTGGTTCATGTAGCTAATTGTGTCAGATTCCATAAAAAAAAGTCTTCATATTATGATGTGCTCGAAATTTGAATTTTCGTACAATATGTTCACGATGTGTAATTAGTACTGCGTTACGTGATGCAGGTGATGTTGTTAGCTCTACAGCAGTGAAACGGAAGCGAATGCTTGTCGAGCGATTACCGCGATGCATCACATACAATCTGGTTCGAGCGCGGTATCTCTGCACGTAGCACGTGAGTAACGTGCACTGTACGTACAGGGGGCATGCGCGCCGCAACCAACACCGTTAATTGTGCGGTCGAAGCGGGAGAGGAAGCGGGGCGGGGTGAACGATGCGGGAAGACAAACATGGGATCCGAATCTTTACAATACTCGTATGTGTTAACATCTGGATATTTTCGTCTGGAAGTTTTACTAACTTTACTCATGAAATTATTTTTGTTGCTAATATTTTGATTGTCACAACTTGCTTGAACAACACTTTGGCGTACCTACATTTTGTGAAAATTCCCTTTAGCTGTTTTCCTTCACGGGAGTGACGGTGCCACAGTGCGTTTTTCGGCTTTTCGAATGTGGGTTATGAACCTCACATTAGAGCGGGTAATTTTATTGTGGTCAGAGAAGCGAACATTCGCGTGAAATATAAAATTTAATATACAGTACATACTCACATAACCGGGAAAATGTGGAACGTACTCCCTACCCATCTATTTCCTCCCAAGTACAGCCTGGAGTTTTTCAAAAGGGGCGTGAAATGTCTCCTATCAGGCCGGCATGGCATTCGCAATCCCCGTGCATCACTGAATGTCCATGGGCATCGTTAGACAACTACTTATTGATAAAGAAAAATGCAAATGTCGCGCTTTCCATAAAAAAACCGGCCAAGTGCGAGTCGGCCTAGCGCACCGAGGTTTCCGCACCACAAAAAAATAAAAAAAAAAACACGTTTGTTGTATGGGAACCCCCCTTAATTTTTTACTTTTTCTATTTTTTATTATTTGTTATATCCGCCATAATAACACATATTCTGTGAAATTTTCAACGGGCTACCTATTACGGTTCAAGAGATACAGCTCTCGAACGGATAGACAGACGGACAGACAGACAGACGGCGTCAAATTTAAGTGTGCGCGGTACCTACTATAAAACTAAATATTTTTGTATTTGGTTACCTGGGGGCCACTACTTCATAAAATTATAGTTGTCATCTTTCAGCATTTTTATATTATAATTTTCGGTAACATTCTAACAACGTGAACCAATTTAGTCATTATCCCTTTCGGTAATTATAAGCGCTGAGCAAAGGCTAAAATTATTAAGCCATTAATTAAGCAAATGTGACGGACGAACAGCTGGCCGCGCCGCCGCCGCCGCCGCCGCCACCCTCACTCAGGCAGGCCTCGTGATCATATTACTCGGGACGTGTTGTCACTGTGATTGCTCTGAACCTGTCTAGTGTCTCGTCACGTCCATGTATCTACCTCATGTACTTACAGTGAAACAATACTAAAATTATTCGCATAATTTGACATAATTTGTTAAATTTTTTTATGTAATCCAGTATGCGCGGCTGAGTCAGAGGGGCCAAAGCACATGCTCCGACAAGCCAATAATACGTCCGAGAAGGTGGGTGCCATAATGGACGAGACTTGCTTTTGGACTGCTGGCTATACTGGACTAGAGGAGAATACAGTCGAGGCTGCTATGCGGGCATCTTACATCCAGTACGGTGGTACCAAATTTACCCCGTGGGCTACAATTTGAGCCTACCACCCAGTAAGGGGTAAGGGAAGGGACCTACAGTTTTACACCGGTTCCGAACGGTGAAGTAGCAGGTGTAGATATTCACGTCAATATTTCCGCCAGAAAAAACCCATGTCAGCCGGAATCGAACCTCAGATCTTGAGATCAAGTGTCCAAGCCAAGACCGCGCCGACCACACACAATAAAAATAAATGTTAGCATAAAACATGAAAATAAATGCTTGTACTATAACCATTTATTTTCATGTTTGTTTATAAGAACGATTTAAATAGGTGAAATAGCACAATGGCTTATTTATTTAAGATGCCCAAAAACCTAAACTCGGAAAGAACCGCAAGAAAGCCAGTATTTTTACATCCATCGCCGCCGCCGCGCCGTCTCGTGCCGGCGGAAACTCACAATCGTATTAAAACGTCCATCACATCAAGTTTGGATTCAAGGGAGATATATCAAATATTTATTTCCATTTCGGAAGGTGCGCCTCGGTGATGGGATTACCGGTGGCGGAGGCGGCGGCGGCGGAGGCGCGCGGGGGCGGGCGGGGGCGGGCGGGGGCGGGAGCGGGGTTGAGGTAAACTGAAAAAGACTGAAACACGTGAGCCGTTCTCAGGGAGATTTACCACGCATCAAACGTGTCGGCGCTGCCGAGAGCTCCTCACACCTTCTCTGTACCTATACGCCTACTTACCGACGACGCGCGGGAGGGGGGGGGGGGGGGGGAGGGGGGAGGGGGAGTGAGGTAGGCCTCCGGCTCTCATCTCCCACTTAACTTGTGTCAATATGCTCGGATTCACAGACTCAGGATACTTTCTGAGAAAACAACTCTCTCATAGGTAGGCAATAAGTAAAATGCGAGACAGATTGAGAAAGTGTTTTCACGGAGATTATACGAGCACTACCTAACGCGGGAAACAAACAGAAGAACATCACAAGCGCTTTCCAATTTCCTTCCACATCTCAGAACGGCAAAGTTGCTGATATCTTAGAGCCTTTTTTTATTGCTTCCGTACTGGGTGGCTGTGCCCGAGGTCGAAGCCTCAGGCGCAGCCAATTTCACCCCCGAGGGGGTGCCAGTCCGGCTTGAAGGTGAACTAATGTCGCTGGGGAAAGGCTATTAACCGCCGATTTGAAGATTAGTGGATTGTGTAGGAGTGGGGAAAGATATTCACCGGGAGCCTGTTCCACACCTTTGCGGTGCGTCACAAGAAAGATTAGAAAATCGTGCAGTTCGAAGAACTCTAACAGGGGTAAGAGGGATAAGGGAAGCAATATCGTCAGAGCAGCGGACATAGTCAGTACCGATAAAACAGGCTCAGTGACCCAACGGTACGTCTGTGCTTTAGAGATTGAAGGTCTTTTGTGAGTACAGATTCACCAATGAGGCGAATGGCTCGTCGCTGAATATAACCCAAAGCTGAAAGAATGTACTCAGGGGAACCCTCCCAAAGATGACTGCAATATTCCATCACCGTCCATCATCATTATCAGCCTTTACAATGTAACCTTGTTCACGATCACGGAATATGGAAAATGTTCCTCAATTTTAACAGGCTAACCTAACAGGGTACCTAACTTAAATTAGCGTAGAATACAACTGAAACAGGTCACGAGTCGCGAATCGCGAGTTTATTGTTTAATGAACGAAAAAAAAAATTATTTCACTAATTCAAAGCAAACTCCTTCAAAGCGAGCTGCGCAATGCACAAGGCACGCCTTGCATAATGTATGCTGGTTGCGGTGATCACCGTACATACAAGGTACATTTCCACTATTTCGAAGAGATGTACATACAATCACTATTACCCACCTGACATTATCAGTTTTAAATATAATGTAAAACTTCATCTATCAGGGCAGATCGATAGCTTTTTTTTTTAAACACAATTTTATTAAAAAAACTGTTTAAAAAAATATTGCACCGACTTCAAAAAACAACTAGAACTGAAAAGTGTTAAATAATATATATTTTTTTTATGTAATCCGGTATGGGTGGCTCAGTCGGAGTGAACAAAGCGCATGCTCCGACCAGCCAATATCACCTCCGAGAAGATAGGTGCCATACTGGAGACTTCCATGGATTGGTGGCTATACTGGACTAGAGGAGAACACAACCGAGGCTGCTATGCGGCCACCTTACATCCAGTACGGTGGTACTAACCCAGTCGGCTACAATTAGAGCCTACGACCTAGTAAGGGGCAAGGGAAGGGACCTACAGTTTTACACCGGTTCCGAACGGTGAAGCAGCAGGTGTAGGTATGCACGTAATTTTTTTCGTCAGAAAAAACTCATTGGTACACGCCGACCGGATTCGAACCGCGGACCTCTCGCATGAGAAGCCGATGCCCAAACCACTCGGCCACCCGCCGCTTTGTATTCATATTCGTACCCTTGAGTTGAAGGCAGTACAAAAGCACAAAATTGGTCCATCTATCAATTTTTAAGTGTTGATAGATGATAGTCTCCTGAAAATTGATAGATGAGACAGAAGAGTGATCCTATAAGGGTTACGGTTTTTGCTCTTTTGAGGTAAACCCTAAAAATTGAAGGTTTTGCAAAAAAATTAATTTTATTAGCTGATTATATATTTAGGTCGATATAGCTCTTTTTATTACTTTTTATTTTTGTATCGATTCGTAGTTTTGCAATAAAAAAATCTAAATGGAATTTTCGCTTTACGACTTTCCGTATGATTCATCCTGCTCCTACCCGAAAAAACGGCATGTCGCTATCTTGCTTGCACCCATGGAATTTGCACCGTGCTCGCTTCCCTTGTATGGCGCCTTAAGTCTTTTCAGGACCCTAAACCGGCGAGAGAGCAGTTCTTACCCCGCGCTACGCACAAGTTAAACGACTCTGTAATCCCCGAATGCAGTCGTTACGTACTTTTACGAGGCTAACGCCAGTAAAGTATGTGGCTCGCGGTAAAACAATAAATAAACACTGTTATTCGCAGCCTCTGAGCTCTTCTTACAACAATATAGATAAGCCGACATTGTAACGCGATAAGCATTAATCTTAACGGAGCTGCAGCCACCACCGGGGCGCGCGGTGCGGCGCCGGCGGCGGCGTGCAGGCACACCGACTGTGAGACGCCGACAGTGCAGCCGGAGGCGACGCCGACGCGGTGTTGGCGGTGCGGTGTAGGTAGATAGTGCTTTGTGTGATGGAATTTGAACCCGGCCGTTCACATTCGATGTTCAATTATAAAGGGGTTTTCAATAGGAACGCTTGAACTTTGACGGCGTATAGCGGCCATCTTGGAAAAGTGACAGCTGTCAAATTTGGCGGGAATATCGTCGCGACATTTCACCACGGAAAGCTACACGCTTGAACAACGCGTAGAAATTGTTAAAATTTATTATCAAAATCAGTTCTCTGTTCACCTGACATTCCGTCCTAACATTCGTCCTTCCGGAACATTTGTCATCTCGCGTGGTAGCGACATCAACTGGCCACCGAGATCGTATGACTTAACACCGCTCGACTACTTTTTGTGGGGCTACGTGAAATCTCTGGTCTATGCAGACAAATCACAGACAATTGCCGCCTTGAAGGCCAACATAACTCGCGTTCTTCGTGAAATTGAGCCCTATTTATTTATGCGAAGATGTCGTCCAAAATTGGTCCACCAGGATACGCCACCTAAAGCGGAGTCGTGGCAGCCATTTGGTTGAAATTTATTCCATGCATAATGTCATCGAATGTCCTTTCAAATAAAATAAAAATTGTGGCAATATCACATAAACAGGTTGTTTTATTTAATTTAAAAGTTCGAGCGCTCTTAATGAAAAACCCTTTATTATATTGCGTGTCCGCACTAACTTTTTGTTTTGTTTGAGTTTCTTCAACTTTCAGGCGTTTTATTCCCAGTTGAAGTATATTAATTTTAAACAGTGAATTAGTGTATTTATGATCGCAACCCTGTGTGTGTGAAATAATATAAATGAAAGACGACTAATTAACTTAATTAACTTAAATAACTTAAATAACTTTATTCCTTTTTTGTGGATTGTGTAAATTTTAAGTTTCCACATAATTTGAAACGGTGTAACTATTTTCAATATAATATATTAGATATACTCTAATCATGCAGTATGACCCGTCAAGACAAGACAAGTGATAATAGACCAAATTTTAAATAGCTTGCCTTTTTTACTAAATATAGGGCAGCAGATCAAAACCCTCGTCCGCACGTGAATCCGCAAACTCCGCGTCGATCTTTCTATAAAAAAATTCAAAATAATCGAGCGACCGGTGAACGCATTTGGGTTGCCAGTTAAATGCGAACGTAAAACGCCAACAATAAGACCAATGTTAAAAACCGTTTTGCCCCTATATGCCGTTTGCCCCGACTTCCCCTAAGTATTATATAAGTAGCTATTCTACAAGTTATTCTGTCGAGAGAATGTCCAGACGTGTACGAGAGCGACGTTGCTGAACATCTATAAAAAGGATAATACGAAGCAACGGCCGTGTAAATCAAAGTCGCGGCTAGCTGTACAAGTTCACTAGCTAGAGAGAGGCAGGGCGAGCCTGAGTCTGGGCAGGCGACGACGGCGGCGGCGGCGGCGGCGGCGCGGGTCGACGTCAGAACACCCTGTACCGGAAAATTTATTGGACGGCTCTTAGGTAATTGTTGGGTGAATTTACATAGGAAAAGTCTTGTCGGACAACTTAATTCAGGCTGCAGCTCCGAGGAAGTTTACTGCGTCCGCTCGCGCCGCCGGGAGCGTGCGCTGCCGAAAATAGAATGCGGATATTAAAGTTTGGAAGGAAGTCATAAAACTATGTAAAACTTACTTATCCACGCGTGTCAGCCGTAAACACAGATTTGGCCAACTACTGCTTTGTGCAGATGTACCCACCTCAGTAGTGTCCTGCACCCGCCGCCGCGCCCCTATACACTCCCGCCCGCCCTAGCGTTGTGAGCACGAATATGAAAGGACTTTTCAATTTTCAATGCTGAAACACGAACAATTCGCGTTATTATGTTATATTTTCCTCATACGAGTATACTGCAACTAAGTATTTTAAGTGCGTGCGTGCAGTAACTCCGTTAATATTGTTGTGCACTTTTATTGTTTTGGAAAATTTTTACACCTTCGCGAAATTTATTTTAATTTTTGCTTAATATTTGTAATATCAATAACCCAATGATGAACGTTCTATGTTGTGTACGCCAGGCTGAGCCGACCAGATGTTCAGCTGTACAGAATATGACCTTCATTATTTAAAGTACCTAGATATCACAACAAGGTACATTTCGGTTTTCATGAGTAATTTGGAACGATAAATTATTTTCAACAAAATATTGAAAATACCAACTCGGGAGGACGAAAAATTGTAATAATACCAGGAATTCCACACAATGATTTACATACATCACACTAAGCGTCGTGTTACCAACTACGATCACAACACCGATAGTTGGTATCACATTACACCTTCATTCACAGCGAACACCCTCCGCGCCCCACCCCCGTCGCGCGGCCGCTGCCGCCGCCGCCGCTTTGTCGGCTGGCACGCGCGCGGTGCGCCGCCGCCGCGCCGCCGCCGCCGCCCGCCACTCATATGCAAATCAAACGAAATGTAGCCACACTGCGGTAAGTAGCCGACACGCGATTACACTAGTTACTAACAGACAGGCATAGAGTGGACTCCTTCATCCAGTGTGTTAGACGTCACGGCGACAGCGACGACACGGTTCCGTACCACGGAACCCTCGCTGTATTGTATACCGCGTTTATGTTAACTGATGAATTCTGATTGTGCGTTCTACTTATTTCATTTTAGGGTTCCGTATCTGTACGGGACTCTATTACTAAGCCTACGCCGGCGTCTGTCTTACCTTTAAAGGGCTATATTTTTTTACCGTAATAGGTTGCCGGTTGAATTTTTTTATAGAATATGTGTTATAAATAATGGCGGATATACTAAGAAATAATAAAAATAAACAAAACGTTAAATATTAAGGGGAGTCCCCATACGAGAAACGTGTTTTTTCAACGTTTTTTTTCTTTGTTATTGCTGTATCGTAAAAACGGTAATGCACACAAGCGTCAAACTTGGGGTGATTAGGTATATAGGTGCAAACTCTAAAGTAAAACGACAAATAACAAAAACCGGCCAATTACGTACGGGTACGGAAGCCATGTTGCGCGAGTCCGACTTGCACTTGGCCGATTTTTTTGGTTGGTTCGCCAACAGCGACAATTTGGGTTCAATAAACTTGAATAAATTTTCCGGAGAATCTGGTTGCCAACCCAAGCCAACACAGCACGCACATGCGCATAGTTGGTTTGCCTAATCGCCTACCGATCGAGTAATCAGCGCTTTATTTTGAAGGGAAAGTCTCTTAGGACTGTATAGTGTTATTTCTTTTATTAAATATGCTTAGCTCCGTAAATATGATAAGCTGAGCTCCGCTCACGGCAACTTTTCCAAATTTTTCCCCTAAAAACTTATTCGGAATATTACGAACATTAAAAAACAAATTAGTCAAATCTGTCCAGCCGTTCTCAAGTGATGCGGTTACCAACGAACACCATTTCATTTTTATTTATATAGATTACGCCTGCAATTAATTTATTAATTCTGCACGTACATCCTCCATGGTCTACCAGAAACATAAATAGGGAAGAACCGATTTTTGGTAGTGCTGCGCCTTAGCAGAGCTTATTCCCAAGAAATATTATATGTGAAAACTAAACGAGACAGGTACTGCCATAGGAGCTGCGGCGAACGCGAAAACACCATCAGATATGGCTGCTATAAGGCGGCTATTGCGCGACATCATTAGTGAAATTGGCGAGGGCGGACGCCGAGATTATGTTGGCGTGTGCGTCCGTGAGCGAGGGTGTGCGCCTGAGTGTGCACGGGAGAGGAGAGTGGGTGCAGGGCGGACGGGCTATAACGCCGGCCGCGGCCGACGAACTACCCAATTATGACAATTGTCAAGACTAGAATCTAGCTTTTATCGCCGCTGGGAATCTAAATGGACGTTTTACGGTCTAAAGGCACGGCTCGGGACGCGGAGCCCGGCTCTGGGACGCGACGCGCGACGGTTCACCCCTCGCCTCGTTGTTACACGCCCTAATGTGATTGTTTGCATTGCAAACTCTCCTTTCGATGCTTCGAGCTGTTAGTTCGGCGCGAACGCAGTGCGCATTGCTATACGTGCCGCAAAGCGTTTTGAATTCAAAATTTGCGTTTGAATTTCATCTTATTCCAGTTTGTACGTAATCATTACAAAGCTTATTATTTTCGCTTACTCTGTGCATGAAACTAGTGATTATGTCAAAATATTCGGAGGCTACATTTTCAAATGATACGGGAACGTTACATACCTGATGCAGGAGCAGTAATAACAGTCATGTCTTTGATATACTCACATGAATCATTAAACTACTCGTATGTACCTACGTAGTTTTAGCAATACCGAAGAACTGAACACACAGAATAGGAATTTTCACACATTGCATTTAACCCCCGACGCAAAAAACGGAGAGGTGTTATAAGTTTGACGCGCGTGTGAGGGTGTGTGTTCGGGTGTGATGGTGTGTAACTCCCAAACGGATGGACCGATTTGGATGCGGTTTTTTTTATTAAGAAGCTTGTTCAATCGGGATGGTTCTTAGCTATTGTAATCAACTAATCAAGTAATTAAGTAATAAAAAAAATATTATCTTAAAATTTGGACCGATTTGCATGCGGTTTTTTTAAAAGCTTGAAATAAAAGTTAAATTACAAATTTAAAAAACCGGGTCGGGCCCCTAAAACGTCAAAAACTAATTTCCGTCGACTTACGTAAAGGCGTCGGGGGAGCGCTAATTAAATAAAATATAAAAAAACTCAGAGCTGCGCGGGAATTTACTTAGCGGTCTACCGCTAGGTAGACGTAGGAGTCGGTCCGCCGACTCCTTTATGTATGTAAGTCGACGGAAATTATTTTTGACTTTTTAAGGGTCGGGGGTTTTTTTAATTTGTAATTTAACTTTTACCCTGCTACATTTGGTCGGCGTTCACTCCGTATTTATGATTTTTCATGAAAACCAGTATGGGGATGTGCCGAGGAGGGGCCGAAACAGTCAAATCCACCATCCAATCCATCTAAGTTGGAGTCACTTCTAGGTATTTATAAGGTGTTTCGTTAGTAATGTCAAAAATTTCGGGAGGGTTACATACACACTCAAATAAACACGTTACGCAAAAAAATAATTATGTTTTTAGCATTACTTTTCGAGAAATTTAACAAAACATGTTTGCTACCTAAACATAAACCTGTGTGTAACACTAGGTAACTTGCATTTTACGGGGTCAATGACCGTACTATGTTCAAACGCAGAACAGCTGTTTGTTGTAAGAAAGTCACAAGGTCACCATGATTGGTTTTTACAGCTACTTATTTAATTTTATTTTTTTGTTAGGAGAAAAAAATATCCTATAAACATATGTTTTTTTTTGCGTAAAGTGTTTGTTTGGGTGCGTATGTAACCCTCCCGAAGTTAATGACATGACTAACGAAACACCTTATATTATTTTTTTGAAGGCCAGCCGAGTCGCCCTGTTAATTTAATTATTTATCCTGACACAATGAAGGTACGGTGAGGACCGTTGCCGCCGCAGGTAGTCCGTAAACCTATCTAGATACAACTCGTTTATATTTACAGTTCGTCCTCCGCAAGCCATAATGCGACACTTTAGATAATTGCGTATATAATCACTGAACATTTCGACAGATACGACGACGGACCCTCGCCCCGTAAGCCCGGCAACTGAGTCGAGATAAGCCCGTGTCTATACAGCCTACCTACGATTACATTCTGTTCTCTACCTATCGTATCTACATTATATTTACGACATCGCACGTCGTACAGGCTCGAGAAAAACGTAGACCAAACCTTTGTCTTATGACGTAGACCAAACCTTTGTCTTATGATATGACGTATGTACATACCCCAGATAAATGTCGATCATAATTTTGATATATGATTGCACATAATAAATTCATCAATAACATTAAATGGATGTAAAACTTTAACAGAGTCTAAAACGTTGTAAGGATAATTTTAGAGTCATTATTTAACATTATTAAACACCTAAGTTATTTAAAATTAATACGTAAGTAGACTTTAGATAGCTTTTAGAATACGTCACGTCTATATAAACAGGACTTTCCGGAGACAGGTTGGCAGTATTCTAATTTAAAACCTATTAGTTAGCTATTGCCCTTGCCGTTTTAAGCGTATTCGTTACAGACAGACAGATATGTATTTTATATACGTATAATAGTAGAAAATATGATGGATAGCCGATGAATAGATCGCATTAACGCAGTAATTTCTTTCAGGTCATGACAAATGTGTACCACGAGAAACGGTAATTTCAACAATTCATGTGCGGTAATAAATGTACTGTTTTCAATTAAAGAGGAATATAAAACGTCGGAAATACGTGCCGCCCGCCCGCGCACGCGCGATTACTCTCCTACAAAGGTTAACAGTTTTATGACTTCCAAAATACTAATTGGGTCCCGAAGCACCTGTTCATTAAATCAAGTAAATTAACAAATAATTGAAATCAATTTACTTCGATGTCGTAGGTTCCAGGACGCAACGTACTTTGCATGTTATGTATGAAACATATTTTATATAAGTATGTACATAATATGCACATAAGCTATAACATTCTGTGGTAGCCAGAATGGGTGCTATACCTATATAATGGGTCCTACCTAATGTCTGCACTACCCTTGCCTCTCCACTTTCTGAACCAAAGTTCGAGAGCGGAGGCGGCCTGCTGCAGCAACTATGATGCGCAGGATGCTCTTTTGTTTCTCTGGATATAAATGTATATTTCTATCATTCTCCTCTATGTTTTCTTCATGTCTCATTGTTATTTATTGTTCGGTGTGCAATAAAAAATTCCTATCTATCTATTTATCTATATACTACACCGCCCTCCTCCCACCTCAAGTGTTCAACCACGTGTCTTGTCGAGGACGACAGAGAAATAGTATTGACATCCACAGTCCTTCACGTCTCTCCAGCTCGGATCGGAGTCGGAAGGGGAGAAGTTGAATTAATCTTCTTTAATGTCATAGACAAACGGAAGTAAAAAGCGGAAACGGTCAATTGGAGCAAACAACTCTCCCTGACCACCCCTAGGCACACCCTCACCTCCTCACTACTACCCGCCAAGACCTCGGTAGACCGGGGTGATCGTCGATACCCCCAGCTAATGAAATACGAAGATTGGCATGAACTCTTCCACACAAAACGATGGAGATTGTCATATGAAGACCAAGGCAAAATTTTAATGTTCTGATAATTTCGATAAGTTCTATTTTAACCCTCGACTCAAAAGGACGTTTGACGACTCTCTCTGTCTGTCTGTCTGTCTGTGTCTGTATGTGGTATCGTAGCTCCCAAACGGATAGGCCGATTTGTTTGCGATTTTTTTATGAGAAAGCTAGATTAACCGGGATGGTTCTTAACTACGATGACGATCAGGTCAGCCAAGGATCATCGCCGCTTTTCCTAATTGGTGAAGGGAACTCTACTGTAAAATCGAAATGTATTACACTTTCTCTCGTCGCCTTTAGGTAAATAAACGGAAATGATTACAAAATTACGCATATTAATACTAATTTATGTACTTGTAACGTAACATAACCCAACCTAGCAACATTATTACAAGTTAAAATTACTTCTCTTAAAAAGCTTGAAATATAAGTTAAGTTACAAATTTAAAAAACCCCGGAGACATCAACAACCCTTAAACAGTAAAATAATGTCAGCTTAGTTAATTAAAGGTGTCGGGGGGCTGCTAATTAAAAAAAATCACTCGGTCTCCGACGCCTTTAATTAACTAAGCGGAAATATTTTTTTTACTTTTTAAGGATTGTTGACGTGTCGGTTTTTTTTAAATTTGTAATTTAACTTTTATCAGTAACGAAATGGTTTAGATAATTCTTGGCACTTACATAATATGAGCGCACTTAAAGTTGGTGAAGCGAGTTAGTGACGAGATTATTAAGTATGTGGTTGGGATTTTGGTGAAATTAAATAAAATAAAGAAATACATTTAGATGTTTCAAATATAATGCTAACATCGTATACTAATACGCGAACGCACATATAATATAAACTTCTGAAAGCTCGTCAAGACCGTTGAGAGTATCTAACTTTTGTGAAGACATACATCAATACAAACAGACGATAAACCGTCTCATTCAACTTCACTTAACTTTCAGTCCTGTAACGATAGAGATAGAGTTAAGTTTCGCCCGAGCCGACAGCGCCAGAGGTCGGCCAGAGGGAAGAATTTCGCTTTCTTTTTATCCCCAGTTAAAGTTCATTCAGAATTAATTTCTTATTACGACATCGAATCGCTGTTCACTTGTGTGGCTCAGAAGTGACGTATTTGGCTCTGATAGCTTGCCAACAGACCAACGGGAATTGTTCTTGGACAGGATATGAAAAAAAAAACAACGTGCTGGTGAAAGGAAATCGCACGTGGACCCGTAATTTAACAAAACGCAATGGTTAATAAATACATTTAAACTAGAATGGAATATAATAAAATAGAAATATGTACTTTAATGCACACAAATATCGTAATAACGATACAAAAAGAAAACGCACATAACTTATAGAAAATAATTCAGAGAGAAACAGAGACAAATGCGGACTTATCATTAATAGTGATTTCCTCCAGTCAACCTTAGCGTCATGAGAAGTAAGTGAAAATAATAGAAGTAAGGCTAGTGAAAACATTGAAAACAGATAATCAGAAGGTACATTACAATAAATCAATATTATATACACCTTATAACTACGTAAGTAAGTACTTACCTAACCACACTACATACTTTTACGTCTTAATATAACCTTATACTTTGGTTCCATGGCCTGAATTCGGGAAATTATCGAAACCGCAATATTTTATCGCCCCCCGGGCATTCTTCTCCCGCGGGCTCCGACTCCACTATAATCCTCCGTTAACGAGCATTCATTAAGCTCTATCTAATCCCAGTCACCTCGTGAGTACGTTAGGTAGAGTTGCGTGTGTCGTCCGCACCCCCGCCCCCCGCCACCCCCGCGCCGCCCCCGCGCCGCCCCCGCGCCTGTACGCAACAGATAAAGATGAGCTCGCCCGCTCACCCCCTCTCGGCCGAACTCGACAATGCCTTCGCCGAAAATAGGGAACGCTATTCGAGACGCGGGCGCGGGAAATACGTAGGAACAAAGATGTAAGTTCAGATGTCAGACGCGTAGTGGCTTGCGGAATGGCGAGTAACGGATTATTATCCCGCTGACGCGAGCGACGGTACGATGTTATTGAGATTCTATTTAGATAAATAGACCGCCCTTCTGTGCTCACTTTTGCGCCTCAAATATCAGCGGCTACTACTCCCATATCATTTTGTGAAAATATATGGAACAAATCGAAAGGGTATTGTGAATTAACACCTAGTTATATTCCAGTTACTTATAAATAATCAATCAGTGCGTTCTGCCAGTAATGACGTACGGAGCGGAAACGTGGACCCTGGCGATGGGCCTGGTCCACAAATTTAAATTCGCTCAGCGAGCTATGGAAAGAGCAATGCTCGGCATTTCTTTGACCGATAAAATCCGTAACTACGTGATACCTCAAAGAACTAAGGTAGTCGACATTGCAAAGAAAATAAGCAAGCTGAAGTGGCAGTGGGCTAGGCACATCTGTCGCAGACCCGACAACCGATTAGACGGGTACTCGAATGGAGGCCACGTACAAGCAAACGTAGCGTGGGACGCCCCCCGGCTAGGTGGACAGATGACCTAAAAAAGGTAGCCGGGAGTGGATGGATGAGAAGAGCGGAAGACCGTGTGTGGTGGCATGCCTTGGGAGAGGCCTATGTCCAGCAGTGGACCGATGCAGGCTGATGATGATAAATAATCATTTAATTAGCACTGTGAATAAAACCGACTCGAAAGAAATAATAAATATTTGGCCGTTTATCTCGGAGCATTCCGTACTAAAGCAGCCGTTATAAATTAAATACCAACGAGGCACTTACTAATAACTTTCATCTCGTTGATCCTTTTAAGCCGCTACAGCTCGCCACAAATATTTCACTTTGACTAGTTCCCTCAAGCCCGCTCTCATGTCCGCAATTAAGCCATAATTAAATTCCCTCTTTTGTGAGCATTAATATAAATTTACCAGAAAAATTGCCCTGTAAAAATGTCAAGTGCGCCTGAGAGCTCAAGCTGAGCACTTCTAACGCGAGTTCATCTCCGAAGCGCTATATTAAATTTTATTATATTTCTTCTGTCGACGCCCTGTTAAGCGGTCCCATTCTCAATCAGAGCAGATTTGGCAGCAATTACGTGCGAAGTGCTCAGTCAGCCTGCGGGCGTGGTGCCCCGGCCGTCCGCCCCGCCCCGCCCCCGCAGGCGTAGGGCGCGAACGCCGGAGTCAGCAGTCACGCGCCCTCGCTCCCTCCGCACCGCCGCCGCCGCGCCGCCGCCGCTGATCGCGCCTAAACAATGTTCACACTCCCCCCTAACGTGCATTTGGAAATCACGCGACGAGCCCTTTACCACATACAATATAATTGAAGGCGTTTTAAAGGTAAACTCTGGTCGTGGTCACCGGTCTGCCGGATCGGGACCCCCAGGAGTTTGAGTATAAGCCGTGGCTTAGGATTCCGTGCTCAGTATTTTTCAAATTACGAGTGAATTTGCCTCTAATTGTAATTATTGTGTCGCGCTGAGACGTCGCGTCGCCGCGAGGCGGATCTGTAGCCCACCCTAGCCCCGGCTGATGTCACCACTACAACCGCGATGCCGACGCCGCGCCCGCCGGTTCCGCGTTGTCGTCAACGTCTTCGAGATGACAGCTATTACGAGATAGAACACAAACGCTGACGTGTTCCGCCATTATTATTATTTAGCATGAAATTACAATTTCAACGTCGGATATTTTATTCATTCTGCTCAATTTTAACGTTTCGCGTCGGGTCTCCTCGTCGACAAAAGATGAGTTCTCCCGACACGGGGCGCGGCGGAGGCGGCAGCGGCGGGCGCTTGTTGTTTACTACGGTTTTTTTTCATCTTCATTTCCTCGCGCTTTTAACGAGTAGGAGGTAACGATGAGCTTTAAACCGGTCTTCCTGTCCGGGATATTAATTAAGGTTTATTAAAGCGGGAAGGGTGGGCGGGTGCGGGGAGCGGGGGCGGGTTGCCAGCGCGGTTAGGGACGAGACGTGCAGGCAGCGGCGGCACCATACCGGGAGGTGTGTGTGAAAATATTCATATTGCTAAATGAAAAGGTTCACCCGGTGAGTTTAGAATGTGAGGAATGCAGACCGTCCCTCTGTCCGTCGCCTCCTCCGCGCCGCCCCGCCCCGCACTGCCGCCCCGCGCCGCCTTGCCACCCCCACCCACCGGCGCCATGTCGCTTTGATCAATACAACCAGGCTAGTGACACCGATAACTATCTATAACAAGACAGAATAGACGACAGTCCGTTCTATTTGTGTGCTGCAATCCAGGGAAGTCTACGGTATGGCACCTACCTTCTCGGAGGTGATATTGGCTGGTCGGAGCATGTTACAGCTGGTCGCGCAATTACATACTATATTAAATTTAAATAATAATTACTATAATTATATATACAACTCTTAAGTGAATAATTTTTGCTTCATTATTTGAAGCAACAAACCACTACGATTGTGTGACAATGTGACAGATAGAGACACATATTTGTAACAATCTTTTGCCCGCGGCTTGGCTTCGCGTGACTTTTGCTCGCAGCCACCAACGTAGCATTATGATTCATAGCCTAAAGAATGTAACAGTGTAAACCGTATGTAAATTGATAAAGTGGTTCTCGAGTTATATATTGACGAACGTTACACGGCCGGTCGCTGCGCCGATCGCCCGTAGGAGCTTCGCTTTATTTATTAGGATATCGTATTTTTTCGCACCATTTACATACCTGCTCGGCGAGTTATGACGCTCCTATGCTTCCGACCTCAAGTCTAGCGTGTCCAGGTCTCCCAGCTCTAGCATCACATACAATAACATACACAAAACTCCGCGCCCACCGCCCACGCTGAGGAGAGTACGGAGGACATCTATTACATAATTATAGTCAGTTTATTTAAAAAATTTAGGATTTTAGTCTTCTTTCAGATATATAAGGTCTTTCATTAGTAGGTAACGATACGCTAAGGGGTGTATGTGTATCAGATACTGATCACGTTCCCATACCAATTTTTTTTTTACGATATCAAAAACGTACTCACTCCTCAAATTTAATACGTGAAGTGCGCGTATTTCACCTTAACAATAATGTCGTAAAAAAATGGTATGGGAACGTGATCAGTATCTGAAACACATACACCCCTTAGCGTATCGTTACCTACTATTGAAAGACCTTATATAAGTTTTAGTTAGATAGTTGAGTTCTTACAATAGTTTATTATTAATAAAATTATAGTTTTTCAACTTCGACGTTTCAACAATTTATCTGCACGATCTCACATCAAATTTTCTCATAATCTAAACTTTACTCAATGTGAAGACTGAAACATATGGAAGTGTGAGACGTCGGTTATGGGGGTGGGGAGGCAGCACTCGGGTAACTTGATACTTCCCGATGCCGATATAAGTCTCGGGAGTAAAATAAGTAATGTTTTATGTTTTGACAAATCTTCGAAGTTGTTTAGCCCGCCCGGAACAATTTGACTAACTTTCTAAATATACGTAAACGGTCGGCAAACTTTCAGAATGTGACAAATTATTTCTTCTCAAGGAAAGTAATATATTTTAATTGAGGTATGAACTAAAATATAAAATATATTATAGTAATATATTTTATATTTTAGTTCATGAATTCGTTTCAAAGGTTGAATGGAAGAAATCTCTGTATGGAATAAGTTCGCCTTTACACCTCATTTATTATTATTATATCGTGCATGTCTTTCTTTCTATGTATCTATAAATTCATGAACTAGGTAGATATGCATATATTTTTATCATTTATTTAAATCATATTAATGTTTATTTATCTATTTCATATTTATATATGTTCAAATGAGTTTCATTTAATGCACTACGTATTAAATGTCGGCAAACTGATGGTAACTTGATAATAAAAAAATAAGAAATATAAATCCTTCTAGCACACTCTACTATACGCATAGAAAAGTTAGAGATAGTGATCACAGCTTCCCGCTGAGCCTTTTCAGCGGCAGGTAGAGAGGAGTTGCCGCGGGACTTGGTCATACAATATTCCGTCGAAGTATCGCGTTACAAATTGTGAGTGCAGCCGCCTCCGCCGCCCACACCGCCCCAGGTGCATTTACACAAAATGCTTTATGCTCAGATATGTAGAAAGCAAAACTCAAACGACTATAACCAATCAAACGTTGTGATTTTATTTCGCGAACTAAGTATATAAATATACATACAAACAATAATTTATATTTTTGTACTTTTATATACAAGGTACTAAGTACTAACAAACTGTTAGTTCTTCTTCGCATTGAATTAGAACTGGCGGAATTTTCGCCGTATTCCAGCGTAGGTAATAAGGATGAAATTATACAATAAACAATATCTAATAGATTTATTTGGACTACTACACTTTGTAGGCACTACCAGTTTTTCGATTGATCGAACTACTGGAAAAAAATAATTCCATTCTGTATTGAATTGAACCATCACGATCGTCCAAAATAAAATTGATCATATCTCTAAATTACAAGACTAAATTCGTAACTTATAGGTAACTTGTAGTTGAGCTGAAACCTAAAATTCGGAATTTAATCACATTTTAAGATTCCATATTTTAAGAAAGCCGAAATTCTTCCTGCTGCTGCCGTGCCGTGTACTAGTAGTTAACCAAACAACCTAGAGAGCTCGCCCGCCGCCGCCGCGCCGCCGCCGCCGCTCTAAGCGAGCAAAATAACTTCCGTCGACAAGTTGGAATCGACCGCGACAAAGACTATTAGATCTACTTGAAAGAATGGAAAGTTATAGCCTTTTGGAAAATGGAGTGACTATCACGAAATCACGACCTATTAACTACCTACATATATAAAAAACTACCTTTATAAAATAAACCACCTAATGGCACGACATTGTATCGTGTATCGTGTGTACACAAAATCTAAAATATAAGACAACGTGAATTTATTATTATTTTATTTTCATATAAATATAACATACCTATTATTTTATAAATTGTATAGAAAAAACAATATAAATAAATAAAAAAAAGCAGTCAAATGCGAGACGAACTCGTGTGGAGAAGGTTCCGTACCATCCCGTTTTCCGTGAAAATATTATTTAGACCTGTAAATTATAAGAAAGGACCTATATTCGAATATTTTTTTTTCGGATTTTAGACTCAGTTTCGGAGATGTTAATTATTTGTTGACAAACCAAAAGTGTAATGCATACATGTACATATTATGTATATGTATGTTATATGTTAGTTAGGTTAGGTTCACAAATAGGTGCACTTTACATGCGGCAGTGCTTTTATTACGTTTGCACCTCAAAAGTACGAGGCGTAGGTGTTTAATCCTAACTAAACTGCATACGAACGATTAGTATAAGGTTTACACATTACAAGTAGAGAGAGCTTTTGCAAGCAAAGCGTATTAAAAGCCCAAGACGCTTTCCCAGCGCAGGGCGTCAGCCGCGTTGCTTGATTTAAACAGCAATTTAGGAAACCGCTGGTAATTGTTCAACCTGAACTTTATGTTTGCCTTTGACGTATCATTAATAACGAAATGTAACTTGGCACACGCGACGGGTCGCCCGACTCGATCGGCGGGGTCGCAACTAGTCGCAAGGCGCCCGACCGAGTTAGTCGCCCTCCACTATCGACTGCGGTAGGCAGTTTAGTTCGAAATACAATTTATGACTCTGCCGTAGTGCGTACTATCTGTCTTCCTTGTTACTGTTGGAGAGCGAACTTTGTTACCATTGTGTAGTATTCAAACTTATTGAATAATATATATATATTATAGTACTGACTCATAAATAATGAAGATAAGGAGTGACTGAAACATATTTAGTTATGATATGAATTCCCTAAAATGAATAAAAACAAAACTTTGAAACTTTTTAGTTCCTTATATTTATTTATTTATTCTAAAAACACTACAGCCAAAGCTGTCATACCATATACTAGGCGTATACATATAGGTAAGAGAAAAAAAAAACTAACAAAAAACAAGGGTCTCGAGGTAATTTTACCGATAGTTAAGATTGTGTTGTAACAGTGTTCTTTACATTGTTACAAAAACGGTTACCGTTACCTCCCGGTGGAGGACGTTAGAACATACTAATTCAAATACACTTGTACAGAATATATTTAGCCTTGTAATAAGTTTTGGAATTAATATGTTAGTTGTAAGAGGCGGTTTTAATTTAATAGATAAATGTTCATTCTGGGATATTGAGATTTATTTTTGTATGTCTTTTTTTATATGTTCTTTCTTCTTTAATATATTTCCGAATTTCGGAAGCATAAGTCTATACAATGTACCTAAATAAGTAAATATTTTAACGGTTTTTTTATTGAAAGCGCGACATTTATGACGCCGAACCATCCATAAGGTGTATAACGACGCCCATGGGCACTAGGTCGAATATCTTATTTAATTACACATATTATTTTCTTGGTACTAATTTTTCGATTTTGATTTCGTTTGTGTTGCGTACAGCTCAGTACCCTGCAAGTAGGCGTTGCGTTTAATACTTATAGGGTTGTAAAGTTATTATAAATGTATAATAGATGCCTCGCAAGCACCACCAATATTACAAAGAGCAATAACAGATGTTACCCTAAATAAGTGTCGAATGCGCTTCGTTTACAACTCGGTCTAGTGAGTATCTACCGGTGACGTCTTGCAACAAATATCGTGCGATCGCTCGTGCAACAGATCGCGTCGGTCGTCGGTCGCAGGATCTAGCGAGCGCGCTCGGGGAACTCCGCCGCGTAATCCGCTGACTTGCAATCCCCTTTCCGCCCGGCACCTGCCGTGGGCGCCCTCGGTCGAGTCGGCGCTGAAACGACTAATCATTGTGTAAAAGCCTCTAACGGAACCGCGGCGGCCGCCACGCTCCGTGGACTAACGCTTTCAAACTACTCGCGATTCAATAGTTTGAGTGTTGAAGCCGGCAACTTATGTATTTAAAGCGGATTATATTGCTGATGTACTTACCTCGTTCGTTACATAATATACTTTAGGTGTAATTTGTGTACAAGTGTATACTGGCTGTCTCAGTTTGACCGGAAAAATAAAGGTGAGGTGTCGTGGGGCACCCGACAGAAGGGAAGCTTCTTACGCTTTGTACATATTTAAAATACAATTATTAATTTAATTTAGATCAGTAAAGCGCCATCTATGTGATATTCCTTTCAACTTATAAAATGGTTCGACTTCAAAATACTCTTATAGATGGCTCCGGGCAGCGCAGCCAACGTTCCACATTGGCTGGGCAGCGCTACGCGCTGCACTTTTTGTGAATTAGGCCCCCATATAAATTGTGCGTTTAAAAGCTTCACTTCAAAGAAATACTTTTTTGAAGCGTATTCGAGGAATGATGTGGAAGCAAATCCGGTCGAGCTGGGATATAATATAATATATAATAAGTAACCTAATATAATAAGTAATTATAACGATTGTATAATATTCTACATTCTATAAATAAATGTTTTACTTTACTTCAATTCTCACTAAAACAACTTTATAATTTTAATCATGAAATTGTGTATTCTGTAAAAATCATTATTATATTGGTTTAACATATTTGAGATAGGATTGTTTCATAATAAGTTTACATAATATAAAACTAAAGTTAAATCAAACTTTACATATGTACACAGGCTGAGTTTAAAACAGCACGAAATCCGCATTCTGTGCAGATTTTGTTGTCAGAATAAACATACTGAAGCGCGAATAAAATTAATATGGATGGAGAGTACATTGTGTAGGTAGATGATGCCAAGTTGAAGGCGTGCCCCCCCCCCCCCCCCCCCTCCCCCTCCCCCTTTCCTCTTCCATCTGCGTCCACCAACACCCCGCACGCCCCCACCGCCGCGCCGCCGCCGTCTAAACTCGAGTCCCTATCTCTCACCTAACGTAACGCGACACGGAAATTGGACTTTCGTTCTGTCGATTATTCATGTTACGATAATATTGATTCACAAACTCAAACTAGAAACTTTCTACACCTATAATTATTTTTTTCTAAAGCGGCGTAAACCGTGCGTCGTCGCATCTACTCGTATTTACGCCCGTTGTTTAGAGAGTAGAATACATTTGCTACTGCGTTGTGCCAAAAGTTTTAAGCTGGTTTAGTGCAGGCAGACTCAGGTTACGACTGTTCGACACCCGCTAGCGACTCACCTTCTCTAGATGTAAATATTCATAGCATGAACAAAAAGCCATTTAGTGTAGAGGAAACTGAGCCGGATCTGTTTTGCATAGCTTCAATGTAAGATAATTGCGTAGCTCGCTGCCGCTGCCTCCTCTCTCAAATAACAATAATTACTCATTAATTATACCGCAAAGCGTGGCGACTCAGCTCATAAACACTTTATATATGCTGCATTGCTGAACGCAAAATGATACATTCATTAAAACATAGCCAACAGTCCTTATTTTTATTAGTGCTGGGAAAAAAGTTTACATAAGAAAGAAATAGAATATAAAAATAATGAATATATCCGTTTTAAAATTACGGCAGTTTTCAGTCGATCTGAAAGACTACTAAAATGGCCACGACGTAGGGCGCTATCACGTTCTTCAATCTTACCGAACATTCGGCTAACTGCGACCGCTCATATTGATATATATATATATATATATATTCGCTAACATCTTACGGCCGATATAAAAAGCTCTGATAAGTCTCGGTTGATATTTAACTGTTCCTTAAAGTGTAATTTCTCATACAGTTGACAGGAGTTAACTGGCCGCTAAATTGTAACCCTCACCCTTCGGCCCTTTGGCATTAAACAACGGATTTAATGACGATCACTTGCAACGCTATGTGGCTCGAAATTACTGGCCGAACATATGACCCATCATCTATTGGACTCGGCCACTTGATGGTTAGCGTGATTTCAGTTAAAGGTTAAAGTGATTTGTTCAATCCAACATTTGGTTAGAAACATTGCTACTGCGTTTAAATGTAGCTAGAAACAAATACAATTTTTGAAATAAAATTAACTTACAAGCATAATTTATTAAAACAAAAGTGATCAAGTGAGTCGAACTTGCGTGGAGAGGGTTCGTACCATTCCGTTTTCCGTGAGAACTTAAGACTTAGGATTTTTGTTTAGGTTTTCCTATAAACTATAAAATAGGCTCTATATTTCTTTTTTTTATTTTAGACTCAGTAGTTTCGGAGATAAGGGGGCGGATGCTCGATTTTTGTATATGTTCTTTAATATATTTTAAACTATGCATTTCAAAATAAATATATTATATTTGTATTCCTTTTAACGAGCCCTATTCACTGATATGTCACACGAAACACTTAAAATAAATGTTATCTTTCAATTTTCCCCCCAAAATGTACCCCCAAAATCGAAATTTTCTTTTTAAACTCTATATAATATGTACCAAATTTCGACTTTTTTCGTCCTGTAGTTTATTTTTTAATTTTTTTTTTATTTTAAACTTTTAAAGAATCAGTTACAACATAAATAAATGGAAAATTAACTCTAGTCTAACACCTAAACCAGGTAGATTCGGAGAAAATAAGCTGTGACAGACGGGCAGAGAGACACAATAGTGACTCTATAAGGGTTCCGTTTTTTTCCTCTTACGGTACGTCAAGTTCGAGTCGGACTCGCCTGGAGAGTGCTCCGTTCCCTTTTTCCGTGAGAACTTTAAAAGACTATAGGTAGGTAATGCGCTCATATAACTTATTTACTTTGCTATAGGGATTTGCACTCTCCAAGGTTCTCTACTTGTACTATCTATATTAATGAAAATATTTGACGGTGGATGTTGGCTGCGATGTGTATTGCGTAGACGACATATAACTGCCGGAAGATCGGTAAAGCGGTGAGTGCGGGGGTGTGGGGGAGGGGTGGTTGGGGGAAGGCGAACCCTCAGTAGGGACACGGTGTAACCGACCTGTAAGCAGGCACGGGGGAATATTGCTGCTCCCACATAAGTTACTTCATTAGCTGAATGCGGGAACTTACGTTGCTATGAAACGCCTCACATAACTTGCTATACCTACTTAATATTCCGCACGTGGCAGAGTAAATTACTTCGACGAAGATTTGGTGACGCGACGAATATTGCTTCTTCCACTTTGTTAAACGAAACTAACTTTTCTTACGATAATATTCTGTATTTCTGAATGTTTTTACACGTTAGCTTGCTGGAAATTGTAGGTTTTCTTATTCAGTTGTTTTATATTCTTTCGATTCTGTTTCTAGTTATGAAATAAAAAGAAAAATATTTTATCCTTTTAGGTTCCGCATCTATAAGGCGTGAAAGGAGAACGTAATGGTGTGACTCGTGCGACAGACAGACGTCTGTCGAATTAATGAAAAAAAAAGTATAAGTAGAGCTATTTGTGCCGTGTGGGGCCGGTACTTTAAAAGAATAGCCCCACTGCATCTCTCCTCGTGTATGTCGTAAAAGGCGACTAAGGGATATGACTCCCTTCTTATATTACTAGGTGGCAGGGTTTAACCCGCCCGGATTGGTACCACCGCACTGAATGGTCGGTCGAAATGGCTATGTAAATAGTTTGTATTTTCCGTCCAGTTCAGTGTAGTCGGCACGACCGAAGGGAAGCACTGAAGTGGCACCAAGCTCACCCGGTTTTATGGGCTGACATCACGGATGTTGTAGATGACGTAGCCAACCGTATCAGTTGCCATAAAAGATATATTTTTTTCAGCGTATGTGATCGCAATAATTTGACGCACGTTAAACCGCAGAAGTAGAACGGGGGGAACGCCGAGGGTGGTGAAATCAATTCTCCATGGTAGGTACAGAACCTTGGTGCGCGAGTCCAACTCGCCGGGTTTTCTTTGCCTTCTATCAGTCTTAGATTATATTCAGCGACGAGCCATTCGCCTCATTGGTGACTCTGTACACACAAAGGACCTTGAAACTCTTAAGCACAGACGTATTTTTGGGTCATTCAGCCTGTTTTATCGGTACTACTATGGCCGCTGCTCTGACGAACTTGCTTCCCTCATCCCTCCTCCCCCTGTTCGCCTTCGCCAAACCCGCCATACTCTCGCGGAACACCCCTTTGTGTATTAGACAGAAGAGTCCTTCGAACTGCACGATTCTCTAAATCGTTCGTGTGTCGCACTGCAAAGGTTAGGAACGGGCTTCCGGGGAATATCTTTCCCACTCCTACAATCCACGGGTTACCCCGCGATTTGAAGATCCGTCATCGCCTTACCCCAGCGACATTCGTCCACCTCCAAGTCGGACTGGCACCTCCTCGGGGGTGAAATTGGCTGCGCCTGAGGCTTTGACCTCGGGCACAGCCACCTAGTTGGGATGCAATAAAATAAAAGACACAGTAGGAGTAGACAAGGAAGAGTATGGAAGAGCTGGTATATAATGATAAAGCTACAGAAGCCCAAATCAAAACAATATAACATACTTATAAAATATATAATATACTTTATTGTACACCAGTTTAAAAATGACCACACAAGGTGAGTTTAATGCCTTGCGGCATTCCTTACAAACTAACCTTTGGGATGTGGGAGAGGTGTATAGGGGCGGACAATGCAAGCGTAGAAACGATAGTACGAGTATAGACAGTAAATATAATAATAATACATGCCAATGTATAAATATAGCATAGAACAAATTGTGACAAGTTCGAGTACAGACTGCCATATGAATTATCAATAAAAAATATCACAATGTCAGTCAGTCAGTCAGTCAGCGTGTGAGCGTCCACTGCTGGACATACGCCTCTCCAATTTTCCTCCAGTCCTCCCGGCCTTCAGCGATACGGAACCACTGATTTCCGCCGGCGTACTTGATGTCGTCGTCCCACCTGGCGGGTGGTCTTCCCACACTCCGTTTTCCTGTCCACGGCCGCCAGTGTAGGACACGGTTACTCCAACGGTCATCGTCTCTTCGGCTAACGTGCCCAGCCCACTGCCATTTGAGCTTAGCCACCCGGTGTCCAATATCGAATACTTTGGTGCGTCGGCGGATTGCCTCGTTACGCACCATATCACGTAGCGATATTCCCAGCATGGCTCGCTCCATTGCTCGCTGGGCAACTTTCAACCTTTGGACAACAGCGACCGTCAGAGTCCACGTTTCACACCCGTACGTCATAACCGGGAGGACACACTGGTCATATATACGGGTCTTTAAATTCTGCGGAAGGTCAGACTTCAGGACGAATTTTAGTTTTCCAAAGGCAGCCCAACCCAGTTGAATTCGTCTCTCCACCTCCTTAAGCAGACCTTGTCTACCAAGCCGCAGAATTTGACCAAGGTATACGTACTCTTCAACCTGTTCGATCACTTCTCCGCCAATAACAATTTGTCCTCCCGTCATAACCTCGGTCGCCATGACCTTGGTTTTGTCCCGGTTCATCTTCAGACCAACCTTCATCGACGCTGTATAAAGGTCTTCCAGCATGATCTGAAGCTGATCTCGGGAATTTGACAGAAGAACAATGTCATCGGCGAAACGCAGATGACTGAGAAGATCTCCATTCACGTTTATACCCATGTTGTCCCACTCAAGCATCTTGAACACATCTTCCAATGCGTTTGTGAAGAGCTTGGGTGAGATCACATCCCCCTGCCTTACGCCTTTACCAAGGAGGATAGGTTGGGTATTCTCGTGAAGCCTCACAGTCATCGTCGCGGACCGATACAGATTTCGGAGCACCTCGATGTAGCGGTGGTCGATTCTGCACCTGAGGAGGGAGTTTTCGACAGCCCATTTTTCAACTGAGTCGAACGCCTTCTCATAGTCGACGAAGGCTAGGAAGAGCGGCTTTTTGTACTCCTCGCATTTTTGCACCACTTGTCTCACAGTAAATATGTGGTCCATGGTGCCGTACCCTTTCCTAAATCCAGCTTGCTCACGAGGCTGGTACTGGTCCAGCCTCTGTGTCAGCCGACTCGTGATGACTCTTGAAAAGACCTTGTACACGTGGCTAAGAAGTGAGATAGGTCGATAGTTTTTCAACTTCGCCCTATCCCCCTTCTTGTGAAACAAGACAACGACACTATTTCGCCATGCGGCCGGAACTACACCGCCTTCAAGAACTGCATTGAACAGTTTTTGCAGTTCCTTCAGGATCGGTCGTCCGCCAGCGTTCAGCAGCTCTGTCGTTATCCCGTCTTCACCTGGAGCCTTGTGTTTTTTGAGTCCTTTCAAGGCAGCCTTTATCTCATAGACACTAATATCGGGTAGATCCTCCGTCACAATACAATACAATAAATAATTTTATTTAAATATGTACAAACAGATATAAGTGGTAAAAAACAAAAATACACAAATACACAAAAAAATTACAAAATACTCAAGTAGGAAACCAACTAAAGAAAATGAGACCCCGACTGGTCGCAGTGGGCGCTGCTGTATCGGCGCCGGTGTGGGGGAGGGGAGGCGCGGGCGGCGGCGCGGCGCGGCGCTGGTGTCGGCCCCTCAACATCCACAAGTTCGCCATTAATCATAAAAGCAATTTTTTATTTTTTTATCGTCCATTAATCCCAATTGCGCTGATCGGTAGATTGAGGTCGAGGACGGAAGCACATTAATATCCTCGTTAATGGCTATAAATGTCTTTGTTTTCACCTCGGCTGAGTAATGTTCGCTTTCACTGTCGCGGACACTAACAATATGCCCAAAGTGGATCCACCCGGACTCTTCCATTCGACCATTTCAGCAATCTTGAATTGTTATTGGAGACAGAGATTTGATTCTTCTCTATACGTTTTTATGAATCCAGACATGCTTGCCTACAAACAGTGACATTATACCCAGCGAGATTTAACAATATCTTATTTAATTTCGTAATCATGAAAATTCGTGGAATTATGTCTGGAATGGAATTTACTGTGAAAATAAAAAATATATATATTTAGATTTTATTAAAGCCAGAATAAAGCGAATTAGCTGGTTGTTTGTATAAATGTTTACTCTCTCATATTTAGACAACTGTGATATTCGTTTTATTGTACAAATAATAATACCAGGCCTTTAGCTTTCAGACGGATTAAGAGTTGAAATTGTGCCGCGCGTTGCAGGAGCTCGCTGAGGCCGCTCTCACCTGGCGCCCCGGCGGCGCCGGCTTCATCTTTATTTCCGACCGCGTCACGTCAACAAATAGCAAAGAAGGCAAGAAGTTGGTGAAGTTAGGCGGCGGCGGCGGCGCGCGGCGGCGGGCGCTTATGAGCTTGCCGCCACAAAACATACGTGCGGCGCGACAGCCACGCTCCCGAGATCCCGTCACACCTCCAACTTTCTACTTACCGCCCCCGCGTACGCCGCCTCCGCGCCGCCACCGCCGCCTCCGACCCGCCACGTCCACGCCCCCGAATGCTTATTTTCTCATTTTATTGTCTTTTTACCTGAGGCAACTTGTGAAACAATTTCCTTCGTTTTATTTTCGCCGGTGTAATTCAATCAGGTCTCCCCGGGGCTTTGTTTGGCGTTTTATAAAACCATTTGTTATACTTTGACGGTCGCCATCTTTTATTGTCGCAATTTTTCCGCCCGGGGAGACGACGTAAAGCGCACGTTTTTACAATTTTCTGTCATAGATTTCAATGAGAGCGACCGCGCTCTTGCAACGAACGCGCAACGCGGAGTGCGTTTAAATTGTTCACATAATCCGTATAATACATTATTACAAAATATCTTGTTACCATCTCCCATTGATGATGAAATTAATTTTGTGCTAAGCTAAATTAATAAAGTGTCGGATCACATCGAACGGTCCAGTCAGACATACTTTCCGTCGTCTGAGCAGGAAAGTTAGTTCAACTAAACTGGCTCTTCATATAGAGATATCCTCTAGCCTCGCCCCACTAACTACCCTAATCTAATTAATCGGCAAAATTTGCCAGAGGCGGTTATTTAGAACTTTGCATATTGAGAAGGAAACTATGAAGATCTCTTATCGGAATTGCCAAGCGACAAACAAATTTTCCCGCTAAACTTTAATTAAGTAACATCGATGTAGCGGCAGCACGTCCTTACCCTACACCCCCGCCCGGCGCCCGGCGCTCCGCCCCATGGATCCCTCGTCTCTGTAATATAACACCACTTCACTATGGGAAAGCACGGCGAACACAAGGTTGAGTGGAGTCCCCATTTCGTGGCCAGATCAGACGTACAGATTAGGTACAGTAGAATTATATTTTAATCGTTAAAATATTTTATCGTTTTCTAACATAGAATTAAATATTGTGAAAAAGAAAACATTCGGTAAGCGAATGCAGGTACCTATCTACTTGATATTTGTCCTTACAGTGAGAGGTGCCTACGTATGCACAACACACTCGTGTACATCTATATATGTATGTAGGTCCGCTTACCTACTTTTAATAAGAGTCGCATCATGCAAAATTGCTATAAAAATAAATCACGAAATGCAGAAGTAAGTTTACACAAGCCTTGAAAAATATATGGAGTTTCAAAGGCTGTCGGCATGCATGCTCAAACGAGTGAAACATTTCCGCATTGTTTTCGTGAAGCCTGAATGCTAATTAAACAAAATGACAGTGCGCGGGGTTGCGCGAGATGCCGCCGAGTGTGGGGGAGGCGGGGTGGGGTGGGGGTGGCGCGACGGCGCGGCGGCGCTGCGCGCGACGGAGCGCAGTAACGAACCCTTAATTAATCGTAAATCGTTTTCCGGCAACTCGTTTAGCTCGGCGCGATGCCTCCCGGTTTGCCTGGGGAACAAACTGCAGACATGATCGCGCCATTCTTCAACCTCCCACCCTCGACCCCCCCCCCCCCCCCCCCCCCCACACTCGCCCGCCACGACCGCTCGTCGGTTCGGAAAGTCCACTCGCGGTGCAAGTTCCTCGTGCATTCTTATCTATCGACTAAACTTTTGACAGTGCAATCTCACAATTTACATAATAATATCGCCTAATTAAACGGAACGAAAGGTCGGTTGAAACGGCTATTTAAATTGTTCGTGTTTTCTATTCACTTCAGTGTAGCCGGTACGACCGAAGGGAAGCACTAACATGGCACCTAGTTCACCAAGGTGTTATGGCCTGACATCACGGATGTAGTAGGTGATGTAGCCAACCGTGTCAGTTTCCATAAAAAAATTAAATCGTGGACCCACTGGTGGGTAAAACACATAGTGGTGGGTCCATGGTTTGCGAACTCTACATTCTTACAGGATAATAAAAAAAATCCTCCTAACAATCAAATATCGTTTGCTTACCTGACCGCGTCTGATCCACGAAACCCTTTTGATTAAATTATCTAGATAAAATTAGATTTTGAAAGTTAGCCCTTGCTGTTTTGAACAGCACGTGTGCGCGCGCCCCAAACCGCGAAAACGTTTACTATACCAATTGAGCCTTTTTGGTTGTTTATTGAGCGCGCGAGAGACGCGAGGACTTGTCTGCTAATAAGCCCTCGTAGCTTTCTCGCCAAGTTTATCACATAGTTACCGACGAGCTTTAACTTTAGATACGATCTAAGCAACTCGCGGGAGGGGAGGATTGGATGTACTCGTATGTAAGTGTTGACAGAACCAAACGTTTGTAGATTAGGAAGGAAAATTGGTTGCGAGCTTTAGAATGCACGTGAATTCTAAAGATATAATATTGGGCACTTACGGCGATTCCACCGAACAGTGTATATAGGTGGCAAACGATCATTATTTATATACACGACTAGTATTATTATTATTTTTTTAAGATAGTAATGAATTTATTTATTGGATAGTATTTAATAATGAGTAAAACTAATTAAATAAAATTAACCTATTAATTAAAAAAAAAAACTAAATAATTACAATTCTTACTGTAAGTAAAATATTTCGTCTAACTCAGCCGACTCCGCCACAGTGCCCAAAACGCTGGCTGCGTTGCCACTTTGAATGTAAACCCTTTTACGATTATTTGTATTTGTGGATTTTTCATAAAGACCATTCAATACATTGTGTTAGCTCTTTCAAATGATACCCTATACAATATGTTAATTATTTATCCTTTTTTTAATGGTATCAAACTGAAACCCCATATTAATCTAAAATAAAATATTATCTAGTTATACAAGAAACGTGTTTTTTGACATTTTGATTAACTTTATCGTAAAAGCGGTAATACGTACAAGCTTTTCCTCAACTTTGTGTGATTATAGTGCAAACTATGAAGTATAGTATACAAATAATAAAAACCGGACAATTACGTGGTGGTACGGAAACCTCGGTGCAAGTCTCAAACCTCGAGTCCGACTCGGACTCGGTCGTTTTTAGGGTTCCGTGTCCGGTACGGGACCTTATTACTATGCCTACGCCGCGCCGTCTGTCTGTCTCTTGAACCGTAATAGGTAGCTTGTTGAAATTTTCACAGAATATGTGATATTATGGCCGATATAACAACAAATAAGAAAAATAAGAAAAAGTAAAAAATTCACGGGGGTTCCCATAGAAGAAACCAAAAAGTGTATGCGCGCACGCCATCTACCCAATAGATTATGAAGCATTTTAACTAATCATGACATGATTGGGCTTGTGAGCTTGGGGTCACCGCAATTAGACGGTCCTTCCACTATGTTCCCCTCTGACTATGTTCCCTTACCAACCAATTTCCAACCAAAAATAAAAATCTGAAACCAGATATTGATATGAATAAAAATATTTAATTCTATACTAAAACCCAAAGAGATATGATACGTCATTGCTAAAACCAAAGAAAATTCTTACCAATGTTGGCTGCGCTGCGGGCGATCTCTGCGACACACAATTCACTCAAATGTTTACATTTAACGAGAAAAGTTCAAATACGCGACAATTTTCCACTGAAAATTTTACATTTAAAACGAAAAATACACTAACACGAAATAAAAACGCACACAAAATTTCTCAGTCACATTCCCGGATCATGTTATTTTATAAACTGTTTATAGCCAGACGCCGCCTGTCAGCGCGGCGCTGCTTTATTTTTTTCCAGTGCAATGTCAAAAAACATTGGCTGCCAGTTTTATTTATAATCCAACTAACTTGGTAGATAGAACAGGAGTATTTGTCCATTGATGTATTTGTCAGCCTCAATAGGTCAGTGGTGCGATCTGTCGATTGTCGCTCGTGATCACAAGCACACCTGGGTGCGGTCAGTAATTGGATGGGTGACCGCTCGACAGTTGGAGGCTGATCGTGGTTCGGAGTCCACGTAAAACTGTAGGTCCCTTGAAGTCCCTTCCCTTCTTACCGTACTAGGTGGAAGGGTTTAACATAATTTATGGACTTTGTATGATTATTTTGTCTAGTCTACAGGTTAATTTTCCTCGGAGTTTTCCGATTTCAATGCTATTCGCTTATTACGGTGCTTCAAAATGACTGCTAACCTCGCGCTAAGTCCTCTAACGTAATCTATGTCACACCGCGAGCTTGCGCCGCCCCTGCTCCATTTATTTATTTCCAAAGAAATCCCCGACAAGAGGGTGAGCGATTGCTCAAAGGCAACAATTTGCCCAGCACGTACGGGCGTGGATGAGTGTCTACAAACACCTACACGTGTACACAGAGTGTCGTGCCGGAGCGATATTGGCGGGGTCGCGTCACCGATCATCACCGCGCAATCAACAAGGTGACGCACCAACGTAGACCGCACCGACGTTACTCCTTAGAATTGAGTAGATAAATTGGCTCGTTTGAAGTGGGAGCTTGTAATAACATTATGTTATTCTTCAGGTACCTAACATACCCACCCACATACTATCTACCTGAAAAATAAACCTTGTTGATCTATTCTAAGTATGTACCTATCTCTATCTACCTAACGTACAGCGGAGAAGCGACGAGCTCGTTTGATGTGGAAAGATGAATTAATGCATGACTTCACCTTGCTTTCACATTAGATGGGTTGCTGTTTGTTACGTACGTAGTCTAACAAACAAGGTGTAAGCGGCAGTCGAGCATACAATTTCACATTATTCTATGCGTCGTTCTGACACCCATCAGTACTTACAACAGCAAAAATGACACCTATAGAACAATATTTAGTCTACGTGTTGTTTTTAGGTTTCCATACCAGGTGAAAGTGAATTAACTATTAATAAGGCTACAAAATTGTCTGTATGTCCGTCCGTCCGATGGCTGTATCTTTGGAAATATCTAGCCGGTTGAAATTTTCACAGAATATGTGTTATTTTGGCGGATATAACAAGAAATAATAAATAAATTAAAAAGTAAATATTAAGGGGGACAAGGATACGATAAAAGTGTTTTTTCAAAGTTTTTTTATTGTGGTGCGGAAACCCTAACTGCGCGAGTCCGACTCGCACTTGGCCGGTTGTTTTATTCCTGGCACCCTGGGCAACTGAATTGTATGTATACAAGAACCACAGAACTGCGATCGGTGGCCGCGCATCGCGTGGTCCTTGCTCTATGACAAGAACGGAGAACACATCCAAAAAGTGTTTGCCAGTTCCCTTCGCTATGCCGCGAGGAAACGTAATATGTCGTCGTCTGCCGCATCGTACGCGTGAATGCCCTGGATGAATTTTTATCACAAGCGGAAGTGTAGATGGACTGCGATCGAGCCGCCACGTCAAGTCAAACTTCACCTGCTGCAATAACGCTGGGCCATAAACAACACTCGCTTTCCCAGAAGCTAATTTTTCCTGCGCATCGAATATTCATGTCCGACGGGGCGCCGTACCAGGTCAAATGAACGTTATTATTAATTCAAACCAACGATTCCACTCTGTGCCGAAAAACAACAGGATGCTCGTAAATTCCACGCTCTCATACAACTTAATGCCTTTCTTCAGAATGAGTTCATCGCCACCCGCTCCCCACCCCTCCCACTGCCGGTCGCTCGCTACACGTCACTCCTCTAGACACCGCCACTTGACCCACTGACGCTTCAGCATTGGGGAAGCACCGCGACAAGCGACGCCACCACCACCACCTCACCTTCTCCGAACATAATACTGCGGTATCTCTTGAGACAATACCTAACCTTTGCCAATAAATAATATTAGCTAGGGCAGATAGTCTGCGGTAGAATTTGTATTTTTATTTTTATTTTTAATGTTTACGTGGCTCGTGAAAGTCTAGCGTAGGACCAATTTGCAAACCCTTTACTTGCGATCATATTAGCCACTTCCCGACCGTAGAGGTGTATACTGTATTTCTTTAAGGACTAAATATTAATTATGTATTCTAATAATGATTAAGAGTAATTGATAACCAAACGGCACAGTACATGGACTTAACTAAGTCGGAAAATGTTCCCGGGCCACACCACGGGGAGGAATAACCGCGGAAATGTTCACCTTCGGCCCCGCTCTCTCATGTGTAATGGATCAACCCGCAATAGGATACATTTATGATTACGCAATATTTCGTTAATTAATTTTATTTACGGAGAGAACTAGCTGAATGTGTTCGTTTCGTGGCCCATCTACCTAAAACGACCTATGAGACATCCCTACTCGTGGAAGAAATTGACAGGCGAACGACGACGGCTGCCCGCGGTTCTAAATGATTGGCTAGCTCCTAAACTGAGTTGAAAATAAGTTGACAATAATGACGACTGTTTCTGCTACACTAACTCGCGGATCTAAGAATGCTACCCGTAGCTGGGCGAAATGGGAGAGCCTGCCACCTTGACTCTGGTAGGTCGAAGTCTTTTAATAAAGCAAACTCTACAGTTCAGAAGGAACTCCTTTTAACGGAAGAATACTTGCACGGGCATAGTTTCTGGACCCCTCTCTGCCGACTCGTCAGCATGCAAGCGAGCGGCCAGTCACCAGCGAAACCTAATGGTTCTACTGACAAGTAGCCTTCACTAGGCTGCTAATTAAACGGAAATTATAATTAATATTATTGTCAGACTCTCGCCAAATCACTAAGCAATTAATAGCGGCAACACAACGTCTATCGGGTTTTAATGCGTCGGCCCCTGAAACAACCTACACACGCCGCTTATTGTTGGAGTAAAAGTAGACTTAACAGTTCGCGTCTGCGTGATTAGGCGTGCAAATGCGAAGCCTTCTCACACAATTTGCCAATCGGCCGACTCTCCCAACACGGCGCGAGGAATGTACGCCAGCTCCCAGTCCGTCGGCTTCGCTTGGCGAGAGTATGTGGGAATAACAGGTGGATGTAAGTAGGTATATCGTCGGAGTTGTTCCAGTAGTTGTAGTGTGACCTCTGATCCGTCCTGAAGCGATTACACGCTCGTCTAGGTCACGGAGATCGTAGTCATCTGCTCACGTTCGCCCGCACGGGCACACCAACGCTACATGCACTTAATAAATAATGTAGAAAATTATATGCTAAAACTTATCGTTCACGCCCGCTCGCCTCTGGATCACACAGTTTTTTTTAACGGATATTCGCGGATTTATAAGATTTATGCCCTAATTCTCCGCCAGTAGCCGCTTCCCCTCCCAGTCTCTCGTTCTGTGCACAATCTATTCACTTCAATATTTATTTGTAATTAAACGGATATTTTCCCAATTATCTCAGTGAGTCTAAGTTTTACAACCCGGTAAACTTAGAGATCTATGTTCATCAGCGCCTTCGTTGACAGCATGTTAACTATCCAACGCTAACCTCACTGATCAGATAAAATTTCGCGTGATTAATTTTCGGAGGCCAGACTCTTCGAATATCACTTCGACTGCCGCCTTCCGTTGTGCGATACCGACTAACCCCCTAGTTTCGCCGCTGTTGTCTTCCAACCCTACTCCCCGTTCAGTGCGCGGGCGCATCCACCCCCGTACCCCCGTTACCCAAACAAGTAGTTGCAATCCAATACCGTCCGACTCCGCCCTTAATACATATTTCTGCGCCTTCAATCAACCCTCCCACGTATGTCGCAGTAATAAGGCTCAAACTCGCCCGGCAGCTACACTCATCCCTTCCCGAGGCGACCTGCCTCCGCTATTAGGGTTCCGTCGTCAAAGGTATCTCTAACTAACTCGCCTATGAAATATTCTTAATTATAAATATCTTATTTCATTTATTCATATACCCTATTCGTAATGTTATAAAAGTTTAGGTGATATGACTCGCCTAATTCACAATTAAAGCAACGTTATACAGCTAAGACCTTCACCGACGACCGACGCGCCTAATTATCCGCCTAACTAACACCAAGCCACACATCCTTCAATACGTCACGTAACATTTACCTAACATGGCCCCAACCAAACCTATACTCCTACGGAACCCTTGGTTCGGTACGCAAATATGTGCGCGTTCATTTGAACATTTGGCAGTACCCAAAGCAAGTACCGACGACTAAGGCAAAACCCCGTCTATTGATGTACGTTCCTGACATCTGGCTGGGGTTTCTCGTTTGGCTCGCCTTTAAACAAAGGAACCCCTTATTTTCTAGTTTTCTGTAAAAGCCCATACCCCTCATAAACCGACATCTTTCGAAATGAATGTATATAATAGCTAGTAAGACAAGACTCGCATGGAGCGGTTGAAAAAAAATATTTATCTACGAGTATCTACGAATCATTTAATTTGTATTAAACACGAGTAGTGGCTATACTGTCACAGATGCCCACCTGATGTTCATGACGAAAGCGGTCGCGCAAGACAAGTACCTAAACCAGACGCAGCTCTAAGTGACTGTTTGAGGAATGACAGCATATCAAACCTTCTTACTTCCCTAACATCATTAGCGGCGTCAAATCTACTATGTTGTTGAGCCTACCTAATTCTACTAGACCCCTTGTGGATACGGGCCGGACCAAAGGAGTAGAAAGTGTCCAATCTCATGCCCACCAGAGTATTCTGCCGTTTACTATTTACTATCTCAACAAGCATATTTGCAAAATCTACCTGACTTCGCGCACTATTCGCAACCACACTGCTGGAAAATCTAAACTCTCCTTTTTCTACCTATTTATTTTTAGGCTCAGCTATAACGTAATAATGTTTACTTCTGGCGAACGAACCCAACACGCGCATTCCCCTTAACGAATAATGCCCCGAACCGATCATATCGCCCACGGATTAGTACCTATAATTTACCGAACTCACATAGTCTATCACGGTACTGTTGTTCTAAATAGCTTACTGCCCCATGCCCACCAGACCGGAAACGAATAACGGGTTTTATTTAATTTTACGACGCCTATAACTAACTTGGCGGAATTAACCCTAGCTGATTGTAATCTAACACGTATTTAGTTCACCGCGAAGTCCAAAGGCGCGGAATTTAAAATCCACATACCTAACACAAGACTGAACTCACCACTTCCATTGTAATCATAATTGGACTCGAACCAATTGTAAACAAGATAATCCTAGGTCCTACTGAAAATCTGCTAATTCGGGAGCGATACATTTTTCCTATGCACTAGATACTTACTCCGCGAATGGTCTTTATTGAATCGATTATTTAGTATAATTAAGTAAGACGGTGTCTTACTTGCACCTGACCGATCGTTCATCAAACCAAGTATAATTAATTAGTCCGATCGAACAGACTCTGCTATGACACCATAGGTACGGCCTCCTAATCGTCAGAACGAACTTGAACGAAAGACACGAACTCATGATCATTCACCCAATAGCAAAACTACTGTAGAAGGCACCAACAAGTCACTTCCTAACGACCGATTTGAAGAATTAGTAATAAAGTTCGCGAACTCCATCTACAGTCAAAATTTCTAGCTAACCGACACGTAAACAGAGGCCTGCATCGTAGTCTATAATGTACCACGTCAATCTCCTAGTTCTAGCTACAGTCAAATTATCGGAAATAGACTGGGCACGTCAGCCGAAGGAACGACGGTCTCCTGAGCAACGGTGTACTACATCACCGGCCGCTGAAAAGAAAATGGGGTGTGAGTTGACCACGCACCAGATGCGACTGCGATGCTCCTCACCGCTCAGAGTCGAGATGACCTAGGGAACTAGGGAAGTACATGTCCAGCAGTGGCTCACACAGGTCGACTAAAAAAATCACTGTAACAACATGACAACATACAACAACCTAGGATTTATGCATTAACTACGCGCAGTATGCCATTCGTCGTTCAATAAACGAATGTCTACCTAACATCATACCTATAATAGCTATCTCGGTAGTTCCAAAGTATAGTTTGGCCCCGTCTCATGTTCACGTATGAGAGGTCCTTCACTAACTCACAGGGAACGAGACCGAATAGTAATTTACTAATTATCTCTCTTTTCAATCCATACAATTACATACATACATACAGAGAGAAGTAGCGCCTATACTCCGGCTGCGCTCGCGTTAAGGATATCACAAACAGGCTACAAAACCATAGGACATGTCAGGTCGCATTAGTCAAAACCGCAATTAAGTCAGCTAACGTTCATTCAACCATAATCAACATACACGCAACCTTAGCTCTCTGGGTAATGTGTTCGGCTATCGATGTTTCGGCTTCTGTCGTCCCTATCTGTCGTGCAATCACATTCGTAGGTAGCGCGCCTCTCCATTATATCAACCATTCCCACGTTCCTCGGCAACATCCCACGTGTTTTATGAATGGACAACTAATGTTAAGAAACTATTAACGCCCAGAACGTTCTTAAAGCCGACAAACTAACCGTAATATATTTTTATTATGGCACTGTTTTCTGCATCCTAGGCGGTCGTGCTAAAGCCTGTCTTACAATTGTTTCGCCGGCCTAAACAACAAAAGACCCCAAATAGAAAGGTTTTATGGACGATTTATATTTACATTGTATTGTTATCCGTCGGCCTCTCGAAATGCAACAGCTGCGTTTTTCGAAACGAACGGTTTTTTTCTGCTTTCGCGGATTTTTATCGTTCTAAGGGGATAATTAGCGGCGCACGCGTTCGATACTAAACTAAATCTACCTATTCTCTGCCCGCCAGAACGCAAACGGATGTATACCTACATAATCGAAGTTCGCGCGACTATAAGCAAACATAGCTATTGAAATCTGCCCCCAATCGTAATTTATAATTGGAATCGAACCAATCACATGCCGAATAACTCGAATTCCACAGGAATACCCTATTCTAGAAGTGATACGTCTTCCTGTACATAAGATAATTAACCGTGCATAACCTATAAGCTGAAGTGGCAGTGGGCTGGGCACATCTGCCGCAGACCCGACAACTGATGGGGTAGATGGGTGCTCGAATGGAGGCCACGTACAAGCAAACGCAGCGTGGGACGTCCCCCGGCTAGGTGGACAGACGACCTGAAAAAGGTAGCCGAGAGTGGATGGATGAGAAGAGCGGAAGACCACGTGTGGTGGCGCGCCCAGGGAGAAGCCTATGTCCAGCAGTGGACCGACACAGGCTGACGATGATGATGATGATGATGATGAACCTATCCGATCCCCTCACTCATCCAGAATGGTCATTCATGTAACCACGTGTAATTTTTAGCCTGATCGAACAAGACTCAACTATATTGTTATAGGTATGACCTTCGAATGCGAGCCCTACATTGCACGCATAATATAGTAGAGATTACCGAAGCTAACATTCGCAGTTCCCGAAATATTCCGAATTTAGCTCATTCCGCGGGAACGCAAATATAACCAAACTGAAACACTTGTATGCCCACCATTATGTAATTGGGAATTACACAATTGTGACCTATATCACAGGGGACATCGTGACGTCACATAGTGTGTGATAAGACCAGCCGTTGACTTAGGTACCAAAGTAGTCGATACTGAACACAAGGTGACTACTCTCAAGTGGCAGCGGACTGGACACGTCAGTCAAAGAGACGACGATTGATGGAGTAACCGGGCCCTACACCGGTGACCGTGGATGGGAAAACGTAGTGTGGAAGACCACCCGATAAGTGGGACGACGACATCAAGCACATAGGCGAAGACAAAGGTTCCGTACCGGAAGTTTGAAGGAAAATGGAGATATGGAGATACATATATCCAGCAGCGGACGCAGAATGGCTGACCCACAGATCTACATATAACGCAAACCATAGCGCACTCGACAATATTTATAGATCTAATTTCGACTGTCGGATACTAACGTAAATTCAACCTAATAGGACACAGGTAGAAATTATTTGTACCTTTCAGCTAAAGCGAGCTAGTACTCTCCAACAAAATCAACGCAACTAACTGAAGTAACTTACCCGAGAGGTTATTGAGATATCTACCATAACAGCATTCTGAATTAGGTACGACCATAAGGTGTCCAGCGACGCCCACGGTCGGTCGGTCGCATGCGGGGCCGCGAATGCCATGCTTATTCACAAGTTTGGCTATGACTATGACTCCGCTCGCGTCCCGAGTAGCACCTACCTGATTATGGTTCACAATATAGTATAAAGTAATAAGATAATATATATATACTGTTCAGCTATCCCGGCGGCATCGGCGTTTAGCTAGAAATCCGTGTATCAAAGGCCCGTCTCCGCGTAGGTCGCCGCGGTGTGTTTAGGAAACAACCGGTTCGAGTAAGATAAGAATTTCTTGTTGATAACATATTTAAATTAATTAATAACGTACCTAGTTACAAAATTATATTGTTGGATAACCTTTAAAACTAATCTAGTGACTAACGAAATCGCAAGCAAAAGGTCGCAAGTGGTTTTTGTTGTGTTAACCCTGTTCAAAGCCTAGGTTAGGTCTAGTTTTTTTTTCTAGACCTAATCTATGTATAAGCTTTATCCTGTGTCGCGGCACCAGTGCGACAATACCTAACCTTTGCCAATAAATAATATTAGCTAGGGCAGATAGTCTGCGGTAGAATTTGTATTTTTATTTTTATTTTTAATGTTTACGTGGCTCGTGAAAGTCTAGCGTAGGACCAATTTGCAAACCCTTTACTTGCGATCATATTAGCCACTTCCCGACCGTAGAGGTGTATACTGTATTTCTTTAAGGACTAAATATTAATTATGTATTCTAATAATGATTAAGAGTAATTGATAACCAAACGGCACAGTACATGGACTTAACTAAGTCGGAAAATGTTCCCGGGCCACACCACGGGGAGGAATAACCGCGGAAATGTTCACCTTCGGCCCCGCTCTCTCATGTGTAATGGATCAACCCGCAATAGGATACATTTATGATTACGCAATATTTCGTTAATTAATTTTATTTACGGAGAGAACTAGCTGAATGTGTTCGTTTCGTGGCCCATCTACCTAAAACGACCTATGAGACATCCCTACTCGTGGAAGAAATTGACAGGCGAACGACGACGGCTGCCCGCGGTTCTAAATGATTGGCTAGCTCCTAAACTGAGTTGAAAATAAGTTGACAATAATGACGACTGTTTCTGCTACACTAACTCGCGGATCTAAGAATGCTACCCGTAGCTGGGCGAAATGGGAGAGCCTGCCACCTTGACTCTGGTAGGTCGAAGTCTTTTAATAAAGCAAACTCTACAGTTCAGAAGGAACTCCTTTTAACGGAAGAATACTTGCACGGGCATAGTTTCTGGACCCCTCTCTGCCGACTCGTCAGCATGCAAGCGAGCGGCCAGTCACCAGCGAAACCTAATGGTTCTACTGACAAGTAGCCTTCACTAGGCTGCTAATTAAACGGAAATTATAATTAATATTATTGTCAGACTCTCGCCAAATCACTAAGCAATTAATAGCGGCAACACAACGTCTATCGGGTTTTAATGCGTCGGCCCCTGAAACAACCTACACACGCCGCTTATTGTTGGAGTAAAAGTAGACTTAACAGTTCGCGTCTGCGTGATTAGGCGTGCAAATGCGAAGCCTTCTCACACAATTTGCCAATCGGCCGACTCTCCCAACACGGCGCGAGGAATGTACGCCAGCTCCCAGTCCGTCGGCTTCGCTTGGCGAGAGTATGTGGGAATAACAGGTGGATGTAAGTAGGTATATCGTCGGAGTTGTTCCAGTAGTTGTAGTGTGACCTCTGATCCGTCCTGAAGCGATTACACGCTCGTCTAGGTCACGGAGATCGTAGTCATCTGCTCACGTTCGCCCGCACGGGCACACCAACGCTACATGCACTTAATAAATAATGTAGAAAATTATATGCTAAAACTTATCGTTCACGCCCGCTCGCCTCTGGATCACACAGTTTTTTTTAACGGATATTCGCGGATTTATAAGATTTATGCCCTAATTCTCCGCCAGTAGCCGCTTCCCCTCCCAGTCTCTCGTTCTGTGCACAATCTATTCACTTCAATATTTATTTGTAATTAAACGGATATTTTCCCAATTATCTCAGTGAGTCTAAGTTTTACAACCCGGTAAACTTAGAGATCTATGTTCATCAGCGCCTTCGTTGACAGCATGTTAACTATCCAACGCTAACCTCACTGATCAGATAAAATTTCGCGTGATTAATTTTCGGAGGCCAGACTCTTCGAATATCACTTCGACTGCCGCCTTCCGTTGTGCGATACCGACTAACCCCCTAGTTTCGCCGCTGTTGTCTTCCAACCCTACTCCCCGTTCAGTGCGCGGGCGCATCCACCCCCGTACCCCCGTTACCCAAACAAGTAGTTGCAATCCAATACCGTCCGACTCCGCCCTTAATACATATTTCTGCGCCTTCAATCAACCCTCCCACGTATGTCGCAGTAATAAGGCTCAAACTCGCCCGGCAGCTACACTCATCCCTTCCCGAGGCGACCTGCCTCCGCTATTAGGGTTCCGTCGTCAAAGGTATCTCTAACTAACTCGCCTATGAAATATTCTTAATTATAAATATCTTATTTCATTTATTCATATACCCTATTCGTAATGTTATAAAAGTTTAGGTGATATGACTCGCCTAATTCACAATTAAAGCAACGTTATACAGCTAAGACCTTCACCGACGACCGACGCGCCTAATTATCCGCCTAACTAACACCAAGCCACACATCCTTCAATACGTCACGTAACATTTACCTAACATGGCCCCAACCAAACCTATACTCCTACGGAACCCTTGGTTCGGTACGCAAATATGTGCGCGTTCATTTGAACATTTGGCAGTACCCAAAGCAAGTACCGACGACTAAGGCAAAACCCCGTCTATTGATGTACGTTCCTGACATCTGGCTGGGGTTTCTCGTTTGGCTCGCCTTTAAACAAAGGAACCCCTTATTTTCTAGTTTTCTGTAAAAGCCCATACCCCTCATAAACCGACATCTTTCGAAATGAATGTATATAATAGCTAGTAAGACAAGACTCGCATGGAGCGGTTGAAAAAAAATATTTATCTACGAGTATCTACGAATCATTTAATTTGTATTAAACACGAGTAGTGGCTATACTGTCACACTCTACAAAACGATACTTCACGAAATTTACTGAAACGTGCGTATGAGAAATGCGCCCGCGTCCCGAGAGGAATACTAATGCAGGTCTATAAAATCAAAGAGAGCAATTTATCTCCTGCGAGTAGCAAAGAGCTTGCGCGGTGCGAAGCCGAAACATTTCGAAAAATCAGCGCCAACTCGGCAACCGCTCGTTGTCACAATGACAAATCACGTACAATGACGCGGCAAGTATTCCCTGTCCCTGATACGTTCCCTTCGGGGTCGCTTGCCACGGCGCTAGCTAGGTGGAGCTAGGTGGTGCTAGGTGTAGCGATGGGGGCAGCGGGCGATGCGTCGCCGCCGTGTCGGCGGTAAGGGCGCGCAGGTTGGGAACACTCCAACGGAAGTGTTGTAATTGAAAGCAGGCACGGAGCGAAACTCAAAAAAGTAACCCCGGCAAATTCACCTGGGGTCTGGGCACTGACGTCTTCAGGCACATGTGAGGTGAGGATGGTTATAGTACATGCGTATGCGCCACGCGAAGCGAAGCTGGAGCTGTGTATAAAACGGAAAATATTTAACTATCTATGTATACGCCGTCATCGTTCTAGCTTCTCTTACAAGTCGAGAACTACTCCATCAATTCGCATGCGGTTTTAACTGACGTATGGTTTTAGGATACGCGCGAAACGAAGCCCAAGAACAGTTAGTTTAAAAATAAGGTACGGCTCTTACTTGTACAATGTTTTATTAAGCACTAGATACAAAACATATAATATCCCATGGCAATATACCTTGTGCCAGGGAGTGAGAACCCTAACTGAATCGATTGAGTGGTTCTCGACTTATAGCGAACAGAGAATCGACGTCGACGCGCATAGCATTAGACGGATATGGAGTAAAGTATTTACTAAAAAAATATGTACTAAGCATTGATTTTATAACCCTGTCGGGACTCAATGGTTCTAAGTAATCTATTCTTAGCGCGTTTCTTGTATATTATATAAATATTTGTATACACCCTTATTTTTTTACTGTTTGCTTTTTTATTATTTGTTGGCATACCCGCCATAATAACATATATTCATGAAAATTTCAACCGGTTAGGTTAGGTTCAAAAGATAAGACGGAAGGACGGAAAGACGGACAGACAGACGGCGGAGGCTTATTAATAGGCTTTCGTACATTAATAAATGACGTTGGCTCTTTACTTGTATGCAGATGGAAGAAGGATTCGTTCGGCAAATCTCTAAAAATAGTCATATTAACGTATGTTAAGTACCACCTATGGTAGTGAACCGTCACAGGGGGCAGAATGGGGCACTCGCCGGGCGCGCGGGGCGGGACGGGGCACGGGGGGGCACGGTGGCAGATCGCGAGCTAAAGTTAGGATGGTCTCTGAGAAAGATTCAAGTGACGGCGCCATTCCTTTCTCAGCCTGGAAAGTGAATGAGCAGAGCTGAGAGATTTTATTTGAAGTCGAGGTAAATAAAGGTATTTGACAGAATAAAATAGAAATCACTTACAATATATCAAGGACAGGAAGGGGATTATTTGTATGCTTTTTTTTTATTTTTTATTTTTTATGGAGACTGACACGGTTGGCTACATCACCTACAACGTCCGTGATGTCAGCCCTTAACACCGGGTGAACTAGGTGCCATGTCAGTGCTTCCCCCTTTGATCGTGCCGGCTACACTGAACTGGTCGGAAAACACAAACTATTTACATAGCCGTTTCGACCGACGTTTCATTCAGTGCGGTGGTACTAACCCGGGCGGGTTAAACCCTACCACCAAGTAAGATTAGGAGAGGGAAGGGACCTACAGTTTTTACGAGGAATCCGAACCTCGGTCAGCCTCCAACGGTCAGCGGTCACCCATCCAAGAACTGACCGCACCCAGCGTTGCTTAACATTCAATAGCGACAGTTGACTGTCTGCACCACTGAGCTATCGAGGCTGACAAAGCTTAGTAACTTATTGACCTAAAAGCAGCGCATTTATATAGGTACGTACATACATAATACATACATACTCCTGTAGCAACCTCTGCCTATAATTTTATGCTATCTCTATATTGTGTTGGTTCAATAACGGTCTTCACCAAGATATAATATAATATTATACATCCAAACACATCAAATCCGATAAGCAATATTTAAACAAATTAATTATTTAAAAAAAAATTGGAAAATAAAGACACTGCACGCTTTTGTGCTTTGGAGTGACTTGCCTAACGCTGCTACCTGCTACTGTCTATACTAAACAAGATGCAGCTCTTTAGAGTATGTAGCTTTTTAGGGTTCCGTATCCATAGGGAAGCCTACAACTAAGCCTACGTCGTCTTTCTGTCCGTCCGTCCTAGGGCTGTATCACCTGTATCGATCGAACCGTAATAGGTAGCCGGTTGAAATTTTCACAGAATATGTGTTAATTTTTTTTTTTATGGAAACTGACACGGTTGGCTACATCACCTACAATATCGGTGATGTCAGCCCATAACACCGGGTGAACTAGGCACCATGTCAGTGCTTCCCTTCGATCGTGCCGGCTACACTGAACTGGACGGAAAACACAAACTATTTACATAGCCGTTTCGACCGACGTTTCATTCAGTGTGGTGGTACCAACCCGGGCGGGTTGAACCCTACCACCGAGTAAGGTAAGAAGGGAAGGGACCTACAGTTTTACGTGGAATCTGAACCACGGTCAGCCTCCAACGGTATAGCGGTCACCCATTCAGCGACAGTGGACTGTCTGCACCACTGAGCTATCGAGGCTGACAATATGTTACTGAAGAGTTAACATGGCGGATGTGCCAATAAATAATAATAAAAGCAAAAAATTTATGGACTCCCGATACAATAAACGTGCTAAATTGGTTAATGGCTAAGAATCGATTACTGAATAATAGATGGCGCCACGGTTTTATATTTTGCATCATAGAAAGATAAAGACGAATAGACGGACATGGTTTTTGACAGGTATGGTATATCGGATCTACGGAACTCTCCATGCACGAGTAAAACTCGCACTTAACCGATTTTTGTTCATTCAGTAAGTACTGCCTGGAATTCCTATTCTATGCTATAATAAATATTTCCATAGGCGTACGAATTCTAAACGGCTAAGCTGGCGTGCACGAGGATGTTTCAATCAGTCTCCCTGCCTATCCCACGGGAGATCCCACGGGCCCTTACCGTACCGAGTAGTCAGCGGAGTTACCGAACTAACCATCGCTACAGCTCGAGGTAAAATGGCACAATATTATGAGTGGCTCGGCGCCACGCGCCATGCCACATAAATTCAATAAAAAAGAAATCGTGCTGAAGTTAAACATTTTTACCGTCGATATGTACTTTGTAGATATCGTATATCTAAAAAGTAATGGGTTATGATATGATAATCGCCGGTCGAAAAATGGAGCCGTTGATATAAAGGCATAAATCAGCATTATGCCTTCATTCGCTCTCAGTATCGTAGGACCGCGTCGTCGCGTGACGTGATACAAATATATTATCTAAAAAATGTTCCCTATGATTTTGTGTGAGAATGTGTATCTCTGTCCTATCCAAAGAGTTTGTATTACGTCGCTGCGCTCCGCGACGTAATACAAACTCTTTGGTCCTATCCTTTTATCTAATGTTTTTACTGTTTACTGCCAAAGAGATTTTATGTATAGAGTGAGCACTACGAAGAAAGAATACAGAGAAATGACGGCCAATACCTGAGGTATGAGGTAAGGTAGCGGGGTGGCGGAACGCTGAGCCGCGCGGGGCGGGAAGCGAGCGGGAGAGGGGCTAGCTAGCGAGCGACTAGCGGCTAGCGGCCCGGCCGGCCCGGCCGGTCAGTCAACACGTGCATTGGAATACGTAGGGTTGTCACTTAGTCTACCAAAAATATATTTTTCGATTTATTATTTTACGAGTAGGTATTATGGTTAATTGTGCCCGTAGTCTAGTGGTAACGCTTCTCAATGCAGAAGTTGCGGGTTCAAATCCCGGGCACCAACTAATGTACTTATTTATTTCCTTGATAAGGATTGATATACGTGCATTTCATAACGAATAGGTACGATCGCTCCGATGAAGAAAAATAAAGTTAGGTAACTAGTGCACACTGGTCTATGAAAGGTATTTTTGTGTAAACTGATTCTGATTTCCACTGATTTCCACCATGTACGAGTAATCGAACCGGATTTGTACCGTGTGGGGTCGGTACTTAAAAAGAATAGCCCCACTGCATCTCTCCCCGTCGCATGTCGTAAAAGTCGACTAAGGGATAAGAAAATTCGTCAGCCTCGGTAGCTCAGTGGCGCGGTTGGTTAGTCAACTGTTATTAAGCAACGCTGAGCGCGGTCAGTGATTGGATGGGTGACCGCTCGACCGTTGGAGGCTGACCGTGGTTCGGATTCCACGTTAAACTGTAGGTCCCTTCCCTTCTTACCTTACTAGGTGGTAGGGTTTATCCCGGCCGGGTTGGTACCACCGCACTGAACGAAACGTCGGTCGAAACGGCTATGTAAATAGTTCGTGTTTTCCGTCCAGTTTAGTGTAGCCGACATGAAATGAAGGGAAGCACTGACATGGCACCTAGTTCACCCTGTGTTATGGGCTGACATCACGGATGTTGTAGGTGATGTAGCCAACCGTGTCAGGTTACATAAAAAAAAATTAAAAATATATATATAACAAATTGTGACAAGTTCGAGTGCAATATGACTGCCGTAAGAATACTCAATAAACAATAAAACAACAACAATAAAAACAATACCTCCTATGTCAGTGGGCAGAGTCCGTGCCTAGCAGTGGGACGTTTTAAAGGATTATAGAAGAAAACAGATAGTGAATTTCATCGAAAAAAACGTTTTTATGTATTTAAACTTAAAATACAGAACTATAATAACTTGAAATACATACCTAAACTTATATGGGTTTTTAAATTACCGTGGTTATTTGACATTTTAAGAAGTAACAACGGATTTACTCGCTATCGAAATACGAGCTGTGTGGCTCGACATTTCGGCCAGAGTGCTCATGATGATGGGCCATACGTTTGGCCCGAAACGTCGAGCCACACAGCTCGTATTTCGACCGCGAGTAAAGCCGTTTTGTATTCTTGTAATACCTACACTTAATAACTAGAATAATATCTAAAAAACTAAACTTAATAATAAAGAATTCATAACTGCGGTCTTGGCCTTGGACTAAACTTAAAATCTCCAAACCAAACATACATAAAATAAAGAGTGCAGCATTTATTTAAAAAAAATATATATATATAACTAAAAAAACCATTAGGTATACTTTGGACTACACACACAAACACAACTAAAATAACTCTTCCTCCGTACTTAAACAAAATAATTTAAATTTCACTTTACACAAATTAAAATTTTCACTTTCCCTTAAACAATGTATCATCTTGGACTATTTTTATCCATCTTTCTCGTATTGATCCCTTAGTAGGATGTGGAAACCTTGTAAAAAAAATTTTTTTCTTGAAAATTTCTCAATTACTTACTAATTAAAAAAAATTAAAAGAATAGCGACAACCCTAATTAGCGGTCAATTCACTCTCATATTTTAACGTGGTTTAATACATATTTATTTACTTTCATACATGATATCCCAGAACTCTATTTCTAATCATTCATATGTGGCAGCCCTAATGAGCGCGTTCAATTTATTTGTTTAATTAAATAATGCTTATGTTATTGCAATGCGAGGTCAATACATAAAATGTACAAAATTTTCAAATTGAAGTAGCGTTGTGACAGCCCTAATTGGCCAGTTGAACCAAATATTTCTAAGCACATGGAAAACAAGATATTATATATAAGTTCTTTCAAAATTAGTTAATAGTACGCTAAGGGGGGGTTCTGTATCGTAAATAAATCACTTTTGAGGAACAAAGATTTTTGTTTACAAAAAAAAAATTTATAATAATGTAAAATGTAAAAAAAAATTCTTTTCTTAATCGTTTCAGTTTCATGCCAGGAACAAAAAAGTCTTCCAACACATAGATCTCTTTCTTTCAGAAATTTTGAAAACCACAATTTTAGTTTTATTAGTATGGAATAGAAAGAATTTGATTTTTTTTACCAACTTACACGTGTTACATCAAAATGGTATTGAAGACTTTTTTGTTACTGTTATGAAAATGAATCGATTAGGCTATAAAAATCAACCACATATTTTTTTATGTACATACATTTTCATACATAAAAAACATTTTTCATAAAAAAAGCCCAAGGTCCAAAAAAATTTATATAGGTTTTACTCCCTATATGATGCAGAACCCCCCCTTAGCGTACTATTAACTAATTTTGAAAGACCTTATATATTAAGATCGAAATGAAGTGATACTTACCTATGAAATGAAATGCCATCACTTTTCCCAATATTTTTGGTATGATTTTTGCAATATCGCAACACACAACCGGGCATAATGACTGGCGCGATGCGAGCCGCAGACGGACGGCAGCGAGCGCGCGGACGGCGCGTCCGCCGCGTTCGGTCGCTCGCGAGCTACTAGTCTCAAGAGGGTCCCTCCGCGTAATGGTTACTCCACCGCGGTGGAGCGAAGGCTGTTGCCCGGGTAAGAGGTCTAGTAGAATACATGATACGTCATTGTTTACTGCACCCATTCGCCAAAGACCTCTTGAAACTAAGGAAAGGAAGGCCTGAAATTGTTATAAAAGCGTGCACTTCTGTTGCAGACAGGGGAATGCTACAGAGGCGAATGGACATGCGAGCGCGGTATAGTTGCGGGACCCGCGGGCCGGTGGGAGGGGTGAGCCCGCACGGAGGAGCGAGAGAAGTCGCAGAGAGGAATGTGCACTGATGGCGCTATCCAGTGCACAACTGGATAAACGTCAAATGGACAACTACCGAAAACAACAATTACCTACTCAAAACAAGAAGATTTGAAATTAGAACACTCAAACATTTAACTTTCATCCAAACCAATGCAAATGTTTATTTGTGTAAAAATAAGAAAATAATGTACAGAAAAATACAGTCACAGGCAACATTAGACTTAAATAAAATATGAATAGTAATAATGATAACTCCCTTCTTATATTACTAGGTGGTAGCGTATAATCCGCCCGGGTTGATACCACCGCACTGAATAAAAGGTCGGTCGAAACGGCTATGAAAATAGTTTGTTTTTTCCATCCAGTTCAGTGTAGCCGGCACGACCGAAGGGAAGGACTGACGTGGCACCAAGTTCACCCGGAGTTATGGGTTGACATCACGGATGTTGTAGGTGATGTAGCCAACCGTGCCAGTTTCTATAAAAAAAAAGTAAATAGTACAGTTTGGCCTTATGTAATAAAATGTTACAACCTGTTTACACTTTCCTATCTTATTTTATTATTTTTTTTTATTTTTTATCTCGAGGTAAAGCACTAGACTTTCCTCTGTGTTGCTTGACTACCCTTCTCTTGGTGTAGCAGGAATTGTTGAAAATCTATCTCGTTCAAGTCATGGATAGATTCCATTGATCGGGCGCAGGGCGCGCTATTGTTAGTTGGTTGTGGCTATTGTTACGTTGGGTTATGGAATTCACAATGAAATGAATATTAAAAAAGTTAAATTACAAATTTAAAAAACCCCCGACTCTTAAAAAGTCAAAAATAATTTCCGTTTACTTACTTAAAGGAGTCGGTAGACCGCTAAGTAAATTCCCGCGCAACTTTTGAGTCTTTATATTTAATTTACTTAGCGGTCCCCCGACTCCTTTAAGTAAGTAAACGGAAATTATTTTTGACTTTTTAAGAGTCGGGGGTTTTTTAAATTTGTAATTTAACTTTTATTTCAAGCTTTTTAAAAAAAACCGCATGCAAATCGGTCCACTTTTGAAGATAATAATTTTTTTTATTACTTAATTACTTAATTACTTGATTACAAACATAGCTAAGAACCATCCCGATTAAACAGGCTTCCTAATAAAAAAAACCGCATCCAAATCGGTCCATCCGTTTGGGAGCTACGATGCCACAGACAGACACACACACACACACACACACACACACACACACACGTCAAACTTATAACACCCCTCCGTTTTTTTCGTCGGGGGTTAATGAATTTTATGGAAATAAAAAAGTTCAAATAAATAAGTAGATAATATAATACGTTTATAAATATGTAGCAATATTCTTTTTTTTATCATATAGTTTATATGCAAATAACTGTGTAGTGTAACTAAGTATGTAGTACACATAGGTGTGTAGTACCTATGATTTTGATCATGTTGAATTAATGCCTAGTTGTTGAAAGTAATTTTTGTTAGTTTTCCCCATAAGTACTTTATCAATTTACTGTGGAACATGACAAAGCATGTGCTCACAGTACTTAAGTGGCAAGGAAAATAACAATTTTTTTTAAATGTTTGATCAGTATGTGCACATTGAGTAATTAATGAAATAAATATTATAAACTAAATTGAGTATTTTTTTATGGATAGCTTTATTATATTCTTCAGTTACATTCGTTCGTACGTAGTTGAATATTCATTTGTGTAAGACTCGTCCTGCTGCCAATCTAGACGCCACCATCTTTTTTTTTTCTGCTGAAGACGTGAAAATACAGAATGACTGTAGGCGCTCGCTCGCCCGCTCCTTGCCGCCCCCCGGGGCGCCGCCGCGCCGCGGGTTGCCACCCCCGGCCCGTTTCTCTTCAATGCATTTTTAGGGTTCCGAATCCGTAACCTCCTACCGTCTGTCCTACTACTGCATAACCTAATAAATAATAAAATAACCTAACGCATTAATACAAGAAATGTGTTTTATTTTCTGCGCCATCTATCGAATGATTACAAATAATTTAACTACAAAAGTTTCACCGATAGATGACGCTATTATTACACATGTAATATGAGTCTGTCTATCTCATCAGCCGAATGATGGCGATACGGAATTTTTATTATTTGTTGTTGTATCGGCCATATATCACATATTCTGTGAAAATTTCAACGAATTACGGTTAAAGTGTTAATATTTTGATTCATATTCGGACCCTTGAGTTGAAGGCGGTACAAGAGCACAAAAGGGGTCCATCTATCAATTTTCATATGTGCTTTTGATCCTTCAACTCAAGGTCCGAATATGAATCAAAATATGATTGAACACTTTAGTTCTAGTTGTTTTTTTTAAGGTCGGTGCAATGTTTTTTAAAACAGTTTTTTTATTTCAATATTTTTAGTTATTATATCACATAACAAGTTCTGCGTAGAATTGGGCATTAAACATGTTTTCTAGTGATTGGGACACACTTAACAGTGCATAATATCTTGAAAACTACTGAACCGAAGAATTATGGCAATTTGATATCTACTTTCCGAGAAATTTGTGGACAAACTTACAAATATACACACAAACATACATACATTTATGAAATTTGGCACACCTGTTTAGAAGGCCACATAGACTAACATATACGAATATTGTGCAATTCCAACGATATTACATACATAATACGAGTCGAATCGATAACCTCCTTCTTTGAAGAAGTCGGTTAAAAACTAGCCCTCTTACGCGGTGGTGGTACGGAACCCTCGGTGCGCGATTCCGACTACTTGGCCGGTTTTTTATTAGAGCCCGAGAGATGACTCCCTCAGACCATGCAATTTTATTTAGAGAATTTTATTGTTATTCTGCATCTGCATTTATTATACAAAAATTTCAACTATTTCTGCTGAACACATTTTTTGCAACAAGCTTTCGTCTGAAAGTGCGAGGTTTTTGTAGCCTTACTTTTGGCTGGTTTTATTGTTAAATTGCGGAGAAATAAGCTTCGAGAGAGAACAATAGCTTTCGTTGTGTTGATTTTTTGTTTTTATTATTTCCTTAGTATTGAACTCCGCACGGCGGAGGCAGATCCGGCTTCACGTCGTGGAAACTGCCTGCTACATAATTCAAATAAAAATAACTATTCTACGGAAATTACAGTCAATAACATTTCAAAGAAATAGTAATACGACTATCTAATATGTACTAAGTATCTACTAAGTATTATCTAATAAGTATCTAATAACTGTTACTAATTTGTTGTTGAATTGACTTGATATATTTAAGTATCAAATTGACGATGGCACTATACACCAGATATAGGTAGTGTAAAATGCAGAGTAGTCAGATTCTTCAGTATTCATGTTTATGCTGTAAGTATTAATCCTCTTGTGAGCGGTAGTATGGGTTAATTATTTGTAAGTTACTATAATATAATATAGTACTTCACGCCGGGCCAAAGGCTGCTTCTGTATAAATCGCAGATTAGGTCCTGCTTGGAGTACTGCTCGCACCTGTGGGATGGCTCAGCCAAATACCAGCTTGCGCCTTTGGACTCGATCCAGCGTCGAGCCGTGCGACTTGTGGATGACCCCGACGTGTCCCGCGATCTAGAACCGCTGCAACTTTGTAGGGATGTCGGCGCCCTAAGCGTGTTCTATCGCTTATTCCACGGGGAGTGCTCGGAGGAGCTGTTTAACGCGATTCCGGCGTCCCCTTTCCACCTCCGTACAACGCGCACTGGGCAGGGATTGCATCCCTATACGCTGGATTTACCGCGGATGCGTACAAATCGGTTCTGCAGATCCTTTCTCCACAGAACCGGCAAACTCTGGAACGCTCTACCTGCCCACATATTTCCCCCCAAGTATACCCAAGTAGCACACAGAGGCTGTATAGCAGCTGGACAACGAATTTCGCGGATACTTAAAGCTGAATAAGCTAGCTGTACAAAAGCTGAGTAGCCGCTTATTCAACCAGTACAACTCTTAAATGGGCACAAATTATTCAGCTTTAAGTTCACATTGCCGTTTAACTGCCTTATAGTAGCGTTATATTTGCTTTATTATTGGTAACAGTAGTTATAAGGCCTGAATATGTACTGATTAAGAGGACTTGAGTTACCATTTATTCATACCAAACCTTACACATACACCCTAAATGATGGTGATATGCAGCTGCAAGTTCACACTTTTCTGTTTAAATGCGAACATTTTATAAATAAGAGTATCCGACGGAAACATCACGCTCGTGGCGGTGATCAACGTATTATGTTGTAATGTGAGTGGCTGTACGTGTGAAGTTATTTTATTAATGGTGGATAAATGGTAAGTACATTACACGATATTTTCGGTATTCATTCGTGAGAAATCATTGGGAATGCAAGTTTACTGTTATTATATATATATATTATCTAAGAAAATTTTCATGCGCCCCGGGAATAATACGTTTTTTAGAAAAAATAAATAAATATAGATAATAAATAAACTTTGATGAAATTTTGACTAATTAATTTTGATTGTTTTGAACATTCATTATTCTATAAAAGGTATTACTATAATTTTAAAAAGTATAAATCAATTCAATAATCCTATATTTCATGTTAGAAAATGAAAAAAAAGTAAATAAATACAGAGGATAAACAAACAAAATGGTGGTTGAGTCTTAGACAGCGATGTGAACCGTTATAATTCTAAATGGTTTCTATAGGCTGCATAGTGATTCACTTAAGTCCCGTTAATTAACAAAAAACGGAAAAGAGTGAAACATGTGAACTTAATACAGAAATAGGCTGTTTTTTAATATGTTTAGTGGTTCACGATTTCCACCTATAACGTTTATGTGAACCAATTAAAAGCTTTTATACAGACATTTTTAGGGATCCGTAATAAAACCAATAAAACCACAAGAAAACTTCTAGTTACTGAAAAGATAGGATGAATATTATAATTAAACTTTTTTTAGTACCTACCAAGGATGAATTAACTGAAATATTTATAGAGGGTTAAATTAAATTCATCAGCGAAACGTTCGATTCTGCAAATTTTTTTTTAGTAATACCGTTATCGTACCTAAACAATTGACCCCAATGTTCATACATACATATATAACATTCGCATCCATAATAACAATGTCCATGGGCGTCTTTAGACAACTAATGGGTGGCTCGGCGCCCTATGTCGCGCTTTATTCTGTGATGCACGGGGATTGATATGTTTATGTAACTTATTGATTTTATTATTTTTCTTACAGAAAAATGCCTTTCAAGATCGTGCAAACACTGGAACGGGGATGTCCTCGTTTGAGCATTGTACTTTCGCTCTGGGGGTCAAAGGGCAAACTACGCTGGCCTTCGAAAAATCCAAATATTGGAAGACGCGTAGTACGCGGTGTAGGTTAAATCTCGTGATAAGGGTACTGATATCTTTTATCAACTTATCACACCTCTGGGCCCTCAGCGTTACGCTGCAACAGCTGCGATCACAATTAAGAGGGCACCGCCCAACGTTTGGTATCACCCATTAGATGTTAACAAATAATTTTAATTAAAGAATTGTAATGTGAATGAAACAATAAAAATTTGTGTTAATTTGTTTATTTTATTTCTTTTACAAAGTATGTATTAGTGGTATGAAGTAATAGCATTATTTATGTTTAATACATACTAATTTGCATTTTATATCTTTCGGATCTAAAATGACTACAGTACGATCACTTTCGCAGAGATTTTTTGATTTGTATATCTCAAAGCGTGATGATTTAATCGGATATGTGAAGATGTCTTCTTTGTTATTTATCTTAGAAATCACCTTCTAACTTACTATTTTGTACGGAACCCTGATCTTCTGACACACGAACTGTCGCACCTTGTGTTATGTCGAACCTTACAAAGGTCTACACGAGTTTATTTATTCAGCCAAAATCTGATTATAGTTATCTCATGTGAACCACTGTTAAGTAGTAGGCGTTAATTTGATACATAAATGTTCTCTTAAAGAGCTATGTGGCGTTCAGGTGAACTCATCAACAGCCGCTAAGCGGATTGTGTGAGTAACAGTATAAAGGCTGATTAGCTGGAAAAAATTTCAGCCTTATGCAGTAATATAGACTACATTTACTCCATTGTACATCTATTGACTTTATAATAGTTCGCACATACTCTCTTAAATAGGCAGCGTAATATAAGTTTACATATTCCATCTTATACAGCACTTGGCATATTTTTTTCTTCTAAATTGCTCTTATTCAGCTAACAGTGTTAGAAACTACTGAAAGCTGAATAGAGACGTTGAAAATATACCAAATAAACACTTATAGCGTAATTATTGTGGTGTTTGTCTAACATAATACAGCTCTTACTCAGACTAACCAGTTTTAAATGGTACTCGAAGGTAATATGCAGCTGAATGATCACGAGTGAACTTTTATAAGACTTTATTTAAGCGCAGAGTTCTAAATCACACCACGAGTGAGTAATTATATAGCATTCTGTGCTACTTGGGTAGTCTCGGGTCCTTCAAGAGAGGCGTGAATGGGCACCTGTCAGGCCGGCATGGCATTCGCAGCCCCCGCCTGCGTCCGAATGTCCATGGGCGTCGCTAGACACCTTATGGGTGACTCGGCGCCACATGTCGCGCTTAGTATAAAAAAAAAAAAAAAAAAAACTTATAAAGGTACTAACAAAATATTGCGACTTGCGAAGTTTGTTTGTCAGTTCTTCTTCGCATTGAATTTAGAACTGGCGGAATTTTCGACATATCCAAGCGTAAGTTACCTATCAATGGATGAAATTATACAATAAACAATAAGTAATTTTTGGCGTTCTGTTCACTATGATTATTTTTCTGTTTTCGTTTCTTTTAGGGTTCCATAGAAACATTTTCTTTTATTTGGGAGGTTTGTATATTTCTTAAGTAGACAGAACGGGCTATGGCTTTTCAAATTAATATCTATATACATATAATAAAATCGTAGAGGTAAGAAAGTCTGTACATTGAATGTATTCGGAAAAAAACTAACCAGGGTGGCTTAAAATGAGATACTGAACATGTTAGAACAGTTTTAAAAATTTTTGTTTGTTTGTTTGTTTGTTTGTCTGTACGCGCATCACGCAAAAACCACTGAACGGAATTAGACGAAACTTTGTATAGTGGCAGTTTATATGCCGGGTTAACATAATACGTAAAAAAAAAATAACAAAAATGAAAAAAAAATTACAATTATAAACATTATTGAGCGTTTAAAATCACGTAGTCCAAAGTACATAATTATATCTTGAGAACTGGCAGCAAATACAATTTGAATAAAATATTCATTCGAAATTTAAAAATAAGTAGATACAACGAAAATGACAGTTTTTCTTTTTTATAACTTGAACACAATAGTCTATACATATCTATTCTTTCTATACATATAATAAAATCGTAAATGCAAAAATGTCTATTTGTACGCGCATCTCGCAAAAACCACTGAACGGAATTTGACGAAACTTTTTATAGTGACAGTGTATATCCCGGATGAACATAATAATTAAAAAATATAATAAAAATCACGTAATCCAAAGTAAAGGTAAAAAACAATTTTAAATGTCATGTTGACAACGGAGAACGTCATCTCGACGTGAGCTGGCCGGTGACAAATTGTTTGATAAATAAAAATAATAATTAAAAGTCGAAGTTATGTCGCTGTCATTGGTGCAATAAAATTTATATATCTGTTGCCGCGGCTTCGCTCGCGTGAAATTCGTATTTAAAAAAAAGAAAGTAAGTAACTAAAGGCGGGCCCGAAGGCGGATCTGCGCTCACGTAAACGATATTCTTTCTCGATGAAAGTAACTAAGGGCGAGGCGGAAGGCGGAGCTGAGTTCAGGAAGAAGAAAAACATTCTTGAAGAAAGTAAGTAACCAAGGGGGAGGCCGAAGGCCGAGCTCTATTCTGGAAGACCATAAACCTTCTCGAAGAAAGTAAGTAACTATGGGCGAGGCCGCAGGCCGAGCTGCGTTCAGGAAGAAGCTAAACCATCTTGAAGAAAGTAAGTAACTAAGGCGAGGCCGAAGGCCGAGTTACGTTCGGATAATTGAAAAACCATCTCGAAGAAAGCAAGTAACTATGGGCGAGGCCGAAGGCCGAGCTGCGTTCAGGAAGAAGCTAAACCATCTTGAAGAAAGTAAGCAACTAAGGCGAGGCCGAAGGCCGAGCTACGTTCTGACAAATGATAAACCATCTCGAAGAAAGCAAGTAACTAAGGGCGAGGCCGAAGGCCGAGCTGCGTTCAGGAAGAAGCTAAACCATCTCGAATAAAGTTAATTAATATGAAGATTGAGTTAATTTAATTTAAATTTTATTATAAAGTCCACGCTTCTAACGGCAAATATACCGTGCATCCTAGAACCTCGCGGTTATTCCCGGCTGGATGGCAAGAGGCTCGATGCTATCACCTTAGTGCCATGGACTAAGGGTAGTTCTATGGTGTGGGACGCCACTTGTGTTCTCACATTGGCTCCAAGTCACGTTAAGGCATCTTCAAGAGCGGCTGGCGCGGCCGAGGCTGGGGCGGAGAGCCTCAAACGCAGCAAATATAGAAATATAATTCAAGATTTCGAATTTGTTGCGTTTGCGGTTGAAACCCTCGGTCCGTGGAGCAGTGAAGCCAAAAGAGGCTTGAGCTGGTTGACGCAACTGGTGTCCCGTCAAGGGTTTATGTACTTCATTCAAAGGGTAAGCCTTGCCATCCAGCGGGGTAATGCCGCAAGTGCTCTAAGAACATTTGAAAATGCCCGTTTTGATAGTTATTTTAATGTTTGTTAGGTAGGTTTAATTCTTTAGTTATTAATATTACTTTTTTATTTTTATGAAATAAATAGATTGAGTAAACGATATTATATTCTATCGAAGAAAGGAAGTCTTTAAGGCGGCCCGAAGGCGGAAGAGTGTTTTTGGTTTACCTGAACGCAGCTCGGCCTTCGGCCTCGCACTTAGTTCCTTCCTTTCTTCCAGAAGGTTTATCGTCTTCCTGAACGCAGCTCGGCCCTCGGCCTCGCCCTTAGTTACATACATTCTTCTTTGAAATACGAATTTCACGCGAGCGGAGCCGCGGGCTCAGCTAGTTGATAATAATATCCAACACACTGGGCCCAAAGAGCGCCCTTGTCATCCGTCTGCGTCATCACTTCATCACACATGTCAGGCTATCAGTGCTCTCTATCTAATCCACTCCATCGTGACCTTCCTATGGTGCTTAGCTAACTACCATCTGTCTGTCCACCTACTCAATACATTCCTATTTGATGTATAAGGCAGATAACAACAAAGTATGGACGAATAAACATATTTAAATGATTTAAATCGATAGATTGGGCATAGTCGAATAAGGCGCACTACAGACAATGTCACCAATAAAGGTTCACATCAAACGCAGCGCCACGCGCGTGTTGAGAGGTCGTCGTTTCACAGACCGAAACGGAACGCCCCGATGCGCGAGTGCAGAGAGCGTCAGCGTTTTGTTAAAATGAGGCAGCGTTTGATACGATTCTTGATTACTACTGTACATGAAGTCACACACACCGAAGCACTGACGTGGCACCAAGTTCACCCGGTGGTATGGGCTGACATCAGGGATGTTGTAGGTGATGTAGCCAACCGTTTCAGTTTCAATAAAAAAAAAAAAAAAGTCTAATCGGCGACGAACTCTTGAGCGCTTTACTCTAGCAATTGCGTGAATAATATCGAATGATAATTATTATGTAGCGAGGAGACTTGTATCCAGTAGGTCGTGAAGTATCCTTTAATATGCCATTTTATAAGCAGCTATGTCGATGTAAAATGGTTGTAGAATAAACTAAAGCGAGTGTTCACTTTTATCTGCTTACCGATGATAAAATTTTGGAATAAAATAAATAAATTTTTAAAATAAAATAAAATAAATTGTTTCAAATATTTTTATAACAAACGAAAAATTGCAGATATTTTTCCATAATTATTTTATTCAGGCTTGGCGTATGGAGAATAACATCTGTCAAAACTCTTTCTGTATAACAAATTCAAGCTCTTTTCGTCGCGTTTTTCATAACATTTCGCATACTTCCAGCGGTATCCCAATAACAGAGTCCCGAATATTCAGCTTTCCCACAGAACAATGTCAGGAGCTGTCGAATCGGGTGATTTTGAGGCCAACCGAAGTCACGATTTCTTGATATTAATTGACCTGGAAACATTCTTCTTATGCGTAGAATGTTTCAACAAGCTGCTCAAGCAAGTGTAAAACGCTCGCCGCCTCTACACTGATTATTTGTTAACGAACAACTATAAAATCTGGTACAAAATCAAAATAACGGCCGAAAAAAGTTGTATACCTCTAGTTTGGCCACCTGAACCTTACTAGCTGTGCTCGCTGCTCCGCTCGCCGCAAAATCAATGCAATAGCAAATCAAATTACAATTGAAAATCATTTAATTTTCTCCGACTGTGTTCCATTTCGTCCCTACTGCTCGCTCAGCTCATATGAATAATAGCGTGATGCTTTATAACCTTGCGGAGGTATGTCGTATTACATATGTAAAAACAGAAAGGAAATAGGTTGAGCCGTCCTTGACTTATAAGCGAACATAATACAGACGACCTACGTTAGATTATACAATATGTAGGGAGGATATAATATTCGGTCACCTTACTTGGCGGTGGCCAACAGCAAATGTTTGAATTTTGAAGGTTTTACGTTCGTTTTTCAACTAATGGGACTGCATTTACGCTAAGCAAACTAACCGAAACCATCCTCTTTGAAAATGGAAGCATCAAACAAATAAAGTTCTAAGAGGGAGCGCTTTTGAAGCTTACGCGCTGCTACATCTAGTTTCTAACATGTCAACGACGACGACCACATACATGCAGAGACAGCTGTACCATTGTATGAGTACACTAATTAGGAAATTAATTACATACCTCCGGAGAAACGGCGGCGGAGGCGGCGCGGGGGGTTGCTGGCGGCGGAGAGGGGGCGGCGGCGGGAGGCAGAGGGCGCGCTGCGCGCGGACAATGCGACGTGAGACGTGCTTGGGGTGGAGAGGGGGAGGGGGAGCTTCATCATCTTCAATGGCTAATAATTTGAATGCTTTACATGAAACTGGGTAACAATTTGATCTCATTACGTCTGACTGCGCTTGGGGAAGGGATTGGATAAGTATAGGGCATATCCGTTCAATTCGTAGGTAGGTAGGTATCAACCTATTGCATAATTTATAAACAAAATGTAGTACTTAGGTAAGTAGGTAATACGTGACAATAGTACAACACATATAGTATTTCTATCAAATCTCATAAGTATTTTGGATTTATCTCTGCCTATGTATCGTAACAGCAGTCGGCCTACAAAAGTAATAAAAGGAGAATGCCTTTTTCCAAAGTGGTAAAAAGAAAAATTAGAAAGGTACCAGCTCAACACTTCAATTGCAAACTTGACATTTGCAATTTAAAACTCAAAAGAATATTTTTGAAATATGTGATCTGATAATTAATGTCCAAGCGGGAACAATATCGTTAACATTATCAATTCGTCAATTTGATACTTCCTTCGGCATTCGGCTCTGCGGTCAGCTTTTTATTCGTCAAGATTCTGATGTATTCGGCAACAAGCGACTGCACGAGCGGGGCCGAGGCCACAGAGTATATGCATAATTCTGGACAACCAATCAGCAAGCCAGTAGCCACACACACTGGCTTCATCGAACATATCCGGGCCCATGGCAGTAGACGATAGGGTGTCAATCGAGGTCCAGGATTAGCAAGTGGCCACTCTGTGCCACATCCAGCATCCGTTACGTTTTTTAATATTTAAATTAATTATATATCGACGGAAAGCGACCAGACGGCATGTCGTTGCTGCCGTGGAAGCAGGGAAGGGCTTTGGTCTGGGATGCCACGTGCGCGGATACCCTAGCCCCTAGTCATATAGGCGGCTCTTGTCAGGTATGGCTATGCCGCGGCAAAGGCACAAACTTCCCTTTCCCGGTTTCCCTCCCAAGCCACGTTTCAGGGTACGGCTGTACCCAACAATGACAAATTGGACCTCCTGGGCGTGGAACTGACCAAAGATGTAGGATTTAGGAGCTTTATAGAGTCCAAAGCTACCCTTGCCTCCAGGAAATTGGGCGTCCTCTACCGCAGCAGGCGATTCTTCTCACCGGCGCAACTCCTTATGCTATACAAAGCGCAAGTTCGCCCGGTGATGGAGTATTGCAGTCATCTGTGGGAACGATCCCCCCTTTACCTGTTGGCCTCCTTGGACTCTATCCAGCGCCGCGCCATCCGCCTAATTGGTGATCCAATATATTATTATTGAGAGAATTGCGTACAAATAGCACGGCCTCCCTCCGGAGCCACCTCACCGCCGCCGCGCCGCCGTAGGCTTTTGGAGATGTCGATAATTCCTTCGCATGATGTTTTTATTTTTTTGTTTCACAATTTGTCGACATAGGTACTTCATACTTCTGACGAACTTGCAGTAGAGAAAAGAAAATCTGTCGTACTATTTCTTATTATTATACTATGCAACCCTAAAAAGGCATTGCCCTTAAATAAAGTGTGAGTAGTAATAATGTGTGTGTGAGTAGTAATAGTGTGTGTGTGGGTATAACATAAGTAGATACTTACCAATATGTCGAGTGTTTGCTCTTCTTTTCATCCTGGAGAAATGAAAATGGTTTAATATAAATAACAAAATTGGCCATATTTTACGTGCAAACATCGCCCACGCTTTCCTCTGAGCGTTAAGAGATTTTCGACACACCTACGAGTATATGAATTTATGATATCATAATTTGCTTCATGTAAACCGAAGATCAAACGTGTCGGAGACAGGCTAACTTCTTATTACATAAATAAAAAAGTCAATTCTGCTTTAAGGTCGACCTCGTGAATATTAATGTCACGTTTTAGGCGCAGCTTGAGCCTTCGTTCCTGCGGGTAACATTTTCCATATCAATTTCCCTCCAAATTGCATTACAATCACGGCACAGGCGGTGCGGGGAGGGGGGTCGGGCGGTGACGTCAGAGTCCCGGCATCTTGCAGGGCGGGGCGGAGGGGAGCCCGAGGGTACGTCTATTACTGCATTATTTATTCATGAACAATTTGCCATGCGATTTACTGACAACCCAGAGAGTGCTGACTTAATCGCTAAAATACGCACGAAATCAAATTACATGAAATTATTGATGCCTGTCAAAGACATAGTGTAGGTACTTAATTTATTAAACACAAAATTATAAAGTCCCTGTAATTTTACTTTAAAACTTAAAACTATTTACAAATATTTCTAAAAAAACAACCTCAACCTTATGCATCTCGACACGTCGCGAAGCGTGTAGGTATTGCGTGTTCCCTCAAGTATCCGGGGACTAGTGAGATGTTCCGCTGGCTCCGGGGTGGATTGGCCCAATTGCGGCGTCGAAAGGCGGCGTCGTCGAGCGGCTGTGTTGCCGATACCTAGTATGTTTTCGTTGCGTTCGCCGTCGAGACCCTCGGTGCGTGGTCACCAGAATCAAAAGAGTTCGTCGACAAGTCTGGTAACCCACGTGCTCTTCTCCTACGGCGATAGCCTCGAGATTAGAGGGGCAACGCAGCCAGCGTGCTGGGTACGGCGGCGGGGGCGACTGTCGAACTGGACGAAATTTTCTACTGCTGTAGTTTATTTTAGTTTCAGTTTATATTATTTAATTTTTATTCTTATTATTAATAAAAAATTGTAAGATACGGAGAAATACATACCTATGTGACAATTTGTAAAATTAAGGCAGGTATTTTCTTAGTTTTGTATTAATTTTATTTTATCAAGAGCAATAGAAATTATTTTATCGACACGAAATGAGAGGATTTTGAAAATAAGAAAAACCCTACAATTCAAAGTTTGTTGGAGGAAAAAGATTGTGTCTCTTACAACACAATGTCAGGATGCGGCAGGCAGACACGGCGGAGGAGGCGTTGGAGGCGTGGTGTTGAAATTCCAATAGGGGTTCGTAGCTTTCATTCGAACGCTTTTGAATAAGACAAGAAGTTGGCACTTTCCATTCATTCCGAGCGGAAAGTAACTTTCCAATATCCCAGTAGGTATATGTAGGAAGAGTGAGAAGTTAATATATATATCCGGAATCCAACGTGTAGAAGAGAAGTTATTGAATTTGTGATTCGCAGTCGGCAGGGCGAGAGTCGCGGTGGCGGCGGCGGCGAGACGGTGGGGAAGTTTCGAATCGATATCGGCTAGTTCAATAGTTTATGAGGTCAGTCACTGTAACTTGGTAACGGCCGCAAATACAAAGAGCGCCTGCCTGCTATTGATCAGTGCTGGACTTCTTCCGAACCCCGCACCGCCCTACCCTCGCCGCCTTATTCACCCATCCCTCTGGAAGGCAGCCGTGTGCATACAGACTTAGGTAGGTAGTCATAATGGAACGAAATTATAAATAATTAATTCGTTCGATTGATTTCAAACGTATACATACGTACGCAGGCAAGTTTTTGTTCGTCTGGACTGGCCCCCACAATGATGTACGGGAGTGAAAGTTGTGTTTGCAGGAAAAAGGCTGAAACCATGAACACATGCTGTGGAAATGCGCCCGTCGAGAAGCATTAGCGATATATTGAGAAATTGAGTGTAGTGAGAGAGCGTTGTGGCCTGAAAGTAGATCTAGTGACAAGGATTGAGAAAGGAATGCTTCGGTGATTCGCTAATGTTGGAAGAATGGATGATAGGAGACTAACGAAAGGGATTTATCCAGCGAATGTGAGTGGAAGGGTCGGAAAGGTCGGAAGGGTCGTCTTAGCTAGACGCACGTATAACTAGACCAGGTCGAACATAATAAGGTCCAAGATCAAAATAGGTCAAGTGCATAGTACCCCTAACCGACGAGCATCCGCCTCCGCACTACGCGCCTGCCCATTGCATTCCTACACGATGAACATACCGCGTATGTGCGGTAAGTCCATCGTCCATCCACCAATGGATTCCTCGGTTCCTTCAAGAGGGACGGCGTCGTGAATATGCCACTGTCAGGCCGGCCTGACATTTGCAGCCACGTCCGTCGCGTCCGCCACGTCGCCAGTCCGTGGGTGTCGTTAGACACCCGAGCTTAAAATAAAAAAAACATTGTTGAAGTATGAGTGTGGAAGAAGCGTCAGAGGTTTCAGGATCGTGGCACGTGGAGATCCGTTGTCTCTGCCTATGCCATTGGGAAGCAGGTGTGACGTTATGTATTTATTCACTAATTATCCTAATAAAGGGAACGTGCAACGTACCTAAGTCATGGATATCCTTATAACTCCAGAACCACTATATCTAATTTACATACGGTTTTCACTGTTACATTCTGTCACTTTTCAAGATGGTATTAGGCTATCCATCATACATAACGCTACGTCATCGGCGGCCTGAGCTGTGAGCAAAAAGCACACGAAGCGAAACCGCGGGTAAAAGCTAGTTATTTATAATTTTAGTTCCACAGAACAGCGATCGGCGGCCGTCCTCTCCCAACCGGGCGACGCGATTTCTTTGCTGTGTGATTGGTTAGAACTTAGAAGTTAGAACTTTACTGTTGACAAGCAAACGGCAAGCTACATAAAGCTTTCATTCAAGCATAGTCGGTGCCAGATTCAATCAAGAACTTCCTGTTCGCTAATGAACAAAGCTATTTAGAACCACAATTAGATTGGCCTAACTGAAATAGAAATAAACAGTTCTGAGAACGCATCTCATTCAGTACGTGCCAAAATGCACTGCTCTATTAGTACTAGATGTACCTTTCTCATATATCACTCGAAAAAAACATGTGATCTACCAAAAGGAGCTTATAAGCTGCTTTCACAAAGACTGATGCTTGTGTTACATGAGACTCACGTTTTCGTCTATGTCAGCAAATATGCGAGTGAGGAGCATTAGCTTATTCATAGCAAGATATGGCTTGTAATGTGATCGTTTGAAAGTATTCATGATGACAATTGCATGTGAAGGATGCGTACATTTGTTTACCGACTGGTAACAAGTTTCATCGCGCTTTGCCACATCTAATATTTAGTTCGGTGCCAACATTTTTTGTTATCGTCCAGTAGATTCGGAGAGAATAAGCTTTGACAGACAGACAGAGATACAGACACGAGAGTGATCCTTTTCAGTTTTTTTTTCTTTTTTAGGTTTCCGTATCCCGTACGGAAGCCTATTACCAAGCCTACGCCGTCTGTCTGTCTGTCTGTCCGTCCGTCCGTCTGTACGTCCGTCCGAGGGCTGTATCTCTTGAACCGTAATAGGCCCGTAGAAATGTTCACAGAATATGTGTTATTATGGCGGATATAACAACAAATAATAAAAAATTAAGGGGGGTTCCCATACAAGAAATATGTTTTTTTCTTCAATGTTTTTTTTTTGTGGTGCGGAAACCTCGGTGCGCGAGTCCGACTCGCACTTGGCCGGCATTTTTTTTTTGGTACGGAACCCTAATTGTGTGTATGGTGAGTGTTGATATCTATCCTGAATATTCGTATCACTCTAGCTAGCCTGGTTACTAGTTGCATGCCAACTGCGGCGAGTCCGCAGTTTTATCGCAACGAAAAATTCAATCAACACTTATAAATAAACTTTTATGTAGCGTGCGCAACCACTACCCACCCGCTCTGCTGCTGTCTCGTACGAATTGGGAATGTAATCGAGTGAAGGCAGCGAGCGGAGCGCGAGAAGGTGGCATGTTTACGTTTAATTTACAAGATGGCGTGTCTCCGTAAAGTAGCTGAACATGTGCTAGCTAGACTTGTAATTAGAAGACACGAGACATACGAAACCGGTGGGCGGGCGGTGCGAGCGGGGCGCGGGGGCGGCGGGGCGGCCGGCGCGGCGCCACGTCGCGGGCGCCTTATTAAACTTACTGAAATATACTAGGGCGCAACACAAAGCTCCTCCCAATAATAATATGACCTGTTTTCTAAATTCCCGAATAAAATTTTTACGAGTTGTTACGAATTTGTGTGTGCTTGCACAGCTTTTTGGAGGAGGGCTGTGGCAGGCGCTGTTGCACGCCTACCCGGGAAATTTGTAGAAGGAACTTATTAACCTATTCATATATGGCACTGTTATACCACTACAAATACGCAATACATTATATTGATTGATTGATTGATTGATTGATTGAATGAATTAACATACAAGGGGTAAAGGAACGATCAGATTTTCGTTATTAATAAAAAGAAACAACGTCGCAATGTTTGTAAAGAAAGAATGAAAGAACAAATATTTAATCAGTGTAAATATGAAAACTTCACAAAAGATACCTAATGTTATAGCTGAAGGGAGCAGACAGAGCACGAAGGAAAACCTAACGTTAGTAATTTCGGCAGATTTTAAATATCATCCTATTGTATCGTTTGATATTCCTTTACTCTACTTTTTTTCATCACGACCCGCGACGTCGACAAAGCGATTTAGTTAACATAAGAACAATTTTTTATAATTAAATACATTTTACGTAGTCGTAATAAATAAAGCGAAGTTTCTAAGGGCGACCTGTAACGTACGTCAATATATGAATGTCTTTATAACGCGAGAACTAATTTATCGATATTGTTTTCAGTGAATATTAATCTTATGCAATAATTAATGTATTTAGTTGTGATCAGTTTAGGTACACGATGTTTTGATGCAGTGCACAATATGTATACATTTTGGTAGATAGTCAATTACAAATATCATCAGGTCTGCATAACTAGAGCTCTCGCTCCGATATTCTGTTAAATATGTATATTTTGCAAACAAAATACACAGCAACTATGCGACACTGGACACCACTAGAGTAATAATGGTTCCATGAATATTGCAGGAAAATTCCAATGAATTCTCTCACTAGCTCGAATGTACTCGTACGAGCCGCTGCCGTCCGAATAGTCCGGATAATTTAAATCCTGAGTAGGCAGATATTTTTTAATATTCATTACAAGTACGATGTCGGCTGGTGCAATGCGACAGACGTCACATTCGCCAGAAGAAGTAATGAAATAAAAGCGCGCCCTCCCCTCCCCCGGCGCCATTACCCTACCCTTCACCCGCTGATGATTCATCTCCATGTTTCGCCAACTCTGACACCTGGAGCGGTGCCAGCAGGTCTATTCTTGTAAATTCTGACAGCGGACTCAGCGCTGATGTGGCGCTGAGAGCCACTTTCTAAAGTGGCTCTCAGCGCCACATCAGCGCTGAGTCCGCTGTCAGAATTTACAAGAATAGACCTGCAGGACACAGGCTGGAGTTCCGTTGACGTCCGCCTATTTCCCCGTGACGACGCCCCGATAGTAAACTGCAGCGTCCGTGTTACGAGCATGCGCTGTGTAAGTATGAAGCATTGTGAGGAGCAGCTCGTTGTGTTCGTACGGTGCCGCCACGGCTTGCACTGCGCCAACCGTTTCACTTTTCCTAGAAATTAATTGTGTGCAATAAGCGGAACACCTGAAGATTAGTTACGTGGGCTTGTGCGACTACGGCCAGTCGAACGCGAGTGCGATCCGACTACGGCGAATCCAAAAGGACTTTTATTAAACCCCTATTATTTAAAAATTCAATTTTTAACTATATTTATTGAAGTAAACATAACATTTTTTCCTCAACATTTTTTAGGATTAGCAGGAATACCACGACGATATTCAGATTACCCTGATAGTTACTTGTGTACCCGTGTAAGTGTAAGGTGAATGTGTGTATGTTTAAAGTGCTGGACCGATTGTAATAAGTATGGTATTTTAATTAAATGGCGTGCGTTGGACGTCATGTTATCTCCTCTATCTTCTCTACTTCTTATAAAAGGGAACGTCTTTCTGTAAGTATGTTTGCGGTAAACTCCGGAACCAATGAACAGAGGTTGATGCGGTTTGCATCAATGGAAAGAGTAGTTCTTGAGGCTCGCTATAGGATATATACCACAGAATTTCTGTGATATATACCATCACACTTAATAGCCTTAGGGCTGAGCAGTATCAAAAAAGTATACTTTAGGCGGAATAGAGAGAGAGGGGGAATACAAGATTAGCGATCGTTTATTATAATAGTTGCGGATATTTTGTATAAAAGGGATTTGATATTAAACCGAAGCCGCGGGCAAAAGCTAGTTTAACAATAAAAATAAGATTTCTACAAAGATTATCGAGTGTGGTATGATTGTTGACCTAGAACTCTTCTATTCAAACTTTTCTATTTCAAAAATATGCTACTCATTATGGTTAAGTGCTAATAAAAAGAAATAAATAAAAATTACACCCAACTGCGAAAAATGAAGGAAACAAGGAAAGTAAAGTTCATATTATAGATCAGTAGAAAGAGTTGTAGTCGGGCGTGTAGAAGCATGTCATTAGACAGAGAGCCCTAACAGCATTTTCTCTTGCTCTTTAAGATCAACTTTCCGTGTTTTGTTAGTTAATTTCACAATCGGGTTGTATACACTTTTTGTTTTTATTTATTTTCGAGTTCAAATGATCAACATTCGCATCTTTTGAATAAATTAACGAACGAAATAATCAGAAGCAAAGCGCTGCTGGTGTATTTCCATGGCATTTGTATTTTTACTACGAGTGAACTCATTTGTACGCTCCACTCCGAGCATTACGTATACATATATCCGAAAATGACCGCACGCGATTCCCGCATACAAAATATTGTGTGTGCCGAGTAAGCGGTTTATAAAAATATTAGCTTCGGCTTATTGTCCTGCGTATTATTGATGACTTTTCCGTCGGTTCGATAGATTTAATGGGAACCGGAACAGATGCTTTCCATTGGATTAAAACCTCCGATAATAAATAATGCAGGAAAATGTGTGTTCCATTCCATCAGGCAAGGCGACGACGAGGGCGGGGGCGGGCGGCGGCGCCCGCCCCGCCACCGCCGCCGCCGCAGGGCTTTGTTACGATTCGGCCTACTGAGGCCTACACCTATACATTTAACAGCACGAGCTTCATAATGGTGTTTATAGAAGTAGTCACTAAATAATAACACACAATGTGGTTGTAATATCACTGTTATTCTAACTCTAATACATTATATGGACAGTTAATATAGCTAGAATAATATTCATCCATTACTATTGGCCGATTAGGTAGTGTTTCAATACGATTTACCTTTTATCAAGGTAGTTACTACTTTTGGATTTGGTCGATTTGTGTTCCTAAAAGCCAACCAATATGTATATAATCTAAAACCTAGTGAAAATAGCTACATAACATACAATTTATAATTTCTTGCGTTTGCGATCGAAACGCTCGGTCTGCGGAGCAGTGAAGCCAAAAGCTTCTTGAAGATGATGGGCCCTCTCCTGGTTGGCCCCACTGGCGTCCCGCGCGCGGCTACCTTCTGACTAGACGATAACGGCAACGTCACATCACGTCACATCACGTCACAGCAGGTCACGCCACATCACATTACGTCACGTCACGTCACTTCATGTCACGTCAAGTCTCGGCTACACACTAGACAAACATGTATGAAATTAATGAACAGCTTTCTCACTGGACGGCGACGGTAACGATGTGCCGTGCCAGCTGGCAGTATTGCCCAGATTCGAAACATGATATTTTCCCAAATTTATCGCAACCTATTACCGTAAGCATAGAGTGTAAAATTACACACATCAATAGATACGTAACGTCACGCCTGTTTCCCATCGAGGTAGGCCGAGACAATGGATCTCCAAATGAATTGAATTTATTTCATAACATTTATTATTTCCAGTTAAAATTGTGAAGTTAATATTTTTCGAAAAACATTTTTCCCTTTGAAAACACAACATTATGTCATGCAACAATGAATAACTATGAACTGTGATTGTCGTGAATTGTGGACCAAATTTTTCCACTGTTCTTCTTTTAGGAAATTTTTTTAAGTTATTTCTTACAATTTTTAAAATACGTTTAATTTTTATTTTCTCGGTTGGGCAAAAGCCGGCTCAATTAAAATGTCTTCCATACATATAGTTTTTTCCTCTTTTGAGGTACGAACCCTAAAATTGCAGTGGGGCTATTCTTTTAAAGTACCGGCCCCACACGGTACTGTGGTACTAAAAACATATATCGTTAAGCGGATTGAGTCGAAGAAACTCTCAAATATCTACCTACTGGGAAAGAATATTTTTTGAAATGGGTACAAATTAATTAACGATTTGAGAATCTATTCATAAAGACAACTTATAAATAAAAGATTTCCTCTATATGGGCCAAACACATTGTCCCGAGCAGGGATTTATTTGACATCCGCGGATACGGATGCAGATGCGGATTTTTGGACGCTCACATCCGCGGATGCGGATGCGGATGCGGATGTTAACAAGATTGCTTGAAGAGCCGGTTAGTTTAAGTCCTTGAATAAAAGAGATTATCCTTTTAATATCTTTTATTGATCAATCAATTTTTAGTAAGAAAATTTCAAGATTGGGCTATTGTATTTAATGAAAAGTAACTTGGCTGCCTTTTCAGACTCCAGCCTGTTTCGGAGGGGATCAAACCTGCGCCACTGAATAATTGCTCGCTGGGAACGCTTCACTTCCGCGACACTATACTTCGCCGCACTATATAGGTACAGTGGAAGTGGAATACTCGAGTCGGAAATTCAACTTAGAAGACGCGTCGTCGCGCGTGTTTAGACACGCATGCATACACGAAACGTGACGGAATGAAATGACGCAATAATAATGGAAAAAAAAGTCGTCAGCACTGCACTGCACCGTCGCACAGCATATTCCCTTCCTATTGGTCAATTGCAGCGCGCGCCACTCGCGGACTCCGCCCAATTTCATTCAAGTCTCAACCTGCACTACATCCGCATCCGCATGAGTTCCGCATCGATTTAATGCGGATGCGAATGCAGATGCGGATGTCGAAATCAATGCGGATGCTCCGCATTTACGGATGCGGATGCGAATATCCGCAACATCCCTGGTCCCGAGGACGGATGCAGCATTCCCCCTCTGAATGGCGATAGAAAGTGATCAAAGTGTAAGTAAATACCTACAAGCGGTTTGTACTCCGAGCGCAATCTTCTCCACATGGAAAAAAAATCGGCTATTCGAGTCGTACTCACGCACCGACGTTTCTGTACTACCACGTAATAGGTAGGTTTTTAGGGTTCCGTAGTCAACAAGGAACCCTTATAATTTCGCCATGTCCGTCTGTCTGTCTGTCCGTCTGTCTGTCCGCGGCTTAGCTCAGAGACTCTTAGTACTAGAAAGTTGTAAGTTGGTATGGGTATACTTATTAATAACGCCGACAAAGTGGTAAAATAAAAATTTTGAAATAATTTTTTTTTAGGGTACCTCCCCTACACGTAAAGTGGGGATGATTTCTTTTTCACGTCTACCCCATCGTGTGGGGTGTCGTTGGATAGGGGTTTGGAAAATATTACGGGTTTGTGAGAAGTATTTTTCGATTTAGGGTCCCGTTTGCGAAATATTAAGCTTTTAAGTGCTAATTTTTGTTAGAGTCAAGTGTCCCCACCCCCTGCCAGCTAAACGATTTTTATTAGATATGTGAAAAAATTCACAGCAGTAGTATATATATCGAAATTAAAAGGAAAACTATCACAGCTAAGTAGGCTGTACAGGTTGACGAGTAATAGTCTACCAACTTATAAAATGTACGGACGACAGCCATCATTTCACTGTTGAAGAACTTTTTCAAATTAACATTCATTTATTTCCCCTACAAAATTATACAAATAATCGAATAATTTATTTTGATAGAATTCCGCAACTACGGAACCCTAAACTGCGCGTGGCCCGACACGCACTTGGCCGCTTTTATTATTATTATTTTTTAACTTTAGACTTTGCAATATAATCAATCACACCCAGTTTGGTGGTTGTATGTATTACCGTTTTTACGATAGAGCAAAAACGTGTCTCTGATATGGGTCCCCCTTAAATTTTTACTTTTTTTTATTATTATTTGTTAGTATATTCGTCATTATAACACATATTCTGTGAAACTTTCACCCGGCACCTACTACGGGTCAAAACATACATGTAGGACAGACATACAGACGGACAGACAGATAGACGGACAGAAGTGCGTAGGCTTAGTAATAGGCTTCCATACGGGTGCGGAAACCTAAAAACCAAAGTCTCACAGGACAAAGCGTATCGAAGTAGCCATTACACTAATACGAGCCCGGCACGGCGGAGGCGGCGCGGGGCGCTGGAGCGGCGCGAGGCCGGATGGAGGTGTCGCACAAATTGCTTCGAAAATGTGGTGGCGGCGTAAAGTGAAGCAGGCTGGAACGAGGCTCCAGGGAGCGACTAGCCGGGATGAGCGCGCCACCGGCGCCGCCGCCGCCGCCGCCCGCGCCGCCGCCGCCGCCGCCCGCGCCGTCGCCGCCGTCGTCGCTCGCGCCGTCTTCGCCCCCGCCGTCGCCGTCGCCAGGCGCACCGCGGCACCGCCGCGCCGCCGCAGGGCAAAGCCGGCGCGGCACGTCGAACTACACCGCGCACCCGTTGTCACACGGGCGCGCGCGCGCCGCTCCGCCTCCGCGCCGCCACCTCCGCACCGCCGCCATGGCGCCCGATCCCCGCCGCCATGGCGCCCGATCCCCGCCGCCAGCGACAACACTGCTCAACAACACTACCACGGTATTAGGATGACGCGGCAGCAGCGACAGCGACTGGGCGACTGTATTAAGTTGACGGCACTGAGAAGCTGGACGTATAATTCGTGTCTTAACAAATCTTACGAGAGTACCTGTGTTCTCTATGCCTACTCTATCTCTATCTCTACTTCTTATAAAAGAGAACGTCTGTCTGTATATTTGAGGTAAACTCCGGAACTACTGAACACATTTTGATGCGGTTTGCATCAATGTAAATAGTAGTACTTGAGGCAGTAGATAAATAGTAGTACTTGAGTAGGCCTCAAGTACTATATAGCAATAGGGCTGAGCAGTATCAAAGAAAGCATAGTATGAACGGAATTTAGTGTCGAATGGTAGTGCCGGATGGAAAGGGAAAGTAAGGACGTAGGGGAGGGGGAGGGGAGACGGAGGGTAAGATAAGGAGGAGGCAAAGGAGAGAGGGGAAGGGAGATAGGGAGAGAGAGAATATAAGAGAAGCGATAATTTATTATAATATTTACGTTTAAATCGGATTTGCTATTAAACCGAGTTTACCGCGAGCGAAGTCGCGGGCAAGACCTAGTTTCCAATAAAAATATTTTTCTCTTAAAATCGCTCAGTTCCATTAGGCCGTTAGAAAAAATAATGAGAATTTCTATAAATAGTACTTTTCAGCTTCAATAAAGCTTCTTTCCAACTTTCGATGATCGCACAACACTACAGCAATCAGAGGCACCCGCGCCTCCTCTCCTCGCCCCTTGTCGCCCCGCGCCGCTCCTCTCTACAAGACCTGGCGGCAACCGCGACCGCACTGATACACCTAAATTATTTCATCTATTTGTCAGCTGCGCCGCCATCGCCGCCTCCTCCGCCGTAGCTGCCCGTGTCCGCCGCCGCCGCCGTGTGCGCCACCGCCGTGCCCCGGCGGCGGAGGCGGCGCCTTATGCATCGCAACAACTGCTACAGAACTATCTGCATGAAATAGACAGTGGAGTCTAGTCACGTAGCAAAGATCTTCACAGTTGATAGAGCGTTTATTCACAAAGAGCATAGCAATTTGTAATGTAACTACATACATGTATTGTATAGTCAGTAGCGAAAGTAAACTTATATACATACTCTCATAAAAAGCACTAATTGTATTGCAAAATCACTACGAGATATGGTGCGTAACGAGGCAATCCGCTGACGCACCGAAGTATTCGATATTGGACATCGGGTGGGGAAGCTCGAGCGGCAGTGGGCTGGGCACGTCAGACGAAGGAAACGACGGCCGTTGGCGTAACCGTGTCCTGGCCCTGGCGGCCGTGGCCAGGAAAACGGAGTGTGGGATGACCACTCGCCAGGTGGGACGGTGTCATCGCGTGCGTCGGCGGAAAGCAGTGGTTCTGGAGGACCGCCGAAGGACCGGACGAGAGGACTGAAGGAAAATTTGATAGGCGTATGTCCAGCTCAGCAGTGAACGCATACACGCTGACTGTATTGTAAAATCAGAACAAAAAGTCAAACCCCAAAAGTTCACCTCAGATATCAGCCTCGGTAGCTCAGTGGTGCGGTCGGTCGACTGTTGTTAAGCAACCCTGAGCGCGGTCAGTACTTGGATGAGTGACCGATCGATTGGAGGCTGACCGTGGTTCGGATTCCACGTAAAACCGTAGGTCCCTTCCCTTCTTACCTTACTAGGTGGTAGGGTTTATCCCGCCGGGGTTGATACCACCGCACTGAATGAAACATCGATCGAAACGGCTATGTAAATAGTTCAGTGTAGCCGACATGAAATGAAGGGAAGCACCTAGTTCACCCGGTATTATGGGCTGACATCACGGATGTTGTAGGTGATGTAGCCAAACGTGTGGTTCCATAAAAAAAAAAAGAAAAAAAAGTCTAAATCAAAAGTTCACCTCGCTGTATGTAGTTAGTACATTTGACATCTCGTTGGACATATTGCCTTCAAACAAGCGAACGAACAATTAAAATTAGTGTGATAATAAGCGTTGTGCCAAAATGTATAAATTGAAATTTTGGCAAAGTATGATCGGCCGCGTTCATAATATATTTACGGTCAAATAATTGTGGACGCTGCTGATGCGATTTGCCGGCGCAGGAGGTTCGACGTGCGCTGGCAACCGTCCCGTCGGCTAGCGCAAATTGTTTGGAGCGCTTCCAAGGGCTTAAAACATTCCCCGATATCCCGCCCGGGGAGCACTTCCGGTCAACACTATCGGTAGTCCATTGTGCAGTGTACAGTAGCTTGGAACTACTTGCAACTACCTGACAGCATAATTAGTTATATCTGTAGGTCCCTTCCGTTCTTACCCTACAAGATGATAAGGTTTAACCTGCCCGGGTTGGTACCATCGCACTGAATGAAAGGTCAGTTGAAACGGCTATGTAAATACATAGTTGGTGTTTTCCGTCCAATTCAGTGTAGCCGGCACGACCGAAGGGAGGCACTGAAATGGCACCTAGTTCACCAAGGTTTTAAAGATGTGCTGACATCACGGATGAAGTAAGTGATGTAGCCAAACTTGTCAGTTTTCATAAAAAAAAATTGATAACGCTATTTGTACATAATTGTATTAACTCATCTTGATACTTCAAGTAGCCTATAGTTGATGGGAAGAATCAAGCTATCACCAACCTACGAAAGCTATCACGTAGCCGACTGGGTTGCTGGTACCAACCCAGTCGGCTACAATTTGAGCCTACCACGTAGTAAGGGACCTCAGTTTTACATCGGTTCCGAATGGTGAAGCAGCAGGTGTAGGTATGCACGTAAATGTTTTCGTCAGAAAAAACTCATTGGCACACGCCGACCGGATTCGAACCGCGGACCTCTCGCATGAGAAGCCGATGCCCAAACCACTCGGCCACCCAAATATAGTTCAATGCAAGTTAATTTCTATTCTAGATTAAAAATTAAGTAATTCAGGCTACATTTTTCGGGTTCCGTAGCCAAATGTCAAAACGGAACCGTCGTCCTGCAGGTCTATTCTTGTAAATTCTGACAGCGGAATCAGCGCTGTTGTGGCGCTGAGAGCCACTTTGGTAAGTGGCTCTCAGCGCCACAACAGCGCTGATTCCGCTGTCAGAATTTACAAGAATAGACCTGCTGTTCGTTTGTCCGTCCGTCCGTATATCTATATCATAACCATTTTGCACTATATAGATGAAATTTGGAACTAAGGTGTGTTCTATGAACCGCTACACAATGGTGTGGTGAAGAAGTTTCAAAATGACTTTTTCGTTTAAGTAAATAGTTGGTGAGATAATTTGCGCTTTTAAAGTCGTAAAATGTGTGACCTAACTTTTCGGTGAAAAATTATTATTACTAAGCCTACGTCATCTGTCTATCTGTCTGTCTGTCTGTCTGTCCGAGGGCTGTATCTCTTGAACCATAATAGGTATACCGTTGAAATGTTTACAGAATATGTGTTATTATGGCCGATATAACAACAAATAATAAAAATAAGAAAAAGTAAAAAATTCACAGGGATCCCCATACAAGAAACTAAAAAGTGTATGCGCGCCATCTACCGAAAACAGTATAAAACAGCGCTGACTATGACATAGCGATAGAGAACCCTCGGTGCGCGAGTTCGACTCGCCTTGGCGCGTTTTTTTTTTATTTCTCGCCCCGATTATATTCTTTTGTGATTTGGCGAGCGTCGTTGTCGCCATGCAGAAACTGTAATAAGTATTCACAAACAATTGTGCATTTTTACTCGTCAAACGGAGAATTCGAGAAGTGTGAGTATTTTGGGTGGCTCACCTATATAAAAACACTAGCCCGAGCCATAAGTCTGTGCTCGATCTGGACCACATAAAAAAAAGTGGGCCGGGCGCCACTTTCGACATTAGAGCTAGCTAATAATAAAATAATGGGTAACTATCCTACAAAGTGATGTGAAAAAGTTAATTTACAAATTTAAAAAAACCCGACACACCTAAAACCCTAAAAAGTAGAAAATAATTTCCGCTTAGTTAAAGACGTCGGAGAATCGCTAAGTAAAAAAAAAAATATTAACCCGGTCCCCCGACACATTTAATTAAATAAGCGAATTCTTTTTTTTACTTTTTGAGGGTTTTTTAATTTGTAATTTCACTCACATGTAGGTGTTCATTTATATTGTTTTTTGATTTATTGTTATGTGACGAATAAATAAATAATTATTTTAATGTAATTTAATTTAACTTTTTCTACTTTGCGGTCCCCGACGCTTTTAATTAACTAAGCAGAAATATTTTTTTATGGTCAGGGTTTATGTGTCAAGGGTTTTTTTTTAATTTACTATGATTTCAAGCTTTGAACTTGTAATGATTTTGTTAAGTTAGGTTAGGTTACAAGTACATATTATATTAGTTTTCTAGTGAAAGCGAAGTAAATTTACATTTTACAGCAGAGATCCTTGCAACAATTAGGAAAAGTGTTGATGATCTTCGATTAGGTTGACCTGATATTTATCAAACATAGCTGAGAACTATCCCGGTTAAACCAGCTTTCTAATAAATAAAAAACCGCATCTAAATTGGCACATCCGTTTGGGAGCTACGATGCCACAGACACAGATGCACAGACAGACGAAGGCGTCAAACTTATATATAACACCTCTCTTTTGCTTCGGGGGTTAAAAAAGCTCTTCGAAATACTTGTCAGCCTCGGTAGCTCAGTGGTGCGGTCCGTCGATTGTCACAACCTTCACACTGCTCTGTCACACCAGTGTGAAGGTTGGGAAAATTATTTCCCAACCTTCACACCATGAGTGCCACGAGCAGTGTGAATGTTAGCAATTTTCTTTCCGAACGTTGGACCTTCACACCGTTGCGAATTTTATTCGTTGCGTAAATAATTGAAATGGATTTTACAATAAAATTGATAGAAATGATGGGAAAGGTGCTCTTGTTAGAAGGGTATCAATTTCATAAACAAAAACTTTACCGTAACGGCAGTGTGATTTGGTACTGCAATAATAGACGAAAAGTCACCGATCAAAGGACCTAAAATAGGTCCTTTCAAAATTACTAATACTTGTGTTATACGTGAATCTTTAAGAAAGTGACTTCCTTAATACAAATGTGACGTTAGGGAAGAAAATTCCTCACATTCACACTTCCCTTAATCGTGGCACTCACGGTGTGAAGGTTGGGAAATAATTTCCCTAACCTTCACACTGGTGTGACAGAGCAGTGTGAAAGTTAGTCCGGCGTCGCGCCACTGCCCACGCACGTGAAAAGGACAACTGCAGCTCAGAAGCAAACTGCCTACAAAATATTTGTGAATCATCATTCAGGCGAAGTCTTTTTTCATGTCTTTATTCTTCGTCAATTTAAGTGATATATTTATTTTTCTATTAACAAAAGCCTACTGGATATCTCCATGTCTTCATATTAATTATAATTTTTAATAGTTTTTTATATAAAAAATTTACAGTTAAGCCTAAAATTGCTATATTTTCACATTTTTAGGGTTCCGTATCAGGTACGGGATCCTATTACTAAGCCTACGCCGTCTGTCTGTCTATCTGTCTGTCTGTCCGCCCGTCCGTCTGTCCGTCCGTCCGTCCGTCTGTCCTAGGGCTGTATCTCTTGAACCGTGATAGGTAGCCCGTTGAAATTTTCACAAAAAATGTGTTATTATGGCCGATATAACAACAAATAATAAAAATAAGAAAAAGTAAAAAATTCACGGGGGTTCCCATAGAAGAAACCAAAAAGTGTATGCGCGCGCGCCATCTAACGAATAGATTATAAATCATGACATTAACTAATATGAAGCATTTCATAACACGCCATCTAGATGGCGTGAGTAGCGCTAGCCGTGACATGGGGATAGGGGACCCTCGGTGCGCGAGTTCGGCTCGCACTTGGCCGGTTTTTTATAATAAAATATAGTTCATTTAAAATGAAATAATGAAAAAAAAGGACAACATAGGGACATAGATATTATTGATAATAATATCTTTTACACACAAACATTTTAAAATTGTAGTGCAAGATTTACAGGTTGGAAAGAGACTTCCCCTGGGTGTATGAGAAAAGTGGACTTCCCGATTCTGCCGGTCCGGGCGGCGCGCACCGCGCAGCGCTACACTCGCGCATCGCGTCTCGGTGTGATCTCGTGCGATCTATGGTGGGCGGACACTAAATTTAGCACATCTGTCGAAAATATATTTCTATCCAACTGCGTTACTGACCTCGACTAATCACTTTTTATTAGAGTCGTTCTTGCGGGTGAGGCAGGTCTTTATTCAAAACATTTCTTTGTGCTAATTTCTTGTTGTCAACGAATTCTAGAAGTCAAGAAAAATATTGTTTGGTTCGATAATTTGCTTACATTTTACTATCAGTCGGGCAGTCAGCGTGTATGCGGCCATTGCAGGAAATAATCCTCTCCAATTTTCCTCTAGTTCTCTAGGTCTTCAGCGGTACGGAATCACTATTTTCCGCTGACGTAATTGATGTCGTCGTCTCACCTGCCGACTGGACTTCCCACAATCCGTTTTTCTGTTCATGGCCGACAGTATAGGACACGGTTACAGCAACAGTCGTCGTTGCTTCGAACGATGTGTCCAGCCCACTGCACTTGAGCTTAGCCACCCGGTGCTAAATGCCGACTTTGTCAGCCTCGGTAATTCTGGTGCGGTCATATGCTATGCTATGTAAATAGTTCATGTTTTCGGTCCAGTAGAGTGTAACCGGCTCGACCGAAGTGAAGCACTGACATGGCACCTAGTTCACCAAGATGTTATGGGCTGACATCACGGATGTAGTAGATGATGTAGCCAACCGTGTCAGTTTCCATTTAAAAAAATTATTACTTTGGTGTGTCGGCAGTTTGTGTCGTTGCGCACCATATGACGATATTCTATTTACTATCGTTATTGCATTCTGAAACTAAACATTTTGTCAGTCTAGATAGCTCAGTGGTGCAGACAGTTAACTGTCGCTATTGAATGTTAAGCAACGCTGGGTGCGGTAAGTTTTTGGATGGGTGACCGCTGACCGTTGGAGGCTGACTGTAGGTCCCTTCCCTCCTAATCTTACTTGGTGGTAGGGTCTAACCCGCCCGGGTTGGTACCACCGCACTGAATGAAACGTCGGTCGAAACGGCTATGTAAATAGTTTGTGTTTTCCGACCAGTTCAGTGAAATCTCTAAAACACTCCGATCTTCTTCCCCAAGTTGATGTGTAGGTAGTTGATCGGAGTTTCCCAGCGCTCCGTGTTAGGAAACACACTGTTCCTGGTATTCCTAAGCGATATAGGACAACAATCACTAGATTGCCTACTTGTGCTATTTGCTGATTGATGAAGCAACAGCAGTTATCATGGAGGAAACTGTAACATGACGTATACTATTGGAAATGAAAAATTTATATAAAATATGTCGCGATATTACTGACTGTCCGGCACTTCTCGGTCAAATCAATTTTTATGTGCCTCCACAAACAACTTGAAGTAATAACCTCTTCTACGTTGTTCCATGTGTACCACTAGGTAGGATGACACGGTGTTCAATGAACATTTCAGCGATCTTGATTTTTGGAATCTGAGTTTGCCACGATTCAAGGATAGGGCTAAACCTAGTCTTAAGGTAAATAAATCTGCCAAAATCTGTGTTGTCTGATTGGTATTCAGTTAGTGTCCTGCTGATGGTTTTCATTCATGCTCGTGCTTTGTTTGATCTCAAATAACACTTTTCTCCTATTGTTGCTTTACGACTCTCTATTGTGTGTGTGTGAGTAGCTTTAGCTTTAGTTATACTTTTTTTTTACCGACTTAAAAAAAAAGGTTATCAATCCGACACGTGTGTATGTAATATTATTGGAACTGCCATATATTCACATTATGATAATCTATTAGGGCTTCTAAACAAATATACAAAATTTTATAGGTGTATGTATGTGTGTAAGTATGTTTGTCCACGCATTTCTTACTCAACTATTAATCGGATTGAGACCATTTTTATTAGCTTACATTTACTTCGACGTAGGGAACAGTGTAAGTTTCATCAAAATCGGTTCAGTAGTTTTCAAGATATGGACTGTTAAAGTGTGTCAAATGGGCGAATAATTCTATATCACGACCACCCATTTATGTGATTATATCTATGTGATATCACTAAAAAGAGTGAAATAAAAAACTGTTTTAAAAAACATTGAACCGACTTTAAACAACAACTACTTAGAACTAAAAATAAATAAAAAATATTTAATAATTGAGTTGAAGGCGGTAACCTGAAAATTTATAGAAAAAAAAAATTGTGGTTTTGTACCGCCTTCAACTCAATTATTTTATTTAATAATTTTTATTTATTTTTAGTTATAAGTAGTTGTTTTTTAAAGTCGGTTCAATGTTTTTTATTGTTTTTTTTTTCTTCGATTTTCTTTTATTTAATTCGTGGGATACGGCGGCGCTGCTCAACACAATACCCAATGTATTATTTAGTAATTTTTTGTAACTATACAGGGTGGCCAAAAAGTCATGTGTTACTCGTTCGCATAGTCCCCCGTATATTATATCTCTATGCTCGTTGGTGTCTACAAATAAATAAATAAATTATTTAATAGTTCATGATTCCTCTCTCAATTCCGACAATCATAACTATGACACACGGGGTAAGAATAATGTACAACTAATAAGACATAGATTAGCTAAAACTACAAAAAGCTTTATTTGTAATAGTGTTAGATTTTATAATAAAGTGTCTCCTAACATAAAACAATTAGATGACAATAATTTTAAACGACGGATTAAAATAATGTTAATTGAAAAGAGTTATTACAGTATTAAGGATGCATTAACTGACCGTAATTTTATCTAAGAGTCTGACTACTGTTTTTCCCACTAACAAATTTTGACAATTCGATACACTTTGTATCATTTGATTTTTAATATGACTTATTACATTTCTTTGTAATAAATGTAAACTAATTGTTTTATTACTAATATAAATAGTTTATTCAATTCAAATTAACATAGTTATAAAATAATTAACTAATCTAAAAATTATATAAACTAACTTTGGACTGTTTTATTTGACTTGATATAATATGAAATATCAAAATTGACGATGGCACTATACACCAGATATAGGTAATTTAAATAGGCAGTGTGGTCAGATTCTTCAGTATTCATGTTAGTATGGGTAATTATTTGTAAGTTACTATAATATAATACTTATAAGGTACTAACAAAACATTGTGACTTGTGAAGTTTGTTTGTCAGTTCTTCTTCGCATTGAATTTAGAACTGGCGGAATTTTCGACAAGTCCAAGCGTAGGTTACCTACCTATGGATGAAATTATACAATAAACAATAAACAATAAAGTTAAATAAATAAATAAATCAATAAATAAATAAATAATAATAAACTGCCAATAGACTTAAAAAGTCAAGTAATTATAATATGAACTAGTGCTCGAGCACCGGATCCGTTGGTTCTCGGCAAATGGATTAGTGCTAAATTTACAGAAAACACACTCAATGATATTGACGGGTAGAGATACAGGTATTGCAACGCAGTGTCGTGTTTGCATGCAACCACTTCACACATCGTGTCTGGGAGGTGTACGTCGCCTCGCCCCCGTGGTCCCCGTGCACGAGTAATACGGCGGCTCTAGTATTTCACACATAATTTTATTGATGGACGGTAAGTACAGAGATGCATTGACCTGAGGGTTCGAGTTGAGCCGCGAGCAGATAACGGATAGCAGGTCAGTCGCTCGCGAGTCAGCTGTGTGCGGTTTCTGCTAACCCTACCGATTCGCTATCTGTTTGTAGTGCTGGTACTCTATTTGCAACAGTATCGCGCTATAAACATATTATTATAGTAACAAACAGTGCTATTCATAGCTGCACACAACTGTTACACCCGAAGAGTTTGTTTTTGCAATGTTTTAAAAGAATGTTCTTCTAGACAAAGCGTGCGTCCCCGTGACCTGATAAACAATTTGGTATGTGATAAACACAATATTCTCTACATTTAGTTATTTGTATGTTATAGTAACTATAGTATGGATTTGTATTCTATCATTATATCGATGTTTTTATATGAGAATAATTTATAGTAACTACATATAGTATAGATTTGTATTATATCATTATATTAATGGTTTTTATATTGGAACAACTTTAATTAGTCTTATAACATTATTTCATTATTTTAACACCCTCTTTAATGGTCTATTTTGATGACTCTTTAAGGATTTTTTTAATACGATGAATCCATAACTCAGATATAGACATTACCACGCTTAGAGTTTTAGTGATATTAGATTAAATACATATGTACCTAATTATAAATATTGATGCCATTTTAATTAAAAAAAAAATACGGATTAGTACCGCGAAAGAAAGTAAACATAGTTAATTTCTATATTTTAGTCAAATTATTGAAAATTTCATGTTATGGTTTTTATCCCGCTAAACGCATTATGTGTTGAAGCGATGCGTTGTTTAACCTGGAAAACTATTTTGGCGATGCCGGTACGATTTAGCAGAAGAATTCACATTGAATGTCTAGAATGTCCTCGCCTCTATTTGGTCAGTCAATAAATAATGAAATCTCATAAAAAATAAACATCACCTCGTCTTATGACGCATCTGAAAGTTTCTTTCGAGTCTTGGGTCTAAATTCATAGACGCAATAGTAGGGTAAGTTTAGTTGTGTAGTGCAATCAATAACTATGTATTCAAAAGTTTGGCAATGCAAGTTTTCTTGCTTTCGTTCTGCTGTTAATCTGGGTCGACCTTGTAATCCTTAAATAATTTGTAATGAACCAGAAAATATCTATAGAAATTGAGGCAATCAATGCTTGCTCATATTGTGTCTCGCGTCATGCCCGAATGTTAATTTTCGCGTTATGTGAGTGAAATATTATGTTCGTTTAAACAGATAGATAGATGGATAGTAAAAGCTTATTTTAATATTTATAAGTAACTAGCTGTGCCCGCGGCTCCGCCCGCTCTCATATTTCACTTCACTGTTAACCTCATAGCCATTTAGCGTGATAGTAAGTAGCCTATAGTTGATGGGAAGAATCAAGCTATCCGTAGATTTTTTTTTATTAAATTCGGTTCAGTGGTTCTCGAGTTATAAGCGGACAGACAGACATACACTCAGACACTCAGACACTCAGACAGAAAGCAGACGTTGGATTTTATTATAGGTCAAAAGTTTGGCAATGCAAGTTTTCTTGCTTTCGTTCTGCTGTTAATCTGGGTCGACCTTGTAATCCTTAAATAATTTGTAATGAACCAGAAAATATCTATAGAAATTGAGGCAATCAATGCTTGCTCATATTGTGTCTCGCGTCATGCCCGAATGTTAATTTTCGCGTTATGTGAGTGAAATATTATGTTCGTTTAAACAGATAGATAGATGGATAGTAAAAGCTTATTTTAATATTTATAAGTAACTAGCTGTGCCCGCGGCTCCGCCCGCTCTCATATTTCACTTCACTGTTAACCTCATAAGCCATTTAGCGTGATAGTAAGTAGCCTATAGTTGATGGGAAGAATCAAGCTATCCGTAGATTTTTTTTTATTAAATTCGGTTCAGTGGTTCTCGAGTTATAAGCGGACAGACAGACATACACTCAGACACTCAGACACTCAGACAGAAAGCAGACGTTGGATTTTATTATAGGTAAGGATAAGGAAGGAAGTTATTTACTTTATTCCCTCTGACTGAAGAATGAAACTATTTGGCCAATGTGTGGCGAGCGCATATTCGTAGACAGACAGATTCTCAATCTAGTCGTATCTGGTCCAGCATCTTCATCACCTGTACTACCAATCGAGACCCGCTCGATGCAGTCTATGGATTGAGGTGTGAAAGCGCGCGCGCTGCTGCGGCGTGCGGCGGCGGCGGCGCGGCGTGCGCGGCGCGCGCGGGAAAGATTTATTACAATCATCTGACAGAGTTTATATCAGGCATATCCCCACCGACAAACTATCAAAATAAAACGAATATTATTAGATATCACATTATAAACATTCGCTGTGAGCCGCTGGAAGATCCGATGCATCGTGCGGGTCTGCTTACTCTATCTATACCTATATTACGTGCTCTATATAATATATAGAGCACGCATTATGTCCTACTTGACCTAATTATTCTGTTAGTATTATAGCAATAACTCTCATTAATCGACGTTATAGATCTTTGGGAAAATTAATAATACAAAATATACGGACCTTTTTCGATCAAGGTGGGTGAACTAAAAACTCACAAAAACACAAAACAACTTCACTGAACACTTGCAAACTCGCGGCACAACAAAATAAGCGAATGTGAGATCAAACTTCAGACTTGTTTGTCCACGTGGTTGGCACGTGCGGGCTGTACACAGACACGGAACACGGACGGCACGCGGACGGCACGGCGACGGCACGATGACGGCACGTTGACGGCACGGAGACAACACGACACGGAGCGGAGACGGCGGCGCGGTGGTGAGCTATGTACAACTGACCGCGCCTCCACCGCCGCGCCGCCGCCGCCGTCGCCGCCGGCGCCGCGCGACCCACACGCGTCAACCCGCGTCGCCGCTGCTCCGCCGCGCCGCACGACACTGCGACGCATTTTCCTGAAACAAATAAACTTTAAGAAAAGTTCGACAGCCTGACGGAACATGTTCTGGCAATTACCTCGTCTTATGGAATTATTTAATGTTGATGGTGAGGAAACACTACTATATAAACTACAAAATGGGATAACCTTATGCCCAAAAACCCAAAAACATACTACACAAAATAACGGTTTCTTAAAAATATTTAGATTTAATGTCGCCTAAGTATTTTCATTATGCTTCGTTGCCATTTCTCAGTAATGTAAAACAATTTAATTCTTGTCGTCAAATAATGTTGGATATCTGCGTAAATCACCAAGATTCCTGAATTGTAATAAACTTTCAAGACGAAATGCGGGAGTCGAAAAATTTTAAGAATAAGCATGCTGTTGTTGCATGCACACCTGCCCCTCAAATACTGAGTGAAAGGGATGCCATAAATAAAATCGACCAAATCGAGCTTTCGTATTATCCTGTTACCTTCCTCTAATCTGAACCGATTTATAAAAAAAACTTAAACATCAACGTTGTGCATTTTTGAATGGTAAGGGAATAATTTCGCACGAATTGTTTTATTTATCAGTATAAAAGTACTATCATTCATGTGGTAAAATACAATATTCATTTATTGCGCTATCGTAGACAAACATGACAATTTTATTTATATTACATAAAAAATTTAACACTACAGAACTATTATAATTATTTTACATCAAAAAGTTTATTTCTCAGAAAAATCAACTTTCATCCATAATTTCAACGAATCTTACGCTTTTTCGATCAGGCTACGGATCTGACGCGAGTTCTGACGCGAGTTTAAAATTTTTTACCCATCTAAAAAAAGTGCCAAGCGCCGCTAAAGAAGTTTTCACTTCAAAAATGTTTAACTATATTAGAAGGAAGTAGCGTATGTACGTTTTTCTTTTAAACAAAAACAATAATGAAAGTTGTGCACTGGACGTCTGTTGACGACCCAATATTTTAAGGATTTTAGAGGGTCTTAGCTCCTATAATAAATAACTTATAAAAAAAGCAGAAGGTACAGACATGCCGGCGGTGGATACCTACGAGTATATCATAGTAAACATATAATTATTAATTCTGATGTTTCGCGTCGTCGTATAAACTCGTTTGTGATCTAATGAAGAAAATTTCGCATTACAAAGTATATTTTAACCGTCTAATAAAACGGTTCGTCATATTTTGTGTTATTTTAACATAATAAAATAATTAATAATAAAATAATTAGGAGAGGGGAACTTTATAATTTATTCAAAAATGTTTTCGGAATTAGCTCTTTCCATCTGACGCCGCGGGGGACTGAAGCTTTCAGATTTCATTAAAGGTTTCCTTAATTAATTCACCAATTAATTTGTAATTATCTGCGCGTATTGGCGATACTGTGTCAGCTTATACAGTTTCGCAACAAAGTCTCGACTTACGCTCGTTCAGTACACAATAGTAATTAAAAGTGAAAATCGCCTACATTTCTAAGGAAAAAATAAGTACATTGTTTTAACGGTCAAGAATGGTGCGTAGATGTATAATGATGTTTATGCATACAGTATCTTCATTATAGTGGCCAGTCCATAGAAGTGTATTGATACCTATCGACCGCGGAGGGCCACCCCCTCCCCCGCGCCGCCTCCACCGGCGCCGCCGCCGTCCTGCCGGTGGGGTGACTTATTTCTCCCACCCGCTCCTACTCGCATGCGTGCTGTACCTGCAGTTGCAACCCCTGAAGCACTGGCAATTTAAAACTCTACCTGCAACAATGCGGACACGAGGAACTCGTGGAGTCGTGCTGTTTTTTTTATTACATTTATGCAGGGCCACAGAATTAAGGCTAGTCAGTATTACAGAAATGTTATTAAACAAACGACTAGGTTTAGCATGATCAGACTGTATTTAAGGTGATTGATGTTAATTCCTGAGAGTTGTTTGACAAAATCCAAACGCATGCGCAAACCGTGACTTCTCGATCCTTCATATTGTTTATGTTCCTACTCTACATTAATTAGATAAAAAAAAAGTAATAAATAGTATTTTGATCTTGAGTAGAAGGCGGTACAAAAGCACAAAGGGACGATAGCTCACGTTCATTCTACCGACCACCCATTTGATAAGGAAAAGTTTGTAAAGCAGTGGTGGGTGGTAGAGTCCACCCCGCGCCCCGCCCACGCCCTCCCGCTGCCAGCGACAGTTGATGGCAGTCACATCATTTATTATTTACTGGGCAATGGCGGCCAGACCGATTACCTGGTGCTTGCCTAAGACATACGTGCTAACTGTACATCAGTACATAACATTTGTATAGCCTTTATTAGGGGGGTTTAAAATCAATAGGCAGCGATACTACAAGATATTTAACTTATTTATAGACAAAGGGGGCAGCTAGGCCCTCAAAACAGCGGGCTACGTTAGAGGGTGAACGAATTCCAGCTACATTACTCCACTTTAATGAATGTACCAACTGCGGCTCTGATATTGCGCGCCGATAGACTAAAGACAGGTAGGTACCTACAAACTCTGGAAAGTTAATCATCTATGTCGGAGAAGACGGCTGAATCGGTTATGAAGGCTTAATTACCTGTGAGTATCTTTTGAAGTTTCCAAAGCGCCAAATTACGAAGATTCTACCTCTGTAAGTGGGTATTTACCTCCCCCTCCTCGAGAGACTCGCTTCGCTTCGCGACGGAGCCCCTCTTCATATTTTGGCGATATGAAATTTTGAAGATTATTTTCTCGGTATGCCTCTGATGTCCCCTCGTTGTATATTATATATTCGTGCCTCGGTGTTACGCGTGCGTGTCCCCGGAGTGTGGGGGTGGGCACTTGGGAAGCACCAGCTAGCAAAGTCGGTTGAAATAAATTAGGAACGACAAAGCGCCGGCACTTCATAGGACCAGTGTTGTTTGTTGCAAGCGTCGTCCTCCAATATACAATGAGCATGACGACCGCTGGAGTAACCGTGTCCTACACTGGCGGCCGTGGACAGGAAAACGGAGTGTGGGAAGACCACCCGCCAGGTGGGACGACGACATCAAGTACGTCGGCGGAAAGCAGTGGTTCCGTACCGCTGAAGGCCGGGAGGACTGGAGGAAAATTGGAGAGGCGTATGTCCAGCAGTGGACGCTTACACGCTGACTGACTATGACTATAAAGCGAAATTAAATGTAAACCTATGCGTGCGTCCAGTATAACTTTAAAAGTTGAAATAATAATCACCAATTTATAAGAAACCCTTTATTAATTATCGCAAAGGGAAAATTCTTAACTAGAGAATAGTCTTAATTCGATGAAAAGTTACTTTACATTGACGAAACAATGTCTTGTTCGATTGAGCTCTCGACAAAAGGCCCGATTACAAATTTGAGCTCTCTATTCTTCGTCTCGGCGAGACTCGGCAGCATGTTTGATCGTAAAATACCTTCCAACTACCTTTGAATTATTCGCCGAGAGAATGTTCCAATTAAAATTACAAGCCGTTTTCACAAATTTAATTGGAAATTTCAATTTTATGCCTCATTAAGTTGAGTAAGGGTGAGTCTTTCAAGTGTCGGGTGCAGTTCTCTCCACAACAACAGAGCCTCCCGCCCCCGCATAGCCCCGCTCCCCGCGCCCTGGCCAGGGCTACGTACGACGCACACTATCATACATCTGCAGCAACGACACTTGCTTGATTTATTTATATCAAATACATAAGGTCACGCCTGTTTCCAGGTGGGGTAGGCAGAGACATCGGATCTCCACGTGCCACGATCCTGACACCCATCTGCCCCCTCTTCCACTCTCATAATGTTCTTCATACATGCTCGTGGATTACGGGTACTACGCACTTGGCCCTCTTTGAGCACATGCTCGATCTGAACCAGGTACGTGCGTCTAGGGCGACCCTTCCCGACTCTTCCGCACTCACATTTCGCTCCATACATATATTTTGTTAGTCTCCTTACATCCATTGTGAAAGACAACATGAACGAACTACCGAAGCATTCCTTTCACAATCCTTTTACCAAATACGTATATAATAAATTGAATTAAGAAATAATAAAATTCAAAAATAATAGTAGATAGGCTTAGATATGGAGCTCCTGCCCGCGGAGGCCGCCCGTAATAGCTCGATCGTTTATAACTAAAAATAATTAGGTAATTAAATATCTCGGAAACGATTCTAACAATTTGGATCAAATTGTGTATTGTACAAGTATATCTAGATAGGTGTCATCCCTGAGAAAATCCGTTACACACAAAACAAATGTTTTCCTAACGCCGCCTCTTACGTAGAATATAGTACTAGACTCGACTGAAATATTTGTAGTGCAGTGCCATCTATTGTTCCCACGGCAAACTGGAAAGACGCCGAGCGAAGCTCGGTCGCCCAGGTATTAACATCGTTTGAGTTTGACTGTAGTATATGTAATTCAGACACAGTAACTGTTGAGAACATTTTCACAGTGTCGTGTCTGAGCGGCACGTCTCTGTCGCCGCCCCGTGCCTACACCGCGCACCGCTAAGTGGAGCAGTGCCGGCTATGCCGCTGCATTCATTAGGTTTCTAACAATGCTATTACTACGTCGCGTCGTCGGCCGGGCGCCAGCAGGCCTGTATTGTCCCTCGCGGGGAATAACACTGTGTTATTATAGGTACACGCTAACCAGTTACGAGTTAGGAATAGAAAGATAAATAAGAAAAATTCCAAATTAAGTATATTTATTAATTTCAGCTTGCAGATTCTTTTTCATGCACATAAAGTTATTAGAAAATAGTTGTTTTATAGAAAGTATTTACATTTTATTTTTATAGTGTGAATGGTATGGTATAATAGGCGTGCCGAGGGGAGTTGTTTTGGGGGTTCAAACCCCTGAAACCAAAAAACTTGCTCGGTAAGTTTTTTTTTATTATTTTCATTTTTTGCACACTAACTAGGGTGGTTCCAGTATTGGAATTTCCTTTGTTAAAAATCGGAACCCCAAATACCGAAACCAATCCTATGGACATCCGTAACGTAACGCATCGGCTTGCAGACCTTACGAGTAAATACGAGTAACACACAAAGACATACCGACTTGCATGTAGGCGAGTTATGTGCGCTGTAACTACATAGTTTACTGTATACATTTTAATTATATATAATATTAAGTTTGTTATGTATGTATGTTTATGTTTTTTTTTTGTGTATGTCAATCATGTATGATTTATGATTAATTGTATGGGACCAAGTGCCTGAATAAAGAAGATTTTATTTATTTATTTAAACGCTGAAGAAAAAGCGGGATAATGTTGTAATGTAGAGCACGGCGCGGAACATCTAAATGGTATATAGTTGAAACATTAGTATTTTAATTTTGCTTGTTATTCAATTGTTCATATTTCTTTTCGTTCTCTAATGAAGACATTTTCGTTCTTTTGATCTATTTGAGGACATTACCTAATTGAATGTAAAAATATGTAACTTTTAGACCACCATGATCGTCGGATTTTTCACCGAGACTACAGTCTCGCTGAAAATTATCGTCAGCAAAGATGCTTCGGAGTTTTATTTGCTTTCGTATTATTCCGAGCATGTATCCCTTTTTTTCCAATAAACAAATCAAATACCTACATATTTACCCAGCCTCGCTGGCTGGCGCGGGGCGCGGGGCGGTGGCGGGGACCGACGCTTTGATAGTGAATTTGGCTTCGGCAAACTTCTATCTTTGCCATCACACGAGTATATATCACATAATATCGCTTCACCCGTTGTGTGAGTGGGAACCGTGCAGCATCTTTTTTAGGGTTCCATATTCATACGTATTATTACTAAGCATACGCGAACAAATTATAAAAAAAGAAATAAGTAAGTTTCAACCGGCTACCTGTTACAGTTAAAACGATACAGCAGTAGGACGGACGGACGGACGGACTAATGGACGGACGGCCTAGGCTTAGAAATAGCGTCCTCGGAACAGTGCCCACATCGTCCCACCTGGAGGAGGGTTATTAAGTATTCTATAGTTTATAGGTTTATATTTTATTTTGTAATTAGCCTAATTTATATATTTGTTTTCCCTTTTATACAATAACTACATAAGGTTATTACATAAAACTAAACTAATATAAATTAAACCTAAAAAAACATAATCTATCAATATATCAATACAAAAAATTGAAATGGGACCACACGGGAAGCACGAGCTTTCAAATAAAAAAAGAATAATCAAAATCGGTTCACCCAGTCGAAAGTTCTGAGGTAACAAACATAAAAAATACAGTCGAATTGAGAACCTTCTCCTTTTTTTGAAATCGGTTAAAAATAAGCTGTGCCGAATGCGAGATACATGCGAGTGCGACCGCGTGATTGCAGAGCACACTCGCTGCACGTGCAACAAGAAGGAACACGTGGCTGCGAAACCCTCTGTGTGTCACCACCAACGTTCTCACTTAACAGTTTTCTTTTTCAACAGCTTCCAGCTGTAGGCGTTATTCCATAAGAGACGCTGCAATCAGGCACAAGTGAACAAACGTCGCTATAGTCGCCGCCGCGGCCTCTGTCCCCGCTCGTGTTTACGCTAAACAACAAAGAGATGATGTGGGTGGGATCAAAGCATGTAATCGGAGCACTCTCTGATGCCCTGATTAGTCCCAGACTCTCTTTTATACCCTCACAGGGCCGTAAGGTTAGTGTAACCAATAGGTTTTCTGGGGAAAATGTAGGTCTGTGCCTTAATGTACCTATATGAAAATGAAGAATGATGAAAAAAAGTGTCTGACGATTGTTTTTTAAAGAGAGCTTTCCAGGTTCACGTCAGAGCGAGTAACGTCCTTTTGGTTTTACAAACGTTTTCAAACCATTTCGTTGATTATTTTTTATAATAAACTCAAATATACGATATACATCAATAAAGCAATGTGATTATTCGTTTCATTTAGTTTTATCAATTTTGTTAGTAGTCTAATAATTATAATAATATTTATAGCAAGATATAGGACTGTGTGGGGCCGATACTTAAAACTAATAGCTCCACTGCATCTCTCCCCGTGCATATAGTAAAAGGCGACGAATGGATAAGGACAAGGGTCATGCTAAAGGGCGTCAGGCTAGGCACCTCTCATCTTGGCATGGTCCTTTCACCGTTTCATGCAGCACGTGGGTCTTCGTGCCTTACTTGCTGCTTGATTGTTATCTTGTCCTAATACATTGCCAAACGTGGCGGGGGGTGTTATGCTGTAATTTATAAGCACTGTACTTGCAGCGCAACACCGATTAATCTACTTACCCCGATTGTCGGGATATAGCGTGTGGTATGTATGTATGTAGCAAGATTTAGCATAGATAGAGACTAGTATTTAGTTTATTTTTTTTTATTTAAGTGCATTGCGGCGTTCTAATATCGCACGAATAACAGCTATAATGTAAATGTTACTACAGCTACAGAAGTAGTCGAGTAAGGGAACGAAAAATGTACGTACACCCTGTATTTTTTCGATACAACATGACAAGATAAATAATGGACTTGCGTGGAATATTCAGCACGAAATATGAAAAAAAAACAATATTTACACATTGAAATATGTTTTCCTGAACCGCGCAGAATCGATGTTTATCTGTTTCAGTTTTCAATTTGTTTACGTTAGCTCGCGGGGAGCAAATATTACTCGCTCGTACTATATACGTTCGTAATACCATCAGCCGATGGTGATCAATTAATCGTAAATTTATGTATTACTTAAAGCTGCGCTCGCGTGAAACTCGTATTTAAAAAGAAGAAATTATGTAAGTAAGCCCGCTACCGTACCTTTATTTCGGCGCGCGGAACAATTCGGTTTGTATGAGAGCCACATCTTAAGCGTAACCGGAACTGAATTTTATTTAGCCTATCCTGTGTCCCGTATGGTTAAATATGCTTGTACTAAGTTTCATCGAATACGGATGATCGGTTTAAGAGTTATGGAGGAACTTACATACTCACCAACCTGAGTATGACAGGAAAGCGTTTCATCCATGACGAGACCAAGATTTTTTACTTGCTAAATGTATGGAATGACTACACCGTTGAATTCCAAGGATGGAAAAGCAGCACGGCCTAATTTAGCAAGTAGTTTTGGAGTACCTAACAAAATGGCTTGCGTTTTAGTCGGGTTCACCAAGAGTCCAAAACGTACAGCCCAGATAAAAGCAGAGTCAAGGTCAATATTCATAAGGGCTACTGCCGTACTGATGTCATCAGTGTGGAAACGCCTGTACAGCTGCACGTCATCTGCGTATAGATGGTAGAGACACATTAACACCTTGACAATAGTGTTGATGAGAGAAAAGTTAGGGAGAAAGTACGTCGCCTTGTGGCACGCCAGCATTAATGTCACACCAGTCAGCGAAGACACTGTCAACTCGGACACTTTGCTGACGGTCACTTAAATATGAAGAGATATAGATATAGAGACGTTATCTTACCACTAACTAGTGGCACTAATTTCATCTATACCTACGCATAGATATAATCACATAGCTTTAAAGTTTAGTTTAGTTTTTAAATTGATACTTCACAATTTTGTGTTGATTAACTGAGTATCTTTTTCTCTTACATCTCTCATTGCGTTCATTCCGTAATGATTTTTGTTCACTTGGACGAGCCCATTGTACTTTTCGCTCATATTCGCCGCCGCTATTCCCACCCAACAACCAACCGCGCTGCCTTATCACGATGCCGCCCCTCCTCCGCCCCCCCCCCCCCCCCCGGCCTGCCGCCGCCGCCGCAGAACTCAAAAACTAATTTACACTTACCTGTGTACTTACTTACTTGCTAAACTCTCAGACATTCAGGTTTTCCTCAAAATGTGTAAAATCTTTTTAAATAACGTTATGTAACGTTAAACAGTATTTGACTGTTAATGACTGTGGCTATTCAATACAAATGTTTTTTATGTATTTAAAAATATTTATTTCAAATAAAGTATGCACACAACTAACAAATTTGCCATTGTGCAATTTTTTTTACAATTTTCATTTTCATGCACGGCCTTTCCTAATCCAACTGAATCGGTTTTCTAGATTCTTAAGATTTCCTCCTATAATGTTTTTAAAGGCAGTTTTGTACTGTGCCCTGGCGGCGCGGCGCGGTGGGGAGGAGCATGATGAGTGGTGGGGTGGCGCGGGGCGGCGGGGGTGGAGGCCCTGTTGGTGCTGAATAACATTTATTTCGTGCGCGACCATTGGAAAACTTATTCAGCAAGGGAAACATCGTCGCCTTCATTTGATTGAAATTTACGAATCAATTGTTGTCTCCGCTTTAATTTTATTTACAGATGTTTCTCGCGCTCCATTTAAACGGAAATAGATATTTATTAGATAACGCTCAAGAACTCATGGATAATGGCAACATTTCATTATTAAAATATCTGTCTCCGGTGAGTTCGTTCTCGGCGTTATCTAATTGTCTCGGTTGATGGCCCAGGCAGCCGGTGCTAATTTTAATTTATACCTAACGATTTTACCCGATCGTCGTATTGAATATATTATGTACGACTGTTTGGTATTCAATATGGTTTGTATCTGCATGTTACTTTTTTAGGATTTTAGCGCATTTCAACTATGAAATCTACAGAGTACAAAAAAACACATAAGTCATTTCCAGATTCGACGCGAAAACTGAAAACGATTTGACACCGTGGCGGTAAGCATCCCTTGTGCGAGTGAGACCGCGTGATTGCGGCGCACACTCGCTGCACGTGCAACAAGAAGGAACACATGCCTACGGAGCCCTCTTAGAAAGCTGATTTAACCGGGATGGTTCTTAGCTATGTTTGATGAAGTTGAAGTCAGCCGATTCGAAGATCATTTGCACTTTTTCAAATTACGTCTCTTAAAAAGCTTGAAATAGAAGTTAAATTACAAATTTTAAAAAACCGACACATCAACCCTTAAAAAGTAAAAAATATTTTTGAGGCATCGGGGCTAAATGTTCTGAGTAGGTAAATTACTTGAGACTTGAATTTGAATGGCTAGTTTCTGTTTTGAGATTTATTTTGATTACTTAGTGGGCCAGCGACCCCTTTAAGTAACTAAGGGAAAAATATTTCTTTACTTTTTAGGGGTCGTTTTTGTTTCGAGTTTTTTTTATTGTATTTTTAACTATTTTTGTTGTCAAGATGATAAGTATATCAACGGAAAAAGCTTTTATTAGGATCTTGCTGTGCAGCGCGAGTGTTTATGATGATAAAAAGTTTTATTTATATATCTAAGAACGATTTATTGAACATCTGTTCAACTGAAACCTATTGCTCTCAGAAAATGTCGCCTCGACTTGCTCGAACCTCGGGTCCGTCAGATATCAACGTCTTCCGGTCGTCTTCCGACCCGAGTCGTACAGTTGCGCCAAAACAAAATGCAACCGAATGGCATTATTTTAAGACGGAAAGAAAAATAGCGCGGCTCCGGTGAAAGTTTATTTCCAGAGGCGGCGGCGCCACGCGCACGAGTAGTTTTCCGCTAGGTCGGCGTTTTTGTCCGGGGGTGCGCTGCACTGTGACGGTTAAATGATGCACAATAACATATTTTGTAACCGTGGCTGCACCACCCTGTCCGGATGGATGCTACGTCTCTATACTCGTATTAAATTTATACGAGTAACGACGTACTGTGTCGCCCTCTTTGCATCAAAATGTCACGACTGGCCACAGAATCTTTTCTAATTTCTCTAAATAAAAACAAATAGGTACTGCCCTTTTTTCATCAATTACTAATAATAAATCTGTAAGGGATGGTCATGGAGCTTACTTTGTTTTATGAGATACTGCGTTTGTAGACTCTATGTATGATACTAAAACTAAATTTAGGATTTTTAGAAATCTTTTCTGTATGTATGTATGTGTGTATGTATGTTCCTCCATAACTCTTAAACCGATCATCCGAATTCGATGAAACACAAGTAAAGTAAGTAGAAGCAAATTTGATTTGATTATACGGAACACAGGATAGGATACATAAAATTCAGTTTCGGTTGCGCTAAGATGTGACTCTCATACAAACCGCATTGTCCCGCCCCCCGAAATAAACGTACGGTAGCGGGCTTACTTACTTTCTTCTTTTTAAATACGAATTTCACGTGAGCGACGCGGGCAAAAGCTACTAAAAAAGCTACTAAAGAAGGACAACTACGCACATATTTACGTTAATCACTTAGATAGAAGCGATGAGTTGTCATTACGTACTAGTGACACCGATATACTATACTGCCTGCGATGTACTTAGAAGAACGAAGAAGAACACGAACAGAACGAAGAATAAAAGGAAGAACATTAGAAGATTAGGTACATTGCTCGTTATATTCAGTTAAATACATACACATAACGTCACTATGTGTATGTTACGCCTGTTTCTCGGTAAGGTAGGCAGAGACAACGGATCTCCAAGTGCCACGATCCTGATACACCTCTGTCGCCTCTTCCATTCTCATAATGTCCTTATTACAAGGTTACGGGTACTACTCCATACATTTCTTTCGTTAGTCTCCTATCATCCATTCTTTCAACATGACCGAACCACCGAAGCATACTTTGCTCAATCCTTGATCTTCTTTCTAGACCATAGCGCTCTCGCTCTACACAGTTTCTTCAATTTCCTTTACATTAATGTAATTTGTTAAGCATTGCTGCACTGACATTTCTGTGATAGGATAGGTACATCATATGAAGAACAGAAGTGGGAAGCGAGGTAAAAACACGATAAGGTAAAATAATAGTTATTTCCTCCTCTACTAGCAATCATTTACAATTAACTTTTTATTGCTACGAAAAATGCTGAAAAATGTCCCCGCAGACAGTGTTGCGACTATTATTCTCTGCAGCATCCGGGTGGCAGCCAACTTTGCATTTTGTGAGCTGTTACCACCAAGTTTCGGTGTGCCAATGTGCCCCCTTCCCTCGCCCCTCGCCACAGGACGAGTTATGTACAGGATTGTTGTTCTATCGGAAGTCTCAGGACGTAACGGCAGTCGCCGCTGCCAACTCGAAGACAAATGTTCAAGTGCTCTGTTCTATCTTTCGTGTCAGTTTATTGTTCTTGTGAGCTGCAGAGGACGCTGCGCTGTTTCAAGTCTACGCACGAGCTAACAGGTTTTAAGGAGCTAACAACTTTAATTTTGTCTGTTGAATTATGAACACCTTATTATGTACACCTATAATGACGAAAGAAATGTTTATAAATGTGTTTTTGTAAATCTTATTTACAAATTGCACAATGCGAACTTACTATTGATTTTAGGAGCTAAGTAGGAGCGTTACTGCAAAAATAAATTAATCATATAAGATTTGCATCTTATATGATTAATTTATTTTTGCATTGGCACATTTCGTTTCACATAGGATGAAAGGAGTGTCTGGAATGTATTGTACGTCTCATGAAGAAGAAAGTCTGCATAAGGAAACTTTCTGGAGGATCTTTTAAAACCTTTACGTAGGCACCGATGGATATCTTCAAAGTTGAATCGTATCAAAGAGCTCTCTCGGCAAAAGGTATTATTGTCAATCAGTGAGCGGAAGTCGCAATAATAAGGTGAGACGGACGGCCGCCGGGTGGCGCTGGTGTAGCGGGGCCGCCGCCCCCGCCGCGCCGCGCCAGCAGTAACGAGAGCTCCTTTGAACTCCGACCCTCGACTGGCCGGACCTCTGGTCGCCCGCTCCAATGATCGACTCGCTCGAACCATAAAGCTTTTTCCTCTATCGGATACTTTTTCACGATGTTTGTCCGATAAGCACTTGGAATCAAGTTTGTTGTATTTGTTGGGACCCTTTTATTTGGGCAGTATGGTCATTTCGTGTTCCGTACGCCGCAGACCTTTCAACTGATCTACGAAGGAGCATTATGAAATATTACTTTCCATATCATACAGTTGTTGTACATCACACAACATGTTAGTGTGCGCGTATGTATGATTGTATTAAATTGAATCAGGCAAACAACATGTCTTGGAATATACTTCAGATTTAGGTACTATCTTATTATTTACACTAACCAAGATCGGGTGCCCGTCTCTGGATAGTTCAACCCGTAATAATAGCTCAGGTAAATAAAACCCAAAGTTAATCCACTATCCACTTGGAAGGTACGAGCAGCCAGACACTCGCACTGTAATGAAAATATTAGATCGACTTCGTGACCCGGCTGAGATTCGGTATCAGCGAGCACAAATAATTCGATTAAATTCGTGTGATTCAAATCGTGATTGGGACAAAAGGCGGGCCGTGCTGACTGGTCGCCCCCCCCCCCCCCCCCCCCCGCCCCGCCCCGCCCCGCCCGCGCCCCGCCCCACGCTCCGGCTCTCAATCTCGTCGGAAAGTGCAGCGTCAGCTTATTTTCCCCCTCGTTAGCTGGTGCCGTATTAGGTAGAAAGATTTTCGGATTATAAGGATTCTCGAAAACGATAGATAGCGAGTAGGAGTTTGTTCCAGACGGTTGCTCCGCATCGCGCACCAACCTCCTCTGGGTAGGATCATCGAGAGAAAACTCCATAATTGGTCGTGTCAGATTAATATTCCTCCGCCATGAGCCCTCTAGCCTAGCATAGACATATTTTAATCTAGAAACTTTATGAAATTTAAGTATATTATGCTGAGATGGCTCTTAGCTCGCTCTAATGGATATTCACAAGTTTATAAGCCATGCAAAAATAAATTAATCGAAGAGGATTTGTAATAATGTGTCTTCTCATAAAGTTATTGAAAATCAATAAATTTGTAACGTACACTTGTAAATACATATTATTATAAATAGTTTACAACATTTCTTAGAGGACTCTTCCTTCCGATTATTCTTAGTTAACAGTGAGAGCAATTCCAACAAACCACAAACTGAGCACGCATTGTAAATAAGTTAATATTGTTTATATCGGACGGCTAATTATTTAAAGCGTATGATAAATGTTATTATTATTAATTGAAACATACATCACACAGACAGATTAGAGTACAGTTACGAGCTAGTACAGTATGGAGTATAGAGTTTGTAGCATACATACATCATTCAGATTCGATACAGACACAGTGTTCTTCTAAATTATGATTTTTTTCATTTAATCCTAAAGTGTATAAAGAAACCATTAAAATGTGTACGATATTGTTTGCATATTTATACTGTGTGTTTGCTCTTCTTGTGCTATTCTAATGTGTTGTTACTGGTGTGCAATGAACCATTTTTATTATATTCTAATTTTTTTTTTCTAAAGGTTATCGATATTTCAATGAATTCATCAAATCGAAATTTTCTTCAAATTACTACATCAAATAACCCTCCAATATGTCCCATGTCTCAAGCAACACAGGTGGGGTGGCACACGCAGCGTGGCGGCGGCAGCGGCGCGCGGAGGCGGCGCAGGCGGAGGCAACCTTGTTTTCTGTTTTCAGGGTGGATGGGTAATTGACAAAATTAAAGTGTTTGTGCTGAATACGTAAACATAGCACCCTTCATGATTTACGTTTATTTAATGTGAAGGGAGGCTACGGAGGGAGGCTGACCGCCTGCAGGGGTAGGTACCAGGGTTGTTGCTGATGCACATTTTTTTCACATTAGCTGATGCTGATATTTTACATTGACAGCAGCGGATGCTGATGCTGATGCTGATTTTAATTATTTTCTTTAAAAAAAGGGAAAAATACTGAACTATATGAATATCAAGAAATTTATATCCAAAGTTTTGGTTGATATTGAAATAAAATATTGTGTGTAATAATTTTGTGACATTTAATAAAAAAAAGAATCAATCGGATACCAGTACCAGTTTAGTAATTATCTTAGCAATTAAATTATTAGTATTGGATGGAACTTTGGAACTGTATGTGCTGCTTTTTCAGCTTCGTTCCGATTTCACTCGCAATGACGTATTACAACGTAATGAAATGAATGAAACAAAGTGTTTGCTTACAATCAGAATCGCCGCTGTTCGACCCCACGATTGGTCAGAACTCGCAAGCGAAAACAAAACACGTGCAATAAGCTCTGCCCCTCGACGGTCATGTTACGATTCGAACGCATCGATCAATGCGGATGCTGATGCGATGCTGATGTTGAAAATGATGCTGAAGTTCCGCGGATGCTGATGCTGATGCTGATGTTCGCAACAACCCTGGTAGGTACCAACGCTTATGCCAGAACGGCACGAGTATTACAGTCTGTTCTTCGCCTTTATTATTTCTTGGTTTGTCCAAACATTTAAAAAAAAATGAAATATGTTTTTAATAAAATTTAATTATCTTTTCTACAAAACGTTGCATCAACAATTTCATGTTACTTGTTTTGTAGGTTACCTTTTCATTAAAAAAAAATTATGGAAATCGCGACATGTGGCATCGTTTCACTTACGAGTAGGTGACTTACGATTCCCAAGGACATTCTATAATGCACGGGGATTGAGAATACCATGCCGGCCTGACAGGCGTATTTTCACGCCCCTTTTGAAAACCCTCAGGCTGTACTTGGGAGGAAATAGACAAGGAGGATACAACGGGAGACGCAACGCTACTGCGTTTGTATCGGAGCACGGCTAGCCAAAAATCCCTACTACTACGAAAATCGAAATCGCAATTTAATCTTTTATGACGTGACTTGTCTATCTCCGTTACCCATATCGCGCCCCGCGATATGGAGAGAGACAGAGCGAGCAAGGCGAGCGACAGGTTTGTTATCGCTGGCTTGGCTCGGGTATCTGGTAGTAAGAGCCGACCGTCCGACCAATCGGAAGCCTTGCTTGACGGCAACTTGACGGGATCACTACGAATGCCAGTCTGACGGACGATGTTGGTGCGGTATATTTGTGAATTTTGAAATTGTTATTTGTAATATTATTTCAAATAGTTTTTACTGAACGAATCTTATTGTTTGAATCCAAAAAAAATATTGAAAAATTAAACCAGACTGTTGTTTTAATATTTTTGAAAAGTTGTACTAATAATCAGCGATAGGAATAAGTAGGGCTTATTTACCTAAACTTCGAGGAACAGAGTAAAAGATTGGAGACTTCCTTAAGACAATATTTTTTTCCGGTTTAATAATATTCATGGTGTTTTAATTTCGCGATTTAAAAAAGGTGGCCGCCATTTTGAACTTTTTAGTTACTGGACCGATTGCTTTCAAAATCGATATCTGGGTGTATGTGTGGGCTCTGAATACGAATCTGTAGTCAAAATTTAAAAAAAGGTGGCCGCCATTTTGAACTTTTTAGTTACTGGACCGATTGCTTTCAAAATCGATATCTGGGTGTATGCGTGGGCTCTGAATACGAATCTGTAGTAAAAATAAAAAAAAGTGGCCGCCATTTTGAACTTTTTAGTTACTGGACCGATTGCTTTCAAAATCGATATCTGGGTGTCTGTGTGGGCTCTGAATACGAATCCGTTGTCAAAATTTAAAAAAAGTGGCCGCCATTTTGAACTTTTTAGTTACTGGGCCGATTGCTTTCAAAATCTATATCTGGGTGTCTGTGTGGGCTCTGAATACGAATCCGTTGTCAAAATTCAAAAAAAGTTACCGCCATTTTGAACTTTTTAGTTAATGGACCGATTGCTTTTAAAATCGATATCTGTTTGTCTGTGGGGGCTCTGAATACGAATCCGTTGTCAAAATCTTAAAAAAGTGGCCGCCATTTTGAACTTTTTAGTTACTGGACTGATTACTTTCAAAACCCATATCTAGATTTCTGTGTGGGCTCTGAATAGCAATATGTAGTTAACATAAAAAAATATGATATCGATTTGAAAACAATCTGTCCAGTAACTAAAAAGTTTAAAATGGCGGCCACTTTTTTTAAATTTTGACAATGGATTCGTATTCAGAGCCCACACAGATACCCAGATATTGATTTTGATAGCAATCGGCCCAGTAACTAAAAAGTTCGAAATGGCGGCCACTTTTTTTAAATTTTGACAACGGATTCGTATTCAGAGCCCACACATAACCCCAGATATCGATTTTGAAAGCAATCGGTCCAGTAACTAAAAAGTTCAAAATGGCGGCCACTTTTTTAAATTTTGACAACGGATTCGTATTCAGAGCCCACACAAACACCCAGATATTGATTTTGAAAGCAATCGGCCCAGTAACTAAAAAGTTCAAAATGGCGGCCACTTTTCTTAAATTTTGACAACGGATTCGTATTCAGAGCCCACACAGACACCCAGATATCGATTTTGAAAGCAATCGGTCCAGTAACTAAAAAGTTCAAAATGGCGGCCACTTTTTTAAATTTTTACTACAGATTCGTATTCAGAGCCCACACGTACACCCAGATATCGATTTTGAAAGCAATCGGTCCAGTAACTAAAAAGTTCAAAATGGCGGCTACTTTTTTTAAAATTTTGACTACAGATTCGTATTCAGAGTCCACACAGACGCCCAATATCGATTTTGAAAGCAATCGGTCCAGTAACTAAAAAGTTCAAAATGGCGGCCACTTTTTTAAATTTTGTCTACAGATTCGTATTCAGAGCCCACACTGACACCCAGATATCGATTTTGAAAGCAATCGGTCCAGTTACTAAAAAGTTCAAAATGGCGGCCACTTTTTTAAAATCGCGAAATTAAAACACCATGAATATTATTAAACCGGAAAAAAATATTGTCGTAAGGAAGTCTCCAATCTTTTACTCTGTTCCTCGAAGTTTAGGTAAATAAGTCCTACCTATTCCTATCACTGATAATAATAATACATATTATAAATTGAATTCATCCATGTCATTGCCATAAAAAAAAACTAACAACACCCATAAGCAATAATTGATTTCAAATTTCTTTCCAGTCTGTCAAATTTGCCTATCACGTGTACGCGCCCGGTATGGCGCGCAGTCGTGCTCCTAACTCGCGGAATTTTTGTATTTTACACGCTTTAAGCATTGTATTATTATTAAAATGACCTAATTATGAAAGGTTACGCCATCTTTTGTCATTCCTGATGATCTTGAGCTCTTTCGACACGTACGAACTGCACAAATCGCCATTTTGCGTAGTGCACATATACGTGTTCTTCGTTCCCAAGTCGCGAGCGCACTGACGGTCGATCCCGCAGCAGCGCTATATGTTAGTGCAAATGCTCTAACACGCGGCTAATTTTCCTATATAATAGCGCTCGACGGTTGCCACTCCCGTAGGTATGCTCGGTGATGCTACTAGTAGCAATCAAATGAATACGCCGCCGGTAGTCGACTAGCGCGGCGCGAAGTGTGTGACGTCACTGAAACCCACGCCGCCCGCTCCCTGTTGGAAGCGATAAGGCAAGGAGAATACCTACGGGAGACGCAACGCTACTGCGTTTGTATCGGACGGAGCACGGCTAGCCAAAAATCCCTACTACTACGAAAATCGAAATCGCAATTTAATCTTTTATGACGTGACTTGTCTATCTCCGTTACCCATATCGCGCCCCGCGATATGGAGAGAGACAGAGCGAGCAAGGCGAGCGACAGGTTTGTTATCGCTGGCTTGGCTCGGGTATCTGGTAGTAAGAGCCGACCGTCCGACCAATCGGAAGTCTTGCTTGACGGCAACTTGACGGGATCACTACGAATGCCAGTCTGACGGACAATGATGGTGCGGTATATTTGTGAATTTTGAAATTGTTATTTGTAATATTATTTCAAATAGTTTCTACTGAACGAATATTATTGTTTGAATCAAAAAAAAATATTGAAAAATTAAATAAGACTGTTGTTTTAATATTTTTGAAAAGTTGTACTAATAATCAGTGATAGGAATAAGTAGGGCTTATTTACCTAAATTTCGAGGAACAGAGTAAAAGATTGGAGACTTCCTTAAGACAATATTTTTTTCCGGTTTAATAATATTCATGGTGTTTTAATTTCGCGATTTGAAAAAAGTGGCCACCATTTTGAACTTTTTAGTTACTGGACTGATTGCTTTCAAAATCGATATCTGGGTGTCGGGGTGGGCTCTGAATACGAATCTGTAGTAAAAATTTAAAAAAGTGGCCGCCATTTTGAACTTTTTAGTTACTGGACCGATTTCTTTCAAAATCGATATATGGGCGTCTGTGTGGACTCTGGATACGAATCTATAGTCAAAATTTAAAAAAAGTAGCCGCCATTTTGAACTTTTTAGTTACTGGACCGATTGCTTTCAAAATCGATATCTAGGCGTCTGTGTGGACTCAGAATACGAATCTGTAGTCAAAATAAAAAAGAAGTGGCCGCCATTTTGAACTTTTTAGTTACTGGACCGATTTCTTTCAAAATCGATATCTGGGTGTCTATGTAGGCTCTGAATACGAATCCGTTGTCAAAATTTAAAAAGTGACCGCCATTTTGAACTTTTTAGTTACTGGACCGATTGCTTTCAAAATCGATATCTGGGTGTCTGTGTGGGCTCTGAATACGAATCCGTTGTCAAAATTAAAAAAAGTGGCCGCCATTTTGAACTTTTTAGTTACAGGACCGATTGCTTTCAAAATCGATATCTGGGTGTATGTGTGGGCTCTGAATACGAATCTGTAGTAAACATTAAAAAAAAGTGGCCGCCATTTTGAACTTTTTAGTTACTGGACCGATTGCTTTCAAAATCGATATCTGGGTGTCTGTGTGGGCTCTGAATACGAATCCGTTGTCAAAATTTAAAAAAAGTGGCCGCCATTTTGAACTTTTTAGTTACTGGACCGATTGCTTTCAAAATCGATATCTGGGTGTCTGTGTGGGCTCTGAATACGAATCTGTAGTCAAAATTTAAAAAAAGTGGCCGCCATTTTGAACTTTTTAGTTACTGGACCGATTGCTTTCAAAATCGATATCTGGGTGTCTATGTAGGCTCTGAATACGAATCCGTTGTCAAAATTTAAAAAAGTGACCGCCATTTTGAACTTTTTAGTTACTGGACTGATTACTTTCAAAATCCATATCTGGGTGTCTGTGTGGGCTCTGCAATTTAAAATGATACAGATTCGTTCAAATGTTCAAAATGGCGGTCACTTTTTTAAATTTTGACAACGGATTCGTATTCAGAGCCTACATAGACACCCAGATATCTATTTTGAAAGCAATCGGTCCACTAACTAAAAAGTTCAAAATGGCGGCCACTTTTTTTAAATTTTGACCACAGATTCGTATTCAGAGCCCACACAGACACCCAGATATCGATTTTGAAAGCAATCTGTCCAGTAACTAAAAAGTTCAAAATGGCGGCCACTTTTTTTTAATTTTGATTACAGATTCGTATTCAGAGCCCACACAGACACCCAGATATGGATTTTGAAAGTAATCAGTCAAGTAACTAAAAAGTTCAAAATGGCGGTCACTTTTTTAAATTTTGACAACGGATTCGTATTCAGAGCCTACATAGACACCCAGATATCTATTTTGAAAGCAATCGGTCCAGTAACTAAAAAGTTCAAAATGGCGGCCACTTTTTTAAAATTTTGACTACAGATTCGTATTCAGAGCCCACACAGACACCCAGATATCGATTTTGAAAGCAATCGGTCCAGTAACTAAAAAGTTCAAAATGGCGGCCACTTTTTTTAATTTTGATTACAGATTCGTATTCAGAGCCCACACAGACACCCAGATATCGATTTTGAAAGTAATCGGTCCAGTAACTAAAAAGTTCAAAATGGCGGTCACTTTTTTAAATTTTGACAACGGATTCGTATTCAGAGCCTACATAGACACCCAGATATCTATTTTGAAAGCACTCGGTCCAGTGACTAAAAAGTTCAAAATGGCGGCCACTTTTTTTTAATTTTGACAACGGCTTCGTATTTAGAGCCCACACAGACACCCAGATATCGATTTTGAAAGCAATTGGTCCAGTAACTAAAAAGTTCAAAATGGCGGCCACTTTTTTTCAATTTTTACTACAGATTAGTATTCAGAGCCCACACAGACATCCAGATATCGATTTTGAAAGCAATCGGTCCAGTAACTAAAAAGTTCAAAATGGCGGCCACTTTTTTTAAATTTTGATTACAGATTCGTATTCAGAGCCCACACAGACACCCAGATATGGATTTTGAAAGTAATCAGTCCAGTTACTAAAAAGTTCAAAATGGCGGTCACTTTTTTAAATTTTGACAACGGATTCGTATTCAGAGCCTACATAGACACCCAGATATCTATTTTGAAAGCAATCGGTCCAGTAACTAAAAAGTTCAAAATGGCGGCCACTTTTTTAAATTTTGACTACAGATTCGTATTCAGAGCCCACACAGACACCCAGATATCGATTTTGAAAGCAATCGGTCCAGTAACTAAAAAGTTCAAAATGGCGGCCACTTTTTTTTAATTTTTACTACAGATTCGTATTCAGAGCCCACACATACACCCAGATATCGATTTTGAAAGCAATCGGTCCAGTAACTAAAAAGTTCAAAACGGCGGCCACTTTTTTTTATTTTGACTACAGATTCGTATTCAGAGCCCACACAGACACCCAGATATCGATTTTGAAAGTAATCGGTCCAGTAACTAAAAAGCTCAAAATGGCGGTCACTTTTTTAAATTTTGACAACGGATTCGTATTCAGAGCCTACATAGACACCCAGATATCTATTTTGAAAGCAATCGGTCCACTAACTAAAAAGTTCAAAATGGCGGCCACTTTTTTTAAATTTGACTACAAATTCGTAATCAGAGCCCACACAGACACCCAGATATCGATTTTGAAAGCAATCTGTCCAGTAACTAGAAAGTTCAAAATGGCGGCCACTTTTTTTAATTTTGATTACAGATTCGTATTCAGAGCCCACACAGACACCCAGATATGGATTTTGAAAGTAATCAGTCCAGTAACTAAAAAGTTCAAAATGGCGGTCACTTTTTTTTAAATTTTGACAACGGATTCGTATTCAGAGCCTACATAGACACCCAGATATAATTTTGACTACAGATTCGTATTCAGAGCCCACACAGACACCCAGATATCGATTTTGAAAGCAATCGGTCCAGTAACTAAAAAGTTCAAAATGGCGGCCACTTTTTTTTATTTTTACTACAGATTCGTATTCAGAGCCCACACATACACCCAGATATCGATTTTGAAAGCAATCGGTCCTGTAACTAAAAAGTTCAAAATGGCGGTCACTTTTTTAAATTTTGACAACGGATTCGTATTCAGAGCCTACATAGACACCCAGATATCTATTTTGAAAGCAATCGGTCCACTAACTAAAAAGTTCAAAATGGCGGCCACTTTTTTTAAATTTTGACCACAGATTCGTATTCAGAGCCCACACAGACACCCAGATATCGATTTTGAAAGCAATCTGTCCAGTAACTTAAAAGTTCAAAATGGCGGCCACTTTTTTTTAATTTTGATTACAGATTCGTATTCAGAGCCCACACAGACACCCAGATATGGATTTTGAAAGTAATCAGTCAAGTAACTAAAAAGTTCAAAATGGCGGTCACTTTTTTAAATTTTGACAACGGATTCGTATTCAGAGCCTACATAGACACCCAGATATCTATTTTGAAAGCAATCGGTCCAGTAACTAAAAAGTTCAAAATGGCGGCCACTTTTTTAAAATTTTGACTACAGATTCGTATTCAGAGCCCACACAGACACCCAGATATCGATTTTGAAAGCAATCGGTCCAGTAACTAAAAAGTTCAAAATGGCGGCCACTTTTTTTAATTTTGATTACAGATTCGTATTCAGAGCCCACACAGACACCCAGATATCGATTTTGAAAGTAATCGGTCCAGTAACTAAAAAGTTCAAAATGGCGGTCACTTTTTTAAATTTTGACAACGGATTCGTATTCAGAGCCTACATAGACACCCAGATATCTATTTTGAAAGCACTCGGTCCAGTGACTAAAAAGTTCAAAATGGCGGCCACTTTTTTTTAATTTTGACAACGGCTTCGTATTTAGAGCCCACACAGACACCCAGATATCGATTTTGAAAGCAATTGGTCCAGTAACTAAAAAGTTCAAAATGGCGGCCACTTTTTTTCAATTTTTACTACAGATTAGTATTCAGAGCCCACACAGACATCCAGATATCGATTTTGAAAGCAATCGGTCCAGTAACTAAAAAGTTCAAAATGGCGGCCACTTTTTTTAAATTTTGATTACAGATTCGTATTCAGAGCCCACACAGACACCCAGATATGGATTTTGAAAGTAATCAGTCCAGTTACTAAAAAGTTCAAAATGGCGGTCACTTTTTTAAATTTTGACAACGGATTCGTATTCAGAGCCTACATAGACACCCAGATATCTATTTTGAAAGCAATCGGTCCAGTAACTAAAAAGTTCAAAATGGCGGCCACTTTTTTAAATTTTGACTACAGATTCGTATTCAGAGCCCACACAGACACCCAGATATCGATTTTGAAAGCAATCGGTCCAGTAACTAAAAAGTTCAAAATGGCGGCCACTTTTTTTTAATTTTTACTACAGATTCGTATTCAGAGCCCACACATACACCCAGATATCGATTTTGAAAGCAATCGGTCCAGTAACTAAAAAGTTCAAAACGGCGGCCACTTTTTTTTATTTTGACTACAGATTCGTATTCAGAGCCCACACAGACACCCAGATATCGATTTTGAAAGTAATCGGTCCAGTAACTAAAAAGCTCAAAATGGCGGTCACTTTTTTAAATTTTGACAACGGATTCGTATTCAGAGCCTACATAGACACCCAGATATCTATTTTGAAAGCAATCGGTCCACTAACTAAAAAGTTCAAAATGGCGGCCACTTTTTTTAAATTTGACTACAAATTCGTAATCAGAGCCCACACAGACACCCAGATATCGATTTTGAAAGCAATCTGTCCAGTAACTAGAAAGTTCAAAATGGCGGCCACTTTTTTTAATTTTGATTACAGATTCGTATTCAGAGCCCACACAGACACCCAGATATGGATTTTGAAAGTAATCAGTCCAGTAACTAAAAAGTTCAAAATGGCGGTCACTTTTTTTTAAATTTTGACAACGGATTCGTATTCAGAGCCTACATAGACACCCAGATATAATTTTGACTACAGATTCGTATTCAGAGCCCACACAGACACCCAGATATCGATTTTGAAAGCAATCGGTCCAGTAACTAAAAAGTTCAAAATGGCGGCCACTTTTTTTTATTTTTACTACAGATTCGTATTCAGAGCCCACACATACACCCAGATATCGATTTTGAAAGCAATCGGTCCAGTAACTAAAAATTTCAAAATGGCGGCTACTTTTTTTAAATTTGACTACAAATTCGTATTCAGAGTCCACACTGACACCCAGATGTCGATTTTGAAAGCAATCTGTCCAGTTACTAAAAAGTTCAAAATGGCGGCCACTTTTTTTAAATCGCGAAATTATAACACCATGAATAGGTATTATTAAACCGGAAAAAAATATTGTCGTAAGGAAGTCTCCAATTTTTTACTCTGTTCCTCGAAGTTTAGGTAAATAAGTCCTACCTATTCCTATCACTGATAATAATAATACTTATTATAAGTTCAACCTTGTGGGTACCGAGGTGCCTTACTATAAGTACAATCCACCGCCAGTTCTCGAGAACGGTCATGTCACACTCTACTGGGACCGGTCCATTATTACAGATAGGACTATTCTTGCGAATAGACCTGATATTGTGATAGTGGACCGGGAGGCGAGGCGTGCAACGCTCGTCGATATCGCCGTGCCGCACGATGGTAACCTCGTCAGTAAGGAAGCAGAGAAGATGCTGAAGTATCTGGATCTGCAGCACGAGGTTACCAAAATGTGGCCCGTCGACTCGACGATCGTTGTGCCCATAGTCGTATCAGCGCATGGGCTGATAGCGAAGAGCCTCGATGACCACCTTAAGAGGCTCTCGCTGAGTGGTTGGGTCAAGGGCCAGATCCAGAAGGCAGCCCTGCTCGACACTGCACGCATCGTCCGGAGGTTCCTCTCTTTGGGACCCGACCATCGGTAGCCTGGGCTCGCCCCGCCGCCGGTGGTGGAAACTCCGTTTGTTTTTATATTAATTTTAGGTTTTAATTAAAAAAAAAAAATGTAAAATTTGTATAAAAAGAAATGTGGAAATAAATGGATAAAATAATTATAATAATACATAATATACAATATATTAGTTTTGTATAGGTATATTTGTTTTATAATTATAAAAAATAGAAAACGTAATATTAAAGAAATAATAACAATACATATTATAAATTGAATTCATCCATGTCATTGCCATAAAAAAACTAACAACACCCATATACAATAATTGATTTCAAATTTCTTTCCAGTCTGTCAAATTTGCCTATCATGTCTACGCGCCCAGTATGGCGCGCAGTCGTGCTCCTAACTCGCGGAATTTTTGTATTTTACACGCTTTAAGCATTGTATTATCATTAAAATGACCTAATTATGAAAGGTTACGCCATCTTTTGTCATTCCTGATGATCTTGAGCTCTTTCGACACGCACGAACTGCACAAATCGCCATTTTGCGTAGTGCACATATACGTGTTCTTCGTTCCCAAGTCGCGAGTGCACTGACGGTCGATCCCGCAGCAGTGCTATATGTTAGTGCAAATGCTCTAACACGCGGCTAATTTTCCTATATATTAGCGCTCGACGGTTGCCACTCCCGTAGGTATGCTCGGTGGAAATAGATGATCAGGGAGGTAGGCCGATTGCTTTGTGCATGTTCATTTTGTAAAGAAGTGAAGTGCATCATGCGACATATCAATGAAATGGGCTCGTTATAGAAATATAAATATATATTTGTTTATAATTTAAAAAATATTAAAGAAAATAAAAAAAAGGAAAATTCGTTATCTCCGAAACTACTGAGTCTAAAATAAAAAAAATTTGAAATATATTGCCTCTCTTAAAATTTACAGGGAAACCTAAACGAAAATACTTAAGTCTTAAAGTTAAAATGCAATAAAGTTAAACGGAATTGTACGGAAACCTCTCCATGCGAGTTCGATTCTCACTTGACCGCTTTTAACTATTATTATTATTTGGTAACCACCGTACGCTCGAACATCAATGTCGTTGGCTATAAATTCTCTGCGAGCCGGCCGATGTTCGGCGGAGGCGGCGGCGGACACCGAGGGGCTGGGCAGGTAGCAGCATCAGGGCACAGTCGGAGCCTCTAAGCGGAGTAGAAAGCGACCGACTGATTCGGCGGGAATGTTTGCATATCGCCGACTTCATTAGCTTTATCTTCCGTGACTCGTTTCTATAACGGAAGATGAGACTGCGCATATTTACCCAGAGACTCGCGAAAGATGGAAATTTTGACGAATTAATTTGAGCAGGCACCGAGTTGTTTGTGCCGAGTAACGAAGGCACAATTTACTTAGTCGATTAACTTTGGAGGTTCGGCGCTGCCGCTTTTGTGCCCAGATTGGATTAGTTGAGAATTTTCCTTGAAATTGTTCATTTATACCAAAGAATATTACCGACACACAATTTGTTAATATATCATTTATTTTCTAATATTTTTTTTTTCTTGGCAAATGGCAAAAAGGTCATACTCGTAACATCTTATGCTAGAGCAATATATAACAAGGTTATGATATGTATTTTGTTTTAATATTTATATTTTTAATTTTAATATAAATTAATAAATATTCAAGTATTGCTTTTCTTTAACTAGCACGGATTATATGTATTATCAGGCAAGGCTCGACATACCTGTTTTTATATTATTTATTAGTAAGATCCCAACTTGAGTATTGTGTACCGATCTGGCACCCGATATGCGCAAAATACTCAAACAAAATCGAATCTATCCAAAAGAAATTTCTGAACATAATGTTTGGCCGCATTCACAGAATGCATGTCATACTCTCTTCTGCTGAAGCAGTACTCGATGCTCAGCCTGAAAGAGCGCCGCGAGCTGCTGGGCACGACCACACTTCACAAAGTTTGTCACAATGGTCTCGACTGCTCTCAGCTAGTGAGCAAAATTAGCTTACACGTCCCCAGTCGACTCACAAGGAGTACAAAGCTTTTGCATGTTGACCTCGTTCGAACAAATGCAGGTACTCGAGCACCGTTGAGGAGATTATGCGATACTTATAATAATAATTTTATCGATCTAGACATTCATTACTTCAGTGCCGCTGTCTATAAAAGAAAAGCGCGCAGTATTATCCGTGACTGTCGGTCACCCAGTAACTAAAGAGCACGATCCACAATCACAATCAGATCTACACAGGTATTCACTAGATTATCCACGAACGCAAGACCACTTCAAGGCACTATATTGTAATTTAACTACCCATATGTGTATATCTCTCTCGCTGACTGCAAATTACTCTAACTTGTATTAAATTTTTGTCTTTTATTAAAATCTTTTTTTTTCTTTCCGTTGATTTTGTCTCCGCTGTACTCCGTCTACTTACTAGCCGTTCTTAATAGCTGCTGTGACAAATGTCTCAAATATAACTAATCCTCTAACTTGTGCACGTCCAAATCACGAATTCTAAGCTTACTCTCCATTGACAATACAATTTGCAAAGAGTTTGTATTACGTCGCTGCGCTCCTTTGTGGGAAACGGTGCTGGGTTATTATAAGTCTAATTCTCTATATTGTATCTACCTGATATCAAATGTAATAACCTGTTTGTTTTACCCCTAATAAATAAATAAAATAAATAAATCAGCGGTGTCTGCGGCTCCGCCCGCGTGAAGTTCAGTTTGATGGCAAATCTGAAGCGCAAATATGAAGTCACATTCACAAAAGGCGAGGACGAAGGCAGAGCTGCGTTCAAGTAAATTAAATGTACTTACCTTACGTACAGACGGCAGACGTTGCATTTTATATTATGAACCTTGCGGGAATATGTAACGTTACATAGGTAAAAATCGCAAACTTCGTAATTAGAATTTTACGTCTAGTATCATGCTGGTGAATATCGGAATGAATATTAGCATTCTGCATATATTTCCTAGCATAGCAGATATTTTGGTAAATATAAATACATACTGGGTAATGTCATAATTTATAACTTTATTAAATACATTTTTACAAGAGTCCCTCGCTTTCATACTGAGTTGTGTACACAATGCAATTTTTTGAATAACAATTAATATTCTGTTAGATTCCGCTGCATTTCACCAAAATAATAGTCCATAGGATATAAGACTATCGAAGTAAGCATTTAGCAGTTTTACCAGCTTGCATACCACACAGTTCTTGAATTCTTTCAAAGGCAAAGCAGTGTCTCTTTCTTACCAACACCTATAAAGATTATTTCTTTGGAAAATGTGTGAGTTCTTCCGCAATTTTGGAAATTTTCTGGTAACATTTTTTTTTATTTACATGATATGATGAATGGTAAGCTACAGTGATTATTTCACAATTTTGTAGCTTTCAGTATAAACAATATTCCAAATAAATTCACTGCCGCAATAATTTTTAGTTTGGTAACAAAAACAAGTTATGGAGAATTTACCAGTTCCAGTAAATAATGTTATCTAAGTACATCATAAAACTATTCAGCAGCTCGCAATAGTAATGGGTGCATTTAGCGAGGTTGTGAGCGCGTGCGATATCTTCTCTACCAAATTTATTGTAGTGAAAAGGCTCCGCGACGCGAACCTTTATCTCGTGAACATACATTTGGAGCGCATTATTTAGTTCGTCCGCGTCGCCCATGGCAGCTTCAGCTACAGTTAGTTCCCTGGCTTGCGGCCATGTGTACGTACCTACATCATCCAAATCTCAGTTGGGTGTTTCAGGATAGGCTTGAGAAACTTCAGGAATAGAAAGTACTCATTCTTAGAAGAAAAAAATCCTTATCACTCAAATCGAAATTCCGTATTGTTTTTTCATACAAAAATTTAAAATTGTAATAAAAACTCGATGGACAGTGAGATTTGGCAACAGTGGTGATAGGTCTAGGGAGTGCAATGACCTAGTCCAGTCCCCTTTTTCTTTTGATGTCATTCAAATTTAAGTGTTTGGAATTTACCTACATGTAGTTCAATTCTACTAGTTAAGGCCGTGACAAACGCCAACGACCTTGAGCATTCGGGAATTCTACATAATGTACCATGCGACTGCTAATTTCGCTTCGCACGTTCAAGTCACATTTAGCGTAGTTTGTCGCTATCAGCCTAAAGAGTTGATGGTTCGGGGTTCGAATCCCACTTTCGTATGTTTTTTTTTTTTTGCTTTTTTATTATTTTAATTATTAAAATGATTGTGGCTTATGTAACTGATGCGTGATTCTAATTTTTTATTTTTTATTATTTTACCTAAATAACATTTTATTGTAATTTCTTCCAAATTATTTTAGTTCATGTACTTACCACTTTTTATAAACCTCTAAATAGACTATCGATGAAAACTAAAATAAAAATAGGTAGGTAGGTAATAGGTAGATAGGCATTTAGGTATGTATGGCAAATATCATAGCAACATAGGTACCGGCCGGCGCGCGCGGCGCGCGCGGCGGCAGCATGGCACGGTGCGGTGCGGTGCGGTAACTCAGTAGCAGCGTGCCACTCACGCATGCAAGCAAGCAATAACAAGCCGCTCTTCCGCGCCGCGCCGCCGCTCCTCCGCGCCGCGCCGCGCCGCCGCGTCGTCTCCGCTCCGCGCCACCACAGTGCCGCCGCCGCCGCCGCCCCCGCTCCGCAGCGCGCCGCTGTTGCTAGGCTACTTTTATTTAGGCACGGTTCTATAGTCCTTGCATCTCAAGCGCAGACAGCGTTATACCACAGTACCTATTAGTTATTCTGTGGTTATACCAACGAAAGCCATGCGTATAACGCCCCGTCAAGTTACGTACCGGAGCGTATACTGATAGATACCACAGAAGAGAGATATTACTGATACGGTCGTACTGTATAATGGTACGGAAAATGACACGGTGGCAACATCACCTACAATACAACATCCGAGATGTCAGCTCGTAACAACTGGTGAAGTAGGTGCTATGTCAGTGCTTTTCTTCGGTCGTACCGGCTTCACTGAACTGGACGGAAAAAAAGAAGGGAGTCATATCCCGAAATAGTTTGTATTTTCCGTCCAGTTTAGTGTAGCCGGCACGACCAAAGGGAAGCACTGACATGGCACCTAAGTTCACCCGGTGTTATGGGCTGACATCACGGATGTTATAGGTGATATAGCAAACTGTGTCAGTTTACATAAAAAAATCCCTCAGTCGCCTTTTACGACATGCACGGGGAGAGATGCAGTGGGGCTATTATTTTAAATTACCATCCCACACGTTACAAATATACCTAACCTACCTATCTTTTTTCCATTCGATCCAAACACAGAAGACAGAAATGACGACCGACACGCGGGCGCAGCAGGGCAGGAGCGAGCAAGCGAGCCCGGAACTAAAATTGTATCTAGTATTGAAGTGCCTGCTAAATTGACGAAGGCAAAAATTTTACCCTTCCGACTGAAGAATTACGTCAATAATTTCATGTAGGCGTTTTTTGTTTTTTATTTTTATCTCCTTTCGTGGATAAAATAATAAAAAAAATTGAATAGAGTTTTCTCAGAGCTTTGTAACCTTTGAATCGGTGGTATTGTAAAATTGTAATAATACACACATACTCAGATTTTCAAAAATTCATGCTTTTTTTATATATTTTTAATTTTATGTTTATTACTTACTTTTACTCATTATTAAAAAAACCAGCAATGCACTTTGTTGGTAAGGAACCAAAATATAGGTTGGTATTTTTTTAATTTTCTGAATGTGTGTCAATTGGTCAGTTTTGGACCTTCTTTGTCACACTTTTTGCATGTTTTGCGTATTTGGCGTTTGTCACCGCCTTAAGCATGTAAGTTAGTAATTTTATTCCTATTTAATAAAGGCGAACGTTAACCGGCCACCAAATCTCGATAAAACGATTTTCATCAAAAAGTACTATAAAATGACCGAATCTGGGAAAAAGTTGCATAGCTTTTCGTTCAAATATGGACCCCTTTCGAACCCTGAAGTTACGAAACCCTGAAACACCCTGTATACAAATTCAATATTACAACTTTGAGTTTTTTTTATTATTATTATTTTTTTCAATAGCGATTAGAATTTATCAACTCATGGTCAGATTGAGCAGATTGAGCTTCTCTTGAAAAATTAACTTCCGAAATTATTGCGATTAAATCTCCAAGTAAGCGAGGGTCCAACTTCAACATTATACTGCTACGGATAAATTATTATTCAGTTTCATTCATTTTCTCTTTAAAAGTAATCTTTCGTTCTCCATAATTTTTTTTAAATACTTAACCTCAAAATGTATGCAGAACTAAATTGTATTCCAATATTTTGCACCATAATTTTTTTGGTACAGATTAACCCCCTGAAATATCCGGCATTTTAAAAATATCACTCACTATATAGACCTAAATTGATTTATATTATTTGTTATCACCTCTCTCGTGTTCGCCTACATGTTATTCCCTCCTTGTTTTACAACAAGGTGAGCTAGAATAAAATGCTTTATGGCCTTTTGTGCTAACATTTTGTTAAATATTTTGGTGTTCAATGAAAGTGTATTTAATTTGATTAATGGATTGATCTTTTCACATGCTCACTTTCAACAGCGTCCCTATAGGAGTATTGATTGATTTTTATTACCCTAATATCTCATATACATAATATGAGTTATTAGGATAATAAAACCCTAATATCTCATTCACCGACCAACCTAACTAGCGAAAGCGTAACATGGCGTAACCTACATAATATCGTAGCTCTCTTGTCTTGTCTGCTGCGGGGCGCCTCTGCTATTCGGTCTCTCTGCCGAGCCGCTTACCGGTAAAGTTGTACTTAGGAATCGGATAAAATTGAAAGGAGCAACTGTTGGCGCGGCAAGTTCCCAGATATCTGAGGCAGTTGGAATTGTTTAGCCGCATTTGAAGCGCAGCGACCGGTGCGGTACCACCGGTACCGTCGAGCCGGAATCCGGTCGAGTTCTTAAAGAACGAGTATTAGGTACGAAACTTTGTTACTTTCTGCTTGGTACCGACTCCTGAACGTTCGATGCCAAAGTAGAACCTTTCTGAAAATACACATCGAAATATCTTTGTAGCTCGCTATCAAATTACAATTATCATAAAACACTAAAAGCGTCAGCACCAGCAGATGAAATTACAAAGTAAGTTAATGTCTTATCTCGGGTAAACTTCGCCACTAAACTGATCCTCGTAATATACCGCCGGGTCTTGTTAAGACGCGCTCGTATCTCGGCTCTTTCTTGTTTTTAAAGTTTAGGTCCGGGCGAGGTCGCTGGAGGGATTGTGAGCTGACTTTCCATAAAACTAACCTGAAACTCAGATTATGAGTTAACTACGGACAGCTAGTGACGTGAGTTTAAAGAATGAAAGTGGCAATGTGTTAGTAGAAGTACACAGACCGAACACAGTGCTGTAAAACCAAAGTCACTTTGCACTAAGTAGGTATGCGCCAAGCACCAAGGAAGTTTATCGGATGATTTTATGAAATTAGTCAGCGTCGCAGCACTAGTACAATTTTGGAGGGAAATAACAATAGAGAGTTGCTGAGTATCTTTCTTCACTGCAAGCACTGAGAAGGTTCGTAGATATTGTACACTGTTCTGTTGCTCCTTGATGAAATACCATATCTGAGTCTAGTACGCTTTATTCTCCGCCCAAATGATAAAAATGTTAGTAAAGTTTAGTAAGCTCGTAATATTCCCACAAGTATCTTCGTCCTGACTAAGTGTTCCCTTATCGCGCTCTCGCGACAGAAGACGGGTCTGCAGCCGGGCTCGTGATGTGAGATAGGTCGATAGGTTGACGGGTCGAGAGTTCGATAGGTCGACAGTTCGTAAATGAAGTTACATAAATATACAGCACATGTAGTAAAATGACATGTTGGTTTTAGAAACAATGTAGTTAATTTACAGTTTAGTTAGAGTGTCAACATCGTCTGTGAAAGTTTCATTCAAATGCGTACAAATGTTTTACTCACATAGGCGGGCGAGCCATACTTGTAGTTGTGACCCACGCGCTCGTGTGTGGCGCGCGGCTCGGACGGCCGGCCGTACTGCAGGTCTATTCTTGTAAATTCTGACAGCGAAATCAGCGCTGTTGTGGCGCTGAGAGCCAGCAGGTCTATTCTTGTAAATTCTGACAGCGGAATCAGCGCTGTTGTGGCGCTGAGAGCCACTTACGAAAGTGGCTCTCAGCGCCACATCAGCGCTGATTCCGCTGTCAGAATTTACAAGAATAGACCTGCAGCTTCCAAAGTGGCTCTCAGCGCCACAACAGCGCTGATTCCGTTGTCAGAATTTACAAGAATAGACCTGCTGAGCGGTCTCGAGCTTACGCAACACAAAAACAATATGCATCCATTTTATAAGTTAAGTGAATTTTTTTCTTACTGTAAATAAAAATTCTGCTGAATTTGATAATTCAAATTGTTTATACATATGCATAAATACAAATTTTATTAATAACTTGACTGAACCCTATGTTCTTTGTTTTCTATTTTATTATCTTTTTTAATTGGTATATTTTTGACTTAACTAATATTTTTATTTTTTGCTTAGATATAGTATGTTATATTTAACATAATGAAAACTTAGTATGTAAGTTATATTTAAAAAAAGCTCTGTAAGGTTTCTTACCCGGTTCTTTCTTATAGATTGCACTACTGAACGGGACATCAGAAAAAATAATGACGAACCATACTAAATATGCATATGTCTCAATGAAATATTGTTATTGTTGTGTGTTCTTTATGGCGAAATAAATATCTGAATCTGATCTGACACTCACAACTAAAACCAACCCACCTTCGTCAGATAACACGAATAGATACAAACGCATTGATAGTAATGACCAGAGAACCAAGTACAGTTTGTTTTGGGGCATAGTACTGATACTATCAATATCTCGACAATAAATAAATGTTTCAAGAGTTGTTGATTAAATATTGTGCCTATTAGCTAAGTGAGCCGTCGTCTACACCCATGCAAAAAGCCAGGTTCATATGTGGCTTACTTGACGCGTTTAAGAATAACAAACAGACAGAGGGACAGACACCATCACAATTTATAATAGTTGAAATTAAGATAGGTTAAGATAGGGCATTGGCAAAAATCGACATATCATAAGTACCTAGCCGTGGTGCAAGCGGAGGCTTAGGAGGTACGTGGTCTTACAGAGGCTCTTCTTTCCTTCGAAATTTAATTTAATTTAAACTTTTGAATGGCATTATGACACTCGCCATTTGTAAAAGATTTGGACCCATATCGATGTAGACACATATATAGATGCGAGTATTCTATCGAGAGAAAGAGAAAGAGAGAGAGAGTGTGTGTGTGAATAAAAGAATAAGTAAAACTACTGAAAACAATCCTCTGTAAGTACTTGTAGCAATATATGCCACACACTCGTCGAATACAGTTACATAAAGCGATCCGACCGAAGCGACATAACACAGAGTAAGGAGGAGTAAGACCCTAACAAATCTTCCAAATCCTTTCGAGAAACTTCGGAAGAACCGGCGAACATTCGTTGGGATTTTATAGATTTTGTCATATAATGCATACAAAGGGGCTACGGAGGCGGACGCATTGGGAACTTTCTAAAACTTTCAAAATAAATATAAAACTTATCCCCTCGGGCGAGGTAAGGGTGGGCAGTAACGAGGTGCGAGCGGGGCGGGGCGGGAGGGGACTCTTCAGCTCCGAAGTGGAAATCGTCATTTCACACCCTTAAGCTGAAGTGATTTCACGAATTCATATTTCTGCATTATTATTTTACATTATCTTCCATTACCGTGTGGGGCCGGTACTTAAAAAGAATATCCCCACTGCATCTCTCCCCATGCATGTCGTAAAAGGCGACTAAGGGATAAGGACAAGATGCCGTGCTAAAGGGCGACAGGCTCGCCACCTCTCACCTTGGCACGGTACTTCCACCGAATCATGCAGCAGGTGGGTCTTCGTGCCATACTTGCTGCTTGATCGATTTAATCTTGTTCGAATACTTTGCGAAACGTGGTGGTCAGTGTTGTGCTGTAATTGACAAGAGTTCTTGCAGCACAACACCGATTACTCTGCTTACCCCGATTGTCGGGATTCAGCGTGTGTGATATGTATGTAATATTTTCCAAAGAATACGAATTCTCCGTGACTTTGTAATATTTATTTTGTTTACGGAAGAAAGTCATTTTTCAGTCTTCAGTTTTCAAAAATTTCAGATTTTACATTTACGTTTAAAATATTCTTAACTTCTGTGTGCAAATAAATAGTATTACAAGTTGGTCTTGAGGACACTATGAAAGACAATACGAGTGAGCTCAATGCTCTCGAATCACACAATGTAACGAGGTGCCCACTCTAGCCTTCACTTACAATATATTCAGTGCTCGGCTGTGCAGTATTGTCTACGATTTATTTCTCTCGAATAACACCGACAACGTGCTTCACGTTGCAAAATATTCACAAGTCTATAAAACGAGTCGAGTTTAACCAGTTGGTTCTGAAACTGAAACACAATCGAGCAACTTTCTATACAGTTCAAAAGTAAACTGCGCCACTGGGACCGAGCCGCGCCGCGTCGCCCCCGCCCCGTCGCCGCACAACCGCCACTAGTGCGAAAATAAACTTTTATGGAGTGGAATGAAAATGCCTATCTTTTGGATACACACCGAGTTTATGCACCCTATTTTCCCATTTCGAAAAAAGAGGAAACATTATTTCGCGCCATCCGGGATGGCTGGCATAGAAGAATGAAGATTGAATGATTTATTTACATGCGGCATGGGTTCTTTGTGTGGCGACTGCGAGCAGAACTGCCCCTAACTCTTACGCTCCGCGGCGGTTTTGATTGATAAGAAAGTTTATATTTTTGATAAATCCCAACTTTACTTGCCAATCATTATTTTTTATTATAAGTACTCAAAAGTCAGTGTTTTGGCACAGAAAACTTATTTTATTTTGTTTTCATTATTGAAAACTTTCATAATTTATTTTTAGTTTGTAGATTAGTTCAGTTTATATGTTTTAATTTACATGTAATTTATGTAAGACCTTCCAACCTCAGTAAAAGTACTCACCGGAGCATTCGCCGAAGTCACTGCTATTCATGCATCACGTCTCGTACCCGCACGTGTCTTTCAAATATTACAGAATAGCCCAGACGTGGTATTCACCTATGGCTCTATAAATGGAAGATAATGCAAATGAAACAAAGCCAGCCTATGTAACATTCACCTTACGGAGAGGGAACTGCCCACAAGTCCGGCTAAAAGGTATTCGATACTCTAAGAAGATGTAAGATACCTGTGACTATACTTGGATATTGATTGGGATTGGCTCACCTGGCCAAAAAAACACGTTTACACAAAGCGCAAGAACATGTTTTACACGCTTTGTGTGAAACATGTTCCGCTAATATGTAGCTCCCAACCGACAAGACAGCCAAAACTGCTTATATCTATGAAAACATCTTGATGCCAGTATGGATCTATGGCATTCAACTATGGGGTACCACAACTAAGATCAACGTCACCATAATTCAGAGGGTTTCAATCAAAAATGTTGCGCATGATCATGAGCGCCTAATGGTTTATTAGAAATGATACCCTCCATCATGACTTTGACACACACACACACACGGTGGAATTAGAAATAAAAATATTAACAAAGTCCTATAAGAAAAGGATCGAGTTAAATCCCAACGAGCTAGCCAAGAATTTAATAAAAGACAGGACCCCGGAGACAGAAAAGGAGGCGCCGCAGGACAACCTTGACATTAATGAAGGAGTAATGGCAATGGTCACAAACCGTTCGCAATATTAATTAAATCGACACAACATATTTGAATATTCTAAAAAAATGGGACAGGAAAGTGAAATAAAAGAAGTTAAAAATAAAAATGTGTTTTTATAACTCTTTTCTTTCCGCTGTACAACACATGAATGTGAAGTCCTCACAATAATTATAATATGCGAGTATCAAGTATTTTAACTAATCATGAATTTTAACTAATACGAGTATGAAGTATTTCATAAACACGCCATAGATGGTGTGAGTGGCGCTCACCATGACATGGCGATACGGAACCCTCAGTGCGCGAGTTTGACTCGCACTTGGCCGGTTTTTTATAAATCGATCTCTTATCTCCGGTTTACAAACAGTAAACCAGTTCCTAGGTCTATATAACGTATTAATATGTATACATTGCCACCTACTAACGTTAAGAGGGGTATTTAAAGCTGACGTCGTGAATACTGTTGCTCAGCTGAATTTGTGCGGAGTCATTAGAGCAGCGTAGGACGCGGCGCACAGAAGGACCGAGGGAGGTGCTTGAGCCTCCGCGAAGACCACAAGAGGATAAACGCTCCGGCTTGGAGCACTGAGGTCGCGTAGGGTGGGGGGAGGAAAATTCCTCGAGGACTCTCCTCAGCAGACTCCGGTACACGAGTACGGCCGAGCCACCTTCTTTTGAGAAAGCTGCAACTATTTATAATATAGGATGGTGGCAGCGAGTTCTAACTTCTCAAACGAGTATCCGGCGTATTGTTGTTATCCTCGCTGTATCTATGTATAATTTAATAGCTTTTTCCCGCGGCTTCGCTCGCGATAGAATCGGTTTAATAGTAAATCTGATTTAAACGCAAATATTATAATAAAAGTTCGCTTCTCTTATATTATCTCTCTCTCTCCGGCCATACTATACATTCTTTGATATTGATCAGCCCTTTTATAATAAAATAGAAAAAATAGAGATATACATTCAATTGATAAGGTATTTTTAATGCATAGGTAACACTACCCTTACAGACAACGCAGCAACGTATCAAGTAACAGGTCGGTGGAGCAATCCTTTGCCGAGATTTACTTTAGGAAGAGTTGCTGCCTTCGAACAATTTGTTAACTAATTCAAGGCAGTACCGACCGATCCGTTGAGTCCACGTGAAGCCGGCAGAGTGCAGTGTCTATGCAGTAGATGGGTGTGTGCCACGCGCTTACTATTATCAAATCTCTCGTTACGTGCACGAACTTATTGGAGTGCCGAACAATACACTCTGCGAATATTCATTACGGCGAGAGCGCTCGCGGGGCTCCGCTGCTGGCGGTACGGGGGAGGTGCGGGGCGACGCGACGTACGGAGGCTTCAGAGGGATGTTGTTGTCAGTACACAGCTGTGAGCAGACCTTATTATTCCATCATACATCCGCGCCACCCTATCTAGTAGAGTTCTGCCACCGGAAAACGGTCGTACACTGCAAAGGGAGTGGGTCGCAGTTCGGTCGCGTTCGCACTCTGAATAGGATGGCTCGGAGCCCGCGGACCGGTTTTATCGTGGAGATATAATGCAGAGTCGTACACCTCTCCCGCGGCGTGTGCGCGTGACGGACGTTATTGATAATGCGACTTAATTATATGAGGATAAGGGCATCATGTCGGATTAGTAGTGCGAGTGATAAATAACCGGCAGCAAACAATAGGATCAGACGAGCGCTACTCACTGATTAATAGCCTCGCGAACTAATTTGCCTCGCCTCGCTATGTTGTTGGTGCAAAAACCGAGCAAAATCTTGTCGCTTGTATTTCTCTCGTTTTACCTACCTGAACTTTTGAATAAATCTTTTGATGCATCATTTTTAACGCGCTCCGAAATGAATAGAGAAAAAGAAGAGGGTCATTGTGATTAATTGATTATAATTATACATTTATCTAAGTAGTAAGAAGCTAGGGGGTTTCAATAGTCACGCATCGCTAGTGTCTGAGGGTAACTACTCTGGGAGAAATATTTTGAGTTATAATTCCTGCTCCATATAAGCCTGTCACCCTTTAGCACGGAATATTGTCCTTTTCCCTTAGTTGCCTTTTATGAAATGCACGAAGATAGATGCAGTGAGGCTATTATTTTTAACCGACTTCAAAAAAAGGAGGTTATCAATTCGACCCTATGTACGTAATATCGTTGGAATTTTACAATATTCGTATATATTAGACTATGTGGGCTTCTAAACAAGTGTGCAAAATTTCATAAGTGTATGTATGTATGCATGTTTGTATGTATGTAATGTAGTATTTATGTTTTTCCACGCATTTCTCCGAAACTATTCATCGGATTGTGAACATTCTTTTTTATTGGCTTACATTTACTTCAACTTAGGGAACAGTGCAAGTTTCATCAAAATCTGTTCAGTATTTTTCAAGATATGGCCTGTTAACATTGAACCGCCTTTAAAAAAACAACTACTTAGAACTAAAAATTATTAAATAATTGTTAGTTCTAAGTAGTTTTATTTTTTGACGAGAACTAAGTCCCAACTTGTAAGATTAACATTAACCTTGATTTATTGTTAGAAAGTCTCATTTAGCATGTGAGCCTACCACACCTCTTGGTATAAATAATTCGAGATTTGAATTAAGCGGTTAAAATTTAGGCGAACGAAACCGTTTTGGGTTTGAAATTGATGAATCGAATCTACTGGACGAAAAAAGTTTAAATTTCGTACATGTACTATAGAGTTTGATGACCAAATCACGGACGTGTCATCAAACTCTACGCTATGTAATTGGGATTTCGATTTTTGGGGTAAATTTTGGGGGACAAAAATTAGAAAGTGTTTTTTTTTTCAAGTGCCTCATTTGATAAGAATACATTAAGAACACAAAAACATATTTTTTATAATTTTTAAATGCATAGTTTAAAATATATTCAAGAAAATATACGAAAATCTAGTATAAATTGCTGAGTCTTAAATTTTACAAAAAAATTTAGATATAATAGAGCCTCTGATACAGTTTACAGTAAAACCTAAACGAAAATCCTAAGTCCTAAATTTCTCACTGAAAACGGAATGTTACGGAACCCTCTCCACACGAGTTGGAATAAAACCAAAATGTGTTTTTAGACGTTTCTTCATTTCAAGATTATTTGCATTATATTGTATTACCTAAGTTTATATTTGGTTTCCTCGGAGCCACATTCAGATATACGTGCGTATAAATAATTTATTTATTTTATGCTCCTTTTTCGTTTATGCCTACTCTATAAAATAAGCTTGCATTTTACTTGCAAATCTAATTCAGACTTCCAAAACCAATTTTTTTTTATATTTGTCCCCAACTCAAATTATAAAGCTAGCTTTTGCCCGCGGCTTCACTCGCATAGCCTATGTCCATCCTGATGGTTCATTCTTAATATTGATCAAAGAATTTTAAAAAGCGGATGTTTACTTTCTGAGATTACCTCCTACATCCAACTTTACCTCTTAGTGTAGATAGTGTAGATGTACACAGTTGAGCTAAAAAATTGGAGACATTTTTCCCAGAGTACGGAAAAGTGATTACAGCGTAACAGCAATAAGTCAGTTCGTTTCTCGCTGTCGATCCCACCGCCACGCGCCGCTCTGCTTCCGCCGCTGCCGCCGCGCCGCTGCCGCCCAGCTGCCCCCTTCCATGGTAATCGTGACAAGGCTGAAAAGCGCCTTCCGTGTCTTACGGGTTTTTGTGTAGTTATCGAGCTGTACGTCCTAATTGCTTAGCTGGAGCGCAGTGGACTAGTTAGCTAATGTGTATCGGATGAGGGCGAATCGCGGGGCAGCTGGCTAGGGGCCAGAGCCGTGTCGCAGCCGATGCTCTGTGTAAAACTAGCACACGTCCATCCGAACCTCCGCGTCCTGTCCCAACTGCATCCGTCCTTCCGTGCGGAGCCGCCACCACGCGGCTTCGACGCCTCGCACGTCGAACGCGACTATCCCTCGCTCGCCCCCACCGAACGCGTTGTATCGCATTGTTTAAAGTGGAAACGTGTTCGTTCGGTTCGATCAATCACCGTATGTTCTTAATAAAATAAGAAGGTAACAGTTTGCTTAGGTAATATTTAAGAAAAAACAGTTTTAAAAACATTGCACCGACTTCAAAAAACAACTAGAACCGAAAAGTGTTAAATAATATTTTGATTTATTTTCGGACGCTTGACTTGAAGGGGGTACAAAGCTACAAAAGGGGTCCATCTATAAATTTTCAGGTGTACTTTTGTACCGCCTTCAACTCAAGGGTCCGAATATGAATCAAAATATTATTTAAGACTTTTCAGTTCTAGTTACTTTTTGAAGTCGGTGCAATGTTTTTTAAAGCGGCATTTTTACTTCACTCTTTTTAGTTATATATATTACATAACAAGATCTGCGTACAATTGGGCGTTAAACCGACCCTACGACGTGTTTTTCCGCAGTGATTGGTACACACTTAAAAGTACATATCTTGAAAACTACTGAACCGATTTTGATGAAACTTGTACTGTTCCCTAAGTTGAAGTAAATGTAAGCCAATAAAAAATGGTTACAATTCGATTAATAGTTTCGGAGAAATGCGTGGACAAACATACATATATACAAACTACTACATGACATAAACTTATGAAATTTGGCACACCTGTTTAGAAGCCCACATAGACTCACATATACGAATATTGTGCAATTCCAAAGATATTACATACATACGTGTCGAATTGATAACCTACTTTTAATTTTTTAATAAGTCGGCTAAATAAAAAAATGGTAATAATGTTAAAACTACAAATTTTATTCGAGCTTTATTATTACGTATCGATCGACATATCCGACACTGCTTGCTTGACTGAGGACCTTTATAGGATTCCGTAGCCAGCGACCCTGGCAGGGAACCTTACAAAATAGGTCAGATGTCTGTTCGCCCGTCCGTCGCGTCGGTCTGACTGCCACCCAGGCTATCCGGTAAAGCTCAATAAATCAATATTATATGAAAGAAAAATGTATGACGTAGTTCATTAATTTAGTCCTTATGGCATGAAAACAATTTGAAAGTTTTAAACGATTTTAAACCTTAAACTGTTATTAATAAAATATTATTTTAATGAACTGAGCCACCTCCTTCGCACGCGAGATACGTGTCGTGTCACACGAGACGTGTGATCGCTGCGCGCACTCGCTATTCGTGCAATAAGAAAATGGCTAGGAAAACATCTGTGTGTGTAAAGCGTTCGCACTTAACAGGCTTTTTTTATTTACACGTTCATAGATCGTCATTTGAGGGGAGATACTATACTACTAACAAACAATGTAAGGTCTTTTAACAATGTAAATGTTTCAAAACCATAAATTTTCTTATATTCATTCGCCAAAGCACATCTTTCGTTCTTTCTATTCCTATTGAGACGAGTCTCCACTATCGAGCTCTCTTTGATGATTCCACCTGCTCGACTACTTGTATCCTATACGCGATGTCTGCTCGGGCTGAAAACATTTCTGTAAATAATCGAAGATATCGGAGAGTACAGGACCCAATCTCTGCGCGTAATACGTCAATAAACGGGGAGCGGTCTCTGCGATTGCTACCTTAAATAAAAAGTGAGGAAAAGAAAATATATAAAACGAAACTTAATGGACGTGAGTGAAATAAGGAACTGCTGCGGTGACGTGGGGCGGGCGGGGGCGGGCGGGGGTCGCTGGCGCAGCTCGGAATAAAGAAAACTTACCAACATTGTTACCTTTGCATCGGAGGTGCTGCAAAGTGTACGGTGGAAACATTATCTTTAACTGAGGAACAATGGGCACAACTTTCACAATTTATTGTTTCAGTGGAATGCGACACTCGTTAATCATAAAATTCATGGAAAAATATAAAACCGGCCAAGTGCGAGTCGGACTCGCGCACTGAGGTTTCCGTACCATCACGTAGGTCGGTTTTTAGTATTTGTTGTTTTATTTTAGAGTTTGCACTATAATCACACCAAGTTTGACGCTTGATTGTATAACCATTTTTACGATAGAGCAAAAACAAAATAATCTTGAAGTAGGTTAAAAAGCGGTCAAGTGCGAGTCGAATTCGCGCGGAGAGCATTCCGTACCATTCCGTTTTTCGTGAGAACTTTAAGAGTTATTACCTATTTCGTTTAGATTTTCCTATAAACTATAAGAGAGACCCTATATTCCCTATTATGCTATATTTTTTCGAAATTTTAGACTCAGTCGTTTCGGAGATGGGGTAGAGAATGCTCCATTTTGTATATTTTCTTTAATAATTTTAAAAGTATGAATTTTAAAATTATAAGAATATTATAATATATGTATTCCTTATAACGAACCCTTTTCATTGATGACGAGCCTTAGTCACATGATGCACTTGAAAAAAAAAACAACTAATTTGTCCCCCAAAACCGAAATTCGTTCATTTACGCTATACGTCCATGATTGGGTCATCACATCAAACTCTATTATGTACAGAATTTCAAGTTTTTTCGTCCAGTAGATACGAAGAAAATAAACTATGACAGACGGACAGACAGACAGACAGACACAAGAGTGATCCTTTAAGGGTTCCGTTTATTTTTTTCACTTTTGAGGTACGGAATCGTATGGGTACGGACACCTCAAACGAACACTGGCGGTTCAAAGTCCGGGAAAAGATTTCTATTAAAAAAGTTATTTTGGTTAGAAGTGTTACAAGTTTCTTAACCATGGTGAATTCTGAGGCGGAGTCCTCCCCTTGCTATGCCGTGTGTGTCAGTGCCGCATACCGAAATGCCAGAAAAACCATTTTCCTATCGCTAGAAGGGGTTAGAAAATGTCACTGAGTAGAAACCCTATTGTATTGGAGGAGGCGGCAAGACGTGTGTTATTGAGTCCTCGTCTTCTAAACTATGTAGTCATTTCAGGTACTCGTAGAGAGCGTTCCAGCTAAAAGTTTCCTTCGCCGTTATGTTGGCTCCACTGTCAGTGCTTAAATTCGTGCTGCCAGATTGTGAAGATTATACGAGAGATTATATTACTTAATAATGTAATCGGTATTTACCGTACAAAAAATACGGTAAATACTGATAATTACGAGTAAATCTGTACACATAGCAAGCCGAAACGTGAAGCATGCGCGGGAAATTTAGAGTGGCCACTCGCTAGTCCCGACCTCGATTAACACCCTCCTCTACTGCCGATGGGCCCGGATATGTTCGATGAAGCCATCGCAAGCTGAGTTCCACACCTTCCTTCCTCAACGCTGTTTTGACAGATAGACAGTGGAGCCAACATAACGGCGAAGGGAACTTTTAGTTGGAACGCTCTCTACCTAGCGAGCGACCTCGCACCCGCTGCGCTGCCGCCTGGTGCGCGGCGATGCCCTCAACTTTATTCAACTCTCATTTATTTCCGAGCGATCGGAAGGTGATTTATCAGAAGAAGGAGATATGCGACGCGGCCGAAGAAAATGCTTTTGTTACGAAGTGCGAGTGTCCCGACACGCGACACGGGTTATTTATTGGAGGTATCTAAAGATTCGATCCGTCAACTTTTAACTCTTCCCGAGCGCTAGATATTCGACAGACAGATATTCTCGAAAATGTAAAGAAATAAAAAATCTAGTTTTCCAGTCTGCTGCTTTAATTTTTCTTACTTAATTTATGTCAAGTGTATTAATACAATTATTTCAGTTAACAGTGGGTCTGTTAAAAGAGATAAATAAGTTGAACATGTTTAAAATGTTGATCGCATTCGCTGAAATGTACCCGAGCGCAACGCCGCGCGCCGTTTCTGCTTTCCTAATCAAGAAACCTTAATTAAAACAAAAATAAAAACATTCCTCATCAAGCGGTTTACTTTTGTGCCGTTCCGTGTATAATTAAAATTTCACCCGTTCCCAAAAAGTTTGAGTTCTCGTAACACGGCGTCGTTTTACCGAGAAAAGTTTATCTCCTCTGTGCAGACTGTGGCGGCGCGGCGGCGGGGCGCAGCGAGCCCATCGTAAACAAGTTTTAATTAAAAAAATTAATAAACCAAATGGAAGAAAAACGACTCTTTGAGAAACATCGACCGTGGCCTACCAATTAGCTACACAATTTTATCTTTACCGGTAAATTTTTTTTTATTTAGAATAAACGCATCGTTTCATTCCAATTCAAGCACAGCATCTATCTATCTTGACTTGGAAAATAAAAATCGTTTTCTGAAGTTACTAATATCCCTATCACACATTACCTATCATGCTGTTCGCAGCTCGATACATTTTTTATTAATAAATACGTAGTTATAGGTATTTTTTATTTTATCTATTTACCATGGATGATTTTTATATATTTAAGTACTTTCTTTTGTGTGCTGTGTTTATTTGTAAAGTTACCTACTTTTATTAAACTTAGAGCTTAATTAAAACTTAGTCAAAATAAGTTCATGTAGTTAAAATAATATTACATCGTTGTATATATTTTTAAGCCTCGGTAACTCCGAGACAGTGGTGCGGTCGGTCGACTGTTATTAAGCACACCTGAGCGCGGTCAGTACTTGGATGGGTGACCGCTCGAACGTCAGAGGCTGACCGTGGTTCGAATTCCACGTAAAACTGTAGGTCCCTTCCCTTCTTACCTTACTAGGTGGTAAGGTTTATCCCGCCCGGGTTGATACCACCACACTGCCTGACGGCCGGCGCCGCACACCGTAGACATGTGTCCAAGCCCTTATGGGCTGACATCACGGATGCTGTAGGTGATGTAGGCAACCGTGTCAGTTTCCATAAAAAAAAAATATATATATATATATTATGTATATTTATATATATATTAATGTACAAGCCCTATACGAAACGAGCGACCAAAATTTTAAAGGTTTGTAGAGTTGTCAGCACCTGTTGGCATTGGCCGGCGTGGATCAGACAATAATTCCAGCTGAACAGACTATGCATCAAAAATGTGGCGCGTCGGGTGCAGCACGCACAGTGTCCGGGCGCGGCGCGGTGGGGACCGGAGGAAACGCATTTCCCTCTCGCCGATGCGGCGACACAACGTGCGACCCGTGCGTCACGCCCCGCGCCCGCCGCGCGCCCCCGCCGCCGCCGTGAGGGTAGGTATCGCTCCACTTGTCCGACCACCCGGCAGCGATTTGTCACGTCCGCCGGTCGGATACTAACCCACGCGTGACCCTGTTTTCACACGTTCATAATATTTATAGAGAGCCGTAATTATACCGTTATCTTCAAACATAAGGTGATGTCAGCGAGAGCAAACTAGCCGTACCGTGTGGGGCCGGTACTTCAAAAGAATAGCCCCACTGCATCTCTCCCCGTGTATTTCGTAAAAGGCCACTAAGGGATATGACTCCCTTCTTATTTTTACTAGGTGGTAGGGTTTACCCTGTCCGGATTGGTACCACCGCACTGAATGAAAGGTCGGTCGAAACGGCTATGTAAATAGTTTGTGTATTCCGTCCAGTTCAGTGTAGCCGGCACGACCGAAGGGAAGCACTGACGTCGCACCAAGTTCACCCGGTGTTATGGGCTGACATCACGGATGTTGTAGGTGATGTAGCCAACCGTGTCAGTTTCCATAAAAAAATAAAAATAAAAAAAGCTGTCCAAGAAGGTTTGTCAATTACATTAAGTGACTACACCGTTAAGAATTTTCATTTTACATTTTCGTTCAGATACAAAGATAAACCTGAATCAACACTATAACTTACTGGTTAGTTATATTTTAAGCTTTCTAAAACCACACGCTGCCTTCGAGCGGTCCCACACGTAATGTTCATTTTGTAGGAGTCGAGTAAAAGCGGACAACAAAGAGCACTAGCGGCTAGACAAAGGCGAGGAGCCGCGGTGCAACTTTATTTTATTTTCAGCTTGATTTCATAAAACAAAGCCCCCAAATTCAACATTGTAGGTAATCCGGTCCGCGTGAAACCGTAAACCTTTATGGAGTCACAATACGTCCTGCCGCAAATGTACCGCGACCGCGGCGGCTGCGGCCGGGGTCCCGGTCGGGGCGGGACGCCACCTACTCCGGACCCCGGACCTACCGCGTACCGCTCTCACCTCGCAGCCATTCAGAGAGGTTGGATACCTATGGCGACTCCACACTCCGTGTTCCACGCTCTAGTTTACATTATTCATTGCAGTACTAAGATAATATTAAATACTAGATTTTGCCCGCGGCTTCGCTCGCGTGAAATTCGTATTTGAAAAGAAGAAAGTGAGTAAGCCCGCTACCGTACCTTTATTTCGGCGCGGAACAATTCGGTTTGTATGAGAGCCACATCTTAACGTAACCGGAACTGAATTTTATATAGCCTATCCTATTCCGTATAGTTAAATGTGCTTGTACTAAGTTTCATCGAATTCGGATGATCGGTTTAAGAGTTATGGAGGAACATACATACATACTGTACAGCTTGTTTACTACAAGCTGCACACTTGACTTCTTCTATTCTTCAATGAAGCTCAGATAGGTTGCCCAGAAACTTCATATTTTTATTAAACTCTCAAAATCAATGCTTAAAATATCACAATCATAGAAGAAAATCTAGTATGCCTATGCTCATGTCAAGTAGCGGCTCCAATCTATTTATAAAAATAACAAGTGTATTTCAAGGACGATTTGTTTCGAACGACAATCTACTTCTAAAATATTTAAATACTAGCTGAGCCCGCGGCTCCGCTCGCGTGAAACTCGTATTTCAAAGAAGATAGTAAGTAACCATGGGCGAGGCCGGCGAAGGCCGAGCTGCGTTAAGGTAAACCATAAACCTTCTCAAATAAAGTAAGTAGCTAACGGCGAGGCTGTACTGTAACGGCGTAATTTCAGGCTGAACTGTATTCTAGAAAGAAAATAAATCTTCTCAAAGAAAGTAAGTAAGAAAGGGCGAGGCCGAAGGCCGAGCTGCGTTCAGGAAGACGATAAACCTTATCTAAGAAAGTAAGTAATTAAGGGCGAGGCCGAAGGCCGAGCTGTGTTCAGGAACACTATATAAACCTTCTCGAAGAAAGTAAGTAACTGAGGCGAGGCCGAAGGCCAAGCTCCGTCCAGGAAGACTATAAACCTTCTCGAAGAAAGTAAGTAACTAAGGGCGAGGCCGAAGGCCGAGCTGCGTTCAGAAAGACAATGAACCTTCTCGAAGACAGTAAGTACTGAGGGCGAGGCCGAAGACCGAGCTGCGTTCAGGAAAGCGATACACCTTATCTGAGAAAGTAAGTAATTAAGGGAGAGGCCGAAGGCCGAGCTACATTCAGGAAGACCATAAACCTTCTCAAAGAAAGTAAGTAACTAAGGGCAAGGCCGAAGGCCGAGCTGCGTTCAGGAAGACCATGAAACCTTCTCGAAGAAAGTAAGTAACTAAGGGCGAGGTCGAAATCCGAGCTGCGTTCAGAAAGACTATAAACCTTCTCAAAGAAAGTAAGTAACAAAGGGCGAGGCCGAAGGCCGATCTGCGTTAAGGAAGGCGATAAACCTTATCTAATAAAGTAAGTAATTAAGGGCGAGGCCGAAGGCCGAGCTACGTTCAAGAAGACCATAAACCTACTCGAAGAAAGTAAGTAACTAAGGGCGAGGCCGAAGGCCGAGCTGCGTTCAGGAAGACTATAAACCTACTCGAAGAAAGTAAGTAACTGAAGGCGAGGCCGAAGGCCGAACTGCATTCAGGAAAACCATAAACCTTCTCGAAGAAAGTAAGTAACTAAGGGCGAGGCCGAAGGCCGAGCTGCGTTCAGGAATGCTATAAAACTTCTCGAAGAAAGTAAGTAACTGAGGGTGAGGCCGAAGGCTATAAACCATCTCGGTGAAAGTAAGTATATACTATGGGTGAGGCCGAAGGCCGATCTGCGTTTAGGAAGAGGATACACCTTCTCGATCAAAGTAAGTAACTATGGGCGAGGCCTAAGGCCGAGCTGCGTTTAGGTAAAAAACCTTCTTAAATAAATTAAGTAGCTAAAGGTGAGGTTTCAGGCTAAGCTGCATTCCGGAATACAGTAAACCTTCTCGAAGAAAGTACGTAACTAATGGCGAGGCCACTGGCACGCCATTCCAACCGCTTTAAAATTCGAAAACCAAAAACCCTGAAACACATCTTTAGTGATTTATTCTCAGCAGCTGTAATTCAAATTTTCATGTTTCTAACTTCAAATAAAAAAGTCTTTCATACAAAGTCGTCGTCCCCATTTCCCCCCCTTAAAGTTGTAATTTCCAAAAATCCTTAATGGATGCTTACGTTATGAAATAAACGTTCCAAATTTCAGCTTTCTAGACTTAGTAGTTTTGGCTGTGCGTTGATAGATCAGTCAGTCAGGACAAATAATTTTATAAGTATAGATATCTACTTTTTATTCTATTCGTCTCTTCTACCAAAAGCACCAACGCAACGCAACAGAACTGCCAACGCCATAAAATATATTGCGACCATTCGACACTAAATTCCGTTTTCTTTGATACTGCTCAACCCTAAGGCTATTTAACTTTATGGTATATAGCCTATCTATAGTGAGCCTGAAGAACTACTCTTTACATTGGTGTAAACCGCATCAAAATCTGTTAAGGCGGTGACAAACGCCAAATACGCAAAACATGCAAAAAGTGCGACAAAGAAGGTCCAAAACTGACCAATTGACACACATTCAGAAAATTAAAAAAATACCAACCTATATTTTGGTTCCTTACCAACAAAGTGCATTGCTGGTTTTTTTAATAATGAGTAAAAGTAAGTAATAAACATAAAATTAAAAATATATAAAAAAAGCATGAATTTTTGAAAATCTGAGTATGTGTGTATTATTACAATTTTACAATACCACCGATTCAAAGGTCACAAAGCTCTGAGAAAACTCTATTCAATTTGTTTTATTATTTTATCCACGAAAGGAGATAAAAATAAAAAACAAAAAACGCCTACATGAAATTATTGACGTAATTCTTCAGTCGGAAGGGTAAAATTTTTGCCTTCGTCAATTTAGCAGGCACTTCAATACTAGATACAATTTTAGTTCCGGGCTCGCTTGCTCGCTCCTGCCCTGCTGCGCCCGCGTGTCGGTCGTCATTTCTGTCTTCTGTGTTTGGATCGAATGGAAAAAAGATAGTTAGGTTAGGTATATTTGTACCGTGTGGGATGGTAATTTAAAATAATAGCCCCACTGCATCTCTCCCCGTGCATGTCGTAAAAGGCGACTGAGGGATTTTTTTATGTAAACTGACACAGTTTGCTATATCACCTATAACATCCGTGATGTCAGCCCATAACACCGGGTGAACTTAGGTGCCATGTCAGTGCTTCCCTTTGGTCGTGCCGGCTTAACTAAACTGGACGGAAAATACAAACTATTTCGGGATATGACTCCCTTCTTTTTTTCCGTCCAGTTCAGTGAAGCCGGTACGACCGAAGAAAAGCACTGACATAGCACCTACTTCACCAGTTGTTACGAGCTGACATCTCGGATGTTGTATTGTAGGTGATGTTGCCACCGTGTCATTTTCCGTACCAGTATACAGTACGACCGTATCAGTAATATCTCTCTTCTGTGGTATCTATCAGTATACGCTCCGGTACGTAACTTGACGGGGCGTTATACGCATGGCTTTCGTTGGTATAACCACAGAATAACTAATAGGTACTGTGGTATAACGCTGTCTGCGCTTGAGATGCAAGGACTATAGAACCGTGCCTAAATAAAAGTAGCCTAGCAACAGCGGCGCGCTGCGGAGCGGGGGCGGCGGCGGCGGCACTGTGGTGGCGCGGAGCGGAGACGACGCGGCGGCGCGGCGCCTCCCGCGCCTCCACCGCGCCGCCGCCGCCGCCTCCGCCGCCGCCGCCGCCGTGCCGCCTCCGCACCGCACGCTGCTACTGAGTTACCGCACCGCACCGCACCCCACCGCACCGTGCCATGCTGCCGCCGCGCGCGCCGCGCGCGCCGGCCGGTACCTATGTTGCTATGATATTTGCCATACATACCTAAATGCCTATCTACCTATTACCTACCTACCTATTTTTATTTTAGTTTTCATCGATAGTCTATTTAGAGGTTTATAAAAAGTGGTAAGTACATGAACTAAAATAATTTGGAAGAAATTACAATAAAATGTTATTTAGGTAAAATAATAAAAAATAAAAAATTTGAATCACGCATCAGTTACATAAGCCACAATCATTTTAATAATTAAAATAATAAAAAAGCAAAAAAAAAAAAACATACGAAAGTGGGATTCGAACCCCGAACCATCAACTCTTTAGGCTGATAGCGACAAACTACGCTAAATGTGACTTGAACGTGCGAAGCGAAATTAGCAGTCGCATGGTACATTATGTAGAATTCCCGAATGCTCAAGGTCGTTGGCGTTTGTCACGGCCTTAAGTGGTTCCGATTTTACCTCAAACATACATACATAGTGCATACATAGGATACGCAACGCAACATGTTAGTTAGTTTTTATGTCATTGATGTATCTTTATAATGTAAGTACTGAATAAATAATTTGGAATTTGGAATTTGAATACATGCAAAGAGACGTTTCCTTTTCTATGAAGTAGAGATAGAGAAAAGAAGATAGAGATTAAATTATCCTCCCTTCCCCTCTCCCCGCGGACCCTTACCCCCTACCTCAACCCCCCTCTTCAAAGCCACCCCCAGTATGGATAAAATTATTTCTAAAATGTAATTTTGAAATCATCCCCTATTTTAATTTAAGGGTTGATTTAGCAAAAACGCTGAAACACGTAATTCTTTATTTTATACCAAAAGCCTACATATGAATTTTCATATGCCTAACTTGAGAAATGATCGGTTCCCCATACAATCATTCATCCCCTATTTCACCCCGATAAGGGTTGTTTTTTGAGACAAAAGGTAGCCTATGTTCTTCCTCAGGATGCAATTCATCTCCGTACAAAATTTTATAAAATGCTAAAATCTAATTTTGAAATCAACCCCTATTTTAATTTAAGGGTTGATTTAGCAAAATCGCTGAAACACGTATTTCCTTATTTCATACCAGAAGCCCAAATATGTATCTTTATAATGTAAGTACTGAATAAATAATTTGGAATTTGGAATTTGAATACATGCAAAGAGACGTTTCCTTTTCTATGAAGTAGAGATAGAGAAAAGAAGATAGAGATTAAATTATCCTCCCTTCCCCTCTCCCCGCGGACCCTTACCCCCTACCTCAACCCCCCTCTTCAAAGCCACCCCCAGTATGGATAAAATTATTTCTAAAATGTAATTTTGAAATCATCCCCTATTTTAATTTAAGGGTTGATTTAGCAAAAACGCTGAAACACGTAATTCTTTATTTTATACCAAAAGCCTACATATGAATTTTCATATGCCTAACTTGAGAAATGATCGGTTCCCCATACAAACTTACATCCCCTATTTCACCCCCTTAAGGGTTGTTTTTTGAGACAAAAAATAGCCTATGTCCGTCCTCAGGATGCAGTTCATCTCTATGCAATATTTTATCGAAATCTGTTCAGCGGTTTAGGCGTGAAAAGGTAACAGACAGACAGACAGACAGACAGACAGACAGACAACAGAGTTACTTTCGAATTTATAATATTAGTATGGATGAAGCAAATGTTGCCTGTGCACACCACAGATTATCATAATCCACAGATTATTAATAAGAAAGAGAAGACTGTGTGAGACACACAGTACAATACAAACATACATACATACAGAAAAGTTTTTTTTAAAAATCGTCAATTGAGTTTTAGTATCATACATAGAGTATATCTCATAAAACAAAGCAACTTACTCCATGACCAACCCTTACAAATTTATTATTAGTATTGAGTATTGATTGATTGATGTTATGGTATTGAGTCAGACTGCGTAATGTTTAAATTTCTTTTCCACCTCTCACTTACGGCGCGACAAAGTGGCATCAGTTCTGGGACGATTCATCTCTAAGTCGCTGGTCCGGCACATAAAAACTAGTTTCAAAAACTGAAATTCTCCTGAATATTCAGTGCTGATTTCCGCGAATAGACCCGCCGCCGTAATAAAGTTGAAAGATGTATCTACCACAATTATTCGACTATTGCGACGAACTCAAGCTAAGTTCAGAGTCTTGGCCGTCCGTGGCGCTAGGAATAATCGGTATTTCCACGAAGCGGGAAAGAGACAAAGGTTGCGCTGTTTGTGACATCTCATTTGTCTCTTCTGCTAAAACGCTTGCGATTCGTTGTTCTGTGAGCACGATCATAATTTAGTACCCTAGCTAGATTATATTTATAGCAGCGGATTTAAGTGCAAAGTATATAATATGTAGGTATAACCTGGTTATTTAAAGAAAGGGATTGAAAATGGCGGAGGGAATGAATCTGTAGTCGGCATGCAAAATTTTTTGACGTGATGACGTCACGTCTTATAAATTGATGAACACCGGCTGCACTCACGAAAAAGTGTCACGTTCCATCTAAACCTGTGTGTGCAAGCGAGAGCGCTTAACAAGCGATAGAGAGGCATATACAATAGTAGGAAATACAAAATATATTTGTCCGTCTTTTGCGAGCCTCGAACCCGCGGTCCCTGCCACCAATATATTGTGACCGACCAGACGTCTTAAGCCATCCGGCTAATCGGTCATGTACCAGTGAAGCGAAATTCGGTCACCAGTAGGTGAAGATTTCGTGGAGCGACATCTAGCGTCAACATCTAGCGTCAATAGTAAATGAAATACTTCAGCTTCGCAGTTAGGTACATAAGTGTTGCAACGTTGTAGTATGAACTTTGATAATATGTAGATGGCGTTATGTAGGATTATTGGGTAGATTTAATTATGTGTTATGTAGAAATTTACAAATTTAAAGTTTATATTGATAATTAATATTATTAGTTTTTAAAGTACTCACATTTGCGATTTAAGAATTCAACTTCTAAACACGATAGCTGCGAACCCGGCTTCGCTCGGGTAAACTAAACTTGCACTGCAATATTTTATATGTAGTGTATTTTTTGGCTTTTTAGGTTTTTTAAATATAAAATAAACAAAAATTAATAGTCGTTATTTTCTCATATTTTTTATTAGTTATTATCACATCTTTAAATATAAATAATTTAACATATGTAAAATCTCACAAATTCATCTATCTATATTATAGTGATTCAAACATAAGCCTAAAGGCATTATCTGCCAGTTATGCCTGGGATTGAGTATGGTAGATGGGTAGTGCGAGTAATTTCTGTTTTGTATATAAAAAGTTTAATTGCAAATTTTAAAAATCCCGACCCTTAAAAAGTCAAATATAATTTCCATTTACTTACTTAAAGGGGTCGGGGGCCGCTAAGTAAATTCCCGCGCTGCTCTGAGTTTTTATATTTTACGCGACGCATCTTCTTTACGCATCTAACCTAATGTTGAGGCGGCGCATGTCGTTTTTGTTACGTTTGTATTTCCGAAAATAATTCTTAGGTGGTTATAAAAAAAACTAAACACCCTAAAAAAATTTAAACACCGTAACATTGCTTAAAAAAGAAAAATAAACAAAAAAAAATGTGAGGGATTCGAACCCATGGTAAAAAAATACAAATCCTACACTCTTTCCACTGAGCCATGAAATCATATAAACGACCAAACGAATATCGGACTCCCTTGGATAGTTTTCGGCTTTCTTAGGAGGACAACTGTCACTGAGAGACAGAGAATTGGCCCCGAGACACTCATCCTTTCAATTCTTCCCTGGTACTTTAGTAACCGTTCCCAGTAGTCTTACCACTTTATGACGTCGTCAACTCATCACGTAAAACTATCGTCCGTAAACCGACTTTACAGACAACCAATTTTTTTGTATAGTATATTTTTTATTTGCAAATTTTTGTCTTGGAACAATTGCCTAAATTTTTCAGCCTCGATAGCTCAGTGGTGCAGACAGTCGACTGTTGCTATTGATTGTTAAGCAACGCTGCTGGGCGCGGTCAGTATTTTGATGGGTGACCGCTCGACCGTTGGAGGCTGACCGTGGTTCGGATTCCACGTAAAACTGTAGTAGGTCTCTTCCCTTCGTACCTTACTCGGTGGGAGGGTTCAACCCGCCCGGATTTATACCACCGCACTGAATGAAACATCGGTCGAAACGGCTATGTAAATAGTTTGTATTTTCCGTCCAGTTCAGTGTAGCCGACACGATCGAAGGGAAGCACTGACATGGCACCTAGTTCACCCGGTGTTATGAGCAGACATCACGGATGTTGTAGGTGATGTAGCCAGACGTGGCAGTTTCCATAAAAAAAAATTGCTTTAGACGGCAATACTGTGTGAGCGAGAGGCAAATACGAGCGCCGCCATTTACAATCCATTTCTTTAAATAACCAGGTAGTATGTAGTTACATTCACTACGTACATGCCTGGTATGATAGACTGCGCTAGGAACATCAGCCGGAATGGGAACACTCGAGTCTAAGCAGCAAGCAGTAGTTTGTTACGTAGACTTGCACCGTGTGTTGTTTGTCCTTCACTAGGTCGTTGTGTTAGCCGTGTTAGCCTGCACGCGGCTGTTCACCCTCCGCGGCCCGCCGCCGCCGCGCCGCCCCGCCTCCTGAGACAGCTCCGGCTGCGGCCCCAACTTGTCTCCGGCGACTTGGAGACAAGTCCACTGTGGACTGGGCTCTACGAAATCCCCTTACAGTTTACAAGCTTACAACTTGTATGGGATGTCGCCGTGGTGGGTGTGAACTGCTGAAATTTCCTCTGTAAGGAACAGGGGCGGAACTAGAGACGCAGTGGCTCTTTGAAAATGTTCTAAATGAATTAATTTCATTCCATAACAATACGCCTGTATATTTTTATAATCAGTAAGCGTAGGTTTAGTTATCGCTCGAATAAAGAGCAAGTATAATCAAATATATACCTTACGCTATATCCCGACAAGGTAAGCAGAGTAATCGGTTGCTGCAAGAACTCTGGTAAATTACAGCACAACACCGACCACCACGTTTAGCAAAGTATTAGGACAAGATAACTATCAAGCAGCAAGTAAGGTATGTACGAACAACCACCTGCTGCATGACTCGACCGCGCCAAGTTGAGAGGTGGCTACCCTGTCGCCCTTTAGCACGGCGTCTGGTCATTATCTTGTAGTCGCCTTATACGATATGCACGGGGAGATATTCAGTGGGGATATTATTTTCAAGTACCGGCCCCGCACTTTACTGTGATGAGGAAAATAATGTTTATAAATATATAGATAGATATTGAATAGAAACATTTAACGCAATATGGTTAAATGTTTACGCGTCAGCTTGCTCGATTGCCCGAGTCTAGCGTGCATTTGTAATGGAAAAAGTGAAGCTAGCCCAGCTCAAACGAGACCTGAAATATGCGGTGAAAATTGAAACACGTATCTCACGAAAGTTTCTCCCGAAAATGCACAAATCGTTATTTCGCTGCACGCTCGCCTCGCTGCTGCGGCGAGCTCGTCGCCTCCGCCGCCCCGCCCGCCGGCGCGCCGCGCCGCCCCGGTACAACGTTGGACTCGTGAATCCGTAAAACACATTCCCGGGTTTCCGAGTGCGGGGCGGATTGAGCAGTGTAGCGGGCGCGCGGGCGGGCGGGCGGTCGCGCGCGGCGCAGCTACCTGATACCAAGTTCTGCACGACACCAACAACATTATGTAAACGGCAACGCTTTGTATACAGGATGTTGTAACGGCCAGTACATTAATTTCGCCAGCGCAATCCTCATGTTTTTCCGCGACAAAAAGCGAAAAAAAGTAAATAAAGTTTTTCTCTAAAGTGTCTAGTTTTGGATACATACATTTTTGAAATTTGTGTTTTCGTCTAGTGTTATTTGACGCGCGCGGGGGGAGGGTGCCGGCGCGGGAACGGTCAAGGTCGAAAACTCACACCGCTCCGCCGCCGCGCATCTCCTCTATCCGCACACTCGTCCATGCTCGCTCACTCACCACGCGCCTTTCATTCCCACGTTTGTACGGAACATTAGATCCTTTTACACTAAATAAATCAATTAGTTTGTAATTCAGACAAAAGTTATTTAACTTTGTTGTTACTATTGATCCCAATAATCATTTACTAAATTTAATGTGGCCGTTACAACATCCTATATAAACTGCACTATGCAATAGCAAGCGCATGCGCTGTAATTTCACCACACGTGCGTAAACTCATGATTGGTATAATCAAACGCAAGCTCCTATTTATTATATTACTAGAATTCCCCGCGGCTTCGTTCGCGTGAAATTCGTATTTAAAAAGAAGAAAGTAATTAAGCCCGCTAACGTACCTTTATTTTATATATTAAGCTCGCCTGTTGTACCTAATTTTTTAAATTGGTGTTCAATAAAGAATATATACATACATATTTCGGCGTGCAGAACAATTCAGTTCGTATGAGAGTCTCCTCTTAGCATAACCGGAACTTAATTTTATATAGCCTATCCTGTGTCCTGTCCTGTATAGTAAAATGTGCTTGTACAAAGTTTCATTAAATTCGGATGATCGGTTTGAGAGGTATGGAGGAACATACATACATTCATACAAACATACATACATACATACATACATACATACATACATACATACATACATACATACATACATACATACATACATACATACATACATACATTCATACATTCATACAGAAAATATTTCTAAAAATCGTCAAATTAGTTTTAGTATTATACATAGTCACATGGAGTAACTTACTGATTTATTATTAGTATCGGTGATTAGGAATGATCACGAGTCAGTAAGGGAATGATAATGCATCCGTTACCGAGCTTGGCAACTGGCGTCACCCGCCGCGCCGCACCGACTCATCTAACCATAGTGCGTCACATAGCCCTCACGAGGTATCTACGATGTTTCGTCTTGTCCTACTTGGAATAGAGCTCCCTGCTCCCGGCGACATAAGTCCGTAAGTCGTGGACGCGGCGAACGCCTGCCCTCCTATGTATGTATTTGCTCAGGAACCGGAATGATTTAACTATCGTGCATGGCTGGCAACATTAGAACTTTGTCATTGTGAATGTTTTGCTTAGATGTAGTTAAATGAGATTTGCATTGTTCACGATCGAAGTTGGACGCTGACTCCAAGATGAGGTCAGTTCTCGTGTTTACGGCAGCGCCTAGTACTTCCGAAAGTGTTAGCTATACTGACATAAAGTTAATTCTCTCTTTATTTAACCGACTTCTTCAAAAAAGGAGGTCATCAATTCGACCCGTATGTATGTCATTGGAATTGCACAATATTCGTATTATGTCAGTCTATGTGGGCTTCTAAACAGGTGTGCCAAATTTCATAAGGGTTCATACGTGCGTAATGTTACAAAAATGTAAATAATTGTAAAACATCACAAATCATATTCCTCGAAACTCGTTCATCGGTTGAGTATTTTTCGAGTAAATCAGATAAAGGCATACCCAAGTTACGATTTTTCTCCGACTGGTTCATTTCCGACCGCGCTCCCACTGCTCAGCTTATATGAATAATGGCGTGATACTATGTATGTAGCCTTTATGTTACACCGAGTAGAGCCCTATATTTTTGTGGAAGCTCCGTGGTTCAGTAGTTTGATGCGTGCGACAAACACACAGACAAAAATTAAAAAAAAAATCCTAATACATTCTATTATACTTGGTATTCTTCATCCCTCCAATTATTTTTAGGGTTCTGTATCCGTCGTACGGGACCCTATTACTAAGCCTACGCCGTCTGTCTGTCTGTCTGTCCGTCTGTCTGTCTCTTTGAAATTTTCACAGAATATGTTTTATTTATTATGGCCGATATAACAAAAAAGAAGAAAAAATAAAAAATTCACAGGGGTCCCCATACAAGAAACTAAAAAGTGTATGCGCGCCATCTACCGAAAACAATATGAAGTATTTTTTAACTAACCATGAATTTTAACTAATATGAAGCATTTCATAAAACACGCCATAGATGGCGTGAGTGGCGCTGACCATGACATGTGTAAACGGAACCCTCGGTTCGCGAGTTTGACTCGCACTTGGCCGGTTTTTACCAACATCTTAAATGTACACACACGACGATTTTACAATTTTATAAGATTGATGAGAAGTATTAATATTATTAATTATTTTATCTTCAATTCTCACACTCGAGTCTTTTTTCTACTACATACTTTTGAACGACTCTCACTCAGACATCCAAAGGTTGACTGCGAGAAATCTCTGCAAGGGTTAAGGCCGCCAAAATGTATGTGAGGTGCAACCTACGTTAATATTGTGTTTCTGTTAAATGTTTCTGGAGCTATCTAGTTTACTATATCTAGTTTACTATATCAGCTACCAAGTCAGCTACTATTCCATTACTATAAGTAGAACTTTCGTACACCAGCAGGGCAGCGCAGCCGCGGCTGGCCAGGTAAACCTACCTACACATTGAATATTGAACGTGGTATATGATAATATAATCGGTGTGTTTGTTGAAGTGCTGCGAGAATTTACCATAGTCTGACCCCGGTTCACATATCCCATTTCACTCCATCAATATGTTTGCTCGTGCGCGAGCCGCGGCGGCCCCCACAGAGTCAGGACTCCGTCTGAATAAATTATATTCTTTGTTGTCCTATTAATGTGAAATAAAAACATTAATATAATTATCGATACAACAAAATGTATAGGTACGATGGCGTTGTCACCTTTATATTAGGCTTGCCATACGTCCGGATTTAGTCCGGACTGTCCGGATTTGGCAACAATGTCCGGACTCGTAATTACGTCCGAATTTTTTTTATTCGCGCGCAGTAATCGATTTCTTCAGCCGCGAAGGTCATGAGCTTACCTAGCTCATGAACATAATTGTAAATTGTATGCCTTATATTTTAATAAATAATTGTGTTGATTTTGAGTATTTTAATTGTTTTTATGCACCTGACTTAGACGGGCTACACCACCGACAATAGCGGTGATATCAGCCCAACACACTTTGGTGAACTGGGTGCCATGTCAGTGCTTCCTCCTTTTGGATCGTGCTGAACTAGTAGGAAAACATTAACTATTTTATTTCATAGCTGTTTCGACCAACCTTCATTCAGTGCGGTGGTGGTATCCATCCGGAAGGGGGAGGCCCTTGTTTTTGAGGATCAGTGTAGCGTCCGGACTTGAATCTGGAAAATTATGGCAAGCCTACCTTTATAGTTATTTGATGATGAACTAACTAAACAATGAAACTCAAAAACTATTTTGAACTCGAACTCATACCTATATTTCGTAAAATTATTTTACAGAATATTAACAGCAAACAACTTAGCGAAGTTTTAGCTGGAATTGTTATAATACGTAACGTTTCGTATTAATGGTTCAACTTTCATTTGGATTTCTGTATCGTATAGGTAAGTATGTCTAGATACATTTCAAGCCTTAAGTTTTAAACCTTCCACTCTTTCGGGAAAATTTAGTTATTTACAGCAAAATACTATGAAAGGATGTTATGACCAAATCAGAAGTTTGTTATTATATTTTGGAATATTCCAGCGAATTAGAGCACACTCTGAAAGAGTAACTCAAGCTTTTAACTCAGGCTTTGTCACGATCGCGTCGAGTCTGGCGGTTTCTTTGATCGTTGTCTCAATTTAATACCAACCCGGATAGGTGGTCGCACACAAAAGCCGGGACATTAATAATCCTATACGCAAAATGCGGTTTGCGCGCTCTCTAATGCAATACATCCACCGCAACTGACGCCACCGGACGGACATGCGTACTATACATGGAGACAAACACCCACGAACGACATTGCATACAGAACAATTTTATATTTGTTTGTTATGTATGTTTTTTTGTTTTGTAATCCGGTATGGGTGGCTGAGTTGGAGGGGCTAAAGCGCATGCTCCGACCAGCCAATATCACCTCCGCGAAGGTAGGTGCCATACCGAAGACTTCCCTGGATTCCTGGTTATACTGGACTAGAGTAGAACACAACCTAGGCTGCTATGCGGCCATCTTACATCCAGTACGGTGGTACCAACCCAGTCGGCTACAATTTGAGCCTACCACCTAGTAAAGGGCAAGGGGAAGGGGCCTACAGTTTTACACCGGTTCCGAACGGTGAAGCAGCAGGTGTAGGTATCCACGTAAATTTTTTCGTTAGAAAAAAACTCATTGGTACACACCGACGGGATTCGAACCGCGGACCTCTTGCATGAGAAGCCGATGCCCAAACCACTCGGACACCCGCCGCTTGCCGCACCCGCGCCGTATGTAAATGTTTTCGGTTATGCGGTGCTAAATATACGATTTCCTTTACTCCCTTTTTTTTTTATGTAATCCCTACGTCATCTTTAGCACAGAGAGCGTCCTCTGTGCCTTTAGTACCGCATAACCGAAAAGCATTGACGTATTAATTTATTGTGATAATTTTTTTTTTATGAAAACTTCGGCTGGACCGAGGGACGAAAAGTCCTCGATACAGCCAAATCAACCTCACCTCGCGAAACCACGCTAGAGGAGGCACCATACAAGCAGATTTGCTTACCTTTATATATAAGTACTTATATATAAGTGAATGGTGGCTAGGTAGCTTTTCAATAGTAAGCAAGTCTGCTTGTATGGTGCCTCCTCCATCGTGGTTTATATACTTTAGCCGTACCTGGGCGAACGAGCCTAGTAAATTCTTCTTATCTAACGAAAGATATAGTATTAAAACTAAATGTGCACAAGAATCTTAATAAAGTCATGTCATGTTGCCGCTGGGGTAGTGCTTCGCTTTATTTATTGTCTTTGCATAATGGTGATGCTTTGTCCGGGCCGCCTCTCTCCCTCAAATATGGCTGAGGAAGGCGATGCGATGGCTGGCTCGGGCGTGATGCTCGTGGACGGGTGCTGTTTGTGGAGTGCTCCAATGGGCAACAAGTTTAATGAACATTTTTGCATCTGTCATGAATCGTATTTATACAAGGAACTGCATACATGCATGCATACATGTATACATATTTACTTTTAAAGAGACAATAATGATGATTCGTACTGTGTAGTGTTTTTAAGTTTACAATTAAGAGTGGTAGGTAGTGAAGACTTACATAAGGGAGCTTTCATTAACTACAGTGTCGGGTCGAGTCACGTGACGTGGAAAAAGTCGATCATGTCACCGATATACCTGCTCACCGCACGAGGACCTACCAATCATAGAAGATGTCAGTAAATGGATCGCAGACGGTGTATCGTTTCACGACATAATTTTACAATAACAGCATCACCTACTTTTATGCAATAGTTTTTTATTACGAGCACATTTAAACCTGCTTAATATACACGGTGTTGCAACGCCAACCATAAAACCCGAAAGGGGGTGATTCTGTACGTGAAATAGAACAACTTTTGTTCTACAAAATTTTAATTTGAAGAAAAAAAATTTTTTTTCTCCATACATTTTGAGAATAGGTATTTAAAATGAAAAAAAGATTTTTTTTTATTAAAAAAAAAAATTCGCCAAAGAAGTTGTTTAGTTTAGTTTCCTATATAGAATAACCCCCTTATTTCAGTTAAAAATATTACGGGGGCGACTGCGACACCGTGTATAAGTATGCTTAACAATATTTTATGTTTATATGTTAGTACTAAGCACGTACTCGCTTTATATATATTTTTATTAGAAAAATGCAAAGCGAAAATCATTGGAAAAAATACATCCCGGCCAGGATTCGAACCTGGCTCTTTGGCTTGAGCCGCCAACGCGATAACCAACTACGCCACCGGACCGTTACGTATTATCTCCAAATTTTCGCTCTCTTGCACCTTCATGATGATGTCGCATAATTTTTGCGAACAGTCAACTTGCACGGTTCAATGTTGAACCTTGGCGGCTCAAGCCAAAGACCCAGGTTCGAATCCTGGCCGGGATGTATTTTTTCCAATGATTTTCGCTTTGCATTTTTCTAATAAAAATATAAGTATGCTTAACGTCTATGTTGGCCTTTTCATGCTCTGCCTTCTTCAACCTTCCTTCAGCGCGTCTAGAATTTAGAAATTAAATTGTAGAAATCACAATTTAAATTGTAGAAGTGAGACAAAGCGTGCAAATTTAACGCAAATGGGTATGTTTAATTTAAAGCATACCAGAAAATAACGGCTTTTGTCACTTCAGGTCGGTCACTAGGGGGGATGGGGTGGGGGGTCCAAAATTTGCCTATAATCCGTCACGTGGTTTATGAACACTCCGTTGACGTTTCGCCCGCTACGTCTCGTCGTGCCGTTGTAAATGCAGATTAAGTGGACGTAATTTTGTTTTATTTATTTGTATAAGAAAAGATATAGCCATTCACTTAATGTAGATACCTTGGTAGATACACTTTTTTTATGTCTAAAGTATGGCCAATTATGTACATGTTTCCCTGACTAGTAGTAGTGATAATCGAACTGACTAAAGGCTAAATGCAGTGTACTTACTGTCTATGGATGATGAATAACATTTTTAGATCAAAGCAGGAAGATGGTGGAAACATACGACAGGATTCTGGTATTGATGTTATTTCAGACAATCATTTGCATATTTATGTAGATTGTGCCTACCTACATTACTACGTAATACTACGCAGCACAATTTAGTTTTCTAATAAATCAAATAGGAAATATTATAATAAAAAATTAAAAACGTTTAATAATCTTCATTTCCTTATTTATTACTAGCTTTTGCGACGAACTAGCCTCCCACCAAAGTATATTTTGTATTTATACTTCACCCGATAGGTGTTGTCGAATAATTATTCCGAAATTCCACGCTTCCGCGAGTAACCTCTAAAATAAAACATGGCCTGCGTTTAGCATTCAAGTGATCTCTAGGTAAACTCAAGCAATGTATACATACGTATACACTGAATTAAGTGTAGATGGACCCTGTATCTTCCTCTCTTCGAGGAAGCGTTGTGTAACCGTATAACCCAGAGTACTAACTCAATCCCTAGCTTTCTATCCTAACCTTTGTTCTTCGAATAATATTCTAAATACATATGTAATTTTCTGCCTAAGTCCGCCTCTCCTATATCACTGTGTCTCTTCCATCACATTGTAATTGTCTGTATTCTCTCCTCCCAGAAATTGTGTCAACCAGTAATTTTCAAATTTTTCAAACAATTTCCCCCCGGAGGGGGAAGTAAGGAGCTCCACGAGTCCGGGTTTCCTCACCCGGGCTCTCCACGCTCCTCACAGTGGCCATCATCCATATAGGGCTGCTTTACTACCAGCAGCTCTATTTTGTATACCTAATGGCCCCCTTTGATTCCTATCCTGTGAAGAAACTGTTTCTCTTAGGAAGAGATTTAAAATGAAACTCGTGGTGTAATGTGGATGATTTGGGGCCCCTACGGACCCCAAATCCTAAAGGCGTGCGTGTGTGTGTAAGTGTGTGTGTGTGGTCCCTATCCTAACCTCGTAGTACTTCGTCCGACGGGCTCCGCCTATCGAAAGAAGGCTACCACAGGTTTCCTCCTCAGACGGTCAGCTCAGCTTGCACCGGTCCTTAGAGTACCGCCACCCCTTCGCCAGATAGAATAGGTATCGCTCTAACAGATCATAACACTTTGGACCTCTCCCCCTAGCAGGACTAAGGAGAACCACTGTGGGGTATTTACCTGGCCTTCCTAGTACCTAACCTCAATAAATACTACACACTATGGTACTACTCGTTCTCACGAAGTGAACCCTCTCTCCCTTGCAGAACTAAGGAGAATTAATTCACACAGCTACATGGCTAACCTACCAATATGAATTTAGTGTTTGAAGAACCTAACTACCCACGTCAAATTTGATAGTTTAGCCAGAATTCCAGTTGCTCTTCGACCTTATGTTACGTCTTCTTACCACGAGGCATTTTCTCGTGATATCATAGAGAATGAACTGAATCTTGTGCGAACAAGCGTGTATGCTTATTCAGCATAGCTAGCGTTGCCACCCAACATTCCATCGAAAGGAAAAGAACCTCGCATGAGTGCGCGCGTATGCATATTTCAGCGTACCCGAACCCACATACAACGTTCCAGGGAAGAACCCTGTGAGATCGTGCGTGCATGCATATTTCAGCGTACCCGCTTCCCTCACAACATTCCGTGAAAGAACTCTGCGTGAGTGGGCGTGCATGCATATTTCAGCGTACCCGCTCCCTCACCCAGTGCTCCAAAAGGGAAAAAGAGCCCTGTAATAGTATGCATGTATGCATATTTCAGCATAGCTAGCATCCCACACAGTGCTCCAATGATGGTCCATATAAAAATATTTCACATCCCTAATACTAGCAAACAATTCCTGAAAAGCCAGTATTGTTTCCAAAACTAGCCCAGCCACCAAAAGAAGACTTCAAGACAATGCAATTTAATAGAACTGGTCGAATTGCAACTAGAAAACTCCAAAATAGCGCGCGGCGTCCGAGACTCACCGAAACGTTGATGCCGAAAAACAATGGCGCTCGATGCGACTTAGCGGTGACCGGGGCTCAGGCACGTTATTCCTCCGAGGCTCGCAGCTGCAGAAAAAGTGCTCCTACCGTGTTACACGCCCTTAAATAGCCTCGCTTTCTTACTCCCATCCTCACCCCACGACCAATCGGAAATCATCCCTAACATCATTTCCGCGTCTCCCATTGGTCGACCAATCACAATGCCTGAAGCAATTTTCCTTAAAAATGCGTTCCATATTTCCCTAAAACCTTCAGTAACTAATCTCTGAAAAATGCTACGAATTCACAAAAGTAGATGTAATACAGTCAATTCGTCCTATATCTTACTGCATGCCGACGTATAATACTTATCTATCATCATCTGTCGCTTATACGGTGTTGCTAGCTATTCCTGTTCAAAATGTATGCAAGTTGTATTATCTGCGCCTGACTACATGCCACCCGCTACGATTTATACGCAACGCGGTCTCTTTGCTATACTCACTACCCAGGCGCTAAACTAACTCCTACGCCTTATAACATTTTACCAGCCAGCCTTCATACGTCCTATTGCTAGCTATTTTCATTGAGGTAGGTTGTGATTCATCACAGTCGCCCGCCTAGAGGCGATTTTCGCGGCATGGGAAAGAATTTATTTTCTGCTTCCATGATCGCGACTAGCGTCTCTACACCACACTATAGTCTATGTCTGTCTGTCGCCAACATATATTAATGCTATGGCTGCAGTACTGCTTTTCGTAGATGTGCCTCTGTTAGGGTGTTCGTTCCCTCTCCAGAAGGTCCGTAGTACCAACAACTTCTTCTAATAGGGTGTTTGTTCCCTTACCAGAATGATTGTGGCATTTTATTTTGGGTGCTAAGCAGTCCCGACCACACAACACAACATATGGGCATTCGTCCTAGTATAGTCAGGTTAGACTCATCAGAAGCTCAAAATGAAATTACTAAACACTTAATACCCTGTTTCATGCCATAGAAAGATTTCCCACCAGTTCAGGAAACCTGTAGTCTTACCCCTCGCTGGTAGGGCAGGATCAGTACTTCTCTCCAGGGAGAGCGCACAACATACCTTGCCACCTCCGGTTTAGACACGCCGCACATTCCAACACCTTAACCTTTCTAGTTATAGACAGGAAAACTGGGAAATTATTACTGAGAAAATTTTAAATTGACTTTGCTTCTTCCGAATCATAACCTTTGCTAACTAACTCACCCGTTGACAAATGGATGGGCCCAGTCTGATTGTACACGACTCTACTTTAATCTCATCCAACATTGCTCCGGTCAATGGTTCAAATTGCTATGTTCTATCACTTTTCATAGACCGGAAAATGTCACCACTAACTTTAAACGCTCCTTTTTGCTTAGTGTAGAACGCCCTCGGTATATGATAACATTTTCCCTCCCGAGTGAGAACAAATTAAGGTCTCGATGAAATGTAAAGTTCTGCACTATGGCTTTGTTCACCTCACATTTTTCAAGTCCCATTCGTGTGTTCAACACACTGAGTTTACGTTCACATTCTTTTCAGAGCAATGTATGGGAAATGCAATAAAAATCGAAACCAAAGTGTCCTGATTCATTGTAAAAGTCCCTTCAGGTCAGAGCTCTGCTCTCATTAAAAGGGAGTTTCACTACCGAGTACAGACACTATAATACCCAATGGTTTACTCGCGTATTTCTGTATTTACACAACCATCCAAACCCAGCATCTACCAACAAGTCTATTCTAAGTCTTAAAACCTTTTGTTCATAATTATCAATAACTCAACTCCCCCACGCCGAACAGGATTTTATTCCTATTTATCCGTAGTGGGTATTATTCGTTAGAGCTTTCTATTTCCTAGCTATATGCTGTAGTCTCTACTGTTTCCGTCCTTTAATTAACCTCAGAATCTATATCTACAATTGTACCTCCTAACTCGTCCTTACTTCAGGACAGCATAATTTCACCCGCCAACCTACACACGATCCGCGGCTACGTTCGACGCCCTAATTACCAATTTTACTTCATTTTCATACTCTATTCGCCCGCCTGACTATGTAAAATCCGTGATTAATCTATGAACACCGTATTAACTGACTGTTTTAACTGATATTTTATCCGAAATATACCCTTTGTACACGCTCTATTTATCCCTATATAAACCATGACCCCAATCCCTAGTCTGTCGCTCAAGACTCCCTTCTACCTACTCCTCTTGTACCAGGTGGACGGAACCCTGTCGTTAGTAATACTTCACCGTCCCCTTCCTATAGTACCTTTTGAACGGAACCCCATCAATAGTAATATTTTTCTATAACCTTTATTCCAAACTCCTCTCTTATCCTATTTTACTATATTCTATCTACGTAACAGCCCAAGCAATACGCCCGCCAGACTATGTTTACTCTATAGCTCGTCCAACAAATGTCGATCGTTCCTTAATGTGTTCCCTGCCTATATTGCATATAAGAAATATAAATAACCTACCTAGTGACCTACCTCGCCCGCCGGACTCTATCCTATCCTATGACAACTACGTGGCTTTGTAATCCCATGGGGCTAACCTCTAACCTAACCTTACTGCTCTATTATCGCTCACTCCTTCGTCACCACCTGGCATTCCTTACTCAGGTTCCTGCTCCCTTTGTTCCTGCTTATTTATCCTTGTTATGTTGCATCTACTCTCACCAAATTCCTACGCCATTACCTATGACCAATCGGTTCAGTAGACCAAACGTTCCCTTCTCCACATCTATCTTCATGTACCCGATTTTACTAAATTGTGACATCTCATACCAAACTTACCGAATTCTACCAAACCGAGTCAAATCGTACCACCTTACCGGATTTTACCAAACCGAATCAGCTTCAATTCTGAAATTTCAGTAGTGAATAGTGAATAAATCATTATTCTACTACTGCTCTAAGTTAAACAGTATCGCACTGTAGCAATACTAACTTAACAACTAGGGTCCTACCAACTAGACGATCACGGCCCTCCCTAAACCTATGTTCTACACGTACAGATTCGCATTCCCTTAAGACTGCGATAAGAAGGTAGTTTTTATCTTTGATCATTACCATACCTATTTTATTCTATAACATTTATTTTATTTTCTATCTAATTTTAACCTATTCCATTTTCTCGCCCGCCTAAACATATGCATTCCGTAACCCTAAAGACAACAAGTATGCTCTTGTTACGGCACAATATGATGCGCGTACGCCGTAAAGGAGTCGTCCTTTCAGTTACCAGATAAATAGGAAATTTCTACTGTACGTCAAACCAAACTTCTCCCAATTCTTCGCCCTCCAAATTCCGCGTTCTAAATAATAGTATACATGCATAACATAAAGGTTAGTACGATTGTTGAACGCTCACCGTTCGCCCGCCAGATTCGTCATAGCCTCCATTGCTCATCCTCCCATAAAATTAATGTATCTTCCCCAACCTCTCCTAAATAACTCACCACCCAAAACAAATGCATAAAGGTCCGCTCAACATTACCCGCCTTCAGCTAGCATGATTATAAAACTTTTTTACACAACACTCGTCAACTCATACAGCATTTATTAGCCCGACGTACAATACTTTAAACAGTTTAAGATACTTACAAAAGAGCCCGCAATGTCAATGCGATGTGTGTAACAGTATTCTGCTTCACACAAACCGAACAATAAAACCAGATTCTTATTTTATAAGTAATTTTATATATAACTTGAAACATTTTACCACCTGTTCATAATCATATCGATCATAATATGAGACAATAGGACCTTCTAATAAGAATAGATACAGGGCACCGTTTAAATGGTCCAGTGTACCTAATAAAACGCCAAGTTTAATTCGTATATATATTTTTTTTTCAATCTTGATTATAAATTAATAATAATTCAATATTGCCCTGCAATATTGAAATCCGTATGTGCATCGAAGAATATTCGTTGATTTTGGTATACGTAGACTTATGTAAGCCCCACTATAAATAAAACGTTAACATTAACCGCACTCAAGTACCTATTTATTCAAAGACGATTAAGTATTTTCCTGAAAAGGAAAAATCATAATTAAAACAATATTCAAATCCTCTACCTCTTATTTGGTCTAATAATTAATTATAGAATTGATATTTAAAAAAAAATATATAAATAGTTAAGTCCATGTAAGTATACACCCTATAGACACGTGTTTAATCTATGTAAATATGTGGTTTAGTATTCATCCATGAAAATAAATTATTTAACATAAATAGATAAATAATAATTCCCAACCGTTCGGACACATCTCACAGAAACATGCACGGTACATAATTTACCTGAGGCGTAAAGGCGGACTTATTCCATTATAGGAATTTCTTCCAGTAAATCTTTGGATGATTGAGAGTAGTAGCAAAATATTTCATCAGCATCTTATTTAACTATAAGTCCTTGTTCTATCATTTTAAAATATAATATTGCGAGATACACTTACCTTTTGTTATTCTTTTGGTTATTTTTTTTTTTCTTTTCTCTTCTTACTCTTTTTTTTCAGTAGGATAATATTAACATGTACTCAGCTCACTCACAAATACTTAGCCAGATCATAAACCGAAGAGTGACGAACCACCCGCAGTTCGGGGTTCGAAGCCTGTCCCCGCGCATCCACATCAATCCCTACCGACGCCGGTAACCACGTAATATGCATGTACGCACGGATACGCAAGCATAGTCATACCAATCAGCAAGCACGCACACAATTACATATGCGCACGAACGCCTGCACGCATCCACGCATGTACGCACGCAATTAGGTATCTATAGACACGCAAGTAGATATGTAAGTAAACAATTAAATATGCGCCCACGCACACAAACACCAATGTATTCACGATCCCTAAGTACGCAAGTATCATTCGTGCACGCGAACAGACATGCCTGCGCATGTGGGGAAAATGTCCTCTATACAAAAGCAGATATAGCTAAGTTCAAAGATAAGAAAGCAAATTACTAAAAATAACTAATAATTAACACAATAAATCACATCCAATTCATGATAGTCTATCCAATAATCAAACCTCGAGTTGAACCTGTATACACCCTATAAACACACAATATTTGATATTTTGTTTGACCGTGTGTATTGGTGTTCAATAGAATAAAGTTTCTCCCTTTTTTTTCTTCCCTTTTTAATCGTGGAAATTAAACGAATAGCGAATTCGTTCACTCCTGCCAGCATCGAGTGACAGCGCTGCACGGTATACATTTATAATTACTTACAATATCTCTAATAGCGCATTACCGTGTTCTTGATTCGCGTTAAGTGCAATATTCACAACACACTTCCCTTACATTCTGAAAGAATAAAGGCATTACTAGAGTATAGACCCCTGAAATATTCAAAATCCGAAACACTTTGAAAGTTGGGAACTCCTGAACTCAAAACATATTGAAAGTCGGACTCCTCCCTAAACATTCCCAAAATTAAAGTATTTCTAAAGTCGAGAACCCTAAACCATTCCAAATTTGGCACTATTCTCGAAAGTCTGAGGACCGCTTAATCCAAAATATTTGGAATTTGAAACCTCCCTTAATAATCTGGAAAATGAAAGTAATTTTCTAAATTTGAGAACCCTAAACATTCAAGATTTGAAAATAATTTTGAAAGTTTAGAATGTCTGACCTCAAAATATTTTTGGAAGTTGAGACCTCCTTTAAATATCCTGGAAGAATAAAATATTTTTTTAAAAATTGAGAACCCTAAGATGTTTAAAATTTGAAAATATTTTTCAAAAATAAGAACCGGTAAGTTCAAAATTATTTTTTTTTTTTTTTTTTGAAGTTAAGACCTCCCTTAAATGTCCTGAGGAAAATAAAATATTTTTCTAAAGTTGAGAACCCTAGACTTTCAAAATTTGAAAATATTTTTGAAAATTAAGAACCGCTAAGTTCAAACATGTTTGAAAGTTAAGTCCTCCCTTAAATATCCTGAGGAAAATAAATATTTTTCAAAATTGAAAACCCAAAATAATAAAAATTTGGAAATACTTTTGAAAATTAAGAACCGCTAAGTTCAAAACATTTTGGAAGTTAAGACCTCCCTTAAATATCCTGAGGAAAATAAAATATTTTTCTAAAGTTGAGAACCCTAGACATTCAAAATTTGTAAATATTTTTGAAAATTAAGAACCGCTAAGTGCAAATATGTTTGGAAGTTAAGACCTCCCTTAAATATCCTAAGGAAAAATAAAATATTTTTCTAAAGTTGAGACCCTAGAATTTCAAAATTTGAAAATATTTTTGAAAATTAAGAACCGCTAAGTGCAAATATGTTTGGAAGTTAAGACCTCCCTTAAATATCCTAAGGAAAAATAAAATATTTTTCTAAAGTTGAGACCCTAGAATTTCAAAATTTGAAAATATTTTTGAAATTAAGAACCGCTAAGTTCAAATATGTTTGGAAGTTAAGACCTCCCTTAAATATCCTAAGGAAAAATAAAATATTTTTCAAAAATTGAGAACCCTAAGATGTTTAAAATTTGAAAATATTTTTCAAAAATAGGAACCGCTAAGTTCAATTTTTTTTTTTTTTTTTTTTTTTTTTTTAATTTTTTTTTTTTTTTTTTTTTGTAAGTTAAGACTTCCCTTAAATATCCTAAGGAAAAATAAAATATTTTTCTAAAGTTGAGACCCTAGAATTTCAAAATTTGAAAATATTTTTGAAAATTAAGAACCGCTAAGTTCAAACATTTTTTTTTGGAAGCTGAGACCTCCCTTAAATATCCTAAGGAAAAAAAAAATATTTTTCTAAAGTTGAGACCCTAGAATTTCAAAATTTGAAAATATTTTTGAAATTAAGAACCGCTAAGTTCAAAATATTTTTGGAAGCTGAGACCTCCCTTAAATATCCTAAGGAAAAAAAAATATTTTTCTAAAGTTGAGACCCTAGAATTTCAAAATTTGAAAATATTTTTGAAAATTAAGAACCGCTAAGTGCAAATATGTTTGGAAGTTAAGACCTTCCTTAAATATCCTGAGGAAAAATAAAATATTTTTCTAAAGTTGAGACCCTAGAAATTCAAAATTTGAAAATATTTTTGAAATTAAAAACCGCTAAGTTCAAAATATTTTTGGAAGCTGAGACCTCCCTTAAATATTCCGGAAAAGTAAAAATATTTTTCTAAAGTTGAGACCCTAAAATTTCAAAATTTGAAAATATTTTTGAAAATTAAGAACCGCTAAGTGCAAATATGTTTGGAAATTAAGACCTTCCTTAAATATCCTGAGGAAAAATAAAATATTTTTCTAAAGTTGAGACCCTAGAAATTCAAAATTTGAAAATATTTTTGAAATTAAAAACCGCTAAGTTCAAACTATTTTTGGAAGCTGAGACCTCCCTTAAATATTCCGGAAAAGTAAAAGTATTTCTTAAAGTTGAGAACCCTAAAATATTTAAAATTAGAAAATATTCCGAAAGTTGAGAACCCCTGACTCCGAAATATTCTTGGGATGTTGAGGCCTCCCTTAAATCAAAAATATTTTTGTAAATAAAGTTGTAAACCCCTGACATGTCACGATTTTGAAATGGTTCGAAATCCCTGACACTAACTTAATTTGGAAACCTTTGAGAACCCCTGACTCATCATGAATTTGAAAAAGTTCGAAATCCCTGACAATATAAATTTGAAAAAGTTTGAGCACCCCTGGCTTATCGTGAATTTGAAAAGTTCGATCGAAATCCCTGACAATCTAAATTTGTAAAAGTTTGAGCCCCCTGGCTTATCGTGAACTTGAAAAGTTCGAAATCCCTGACAATCTAAATTTGGAAAAGTTTGAGCACCCCTGACTTATCATGAATTTGAAAAAGTTCGAAATCCCTGACAATATAAATTTGGAAAAGTTTGAGCACCCCTGACTTATCATGAATTTGGAAAAGTTCGAAATCCCTGACAATATAAATTTGGAAAAGTTTGAGCACCCCTGACTTAACATGAATTTGAAAATATATCGAAAGTCTGGACCTCTGAATCATTGCGAAATTAAAATGTTCTAAGACTCCCTACTCTTTTCCAAAGTTGAAAGGTTTGGAAACCCCTGACTTATCGTGCCCTTGTAAAATGTTTAAAACCCCCTACATATCATGAATTCGAAAGGCATGACACTTACCAAGCCTAAAAGTTTGGAAACTGCTTATATATATGTATCTGAAAAAGTTTAAAATCCCTGACCTATAAATTTGGAAAAGGTTTGTAACCCCTGACACTTCCCTTTAGAAAAGTTAGAAACCCCTGACACCACCTTGTAGCCCGCACAATAACCAAACTTAGTTATAAAATAATTTGCAAAACGTGGTGATCGGCGTTGTGCTGCAATTCACCAGAGCTCCCGCCGCACAACACCAATCACCCCGCCCACCCCGACTGTCTTCCCTCAACGCGCGCAACATGTACACATGTATCAAATATTATTTATAAATTAATCTAATTAATTAAACAAACACATTTATGGGCAAATCCAAAACCACTCACTCGATATGGATCACAAATCGACAGGCTCAATTCGACCTCCAACCGCACCAACACTCACCAACTGGCCCTCTCACCTTTTGACACCTATACATACGACCGCAACCTAAAATCGAAACCTGGACCTCTGTCATGGCACCTAATTCCTATACTCTTTATAATCCATTCCTTCCACATTCCGCACGGACCGACCAAAAACACTCATGCATGATCGACCAAAATTCAATATCTCGTCCGGTACGTTCTCCGACATGGCACTTACTCCCCCTTCTAACCCTTTGACTCATACATTCCCCATACCGCAAGCAACTGGAACCCCCATTCCTCATACCATCATAAACAAACTTAATAATCCATTCCTTCTCAATAAACAAACACTACATTCAAGCCCAAAACCACTCACTCGATATGAACCACATATTCGGCATGTTCACTAAGAGCCTCTATTCGCCACACACACACAAAATCTGACCAAGACTCAACCTCACGACCTAACCAACATTGTACATGGCACCTAATTACTTCTACTGGTCAACTTGTACACCATGACCTTTGTTTACCACTAACCTAATCTAGTAAGTACCATATCGCCCACACACGCAAAGTCAGACCTAAACACAACTTTACAACTAACCTTCACTTGTACATGGCACCTAATTAGTCACATCAATTAACTGGGATCCCCTAACCTTAACCTACCATCACCTACTAGTAAGTGCCATACCTTCGCTCGCTACTAATTCGCGAAATACCTACTATGGAGCCTAAAATTCACACCTTATCACTACTACACAAATTATTTACTAAACATCCATTATACATTTTCAAAATGCTATGTTTCGTTCTTCTCGCATTCCTCTAAAATGAAATAAAGATTCGAATCTTTTTATTCCTCGGCGACAATCTCAACCAAAATTAAATGAGTCTGTTGGAACCCGGTCAAACATAACCACTCTTTTCAAACACACATATTTTACGGTTTTTTTATTTTACAAAGGAAGCTTACACCCCAACTAACTTCTTTTCCACAAAAACAACTAGAAAATTCCCTTTATTGACCTCAAACTGGCCCCGATAAACTATTTCGCGCGCGAGTGTACCTAATTATTACACATGACAAGATTATTTTCGAACATAACTTCAGTGTTTTAGGTATGAAGCCCTCCGCGCTCAGTTGGCGTGCCTTAACTTAAGTAGAATGGCTATCCAATTTTACAACTAAGGTTTTCATAGAATATTCTTACTACAGTATTGTTGATTTTAGTTCATTCTAGGATTCTTAATTAATTGGCTTTTAGGCTCATAGCACAATTTTTCCGATAACCCATATACAAAAAATTTTCCTCTTCCTGCTATATCTCGGTGTACCCGGAATAAATTATTGATTTTAGTTTCACAATCTCTGGATAAAATATTTCCCTTTGGCCCCACCTTACTTCTACGAAGTTGCTAACATTCCGCTTAGAAATATGCCTCACACCATTCATACATACCATTCCCCTAACTTCCACTTTGTTTAGTCTATCACCTCTCAACCCGACTACATTCTTCGTGCAAACAGATTTTTTTTTCTATCACGGCGCTGCTCATTCTAGCCAATAGCGAACGCCATCCCGTACCGGCGCTCACATCCCATTGGTCAAAATTGGTTTTCACTTAACTATTTCTAGTTGTCCGCAGAACAATGATAATGAACTTCCTAGAAGGAAATGTAAGCAATTTTCTTTTACGAACTCAAAGATGAATCTCTAGTCGACTTTCTGGTGACAATTTGTTCACGTTAAAATCGGTTTTCTAGCAACATTGTCGGCAAATTGTAGACAATATTTCTGTAAATTAACTAATTGTACACAGACTGCACTCGCGCCGGAAAATGAAATATGTACTCACTCTCAGCTTCAAGCGGCGAAACCTCCCGCCTCGTAAGCGGGAGTCCAAATCTCTTCTCTCGCAAAACTGCCAGTCAGCATCGCGTTCCACGAACCACCTTTCACGCATTTCCTCACCGAATTCCACACTTAATCACTTTCCCGGTATCACTTCCTATAACGCTATTTACTTATATCGCTACTCCCTATGAGTTGGATTTTTTCCTATCGCTTTTGAGTATATAAGACCCCTATTATTGTCCTGAACTACCGCAACGAACTACATTTTTCTTCCATTTTTCCCTCTCTTTTTTCTCTGAACCCTAGGTATCCTAGATTTAGGTAGGAACTATCCTGGACTTAGGCACCACTGCGACGAACTAGCCTCCCACCAAAGTATATTTTGTATTTATACTTCACCCGATAGGTGTTGTCGAATAATTATTCCGAAATTCCACGCTTCCGCGAGTAACCTCTAAAATAAAACATGGCCTGCGTTTAGCATTCAAGTGATCTCTAGGTAAACTCAAGCAATGTATACATACGTATACACTTAAGTGCAGATGTAGATGGTACCTGTGTCCAAGTGGTAAGATTACCACTTGGACACAGTTGAGTGTGAGTTAACACTCAACTGTGTGTAGATGTAAGTGTAGATGGACCCTGTATCTTCCTCTCTTCGAGGAAGCGTTGTGTAACCGTATAACCCAGAGTACTAACTCAATCCCTAGCTTTCTATCCTAACCTTTGTTCTTCGAATAATATTCTAAATACATATGTAATTTTCTGCCTAAGTCCGCCTCTCCTATATCACTGTGTCTCTTCCATCACATTGTAATTGTCTGTATTCTCTCCTCCCAGAAATTGTGTCAACCAGTAATTTTCAAATTTTTCAAACAATTTCCCCCCGGAGGGGGAAGTAAGGAGCTCCACGAGTCCGGGTTTCCTCACCCGGGCTCTCCACGCTCCTCACAGTGGCCATCATCCATATAGGGCTGCTTTACTACCAGCAGCTCTATTTTGTATACCTAATGGCCCCCTTTGATTCCTATCCTGTGAAGAAACTGTTTCTCTTAGGAAGAGATTTAAAATGAAACTCGTGGTGTAATGTGGATGATTTGGGGCCCCTACGGACCCCAAATCCTAAAGGCGTGCGTGTGTGTGTAAGTGTGTGTGTGTGGTCCCTATCCTAACCTCGTAGTACTTCGTCCGACGGGCTCCGCCTATCGAAAGAAGGCTACCACAGGTTTCCTCCTCAGACGGTCAGCTCAGCTTGCACCGGTCCTTAGAGTACCGCCACCCCTTCGCCAGATAGAATAGGTATCGCTCTAACAGATCATAACACTTTGGACCTCTCCCCCTAGCAGGACTAAGGAGAACCACTGTGGGGTATTTACCTGGCCTTCCTAGTACCTAACCTCAATAAATACTACACACTATGGTACTACTCGTTCTCACGAAGTGAACCCTCTCTCCCTTGCAGAACTAAGGAGAATTAATTCACACAGCTACATGGCTAACCTACCAATATGAATTTAGTGTTTGAAGAACCTAACTACCCACGTCAAATTTGATAGTTTAGCCAGAATTCCAGTTGCTCTTCGACCTTATGTTACGTCTTCTTACCACGAGGCATTTTCTCGTGATATCATAGAGAATGAACTGAATCTTGTGCGAACAAGCGTGTATGCTTATTCAGCATAGCTAGCGTTGCCACCCAACATTCCATCGAAAGGAAAAGAACCTCGCATGAGTGCGCGCGTATGCATATTTCAGCGTACCCGAACCCACATACAACGTTCCAGGGAAGAACCCTGTGAGATCGTGCGTGCATGCATATTTCAGCGTACCCGCTTCCCTCACAACATTCCGTGAAAGAACTCTGCGTGAGTGGGCGTGCATGCATATTTCAGCGTACCCGCTCCCTCACCCAGTGCTCCAAAAGGGAAAAAGAGCCCTGTAATAGTATGCATGTATGCATATTTCAGCATAGCTAGCATCCCACACAGTGCTCCAATGATGGTCCATATAAAAATATTTCACATCCCTAATACTAGCAAACAATTCCTGAAAAGCCAGTATTGTTTCCAAAACTAGCCCAGCCACCAAAAGAAGACTTCAAGACAATGCAATTTAATAGAACTGGTCGAATTGCAACTAGAAAACTCCAAAATAGCGCGCGGCGTCCGAGACTCACCGAAACGTTGATGCCGAAAAACAATGGCGCTCGATGCGACTTAGCGGTGACCGGGGCTCAGGCACGTTATTCCTCCGAGGCTCGCAGCTGCAGAAAAAGTGCTCCTACCGTGTTACACGCCCTTAAATAGCCTCGCTTTCTTACTCCCATCCTCACCCCACGACCAATCGGAAATCATCCCTAACATCATTTCCGCGTCTCCCATTGGTCGACCAATCACAATGCCTGAAGCAATTTTCCTTAAAAATGCGTTCCATATTTCCCTAAAACCTTCAGTAACTAATCTCTGAAAAATGCTACGAATTCACAAAAGTAGATGTAATACAGTCAATTCGTCCTATATCTTACTGCATGCCGACGTATAATACTTATCTATCATCATCTGTCGCTTATACGGTGTTGCTAGCTATTCCTGTTCAAAATGTATGCAAGTTGTATTATCTGCGCCTGACTACATGCCACCCGCTACGATTTATACGCAACGCGGTCTCTTTGCTATACTCACTACCCAGGCGCTAAACTAACTCCTACGCCTTATAACATTTTACCAGCCAGCCTTCATACGTCCTATTGCTAGCTATTTTCATTGAGGTAGGTTGTGATTCATCACACTTTTGCCCGCGGCTTCGCTCGCGTGAAATTCGTATTTCAAAGAAAGCAAGTAAGTAACTAAGGCCGATCTGCGTTAAGTAAGGTAAACGATAAACCTTCTCAACTAAAGTAAGTAACTAACGGCGAGGCTTCAGGCTGAGCTGCATTCTGGAAGACAATAAACCTTCTCGAAGAAAGTATGTAACTAAGGGCGAGGGCGAGGCCGAAGGCCGAGCTGCGTTCAGGAAGACGATAAACCCACTCAAAGAAAGTAAGTAATTGAGGGCGAGGCCGAAGGCCGAGCTGCGTACAGCAAGACTATAAACCTTCTTGAAGAAAGTAAGTCACTGAGGGCGAGGCCGAAGGCCGAGCTGCGTTCAGGAAGACGATAACCTTTTCGAAGAAGTAAGTAACAGAGGGCGAGGCCGAAGGCCGAGCTGCATTCAGGAAGACCATAAACCTTCTCGAAGAAAGTAAGTAACTAAGGTCGAGGCCGAAGGCCGAGCTGCGTTCAGGAAGACTATAAACCTTCTCGAGGAAATTAAGTAATTGAGGGCGAGGCCGAAGGCCGAGCTGCGTACAGCAAGACTATAAATCTTCTTGAAGAAAGTAAGTCACTGAGGGCGAGGCCGAAGGTCGAGCTGCGTTCAGGAAGACGATAACCTTTTCGAAGGAAGTAAGTAACAGAGGGCGATGCCGAAGGCCGAGCTGCGTTCAGGAAGACCATAAACCTTCTCGAAGAAAGTAAGTAACTAAGGTCGAGGCCGAAGGCCGAGCTGCGTTCAGGAAGACTATAAACCTTCTCGAGGAAATTAAGTAATTGAGGGCGAGGCCGAAGGCCGAGCTGCGTACAGCAAGACTATAAATCTTCTTGAAGAAAGTAAGTCACTGAGGGCGAGGCCGAAGGTCGAGCTGCGTTCAGGAAGACGATAACCTTTTCGAAAGAAGTAAGTAACAGAGGGCGAGGCCGAAGGCCGAGCTGCGTTCAGGAAGACCATAAACCTTCTCGAAGAAAGTAAGTAACTAAGGGCGAGGCCGAAGGCCAAGCTGCGTTCAGGAAGACCATAAACCTTCTCGAAGAAATTAAGTAATTGAGGGCGAGGCCGAAGGCCGAGCTTCGTTCAGAAAGACTATAAACCGTCTTGAAGAAAGTAAGTAACTATCGCCCATAGTTACTTAGTCTCATCGAGAAGGTTTAGTATCTTCCAGAATACAGCTTGGCCTTCGGCCACACCCTTAGTTACTTACTTTCTTCGAGAAGGATTATAGTCTTCCTGAACGCAGCTCGACCTTAGGCCTCGCCCTCAGTTACTTACTTTCTTCGAGAACTTGTTCGAGAAGGTTGAAGGTCTTCCTGAACGCAGCTCGGCCTTCGGCCTCGCCCTTTGTTGCTTATTTTCTTCGAAAAGGTTTAACCTCTTCCTGAACGCAGCTCGGCCTTCGGCCTCGCCTTTAGTATGTTACTTACTTTCTTTGAGAATGTTTATTGTTTTTATCTGAATCCAGTTCGCCCTCCGGTCCCGGCCTAAGTTACTTAGTTTCTTCTTTTGAAATACGAATTTCACGCGAGCGAATCCGCGGGAAAAAGCTATCGACATTAAAATAAGAAAATTCAATTAAAATAAATCAAATACTTTAGATACCTAAGTAAAATACTCCACATATTAGCATAACCGGAACTGAATTTTATTTAGCCTATCCTGTGTCTCGGTATAGCTAAATGTGCGTGTAGTAATTTTAATCGAATTTAGATGATCGGCTTAAATTTTATGGAGGTAATTCATACAAACATATTCGCCTCGCCCCGCTGCCCCCCGCTGAGAGAAGCGCAGCGCTTCTCTCAAGACATTCTCATCGTCGTAACTTTTAAACTATTTGTCTAAATTACTTACTGTAACAGCCAAAGTTTATCTACTTTAAATAACAGAAGCGATAAAAGTATGTATTTTGATAAGAATTAATTCAAAACTATTAAATGTGCATTGTAAACACAGTATCCAATTTAAATGTATTTTTGGTTCACTATTTTGGCTATAGTGGCTTCCACATAAAAGGTAGATATAAGCTGTCGCGGACTTTTTTTTAGAACTATTTTAGAGAAACAACCTCACCACATCCACGTTTTACACGAAGTTACACGAAAATACACTATCTTCGTGTAAATCTAACGGTTTATGCAGCGCACGCCGAGATAGCTCTCAGAAGGCAGGATTTTTTCCGACTTAAGTACTTGACATTTATCGATATTTGGGCAAATTTACACAATGTCTTTATAAATTATAGCCTTTTTGATGTATAAGCTATAGTACTGTAAAGGCTCATCAAAATCTGTTCAGTAGTTTTTGCGTGAAAGAGGAATATTATATAGTGCGGCTGCTGCGCCTCCCCCGCGCCGCCCCCGCGCCGCCGCGCCGCCAACTGCCGCTCGCTCGGTAAATACCTAACCTATGTAATAGTACTAAGGCGCGCGGATTGAACATATCGGTTTGTATGGGAGCCACATCTTAGCGTAACCGGAACTAAATTTTATGTAGCCTATCCTGTGTCCCATATAGTTAAATGTGCTTGTACAAAGTTTCATCGAATTCGGATGATCGGTTTAAGAGTTATGGCGGAACATACATACATACAGAAAAGATTTCTAAAAATCGTCAATTTAGCTTTAGTATCATACATAGAGGCTACAAACTCAATATTTCCTAAAACAAAGTAACTTACTCCATGACCACCCCTTACAGATTTATTATTAGTATTGATGATGATGATATTGATGATGATTGATGATTGATTGATGTACGTATATTTTTTTTTTTATTGACAGCGCAACTTATGGCACCGAACCACCCATAAGGTGACTAGCGATGCCCATGGACATTCGTCGTATGCGGGAGTTGCGAATGCCATGCCGGCCTGACAGATGCCCATTCACGCCCCTCTTGAAGGACCCGAGACTGTACTTGGGGGAAAATATACATACTAACTGATATGTATAGCACAGGACAGATGTTGGTTTTCTCGCGGTCGTCGGCCCCGCAGGATGTACTAAAGGGGAATACGTGTCGGAGCGGACCGGGGCGGTGCAAAGCCTGCATGGACTGGATGGGTGCCTTGTGGTGGCTGGGGTTGTGCCAAGTGCCAAGTCGCCTACGTGACAGTTTACTATCTATGTACAGTCTACATTGCTGTCAACTCTCTCCACTTATACATACATACGAGTACCTACGAAAACTTAATTTACGGCGTTTTCGGAATGTAACAATATTGTATTCTCCTTCGTTCGGTAAACCTATGCTCAAGTGTCATAAATATTTGATATATTCATTTTGTACAAATAAACTAAAAAGTGTTGTTTTATTTCATTGACGATGGCCTATTTCATGCTTGGACCATATAATCATAGAACTATAAACATTTACGTACCTAATTGTATTATTTTGACGAACCTAAGTGTAACTTGTTATTTTTTTTTAAACAAAAAACATATAATGTATAAAGTAAATTAACCAATAGCCTATAAACAATCATATTCATCCATTATGGGGATCAACGGTATGGTCCCCGTGATTTCATTGTTTTATTCGAAACAATGAAACCGGAATAATTAATTTCATAACCGATCTTTAAAATGTACTGAGGATGTAAATTTTACAATTAAAACGAAAGTAGTTCCTCGTCATGTAGATGTACTCAGCTGTAGCTTGGCCGGCGCCGGCGCACTCTCCGCCCAATGTCCGCTGCTCTACGATACATATTAGTCAAGCTTTATTTCAAAGTAAGAACAGTGGGTTCTTAATAAACGTTTTGTCCTACAGATGCCCGATGCCCCTACTTGACCCGAAAAATCAAGAAAGGTTTAAGATTTTTATCTTAAACCTTTCTTGATTTTTCGGGTAGATATCGAAAGAAATCTGACATCTTCTCAAAACTTTTCACACTAGAACAATAAAAAAGTGTAAAAGCTTTCAAGCTATCTCACTTAATGCAGAAAGTTTTGCCTTCCAAATGCGTATGTTAAAGCGGTTACAAAGTACTTACCTCGGTCCTACCTAACTTTGCCTTTTTTCGCCCCGTGAAAATGTGTAGGCAGTGCATCGATCCTCTCCGAGCATAAAGAGGAGTTTTGTCCTTTTATTCCAATCCTTCAACGAAAAATAAAATAAAAATAGCAGCAACACATATTTGCTTAGGGGGGAGGGCTTATCCCCGAAGGGTCCTGAAGCGCGAGAGCCTATTGTTGCGCGGCCCTTCCGCCGCGCCGCCGCCGCCGCCGGGGCGCACCGCCACCGGCAGCGCCACCGCTTGACATAGGACACGGACAACATATTGTTATTTTGATGAAATTTGTAGCAAAAGCTCGGCCTTTTCGCTACGACTGCTTACAGAAATATGTGCTTTTAATGTTACAGACATTAAGTAAGTAGGTATATTTTTCGTTATTTAGCGGATTTTTTTCTGTCGTCCTTCAACAATTAGCTTTTAGCCACTTTTATCACTGCGAGCTTTAGAATAGCATAGACTTTAACTTGATCAATCAATACTACGAGTGCTATCCATACACCACAGAGTAAGAGGCTGGCGCTGCGTGCTGTCCATCGCTGTTCTGTGACACACACACACACACATAACATGTTTTCCAAACTTTCACTTGTAAAAGGAGAAAAAAGTGTCGAAAGATTATCACGGAAGGTCGAAGCTTAAAATGGTCAGGCGAATGTTTGAGTGTTCGGGTGTAATGTTCTGAACAAGGGATAAAGCATTTTATCAGTTTTTGTACCTTGTTTGTATTAACTTTAACGTGTGGTTGTGAGAAGCTTTGGAAAATATTTTAATGGGTTTGCCCTGCCCGAATGTGTAGGTAGTATTGCGAACTAAGCTCGGAGCATTTAGTCCGGAATGTGTAGCATCATTAGAGACATTTTTTTCTCTTTACCAGTCGTCGAGATTACGTTCAATTGACAAAGTTGGATCGCACTTCCAAATACATTAATTTTTGCATCAGAAAGATATGCTAAATCGAAATTACAATAATTTTACATCACTCGGAGAGTTCAAAAGAATTTGAAGCGGTTCATCACCGGCGTTATGCTGGAGTGTGGAGAGGTAATTCTGTGACGCCTCGCGCTGCCGACACCTCGGAAGATGGCCCAGTGAGTCGCGAATGAGGTTCGTCAGTGTGAGCCCGGCGCACTCTCCGTCAATGTCCGCTGCTCTACAATAAATCAAGGTCGCGCTAAGCAACTCTGACACCTCGCTCCGAAATAGGCACACGTCTGCCGCCCGCCCGTCCACCCCCCGCCCTCCGCGCCATCTAATCACTTCTCCAAGTTTCGGGTCTGGACTCCAATAACTGTAAGTGACTCTAACCACATAATATAAATTGATACTGAAACTTCCCTCCGCCCCACTAATCGAAACGAGCTCGCAAATGGTCCAAGTTTACGGAAGTGCCGGCCAAAAATCAATGGTGCCGGCTAATTTATGTTGTGTTCCGCTTGTTTCCTTTTGTTTTTACCGGGCCATTTGTCAGGTGGGCATCGCGGATCTCGAACGTAGCCTTCATATTTTTACTGGGAAACACGGGAAGCGGGGGCGACTTCTTTAACTTTTTATTGCGGGCGTCATCGTAAGCGCCGCCCGGAGGGCGCGGCGCGGCGCGGAGTAGCGGGCGGGCGGAGTCAGTTGAGTGGAACTCTATTTATGATCCAACTTGCTGCGGTCATTTATTTATGACTATTTGTGGCAATTTTCCTCATTTTTCCGACATTAATTGAACACTTTTTCACAATAGTAAAAAATATTTAAAAAATCTAACTTTGTCAATTTAGGTATTTCATTATATTTTTTACAGATTGTTTTACTTCACCAATATATTTTTTTAAAGTCGAACCCTTTTCTAAAGTCGAGTGTTATTTCTGCCTTATAAAATTTGATAGATGTAATTTCATTAGATGGATGGAGGATTGTCAATGTAATGCAATGAACAATCAATACGGGTATTTAGCCATAAAAAGGTACTTGTCAGAGAGTACACGCCGATCCCAAAATCGGCTGGTCCGATTTGGTCCCGGTCAAATGCTATTACAATATACAGATATTACAATATCTGTAATATCAACATAGTAAGCTACTATCTAGGCGACGACTTGACATTTTGCACAGATGAAGCTGACTTCTTTTTGGCTACTTTTTCAATTAGAGAAAAGTTTCCTAAAGATAATAAATAAAATAATTGAGTTTATGGATACCTACACGTTTTAGGCTGAATGCACAGATACGCGAGATCTCTATTTGATCTGCTGCTCACAAAGAGATTAATATATTTAAATATCTTTGTGTGCGCATGACTTGGCATGACAAGATATTATTAACATTATTCTCATTTAATTGACAACTAAGCACGGAACTTTACACACGGCACTTAATTATACTGATGTCATTCATTTAATTCCTAAAACTTTTGCAAGCAAAATTTCTCAAGCTAAGCGCTGCAATTGAATTGCAGCGAATTGTTTTTCTCACTGGAAGCTTTAATTCTTCCAATGCAGTGTAATTTCACAATTCCTGTGGCCATAAATAGTTAGTCGGCGGCGCGAAGGCGGTACGTACGAGTATTCCCCAGCAGACGGTCGGCGAGGCTGTGTGGTGCCATAAATCTTAAGAAGTAGACGGCCAGCCTCTGGTCGGTACCAAGTTTGTTGTAAACTTAGCTCCTTACGGTACGGTACGGGGCAGATCGGCGGCGGGGCGGGGCGGCGAGTGCACGAAGTGGTTCCTCGCTTCAAGCGCATTCAGTAGATAACGTATGTGATTCTACGTTATGTATGCTTGAAGGTTGGGAAGACATTATGAACTAAATAAATACGTATTAAATAAATATAAATAAATAAATATACTTTGTATTGTATTGTTTATTGATCATTCATATGGCTGTTAGACTGCACTCGAACTTGTCATAATTTATTCTATCCGGTTCGATTACACCCATACAAAAAAGAACCGACAAGAAATTGGGTAGAGTATTTTTTTATAAAAATTATTTATTATAAGTATTTTAGTGACTAGCCACATAATAACATCGCTTACAGTCTATCGAAATCACAGATTCAGAGCAAGATTAACAATTTTGCTGATAGTTCTGATTAGGTGTAAAGAGCTTTTTGACAAACTTTGATACTTAATTTATATCAACATAACATTAATATAATATTATAATTATTATGAGTATATTAATTCGAATTCTGAGGTAATATTTCACTAGATAAACTTTTAAAATATATGAAAGAAGAAGTTCGTGTTTTCCGTCCAGTTCAGTGTAGCCGGCACGACCGAACGAAAGCACTGACATGGCGGCACCTAGTTCACCAAGGTGTGATGGGCTGACTGCCGTGATGTTGTAGGTGATGTAGCCAACCATTTCAGTCTCCATAAAAAAAAAATTGTACAATAAACGTGCTTAATTTTGCTTATTTACGCGCTAATCCCGTCTTTGCACTTCCCTCAAGCAACATGCGTAACTTTTCATTGATTACCAAATCAGTGCTCTTAATCGAAATTGTCCCAATTTAATTTGAAAATAATCGATAGGCATCTCACGCTAGATAGAAGGCAATACGATTAAGTATAATTAGAGCGGGAGCGCAGCTGGAAGCGGAAGAGATAGGGAAGTGCATCTTGTCCTAGTCGCAATATCCGGTGCCGTCGTTGGCGGAAGTCACGTGCCGACTGCCGCCATTACACTGCTGGAGAAGCCGGCGCGGAGGCGGCGGCGGAGCAGCGGTGCAGGCGGCGGGGCGGCGCCCCCAGCTCGTCTGTGCTCGCAAGACATGATATTCGTACACAGCGAACCTGTATTAGTGCATCCTCTTGTGCACACACACCCTCCAGTGCTACAGGAAACTACTTAGAGAACATCGGTTAGCAAGACTTAGAGCGTCAAGTTAAAAGAGCACACATAATTGACTCCGCGATTAGGTAATGAGAGTTTTATTTCGATTTAAATAATAGTTTTTCAAGAAATTGCATTTTATCTTTAAATAGATGTGTCAGGATCGTGGCACGTGAAGATCCGTTATCTCTACCTAACCCACCGGAAAACATGTATGTATGTACTGTATTAGGTTCATCGGGTCTTATTTCTTTAAAAAATTTGGGAGACCATTTGTTTTCAGATTGAATACAGTCATCTCGGAGTGTAGGTACCAAAAGAGTTGACTGTTGACTCAGCTATATAAGCTTGATTACAACACATTTTGCACGTGTACCGTGAGTGTAGTGCCAGCGGGTGGCGCGGGGAACAGGGTGGGCCGGGGGTGGGGTGCGATAGTTACGGTGGCTATTACCCTATTTACACCGGACATAAAGTAGCAACGATCACGCCTCCGCTCCGGGCTCCATTAGTTCCGACGCTAAAGGCGAGCACGGACGCGGCTCTGCTCGCCTCTTCCGACAATAACGGCGAGCACTGACGCGGCTCCGCTCGCCTCTTCCGACACTAACGGCGAGCACGGACGCGGCTCCTCTCGCCTCTTCCGACACTAACGGCGAGCACTGACGCGGCTCCGCTCGCCTCTTCCGACACTAACGGCGAGCACGGACGCAGCTCCTCTCGCCTCTTCCGACACTAACGGCGAGCACGGACGCGGCTCCGCTCGCCTCTTCCGACACTAACGGCGAGCACTGACGCGGCTCCGCTCGCCTCTTCCGACACTAACGGCGAGCACGGACGCGGCTCCTCTCGCCTCTTCCGACACTAGCGGCGAGCACGGACGCGGCTCCGCTCGCCTCTTCCGACACTAACGGCGAGCACTGACGCGGCTCCGCTCGCCTCTTCCGACACTAACGGCGAGCACGGATGAGGCTCCGCTTGCCTCTTTCGACAGACCAGTAGCCGGTTTAAATTTTCACAGAATATGAATTATAATAGGGGAAAAAATATTTTAAAAATCAAAAAGGTCAAAGTAAGCGTAATAATAACCCCATACAATTATCATAATTTTATTATTTGTTACTAACTAGGTATTCCTAATTTCAATATAAAAAATTAATTTGAAAACTGAAAAAAATGGCCTGTTTCCAATCGGAATACATTTATTTTTTAATTAGTTCATTTTTATTTTTATCAATATAAAAGCTTGTTTTTTTTAGTTTATTTATTTTTTTATTTTTAGTATTGTATGATTGCAAAAACGTCGTCTAGGACCAGAGTACTTGTGAAGACAAATTAAGCGAGTCCAAATTCGATGGGGTTACGTCGTTTCGTTACAGAGTTTGAGACATTATGCTCTTTTCTATTTCTAACATGCAAAATTATTAGTTTGTTACCTCGCCGATTCGCTATGAAATTTGACTAATTTATTCTTTATATGCTTTCAGATCGTTTATTCTCTTTGCGTCAGATTTGATTTATAATCAAATCTAGTCGTTCAATCTCCACATTGCCCACCAATCACGACGGGGACGTTCAGCTTGAATGTTTGGTGCCTAATTCTAACATGCGCATACCATTAAACCTATGTTAATCTATTACTTAGAGCTAATCTAGTACGCTTAATCTAATTGTGGGCGATCGACTCAAAGGAATTCAGTTTTTCAACTTTCCTCGTGGAAAATCAACCTAGAACGACCTCCAGGAAATGACAATGCTACAAAGTGAGAACAGGGCGCCCAGCACTCCCCTTTACGTAAAAGTCGCAGTTAATTCCCCCCAAGTAGGTTTAGAACATCTTCCGAATTGACAGACCTTCTATTTTAGCTTATTATACTTAAACCTAAACCGTGCATTTAATGTAAATGGGTTCTCCTTTGCGTGATACACTTTCCAGGTGAGTTACAGATAACAAAGAATACAGTGCTATCTTTCACTACGACCTGTCGTGTTTACGCTGGTTGTGAGAAATTCCTGAGCTCGTTCCGATGGTGGAAATTCTTTACAGCTGCATGGTAATGATGGTGATGTATCCTTTACCGCTGCGCAGCAATGTTGGTGATATATGTCGCACGTCACGGCGATTCCTTGAAGTCTGTGAAACACTCAGCCAGATGATTTGCAGTGGTTCCTGTAATCATACGTCTAGGCCGCCGATGGCTTTGAGCTAATTTCGCGCGCCGTTTTTGAGCAAAGTTCACGCTGTCCCTCGCTGTTAAGTTTGGTAACGCGCCGAGAACAATAATCCGCAACCGAGTAGTTGTTTTACGTTCGCGGATTAATAAATCGGCCGCCGAAATGAATCGACGCTTCGGTGGAAAACCGCACGCAATTGCGATCCTCGGAAGTGATGAGTCTCGATGGAATATTTTTAATTGAAGCATGCAACTTAGCTCAGGCTTCTAAGCCAATCCAGTCTACCCCGGCACCCGCCCAGCTTTCTCAGCAACCGGCGCCTCTCTATCCACGTTCAGCTCCCCGCACACAACGTCACTTCACTAATAGAGTTCAAAGTCCACGAATTATACCTATTTTCGCACTATCTCACTTGTCACTTAACACGTAAACCCGACACTCCGCGCGCTCCCTTCAATTTTCCCAGAGGAGAAACCGTGTTCTCAACTCCAAACCAGTTATGAAGGAATCGATTGTCTTTCCCGAAACGCGAAACCGGCCCGAGTAGAGTCCGTTCCAAATTACCGCGCGATGACTCCTTCTCGATTAATGTTCGTAGTCGAATACCGAGAGGCGACCGTTTCGGACTCCTGAATCTTCCGAACTCCTCGAAGACATCCGATCAATTCTCCCGCGCTATCCTGACTGTCCCCTGTTTCTTTCCACCGTCAGTCTGATGAGCACACCTCCTTCTTTCCTTGAAAAAATGCCCGCAACAGTTCATTTCCCTAATTGGTAGAATATCTGTAGGCCACACCCCCAATCCACAGCCATGATTTTTGTTTCGAATTTTTTTGTATCAATTCCTAGGCAGCCATATTGAAGTCGAAGGTTTTTTATACTGTTATTTTTTTGAGATTGTGAGATTTTAAGAAATAACACTCAAAATTAGCCCATTTCTGACAAGGGTCCATAATTTTGTTGTAGACGACATTTATTGCCAAGAGTATCAGATTACAGAATCCTGACGCCAAGGGAATTATTTGCACGTGTGTGAACCGTGTGAATTTAAAATTCGAAAATATTTTAGATAAGAGGGAACAAATATTATAATTTTATATGAGAAGTGTGCGTATGGTGCAAATACACTTTGTATCAGGCGAACACATCTCAAGTTCCTGTGACCACCTTCCGGCTCCATTATCAAACTAGCTATGACATCATTATATTGTATTCTCATCCGATTAACATGCGGGAAGTGGGTCAAATTTAACTTGTAAGAATTGATTACACCCACAAACACTGGGAAAGGTGAACTAAATATAAAAAGGCTTGTAAAAAGTTAAATTACAAATTTAAAAACCCCCCGACTTACTTACTTAAAGGAGTCAGGGGACCGGTAAGTAAATACCCGCGCAGCTCTGAGTTTTTATATTTTATTTTATTAGCGGTCCCCAGACTCCGTTAAGTAAGTAATCAGAATTTATTTTTGACTTTTTAAGGGGTTGTTTAAATTTGTAATTTAATTTTTATTTCAAGATTTTAAAAAAACCGCATGAAAATCGGTCCAACTTTAATGTTAATAATTTTTTTGATTACCTTATTACTTGATTAGGTACTTGATTACAAACATAGCTAATAACCATCCCGATTAAACCAGCTTTCTAATAAAAAAAACGTATCCATATCGGCACATCCGTTTGGGAGCTACGATGCCACAGCCAGACATACCCATACACACATACACACACAAGTCAAACTTATAATAATAATAACACCCCTGTTTTTTCGTCGGGGTTTTAAAAACTGGCCAATTACGTGGTGGAAAAAATAGGTACGCGAGTCCGACTCGCACTTGGCCGGTTTTTTTCTTTGATGTTTGGATAAGGTTGCTCTCGTCCATAATCGCGAGACGCGACCACATCGCGACGCTAGTCTCGGCGACGGCGCGGCGGCTGAGGCGGCACTTCCGCTCTACTCCCAAAGCGCTCATTTTACGGCTTGTAGGCAGATAGCAGCCGGGTACACACGAGGCTCGCAGCGAGACGAGGGCGTGCGCGCACCAGACTTCAAAGTCAACAAAGCGAACGGTAAAGCGAAGCACAAAGTACCCGCAAGTCAACCCTCGCCGTAATCAAATGGCGAAAATATACCGCTAAAAGAGACCGCGAGTGCGGGGCGCGGCAGTAAAGTGCGACTCATTGAAATTCCGCTCATCCTCGAGACGACGGTTTCCTCGTAAAAGGAACGGGTGATCATAAAAATTTTTGATTAGGCACTCATACCTGGCCCGCTTCGACGCGGAACACTTCCATCTTCTCGGATGAAACATTTATTAAGTACACAGTGATGCGGGGCGCGGGGCGGGGCCCGGCATGCGTGGCGTGAAGCCCTCCTCCAGCCGCTTGCCGCCCCGCACAGCCCCGCCCCGCCCTCAACTGTCGCCGCCCGCCCTAGCCGCTAACTTCGTCAGGAAGCCGTCAATTTTCCAATTACATATTAAAGAGGCGCGCTTTGGGTAAACAAAAATATGACGTAAGTTCGCGAAAAAATTGAGCGACATATGAATTAGGCACACAGAGTTCCGAAGTAGGTGTTTGTAGCCGTCAATTAAATTCAGGCAATCGGACACTATATCAACCCTGATCCTCCAACTCTCTCAGGCGCACATTTAGAGCCATATAGTTGGAGGAATCAATTAATGAAATATAAACGAAACCTCTGATCTGAAAGCTCTCCACCCCAGTTGTCGTTTCCAGTAGAGTTCATTGCTTACATCTTCTAGTACCGTCGACATCGTGCACTCTCGACTGGAGCTCGACAAGCGAGACGAGACAAAGTTTGAGAGGGACGTAAAGTTTGAATAATTCGGGCGCGGCCGATTCGACGCGACGCGACGGAGCGGGCCGGAGTGCGGCACCTGGTTACGGCTCGCTACTCCGTCAGCCGTGTGACATAAATAATGTACATCGGCGAAGATAGCGAGCCCTTTTATTTGCGCCGAGCCCATCGCTCATATTATGAAAGAAAATCTTGGGAAAATAGCAGCGGTCGGCGCCATCTGAATAAAGTGCGTAATAAATCAGAGACCAGCCCTCCGTTGACAGACTCCATTATCAAGTGAAGCTCGTACGCGGCCGTGAGCGACGCGCCGCCGACGCCGCCGCCGCCTCGCCCAGAGTGCTTCAATATGAAAAATAATGTTGAAATACTTTTGTTACGGCAAATTATTTTTCTCCTTTTCGTGTGGAGCGTCTCGCGGAGTGCGCAGTGAGGGAGCAGAGTCAACCGTGTTGTTCGCTAATGCGGTGCCATCATTCAAGCTCAGTGCCTCGTGTTATTACTTCTCTCGTGTTGGTGCGGAGTCGTTGTCGGCTCGGGACGGCCCGCCGGAGACAGCTAGCTGGTCACCGCGAGGTACAGTGCACGCTAGAGTAATAAGAATACATTCAGTTAACTTCAGCAATCATGTTCCCATGTAAAGTACTTAGTTCTACCGACAAATCATAGTTCGACCGAATTAATGACGCAGGCGCATAATTTAATCGAGCGAGTTGCGCATCTCTTTGCCTTGTGGTCGAACATATTACGTTCGTAGTAGATGGAATTGAAACTCCTCATTATCATTATCTCTATGTTACGTAGTATGCCGTCATAAAGTTCGAAGGAAATGGAACGGTTGTGGAATCCGCTGGGCTCGTGCCAAACTTTTCAATTTAACGATACTGTCTCGTACTCGTACAAGATTCGTCGATGCTGTCATTTAAATCGCCTAAGCTGTCGCGTAGGCCACCCGCCCGCCCCGGCCGCACCATGCCACCCCGCGCCGCCCGCCCAACGAACCACTGCGTAAAAATTTTAAATACTCTCGTAATATTCTAATGAAACGGTATTTTTCATTACTTTCAACTTTCTAGAGGTTGCGTTCCGCCGTAAAACGAGATTTAATCTGAGCTATGTATTTAATTAACTTTCTTGCCTACATTAATTTTACATTTTTATTGCATTAACATTATTTCAGCGCGAAATTGGCTTTAAATGGAAGTGATTTTGTGTAAGATTTAAATAAAGCATATTTGTAAATTCAGTTCTTAATAAGGTAAACAAAATAAATTTTCTGAATGCGCGAATACAGTAATAAAATGTCGACCTCTATCGAAGAAAGTAGGGGCGAGGCCGAAGGCCGACCTGCATTCACGTTGGCTGATATCGCGGATGATGTAGGTGATGTAGCCAACTGTGTCAGTTTCCATGAAAAAAACTACTCGATACGATAAACTATATATTTTCTCGAACAAAGTAAGTCTGTAAGGGTGAGGCCCAAGGCCGAGCTGCGTTTAGGTAAACGATATATTTCTCGGAAATATTAGGTAAGACACTAAGGGCGCGCCCGAAGGCCAAGCTGCGGTCAGGTTAACGATGTACCTTTTTTTCGAAAAAAAAGTCACTAATGGCGACGTCGAAGGCCGAGCTGCCTGTCGAAGAAAGTAAGTCACTAAGGACGAGGTGATGATGCGCTGCGTTCACGTAAATTATGTAATAAAAATAAATAGGTTGAGCCGTTCTTGAGTTGATAATCGTACATACATACAGACAGACGGCGATATTGTTATAGTGTTATCTTATAATAAATATGTAGGGATTATGCTCGAAAAAGCCTTGGCCAACAATCATAATCCGACCGCACACGAGTTGCACGGGATGCATGCTCGCGCAGTCGCAGTCGGGACGCTGCTGCTGGTAGGAAGGAAGCAGGCTGGGCCATGCCACGTACCGCCGTCGGCGCCGCCACTCCGCCGCCGCCGCGACGGGCCACTGCGTCAAATGGAAAAGTTTAATCAAAGTCACGAACTTCGGAGCAAATAAATAATAATAAAAAAGCACTGGAGGAGTTTGCAGTACCTTTTCCTTTTACCTTCTTTATAAAAGTTAGCGAGTTGTGGAGCAGTTTGTCAAAGAAATTCACCGCGTATTACTTACTGGTCGCTCCGCGCGCCGCCTGCCACCTGCCCGGCCAGGCTCGCTTGAGCGTGGAGTTAAGGGCTCCCGTTTAAAGTGAGTTTAGTTGCTCAGCCGCCACGAGACGACGACGCGTGATTGTAGGTCAACCAGTGAAGCCAAGCTAACAGTCATAACTATTCCGTGTAAAATACTCATAGAATCATACTGAGAAACGTTATAAACATTATAATTTTAATTGATCCTTCAAATTCAGATCTAGTTCCTTTTTTCTCTTTCTTAATTTCTTGTGTGTTTAAATTTTATTGTGTTGTATATAATACCTATTCATAAAATTTAATTTAATTAATTTATCCTTTTCTACTGCTTCAATAGCACCTTGTCGTAATTACAACCTCTGAAAAACAATTCGGAGAAATGGAAATAATATTCTTACCTTTCAGTCGATCAATAAGCGTTCGGTAATATGTACCCGACACGGTTATTGAATGCGCTACCCAGTTGCTCACTCAGTCGCTGGTCGAAATTACCATATCAAGTTGATGTACCTATACTGGACAGTGCCTGGGCGAGCACCCATGAGAAGACGGCATTGCAGAAAGACCACCACATGACCTTTTTGAAACGCCTTCTTCATTATCCTAGCATCCTAAATTTAAGTGCGTTCCTTTTAACATTCTCATCTTCACCCTCGTCCGCTTCCTCCGCAAAAACTTTTCCACAGCCTGGATCTCGCATTTTTTACATTGTATCGCGTTACATTGATTACATATTGTAAGACCGGTGGTGTGAGCATATTATGTAGATGTAACTGTATGGGCACTTTGTTGTTACAACACATACGAAATGGTCATTGCAATGAATTTATTGGCAACTAGCTGTTGCCCGCGGCTTCGCTCGCGTGAAATTCCTATTTCAAAGAAGAATCTAAGTAACTAAGGGCGAGGCCGAAGGCCGAGCTGCGTTCAGGTAAACGATAAATCTTCTCAAATAAAGTAAGCAACTAACGGCGAGGCCGAAGGCCCAGCTGCATCCTGGAAGACAATAAACCTTCACGAAGAAAGTAAGTAACTAAGGGCGAGGCCGAAGGCCGAGCTGCGTTCAGGAAGACGATAAACCTTCTCGAAGAAAGTAAGTAACTAAGGGCGAGGCCGAAGGCCGAGCTGCATTCAGGTAAACCAAAAACCCTCTTCTGCCTTCGGGCCTCGCCCTAAATGACTTCCTTTCTTGGATAGCATATAATATCGTTTACTCCATCTATTTATTTAATAAAATATAAAAAAAATTAAAACCTACCTGACAAACATTAAAATAACTATCATAAAAGGGGCGTTTTCAAATGTTCCTAGAACACTTGCGGCATTACTCCGCTGGATGGCAAGCTTACCGTTTGAATGAAGTAGGCCCTTGATTGCGGGACACCAGTTGCGTCCACCAGCAGAGGCCCAAGTCTCTTCAAGAAGCTTTTGGCTTCAATGACTGCTCCACGGACCGAGGGTTTCAACCGTAAACGCAACAAATTTTATTGCGTTTGAGGCTGTCCGCCCAGGCCTCAGCCGCGCCGGCCGCTCTTGAAGATGTCCGAACGTGACTTGGAGCCAATGTGAGAACACAAATGGCGTCCCACATCAAAGACCTACCCTTAGCCCATGGAACTAAGGTGATACCATTGGGCCTCTTGCCATCCAGTCGGGAATAACCGCAAGGTTTTAGGATGCACGGTATGTTTGCCGTCAGAAGCGTGGACTTTATAATAAAATTTAAATTAATTTAACTCAATCTTAATATCGCTTAGTTACCTACTTTATTCGAGATGGTTTAGCTTCATCCTGAAGGCAGCTCGGCCTTCGGCCTCGCCCTTAGTTACTTGCTTTCTTCGAGATGGTTTATCATTTATCAGAACGTAGCTCGGCCTTCGGCCTCGCCTTAGTTACTTACTTTCTTCAAGATGGTTTAGCTTCTCCCTGAACGCAGCTCGGCCTGCGGCCTGCCCATAGTTACTTACTTCATTCAAGAAAGAATGTTTTTCTTCTTCCTGAACTCAGCTCCGACTTCCGCCTCGCCCTTAGTTACTTTCATCGAGAAAGAATATCGTTTACGTGAGCGCAGATCCGCCTTCGGCTCCGCCTTTAATTACTTACTTTTTTTTAAATACGAATTTCACGCGAGCAAACCCGCGGGCAACAGAAATATAAATTGCACCAATGACAGCGACGCAAGTTTAAATTTTTTTTATTTTTTATTTATCAAACATTTTGTCACCGGCCAGCTCACGTCGAGATGACAGTTCTCCGTTGTCAACTTGACATTAAAATTTTATAATAATTTTAATTTTTATTATATTTTTTTGTTTATTATGTTAATCCGGGATATACACTGTCACTATACAAAGTTTCGTCAAATTCCGTTCAGTGGTTTTTGCGTGATGCGCGTACAGACAAAGAGAGATTATTAATTTAACGATTTTATTATATGTATAGATGACAATTTTGCTGGTTAAGAGAGTCAGGCGAATATCATTAAGGGACGTATTTGGCCATTTTAGGCATTCTTACTATGGCTTGACCACCACTTTAGTGATCACGTTTATTCAAATCGTATGGGAATGTACTCATGTTAGTAATATTTAAAGTCAGTGATGTGTTTTAGTTCAAATGCATAGAAATAAACTACATAAAACACAGTTAGTTTTATTTAAGTCAATCTTCAGACGTCAGCCGATTTAACGATGAATCGAGATGATCTTACGAGAACACTGAATGGCGGGCGTGATCAAGTCATCCCATAAATTATGGAACTGACAACTGCAATTTCCCTGCATCAAGAACACATTGAAATGGAGCGCTTGTCTTCGGGTTCAAAGAACTCTATCAAAAGGCTTTCTAGAGAAGACACCGCAGCCAACAATGTGAAGCCAACTATGACGTGATAACGTGGAAAACCGAAGAATTTAAAAATGAATTAAAACTTAAAGCGTTTAAATGGACTCTTTGCGGAGACAAAGGCAAAGACAAAGACAAATAATGTATTGCATTGTAGAATAGTTGAAAAGTGAGCGCCTGTCTGGGTTGTATACGAGTGTTACTACAAAATACCTAGGTAGGCATGCCACACAATACTACTCTAATACTACTCTCTCGTGAGAGTGGCGTAATGCTGAATATTTAAATATTACTATATAATATACAAAAACACAAAATATTTCGGCCCTTTATGGGCCGTCGTCAGTTGATTAAGGGACGTATTTGGCCATTTTAGGCATTCTTACTATGGCTTGACCACCACTTTAGTGATCACGTTTATTCAAATCGTATGGGAATGTACTCATGTTAGTAATATTTAAAGTCAGTGATGTGTTTTAGTTCAAATGCATAGAAAAAACTGAATAAGTATACAATTATATTTCCCTTCCCTCCTAATCTTACTTGGTGGTAGGGTTTAACCCGCCCGGGTTGGTACCACCGCACTGAATGAAACGTCGGTCTAAACGGCTATGTAAATAGTTTGTGTTTTCCGACAAGTTCAGTGTAGCCGGCACGATCAAAGGGGGAAGCACTGACATGGCACCTAGTTCACCCGGTGTTATGGCCTGACATCACGGACGTTGTAGGTGATGTAGCCAACCGTGTCAGTTTCCATAAAAAAAAATCTCTCTAAATTTTCGAACCGTCGCGTTGCTTGCATGCACCCACGGCAGTCCCAACATATATGTACAACGCAGAGCATTGTTATATTGCACACGCAGCAAGTTAAACGCTGCGTGTAGCTGCACCACACGTTCCCGGTGTAGAACGGCTGACAGTACGCCCTAAACAGGATCAGTACCCTAATTACGAGATTTAACCTACTACGCTACGCCGCCGCCGTGTTCTCCGCATCATTTTGTATGGAGAAACGGAGCAGCGCCTCTAGTGATAGATTTGCGAACTTCGTTTCTCCATACAAAATGATGCGGAGAACACGGCGTAGCGTAGTAGGTTAAATCTCGTGATTAGGGTACAGTTTGACCTCTTCGGAGCACTGCGCAAACCTGCGAGCCAACATGTTGCTCATCGTGGCGATAACTCTCCGCTGCCGCTTCATGTCCTCGTCATCTCTCAGCCATCATTCTCAGTATTTGGCATCGGACACTAGAAGTTGACTTGGAATTTTTAATATTATCTATCAATCATCACATCATCAATACTAATAATAAATCTGTAAGTGATGGTCATGGAGTAAGTATGAACCTTACTTTGTTTAATGATGAGATACTGCGTCTGTAGACTCTACGTATGATTCCAAAACTAAATTTACGATTTTTTAAAATCTTTTCTGTATGTATGTTCTTCCATAACTATTAAACCGATCATCCGAACTCGATAAAACTTAGTACAAGCAGATTTGACACATACGGGACACAGGATAGGCTAAATAAAATTCAGTTCCGGTTACGCTAATATGTGGCTCTCACACAAACCGAATTGTTCCGGGCGCCAAAATAAAGGTACGGTAGCGGGATTACTTACTTTCTTCTTTTTAAACACGAATTTCACGCGAGCGAAGCCGCGGGCAAAAGGTAGTACTTTTATATGTACCCAGGACTAAATACAGCTTCATACTTCTCTTCTGTCTTCTACTCTTACCTACCTTCCTACTTATCTTCTGCTGTACTCTTCTACATACCTTCTACTCTTACCCACCCACAATGGCAGATAAGATCAGAAGGAAGGTAAGAAGGCAAGTAAGACTGCCTTCTTACTTACTTTCTGCTCTATCTACCGTCTAATCTTACCTACTCTCCTACCTACCTTCTACTTACCTACCTTCTGATCTTATCTGCCTTCCCACCTACCTTCTACTCTTACCTGTCTTCCTACCTACCTTATGTTCTACTCTTCTACCTACCTTCTACCTTACCCACTCTTCTACCTACCTTCTACCTACCATCCACTCTTCTACCTATTTCTACTCTAACTCTGCTGTTATGAAGTTCTGTTGAGAAATTATGGCATATTCGCTTAGTAGGCATGTCAGTAGCCACCATTCAAAATTTCAGGTTCAGATATGGTTAGGATGAGGTGTTTAAGAGTAATTAATAGACATACACCATACATTTATATTGCATGTATAAATTATGTACTGAAGTTCCCATTCTATCGCATTATTTTCTTTGTACTTTGTATTACACAAATGTCATCCGGAGACGGCACCTCTCCCCTTCCCCCTGAAGCCTCCTCCGCTTCCTTCTCTAGTCAAAGTTGGCTCTTAATATGAACAGTTCGTAACTGAAGGTGTTGAGCCAAGTTGCAGGCTAGCTTTTGCACTTGCAGTGAAGCCGAGCGGCGCCGGCGGCGGGGGCGCTAGGCACGGACTATCGGTGAAGATAAGCTTGTAGTACCTTGTCAAGCTAAACATAATACTGGACGCCTAAATAAACTATCCGTTATGTACGTGAGCGAGCTTTGTGTGACAAAGTTTCTCAAGTTTATCTGTCCGCTTTGTAATCGACCGCAATAAGCGTGTCTCCGTTACAATGCACTTTATCAATAACTTTCTCGGCCTCATTGCCCGACCACGCCCAAGCCAGACAGAAAGCACATTTCAACGCCTATAGATAGATAGAATAGAATATCGTTTATTTTCTTATTTACACAATAACAGAGATAAAACAGTAAGGAGAAAAAGGAAGATCCTATTTCAGTCTTCTTCTACTTCTTAGGGAGCCATCTTCTAACGAATTTTGGCCGCTGATACCATAGTTCTCGAACGTATTAACCACAGATCAGAGAGTGGTATTAACAAACCAAAGAAGTCGTCAATACCATCAAAAAAGGAAAACTTGATTATTTCGGTTCAGCGATTACATTCACATAATGCGGAGCACCTTGTAGGGCCGGTACTTAAAAAGAATAGCCCTACTGCATCTCTCCCCGGGCGTGTCATAAAAGGCCTTAGCCTAAAATAAAAGCGATAGCAAGATGCCGTGCTAAAGGACGACAGCCGCTAGCCACCTCTCACCTTGGCACGGTCCTTCCACCGAGTCATCGTCAGGTGTGTCTTCGGCGTGTACTTTGTGCGTCTGGGTCTACAGCGTATGGTATGTATGTTACATACATATGTATACAACGTGTCCCAAAACTCAACGTCAAGCGGGAACCAGTAGGCCAATTTATGACTACCCAGGGAAAATTAAGAAAAAATCGGAGTAATTTGTTTTTTATGATATGAGCATTTTTTTAAAAACGTTGATAATTGACATTTAGGTACTACTTACGACTACAAATTTGCAAATATAATTGTTCAAATTTTTATATTGGAAGCCTAAATAACTATGCTATTGATAACTATCCCAAATAAAACCAAAATGTCTGTAGTTTTACCAAAAAAAATATTCAGTTAAATTTTTTTCTAAAAAAATTAATGGCTCAGATTTTTTGAAGTGAAAAGTTCTTTAGCGGCGCTTGGTACTTTTTTAGGTGGGTAAAAAATGTATAACTCGCGACATCGCGACAATGTCGCGTCGGCGTCATTTTTAAAATGAAACCTTAAGTCATTGCATTAAGGGTTAAGTTAGAGTGGCACGGGATCTGCCGGCACTCCCGGAGTGCAACTGTTAAGTAGGGTTCGGTAACACGGTTATGTCTGTCCATTCTACTAAGTTCTGCAAAATGAATGTAGGGTTCCGTAACAAATGCATGTCTGTCCGTTCTACTAAATTTTACAATTTTCAACCAAGGTCCTCCGACGGTTATTTTATAATAAAAGTAGGGTTCCGTAACACGTTTGTGTCTGTCCATTCTACTAAGTTCTGCAAAATGAATGTAGGGTTCCGTAACAAATGCATGTCTGTCCGTTCTACAAAATTAAACATTTATTTCAAAATGAATGTAGGGTTCCGTAACAAATGCATCTCTGTCCGTTCTACTAAATTTTACAATTTTCAACCAAGGTCTTCCGACGGTTATTTTATAATAAATGTAGAGTTACGTAACAAATGCATGTCTGTCCGTTCTACAAAATTTTTTTTTTAAGCAATGTTACGGTGTTGTTTTCACTTCTGCCGGCAATCCCGGAGTGCAACTGTGGCTTTTTTTTCTTATTTTTCCCTGGGTAGTCATAAACTGGCCTACTCCCTGGTTCCCGCTTGACTTTGAGTTTTGGGACACGTTGTATTATTATGTAGTTCTTGTACGCTTAGGTTTCTTGAAAAAGGATTTTTCTTGATAAACCCGGTAGAAGTGTCTCATGCAGTTAGTTGACTTCAAATGTTCACAGCGACGAAGTAGGTTGCGGCGGCGGCGTTGATTAATAATCACACACAACCCCTGTGATTAATAATTTGTGTCTGAGAATGAATATTCAAATTACACCGTTTGGCTCCATTTCAAGACAACATCGCGCGAAGTATGCACGGGGTCCGATCTCAAGGTCCGAGGTTCCAATCTGGCCGACGACAAATGAGTTTTTTTCTGACGGAAAAATTTACGTACATTCCTACTGTACACCTGCTGCTACACCGTTCGAAACCTGTGTAAAACTGTAAGTCCCTTCCCGCTTACTAGGTGGTAGTCTCAAATTGTAGCCGACTGGGTTGACTGGACGTAAGATCAAATCAAATCCTGTGTTGTAAAAAAAAATTCACAGATTTCGTGCCTTACACGACTATCGAGCACATTGAAAATGAATCTACGGAATTATTGTCGCTCGGCGACACGAGAAAGTCGGGATAAGGAAAAGGTTAGTTGGGTTCTGATGATGGAGCCGAAAGGAAGCCATAGGAACTCTTAAACTACACACGATAAGCCCATCGTGTTTGGGCTCGTTGGATTTGTCTTCGCAAGTACTCTAGTCATATGTTATTTCCAGGGTCCTGATGATGGAGCCGGAAGGAAGCCATAGGAGCTCCTAACCTATACATGATAAATCCACCATATTTGGGCTCGTTGGATATAGGAATATAGGTTAGGTTAGAAGATGCGTCGCTACGTATCATAGTTATATTCCCAGCATGGCTCGCTCCATTGCTTGCTGGGCAACTTTCAACCTTTGGACAACAGCGATCGTCAGAGTCCACGTTTCACACCCGTAGGTCATGACCGGGAGGACCTACTGTTCATATATACCGGTCTTTACATTTTACTGTAGGTCAGACCTCAGGCACACACAGCTTACTTAATAGTTACTTCCTCAGGGCGAATTTTACTTTCCGAATGCAGCCCAATTCAGTTGAATTCGTCATGGTCAGCTTCCATAAACAAATTGTCTCCACACAGAAAGTCGCCCGCATGCATCTTGCACCCAGTTTAAATTTTATCATAAATTATTGAAATCGAATTAGGCGACTTCTCTTATTTTAAAATGCCGAGAGACAACTTACGTTTGCAGTCCATACAATTTACCAAGCCGAAACCTAATCGATAAGATACCATCCCAATGTGACTCCAGTTGATTGTTGTGTGTAAGTAAAACTATAAGTACCTACCTACATAATTATAATATACCAAATGCGTTTTCATATAAAAAATATAAAAAATAATCAAAGCCTGGCGTAATTTCATCAAGAACCTGCTATTAGCTTCGATCCTCCGTTAAGAGGTCTAAAGGTCCGTGTAATAAATCTGAAATGCTCTCCTGTTTCAGTTCCACGGTATTTCGAAATTATAACTCAAGCCTCGTGAAATTGTTTACAAATAAGTGATACTCGGTAATTACAGCGTGCTATTAACACCGGCAATTTCGCCAACATTACGGTCCAATTACAACGACAAAGGAGCGGTAAGGAACGTATTTTATTTAGCACAGTCGAGCTCGCGCATTGTTTGCGAATGGGGGGCCGGCCGGGCCACGTTCCACTGTCGCGACTTTCTCACCTTGTCACACAACTACACCTACAGAACGCAGAATGCGGAGGAAACTCGCATTAGGACATCCTTGCATTTTCGGAAATTTCATTTTGGCAAATCTGTTTAAAATAGCCCCTAAAAGTAAAAAAAAAACAGGTCAAGTGCGAGAGAGTTGGACTCGCATACAGATGTTTACCGCATGACAAAAAAAAATTTGACAAACACGTTTCTTGTGTGGGGACCTAGCTTTTTAATTTTTGTTACATCCGCCATAATAACAGATATTCTGTGAAAATTTCAACGGGCTAGCTATTACGGTTCCAAAGATACAGCAGACAGACAGACAGACGGCGTAGGCTTGGGAATAGGATTATAGGAATCGATCAATCTGATGGAGCGCGAAGAACATGTCGCGTTTTACAATAATCGTAAAAAATTTAAATACAGCTAATTACTAGAAAACACATTAACCCATCAGAAATTTATGAGATAGGCAGCAAAGATCGTTGCTCACTAATAAAGTTAAAGAATACAATTAATAGGTATGCAACGTCCATTAATCACCCCTAAAACAATGTAAACAGTTTAATACGTGTTGTGAATATTGTATATTATGCTTTCAGTAAGTAGATACTAATATTGCAAAATCAGATAGGTAGCTACGCTACGCTAACAGATTGGGATTATTACACTTAGTAGAGTAGGTAAAGTAATTTTTGTAGTACCGTACTTTACGTAGGCTGCCGCGCTCCGAGAAGTGTGTGGTCAATGAACGAACTTTGCGGCAAGGCTGCTGCGGTCAGAGACTGCCACTTTGCCGTTACTGCGCGTAATGATAATCGTTCACGCGAGTCGCGGGCCAGTTCTGAACCAGGACAAAGACAGATGGTGCTAATGGGATTGTATATGCAGGTCATCCATCAATGATAGAATCAATGTCCCAGCACGCACTTCGTCATTAAATATTTCCATTCAATGTTACAGGTAGGTCAACTAACTGTCGAGCCTTGCCACAGCAAGTACGTCCGGTGGTGCGACGAGGTGCGTCAACCAACACTGCTCGCGGCGAGTCAGGGGGACAGGGAGCTAGAGAGAGGTGGTCATTCAATCATCAATCAATACTAATAATAAATCTGTAAGGGATAGCCATGGAGTAAATTACTTTGTTTTATGAGATACTGCGTTTGTAGACTCTATGTTAATAAATACTAAAGTTGACGATTTTTAGAAATCTTTTCTTTATGTACATATGTATGTTCCTCCATAACTCTTAACCCGATCATCCGAATTCGACGAAACTTTGTACAAGCACATTTAACTATGTGGAACACAAGATAGGCTAAATAAAATTCAGTTAGGCTTACGCTAAGATGGTAATTATGATGGCTCTCATACAAACCGAGTTGTTTCGCGCGCCGAAATAAAGGTACAGTAGCGGGCTCAGATCAGGAAAGATCCTTTCCTGATCTGAGGTAGCGGGCTTACTCACTTTCTTCTTTTCAAATACGAATTTTACGCGAGCGAAGCCACGGGCAAAAGCTAGTACCTAATAAAGTGGAGCTGCATTCACAAGATAATTCGCTCGAACCATCATGACGAATGAACAAACACTTTGAAATTAGGTACCTATTTTAAGTTAGGTACATATTTTAGTCATAAAGTGCTCACACAAAGGATAGAATACAATAGAAAGTTATACATATTTTGTGTTTAAATAATATAATTCAGATTTCTATACACATTTCAATAACTTACAATATATTTGGCAAGTTACAATGAAGTAATAATTGAATAAATAACAAGTGCATTTTTTTTATAATTACAATTAGTCAATTAATACGACCAGTTTAATAGAACATTTCACTTTGTCCTGAAGGTTTAGTTGAGTGAACTTCAAACCATAATTTTCAAAAATACATTACATTCTTAATTATTCTACTAACAATCGATTTCGTAAATTATATATCAGTAAATATTATGTTGAAACGAACAAAATAATAGCATGTAGGCCCAAATTACCTTCCTATACCAAACATTAAACAAAACCTCTGAAGAAAACACATGCCGTATGTTATGTACCTCCTACTGAAATCTGAAAGCTCGTAGACCTTAAAAGTAATACTATCCCTATCCAATTCCTGTACAAATCATCAATCAATACTAATAATAAATCTGTAAGGGATGGTCATGGAGTAAGTTATGTACTCTGTTTTATGAGATACTGCGTTTGTAGACTCTACTCTATGTGTGATACTAAAACTAAATTAACGATTTTTACAAATCTTTTCTGTTTGTATGTATGTTCCCACATAATTCTTAAACCGATCATCCGAATTAGATGAAACTTAGTACAAACTGATTTAACTATACGTGACACAGGATAGGCTAAATAAAATTCAGTTCCGGTTACGCTAACATGTGGCTCTGATACAGACCGAATTGTTCCTCACGCCAAAATAAAAGTACCTACTCTACAAAAATCTCTCTCCCCTAAGAGGTACGTAAGTAGGTACCACCACCGGTACCACGTAGGTACGGATAACTATTAAAAAAATTATTAAATCTTCGTAATATTTGGCGAGATAATAAAGTAGGCGCTGTTGGGTTTTGCTTCACTAAATATTGTTTTTGAAGTGAAAACTTCTTTAGCGGCGCTTGGCACTTTTTAGGTGGGTAAAAAATGTTAAACTCGCGTCAGATCTCGAAAAGCGACAGATTTATTTTTATTATTTAAAATGTAACCATAAGTCATTGCATTAAGGGTTTAGTTACGAGTGGCTCGGGATCAATTCTGTTCGTGTCTCAGTGACAGTAAAGCCGAAAGCGAATCAAGGGAATCCGATATTCGTTTGGTCGTTTATGTGATTTCGTGGCTCAATGGTATGAGTGTAGGATTTGTATTTTTTGACCATGGGTTCGAATCCCAAAATTTTTTTTTCTTTTGGTTTCTTTTTTAAGCAATGTTACGGTGTTTAAATTTTTTTAGGGTGTTTAGTTTTTTTTATAATCACCTAAGAATTATTTTCGGAAATACAAAAAGTTTTCACTTCTGCCGGCACTCCCGGAGTGCAACTGAAGCTTTTTTTTAATGTAAACCAACATGGGTGGCTGTACGTAAATACTCGTATCATGTATTTTCATTTTATTTTATTTTATTTTTTATTTTTATTATGCTGTGCACCTGTCGGCCCCTCGAAATGTGTGCTCCTACAGGAAAACTTTTAGAAAAATAAGATATAAAGGAAGAAATTTTAACTTATGATGACCGCTGCCTATTTCTTAGTCGCCCCATACCTAATCTAGCCAGTACAGTACCCTTATCACGAGATTTAAAACCTACACCGCGTACTACGCGCTACGCCGTGTTCTCCGCATCATTTTATATGAAGAAACGAAGTTCGCAAATCTATCACTAGAGGCGCTGCTCCGTTTATCCATACAAAATAATGCGGAGAACACGGCCGGCGGCGTAGCGTAGTACGCGGTGTAGGTTAAATCTCGTATAATGGTACATCTCATCAGATAGTTTCATTATATTTTTTAGACATTTTATCTCGGAGGCTTTCCCGTTACAGCTCCAAGAAGTTTTGATTACATAGGTATTTTTTTATTTATGTTTTCGTTCGAAATCAGATTCAGAATCACCCGAAATCAGTTTTTTACTAGTAAAAGTATACGGATTTTTGCAACTTTATCAATAAATGATTGTTGTAATGATACATAAGTAAGATATCAAATATATTTGACATGTTTATTTCAAATTCGGATATTTACGTTGCGTTTAGGGAGAACGGGTTCGTGCTAATAAAAGGCGTTGTTTCTGATGCTCTTAGATATTTCGCGTATTTACTAGTAAAAACGGGTTCTTACTGATTTCGGGTGTTTATGGTAGGTAACATAAATATGTATAATGCTTGCAGCGGCACTTAGCACTGGCGCGCCAATGAGCCGACATACATAGCAGAGGTCAATGAGGACGACGGGGCGCGATGGTGAGCCACAGGTCTTCGTGTAGTGTGGAGCTGAAGGCGCCGTGCGCGAGCGCCAGGGAGCGCGGCGTGCGCGTGGTCGGAGATACCGCGTGCGTGCGCAGAACCGCGCCCACGCATGCGCACAGCCAGCGCCGCGCCACGCGCTCCCCTGCAACAAACAACATACAACATACACTGCCAGAGCGCCACTCCGTTGGTCGGTGCGAGTTTTGTTGTGACAGAACGCAAACCCCATGGTTGGCCGTTGCTGTGCTGTGGCAGAGCACAGAATGTTTGCTTAGAAGCAAACAACTGTGGCTGTCTTGCCGCTCTTCAGTACCTACGTCATTCTCGGCCTTACGCCTTAATTGCCTTTTACGGCATGCACGGGGAGAAATGCAGTGGGCCTAATTCTTTTAAAGACCGGGCCACACACGTTCCTCTTCGCGATTTGACCGAGGATTTGACTAAGTGCTTCGAGGAAAAAAATTACTACAATATTAAGGTCGAAGAAGAAAGCCAGATAATAAGATTTCCAAGTTCAAACCAAGGAAAGTTTTCTACTAAATGTGCCCACTATTTTATTTTTAGCCTGAGAGTAACGCCCTAAATTGATGATTCAAAAATATTTTCTAGCTTTTAGTACCTATATTGTAGTGTGCCGTATTATAATGAGTAAATGAGTAAAATTAGAGATGGTAGGTGATATATAGCACATGCGTGTTTAGGTAGTGGCAAACATTTTTGTTCAGTAGTGAACATTGAAAAAAATACAAAGTAAGTACTGCTTGACATACTCCAGCCATACTCAAAGTATGTTCCGCGGAGCCCTACCCTAAGGCTCCGCGGCGCCTTTGTGGGGGCTCCACGAGAATAAGAGAAAAAAAAATCAAAAATACACCTCTCTCTGGCTCGATTCAACTCGGCTGCGCAGGCGAACTCAACTCAACTCTCTTTTATCAAACCTGATATCAACCAATTGATGAAAAATAAGAAACAGTTTCATACCTCCCATTTGATAGGTATTGAATTATTGTTTTTCTCTTTTATTATAATATTATGTAAGTAACTGTTACATATTAATAATAAAGAATGCACAAAAACGATTCTTTGTTAATTTTAGGGCTCCGTCAAAAATTACGCTTTCCAAAAGGGTTCCGTCATCAAAAAAGTTTGAGAACCGCTGACATACACAATACTCATTTGAGCAGAAATAGGCAGCCAATAGGCAAAGCACTACCTGCAGCATCACAGTTTTACGTTAGAAAGTTGAAAATGATCAGTGTTGTTTTGTTGTGGGGACTATACCTACTACCTACAGTGCGAAATTTCATGAGAATCGGTCGGTTAGGTAGAATTTGTTGCAAAATTGATCACAAGATTTCAAACAATAGATATACGGATTGTGAAGCTTAATAAAAAGGGTTCAAATAACAAAATTGTGCTGAAGAATCATGGTTGATGTGTATGTAGGTACGTACCTATGTAAACACTAGACGCGAGCGTTACGCGTCGCGTAACGGTTTTTATATGTAAACGTATACCAAAATGACGTATACACATAAAAACCATGTTTACAATTTTCACGTTTTCATGGTGCGGTAGTATAACTTCATTTTTTTTTTGACGTGAATTTGATGAAACGTCTTTGGGCTCAACCGCCTTCAAATACCTAAAGCATTTTCATTTTGTCATTCCATCCCTTCTGGCCCAAAACAGCCCTTCCAGTTGACACGTTTTGAAAAATGCGAAAACACGCATATGTACTTCACAAACACCTCTCGCGCTTTAGTCATTAAAGCTGCATAATCGACAACTCTAATGAACTGCTAATGAACAGACAAAGGTTTTAACTTTATTCGATACTTCAAACAAAACCTTGTATGACGCTTAGGTGGGGCATTATGGGCTACCAAATTTGAAAATGTTTCTTACGAAAAAATGGTTTCAAACTGCTCAAACATAAAATTCACGAACTAAGTTTGACGGCTGTACATGCACGCACACTCCCTCGATTTTTTAAAATGCAATCAAACGCATTTTATGAAGCAGTGTTATGGTTTTTTTATAATATCGGTAGACATCCATAGTTCGATTTTACATGGCTTTATCATATCCGGTAGGTGACGCCCCCCATTGTAATACACTGGGTAAACCTCGTTGTCAGCCTCCGGTAGCTCAGTGGTGCGGTCGGTCGACTGTTGTTAAGCAACCCTGAGCGCGGTCAGTACTTGGATGGGTGACCGCTTGACCGTTGGAGGCTAAACGTGGTTCGGATTCCACGTAAAACTGTAGGTCCCTCTTCCTTCCCTTCTTTCCTTAGTAGGTGGTAGGGTTTATCCCGTCCGGGTTGATACCACCGCACTGAATGGAACGTCAACGGCTATGTAAATAGTTCGTGTTTTCCGTCCAGTTCAGTGTAGCCGATATTAAATGAAGGAAAGCACTGGCGTGGCACCTAGTTCACCCGGTGTTATGGGCTGAAATCACGGAGGTTGTAGTTGATGTAGCCAACCGTGTCAGTTACCATAAAAAAACACGAATTCTGGCGTTTTCTTTTTATAATTTAGCAATATTTCTGAAAACATCAACAAAACACTAGGATAAATCGACTTACCTATACAACACCTCGGGCCAGCACCGAACGGTAGATACGTGTAAGGATGCCTCTTCTCCGCTTCTTCGGAATTGAATCTGCTGGGGTCAAATCTTTCAGGATGTTTGTAATAAGCCGCATCCTTGTGAATAGCCGCCACCGGAATGACGACCGTGACTCCCTTATCGATCACGATGGTTGTGTTCGGTATCTTGTATGAGGAGACGCAAACCCTGTGTAGCAGGCTGTAGGAAGGGTAGAGTCGTAGCACCTCGTCTACCACACCGCCGAGGATGTTCCCTTCGTGCAAGCGATCTTCAGGCAGGCGGTCCACTTCGCACTGCACGCTCGCCAGCACGGCGGGCTCCTTCGCCAGCTCGTACAGCGCGGCTGCCACCACAGTCGAGCACGGCACGAGCCCCTCGCCGATCAGTGAGATAATCTGCGACGCCACCATGTCCTCGTCGAACTCCTTCGTCCTCTGCTGCTGCTTCCTGCGCTTGCCCTCCGGAGTCAGGTCTATGGGCCCTCCCTCCTTCTGCTTGTGAAGGAACTGTAGAAACGTGCCGTCGACTAGGTTTTGGGTCATTCGTGAAATCGTCTTCTTCAAGGATTGCACCTGATTATTTTCGAGCCTAGACATGTTAAACATGACGTACAAGGAAGGAAATATTGACATAATATAATTTTTTATTCTCGCCGCGAAGGAGTTCCTCCGCAACCGCTCCGTGATCTGCGAGAGTAATTTCCGATCAGCGGGCGTAAGTGTTCCGTTCTCGAAGAGGCACTCGCACACGAAGAGTGCGGTCAGATCACTCGCCAGCTCTCGAACGTTGCACTCCTTCGGAGTGGTAGGTAACGACCGTTGAATCAGCCCGCTAGCCTTCCCGATCGCTCTACTTATAGCCGCTTCCGACTCGAAGAAGATTTGCAGTCTGGCCCTTAATGCGCTCCATAATTCGTTTTCAGCGAAAAACAAGTTGTTCTTCAATGAATAGTCTGCGCTCCTATCGAGACTTAGCCCTCGGTTTCGGAAATTATCAAAATCATTTGTGAGAATCTGCTTGATTATTTCGGGATCGCGCACTATCAGCTCGGGGATCCTGCTCTTGATGTAACCTACGTACTTGTCCTTAGGGTACTTGGAGTAAAGATGGTTGGCGACGTCCACGGATCCGGACACTCCGAGTACTCGCTCGTAGTCGCTTCCAAACGCCGGCACCGGAGTCTTGTACGGTATGAATCTCACGTACCAGTAACTGAAGAATTTGGTTAGATAGTCTAACGAGAGGGCCACTATTAAAATTATAAGAACTCCGGCGTTGAGCGCGACGCTCTCGAAAATCATCTTGCGGCAGAGATAGCGCGTCGACTGCGGAGCGGAGTGCGCGTGCGCGTGCGGTGCGCGGTGCAGGCGGATGAACCGAAGCGACCGAGCGCGCGCGAGTGAAAGAACCTGTTCGATTCTAGTAAATAGCAGCCACAAGGAGGTGGGAAGGTATAGGCTCGTAGTTATGTGTCGTCGTACTCACGATACGAATAACGGTACAACTGGTGGGCTCGTTATGTGAGATGAAAGTTTGTTAAAGCAAGTTCCATTGAACTTTTAAAATTTTACAATTTTTAAGAAACCTCTCTTATAATATAACAGTAACCTCATTTTCTACTTCTCGGCACCGTTGGCATTCGAACCAATATTCACTTGAAAATTTTAATTCAGTCGAAGCCATTCTATAAAATAAAAAAATATATTTGGCTCATTAATAGGTTGAATCAATCAAATCAGGGCTAAATTGTTTATTGTTTATTGCATAATTTCATCCATAGGTGGTAGGTAACCTAGGTAGGTACGTAGGTAGGTAACCTACGCTTGGACATGTCGAAAATTCTGCCAGTTCTAAATTCAATGCGAAAAAGAACTGACAAACAAACTTCGCAAGTCACAATGTTTTAAGTATTAAGTATATTAAAGTAATTTACAATAATGAACCCATACTACCGCTCACAAGAACATTAATATTTACAGTATAAACATGAATACTCCAGAATCTGACCACTCCGCCTATTTACATTATCTATATCTGGTGTTTAGTGCAATCGTCAATTTTGATACTTCATATATCATATATACATATTACGTTTATTACAAAGAAATGTAATATAATAAGTCTATTAAAAATCAAATGATACAAAGTGTATCCAATCGTCAAAGTTTGTTAGTGGGAAAAACAGTAGTCAGACTCTTAGATAAAATTACGGTCAGTTAACGCATCCATAACAGTGTAATAAATAAATAACGTTTTTCAATTAACATTAGTTTAATCCGTCGTTTAAAATTATTATCATCTAATTGTTTTATGTTAGAAGACAGTTTATTATAAAATCTAACACTATTACAAATAAAGCTTTTTGAGGTTTTAGATAATCTAATGTCTTATTAATTGTACATGCATTATTCTTACACCGCGTATCATATAGGATTGTCGGAATTAAGAGAGGAATCATGAATCTCTCAAAATTCGTAATTGTCTAAGATACATTTTTTAAATTTACTTTCTAATAATAATAAAAAAACTGTAACTGTAGAACCTTGTCAAACGCGCGTTGGTTCACCAAAAAGGGGAATTGACTTTGATTTTTTTTATGGAAACTGACACGTTGGCTACATCACCTACAACATCTGTGATGTCAGTCCATAACACCGGGTGAACTAGGTGCCATGTCAGTGCTTCCCTTCATTTCATGTCGGCTACACTGAAATGGACGAAAAACACGAACTACGAGTATTTACATAGCCGTTTCGACTGACGCTTCATTCAGTGCGGTGGTATCAACCCGGGCGGGATAAACCCTACCACCTAGTAAGATAAGAATGGAAGGGACCTACAGTTTTACGTGGAATCCGAACCACGATCAGCCTCCAACGGTCGAGCGGTCACCCATCCAAGTACTGACCGCGGTCAGGGTTGGTTAACAACAGTCGACCGACCGCACCACTGATAGCTACCGAGGCTGACAAAATAGAGGATAGATATGGCAAAGTTCGACCTACACTACAGGATCCAATTGTACAAAACATATGTTGAGAATGAGATACGGCCATAAAGCTTTATTGCCCAACAGTAGAGCAGGCTTTGATACTACTATTAGTATCATTTATTTCTTTATAAAATTAGAAAGTCTCTGCCACGTTTATGGTTGGTGCCTACCATAAAATTTTCTAAACTGGCCCACTGCAGTTCTATTTCTCTTCTCTACCGGCTACCGTCATAAATTATTATTAGCATCAAGTTAGCATAGAATGTACTGAATGAATCATTGAATGAATGAATGGGTTTTTGGGCAGGTATGGTATTGCAGATCTACGGAACTCTCCGTGCGTGAGTAAAACTCACAATTGACCGATTTTTTCAAGTAATCTGGTGATTGAATCAGAGGATCCAAAGCACATGCTCTGACCAGCCAATATCACCTCCGAGAAGGTAGATGCCATACCGAAAACTTTGGATTTTTGTATACTGGACTAGAGGGAGCACAGCCGAGACTGCTATGAGGCCACCCTATAGGTATCCTATGTATATTTCAGGTGTAATCGAAAGCGGTGTAATACTTTTTTTTTATTGACAGCCAGCACTGGTGTTTGTGTCCAAAACTTGGACGGAAGATCAGACACAGTCAATAACACTACTCTGCGCGACATCACGTTTATAGAGGTACAATGCCGGCTATAAGTCGGACAAAAAGGTTGCCATCTTATTTATCAATACGCCTTTTGAAGATGTCATTTGAAGTACTGCAGCAATTTTTATTGAATATAATCAGGCACTTATGGCAACTCCAGAGAGGCAAACAAAGAGTACTTACGTAAAAAATGTAGAATTAGAAATTAAAGAAATATATAAAGGAAATAATTTATTATATAAAAATCAAAGCAGTCTCAATAACTTTCTGAAATGTTGATTCTCTAATTTTAAATAATTTAATTAAAATTCTTTAAAAATGATTGATTGAATGATTTCTGTCCAAATGACAATAATTATTTTATTCAAATATATATTTCATATAAAACATTCATGAATTAAAAACTATTAAAATAAAAAGTTCGAAATTTTATATTTACTGTTAATTCATTCTTATTTTCACATGCCTTCTAAGTAAAGTAAACTGGGTCAGCTCTACATAATATAAAACACTAGTAGAAGTATCGCGATGCCGCGTTGTGCTGACCACAGGTAAGCCTACTCCCATGCTTCCTTATTTCCGCCCGTATCAATCGTCATTATTACTGTCACGGAAACCATTAAGTAGTAAAAAAAAATATATTGCATAAGTAGGTACTTACTTGGCACGTTTTTTAACATTCAAAGAAAAAACTATAAACTACTTAATAAAAAAATGCCTGTAAACTAGGGAATGCAATCTCGCAGCTTACGAGATCTCGCGAGATTGGGTAATTTCACTGAAAATTAATGCCAATGTTAGTAATTAGTAATTACCTTTACATTTACTTTTACATTTACCTTTACATTTACCAGCATTCGGATTAGAATTTAATGTAGCATCAATCATTTTTATTTCGTAGTAAGTATAAGTAGTAAGTAAAATTATAATTTTAAAAAACTAAAATTAAACTTCTTAACAAAAAATTATTCAAATTAGTTAATTAACATTTAAACAAGTATTTATTCAGTAATCAAACTTAAGTAGGTACCTACTTTAAGTTTGTCAGTCAGACGAATCTCTTGACGTTCTGTGTTTCATAAGGAAGAAGTTATTTTTGAAAATAGCTTCTCAAAAAATACAGCTGTCAAGGGTTTCATCTGACAGATGGCTCCTAATTTTGCAGGCCAAGAAGCGGCCGAAAATGCCCGCTCTGCTTCTACACTCGTAGGTACCACAGATAATCTCGAAATCTCGCAAGATCTGGTACGAAATTTGTACGACATTCAATCTCACAAAATATGGACGAGCTCTCGTGAGAACGAGATTGCATTCCTTACTATAAACATACAACAAAATCGTAATCCTACTAATTGTTAACTAGGTAATAAGTCTTTCATGCTAGTGTGGCATCAGTTTGACACACTCGTACGTGAGGTTATAGTTGGCGCTACTGATGTAAGAGATCAAAGTTTTTGTGTGAAAATGTTGCCAATACCCACTCTTATTACCTGGTTATATTTAAATCTCTTTGGCTTTTACGTATATCCTTTCACATAACAGATTTAATCTCATTTTATATTTATATTTGATCTAATTTTATCTGTTTATGCATTTTATGAAGCAATTTACAGAATATAATAACAATCATTTTATGAATAGGGACAGTACTCATTCGGGGGTAATTATGAAACATGACATGATCTATCATTAATAACACAACATTACTTAAATTGCACAACTGATTTCATATTGAGGCATTACATTCAAACAATCACGCAGCTATATAAACAAAGAATGAACTGCACCCAATGTTGAATTATATTTTGCTAATGGACAATCAACCTGATATAATGTGTTAATTCAACAGCTAAATTGCTAGGTACAGATAGCGGGACCCATCTTGGTGGGTCGCTGTCGCAGCGGCGGATCACGCAAACGGCTGTGCACAAACCAAAACTAGGTAGGATTGGGGGTAAAGTATGAGGCGCAAGGGGGACGGACTACCCCGTCAGTCTTACCGCAGCTTGCGCACCTTCCCCGCGTCGCAGTCATTTTAATATCTCTCTTGCGCCCGCTCTCTGCTCATATTGCGTCTCCCTCGCACAGCGCACGTGAAGTGTTCTCCCTCGCACCAGAGCTGCGCTTCGTGCGCACGAAGCGCAGCTCTGCCTCGCACCCGTACTCGTATAGTGTATCCTTCGTACAGACGTACATGCGCGTGGCGATCCGCCGCTGCGGCGACGACCCGCCAGATCGATCCCGCTATTTGTATGTACCTACCTACTACTAATGGGCACTTTCGCATCAAGCGGTGGCCATAGTAAAAAAACATATTATTGTCACCTCTTGGGGGTGACATTATGTATGTATTTATGCATGTAAACATACAAATTAAAATTATAATATTAATATATGCAACACTGCCCGACACCATGTCAAGCAGCTGTCACGGCACACAGTTTTCATATATTTTCGTACATTTTCGTCTCATGCCTGATTTTTCCAGGATGGGGCAAGCAACACAGTAAATTATTATAGATTATTGCAGATTACTTTGTTACAATTATTGATCAGATTTCTAATGTTTTGATTGAACTGTGTGGGCATGTAAAATGTAAACGATTCATTTTAAGTAAGAGATAGTGGTCTTAGTGGATAGCTAAAATTTTTTTTTTCCTATGCCTGGCAAGTGCCCTTCATGCACACTTAATAAATTACGGAGTGGCATCAATGAAGCGAAATTCCACTTTTTGTAATGACAATAGATTGTCTATGGAAGTCATAAATAGTAGTAAGGTGGAAGGCCATGTTGCTGACGACGACGACATACTCGGCAAATCCAAACATGGAGTAAACTGAAACAAACAAGCCAAATGATGCCTCAAGATGATAATACTGCTTTTCAGAGTTTTTATGTATGTATGTATATTGTTTATTGAACACCAATAATTAATACAAATTAGGCACAACAGGCGAGCTTAATGCCGCGAGGCATTCTATTCTAACTAACCTTTGGGATGTGGGAGAAGCACATGCAGGTGAACAAGAATAGTTTGTGGCAATGTGTTAGACTGTAAAGAAATATGTATGATAAAAAACTACATACGAATACTACATAAATACTTCAATATAAACTTATCATTAATCAGTGGTACTGTTGTGCAACACAATCAACTGAATGACAAGAGAGAAAGAGAAGGGGAGTAAAGATATTATGTACCTATGTAATATAAATGTATTTACTGCGCTAAGGAAAGGAGAAGTTTGTTTAAATTTAGCTTAAATACATTCATAGACGTAGAGGAGCGTAAATGCACGGGCAGATTATTCCAGAGGCGAGCGGTTTTTACTGTGAAAGAGTCCATGTAGAACGAGCTTGAGAGAGCCGGTATTGAGCCGGACCGTGAGAAGAAAGAAATTCAAACCGTTCAATCAAATATTTGGGAGCAGCAGGATTAAGCCTGCGGAAGAGAAGAGAGAGGGTGTGAGAGTTCCTGCGACTACGAACATCGAACCACTGAAGGCGAGCTTGATATTCAGATATATCCGAAAATCAAGTGAATGAACAAGTTGAGAATATGGTCGAGTTTGTTGAGGAAATTCTCATTTATGTCCAGAAAGCACACATCGGCATAATCTAGAATTGGCAATAAGAGAGATTGAGCGAGCGTAATTTTTGTGCCAGTGGGAATGAAGTTTTGCAAACTTGAGAGAGTGCATACTCCCGAAGACCTTTCGACTTAACTCATTAAACTGCACACTCCATGTAAGAGATTCATCGATCCTATGCCCTAAATTTTTAACGCACTTGCTGTAGGGGATACAGAGTTATCTCTCCAATTCAACAGTTAATTCAATGTTCTATGCCATCTATCTACCATTTTTCAAGCAGAAAATACATTAAATTTCAGTTACAGATGCATTAATAGACTAAATAAAAAGAATTTCAAAATTGTATAAAAAATATATCTGTATTCCTTATAACAAACCCTTTTAATTCATACGTCACACGATGCATTTAAAAAAATTGTTTTTCATTTTAATTTGTCTCCTAAAAATGACCCACAAAATCTAAATCCATTCATTTGCACTATAAATCACAAGCATCATCAAACCTTATACAGATTATGTACCAAATTTCAACTTTTTTTGTCCAGTAGATTTGGAGGAAATAAGCTGTGACAGACGGACAGACATACAGACAGACACAAGAGTGATCTTGTAAGGATAAGGGTTCCGTTTTTTCCTCTTTTGAGGTACAGAACCCCAGTATGGAAATGTTGGGTTTGTGAGCACACATGATGACCCAAGAGCAAAGTGACACTCACGCATCGCTCTACCACCAGTACGGAACAGGGACGCGGCCGACTATGCATTGAAATACAAGCTCTTTAAATATTGACTGCAAAAAAAAAATACTGACTGCGCCCAGCGGGTCTACCGGCGTTAAATCATTCGCTAACTACTCGCATATTTCAACCAATAGCCGGGCCGGATGCCTCACCGAACGCCTTCTGATTGGTTGAGTGAGATCGTTTCTCACACTCACATCGGCGAGTGAGTAACGCCGGTATAGGGGCAGGTGTGCTTAACAACAGTCGACCGACCGCACCACTGAGCTACCGAGGCTGACAAATATAGTTCCCACCAGTGATGTGATGTGAAACATTAGGTAACTGCCATTACCTAGAAAAATAGAGTCCTAGAGAAAGAACTGTTTACAAAATTTATTTTTTAAGCATATTCAATTATTCCCGTGGCGGTAAGCAAATCCGGTCCAACTGGGATATCCTGTATACTTCAGTTCATATTGTGGGTTTCTCTACTTCTAATAAGTGTTGAATAATGCAAACAATTATTTTTTAATTGACAAAACATTATCTCACCGTAGGGTTCACAGTAATTGTTGTGCCTTAGAAAGAAGTAAGCAGCGCAAGCAAATGATATGGTGTTAATGGTGAAGCACCTCCACTTGAGTATTAACGAGCGTGTCTCGCTCACTGATACGACGCTCCTTTTTCTGCACTTGCTCAACAGAATGCACACAAATAGCATGTAGAACAGAGATGTTCCTATGAAGGTCTTGAAGCATATTTCGTGGTACTCTGCAAAAAAACAACATGCTCACATCAAAATTAAATCAAACCAGTTGGCTCAGGTCCCAAACACACACAACATTCAGTATACAGTATATATATAGTATACAGTATCCAGTATCGACTGGAGAGCGTCTCGGTATCAGTGGGTGCCCTCTCCGCTCGCTGCGACGCGTTGGAGGTGCGACACGAGGCGACAACGGCGGACCTGCAACGCGAGCTCGCGACCGTGCAGCGGCGACTCGACGAGGCTGATCAACATGCGCGCCAGTGTAATGTAGAAGTCCAGAATGTTCCTGATCGGCGCGGCGAGAACCTTGTTAATATTGTGGAGGAAATCTGCCGTGCAGTCGGAGCGCCGATACAAGGCACCGACATTATCTCAGTGCACAGAGTACCTCACATGAGTGATGCTAGTGCGAATGGGCGACCGAAAAACATTGTTGTGAAGTTGCGTAGCCGCATACTTCGCGACAACATGGTTGCCTTTTCGCGCAAGTCGCGTGTAGACACGGCGAAACTCGAAATGTCAGGCCCGACCAGGCGAATTTATATCAACGAGCACTTAACACTTAAAAATAAACTGTTGTTTCGTAAGGTTAGAGAGAAGTGTGCGGCCCGTAAATATAAGTTCGCCTGGGTCAGTAACGGATCGATTCTGGTCCTCAAGGAACCGCTGTCAGCCGTGTTACTCATCAAATCAGACGAAGACATCAAAAAAATTACCTAAACAGATATTCTCTTTCCTATATAATTCTGTGTTATTTTTCCGTCTCACGTACATATTTTACTTTCAACATTGCAAAGCCTATAGCTGCCCATTACTACACGGATATACTCATACTATCAATAATGTAAGTTCGTTCATAGTCACTTGGTCAGCGTCGACCATAATTACTAAATTTCTTCTTTACACTTATATTTCTTCTGACTCTGAACAATGCAATGTAACGATGTACCATACTCTGTGTCACACAATCATCTATTATTCATTATTACTGACGATCTGTATTCCTAAATCCATAACACATGTTTTATTTGATCAAACTTCTAGCGATCCAGCAGAGATCTGCAATATATTTTCGTCTTATTTTAGTTCGGTCTACGAACCGACATCTCTGAGTCGCAATGTGTGGGCGCCTCCGCCAGGTATGTCACCTCACTGTGTCCTTATTGATGATCTGCATATTACCTCTGACGCTATAATCAAGCAATTAAAATGCCTGGATTTAAAGAAGGGGGCTGGGCCTGATCTGATAGAACCACTTTTTCTTGTGCGTACAGTTGATTCAATCTCGTGCCCCCTTTACATAATTTATAATAAGTGTCTAAGGAGTGGGATCTTCCCTGATATATGGAAAACCGCTAATATAACACCGGTACATAAAAGTGGATCGAAAGCGGATGTTGAAAATTACCGCCCCATATCCATCTTACCAACCTTATCAAAGGTCTTTGAGAAGCTTGTACATGGTGCTATCTATCCTCTTCTTCATAACATCATTATCCCTCAGCAACATGGCTTTGTTCTAAAACGTTCCACTACTAGTAATCTCTTAGTCTTTTCAAATTTTCTGTTCAATTGCTTGGATAAGGGAGGCCAAGTCGACGCTGTGTACACCGACTTTAAGAAGGCCTTTGATAAGGTTGACCACGTAATGCTACTCCAGAAAATTGCCTTTAACGGTATCAGAGGTAATCTGCTGAGACGGTTCACATCATATATAGTGAACAGAAGGCAGCGTATAGTCGTGAATGGGTACGAATCGGATACGGTGACGGTGACGTCGGGTGTTCCACAGGGTTCCATCTTGGGACCTCTGTTATTTATTTTGTTTTTGAATGATGTCCACGAGTGTTTTAAAAACTGTCATTTCCTTGTTTATGCTGACGATATAAAAATATACAAAAAAATCAATACTGTTGTTGACTGTCTCGATCTCCAGAAAGATCTCGATCGATTCTACGAATATACTTTGAATAACAAACTATTTCTTAGCCTTCCGAAATGTAAGAATATCACATTTACTAAACGTATAGTTCCTGTCAATTTTACTTATTCCATTGGTGGTGTTGTTTTACAGAGTGTTGTATCTATACGTGATCTTGGAGTAACCCTGGACTCAAAACTTCATCTTGATTCACATATATCCAATATTGTTAAGAAAGCTTATCAAATGTTAGGCTTTGTCTTGAGGTCCTCGGTTTACTTTAAAAAAGTTTCCACTTATAGATATTTATACATGACCTTAATAAGATCACAAGTCGAATACGCTGCACCTATTTGGAATCCATTCTACGATAAATACACACATGCCATTGAGATGATACAACGGAAATTCTTATACATAATGCATCGTCGATGTGGTGGTGGCTCGCACTTACCTTATGTTGACCTACTTCGTAAATATAATTTAATAAGCCTTGGTGATCGTAGAAATGTTCTCTCAGCTACGTGCCTCTATAAAATTTGTAATAATTATGTGGACTGCCCCGACTTGCTGTCGTTGATCCGGTATCATGTCCCTCGTCCATCCACAAGAACTAGTACCATATTTCACCTTGATCTCTGTCGTACTAATGCGGGAGTTCGTGCGCCTGTGCGTAAAATGTGTAACTTTTTCAACAGGATATCTGTCAATATAGACATTCACTACCTGAGTCCATTCGCCTTCAAAACACGAGTCGCTTCTACACTCTCTAATAAATAACAAACAGTGAGCTACTACTGTGTATTGGGCTATTGCTGTGTGTGCACTATTTGTTGTACATATATACATGTAAATATATATATATATATAATTCTGGTATGTCACTTTCTGTTACTTTGTTAAGGTTCGTCTTCTCCCTGTATTTGATTATTATTTAAGTTATGTGTCGTATTTCCTCTGTATTTCATCTTCATTAAATGTACTGTTTGCCACGTTATATATCTATAAGTATAATAGGTGCCTAACGATGCTGGAGGCAAACTTAATTATTGTTTGTATATTTCTGTATTTTCTTGTTTGTTTGTTTCTGTTTGTTTTGGCCAAATAAATAAAATAAAATAAAATATATAACCTGCTGCTTCACCGTTCGGAACCCGTGTAAAATTGTAGGTCCCTTCCCTTGCCCCTTACTAGGTGGTAGGCTCAAATTGTAGCCGACTAGGTTGGTACCACCGTACTGGATGTAAGATGGCCGCATATAGCAGCCTCGGTTGTGTTCACCTGTAGTCCAGTATAGCCAGCAATCCAGGAAAGTCTCCGGTATGGCACCTACCTTCTCGGAGGTGATATTGAACGGTCGAAGCGTGTGCTTTGGCCCCTCCGACTCAGCCACCCATACCGGAATACATAAAAAAAAAGATAAAAAACCAAAAAGAAACAATTTATGTGATAAAAAAACAATTAAAAATTCAAAATGAATAAAAAAATAAAAAACTAATAAATCATCAAACTCAGATACATAAAATTTTCATTATTGGAGGTTTTTATCCATTCGAGTTTGTGTGAAATCGAAACCAAACATACATATTAACTGCACTTAATTTGTGAAGTACAATTATTTCAACTCACGTTAGGGGACATCCATTAATCACGTGAGCATTTTTTTTATTTTTTGACCCCCTCATCCTTGGTGAGATTTCGTGAGATTTATAGGACCCCAAAAATCTCGCGTGAGATTTCCTCTATGTGTAAGTTTTGTCAAAATCTGCATATTTAAAGTATATAGGTACAGACTTTAAAATGCAAAATTCAAGTAATTAAATATCAACTGAATGATCTGAGATAATGGAAGTGGCAAGAAAATGACGCAGTGTTTCAGGTGCACTTAGAATACTTTATTCACGCCATGGGCATTCATTAGCCTCTTCAATCGTTATGATAGGACACAAGATGTCCATATCCATTGAAGCAATAGTGTCTCTTGGGAAGTCTACGTCCTCCTCATCCAGCCACTCTAGCCTGTCGTCGATGGCGCACAGTAGCTCCTGAACCCGTACCTGAGCCGTACTGTAGAACTTTTTTGTTTATTGTTTATTGTTTATTCAGCATCTATTGGCAGTACACTGCACTCAGATTTGTCATATTTACATTGTAACATTCCGCCAGTTCGATTATCACAGCGAAGAAGAACTGACAAGAAACTTCACTGGAATTTTTTTCAATGTCCACTTCGTCTATACAAAAATGTTTGCCACTGCCTAGACACGCATGTGCTGATTTGTGACATGAAGCAATTCATGACAAAGTGAAAACATTTTTACTATGAAATTGTATGGACTACTGGTTTCTGTCACAAACCACCACATGTCGTTATCGCATAACTAATTAATTACATTCATATCACATCATTAATTATATTTATTTATCATGTGATTCTGACAACTTCTGAAGTATATAGGTATTATGTAAAAAGTCCGGTGTATAGTGCCATCGTCAAATTTGATAAGAAATTTTATCAAGTCATTATTTGATTTTGTTAGTAAGCAAGTAACATACTACAATGTAGTATAAAATGTCGAGGGTAAAAAAAAAATTGATACACAAGTACCCATTGTCTTAGAGTTAGTAGAGAACATTACGTTATGTCATACTTTTGTACTTAATTTATTATGTGTCAGAATCACAAAATTCGTCAGTTAAGACATCTATGCTGTAATAGCTTTTTTTAAAAAAAATCACCTAGATTCCTTATTTCCTGTGGTATTTTGTTATAAAATCTAACACTATTACATATAAAACTTTTTGACATTTTAGACAACCTATGTTTTATTCCCAGTAGGTTATCCTTATGTCTAGTATTATAGTTGTGATTGTCCGAGTTAAAAGTGGAGACTAATAGATGCTTTCTTGCATAACAAATGTTTTGAAAGATGTAGGCACCAGGTAAAGTCATTATTCCTATTTCATTAAATGCATAACGACAAGTGTCTCTAGGTTTCATTCCTAGTATACACCGTAGGGCTCTTTTCTGTAATACAAATATTCGGTTTGATTCCGATGCATTTCCCCAAAACATTAAACCATATGACATAAGACTGTCAACTTTGGCATAGGCATAGTATACAGTTTTTGCGGCTTGAATGCCGCAGAGCTCTTTAATTTTTTTTATAGCGTAGCAGGCTGAGCTTAGTTTGCCTGCTAGTTTATCTATATGAGCCTTCCATTATCAAATATTAAGCCCAGAAATGTAATTTCATTAGCTATTTTGAGGGATAATTCATTTACAATGTCATCTTGTATGCGTTTCCGAGTACCCAATGCGAAGTGCATTACATTAGTCTTATTTACATTCAATAGTAAATTATTAGATTGAAACCATGACTGTAGTGAATTTATTACTATTACAAATGACTTCCGTAGTTCCTCCATACATAAATCCTTCAAGACAACAGATATATCATCAGCAAACATGACTAATTCTATGTCCTCTGGAACACAGCTAGATATATCATTAACATATATTAAGAAAAGAAGTGGTCCTAGTATTGAGCCTTGTGGTACACCTATACTGACAGGTTCTACGCCCGACTTTACTCCATCAATATCACAGATTTGTTTTCTATTTTTTAGATATGATTCACATAGATTCAATGCTTTCTCTCTTACTCCGTAGTGTTCAAGCTTCATTAATATGATATCATGGTTTACGCAGTCAAATGCTTTTTAGATAGGTCACAAAAAATTCCGTATGTTTGCTTTGATTGGTCTAGTGAAGTTAAAACTGATCTGATCATTGATGCAATCGCATCTCCGGTAGACTTACCCTTTTGAAAACCAAATTGTTTAAAATTAATAATATTATGCCTATTAAAAAATGTGATTAATCTTTTTTCAATACATTTTTCAAATACCTTGCTGAACACTGGTAATAGAGAAACTGGGCGGTAGTTGCCGATGTCTTTATGACAACCTTTTTTGTATAGTGGGATGACTCTGGCAATTTTTAGAGCATCAGGAAATGTTCCACTTGCAATACACTGATTCATAACAACTAACAGAGGGTCCACGATACTGATTAACGATTTTAACAGCTTTGGTGACATGTTCCATAGGTCCTGTGATCGTTTTGATTTGAGGTCGCGGAGTATTCTTTTAATTTCTGAATGTGTTACAGGCTCAAAAACAATTGATACAGTGTTGCGAGGTGTGAAAGCTTCCAAATATTTCAAAGCAATGTCTTTACAAGGTATAATATTTTTTGTGCTGTTATGTGCAATGGTTGAGAAATATTTATTGAAATGATTTGCAACACTGCTGCACTCAGTTATAAGACTTTCTCCAATTTTTAATTCTACTTGTACATTCTCATCCCTGATAGATCTGCCTGTTTCGTCTTTAATTATATTCCAGGCCATTTTTATTTTATTGTCGGAGCTTAATAATTTATTTTTCAGAAATATCTGTTTGGCACTTATGGATACTTTTTTAGATATTTTACTATATGAAGAGACGTATGCTCTGAAGACACTACATTTTTTATCTTTCAATAATTCATACAATAAAAAAAGTTTTTCTTTAGATACTACAATGCCTGGTGTCGCCCATTCTACAAACTTTTTCTTTTTAAGTACAGACTTTCGCCTTAAGGGCATATGTTTATCAATATAGGTGACAAAAGTGTTAAAGAAGGATTTGAAACTGGTGTCGCTAGCTATTTGTGAATATTCGATTTTTAAATCTATATTTAAGGCATTTATTCTGTCCTCATTTATTAATCTCGATGTCCTGATGGCAATATTTTTATTTTTAATCAGTGCATGATAAATAGAGATTAATTGAGCTAGGTGGTCTGATTGAATACCACATACTACTTTCGTTTCAAAAGTTGTACTGTCTGTAAAAATATTATCAATGCATGAAGAGCATGATTCTACAATCCTCGTATGTTCAAATATAGTCTGACATAGTAAAAAACTATCCATTAGGTCTGACAGCTCGTGTTTGTCATCTTTATCGCAAATATTTACAAACAATGGTACGAAACAAGCTCCAAAGAACATTGCGGTCTCTCAAAAACTAAACACGCTCCAGCTCAAGCTGTTAGTGTTTAAAATAAATACTTAAATAATAAAAAAAATTAAAAAAGATGACTTGAGATTGTTGTAGACCCCCCCTCTCCCCCTGTGAGATTTGGTGAGATTTTGCCAACCCTCCCCCCCCCCTTTTTTTGCTCACGTGATTAATGGATGTCCGCTTATGGAATCAAAATAAAGTTCAATACAATACAAATTACATAATATATTACTTTGTAGGAAATTTTGTAAAGAATACTCCCATGGTGAGTTTGTTGTCAGGTTTCGATACATATTTATCAAGAAACAATTAGTTTTTGTAGCTTTTACGCATGCGAACATATGACGTTGAAACTCCCGATGCTATGTGGTGCCTAGCTGGAGCCTGGTGCGGGCGCATGACTTGTTATCAAGCTTTTTTGGCATTTAAATGCACTTTTATCATACAACTACATTTAAATGCATTTTTTTAATAATGTGTTCTGGCAATACTATTCGCCCATTGATCAGACGAACAAGGGACTAGAAACGTGAAATTCCATAAGTGTGAATGTTGATGTGCCGTGTTCCAATGTCAACCTGCCTTCCAAAGGTGCTACACAGATGTCGGTCAAAGTTTGGAAGCCGTTTAAAGGCGCCCAACAGTTAGGGTGTGTCGGGACCACCGAGGCAGGCCCAAAGAGCATATTATATAACTCGGTGCAATCAATCAACTTGACACACAATACATAGCTACACATTTTTATGTTCATTGAAGTTAGAAGCGCTTTTCAAGCCCACAATAAATGAAGCATTGTCTTTTGTAAGTTAAATTTGTTATGGATACTGATACTTACGATAATAAAGTGAAGATGTCCAGAAAGTAAGACCTAAGAGAGAGACGTTTTCCACTATATTCAACGCCACAGCTAAATGCACCAATGGTCGCACGTTATCCCTAATTACACTTTCATAATACTTTAACCGCAGAAATACTGTGAGGAATCTACCCGGAGAATGAATGTAAATAACCATTTGCCAGATGAAGATTTGTGGGTAATAATTGCCGGTGGCAGCCGATATGGACGGAAATACGTTAGGAACGTTGCAATGCGTGTAATTAGCACTCTCGAAGTCTTTGTACATAGTCAGCAGGATGCAGACGAGGAAGCCCAACAGCGGCAACGAGCCCGTGAACACGTACAGGTTCTTGAAAGGTATACTGATGATGATGAGTGACTTCTTTTCGTCAGCATTGTGCAACGGAAGATACATTTATCACCCCGATCATGAAAAACACTTCACAATTTTCACAAATTTTCCGTTTTGTATGTAGTAGCTATCAAGCGAAAAATGACATGTTGACATGCATGATTTTTTTTTTTGGTTGTTTTATCCCTTTTTTTGGGATAGGCAAAGGTATTAAACCATGCAGCCTTGTCTGTTGTTATTCTTTAAATTATTTATATATCGCCAATTGTTGAAATAATGAAATCGTAAATGGATGGAAAACAGTCTGTGTTGGCAAGTAAATCTTGAGTGACGCGCGGCATATTGTCAGGTGTTTTATAAATTTTCATTAATCTATCTATTAGCGAATGTCGTTGAAGGTCAAAAGTCGGGCATTCAAAAAACAAGTGATCCAGAGTCTCATTCATATTATCTCCTTGATTTTGTACGTCGACATCATTAGAACAGTGTGGGCAGACGGCAGAGTTAATAATATTCATGCGATGAAGATGGGCGCCAAAGCGACAGTGGCCAAATCTAAGACGACATATTATGGTGTAAAATTTTCTTTTCTTCGGAAGATATTTGGAAAACCAAGTTTTTTCTATAGTGTTGTGGCAAACAGTTGCATACCAGCGTCCAGTTACTGCGTTTCTCCAAAAATCTGTCCATTCTTGAAAAATTTGTTTTTTAACGACATTAAATATTTCCGAGTGGGACATGGCAACATCGCGAACATCGCCGCTGTCATTTTCAGTTATAAATTTCGCCAAATAATCAGCTAATTCATTTCCTCTCACGCCGATATGTGCGGGACTCCAGCACAAATCCACCACAATGTTTTTCTGTAGCAAATTGTATAACTTCTCTCTTATCCAATAAATAACGTAATGTGTGTTAGCGTCCAACTTGGCATTCTGTAAGGCTCTTAGAACACTCATACTGTCGGTGACGATAAGGTATTGCATATTATTATGTTCTTCATGCAAGCATTCAATATAATCCAAAGCCGTATATATTGCAAAAGCTTCAGCTGTGAAAATAGTGCTCATACTTGTGATTTTAACTCCATAACCTTGTTTCTTCGAACCATCGTACAGTGATATTGAGACATACTCGGAGTTCTTTGAACCATCAGTGTAAATTATTCTGTGTCCATTCCACGAAGAAATCAATTCGTATACTTCCTCCTTACAACTTAATGAGGTATCAATCACTATGTGTAACTCGCAGTATTTACTTTCATATGTGCCCATGTAGCAAGGATAATTGATGCTATTATGTATTGTATACATGTCCTTATATTGAGAGATCTCCGAGAAGCTTTGTAGGATATAGGGATAGGCATGGAAAGGAGTAGAATGTAGAGCATTCAGCTTAACGAGCAAAGGATGATTAGAAATACTCATCATTTTTAAAATAAATTTAAATTTAAGGTACTTGAAACGAATCTTCAAAGGAGGAATATTACACTCCACTTGCATGGAGACTATGGGTGTCGTCACCATAGCGCCTGTTATCAAGCGTAAGTTTTTGTTTTGAATTTTTTCCAATTTATCAACAATAATGTGATTTGAAGCAAAACATAAACAACCATATTCAAAGTGGCTTCGAACAAGAGATTTGTAAAGCATTAAAAGAATTTTGGGGTCAGCACCCAAATAAGTTTTTGTTAACGATTTTAATATATTGAATGATCTAAGCGCTTTATCTGCTATCAAGTTAAAATACACATGCCACGACAGGTTGTTGGTAAACGTTACACCCAAAAATTTTACACTCTCTACCACTGGTAATATTTTATTATTAAAAGAAATATTTATATTTTGTTTATGTTTACTAAAAATAACAACTTTTGTCTTTTCAGTACTAATTTCTAAACTTAGATCTCTAAAATATTCTTCTAATCTTTGCAATGAATGCTGAATATGGTGTATTGTTGCAGATATGTTGTTAGAAGAACGGTAAACAACCAAATCATCGGCAAATTGCAAATTAGATACATCGGAACCTAAGACTAGGTTTAGTTTATATATGTAAAGAATAAATAACATAGGAGAGAGAATTCCACCCTGGCAAACACCTTTGTATGATTCTCGTGGACCGTATAAGTAGTTATTACATTTCACATACACATTCCTTCCATTTATGAAATTATAAATGAAATTTATTAATTTTACAGGAAATCCTAAGTCATTAAGGATGGCCACAAGCTTTAGATGATTTATATTATTGAATGCCCCAACAATATCAAAAAATACTGCTACGAGGCTATTGTTATTTGATAAGGATGTATGGATGTCAAGATGTAACTGAGTGAGACTCTCTCGGGCAGATCGTCCTCGTCGAAATCCAAACTGATTGAAAGGTAATAGTTTGTTTTTTTCTATAAAAAATTCTAGCCGTTGTTTAATAAGTTGCTCAAAAACTTTTCCTATACAGGATGTCAAAGCTATAGGTCTGTAAGAATCTGGCTTATTAACATTTTTGTTCGGTTTCAATATTGGAACTAAACAATCAGTTTTCCATTCCTGTGGAATAATGTCATTAGTCCAAAGAAGGTTAATGATGTCTAAAAATAATTTAAGTCCTGCATTATTTACATACCGTAACATTTTATATGGAATCAGATCTAATCCACAAGCAGTATCCCTTCTTGATTTTAGTGCAGATTTGAATTCTTGAAATGTAAATGAATCAATAAGATATTTGTTTTCATTTAATGGGGTTGTGCTGATAAGTGGCTCTATACTATTTTCAACCGTGTCTGGTGTATATCTCTTTAAAAAATCGGGTATCCAACTGTCATCTAATTGTGTACATTTACCTGTATGAGTTTTATTAAATTTTTTTAATGTATTCCAGATTTTTGAGATTGGAGAACATCTGTGAAAAGATTCACATAATGATAGCCAACTTGCGCTTCTTTGACATGCATGATACTGAAAGTGACTTTTTTTTTTCTTTTTATCCCTTTTTTGGGATAGGCAAAGGTAATATACCATGCAGCCTTGTCTGTTATTATTATTATTTTTTTATTCTATTTTAATGTTGTTTTCGCTATTGTTTATTTCTTCAATTGTTGTTAAAATAAAGTGACATAAAAATATTATAGGTAATTAAAGCGTTCTAAAGTTTTGTAAGTATGAGCATGACGAAGCGAAGGAAGACCCACTATAAAAAAACGCAATTTCCGGCTTCAATGCACCGGCCGCCGCGCCGCCTGATGAGTCTGTATGAGCAGTATTCTCTAACTAAGGAGGTGAGGTGAGAGACACACGTGCACGCACGTGTGCCGACTGCCAACCAAACTACATGCCATACAATTTACCGCCGCACAGTGGTTCGTCCCCATACAAGCGGTTGAACATAGGAAAATATTGTAAAAAAATGAAAAAATAAATATGCCATCATATTCCTCCATTGAATAGCAACACATGATGTCATTACAAATTTTTCGATTGAACGCATAGTTTAGGAGTAAATCGCATAAAACTGTTTTCTCAGTATGGAGAGAAAGACATATTTATGTTTCTCACGATTCCCGCCTAATTTGGGTTTACGGTTTCCATAATTTGTTTCTACCTATTATGTATATGTCACATTTTCTTCAAAGACACATGGTGCGCCAAAAGTGCCCCTTCTGAGATATGATGATAAAAAGTGGTCAAGTGAACCATGTTCACGTGCCGAGGGTCCCGTAACCGCTGCTTCGCTTTCATCTAATTATATTTTCTACTAGGGTGCGGTCAGGCTTTTGGACGGGTGGCCCACAATAGTTCTTCCCCATACAAGAGGTTGGACAGAAAGATTCGTAACAAAAAATATTATAAAAAAATTCTAAAATAAGTATGCCATCGTATTCCTCCATTGAATAGCAACAAATGTTGTCATTACAAATGTTTAGATTGAACACATAGTTTAGGAGTAAATCTGATAACACTGTTTTCTCAATATGGAGAGAAAGACATATAATTATGTTTCTCACTATTCCCGCCTTATTTCGGTTTACGGTTTCCATAATTAGTCTCTACCTATTATATGTCGTCACATTTTCTTCAAAGACGCGTGGTGCCCGAAACGTGCCCCTTCTGAGATATGATGAAAAAACCTCAGGTTTAAAGGATTTTTTTTATGTGTTTTCGAGATCCACCATGCTGGTCATGGAATGCTGAGAAACCTCACGAGGCGACGTGCTCTGTCAAAAATATAAGTATATGTTATGTCTGAATGTAATTAACTACAATTTACCAACACCAACGACACAAACTATCCCGTACAAACTCGCTCACGCACAACTTGAGATTATATTACGAACGCAGCACCTGATATTAGACCGACCGCGACCGGACCGGACGAATGCACACTGCATACTGACGAGTACTGACGAAATGATACGATGCGGTGACGGTCGGCGCGAGCGCGCCAAGCGATCCGGGGAATCCCTACGTCTCTCCCGTCCGCTTCCCTTTCGTCAAAAATGCTGCTTTAAGTCAGTCCGTGTTATGTGCCTAAGCGTTGTGTTATTAATAGCAATCACGTGATGTTTTTTTTCATCATATCTCAGAAGGTAGATATAATGAAAATGACATAGATCAGAGCTCATATCTATCACAGACAGCCCAGCAATAGTCCGCAAATCTGTTGGCATGGCGTCTCTCTGAGCGTGGTTTAGAGAGCCACCATGCTGGTTTACATAAAAAAAATCCTTTAAACCAGAGGTTTTTTCATCATATCTCAGAAGGGGCACTTTTAGGGCACCACGCGTCTTTGAAGAAAATGTGACATATAATAGGTAGAGACTAATTATGGAAACCGTAAACCGAAATAAGGCGGGAATCGTAAGAAACATAATTATATGTCTTTCTCTCCACATTGAGAAAACAGTTTAATCAGATTTACTACTAAACTATGCGTTCAATAAAAAAATTTGTAATGACAACATTTGTTGCTATTCAATGGAGGAATACGATGGCATACTTATTTTAGAATTTTTTTATAATATTTTTGTTACGAATCTTATGTCCAACCTCTTGTATGGGGACGACCATTGTGGGCCACCCGTTCAAAGCCTGACCGCACTCTAGTAGAAAATATAATTAGATGAAAGCGAGGCAGCGGTTACGGGACCCCCGGCACGTGAACATGGTTCACTTGACCACTTTTTTCATCATATCTCAGAAGGGGCACTTTTGGCGCACCATGTGTCTTTGAAGAAAATGTGACATATAATAGGTAGAAACGAATTATGGAAACCGTAAACCGAAATAAGGCGGGAATCGTGAGAAACATAAATATATGTCTTTCTCTCCATACTGAGAAAACAGTTTTATCCGATTTACTCCTAAACTATGCCTTCAATCGAAAAATTTGTAATGACAACATTTGTTGCTATTCAATGGAGGAATACGATGGCATATTTATTTTTTCATTTTTTTTACAATATTTTCCTATGTCCAACCGCTTGTATGGGGACGAACCACTGTGCGCCGGCCGGAAATTCGGTGTCTTCCGGTAAGAGCAACTAAAATTTATAAATCCAAGACAATTTATGAGCAATTTTGAGATCACAGCTACACCTAGAAATTTCTATTTTTGGAAATTATCTGTCCATTTATGGAACAATTGATGGCGCATGCTTGTTGTGTGTGCGCCATGCCATGGCATGGGTCAACATACAATCAGATCAGGCAGTACAGTATGGCTCAGAACCGTAGCTTACCCTAGAATAGAGAAAAAAAAAGATGTACGAGCCTGTCAAGAGAGCATCACGGCGGCTTCTATGTGATGTGTATGACTAAAACATACATATTAGTGGACCGTAATTTAACACATACCTACCTTATTAATGCACTGGTAAATATAACAGTGCATTACATTACATATTATATCGACGGCGCGCGGCGGGGCGCCTACGTATACTCGGCTATCTACAAAAACACAATTTTACAGGAGAGCTGTCTCTATAGTTGTTCCTCCTTTCATTTTTTAGATATGATAAGTATATGTAGCGTTATCCGAAAATAATGCGATCTAAAAAATTTAAAATTATTTTCAAGACGTCACTGATGTCTCGGTCTGTGATTCTATCGTCCAACGTAGACTCGGCGATGTTAACATACCTATTTGCTTAAATACGGCGGTAGGGCTGCCATCTCTAAAATCAAAACTAGGACAAAAAGAAGATTGAGAAAGTAATAATTAGACAGAGAAATTATAAAAACATTCAAAGTACATAGCATCTTAAAATTAGAGAAAATGTTCAATATTGCGAACTTAGGTGTAAAATCAAATCATGTAGTTTATGTAGGTACCTATCTTCCAACTTCTTGTATTTTTTGGCTTTTCCAATCGCCTGAAGAACGTCTTTTTTGGACAGGAGAAATTTGTGAAATTCAACACTACTCATATATCTATAAAGTTATATTTAGTTTTTATCAGCGATGATACAGTCTGTATTCCCAATTAATTTCGCGCGGCGCCCCGCCCGAAAACGCGCGTTGTTTGAGCGAGCGAAGTTCTTTCTCGTTCAGTCAGCTCTATCATAGAGTTATGCAGCGGGCGGGATTTTTGAATTTCGTGTAACCCGGACTACGTTAAAAAATCCCCGCGGACGCCCCCGGACGCCTTAAAAAAGAGGACAAATTCGGGGAAACCCGGACGGATGGCAGCCCTATAACGGCGGACGTTCTGAAAATGTTTGTGTACATAGCTGTTATACGTCTAGAAAATACCTTTAAATTGACTAATTTCGCTACAAATCTTTAACAAAGCATAACTAGATACCTAGAATTCTAGTTGTTAATGCAAAAAAGTCAAAATACCTAAAGTTGTCAGATAGCCGAGTATAGGTACGTACTACGTAGGCGCCGTCGATATATTGTATTTTTATAAAATGTACTAATTTTAGTACCTAATATAAAATACTGCAGATAATTATTTATTTTGTGGTTAAAAAAATTTATAACCATAACCTATTTCAATGCAAAAAATTATGTAGGTAAGAAAAATATTTGCACTAATCTCATGGCCGACTCGACACGAACCTACGACCATGAGATTAAAAGATTACGGTGGCTTCTATTCGAGCACCCATCCCGTCTATCTATGTATGTAGGTGGTACCTACAGGTAGCTACCTGCCTAAATCATAATAAGTCAGGTGTCTGCAACAACATTCTTTTTAATTCGTTGGGTGTCTGGAGCAAAAACGCCATAAGATTCCTTGCTATAATGCTATAATCGTTTCGCAGTAATTACCTTATATTAAAATCTAGACAGGTGAACCCGTACGCAGGGTTTCGTTTGGGGGCGGGGCGTGAGTGGCCCTAAACGTGAGCTAGTCTGATTACTTACTAGGTACCGATTGATTACTGATATCAAAATAAAAAAGGATGTTTCAAAATTGTTTATATTATAAAAAAATTTGAGGGGCCTTGGTATACAAATAATAAGTTCCAGTGGTCTTTGGTTGGACAGCATCTCCCATGAAAACAGTCTCTTGTGTGCTGCACTTGCCCTGGGTGAAGCGGTCCCAGCTGTCACACCTGTATGCTTTGTAACTGCTTGAGGAATGTATCGATTCTGCAAAATACTGATGGGACCTGCCGTGGCTGCATGACTCTGCAAAATTTCACATTTTTTAGTTATCCTTAACCTAACCTAATCTAACTAAGAAGTTATTTTTATAATAAACTAGCTTTAGCCTGCGCCGCGGCTTCGCTCGCGTGAAATTCTTATTTAAAAAGAAGTAGGTAAATTAAGCGCGCTACGTTACCTACCTTTATTTCGGCAGATGGAACAATTCGGTTTGTATGAGAGCCAGATCTTAACGTAACCGGAACTGAATTTTATTTAGCCTATCCTGTGTCCCGTATAATAAAATGTGCTTGTACCTACTAAGTTTAATCGAATTCGGATGATCGGGAGTTATGGAGGAATATACATACATACATACGTAGTCTACAAACGCAGTATCTGGAACCCAATGGAAAGAGAAAACACTTTCAAAGCAAAGCTTAGGAGAAGGAAGAGAGAGTTGATAAAGCAGCTAAGGAAGGCTAAAGCCTCAGGAGACAGAAATCTATGCCACCAATTAGCCAGAGCGATGAGATCTATCCTAAAACTCATCCAGAAAGTATCTGAGCAAATTACGGTTGCTGGCAATGAATTTCGAAAGGCTCAGAATATAGCAGCTTTCGAGAAGAACCCCTTTTATTTCGCCAAAAAAGCTTTTAAGGAACAGCAGGGTGCAATTAGGTTAAGTACGGACGAGATGTTCAACTACTTTAAATCCACATATACCACCCCGGAGGCAGATATAACTTACAGGGATCCACCAGCTCCAAAACCCAAAGAACCTGCTCTAGCATTTGATGCTGATTCACCGACGATGGAAGAGCTGGAATACCACATAAAAAGGAAACCAAATAGTTCCGCCCCGGGACCCGATGGCATACCATACATCATATACAAAAAATGTCCATCAGTGCGGAAACACATGTTGAACATCTACAAAAGAATTTGGACGAACAGAGAAGTGCCAGACTGTCTTGGTAAAGCCGTGTTTGTTCTTCTACCAAAAAAGAAAGAAGTTACTGATCCCAAGGATATTAGACCTATAGCCCTTACGAACACAATTTCGAAAATATTCTTCTCCATTATACAGGCCAGACTACTCAAACACATGTGTACCAACGACTACTTACCGAAGAAGTACCAAAAAGGTTTTCTCCCAAGAGTTGCAGGGTGCCTCGAACATAATTCTTTGCTGACTGAATGTCTTAGAGATGCAAGGAAGAATGAGAGACAATTAACTGCCACGTGGTTAGACTTTGAAAACGCCTTCGGTTCGGTGCGCCATGAGTTACTATTAAAGGCGCTAGAGTGGTATAATGTGCCACCTCTGATCTGTAATATAATAGCCTCCTACTACAAAAAACTTTCCTTTGTAATACAAGTAAAAGGCGAAACAGAGAAGACACCGGAAATTCGTTACGGCATAGGACTTTTCCAGGGTTGCTGCCTCTCTCCTGTCACATTTAACATTGTTATCAACATTCTAATTGATACGCTTGTCGTAAAAGAAAAGAAATGGGGATACAGGTTCAAATATGGAGACACATATATGGCGGCCATCCTGGCATTTGCGGATGATATTACGCTGTTAACCCGCAATCCAAAACAAAATCAGTCGCTTCTTAAGGTGGTGGATGACTATTGTGAATGGACCAAAGGGATGAAGATAAAACCAGCGAAGTGCTACTGTTTGAGCTTAACCAGGAAAGGTTCAAAGTTTACCTCGAGCAATCCAGGTTTGACAGTAGCCGGAAAACCAATCGCAACCGTGGCTGATGAAGCTCCTTTTAAATTCTTGGGCAAAAGGATCACCAGCAGAGGAAAGGAGCATCCTACTGATGATATTGTCCAACTTTTCGAAGAGAGCCTCCGCCAAACTGACAATCTTCCCCTCCTGGGTACACAAAAGGCATGGATTTACGATAACTACCTGACATCAAAACTTTCATGGCCATTTCTCGTCTACGACTTCACAAAGCAAAACCTGACTAAACTAGACTCGTATGTGACCAGATTCCTGAAATCATGGTTTGGACTGGCTCACCCGGCTGACTCGTCAACGCTATACAGATCTCACAATAACTTTGGACTGAACATTAAGAAACCGTCGATATTTTATCAAAAGGCGAGAATAGCCAAACGATGTATACTCAAAGACTCCAATGATAGCGCTATTCAAGCCTTACCCAACACATCACTATCAGATGAACTGGAATCGAGACTCGACTTCTACAAATCATTCCAAGTTGGTACACGCACCAATAGATCTGGATTGGGCATAGAAACAGCAAAGTCTGATAAAGAAATACTGAAAGGTTTTGCTCAGGAGGACATGGAACAAGGCTTCAAACTTCACGCCTTAAACCTAGAAATGCAGAATGATTGGCTAACAGTGGGTGACTTCTGCATCCCTCCTGCATTGAAGTGGAAATCCATAATATACAACTGGTCCCCTGAGCTGCTTAAGTTCTACTTAAATGCATTCCAGCTTACTCTCCCCGACCCGAGTAACCTAGTTAGATGGGGGAAATCTACAAATAAACTATGCCCGTCATGTAAGGAGTTCGTAGGCACGGCCAAACATTTGTTATGCGGATGCAAAATACTACTTGAGCGAGGCCAGTATTCCTACCGTCATGATAAAGTCCTCCAAATCATCAGAGAGGCCATCAACCTGTCAATTGCACGGACCAGGAAAGGGCAAACCAGTAGCGGCTTCCAGAAGGTCAACTTTGTGAAACCTGGAGCCAATAAGCTGCCCAAAGATAGGACTAAACCTTCTTCAATTTTGGGAGCAGCAAAGGATTGGGAATTGTTGATGGACACACATGAGAAGCATTACCAAATGCCTTCGGAAATCTGTACCACAGCATTAAGACCGGATATACTCATATTCTCAAAAGCGACAAAGCATGTAGTACTTGTTGAACTTACAGTTCCATGGGAAAGTAACATACCGAAGGACCACAACATCAAACTTAACAAGTACTGCAACTTAGTAGACCGGATTGTGAGAAACGGATTCAAGACTGATCTCTTCGCTGTGGAAGTCGGAGCAAGGGGACTACCAGCGAAGTCGCTCTACAGTCTCTTCAAGAATCTAGGGCTCCCAAGATCGACGCTAAGCTCATATATGGAGAGAGCTTCGAAAACGTCACTGGAAGCATCCTACAGAATATGGATAGGTAGAGAGAGGGAGGTCGAGAGCGGGACTGGTGGTTTCCCCGCGTCCTAGTCAACGCAGACTAGCTGACGAGGGCTTGACGCGAGCCGAAACGTGAAGCATGCGCGGGAAATTTAGAGTGGCCACTCGCTAGTCCCGACCTCGATTAACACCCTCCTCTACTGCCGATGGGCCCGGATATGTTCGGTGAAGACATCGCAAGCTCAGGTCCACACCTTCAAAAGGAAAGGGCAAACCAGTAGCGGCTTCCAGAAGGTCAACTTTTTGAAACCTGGAGCCAAAAAGCTGCCCAAAGATAGGACTAAACCTTCTTCAATTTTGGGAGCAGCAAGGATTGGGAATTGTTGATGGACACACATGAGAAGCATTACCAGATGCCTTCGGAAATCTGTACCACAGCATTAAGACCGGATATACTCATATTCTCAAAAGCGACAAAACATCTAGTACTTGTTGAACTTACGGTTTCATGGGATAGCAACATACCGCAGGACCACAACATCAAACTTAACAAGTACTGCAACTTAGTAGACCGGATTGTGAGAAACGGACAAGACAGGCTCTTCAATCTAGGGCTGCCAAAACCGACGCTAAGCTCATACATGGAGAGAGCTTCGAAAACGTCACTGGAAGCATCCTACAGAATATGGATAGGTAGAGAGAGGGAGGTCGAGAGCGGGACTGGTGTTTCCCCGCGTCCTAGTCAACGCAGACTAGCTGACGAGGGCTTGAAGCGAGCCGAAACGTGAAGCATGCGCGGGAAATTTAGAGTGGCCACTCGCTAGTCCCGGCCTCGATTAATACCCTCCTCTACTGCCGATGGGCCCGGATATGTTCGGTGAAGCCATCGAAAGCTTAGATCCACACCTTCCCTAAAACAAAGTAACCTAAGTAACTTACTCCATGACCATCCCTTACAGATTTATTATTAGTATTCATTGATATTTTGTACATTAGAAAAAAAAACACATATTTTTCATAACAAGGTATTTTTTACTAGAGCTATCGCTACGAAGAAAGATACAGAGAAACGGCGTCCCATCAGCTGAGATATGAGGTAAGGTAGCGGGGAGGCGGAGCGTAGAGCCGAGCGGTAGAGGGCAGTTATCGTAGAAGAGCGCCATCTACCGCATGATCATTTAACTAACATTTTAACTATAAACGTATGAACGGTCACCGATAGTTGCCGTGAGGGATACGAAGGAGTCAAGATATCAATCAAACTAAGCAATGCCGAAAGCGAGATACGTGCGAGAGCGACCGTGTGATTGACGCAACGCTATATGTGCAACAAAAAGGAACATATGGCTACGAGCCCTGTGTGTGAACATTCTTACTAACAGGTTTTTTTATACAATGTATGTACATACCATAGGCGCCGACTCCGTGGGTGCTCGGGGGCTCCAGCACCCACGAGCGGTGAGTAGTGGGTGCAGAGCACCCACGACGATAGATACAAAAACTGATCAGTAATCGGATTTGAGCTACGATAAAAGTTCCTTATTTCGGTGCGAATGTATAAATGGGGCAAATGCAAAACATTGTGCGAATGTTTTGCGAATCCATGCTGCCGGGTGCCGGGAGAATTAGAGAAAAATGGGAGAAGCATATGTCCAGCAGTGGACATACGCTTGTGATGATGCAACACGCTGGTAATGATGATTGTTCAATCTAGGATTTTACACTTTTTTATGTATAGCGCGACATGTGGCATCGTTTCACCTACAAGTATATCTTCTTTTCTTCTCTTCTATTTAAAAAAGTGGCTAAAGTTAAGAAAAAAAAAAATTGCATGAGCACCCACGAGGATTTCTAAAAGTCGGCGCCCCTGGTACATACATATAGCATGCAGCTGCACACAAATGCATTTCTCTAATACAAATGCTCGACATGCACCTATACATGGCCTGAGCACTACTACACTCGCAGAATTTTATGCTCACCGTGAATGTACTACCCTACCAAAACTTTTAGACCAATGGCATGTGTTAGTGAGTTAGTGTGCGTGAACGCCACTGCGGTGCTCGGCACACTAATAGATGCACTCAGCGCGTACACTTGTACATATTATCACTAACACTAATGCCATTGGTCTACAAGTTTTGATAGCGTTATATTTGTACGCCTCAGGTTAGAACGAACGACCTATACCTTATATTATTATTGTTAAACGTAATGGGCAATACAGGGTGTAAGAGTCGTACCATTGCGTTAACCTTTCACTGGGGCATTCCTCAGATCATTAGGATTAAATAATGTAGATACGTAGCACTTTTGTCTGAAACAATTTTTTTACATGCAAAAGAAAAATTATTACATAAATCATGATTAGTACCTACTTAACTATTAGGTTTATAAAAAAATGCTTTTTCATATTTGTCTCAAAGAGGCTAAGGAATATGCTGGTGAAAGGTTCGCGGTACGTCCAATACACTCGAATGTTACGTAATATTCCAAATATACCAATTATAGCCTGAAATCCAGCGCATCCCGGCTGGCCTGGAAAGCCTCCATTGGGATAGAAGTCGACATGGCCTAGTGGAGCGCTGAAACCCAACACCCCGGCGCAAGTGTGAATAGCATCCACAAACTCGGCATCCGTCTTGTCCAGTCTGTGAGAGTCGTTTACCAACGGCCACTCGAACAGTGGCGCTGCAGGATCTAAGCCTATGATGTAATTAACTTTTATTAATTTGTGTTAATAGCTTTACCAACTTTGTATGCAGTATAATTTTCTACTCTTAATAAATTTTAGGTCCAAGAGATCCTCTTCCTGCCCAAATATTTTTATCGAGGCGGCAGAGGTGTCAAGATCGTGGCACGTGGAGATTCATTGTCTCTACCTACTCCACTGGGAAACAGGCGTGACACTGTTGTTGTTGTTTGCTGCCCAGCCTCTTGGGAAGGCGGGTGGGCCATTCTCCGCACTGAGACATCAAGACGGTCCGTTGTACGTTGCAGGCGTGACGCTATGTGTGTATGTGTGTCGCTATGTGTGTATGTGTGTCGCTATGTGTGTATGTATGTATTTTTAATGACTGCAACTAGTTGTGTGAAGCGTTCAACCCTCTATAATGTCAGTCAATCGTCAGTTTCCGACGTCTTGCAAAAAAAAAAACCTATAGCTTCATAGTGCGACTACCTGAATTCAAAATCAAATTAACAAATTCAAAACACATTGTACAGTTCCCAGCAGGAAATATTGTCAAGTTTTAGAAACAGACCATCCGGTTGTAGAGCATCATTCCTGTCGCAAGAACTCGTATGTATCTGCGATTGACACGACATTCTAAACTGGATTGTCTCTTTCTAAAGCTCGACATGCATTATTTGCTGCCAGGAACTGTATTCATGCGTAATTCTAATTGATCAAATATACCTAAATATTGTGAGAATGAAATTACTAACCTGTTACTCGTGAAATTCTTTCCTTCGACTGAGCTGCAGCAACACCCATGACGTGCGCTCCTAGACTGTGGCCAATCAAATGTATTTGACTTCCTTGTACACCGTGATCAGCAAGGTTGTTCAAAAAGTTAGCGACACGTTTTGCGACAATTTCTATATTGAACACTGCCCGAGGATAAAAGAAATTGTCTGCAATATAGGCCCAGTCGACCGCAAGTACGTTGAAATCATATTTATTCAAATATGCGTCTTTGATATTTAAGACTGTGTCGGATTCTCCATTGGACATCCAACCATGTGTAATAATTTTTATGGGTAACCGACTGTTAAAATATTCACTATTTATATTGTGAAAATTATTTTCTGTTTCAGAAAAGTGACTTAAATCTTCAAATTCGTGAATGTTTCTTCTGCAAAAAACATAAATTTTGATATAGGAACATCCATAAACCCTATTTCCATTTGGTCCTTTTTCACATTCTTCTTCACATAAAAAAGTGCAAATAAATTTTTTTAATTGGCATTTCAAAAGGTCAAACATGGATCAGTTTCTCATAGTTACTAATTCGCTTTAGTTAGGTACTGAAGGTTTTCAGAGAAAAAAAAATTCCACCATTCATTGTGTCAGGCCGCTCAGGCCATAGACCCAAGTAACCATGGAGTGGGTAATTTTAAACGTTTACTACCTGGTATAAAGCCTGAAGTTAACCTCTCCTACAGAAGCTCTAGAACTGGGAACAGGTCCATTTGTCAAATTAACGTAGTGTAATGCTTCACGGTTGTCAGCGATAAAAATCCATTTTTTTCCATAACCCTCACCAAACATATTCTTGTAAGTGTTCTGGGAACCCTCTGCAATGTAATTATTTAAGTCAGCACAAAATTTAAAATTAAAGTAGTTACCTATGTAGAAAAAATGTGTCAAATAGAATAAAACAATGCAAACTCGATCACAAACAACTAGAAAAAGCCAAGGTTTTTTTATTCAACAATATCTATTTTTTATTTACTCATTTACAGACCATGATATAAAATGGAATGGATGTAACTATAAAAAATTACAGAAGTTACCCGATATTTCCAACAACAATAAAGTACAAAACCATATTAAATAATATATGAGTGTGTCAAAAAACATTGTACTTTACACATCTAAGCTCACGTATGAATCGAGTGAAACTTTGTAACCCTATTTTATTCAATTAAATAATTACTCGTGCGTGTTTCCGGTCCAATAAAAGAGTACAACAGACAATTAATATAGATAAGAATAAATATATTGGCCAATTTAAATTACATAAAAGTCAAATGATTGAGGAAGTAAACATTTTAACATTTTATGTCATTTCATTACTCCTTTCTGTAATAATTGGGGCTTATGGCCACAGCATTTCAAAGATTTGAGGATTTGGGGGTTTCATTATCATGGTTATTTTCAAAATGTAAAAAAACGTCATTTCATTCTTGTGGATTAGGTTGTTGGTAAAGAAGTTATTAGGTGTATGTATAGGTACAATGCTTTGTTTTTTGTTTGCATCGGTATTCGGTGATACCTTGCATGATGTTTCGGTGTTCTTATCTAGGGTAAGTTGTAGAGTGACAGTTTTTATCACGAGGAACCTAACTGGATTGTAATGCTAATAGAACAAGTTTAGCAACTACGAGCTGGCTGTCAGTGGCATGTTAGGTACTGATCACTTTATAATGTTAGCTCGTATGAATAGCATGATTTACACTTTTTGTTATCAAACTTTTCAGTATGTACACAATCTGCTACATTTATAAGCTAGTTTAAAAAAAAAGTATTTTATTATATCGAATAATCGTTGCTACATTTTGAGGAAAATTATGAGTTATTATTATTATGCTACTACTAAAGTGACAATAATAATTATAATACAATTCTGTCTAAAAGTTGTGGGCGGTAAGTGTGTGTAAATATATAAAATGTTCCTCATATTGTCCACATACTCAGAACATATTGATGACAGAGTAAATTTAATTCATTTTCACTGTTTTCATTGCAGGAATATACTATGAGAATACATTTGGTGATGATTACGGCCTAAATTGGGTGTTAATGACGGATGTGAATGGTGACACACATTATATTGACCTCACTCAACTACCTTTAGACCAAAGTCGAATGACCTTCGGAGATGTATACTTTCATCTATACACGAGGTGATGAAACTTTTTCTGATAAGTGAAAGACAAACTACAGCATGTTTTTTAATAAAACTATACCAACTTTAAATAATTTACAGAGATAATCCTAACGATTATGAAGAGCTGTATACAGACAATGATGATGTCAATTCAAGCGAAGTTTTGAAAAGTAATTTTCTTGATTCCAAAAATGATGTTAAATTCATAACACACGGGTGGATGTCTAGCGAAAATTCTAAAATTGTTCAAAGTATTAAAGACGCATACTTGAACAGTGCAAACCTCAACGTAATCGGTGTCGACTGGCATGAGTTATCAGACAACGTCATATACCCGTGGGCCGCTTTCAGCACCAGATATGTAGGCAAGAGAATAGCAGATATGATTACGAGGCTAACCGACAGTTACAACATCTCTGGATATCAAATACATTTGATTGGACACAGTCTGGGAGCACACGTTATGGGGTTTGCTGGCTTCTTCAGTAACGAAAACATATCAAGGATTACAGGTGACAACTTTCAATAATGTGCAAGAAGCTACTATACTACTATACACTACACCTACACGATACTACTTTCGTGTGAGAAGGTAACTGAGTCTACACAGGCGAAAGCCCAGTGGTGCACTCCTCTTTCTGTCTAACCTTTTGTGTTACTACTTTTAAGAAATTGAAATCGTTACTAACATTCTACAGAATAAAAAAAAAATAATATATTTTGAAAATTATATTATAATATACAATCACTTTGTGTAAAAAGTGTAGTATCTAATCAATGTAGCAACTAATGTGATCCACCATAAAGAAAAATTATTAAATTTTTTAAACTAACAATAAAATGAATAAACACTAAACATTTCTAATATGAACAATAGTAGAATTTAAGATGAATTGTTGAAATTATAAATTTTAAGCATTGGACTTAGACAAAAGGCTTACACACGGTGGCATATTGAAAAACGGCTCGTGTGTGACAGATGAAAATCTAGTGTAGGAGCCATCCAATGTATACTTGAACCACTTTGCATGTTTTTATCATAATAAATAATTTCATTTCATTATGTCAAAGAACTGTGTTCCGTCCAGGTCTGGATCCAGCACGCCCATTTTTTGAAATACCTTATTTTGGGCCTTCATTTTCACTGGATGAAAGTGATGCGATCTTTGTTGATGTGGTGCATACTTGTGGCGGAATATTGGGGTATAGGAAGCCCACAGGAACTGCAGACTTCTTCCCTAATAATGGTCATGCCATGCAACCCGGTTGTAAGGGAATACAACCAGTTCTAGGTTGGTACTCACCTTGCTTAGCTATAGTGTAAATATTTAAAATTTTCAGTGTTACTGTTTCCATATCTTGGTTGTTGTGTAAAATTTTATGGTTCATAGCACTATTGCATCACCACAGAGGCTTGCAGTCACGGTAGAGCATTCGAGTTGTTCGCAGAATCGATTGAGTCTGAGAATGGGTTTTTGTCTTACCCGTGCGACAGTTGGGAAGGCTTTGAAGCTGGTGAATGTACCAGATATCCAGTTTTCATGGGAGACCACGTCCAAGACACAGCCCACGGATCCTATTATCTTTATACTAATTCAGAACCTAAATATGCCATTCATGACACAAATAATAATGAATAAAATTGTATGTTTGAATGTGTGAGTGTAATAAAATTTCGATATTCTTCAAAACATTTTATTTTGAAAATTTCAACAGCGAGATTTAATTTTTTTTTTTACTTAATAGAAGATTAATAATCTATTCAGTCACATGAAGTACCTTACAATTTAAGTTATTACGGGTTTGCTTAAGAAATTCCACGCCTGCTTGCGACATTTGCCTGAAACAATGAACCAATTTTTAGTTGTATGTGAATGTTTAGAAAATTAGATTGATCATTTGATAAATCAGATTAGATCAATCAGCATTATGCATATGTCGGGAAAAGAAGACAAAATATTAAAGAATTTCATCACGAGAAAACATTAATGTTCTTACTAAAGAATAGAAATTTATTTTTGCTCGGCTTCCCATACTAACAAAATCAAATGATCTCTTTCAAAACCATTGGACAGAATTTTACTTTGAATGGACTTTTCTACGTAAGATCTATGACTGTGTTTATTAACATTATGTCAAATTGACTTCCAGGAGAGCCGGAGGTCCAAAAAAAAGAAATTCGCAAATTGCGACATCTATGAATTTTTCTTACGAGAACGAATGAGGACTGGCTGTACAGATAAAAACCTTTAAAAGGTTAGGGTTAAATTATAGAAGATGCCTTTTTTTTCGAAATGGTTGTACTGATTTAAAAAAAACATTATTTCTGAAAGGTACAATATTTTTTACGGAAGGAAACAAATTTCAAGTCGATCCGACCAGTAGTTTAGGAGTTATAGGCATTTATTGATTTTCGAAGCCTTTTTGCACAGGCTATGATGTCATCAATTGTTCATATTATTCATTATTAGGTGGAAGGCGGCTATCACCTGATACCTGGTTTGCTGGGATTGGTTGAGCGGTTCGTGAGATAATGGTATGTCGAAAGTACATTAAAAATGACGGTCGTTTTTTGCAAATGGCATGGATTACAATGGATTCCATGTCAAAAAAAAACCTGCTCCGCGCGGAGCAGCTGGGAGTTGGTTAACACAACTATACTCCGTTCATCCTAGCAACTAATGCCGAGCGGTTTCTCGCTCTCGCAACGGTTATTTATTACTCTTCTTTACACAGGACACAAGGTTGTGTTTGTGAGTCATAGGTGTATGCGAAAGTCATCTCAAAACCAAAACGGCGCGTGCGCCGCTGCGCCTGGGAGTTAGTGTTGCGTTTTTATTCTGAGAAGGTTTCAAGTAGCCAGATGCAGTCGGCCGGTCAGTCGACTCATTACATTCAGTGGCCTTTCCTACGCGTCATAATAATAACGTATTAATTGTTTTGCATATTTTTCACGTATTATTTTGAAGTTTTGTATATTATTTGTGTTGGTGGGTTAACTTATCCACCTACAATAGAACGAACAGCTGAAGTAAGTAGATTAGGCACAACATTTTAATAATATATAATTTTAATTTTAAATAATTTACAGTGAAAATATAAATATTTTAACTTGATTCCAAGCAAAAAATAAAAATAAACAGGTTTATTGGAAAATTTTCATTCATCAAATAAATAAACAATGATTCAATAATTTTTTTAACTTAAACTATATTCATAACCTAAGCTCACAGTCACTTCAATCACCCTTTGCGAGAGCGAGAAGTATAGAGAAAGAGAAACCGCTCGGCATTAGTTGCTAGGTTGAACGGAGTGTAACAAATAAAACGAGACAGTTACAAATAACAAGAGAAACATAAATGATTAGTGATGGATGATGAATGAACGAATGTGATACAGACAGAACCATTCAAAGAGACCAAGAAAGTGCAAGTCAATATGGATGAAGACATATCCCTCCAGCTAGATGACATAGAATTAACCATAGGTAAGTAAGTACCACAGTAATACAACATGTGGAATAATAAGAGAGCAAAAATCGGTCAAGTGCGAGTTTACCATACCTGTCACAAAACCATATTTGTCTATATTTTGTCTTTCTTTAATGCAAAATATAAATACTTGTGACACCATCTAGTATTCAGTAGCGTGAATATGTAGGTAAATAGAATAAGAACCCCTTAATTTTTAACTTTTGCTTTTTCTATTTTGTTGGCACGTCCGCCATAAATCATAATATAACATTTTATATCAATATTAAAATTTGTTCCTACAGACACCACTTTTTGTTAGAAAATTCAATACAAAGCCCTATGCCAATGCCAATGGTTTTCAAATGATGGGTCGATTATGTTAGTATGGGAAGCCGAGGCGTAGAGCACAATCTCAAATAGTTTCCCCAATACTTACATCAAGTAAGTCAGTACACATCCAACTGAAGCAAAAGCGCCAGTGTTGGTGTTGCCTGGAACAAACAATAGACAAGTTAATACATTAGTTTAGATTAGACATTTTTACAAATGTTATTCCAACGCCATCAGATTGCATTTAAATATCATCATTATGATATCTGTCGGGAAAAGAAGACAAAAATAACAGAATCATCACACAACCTTGCAAATAATCAAAAGAATTAGTTAATTATATTTTTTAGTTAATTATATCATTGAACTGAACATGACTTTTCAATGAATAATAGGTATGTTAATGTTTTTTTTTTGCTTTTTATTCTGACTATCCGTGTTTCCTTACTTTAATTATTGTGATAAAAATACTGTAATGTTATCAAGTAATTTATTTTTATTTTAAGGTCTATATCGTGTACCAATGAGTTTTTTCTGACGAAAAAATTTACGTGCATACCTACACCTGCTGCTTCACCGTTCGGAACCGGTGTAAAACTGTAGGTCCCTTCCGTAAGGGAAGGGACCTACACCCTTACTAGGTGGTACGCTCAAATTGTAGCCGACTGGATTGATACCACCGTACTGGATGTAAGATGGCCGCATAGCAGCCTCGGTTGTGTTTCCTCTAGTCCAGTATAGCCAGCAATCCAGGGAAGTCTCCGGTATGGCACTTGCCTTCTCGGAGGTGATATTGGCTGGTCGGAGCATGCGCTTTGGCCCCTCCGACTCAGCCAGCTATACCGGATTACTTAAAAAAAAATACAAATGTATGAATGTAAATATGGGTTTTTTTAATTACCGTGGTTGTTAAATAAAACATTATTAAAAAATTTTGTTCTGGTAGTTACTACGCATAAGCAGGTCTTAAGACATTACTTTTATCCTGATTTTAAAACAAAACTGAATTATTTAACAAATTTACAATGTTTTCCACAATAACCAAAGTAAGAAAACACGTTTAGTCAAGTCAAGCGTACAGTGTGCTCTTATGAATACTTACGTTTGTATGCAGAATGCACGAGATCAGCCTTCATTACTGTAGCAGCTATATGTATGTATAAACTATTTTCCCTTTCTAAGTTTAAACCAAATTGTATGTGTAATCTATATTATCAAAATATTAATTATGTGCATTCAGTTGCTATATAACAATAATTATTGTCTACCTATGTGAATGTTGTTATGTGAATTGCGGAGATTCTACCTCAAATTATATATCATTGATTTAAGTTTCACAAATCATGGATGGATGGCTTAATTTTTAAATATGGAAATAAAAATCTAAGGCAGACTATGAGAAAGTCACATTAACTTTGATTTAGTCAGAGAAAAAAAATTGTGTAGGATTATGGCATAGGAGTTTTTAACATGGTCAGCAGCGCCTGAAACAATTTAAAAATTATTTAATCACTTCTTGTTGTTGTCATTTGATAAAAAATTACAGAATGTTCAATGTCAGCAACGACGGCAAGAACAGGAAAAAGCCATTTAACATAATATTATGTAAATGAATCTCAATCGTCTTGGATATAATTATTCATAAAGCAAATAAAAAAAAACATGAAACAATTATTATTATACATAATTAAATCATTATATTTTTATTACACATATAAATTATTATTAAAACACATTAAAGCGTAATTTTCCAAACAAGTATAATTTAAAAAATATTCTTACAATAGAGGACGAGAGAACCGGCCAAGTACCGGGTACTGTAGTCGCAGCACCTATTCAATGTTATCAAGTATTATTTATTCTACAAAATAAATACCATTTGTATGCGACCATAATTATTATTGCGAAAAACTTGGAAAGTATTTTAATTGAAATGTTCAGAATGTCCTACCTACATTTTTTTTATGGAAACTGACACGGTTTTCTACATTACCTACTCGTACATCCGTGATGTCAGCCCATAATACCTTGGTAAACTAGGTGCCATGTCAGTGCTTCCCTTCGGTCGTGCCGGCTACACTGAGCTGGACGGAAAACACGAACTATTTAAATAGTCGTTTCAACCGACCTTTCATCCAGTGCGGTGGTACCAGCCTGGGCTGGTAGAACCCTACCACCTAGTAAGGTAAGAAGGAAAGGGACCTACAGTTTACGTGAAATTCGAACCACGGTAAGCCTCCAATGGTCGAGCGGTCGGTCACCCATTCAAGTACTGACCGCGCCCATGTGTGCTTATAATATAACACAGTTTCGGCAAAAATAAATTAAGATATTACTGGATTCCTCAGATAAAACATATATTTAACTCAGTTCGTGATGTGATGTTATGAGTAATGGAGAAATACAAGGGTGTGTGGGTGTGGGTAAGTAGCAGAGAGCAGTAGGGTAGGTAGATTGAACAGTAGGCAGTTTATTCTGATCCAACTGAGCCAAAAAACTACATAAGAGGAGCAAATAATAATGTTAAAATATTTTATTCAGTTGGAGCATCAAATGAAAATTTTCAATACTCAAGGACAAATACCAATAGGTTTTATTATTATTTAAAAACATTAATAATACTCACAAGCTATAAATGGTTCTGGATGTTCATCTCACCCTGGCACATGAATCTGAAATCATAAAAATCTGCTTAAGCTTTTTTCTGAGATAAGTGTGAATGAATGATTTTGATATGGTAAGTAAAGGTCTCGGTAAAGGTAGACCTGTAAGTTTTGCCCTACGTAATATTGTTTTATACAGGCTGGCATGGATTTTAAAACCTCATTTAGATAATATTTATGTACAAGTTTAACAGTTGTACCGAATCGCCCCAAGGACCAGTGAAGTCTGTGAAGCCTATAATAAAAATCCAAAGAGGGGAGGAATGACTTCATAATATTGATTTTAGGGGAATTATGTCAATGTTTGTTACACAGGACAGGAGACAGGTCAGTTTACAGTGACAGGAAGAGATAATAACTTATGCCGTCAACATTTGTTGCAGCATTTCGAGGAACAAATAAGAAAAAATTCTAAATTAACTGTTTGTCACTAAATTAATAGTAAGTCCTTTTAATTAGATGCATGCATAATACATGAGAATTTATTTAGTGTTTTGGTTGTGAAACCACATTATACTAATACCTAAAAAGTTGTAAATACAGAATTGTTTTAAAATGTACAAAACATTTTAATAGCTTGAAAAATAGATTTAATTTTGCAAGACAAGACACCATTGGGTTAGACCCACATTAGTAGTCAACCTTCCGCAGTTTATCAAACGTCGTAGCGTTACCTAGCATCCAGATAGTCCGTGCTGAGTAGTCGCTAATTCTGCCAGTTCCTTCGGTAGTGCATTGTGACAAAACATCTGTCTAATGATCCTTGGTATCATGGTCTATCTATTAATTCCGCGTCGCATGGATATTTTAATCCATTCGGCCACGATGGCGATTATTTATTAATATGGGTATTTATTCATTTATTTATATTATTATTGTATGTATTTTCATATAACCAAATATGTTTTTTTACGTTCATATCACATAATCATACTTGTTTTGTATAGTAATATCAACACATTCAAGCATTGGAAATTAGAGCATTAAAAAATTCAGTCCGAACCAGATGTACCTGGAGGTGTGATGCCAAACTCGACTTTGGTGATGACAATCAATAAGGTTGTACATCCTATCGTTGCAAAAGACCCTAGTGATCCATGAAACACACATCGGTTAGCGCAGTAAAGATTGTGAACTCGAATGATGCCTGGACAGCTCAGTTGGTTAGGTAGAACTTTGGACATGCAATCTAAAGGTCGCAAGTTCCAACCCAACTTCGATATCAGGTAGGGGGTGAAATTCGCAATTTGTTTGCTATAATTTCCGATGCTTGAATGTGTAGATGTGTCTAAATAAAAACACGCCACATTTAGTTCCTCATGATGCGATGCTTTAGCAGTATAAATATAAATTAAATTTTTAGACCCACAAAAAGAGTACCACTCCATAATAACACCAGGCTATTACGTTTTCTGTATAAGCCTATACTTGTAATGAGATCGGAAATTCTGGAAAAGTTATTTTACACAAAAGTATATATTCATTATTGTTTTCATCTACATCTCAAATAAAGTATATTATTATCGTATCCAGATTAAATGGTACCAACAGGTCTACCGGGTACCACTCACACACTCACCTCAAAACTCATTTGATTTCAACCAATAGCGTGCCGAGATTATTAGCTAACACTTCTGCGTGTGTACTGACATCCACTCACACACTCTAAAAACTAGCTCGATTTGAACCAATCAGAAAATGTTGGGTAATGCAATAGATGCGGCTGTTATAGTAGAGTTTAACCATCCTAACCCTTCGAACCATAAATTATTCAGACGAAAGACAATAGACTAACCGCTAACCAACAGGGCGGGCGAGCGGGGCGGGCGCCCCGGGCGCCCCAGGAGCCCTGCGTTAGAGGGGCGCCTGCAGGCGCCCCGATTGTTAGGCCACACAGGCTTTCCGCGCCTTGTTTACTTTACTTTACTTGCGCTGCGTGACGCAAGTAAGTGTGCGTTCTTCGGTATTGGCCATAAGTATATTGCGCGGTCTGGTCTAAATTTGGGCGACTCCGACAAATGTTAGTGGGATTTTGGACTACTTCAGAAATTGATTTGCGCGGGGAGCGTCTAGCGGCTTCACGCGCGGCGAGCGGCAGCAGCGAGCGGGGGCGGCTTGTGTTTGCCCCGGGCACCTATTACAACCAATAAAAAGTGAAGGGGCACTAGGCAGGAAGGAACATCGACTTTTGTTGTCATTATTATCCATGCTATCAAGAATAGGTATATATATATTATTTTTATTTTGTGATCCAATGACATAATTTATATAATTTGATGATTTGCCTACACAATCTGAGTTAACTCTCCCCACTCACTATATCTCATTGCTGGCCCATTGAAACAAAAAAACAATAAGTCCGATTTTTCTTTTAACAAAGTGTTGTAGCTTATTCTCTCACTTGGTTCTCCCATAGGATTTCAATGTAATTTTGTATGAATATTTGTTTGATGTCTATATATGTGTTGGTCTCTCTTTAGGCGAAGGCTACACGTTCAATAATTACTGAGCTGGGCAAGAGGCTGCGCGAATAGTCTGGGAACAGTCGGGCCGGCTCGTTCCTCCTCCAGCGCGTCAGTCTGGCCGTGCAGAGGGGGAACGCTGCGAGCGTCTAGCGTTACTTATGAGTTATGGGGGCCTTTCCGCCGTCGCGTCGTCGATGCCCATGGATGAGATTTTCTATCTCGTTTAATGGGCACCGACATCGTTGGTGGCTCCTGGCAACGCTGCAATTCCGGCTCGTCTGTCCCTGGATGGTTTTTATTATGATGATTTTTTTTAGGTTTAGTTTTAAATTTTTTAAGTTAGTTTAAGTTTGTTAGTTTAATATAATAGGTTTAGTTAGTTTTATTGATATTATAGTACACTACACTCTTTATTGATATTGTCATGTTCGCCTAAACATATTCTACAAGCAAACCTAAATTATTACTGTGGTTCTCAGATATTTACAAAATATCGTGGTATTTAATGATTGTGTAGGCTAGTGTATTGACGATTACAATATTTATGACAGGATGTCTAGATTTGCCAATTCCGTACTGATGATTGTGTTTTGTGATTCCGTATTGTGATAGCTATTGAACGTGTAGTCTCCTGTCAGTATTTAATACGTCAGTACGCATCGCGACAGCATACGAAATGGGTCTGGCTTAGTGATTCTGGTGACATTATCGCCGAAAATCTTGTCTTTGAAGTACCTTCCTGTTGCTAAGTACAAATGTTTTTTTTTTATGGAAACTGACACGGTTGGCTACATCACCTACAACATCCGCGATGTCAGCCCATAACACCGGGAGAACTAGGTGCCATGTCAGTGCTTCCCTTCAGTCGTGGCGGCTACACTGAGCTGGACGGAAAACACAAACTATTTACATAGCCGTTACGACCGACGTTTCATTCAGTGCGGTGGTACCAACCCTGGCGGGTTGAACCCTACCGCCTAGTAAGGTAAGAAGGCAAGGAACCTACAGACAATGTAATGTTTTCTCTCAGTGAAATCGACTATCTAATTAATGTATTTGTTTAGTTAAAAAGGGTGTTATCAAGTTCAGAAGGTTATCAAAACAAACGTCAGGCATTCGAAAATAATATTCGTAATCATCCATTTAATTGTGAAGTCGAATTTAATCTAACAAATTTAAATGTGTGTACTTTGCTTTAGTATACTGCAGCCAATTTTTCGTCCATCGCCTTCTTATTACCGTTCTTTTTAAACAAAGCGCTAAGATAATGGCCACACAAGCTTTAATAATGTTTTCTGTATCCATTACTAACATCCTCACTGCACGAAGCACGACAGAACACTTGACGTGATAAATATTGTACCTCTAAGGTGGTCTAGAGTACTGAGTGTTTTCAGTATGATCCAACAATAAGCATCGTGATATGGATACATTACGTGTAGCCTTCGCCTTATGTCTGACGCCTATAAAAAAAACTTTAACACTACTATCAATGACCACTCCAACATGTTTCACCTGGACTCGACAGTTGACGGAATTGGCTACGATTCAGAGGCCAACAATAAAAAATAGAATGGAATATGAGTTAAGATAGGTGTTATGCTTGCGATGGCTTCGCCGTGACTCGTGAGTGATAGTACCATATCATCTAGCCACAATTATATACTGTTGTTCCATAGTTTTGTCAGAAATTGCGCTAGTTTGAGTATCAACGGTTCTACTGTTACACTAATTCCATACAGGTGATGCTAAATTTTTTTATTTTTTTTATGGAAACTGACACGGTTGGCTACATCACCTACAACGTCCGTGATGTCAGCCCATAACACCGGGTGAACTAGGTGCCATGTCAGTGCTTCCCCCTTTGATCGTGCCGGCTACACTGAGCTGGTCGGAAAACACAAACTATTTACATAGCCGTTTCGACCGACGTTTCATTCAGTGCGGTGGTACCAACCCGGGCGGGTTAAACCCTACCACCAAGTAAGATTAGGAGGGAAGGGACCTACAGTTTTACGAGGAACCCGAACCTCCGTCAGCCTCTAACGGTCAGCGGTCACCCATCCAAGGTCTATCCCATATATACTTTGAGGATCCAGTTTCATAAACAGTGAACTGTTAATAAAGAAATTACACAACTGGATTGTTACTCCAGCAGAGGAAGGAGATTCTGGCAAGCTCTAGCTAGATTTTTCTATTGAGTATACACCGTGATTTATAGTTTTTAGTAGATTATAGTTTTTATCTATTCGTAATTGTTGATAATAATAACCAACGATGATATTGTCCTTCATTTCCACTAATATTCGCTTCCCCGAGCAAAGACTTGAAAAATCATTGAAAAATCACAAAATTTCAGCTACCTATGTGTTCGAGAGTTAGGATCCTAATCGACTAATGGGAATGCCTGAGCCTATAAACACCGACCATTCAAAAAGAGTTCTTGCGAAACTCGACCTCAGTGTGACCACAGCAAAGTTGTAGACATACACGGCAGGTCTCCCATTAATTCCTGTAAATTAAAATTCATATTGAATACAATAAATAAGAGTTAATAAGTGTCTAACGCAATATCACACGCAGAGCCGTAATAAATGACGCATCACCCATCTGTATGTGAAGTTACGTGTTAACATCGCCCCGTTCGTGCATTTTATGTGCCACACACCAGGATTAACACGAGTAATGATGATCACGTTTTTCACACCATAACGCAGTATTCAAATTTCCTATTCAGTCAGTACTTTTTTACCATTTAAAATATCGGACATAACAGAGAAAACACATTATTTTTTGAACAAAATTTTATTATTTCACTATATAATCTCCTTTTAGCTCAATACACTTTTGCCAGCGATGTTCGATAGCTTCGATCGTGCATTGTCTTGATGAAACAAAACTTTCTTTTTGCCAAATGCGGCCGCTTTTTCACTCACATCACTCAAACGCTGCATTAAGCTCCGATAACACGCGCCGTTAATTGTTTTGCCTTATTGAAAATAATCAATGAAAATTATCCCACGCGCATCCCAAAACAATTTACCAAATGACATGACCTTGCCAGCAGATGGAACTGTCTTAGCCTTCTTTGGAGCTGGCTCTCCCCTTGTGAGTCCATTGTTTTGACTGCTCTTTCATCTCAGATGTGCAACCCATGTCTCATTCATTGTTACCAATCGGCGCAAAAATTTGGCTTTATTATTGTGAAACATCGCCAAACACTCAACTGAAACATGCTCACGAAGATGTTCGTTCCAGTGAGTTAACGCGGCACCCATCTTTTGCTCAGCTTTGTCATGCCCAAATTTTCATTCTATATGCGATTTACAGCATTTTCAATCGACTTCAAAAGGAGGAGGTTCTCAATTCGACTGTATGTTTTTGTATGTTTTTTTAAATGCCTACCATATCTGCTAGCTCGCGCAGTTTAAGCCGACAGTCATCCAATACAATGTTATGGATTTTCTTCATCGTTTCTCTTGTGGTCACTTCATTTGGTCGACCACTGCGATGTTCTTCGTTCAACCTCGTACCTCGTTTAAACTCATTTTATTTTACTGTCGTCGTAACTCCGATGGAGCAGACTCCACCAGAGTTGAATCCAGCTCAGCTCTATTATTCGTTGAAAGGCAAGAAGTTTTTTTTTTAATTTAAAATGAAAACAATGAATAAACATTTGAGTTTGTTTTGAAAGTGTGTGCAAGTGTGAGGGATGATAGGCATATTATTATAGAGGGATGGCCTTTATTGGCGTTATAAACTTTACGAATTCTGAATCAGAATTTCTGATGTAGAAATAACTATATATAGACAAGACAAAGCAACGTATAGCTCAATGAGACAAAGAGAGAAAATACGTTCATACGAGTAGATGCTCGCAATTAGGGATATAAGACGCAATTTCAATAACAGCGCAAAGTCGTGTGTAAAAACGATCTCCATTTGCTTTCCTGTCAAATTCATAGATTTTTAGGATTCCTCCACATGAAAGAACATTCGAGTGTATTAACAATACACTTTATTAAGAACCTAAAATTATGTTCTGAGAGGAAGACCCCTTCCTCTCAGAACATAATTTAGATCGACTGGGTCCTTTTAGGACTTTATCTGTGACCGACTTCCACGAACCTACTGCACACACACTTTGAATTTGTTTGCATCCCTTTGTGTTGGTCCCACAATGGGTAAATGGAGCAAACTTTGAAGTATGAAGAATGTTGCATTAACTGTTGTGTTGCAATGGATGCTGCATGGATACCGGGATCCCGCAAAGATTATGCGCTGGTTGACTCAATTTGGTTTTTAGTATACATAAACTGTTGGCGAGCCTTAGAGGGATTTAGCAATGTCTTCGATTTCGTCGAGCGTTCTCTATCCCTTAGGGACTTTGGGCTCTAACTAAGAGATAGAGATGGCGAGTTTTGTGGAGGTGAAAGTTTAAAAAATTTATTTTAAAAAATTTTAATACCTGTACTGAATGCACAATATTGGGATTTCGGAATCCCACATTGTCTGGGTTCCGCGATGGTCCAGCCCAGCATCCGCGCACTCGTTTGACGTAGTGGTAGGAAAGGGATACCAATACATATCTCTAACCCCGCAGCCCACTCTTAAGGGGTACTGTAGAGTTCATGCTGCAAGTTACGAGAGCAAAATAATGTGGTTTGAATAAGATATGTCGTGTAGTTTGAGGTTTCTAATAACACCCCTCTTTTTGCGTCGGGGGTTAAAAATACATTTCAAGAAACATTTCTTGCTTTGAAGTACTACACGCTTATACCGCCATACCCAATAAACAACATTTAAGCTTATAACAAATTATGTACTTTATGGTCAGGCAAGATGCAAAAATTGGACTTTTTAAATACAATCAACACTATTACAGATTAAATGGAAATATTATTTCTTGAATCCAATACTTTGTTGTAATTAAGAAGACAAAATGCATGCCATTGCTAGAGAAATAGATATTTAAGTTGCATTACATTAGAAGTTTGTTGGTGAATCTGTCACGTTTAAAATTGGTTAATCAATTCATTTATATTTATTATAATTTAAAATATTATTGCTAAGACGTAAATACGAATACAATGACAGGTTTTTTATTATTTTTTAGTTTAAGTATATATTGGTTGTGCTATAAAAAATACTTTACTTACTGCGTAACTTGCGAAATCAAAGGTTAATCATTCAAATACAGACATGAATTTCTGTTCACTGATATCATCATTAGGGTTTTAATAAGGTTTGAAGCTAAGTAAATTTTTCTTCTTTCTGAAAACAAAACGAAATCGTAACATTGTCGCCAAGAAAAGCATATTGATTTTATTTTAATAAAACCCTTGTATCAGCAAATAAAAATGCATGTGTATGTTATGATATGGTTTTGATGCTTCCGAGATGTGTAATCAGACGGCGCCTTCTCAGGATACCTTGGATTTTGATGAAGATGAACGCTGCTGATATTTCGTCTCGCGGTCAACTACAATACGTCGACCGATCGACAATTTTTCTTCAGACGCGCCGACAGACGAAAACCCGAAACCTGAAAAAGCTAGTGATGATGGACAGCAAAGGAATTGCAATAGATGATGCAGGAGCATATAACGTATAATAAGGAAAGAGTTTTAATAAATAATAATCAAAATTTTGTGAATATAAAGGATGTAAACTAGTTTCTTTTCTATAAATGTTTTTTATTCCCTTTGAACATAAGGTGCATCAATGAGTGCACCACAATGGAACTCTCGTCCAATTTGAGCAAAGATTCTCAATAACAAAAGGAATACAGTATGTATAGCAGTAAATGCACCCAATTTTTTTTTTCATGTCTTGGAAGTCATGGGGCGATGGGAATGATGGAAACGTAAAGCTTAAAAATCTAAACTCTTTCATTTACACTATGCGTACGTGATTGAGTCATCAAACTCTTTATGTGTAACAGAGAACAACTTTTTTCGTTCAGTAGATTCGGAGAAAATAAGCTGTAACAGACAGACAGACACGAAAGTGGCTCTATAAGGTTAAGTTTTTTTACTCTTTTGAGCTACGGAACCCAAAAAAAAATCATAAGTCAGCCAAAGATTGCTAACGTAGGTTGTAAACATTACAATTTTGTAAGACAAGGAAGGTAACAGCGCTTTTGAAATCAACGTGTCCACTAAGTTCACTGCTCGCTCATACATACTTGCGCTGAATTCTTACTTGAAAATTTTGTGAACTTAACGTAAATCGCAGAACGGCACGCTCAGCTCAACTTAAGCCAAAATGTATGCAAACATATTTGCATTGACATTATTGCATAGTTTCCGAACTCGTACATTTCATAAAAGTTTTTAAAAGTAATTTAGTGCGGAAAAGTTAATTCGATTTCAAATTCAAATGAGGACAATTTAATTAATCGAAAATATTTCAAAGCTGACATTGTACTGGGATATCGTAATGTGATACTCGTACAAATTATCAGCGGACACCTAGTGGATGCCAGCGGTAGAAATAAATTGTTTGGGCCTTCGAATAAGATTAATATTTCGACATTAAGATGCAGATGTTTTTTTTATATATATAATCCGCTATGGGTGGATGAGTTCGAGGGGCCAGAGCACATGCTCAGACCAGTCAATATCACCTCCGAGAAGGTGCTATACGGGAGACTTCCCCTTGAATTACGGGCTATACTGGATTAAAGAACACAGCCGAGGCTGATATGCAGTCATCTTACGCCTGGTACGGTGGTACCAATCCAGTCGGCTACAATTTGAGCCTACCACCTAGTAAGGGACAAGGGGAGGGACCTACAGTTTTACACTGCTTCCAAACGGTGAAGCAGCAAGTGTTGGTATGCACTTAAAATTTTCTCATTTGTGACTCATTTGTCATGTCGGCTGGATTCGAACCTCGAACCTTGAGATCAAGAGTCCAAGCCAAGACCGCGTCAACCATCTGCCACTCTAAATCTTAGACTCTTGTAATGAGGCATGAGCATTCTCCCCCCGATAGATTACGGGGGGGGGGGGGGGGGGACTAGACAAAACATCACATCATATTATCCTAACTATAGCCATATTTTAATAGATAGTAACTGTAATTTATATGCTTATAGTTAGGTAAAGATTCAAGGTATAATGTGTGATAGATTATTGTAATATAATCTTGTGAATTCTCTGAAAAATAAGTGGGTGAAAAGTGGTAAAAATGTTCGAAAATGCATTTGCTAGATTCGTTAAAAATACGTCCATACAAAAAATGCTCGCGCACGGTAACGGCCTAAAATTTATAATGTTCAAAGATAGTTCCGTGAAAAACCATTTATTCTGTAAGCGTTTGAATTTATTTAGATGATTCTTAGTTAGTCTTATTGACTCTAAGCTCAATGAAGCATTTTTCGATGCGATGGCGAGGGAAATAGCAAAGGCATTTTTGAACGATTTTACCACTTTTCAACCACATATTTTTAAGGGAATTTATAAGATTAAATTAAAAATAATGTATTCACATTATACCTTGAATCTTTACCTAACTATAGGCATATACATTATAGTTAAATCACTTGAAATATGGGTATGGTTAGGGAAATACGAAGTGCTTTTGCCTAGTACCCCCCCTTAATAACTGGAAGAAATATTATGTATAATCATGAATGTTACTTCTAATTACGGGATCTATTTATACCACACTTTAATGCACAACACTTCACTTCATCTCAATTCACAGAATTTAACTTCACTACACTACTCCAGCTATTTGTCACAAATCACTTCACTATACTACTAATAACTAATAATAGCATTTGTGAAATTTTGATTGTTTTCAAATTCATAGAAATATATATTAGTTTTTTATTTTAAAAGACAAGTCAAAATACCTACGATCTGATGTATAAATATAAAGAAGTCCAAGTTTTTTTTTAATTTCGTGTAGGTTACTGCTTGCATTATTGTATGAATTAATTAAATTAAATAAACTGAATGCTAGAAATAATCACTTGTCACAGTAAATTCTCAGGAGTACATTATATGAGCACATTAACTTTCAATGAATGTTTATAAATGTCAATCACTGGTTCTTCACTACTAAAATGACACTACTCGCCACTGATACTGTAAAAATAAATTTCTGAAACATTCAAACATCAACAAAAATATAGTTTTTATTGCAAAACAAATTAAATAGTAAACCATGTAGACTTATTCCATTTAGCAATAAAGCACGGAGAATAATATGTATTGCAGTTTCTTTTATTTCACCAATCAGAGTGTGAACAGGCCGACAGCCTCAATGATCGTCTCAATGGATCTGGAAAAAGGCTTGTTTGCTGCTTCTAAAGACACAACGAACTAGATCATAAGGATCCAGAACCCCAGGCCCGAGCAATGTGAAGGAGCTTAGAATCTTCAAATGTGTCACGCACGGGCAAGCAGCTGGGCCGCTGAGAGTTTTTCAAACAGAAGTAATCTGAGTGTTAAGTCACAGCAGCAACCGCTGCTGTGACTAAGATGACCGTATCAGGGTTAGCTTATGAGCGTACTCGTATTAGTATGTACACTCAGACAATGCAGCGACTCTTCTAGCACTAAAGAGCATGAGTACACCTCTGGCCTGTTGCTAGGCATTATAGATCATCTAGGCATTATAGGGCCCTGGAAACTGTCGCAGCCACAGAACATAAAAAAACCGACCAAGTGCAAGTCGGACTCGCGCACCAAGGTATATTATAGATCATCTAGGCATTATAGGGCCCTGGAAACTGTGGCAGCCACAGAACATAAAAAAACCGACCAAGTGCAAGTCGGACTCGCGCACCAAGGTCACAAAAAAAAACTTTACTTTTTCTATTTTATATTATTTGTTGTTATATCCGCCATAACACATATTTTGTGAAAATTTTAACCGGCTAGCTATTACGGTTCCAAAGATACAGCATTAGGACAGACAGACGGCGTAGGCTTAGTAATAGGCTTCCGACGGGGTACGGAAACCTAAAAACGAGTAGAAATAGCACGAAGACTACACAAAGACACATATCACAAGTAAGCGTAACTCCGCGCACTTGACCTAAGCTCAAATTATCGCCTGTCATTAATGTCACGGAACTATTAGGATAAAACAGTAATAGTAAATTATAACAAAACTCAAAAATGTTTTTGTATGTGAATTTGGTACATTGGTATTCTATTCTCTGGTATAGTAATAAATAAGTCATCGTGCTACTTCTACGTTTTGTATGTTCTGTGGTTGCAGCATGTAACTTTCCAGTGTACAAAAGGTGATAAAGATGATGATGGAAATGAAGCAGCTAATGGCCACGCATGCAGAGGTTCCGGAACGGTAACTATATTTGCGATACACGGTGTGATACTGTCAGTGAGCACACGAGATCTTGGCTGCACACATTGACATAACGAAAACGGACAGATGAATGAGCCTGCAGAGTCTAAAATCGCTCTTCCTATACCAGATGAGACGGCTGGTTCAAAAGTTGATCAACTTGAGCCTAGCTAAGCTGGGGATAGCCGTTGCTCTGACGTGAGGTCACTGTTCACTAACTACGGATAGTCCGCTGTGCATGTGCAGGGGTTGCACTGTGTGGGGCCGGTACTTAAAAAGAAGTGGGCCACAACATCTCTCCCGTGCATGTCGTAAAAGGTGACTAAGGGATAAGCACGAGATGCCACGCTATAGAGCAGTGGCGCCCAAACGGTCGATCGCGATCGACCGGTCGATCCCAGGAGGCTTTTATTTAGGTCGATCGCTGAGCAAAAAGTTACTTTTAGAAATCAAATAATTCATCATATTTGATGTGACAAACATTTCCGGGTGGTGTCGTCTTCCACAAGGACCGCAATTATAGTAACAAATATAAAGGATGTAATTTCAAGTTTTCAATTCAAACAAAACTGGCTACAAATTATTGAACGAAAACTTTTGGTACCCAAGTGTCGTTCTCAGAACCTTGAATTTTTTGTAGGTAGATCTTCATAGAAGAATGTATGTGCACCACTGCTATAGAGCGACAGGCTAGCTACCTCTCACCTTGGCACGGTCCTTCCACCGAGTCACGCAGCAGGTGGGTCTGCGTGCCTTATTAGCTGCTTGATGTTATCTTTTCCGAACTATTAGAGATCCCAATAGATTTATCTAGGCCGCCAGTGATCATAGGGCTCAGGGGCCTGAACTCTCAAATTCAAATAATAAATCACGTGCAAAAATCCTTGGCAAAGGATGAAACGGCCGAGCACGCTTTGTTGGAGTGCAGTGTGTTTGATAGGCTGATAGCACAGTGCACTCGATGGTTGCATACCTCCATCTGTCATATTGTCGAAGGTGTGCAGTCACCCTAGCTGTCGTCATGTGGCCATCATGGAGGACTTAGGCTGGCTGCGGTAGCTAAGGTAATGTAGGCGGAATGAGTATAAAGACGTACAGTGGCCCTTTCACCAGCCCATTTGGAGTTGAAAATGTAAATTTATAAAAAAAAATTATGAACTCAAGGTTTATCGAGCTATTGTTTAGACTTTTTATTTCGTATGAAAAATTACCAATTTTTAGCTAGTTTTGACTTCTGTATGAAAAAAAAAAGTCATCTGAGAGAAAAATGTTATTAAAAATTGTTTATTCAAAATTACCTGGAATATCCTGGTTTAAGATTCATGATTACCCACCCAGTATATCTTTACTGGACATAATATGTAATCCTATAACGATTAGGGCACATTACTACTGTTCAGTTTTCATTTTAATATGCTGAAGAATATTTCGTCTTTAAAACTTCCTTTGACAAGTTTGCGAAAAGGCTGGAGGAAAATTAGAGACGAGCATGTTCAGCAGTGGACGCTTACACGCTGACTGACTGACCGACTGACTGAGCCTTTAGGCAAAATGCTATTTTTTCCATTCTCTCTAGTTGCAACTGCCTTCATTCTTTTCGATAAAGCCAAGCGATCTATCAAAAATGATCAGCGCGGCCTCTAACCGGTGGACAGTAGCGGCATAGCACTCGTCGGCACCAGTGAAGGTAACCACTACCCTCGAATTCAAGGTACTTTGTCTGTTTCATGTTCTCTTTGCAGTTAATTAAATATTTTTTGGTCTTATTAAATTTTTAATTAGATTTAATTTTACATACAATCTTCTCACAATCGAACAACTAGGATTTCTAATTTCCCGACCTTATTTTACTCCCGGGACCCGGGCATGAAAGCAGGCAATGATGAACTCAACACCCAATGACCTCACTGAACAAATATGGGCCCATTGCAAGTAGGAGGTTTCAATCAAGCACAATACCAGCAATTGGCCAATCTTGCACTCTTACAGCTCGCTAGACATTTCAGCTCGAGTTTGGCCTCCCTCCAGCTAGTCTGTGTTGATTAGGACGTGGTGCAGAACTAATCCTATGCTCGATTTTCCTCTCCCCGCAGAAACAAATTCTGTATGAGGCTTCCAGTGCAGCATGCGAAGCTGTCCATGTAAGAGCTATCACCAATCTAGACAAGTCGAGGTTTTGAAGAAACTATAGACTGATGTATATGTAGTCCCCTGCTTATGATGATTGTAAACTTGCGTAAAGTAAGATAATATATAGTAATAGTGTAAAAGCTGAAGTGTTCCCTTAAATCAGTGTAAAAATTTTATTCTGGCTATTTCCAGGAAACAGGAACATTAAAATCACAGAATTTCTGAGAAATTGTTCCCGGGAAATCTTGAGATAGAAACCCTAGACACAACCAACTCTCTTCCAAAGAGTTCGCTGCACGCAGCTTTTTTATACATAACACCATCATGGGTTACTGCGTCAAGGCATAGAGATTAGTAAAGCCACTGGATCAATGTTGCATTCAACACAGTCAAAACTGCCCATCACCTCGCCAAACTGCACTCACCAAAGACCCGTCGGATGATAGGCAGCTACAATAAAAATATCTTGAAGGGATAAATGCAGTCATTGAGTGCTGTAACTGCAAAAAATAATTTCTAATGGCATCAAAGGACACAATGAAAATGTTGCCGACGATGTAGTAGTTTGGTGAATCTGGTAGAGCACCTGTTGCCACTTGGACTATGTTGACGCTTGCACAGGTGAAGGAAACAATAAGGAAAACAAACTCACGATTACTGCTCTTTCAGTTGCTCCAGGTGACCCCCTTGTTGACTGACGCATTTCCGGGAATGTTTAGCCTTTTAATTGAGATGACTTTCGTCCGCGGCCACTACGTATTTAGTGAGTTTTCAATGTGAGATGCGGCAGCGCGGAGGAGTGTTATGAGCCTGTGGCTGTATCTTGGCGAATTAATTAGCGATCGACTCGCTATCGCAATACATATTCATACTTTGCAGGAAAGGATTAGACAGGAGGAAGCGCCAACATCGCAACATCACTCATAGGACCCGTGTTATAGTAATTTGTGAGAGCTGTGAAAACTGACGTTTATAAAACGCAGGTTAGGTCTTGCTTGGTGTACCACTCGCACTTGTGGGATGGCTCAGCTAAATACCAGCTCGCGCCGCTAGACTCAATCCAGAGTTGTGATTTATGCCTGGTGGGTGACCCTGTGATGTCACGCGACTTAGAACCGCTGGAACTCTGTAGGGATGCCGGCTCCCAAAGTGTGTTCAATCACCTTCGATTTCACGGGGAGAATTTGTTTAATGCGATTCCGCCGTTCCCATTTCACCTCCGCACTATGCGTACTGGGCACGGGATGCACACATGTACAATCGCCCTACCACAGATGATGCAACCCGTTCTATAAGGTCTTTATTCGCAGAACTGGGAAATGTGGAATGCACTCCCTGCCCATCTATCTCCTCCCAAGTAAGCCTGCAGTTTTTAAAAAGGCAGGTGAAAAAAACTCCTGTCATGCCTGCATGGCATTTGCAATCCCCGTGCATCACAGAACGTCCCTGGGCATCATCTGTTTCAAAAACAATAAGCCACTTATTTGTTTGATTTAAGTCAATCTGTAAATGTTGTATTTTTTTTTTGGGAGTTCCAAATTTTGAAAGATTCAGACGGAGTACTCCCATTAACTTGTGGAAAATCTGTTGCTCAATCTCGAGATATCGTTCCGTTTCAGTCGCACATGTTGAAGGCCACCCTCTCCGCTCAACGCCAGTGCAAGTTCATTCACGTGTTGTGATAGTCTCTTTTGATATTGTACGCTGTACTGGGCTATTTCTTGCTTGACAGTCTTTATGTTAAGATCGAGGTATATATATTTGTTGCTGATGCATTGTGGGATATTGAAGATAGTTCTCAAGGTTTTGCTCTGGAATCTCTCAAGTATTTCGATGTTGCTGGTGCTGGCAGAGCCCCATAGCAAACAGATAACGTTGCTGGATTTATGCAGATAGAAGTTTAAAACAGCTGCAGATGTATTGGTAGAGGTCATGCGCAGATCACGCGTACACTACAATGTACGTGTAAGGGCGGCCGTAGTACGAGACTGACATCGGCGACAGCGTAGCGATATACATGGAATTCAATCCGCAGTGTTTCACCAATCGCCGAACGGTATTTACGTGGATTGGGCAGATCGTACGTAACCCGACAGTCCGTCTTTTACTATGGCCATCCTAAGTTTTGACCATGCAGCTCCAGCAACGGCTAATTGAGCATATCAGAGGATGTCTCGCACAAGCCTTTAGAGCCCGCGCCGCGTACATCTGCTCGGTCCCATGTTCACACACATAGCCGCAAACTCATATACGAGCATACATCCATGAATGTACAGTGGGTGGCCAAATTATTAGACTCACCACACTTAATGTCATAGTTATCGATACAAATTTGTTCTTGGGAAAAAAATTCCACCTCCTAAACCGTTGAACCTAAACTATTGCAACTAGGTATTTTTTATTACTGATATATTTGGCATACACCTACGTTACCATTTTCAACCTATGAACATCGACTTAACTTAGAGACAAAGTAGAAAATCGAAATGTTTTAATTCTATACATAAATTATTTAAATGATATGAAAATAAATAATCGGTATTTATAAATTTGTCTCCAAGTTAAGCCGACTTTCATTGGATTAAGGTGTAAATGTAGGTTTATGGCAAATATATCAATAATAAAAAATACTTAGTTGCAATAGTTTAGGTTCAAAGTTTTAGGAGGTGGAATTTTTTTTCCTAAGAGCAAATTTGTATTGATAACTATGACATTAAGTGTGGTGAGTCTAATAATTTGGCCACCCACTGTACAGTAGCTTTCACGAGTCATGAGCACAGATGGACAGTGGACTAACATTGCACGCAGTGTATAGTAGCCGAACGACGCGTGTGAACCCAATAGGCGATGAGCGTTGACTGACGCTGTTGTTGTTGTTGTTGTTTTGGTTTGGGGTTGGCTCTAGGCCTGCAAACTAATCCCGCTTGGTTGGGCACCTTCGTGCAAAACCCCGCAGTCTCCAGCTACCCCAGCCAGCCTATGTCTTCCATGGAAGCCACAAGTCGACCGGGGTGTCTGCAGGCCGCTTATCCCTTAGTCGCCTTTTACGACATGCACGGGTAGAGATGCAGTGGGACTATTCTTATTAAGTACCGACCCCACACAGTACAGACTGACGCTGACTGATGAACCAATCGCTTGAAGCATCAGCGCCGTAGACGTCACATCCCGCCATACTAACCAATGAAAAGTGTGCTATGACTCGTTAAAGCAACAGTAACTCTGGTTGTATTTTGTTGACATCAGTGACAGCTGAGCAGGTGCTTCTGCAGTGACCATTCTTGGCGATCAACGAAATGAGCTACTCCGTTTTCCATAGTTTCCATTTTCCATACCTAAGTGTTCACAAATGATGATGTAGACCGCCCGTATGCAAATTATTTATGCCGGTCTAACAGTAGCAGTTTAAAAAAATGTCACGTCAATACATATTTCCAGTTCAAAGTTAATAAATAAAGATAGTGTTTCTCTAGCTATCCGTGTCCTTTCGTCTTGACTGGAACCAAAAAAGTTTGATAATATTTTAGAAGTTCCCAAAAGCTCAAAAAGTTATACAATCAAATACATACTCCGGCAAAGTTAAAGCTCCCTTTGACTTCGCATTAGTCGGGTAATTTAGGATTAAAGCAATATGGACCTGAATGAGAAGTTTTTTTTTATAATTATAAGTGGTTAAATTAGTACGAGATTTTGTTTTGAGTTAGAAACAGGAAAAATATGCAACACCTAATGGTGAATTCCATGAAATAAAATAGGTAAGTACTTTTTTTTTATTATAAATTTAAGTATCGAGCTTTAACCATATTCGGTTATGTCAGCCCCATGATGACTTATACAGGGTGTCCCAGAAACCGACGATAATCCTTTGACAGGAGATAGGGCTGCTAATTACCTCTCAGAATATCTAATTTTAGGTTTAGTAAAAATGGCTTAAGTTTTTGAGATATTGACGTCTAGATCACCGGATTTAAATTTGTTAAGATTTTTATTATTGGGGCTATTTAAAAGAAAAAGTTTACGGGAAACTGGTGGAAAACTTGATAGAGCTGAAAGAAAGAATTACGGCAGTAGCTCAGGTTTTTTTTATGCAAACTGACATGGTTGGCTACATCACCTACAACATCCGTGATGTCAGCCCATAACACCGGGTGAACTTGGTGCCACGTCAGTGCTTCCCTTCGATCGTGCCGGCCACACTCAACTGGACGTAAAACACAATATATTTACATAGCATAGGTGGACGTATCTGCACTTGCATCGAGTACTTGCTCGACGCATCAACTGGGCATTTGTGAGAAGATGTCGAGCTAGCATTTGTGCAGATGGTAAACAATTGGAACATCTAATTTAACAGGTTAATAAAGACCAATTTACTTTTCAAGTGTTTATTTTATTCCAATTTGTAGTTGGTAGAACAGTTATCAAATTCCGAGGTCCTTTTGCAGAAATAACAATATCTCATAAATTATTGGGCAAATCGGTAAGTGATGTACCATTTTAAAAACTACATTAGATGGGCGTATTTTTGTTGCATAATGCCACTTTAGTGTAGTAATTTTTTTTTTCACCGCGTAGGTCCAAATTCAAGGGTGAGGCTGAAAATAATTTAACATGTGGCTCTTAAGTCGTTTTTCAGCTAAGCAGGATTAAACATGACAAAATAAATTATACCGTGTAAAAGCCTTACTTTTAAGGAATATTTGACAAAAACTATATTTAAGAAAATCTTGCATTTGTACTTGTGGGATTTAAAAAAATGAGCAGAGGGAGAAAATTTTGGATTTTTACAAAAATTACAATGTCTCAAAAACTAAGCCATTTTTACTAAACCTAAAATTAGATATTCTGAGAGGTAATTAGCAGCCCTATCTCCTGTCAAAGGATTATCGTCGGTTTTTGGGACACCCTGTATATAAGTTGATAGATTTCAAAAAATTCCCTCAGTGTGAGGGAAGTATTAAAGAATTTTATAACTTCTTGGTAGTTCACTGAGAGTGGATTACATAGTGCACAATGAATAACAAATAACAGATTCATCCTATCCATCTGTAACCTACTTACTAAATCTTTTCTCAGGCCCTCATTCCGCTCACACTCCATCAGAACATGAAATTGGTTAAATGCAAATGCTACAATTTGGAGGAAACTGTTTTACGCGTTAAAAACGAACTTTTGTAAAGTAGAGTGTGACCTCAAGGAAGTCTCAGAACCGTAGTGATGTTTCCTCTTGACATAATATGTAGGCCTGTAAGCCAAGGTTGTTGACTTGGTTTACTTTGATGGCTTTTATACAAGATACCCTTTTTATTGTGACCCTATCAAAATGCTCTTTCCACTCATTGTAACATTTGTACCGTGTGGGGCCGGTACTTTAAAAGAATAGCCCCACTGCATCTCTACCCGTGTATGTCGTAAAAGGCGACTAAGGGATATGACTCCCTTCTTATATTACTAGGTGGTAGGGTTTATCCCGCCCGGGCTGGTACCACCGCACTGAATGAAAGGTCGGTCGAAACGGCTATGTAAATAGTTTGTGTTTTCCGTCCAGTTCAGTGTAGCCGGCACGACCGAAGGGAAGCACTGACGTGGCACCAAGTTCACCCGGTGTTATGGGCTGACATCACGGATGTTGTAGGTGATGTAGCCAACCGTGTCAGTTTCCATAAAAAAAAAAAAAAAAAAAAAACATATTTTATTTATGTGTGGTAGAATATCAGTAAAAAAAACCGGCCAAGTGCGAGTCGAACTCACGCACCGAGGGTTCCTTATCGCCATGTTATGGTTAGCGCCACTCACGTCATCTATGGCGTGTTATGAAATGCTTCATATTAGTTAAATGTCATGATTAGTTAAAATGCTTCACGCTCTATTGGGTAGATGGCGCGCATACACTTTTTTGGTTTCTTCTATGGGAACCCCCGTTAATTTTTTACTTTTTCTTATTTTTTTTATTATTTGTTGTTATATCGGCCATAACACATATTCTGTGAAAATTTCAACGGGCTACCTAGTTACTATTACGGTTCAAGAGATACAGCCCTCGGACAGACAGACAGACCGACGGACGGACGGACGGACGGACGGACGGACAGACAGACAGACGGCGTAGGCTTAGTAATAGGGTCCCGTACCGGATACGGAACCCTAAAAAGGGCTTACACATTCATACATTGTCGCAGCTAACAGCATGTTTAGCCAGTCTGTCGACCTGCTCATTTACTGGTGAGCCAACGTGGGACAGAATCCACTGAAAAGTTACATATTTGCCTTGTTGATTCAGTTGCATAGACAGTTTAATTATTTCAATTGCTATTTATTGGTCTACTAGTAGATCCCCTCATGCAACCAATCAACTTTTGAGTGAAAATTAAAACTTTGTGTTTATACTTGTGAAACTCATGATAAAAATAATGTCCGAAAGGACAGGGATAACATCATAAATGCTCGAAAATGTGATGCCAATCCATATTGTAAACATGCAGATTCATTAATGGACAAAGGCAGTCCATCGGATCGGTAGTCGATTTTAGATTGGCATCTGGTCTATACTTACATACACACGGAGTAGATAACATGGCAACAGCTGCATCTTGAATGTTATTCTGTACCTAGATAAAATAAAACATGATGGATCACTGTTTTGCATATCTCCCTCCAGATTTGTATTATCTTGCAGATATTTGTAAAACAGCGTTGGGAGAGTCTAAAAACAATGTGGTCCCATTTTGACCTCTTTTGACCATAATCATTCACGTCGTATTTTTTTTACGGGTTGCTGAGTCAGAGGGCCTAGAACGTACATTCCGATCAGCCATACCACCTCCTTGTTTTTCTGAGGCTCGTAAAATTACCTTATTACGGAAATAAATTCTTTCTCTCTACCCTGCCTGACTGTGCAACGTAGCTCGGGTTTTAACTGCCCCTCCGCCCACCCATGTAGCTTTTTACCGGGCCGCAACACTACTGAGTTTGAACTTTAGTGAGTTTTTTCTGTGAGTTTTAGATCTACAAGTCGTTCTACTTAACCGCTCAGATGTCGGCGGAATGAAATCGTCCCAGCACCAAGTGCCAAAAGTATTGGCGGGACGAAATCGTCACAATGGCGCGGCCGACTTTCGGCATCAAAATACTGTGGCTCTTTGAATATGGGAATGAGGCTCATAATATGTACTTCTATATAAAGATGAATATATGCCCTACTTGATCTGATTCACTTTAGCGCTAGCCTAGAGCAAAAAATTTACTGACTCTTCAGTTGTTTTGAGACTTGGTGTCGCACGTCATGTTCGAGCGCGAATTCGGCGCGCCGTGATTTTGGCACGTAAGCTGCAATTTTTCTTCAAGCACAAATTTGTATATCTATGTATATTTTGATGATAATGGGTAAACATTTATTGGGTTGGTTTGAGTGAACGATCTCGCTCATTCATGCACTTTGTGTGCGCGGAGTGCCCGCTTGTTTTCGATTAAAATTTGTGAAATTGTGGTGTTTCTTGGGCAAAAACAATGAACGGGTAAGTAATCTTCATTTTACAATAGTTTCTAGCAGTTGAGGAACGATATTTGCGAAATATCGTGAGTTTTCGAGTCGAGTGGAACATTTTTCGACTCAACTCGAATTTTTTTTTTCTATTGATGACTTTTGATTGAAACGGTCGAATTCCTAGACGTGTTACTAATGCAATGACTAGTAAATTTAACGAACATTTCGAAAATATAGGCTTTTCACATAGGTTTCATATAAAAAGTCTAGAAATATGGTCTAGAACGCGCGGCGGCGGGCGCGCCCTCTTTTTCGAAAAGTGCCTGGCGCTTGCTGGGTGACATTTCAAATATGGCTCCGGCATTTGAAGGGTTATGTTTTTTTAAACTTCAATCTGAATGTGGTAAATTGGTATCTTTACAATTTGATTCGAAAATAACGATTCTGCTAAATAAAAACATAATGTCAAGAAAAAGTTATTTATTCTCGAAACTATCTTACCCTAAATAACGGTAGAAGGTTTAATACTGCAATATGACACATTAAATAATATAGCATGCCTGTGATAATCCCCATTTTTTTATTTGTCAAATTACAGGAAATCAGACTAATCTGACCCTTGGCATACAAAGTATAAGATTAAATTACACAAGGTATTGCAGTATTATGATTAGATATTTTAAAATGTTTAATAATATAATTTAATTTTTACTTATTATTAAAAATATAATTTATTCAAATGCCATTTATTCAATGGCAATCTGAACATTAAAAATATGGATCCTATTTTAATATTTAACTAAATTCCCATCCCGAACTTCTGCATAAAAGATAAAAAAAAACTAATGGAAAGATATGATGAATTACAATAAATGTACTACTTCCGATAATTTAAAACTTAATCTATAACTCTAATCGACTCGACCGAGGCCTTCCGATGCATTATTTATCTTCACTAGAGATAATGCGACGTCTTATAATTAAAAGGAAACATATGTTTGCAAAATTTGAGGGCAAACGAACGAAAACTGTTTCCTGAAGTTATGGAAATATTAGCAAGAGATGTCACAATACGAATTTGTGAGCGCTAAGAACGTCGTCGGTAAACAATTTAGAAACGACGCCGTTTGTTGGCGAAATCATCCTGGTGGCGTCCTCCCTCCCAGTGCTGAGCGGACGGCATCATGTCGTCGTACCCGCGCCCCATCTCCTGGTACTGGTCGATGTAGCCTCCGTCCTACGTGAGCAACAACACCATATCCAACGCCTTACTACTCGTTGACTCCTTAGGTACGATGCGTGCACGGCATGTATGTACAACAGTATAAACAAATCCCTTATTCATGTCAAAACATTGTCTCAGTATGTCATCTAAGTAGATGTGTATGATGTTACTTTTTAGAGTATTGCATTTTATTTAGAGATCGATCTAATGAGTCGCTTCATAGATTCTTAGAATTATCTCGATACACGGAATACTAAGGTTAATGAGCAATATATTATCTCATAGGTAAAAATCCCGTTTTATAATCAATAAAGTCCACTATATTGGAAAACACCACTTATGTCCTTATTGAGTGTTTCAATGTCGCATTTCAAGTAATTTTTTTACAAAACATCTCTGTAGCTCCTGTAAATAGACGTCAATATTATTTTAGATACCGAATGTTGCAAAATGTTTCCTTGTCTTAAGTGGCTATAATTCAGCATTTAGGTACTAATTTGTAATGCCTTTTTTTTATTTGGTCATCCCTAATAGCAACACAACAGTATGTCAAAGGCACAGACAAAAAGTCGAATTGTGCTGTCATAATTTGTTAGTGGAAGTAGGGCGATGACACGTTGTGCTTACCGCAAGTAAACCTAGCTCCGCCTACTTGATCTATGCGCAAATCAGTCGCCATCGCCATTCATTATATGTATGATACATCAAGCTTAAATATGTTCTGTGTATTACATATAGTCAAGTGGACTATTAATGTTCAGCATTCAGGAGAGTATGTTTAGTTTTAGATTTATGGTATGAACGATGAAAGGGTACAGCCAAAGCTCTGTAACTACAAATAACATACTTCTGTATCCTCCTTCTATGTAGGTATGTACCATTCCTAAAACAGCTAAATTGTAAAATTTCAAAAAGTATTGTAGGAAATGGTTCACTAGTCATATCCAGGTTGAATTTAAAAATACTGGTACCTAGCAGCAAAGGAGTCTGTATCGAAAATTAAGTATCCCTCATTATAAGAAAAATCTAACGTGAAATAAAAAAATCCTTAAAAAAACCAGTAAAAGTTCCTAAAAATGATATAGAGATTAACGGCTATCTATATTTTCTAAACTCACTAATAGGAGGTATATAAAAATACCAAATTATAAATGGTGTTTATCATACAATGCTGGGTGCATTGTCATTGTGCATTGGCAAGTCCATGGAACAAAAACAAAATTAAACATTACGAAAATATAAGCTACACCAAAGATCACATACAAGCTACTAACGTTATAGTGGTAGCTCGTTGGACCACTGACTGTCAGCTATATAATATATAGCTTGTGTTTTAGAGGATAATATTATTATCCTCTAAAACACAATATCACAAGTGACATGTACGCAGAATTCTTTACAACTTCTTGGTGGGCGATTTATTGCTGGAGGTGATCATAATGCCAAACACTGTCATTGGGGATCATGCATCCCTCTACACAAAGGGCGAGAATAGCTAAAAACGATTGAGCTGCTGCTGACACTAAAAACCACGACAACAGGCCCACACTGACCAACAGATCGTATATAAAAACTAGCGAACAAGTACTGTTGACCAACCGTTTCGTAACCGTATAGACTCCAACTTGAATACGCATCTGCCCAAAAATTTAAGAGAAACTTTAATCTGCAGTAGAACCATTCAACAAGTGTGTGCAACATGCAGCTTGGTAATCAACCCAGCCTTAAACTTCCCTAATAAAAATAACTAAAATGGTTGCCGAAAAAAGGAGACTACGCAACATATGACAAACTACTAGATATCGACTCGATAAAACGAAACTAAACAGAATAACCCATGACTAGAAGCAAATGCTTGAGAAGGAAAGAAATGAAGATGTACAGAGATACCTGCGGGCATTAGATGCCACTGCCTCCAGACTATTCTCTGTGGAAGGCCACAAATAAAATCAACTACCCATGCTTAACAACAACGGCTAGGTGAGGATTGACTATAAAAAGGTGTCTGCATTTTGTGCAAACCTTTTCAGAGTATCCTTTCCAAAACCAAACAATGCTACCCGAACTTTCCGAGATTGAATCATCACAACTGATTATGTAGATAGAGAGAAGCGTGAAGGATAACCAAGTTTACCCAGGAGGAAGTAGTGCAGCTCACTGGATGGCCATACTGATGCACTGCTGCATGAACTCATGCGAGCGTGGTTCTCCTGAAGCAGCGCACAGCACAAGGCCATCCCTCGTGTCCTATTCTACTCGAACCATTACCCCATCTGATTCTGAATTTTTAATAATGTTGCTTCATTTTATGTCCACTAACTTTGGTATTTTTTAATTCACCTATATATATTTATAACATAATATATTGGTTATAATTACTCCGACTCCGGTTCCGAAGAAGGTATTTATGCATTTGGCAGAATTTATATTATTTTGTAAATCAAAGAGCATCCTCTTAAACCCTTCCAGTTGATCACAATGTTGCCTAGTTTGTACAGGTTGCAGGAGTATTCACAGATACGTTGATCCCGCAATATGTCATGATAATTTTATTATTATTCTTTCAAGGATATGCTTGACGCAACGTTTATGACAGAGGTTGTGGCTAGTTAAAAACTGGTCACAAATTAAGAAGAAACTAGAAAATTGACATAGCAGAATGCGTCCAAGTGGACCCACAGTCCGGTTAAGCTAGGCACAGGTAGACGTTGGTTTAAATCGATATTACGCCTTATGTAAATGAGACTATGGAAAACATATAGATGTGGAGAGTGGCCAGCACGGGATAACCGTTTGATTTATTGCAGATAACACAATAGAACCCATTCCATCGCACCTGGTATGAATAAGAATTGTGTTTGCTATAGTTATTTCATTGACTCATCAAAACATAGCATCATACACATACTTACAACTACTGACCAATGATGTTGACATGAAAAAGGAAGGTAAGACATATTACTTAAAGATAAATTAAGTCAAGATAATAAAGATAAAATTAATCTTAAAAAAAAAAAGAAACAACAGCGATGCTGAAAGAAATGTTTCAGATATCACCATGACTTGTTCACTCCATAAATATGTGAGACGTCCTAATATTCTAAATGAAAAAATGCTACAATATATTATTTAATCATTAAAAAAAAATTATAGAACTAAATATTTTATCATTAAAAATAAGAGTTTGCTGCCCCGAACCATAAATGGCAAATTGATTAAAGGACACAATTTAAAAAAAATATTATAAATTCCAAAACTCCATAATTAACATACACTCAAAGACATTATTTCAACAATAAACTCTTTAGAGAACTAAAAAAAATTAACCTACTTCATTAGCATACAGATACATTAACTTAATACTCACATATTAAGTTTCAACTGTTGATTTCATCATAACCTTAGTTTACTTAGCATTTCGCAGTATGAACAAGCGATAGATAATAATTATTATTAGTTTCAGCAAAATTATTTTATCCCATTGTTAACATAAGGGAACCCTGGGTCGATTATAACTTCAATACTAATTTTATCAAGAGTTCAAAAGTATTGATAAATTTGTTAACAAAACAAAAACTAGTCCAAGAAATCAGCATGAACGACGACCGACTAACCTTCACACTGCTCTGTCACACCAGTGTGAAGGTTAGAAAAATTATTTCCCAACCTTCACATTAGTGTTAAGGATAGGTATTCGCTTTCCTAACCTTCACACCGTCAAATTTCTTTTCTCACCTTCACACTCACGTCGGACTAACCTTCACACTGTTCAGCCAAACTTAACTGAACAGTGTTTACCTACCTATTTGTAAAAAAAATAAGTTAAAAAAACGAAAACCTGAAAAATCACGCTCTAAAAAAATTTACAGAGGATAGCCGTGGTCGTATGCCACCTACCCTAAAAAAACAATACATTCTAATCTGTAACAGTAGTAAGCGATCATAATTTTTAGGGAAAAGTGGCATATAACCACGGCTATCCTCTGAACATCACTATTAATTATTTTCTTGTTTCATACTTTTTTAGAGCGTGATTTTTCAGTAGTCGGGTTTTAGTTTTTTGAACTTATTTTTTATTTAAATTATTTTGGGGTTAAAATTTCGAGATAAAGTATTCAAATGACATTGATGACATCCGATAATACTTCAATTATCTTTTTTTTAGCACCGACATCTGAGATATAACTTTATTCAAGTGGCCAGTGATATAATTTAGTAAAGAGGGTTTTAATTCGCAACAGTGTGAAGATTATGAAAGCGACTTCCTACCCTTAATACTAATGTGAACGTTAGGAAGGAAAATTGCAGTGTGAAGGTTAGTCGGTCGCCGCATGAACAATATTGATGACAAATATAACACATAAAAATTTTATAATATGGGAGTTTCCAAATATATCTGTAACCCTGTTTATTATTTCTTGCAGTAAATGTTTTTATTATGCTTTGAGTGTATTTTTGGTTAAAAATGTTTCCTTACTAAAAATAATAATTGGGTTAAAAGAGCACGAACTAGACCCCGAAGACACTAGCTGAAGATGATATTCAAATACAAACATCGCATATGGCTAATAAACATAATTATGAATTGAATGGCTTTCATATACACATGACAAGCACATGTAAAGATATAACGCGCGGGGCGGATCTCGGCGTGTCGCCGCCGCAGCGGGTCGTCAGTGTTCTCCCTCGCACCCGCACCGTACTTGTATAGTGTATGCGCGTGGTGGGTCGCCCGCTGTGGCGACGACACGCCGAGATCCGTCCCGCGCATTATACAGGGTGGCCCAGTTATAGTGGTCCAAAAATTTTTTTTAGATGGAGGACATCATGTTGCCTCATTTAAGAAAAACATTAGTTCCGCGAAAATCAATAGTTTAGAAGTTATGATTTTTTTTTACTTTTTATGAAATTTCTCTATTTTAGTCACATTAACCGCTCTAGTTGGATATCTATTCCACAAAATCGAATAAAATTTGGTATGGAAGTTGAGGAGACATGTAGTTAATACTTAATGAATAGTTTTTAGGTTTACTCCTAGACTGTACTGTTGCTATAGCCCTTTCAGTGAATTTTTGTTCAGTTTACATTAAAACTGATTAATTTTTGAAAAATCACTGTGAAAAAAAAATTTACTACCGGATATTTGCCCATGCCCTTAAAAACTACCTATACATATCACAATTCTGCAGACCAAAAATTTTAGTGGTGTTACAATTGTAACATATTCAAAATTAACATCATTTGTACAAAGTAGCTACAATAAAAAGTGACGATTACCTTAATTTTTAAAATCTTATTTTTTTCACAGCTTTAGTTCAACTACAATTTCACATTATTCACAAACCTGTCTCTAATACCGCTAATATACACATAAAAAACTGTTTAGTAAGGTTTAAAAAAAAAGATTTTAAAAATTAAGGTAATCGTCACTTTTTATTGTAGTGACTTTGTACAAATGATGTTATTTTTGAATATGTTACAATTGTAACACCACTACAATTTTTGGCCTACAGAATTCTGATATGTATAGGTAGTTTTTAATGGCATGGGCAAATCTCCGGTGGTACATTTTTTTTTCACAGTGATTTTTCAAAAATTAATCCGTTTTAATGTAAACTGAACAAAAATTCACTGAAAGAGCTATAGCAACAGTACGGTCTAGAAGTAAACCTAAAAACTTTTCATTACGTACTAGCTACATGTCTCCTCTACTTCCATACCAAATTTTATTCGATTTTGTGGAATAGATATCCAACTAGAGCGGTTAATGTGACTAAAATAGAGAAATTTCATAAAAAGTTAAAAAAAATCATAACTTCTAAACTATTGATTTTCGCGGAACTAATGTTTTTCTTAAATGAGTCAATATGATGTCCTCCACCTAATAAAAATGTTTGGACCACTATAACTGGGCCACCCTGTATAACACAAAACAATTTTTTTTTAATTTTTAATTTTTTACATATTTTTATGTTTGGAGAAAGTATATAATTAAACTAAATGCGGCTGTCTTCTGCCTGTATCAGTAGGTATTTCTATTTCTTTATTTTTTTCAGAAAATTTTACATTGTACAGAAAAAAAAGGTTTTTTTTTCAATTATACCTGACTATATGTGACTAACTTCATCATATACCTATTTACAGACTCAGTGGCTTACTTTTTCCAAGAAAGTCGTCTCTGCAGAGATGACGCTCTACAACCGGATTGTCTCTTTCTAAAGCCCAATGTACATTATTTACTGCCGCATGCAGTACTGTGGTTTACCTGAAGCCAGCTGGGCCTTCAGCCTAGTCTTTAGTGACTTACTTTTTTCGAATTCCAAATATATCGTAACCCAGCTCGACCTTCGGCCTTGCACTTGGTCACTTGCAGTTTTTGAGAATGTATATATATAACACATGTAAAAACTATGTCAGTCTTCATTGAAGCTATTGTCTATTTGTCTCTTACGATTTATTGTTGTAATTTATTTTTAAAAATAATAAAATACTTAAATTGTTTATAGTCAATTTTTAAAAGAAATTTGAAGTAAAAATCCTTCTACAAAATTTTAATTCCTTCACCTCATACTAGCCCAAATTAATCCCAATGTTTTGTTCATTATAATATTATAAAAGTATGAAATATCTTCAGGAAAAAGGACTAACACCCAATGTTATGAAAAAAATTTGGTTCACAACATACATTTATACATTTTGATGATGATGATAAATTCAGTATCGTCAGAAGTAAAACTGCAATACAACGTAAAATAGGTAGGTCCTTGTAGGTACTTCAGAGTAACAAGTACGGGTGTGGTAATAAAGGAAATAACATCGATTACAATTTAAGACTGAGACAATTGTATAAATTTCCTCAACTGATTAAGGAAAGCGGAGTCAGTGACAAGCGTGCACAGGTGGAGAACTCGGTTCATTTTTTGTTGATTTGTAGTCGCAACCAGGACTTGAGAATTGATATTGAAGGACTTAGCTATCGACAGGCACATCCTTCTTTTTTATATTATGAAATGTCATGAGACAAATGGTCAGTTGTGACATAACTCCACTCATCAAATAGTTTGAGCCAGCGTTGGCTCAAACAAAAACAAAATTTTGTCAGTTCAACAACACACAAAACAAAGAGTAAAAAAGAACAGCAGAATGTGCTGTATCAGTAATTGACTGCAAGGGGTTTTGGCTCTCGAAGAGATCAATGTATGGATCATATGAGGTGAACGAATAACAGATACCTATCAGGTTCACCATCGAGTAGAAATGTGTGGGTGACAAGCCCGTAAGAACAGTGCGCTAGTGCTTCTATTAGAATTAAGATACACTATATGGGCAATAATTATCTCGGCTGTAACATATACGCTAAATTAACACACTAGCGCACCAAATGTATTGTCAAAGGTTTAGTTTAAAACCGAAAATATACGCAATGAAAATAATACATGAACCTACAATAAAATTTTCTATCGCTGCAAATGTAAAAAGTTCAGGTTCAGTAAAGTGTGGAACGATAAGAAACATTACAAGCATTTCAGTTCCACGAGTTCAAGTAGATCTACACGCGACTCCCAACTTCAATGCAAATTTACATTTTGCAGAGTTGCAATACAATAATACTGACTCAAACATTACAACATCACTGTAGCTGAGTAATGTTCCTTCTAGAGAAGTGATCAGTGAAGCGCTTACCATATTTTGTTGCTGCGAGTGTGTGTCAAACATGCCTTCCTGACGGTCGAGCATGGAGTTAAGGCGTTGTGCCTGTAAAATTAAATGTTACCTTAAAATTTTTCATAGAAATATTCTAATAATATTATATTGAACTAGCTTTTGCCCGTATCGTCACTCGTGTGAAAGCCGATTGAAGTAGGTATGCCAGCTACCATTGTGTAAAATGTCGAGTTAACAGTTTAAAACAAACTATATAATGAAAAAAATATATAGAATTATCAGATGTATATTTAGAGAGTTGTCCAGGGTAAAGTGAGTGAGGGAGGACAGACCTGAACAAAGAGTGTGTTCTCCTGCTGACGGCGGCGTAGTTCTTCGTCCTGCACTCGCATGCGAGTGGCCAGCTCCTCCTCCTGGCGCGCGAGGGAGACCCGCTCGGCGTCGCGCCGCTCCTCCGCGGCGCGCTCCGCCATCTCCCAGCTGCGCTTCTGCCGCTCGCGGTCCTGCTCCCGCTGCCGCAGCTGCTCGCGCAGCAGCTCCGTCTCGTGCTCGTATCTGCAGTTTACATTCTCTTATCTCCGTGCACTTCAGTCTGGTGTTGCCATGTGTACCAATAGAGGGAAGCGCTGGCATTACACCTAGTGTACTGTGTGGGGTCGGTACTTAATAAGAATAGTCCCACTGCATCTCTCCCCGTGCATGTCGTAAAAGGCGACTAAGGGATAAGCGGCCTGCAGACACCCCGGTCGACTTGTGGCTTTCATGGAAGACATAGGCTGGCTGGGGTAGCTGGAGACTGCGGGGTTTTGCATGAAGGTCCCCAACCAAGCGGGATTAGTTTGCAGGCCTAGAGACAACCCCAAACCAAAACAACAACAACAACATTACACCTAGTTTCAACAGTAATTAGTTGTTCAGTTAAAATCCGGATTGTGACATACGTGGGGCGAGGCAGGGCAGTGGAATAGGTGGGGGAAGGGAGAGCGGTGGGTACTCACTTGGCGAACTCCATCTGCGCCTCCAGCTTGTCCTCCTCGTTGGAGCGCTCCGCCTTCAGCGCCTCGTCCTTCTGTCTGTAGAGCTCGTACAGTTGCTTCCAGCGTGTGCCGTACTCGTGCTCAAAAGTGTTCGGCTCCGAGAACCGGGGGCCCATCTGATCCATCAAAATACATATTAATACATTTGTTTTAGTTGGGAACCCAGCAATAATAAACACATAACAAAATTTACATAGGGTGCAAAGGCGGACTTATCCCTTACAGAGATTTCTTACAGTCAACCTTTATTGATTGATTGAAAATACTATATATAATTGGGAAGTTTTGGTTTGCTGGCCTTGTACAACCTTTATGGAGTAGAAACATCTTAACCGCTCACATGTCGCTGTTCAAATTTTGGAACGGAGGAAAGGCTGAGTTTCGGTATTGAAATGCACGCTCTTTGAATATTGGGATAAGGCTCATACTTCTAAATAAAGGTGAAGATATGCCCTACTTAATCTGATTCACTTTGGCGCCAACCAAAAAATTTAATAGAGATTTGGTGTAGCACACCATGTTCGGAGCGACGCCACCTCAAATAAACACGATTTTTTGAGTTTTGAGACATTTTTGTTGTGTTTGAGTATAAATTGAATGTGTTAATTGGAGGTTTTATCCATTCGCAAGTGTGTGAAATCGAAAAAAAAAACCTAACCTCACTAATATATATGTGAAGTGCTATGTTTGTGCAATGTTCAACTCAAGTTCAAAAGTTGAGTGTACTGTAAGATATAGATAAGTTTGTAGGAAATTTTTGTAACATATACAACCATGCTAATAGGTATTCCAATTTTTTTATTGAAAAAAAAATTTTTTTTCTTCCTTGCCGCCAATTCGTTAGAACTGCATCTGCGAAAAAAAAATGCGCCATTTGGCGAGTCGGAAGTCGCGCGGCTCCAACGCCTGAGCGGTTAAACAGAATTTTATTAAGTCTTGGAAAATATTATATAAAAAGAATCATATAATGATTGGTAGGTACCTCTCGCGCTCGTATGTAGTCCGGATGTTTCTTGGGCAGATTCTTCTCCTGGTACCCGTCAAACTCATCAGGCTCCTCAAAGTTCTCAACGATAACCGGTCGCAGCGATCTGGTTTGAACATTGTGAGTTAGTAATATTCTCAACTAGTATTCAAAGCAAAGAATATAATAAATAAAGCAAATCATTGATAAGACCGCAATATTGAGTAACAAATTTTTTGGGAAACACTATTTGACTATGTGTTAATTGTGAGTTTCTCTGGTAAAAATGTTCCATTAGAATGTGTTGAACTAAGCTTGCGATGGCTTTCACCGAACATATCCGGGCCCATTGGCAGTAGAGAAGGGTGTCACTCAAAATCAGGACTAGCGAGTGGCCACTCTGTAGTTTTCTAGCATGTGTTGTTTCAGCTGAGATTATGTATATTGCCGTATCACCTCTGAGGTACTGTTTAGTGAATCAAACAAAACAGACAATGGCATACTTACGAAGTGAGGAAGAAGCACTTCTCGGTGCAGTTGCGGATTGCGGCCAAAGCGCTCGCCTTGCGTGCGTACTCCACCACACCCTCGTTCAAGGACTTCCCCCTCTCGTCCACCTTCACGTACGCGCGCTCGATTTTACCAAATATCTCAAAGGCGCGGTACAGGAGCTCGTTGGAGACGAAGCCCGTAAGGTTGCGGACGCGGACCGCGCTGTTGTGCGGAGCGAACCTGACCCGCAGCGCGCGGCCGCGGCGCATAGTGCCGTCCAACTCGCGTTTGGCCTTCTCCGCGTTCGCTCTGTAGTCCTGCAACCATTATTAAAAGCTTTTTATGCACAAACTCATTCTTAGCAATTTGCAATAAACACAACTCGGAAACGAAACCAGTAAGATCACTTCTAGATCTTGTTGTTATGAATTTGTGTACAAAAGTGAAATACCATACCATAGATGAGAGCAAACCCCTCATAAGAAAGAAGAAAAGAGGAGATCTCATTGAATCTAAAAAACTAGTTTTCATTCAAATCCGAGGAGGAATTACTTTCTAACCGAGTAGTGCCAGTAGTGGAATCATAGAATAAACTGCCCAGTGAATGGCTTTAAAAACCAATTAGACAAATAATTAATAAAAAACTAATTAATACCAAATTGTAATAAAAAGTGAGAATCAAATGCACTGAACATACAAAGTACATGCATAAGCTTAAAGCTGGTAGTGTACACTAAGTAAAGAATAATAAAAGAAGAGCTGCGTGAGTCGAGCTGTGCTGTAGTAAAGTAGGGCATAATAATCTTCTTTATTTTTAGAACTAAAATTGAGGCATATGTGTATTTAGTCAAAGAGAGTATATATTCCAATGCCGGCCGTCGACACTACTGCAAGTCCACATGTGTTGGAAGTTTCAGTCCCTTTTCGGTGTGTCCACAATGTGTGGACGTCTACGCTAGAGCGTTAAACCCTCGAGGGGTTAAAAAAAAGTTCATCAGCACTAGGTATCTTTGAGTTTGGTCTGAAGTTATAAAACCACCCTGCGTAATCCTAATTGACATATATGTTTATCATTCAAGTCTGCGAAATCATACTGACCAATCGAATGAAGGCGAAATTCTTGTCCTTGTTGAGGAACAGCTCCGAGGTTTCGCCAAAGGTGCTGAATGTTTCTTGTATCTCCTGCTCGGTGATGTCTGTGGACAGGTTGCCGATGTAGAGTCGGCTGCGCCCGTTGAACTTCACCTCGCTTTGCTCCAGGGGAACCAACTCCGTCAGGGGGCCCGCAAGGTCCTTCAACTTGGCCGCCAACATGTGTTCCTAAACAAGCAAACCTACTGATACAACAATTTGCTATTGGGAATACATATTACTTTATGGGTACTCATGAGCTTTGACAGTGGATCACGACACTGCGTTGTGGCACTTGTTCATGACTCCAGCTAATGATCAGAATTATTGGAATTTATTCTAAAAATCTGACCCACTGTTTTTATCGGCGTTTGTTGCATTGTGTCGCTACATTCTTCAGATAAAAGCAGGATGGCCACATGCGACATTTTAATGCAAACAACTAATTTAATCAAAACGATAAAAAGCTACCTAGATAGATATTTAAGTTATTTAATCAACAAATAAAAATATATTTTTTCCAAAATCTTGCGTTGGTTGCATTACATCCTATACCTACGTTTTTATAAGTAAATTCAGAATAAATTGTTTTCTATCGAGTAATTGTTTTCTATCATGTTATCAAAAAGCTATTGGCCTGGCCTGATAGATGAAGTTTTACATATATTTAAACTGAATGTCAGGTGAGTTACATAAAAATGGTACATTTTTTAGTATGAACAGAATTTTATTCAGCCTTAATATTGGCGCATGAGACGGCACCAGAACTTTGTCAACAGTAGTCCTGTCTTAATGGAAGTGAAGAGCGAGAGAGGACTACGTCGTCACATACATTTAGATGTTTGTATCGACAGTTTACAAGTGAGTGTGGCAAGGTTCTGGTCCCTTCTCATCCGCCACTAGTAATATACATACAATATATTGGATCATACCTATGCCATTTGTAAAAGATCACAGAGATAATTATTGTGTGTGATTACCTCCCTGGCACCGTGCGGCGGACCTCCCATCTTGTCAGCAGGGCCGCGGGGCCCCCCGCGCTGGTTGCGGGGCTGGCCACCACCGGGTCCGCCACCAAAATTGCCACCCTGCTTATTAGGACCACCAAAGTTACCACCTTGTTTGTTGCCTGGACCTCCAAAGTTCCTCTGAAACAAGGGCGCACTGGTTAATTGTTGTTTATATTGTTTGTCTCTCCTGATGGCAAATTGAAGAAACTAACGTCCTGAACCCCTGCTTTGTGTCAGTTCAATTTGTGATGATCAATGTTGATCAAATGTCTTTGGTAATGTGAAAATGAAATATACTTTACCTTCAGATTTTGTTGGTTACGATTTTCGGGCCCTGAGTTCATCTGATTACGGTTATCGAAGCCAGTGTTCATTTGGTTACGGTTATCAGAACCAGTGTTCATATGGTTACGGTTATCGGAACCAGTGTTCATTTGGTTACGATTATCAAGACCAGTGTTCATTTTGCTACGGTTATCAGGTTCAGATTTCATCTGGTTACGATTATCGGGAGCAGAGTTTATCTGGTTACGATTATCGGGAGTGGAGTTGATCTGATTGCGATTATCAGCGCCAGAGTTCATCTGATTGCGGTTGTCAGGTGTAGACTTCACTGGGAGCTGCTGATTCTGAGGAGGCTGCGCCACTTGAGTCTGAGGTTGCTGGGTTGTGGCAGGAGGCTTCTGGGCTGACTCAGGAGCAGACACTTTGGCAGGTGCGGGTGAGGGCTGGGCCACTTTGTTTGCCTGTTGAATCTTCGGTGTATCTTCAATGATTTCTGGTTGCACCTACAAGAAATAAAAAAGCAATTACACGCCAGCACTTATGGGAAGTAGCATAATATCACAACATATGTATTTCTTTTTTTATTAAGTAGGCTTTCGGACGCAATTCCTTAACCTAAACGTATTCGTTTGATTCAAATCGTGAGCTGAGATACCAAGCAGAGGTGGCGCAAGGCGTGGGCGACCGCCCATGGCCTCGCGGCCCGAGGGACCTCGCGCCTCGAAAGTTCATGCAGCTTTGATTCATGAAAAATATTCAGCTAGATCTATTAAAAGAGACCCTGAGTAAACAGGTTTACACTTAATCAGAGGCAAACTAAAGCCTACTATAAAGCCATTATCAGAATCAAGATGGGAATGCAGAACAGAGGCAGTGAAGGCTGTATTATTGCAATTTGATGATGTTGTATTGAGAGTTTAAAAAATCACACGGAAGTATAAAACACATTCAGTTATTATTCGGTTTTGAACGAAATGCTTAGAATTTATCATATCATTACAGATGTTACAGATTGTACCGCGTGATAATTCGGTACATTTTGTGACTATCCAGTCAAGATAAAGAATATCAACACACGGGGTTCGAACAATGCTTAATTTATTACTGTAATAGATTTCCATATAAATATATTAATAAAATGTCCAAAGCATTTAAATTAGTTTTCTCTAAATTATATCTTGCATGTAAAGCCACTAAATGCATAATTATTTCTTCTAGAAGAGTTTTAACACTAAAATGAGTTACATATTAAAATACTTTTAGTTAGTTTCTGAAAATTTAACTTGGCGTGCAAAGTCCTCAAATGCATTTTCGTCTTTGCTCCGCAACAAATCATGTGGTCGTAGTAGTAAACTTCATTTCTGTGGTCATGATAGGAATATTCGTTACGACCTTTAATTGCGCCTGCAGTTCCCAAAATGCAGAACCAATACCAACAGACCATGCCGAGCCATTTGTCTAAAGTTAATAGTGCTGACCGAACTTTATTGTAGCATATCTTCCGCAGATTCCAGTAGTTATTGTAACGTTTTTAGGGTTCCGTACCTCAAAAGAAAAAAAAAACTGAACTCTTATAGGATCACTTCGTTGTCCGCCTGTCTTTCTGTCAAGACCGTTTTTCTCACGAACAGGTAGACTTATCAAGTTGAAATTAATGTAAAATGCTAAGGTCTACCGTTCCTTGGATAGAGGTGGAAAAATATAAGCTTCTAAGTCAACGCAATCACAAGATACGGCCATTTATGTCACATATTTTGCTACTGACAAATCAAATGAAAACCTATAGAGGACTTCCCGTTAACCTAGAATCACGAAATTTGGTAAGAAGCGAGGTCTCACAACACAAATAAAGGAAAAATCTGAAAATTTTAAATTCGTAGTTATGTCATATTATATAAAAAATATATTTTCGTATATTTCAACTACACGAATGCCTTCAAATCAATGCTGTGGTATTTATTTAGGCGTTTCGTGATTTTCCGAAACACAAATTATTTTGTACATACATAATACAAATATATTGTTTTTGATGGTACGGAACCCTCGGTGCGCGAGTTCAACTCAGACTTGGCTGCTTTGTTTTATTTTTATCGACGAAATGTATACAAACAAAACAAATTATTTGATCGGTATACCGGAAATCCATTTCCACAGTGAAAATCCACAGAATTCAGCCTCTAGTGGTGGCACTAGAGACTGAATTCGAGGCTGAGAGGGCCTCGCAAAATGTAACTTGCCCACATAAAATTTAGGTCTTGCGCCGCCACTGATACCAAGCCCCTCCCCACCAGCACCAGTGTACCTACTTACATCTATTTTGAGAATCAGGTCATTGACTTTCACTAGGAGCATAAATAGGTAATTTTACCAACTCTCGCTCGTGCAATTTATAATACTTTACATAAAGATACCTACTGGTCAACAAATATTGTGCTTTACATTCATATGGTGAGCACTACAGCTAGATCGAAACTTAGCGTCACGCCGCCATTTTATATGGCGCACACGGGTCATGGTGACGCAGATGCCTGTATCACCTAAGCCAGAAATAAAAGATACTCACATCACCGGAGCGGTTGTTCTGCTGTTGTTGAGGACGATTTTGTGGCTGGTTATGTTCAAAGCGCGAATTGCGGAAGCCACCAGGTCCTCCGGGTCCGCCAGGACCGCCGCCGCCTCCGCCACGGTTGCGTCTATTGTTGGGCCGCTGAGGTTGGGGAGCTCCGCCAAATCCACGATTCATATTTCCGCTGTAGTTCAACTTCATCAACTCCTGCATAATACGCCCTCGTACCAGCTCCCAAAAATCGTGGAGCTAGCTATCAAAATTCGCGCAAAAGCGAGCAAACAAATTTTAGATCACGAAACTAACTGAACGACCGAGCGACCGACCGATCAATGAAAAAAGAAAGAAGAACGAACGAACGAAAACGAACGAACGAATGAAACATCGGACGGAAGCGGAAACGAAAAACGTACAACGCAGCAATCAGTGTTGTAAGAATTATGTCGTCAAATTGTCGTATATCAGTCAGGCAGAAAATCAGCCTGATCCTATGTAAGACCATTCGGGCTAGCACGCACTGCGAATTAACGCGAAAGAAAATCCGCTTGGATAATTTCTGCAGTACGAGTTAGCTCTTATATATCCACTGCTAGCCTAGGTTGACTCGGGTTTAAAGTCTACTTGCTATGCTTTTTATTTTTTCGTAAAAAATATGGTGGGCATTTAAGATTTCAGACAAATTTAAAATTAAAGGCTGGCCAGGAATATATGAGGGGCCGCCATATTGCGGAATTTCGTTGGAGCGTATTCGTGTATTTGGCAAAAATTTCCGTTTCGTCTCCCTTTAATGGCTTGTTTAGAGCGAGATAAAACTAAAATGTTTGCAACAAACACGAATACGCTAAGCCAAGTGAAGTGCCGGCATTGCATTGGCCACAATGATGTTTGATGCTTGTTAAAAATCTGTTGTCAATGTCAAAATTTCATAATGTCTTGTTATGTTTTTGCGTTAAAATAAATAACACTATAAAATGCCAAAACCTATTCGTAGTAGGGAGCGGAATACTGTGCACAATTTTTTCAAGTGTTTGCAAGACAAAAAACGTGCAGGATGCATTGACTTAGGTATATGGCAGGATGTGAAAGCATTCCTCTAAATGTAGTGATATGTCTAAATGATGTAATAAAGTTGGCTTCTGAACTGGCATTTAGATAAAACGTTATGTATAAAGCATGTATGTATAAACATTGTATGAAGCGTGGGTGTGAATTAGAAGACCACTAAAATTGATCGCAAATTGCTTGTAGGCTTATTGCGTTGTGTAGGCCGAATTGAGAGATGAATTATAGTGAGAGAATTGTTTGCCGGAAATGTGTAGTTTCGGAGAAAAAAAAAATCCCATACAAAATTAATTTATCATACAAAATTAAAAAATATTTTATTATCGCACCAAAACATTAATTTTGTATAAATTTATGTAAAAACAAGGGAAGTGGTATGGGTGAATGTTTTGGTGGTTAAAAAAAACCTTCGGGCTTTATAGCCTACTGCTTCACGTCGCCAATCGCTGCGTGCGAAAATGTACCTTAACGATGGAGTGTAAAGTTATTATTTCTTTGCAGCTGTGCCGGCCGCGCTTGTTTATATTCTTTGGGCAGCCCATAGAAATTCACCGCCGGGGCGGTGCGCCGGGCGGTAGGTAGTTAGCGCGCGCAAGTACATAGAGTGCGTGAGGCCTGGCGTAGATAGAGTAGAGACTAGAGACTGAACTACTGTGCGCGTTGTGTGGCGTCAGGCGTGCCGCTAATCAACATTATTTTGGCGATTCTCGCATACTACGAGAAGAATTACAAAAGTCGAATAAAATTACAAAAAAAAAAATTGCGTTTCTCGCGTTACGAGAAGAATTACAAAAGACGAATAAAATTAGAAAAAAAAAAGCTCCGAAACTACGCATTTCCGGCAAACAATTATTTCACTATAATTCATCTCTCAATTCGGCCTACACAATAATAAGCATACCAGCAATCGAAATTATTGGTATAGAAGTTCTGAACTGCTCACCCATCAGAAATGTCATATCAATATACTGTCCACCAACAGTTAATTTGCTCAGTTTAGTCGAGGTACAATAATTGCTGGAGATTTTAATGGACATCACCCGCACTGGGGCCCTACCGGCATTTCTCGCTTGAAATATGCGAGGGAGTTTACTCGTACTCCTTCTCACTTTTAGCGTCATTTGTATCGGTACCGGCGTTCAAGTGAGTGTCGACCTACCATAGATAAGACGGTCTAGATTACTTGCGATTACTTATTATTATCTTATGTTATCTAATTATTTATATGTTGTATTTATAATTTATGGAAGTTCGTGAACATTTATGCCAAAAAAATTATCAATTATTACCATTTTTACTGATACAAATGAGTGCTTAGCATAGACTATGTCGACCTAGACCATGTGCCAGTGTCAGTCAATCAACTGTCATGTTTATTAAAAAAAAAAAAGAAGAAGAATTTACCAATTTTTCTTCAATAAATATTTATAAGTAATGTACCGTACTTGAGTGTAAGTAACGCAACATGAGCCAAGTGCAGGCACCTCATCCACACTCCGCTCCCGGCCAACTGCGGTGCAAAGAGATATGATGTGATGGCGGAGTTCATGGAACAAAATCCGCAGTTGGCGCGGGGCCGGCTGTCGGGAGAGAATGCGATGCTCGCGCCTCTGGATGGGCCTAACGGAGCGCCTCAAAGCATCGGGGGGCTGCGCCATAACATGGCAACAGTAGCACAAGGTGTGTTATATTTATGTATTCACAAATTCCTTTCAAACATCAAACTTAATAAGTCGTATTACAATGGTCGTACTAATATAATATTTTACAAATATGTTCATCTGTTTTTTCAGTATTGGACGGACAATAAAGTTCACTTAAAAAACTTGGCCGGTAGAGCCAGGCGGCAGGCCCACGGAACGGCTGTGGGCCGGCGGCACCGGTAGCTCTGCTGGAGCAATAGGACGAGCGGATGCTGGCGGTGTTGGGACAGGGCTTCGGACTCGGGGACTCCGAGGTCATAGTGAACACTCTACCGGTAAGCATATTTTAAATCACATTGGTATTTATTTACTGTAGTATTGTTTACATACTTCATTGTATGTATGTAACCAACGACTGTTTATGCACTATCTAGACGGTGACGTCACGGCAGCAGGGCAGGAAAAATGTACGCAATACCGTGACGATATGCTCGAAACCTGCTGCCGCGTCGCGGTCATATCACCGCTGCCGCGACGCTATCGTCTAGTATGCAAGCAGCCAATGTGTTTTAGGGAAGAAAACAAGGAAAACATTTCTTTTTAATCAATTTTATTTTCAACAACACTACTCTCTCTTGAATAAAAGTAAAGTAGGTAACATAGAAGCAAAATTTTTCACAATAAAGTACCGAGCTATAATTGCGACTGGCCAACGCAAGTCTATATAATATATGTACCGTGTGGGGTCGGTACTTAAAAAGAATAGCCCCACTGCATCTCTCCCCGTCGCATGTCGTAAAAGTCGACTAAGGGATAAGAAAATTCGTCAGCCTCGGTAGCTCAGTGGCGCGGTTGGTTAGTCAACTGTTATTAAGCAACGCTGAGCGCGGTCAGTGTTTGGATGGGTGACCGCTCGACCGTTGGAGGCTGACCGTGGTTCGGATTCCACATTAAACTCTAGGTCCCTTCCCTTCTTACCTTACTAGGTGGTAGGGTTTATCCCGGCCGGGTTGGTACCACCGCACTGAACGAAACGTCGGTCGAAACGGCTATGTAAATAGTTCGTGTTTTCCGTCCAGTTTAGTGTGGCCGACATGAAATGAAGGGAAGCACTGACATGGCACCTAGTTCACCCTGTGTTATGGGCTGACATCACGGATGTTGTAGGTGATGTAGCCAACGGTGTCAGGATCCATAAAAAAAAAAAATATGAATATCCTTATAACTCCAGAACCACTTTATTAATTTACATACTGTTTTCACTGTTACAATCTGTCATTTCTTAAGATGGTTTTACGTTAAATCATAAATATAAATCATAAAGATCTGCCTGATACTTTATCATCCAAAATTATGTCTTAAAGTTAAAAAAGATAGATGCCTAATTAAATTATTTTTTTCCATTAAGGTACGCCTGCTGGCCGCCCCCCTCGTGAGCTTCGTGCAAATCAACCCGCCTATGCGCGAGGTTATTGAGGAGTACGAGCGGGTACACGCTGAAGACAGGCGGCAGGACATGGCCCTCAGAGAGTGGTGCCTGGTGTCACAGGAGGAGTTTCGGCGGCAACAGTTGGAGCTTCTGCGGCAGTTTCTGCAGGTAAAAAAAAATGTTTTAATGTAAGTATTGCTATATAATACATACAGGCTGTTGCAGCAGTCACTACATTAAGTCCGGGAGCAGATTCATGGGATTAACAGAAATAATAAAGGTGTACGATGAATTCAGACTAAATAAAAACATTCAGTAACCATATAAACTAATTCCCATTTCAATACTAAACAAAAGGTTTTTGGAGGAAAAATCGGAACCCTTATAGGACATATCACCACAATTATTTTGGTAAATATACACGGTGTTAACTTAAATAGGCAACATTCCCGAAAGGGGGTTGTTTTGGGTCACATACTGATGCCGAAGAAGGGGGTAATTTTTTTTTTAGCTTTGGTTTTAAAATTTTCAATTTCTATATTTGGTATAAAAACATGGTATTTCATAATAGGAATCACACTGCATTACCAAAAAAATCGAAAGCTGAGTAATTTTTCAAATAAATAAAAAAAATCACATTCATATCGACACGATACAACAGCTAGCGCGCGACACGTGGTCAGTCAGCTGGGTACGCACGGTCGCAGGCGCGCGGCGCGCGGCGGCGCTCGCTACACCATTCCAAAGAGAAATTGTCGCTGAGGTAAAATTTTGAAGAAAATATGCAAATTTTTTTAAACTATTTTAGATTTTATTTTTTAGTACCACAAAATAATCAGTATACGAAATGGTTTAATATTCGGTATTAAAATTGAAATGTCGCGAAAAAAGTTAACACCGTGTATAACAAAATATATCTTGTGTGGTAGTACGGAACCCTCAGTGCGCGAGTTAAACTCGCACTTGGCTCCTGTTTTTAAATGTCCAAGCAATGTAATGGTCTAATGTGATCCAAATACATCTAAGTACCTACGCTAATCAAAACAATATAATTTAAAGATATTTTTTGTTTTAACTTGCAGGACAACCGAGGGCGTTTTCAACAAACCCCAGCAGTGGCTCACTTGGGACAATGAACACCCTCCCTACATAAACGGAGCACATCCTCGGGTTTGGTGCAGCACACTACCATCTGCTGGTTGCAAGCACCAAGTCCTTCCACAACATCAATGCCAGCATGTGCTCAGCGTTTATTATTAAGATGCTCAATTAGTTCTTTAGTTTACCTAAATAGGTTTTTGTGTAAATTGTATGTGTAAATAAAAATATTTTATTCTTATTATTGTTTTGTTTACTTTTTTTACCAGAGATAAGAATACTTCATTTTGAGAGAAGCGTATATATGACCCTCCGTGCGTTGGTAAGTATCACTTGCATAAAATGGAAGGGCAGTCATTATCTAGCAAATACAATTTAAAATAATGCGCAATGTTCTTTGGTGATAAACTAGATAGTGCGGTTGTAGAGTGTCGTCTCTGTCGCACTGCAAGTATCTGTATGACCGAGACAATGCTTTACAACCAGAAAGTCATCAAAGCATGATGCACATTATTTACCGCCGCGTACTGTACACTAGAATTGGTTATTAATAATTAAGAGCAACATTTGATTCAGCATAGAAAGTAGAGGTTGATGCAAAGCTATTGTAGTTTTTCAACCTTCTGTCGCACAGATGACAAAGTACATACCTTGGAAGTGGGTGATATAGCGTCGGCTTTCTTTTGTGGGTGTCGGCCAGTTCGTAAAGTGGCGAAGCGCAGCTCCCTTGAGTGGATTCTTGTTCGCGCCGATGTTCTTGCTGTAAGCTCATCGACGCATGTCGGCCGGATTCCAGCAAAAGAGTCCAAGCCAAGACCGCGCCAACCGCCCGCCGCTTACGTAAATGTTTCGTAGAAAGAAAGAAACCACAAAATAAACATCGCGAAGCGAATGTCGTGTTTGCTTGTTTGTTTACGAACCGCTGTAATTTTTTTTTTTTTAATAATTATTGGCTTGGATGCCGGGTTCTTCTGCCATTTCTTTAATTTTATTTCCTATAATTTCTATATTTTCTACAGTATTTATTATGTATTTGTAAAGAATTTTATAATATTTTTGTTCAGTTAATAAATTTATTTCGATGTTTTCGTCAGTTTTCTCATGAAGTGAACGCCAAAAAGTTGATCCTTAGCTAGCGAGTTTAGCGGCAAATATCGGGGAGTTTATCTGTCAAAGAAACGTCAAAAACCCCGGTGCCAATTGTTTGATAGATCGACTCCGTGTCGACTCATAGCCTTCTGTATTCCGTCCTTGTCGTCTTGAAAGGACATATAGAGAAGGCTATAATCGACTAGATCGACAGCTCTAGCGAGTAAAATGTGGGAGTGCGAGAATGACGTCACTCGCCTGTTTCACCGGTGCCAATAAAGCGTTCTCGCCACATTTCTCGCACTCACACGGGCGAGTGAGTGAACGCCGGTAGACCTACTGGTCGTGTAAAACCACGAGTCAGTAAGCCTGGATGCGCTATACATAGGAGGACAGGGGTAGCCGCGCGCCAGCGCAAACGCGCCAGCGCGTCAGTCTAGCGCCGGCGACCGATCTTAGTCTCCGTCCGCCGCTCAGGCGGAGCGAACGTGCGCGTCTGTCACAAAATGCCTCATTGTGCAGTTCTTTGGTGCAAAAAGTCGTCGAAAAATTCAAACTTGAACACAGATGGAGTCACCTTTCACGAGTAAGTACTTTCATTCAATTTGATAGCATTTTTCGCTTGAATTTCAGTAACAAACATCGGCGTAAATATGTATGGAGAGTTCTTTTCTGCTTACCCACCATAGGTCGACTATCGTGTTGGATGCAGTTAGATCTTGTAATTTTTTTTGTTTATTGATAATAAATATGTATGTTAAATGTATACAGATATTTCATTCATTCTGCCTTATTGCCAAAGGACATTTCTTCTAGTCAACCTCAGCAGGTTTCCTCGTTCAATATTCGTTTATCGCGGTTTTTATCATTCAACCAGTACCTACCGGTTTTTACTTTTGAGCGACTCTAAGGAGAAAGGAATTAATTTCTTTAGGTCATGCGTCTACCGGGAATATCAGATCGCGCCGCGGATATTTAGGAGAATTAAAAATAATTGACGTAATAGTTTAAACGTTTGCCTTTAATGTCAGAGATTCAGAATGTATAGAACGTATATAAATGTACAGGATGTATATGTAGATGGTAGGGTTCAACCCGCCCGTGTTGGTACCACTGCACTAAATAAACGTCGGTCGAAGTCACTATGAAAAGTAGTACCTACGTGTTTTCCATCCAATTCAGTATAGCCGGATCGATTAGGGGGAATCGGTGACAAGGCACGTACCTAATTCACCTAGGTATATTTATTTATTTTAGACAGGCAGCCTTGGCTGATGTGTCTAAATCCGGTTTTTCTTCATATTTTTTATTTTATTTGGTTTGTTTGTTTATTTTTTTTTATGTATTTATCGATCTTGATTATTTTTATTATTTTAGTTTATTGTAGTTTTATTTTAGTATTTATATATTGGGCTCCCATCATCGCTGGTACCAAACTGAAGCATTATTACGATGATGGAGCCATCCGTATCAGTTTCCTAAAAAAAGTTAATCTTTATGCTTAACTATTTTCGCATACATTTTGATAATTTTTATTATGGAATACACAATTGTAGATTTATAATAAAGTATCCGAGGTATCTCAGAACTTAGAACTATGATCGTGTTTATGCGAAAATCTGCAAATTCGCAAAATTGTGAAAGGGGCGTTGCCTTTGTACATTTAAGAGAAAGTTATATTATTCCCTTGATGTAAAGAAGGGTTAAATATTGTTAAATCCGTTTCATCTTTTCATCGCGAATCGACACAATGAGCGACTTATTGTATGAATCCCGTTCAAATGTATGGAAGACTGGCGTCACTTGGCTACCTACTCGCTCGGCCAATCACGGCGTTCCATGCGCCGCTCCCGCTTCAGACTTCACACCCCTTTGGCGGCTACCTCGGTTCTCATACAAACGATGCCGTATTTCGCATCCAGGCTTACTGACTCGTGTGTAAAACAGACGCAAGAGGAGAACTCATTTACAACGCTTCTATGGATAATAATTTGATCACAATGAATAACGGCAGCTACACCAGAGTGAAGCTGAGAGAGAATATATTGCAACAAACTTCTCCAGATATAACATTCTGCACTACAGATATTTCCCTTATTTGCAACTGGAAAACCACCAATGAAAATCTTGGCAGCGATCACATCATGATTCACATCACCTTCAGAATGGAAAATACTTCATCCATATGTAGAAGGAGAAATGTTAAATGTGCTGATTGGAAGAAATATGAAGAATGTTTAGAACATAGATTCAACAATTATGATCAATATGAAGATCTTCTAACTTTTTATGATTCGTTTATTGACAATATCAATTATGCTGCAGATTCCATTGTCAAAAATTTATTCTAATCCACAAATTGATTTTCGTCCCAAACCTTGGTGGAATAGCACATTATCAAAACTTATTGCAGAAAGAAGACTCGCTCTAGCACGATTCAGAAGAACTGGCAGCCCACAAGACTTCAACTTGCTTGAAATGCGAATATCTGAAGCAAGAAAGGAGATTCGAAAGGCTAAAATAAAAAGCTGGATGGAGTTTTGTGATAGTATCGGCACTCAGACATCATCGGCAGACATGTGGCGTAAGATGAGGTGGATGAAAGGAATGCGACAGAGCAATGTTCCTGTTGACTATGTCAGGGCGGAAACTTTTCTTTGCAGCCTCGCCCCAGACTATGTTGAGGAGTCACCGATGTCTTTTTTGGATGCGGAATTCAGTCAAATGGACATGGACTTCACAGAGGATGAGCTGGAGAATGTCCTGAAGAAGAAGGATACAGCACCGGGTATTGATGGTATTACCTACTCAATGATCAAGAACATACCAAGGTCTGGTAAAGTCTTATTGCTCCAATTATTTAACAAAATTTTAACATCTGGAACAATTCCAAAACAGTGGAGGAATATTAGAGTGATTGCCATACCAAAACCAGGCAGAGACCCTAATCTTATATCCAGTGTTGCCATGTTAGGAGATTTTCTCCTAGATTCAGGAGAATTTCAGCGGTGTTAGGAGAAGTTTTTGCCTGTCAGGAGAGTAGGAGAAAATCTAGGAGAAAGAAAATCATTACAGGAGAAGATTTAGGAGTGAGAAAAATATATTTATTAGTAACAAACAAATATGTCGGTATGTGCGGTGACAACACAATGAATGAACTATGTGAATCAACCAACCATCTTCTCAAGTCACACATATATACCATAGGATTTGTCTTTTGATAAGATCAAGGTTCCCCTTCTTGCTCTTTAGATAGGATAATGTGACACTCTGTGAGTGTGTGCGTGCATTGATCGACCAACAAGCCGACTACCGGGCGTGCCTAACCGAACGAACACTTTGTTATCAATCAATGTTATTTACATGTATTCTTTGTAACAATCAGTAGTATTACTAAACCTACGTCGACAGTCTGTCCGTCAGTCCGCACTACTTTAACGGCTGTATCTTTTGTAACCGGTTGTGATTTTCACATATCATGTGTTATTTATTATTGGCGGACATCCTATCAAATAATAAGAAAAAAAAATTAAGGGCTTCCCCATACAAGAAACGAGCGAGCGATGGAATTAGCCATGGTGGGCTGGCCTGGGAGTATAGCTAAGCGAAATGGTGCGTAATGTAATGAATGACTAATGAATGAGGCAATCCGCTGAGGCACCAAAGTAATTGACATTGGAAACCAGGTGTATAAGCTAAAATGGCAGTGGGCTGGGCACGTTAGCCGAAAGGATGACGACCGTTGGAGTAACCATGTACTACATTGGCGGCTGTGGACAGGAAAACGGAGTGTGGAAGACCACCCGCCAGATGGGACGCCGACATGAAGTATGTCGGCGGAAAGCAGTGGTCCGTACCGCTGGAGCCCGAGAGACTGGAGGAAAATTGAAGGCGTATTTCCAGCAGTAGACGCTTACACGCTGACTGACTGACTGACTGTCAGAGAACCCTCGGTGCGCGAGTTCGACTCGCACTTGACCGGTTTTCAGGGTGCAAAAGATACAGCTCTTTACAGGTAAGACAGACGGACGGACAGACGGCCTAGGCTTATTAATATGGTCCCGTACGTATAAGGAACACTAAAAATGTGGTGAATTTTTTATAATTTGAATAACAGGAGATTTTTTTAGGAGGACGAAAATTTTCTAGGAGATTTTTAGGAGATTTTCGAAGTCAATCTAGGAGAATTTCAAAATTTGAGTTGGCAACACTGCTTATATCATCGCTACGACCTATCTCACTAATGTCTTGTCCCAGTAAAATTTTTAACACTTTAATTACAAAAAGGATAGAGTAGTTTTCTGAACACAATAACTTAGGGCCTATTTTACCATGGGTGCATAAACCCTTCCATATCAAAGTACTGCATAACGCAAACTACAACTTAAATGTATTCCCTAAAAATATTCGCTTTTACCACGCAAATTTACGGAGCATCTTACTATGTCGTCCACAAAGTGTTGTTTTTCTGCCTAGACGATTGGCTCCAAATACGGTAAGAACAACAACTCTCTAAGCATTTTTAAATACTTTCTTATGATGAAATTGATAGCCCATTTGTTTAATTATAATGTTATTAAAATAATAAATCATTTCTAGAAAGTTTTTATCATAGTTTGATTTGACAAACGATTAATTTTGATGATATAATAAAATAAAAAACGTCGCTGATCGTCTAGCCAACATGCCACTAACAAAAGCGATATTCTATCGTCCCTGGAAACGTTTCTGTTCATCCATCTCTCCATCTACTCCATCCAGTCTTGTCTGGCGGAATGTAAAGAGATACCGTTCCGCTTTTATTGAAAACTCAAATTATAAAGCTCCTTCTGATTTATGGAAAGATTCTTTTTTAAATAAACTAGCCCCTTCATCCAATTCCAATTCCAATTCCAATTCTTTATTGTGTAAAAATAAAAGAAATACAGTCACAGTTACAATTTGAACATAACATATAGTTACATAACTTAACATTAAACTGATACAGTAATTATTTCATTTATTTACATTTAGGTAAGTATGTATTGTACTCGAGGCAAAGCACTAGACTTTCGTCTGTGTTGCTTCGCATCGGTTCTCATGTTATTAGCAGGTGTGCTTGTGAATCTACCTCGTTCGCTAGGACTTAGATAGATTCCATATCATGTGTGGGATAGGTATTTAAAGTGAATGAATTTTATTAGTGTAATATTTAAAGTAGTATAAAAGTAGTATAATATCTAAAAATAATGTAAAAAAAATAATAAAAAATACATAGGTAAATAGCTATATATTTCCCATCACTCCATCCACACCACTTTCAAATAAATATATAATTTTATATAAATATATAAAAAAATAAATAATAATAATAATAAATCATCAGCTCCTCGGTTTGAAGAATTACCGTTATTATATGCTTCTCCTCCTTCCAGTTCTCCCATAGATGCCCCTTTTTTACTCAGAGAACTTAAGATAGTTACTGACCATGTCAGGGACTCTTCGCCTGGTTTAGATGGTATCCCATATTCTTTCCTTACGCATGCTAGTGATACCACACTTAACTATTACCTCCAAATCATTAACATTATTGTTGAGACAGGTTTAATTCCAGTTGATTGGAAAAGACAATTAATTATTCCCATTCTCAAGCCACAGAAAGACCCCAATGATGGATCATCTTATCGTCCTATTGCCCTTTCAGCCACTCTCTTAAATATTACAGAACATTTGGTGAAGAACAGGCTGGAGTGGCTGTTGGAAAATAGAGGCCTTTTGACCAAAAGCCAATTTGGTTTTAGAAAAGGCAAGAGCACCATGGACAGTCTTTCCATATTCAGTTCGGATATCCGTCTTTCATTTAGCCGTAATGAATCAATTGTCGCTGCCTTTTTGGACATTTCAGCCGCTTATGACAATGTCTTACTTCCGATTCTTAGACAGAAATTGATTCATCTCAAAGTTCCAGTTAAATTGGTTTCTTTTATCTTAAATATACTTACTGAGAGAACCATAGTTCTTCGGTCTGAAGGGGTTGTGACTGATTCCCGAGTTGTTTGGAAGGGTCTGCCCCAAGGTTCAGTCCTGAGTCCCCTTCTATACAACTTGTATACCCACGACCTTGACAGAGCTATAAATCCCTTTGGTCGTGTTCTGCAGTATGCCGATGATCGACTTATTTATGCTTCTCATAAATTAATTCCGGAGGCTGCTGGCTCAGTCAATCGTTTCATCTTTTCCTTGTCATCGTGGCTTGATACTCATGGACTAGACTTATCTGCGTCCAAGAGTTCTATAGTAGTATTTTCTAGGAAAAGACTCATTCCTCGAATAGATGTATTTTATAAAAATGTCCGCATTCCCTCTTCTAATCAGACCAAATTCTTAGGCGTTATTTTAGACTCCAAAATGTCTGGTTCTCCTCACGTTGAACATATAGTTTCAAAATGTGAAAAAAACATTAACATATTACGAACTCTTGCTGGAGTGTGGTGGGGAACTCATCCATTTTCATTAAAATAAATTTATAATGCGATCATACGGAGTCATCTTGATTATGGTACTTTCATATTGGAACCTTCAAACAAATCTGCTATGCAGAAGCTTGATCGTATCCAATCCAAGTGCCTCCGCATCATAACGGGAGCTATGAAATCCAGTCCAATCAACGCCCTTCAGGTTGAGTGTGTAGACCCTCCTTTGTTTTTACGACGTCAGTTTCTGGCTGACAGATTTCTATTTAAGGCCATACAAATTTCGAATCATCCACTTTTCCCCAAACTACGACTCCTTTCAAAACTGTCATTTGAAAAACCCTACTGGATTAACAAGCCAGCTACTAGACTAGTCCGTAGTTTTCGTAAATTTAATCATCTTCGAGCTCCAGTGCAACGATCTCTTCATCTTCCCTTATTCATGACTCCATACGTGGCAGTCATATACAAACCAGATGTAATTAAAAATTTTGGTATAGACAAGGATTCTAAGAAAGATGATAAATTATTTAATTTGCTCATCTCGAAAAATTGGCAAGGTTGGGATCTTATCTTTACGAACGCTTCAAAATTATCAGAGAAGGGTAGTGTAGGGGCTGCTGTATATCATAAATCCAGCAATACTTATGAAATAATTAAATGTCCTCCGGAGACTACAGTCTATACGGGAGAGTGCATAGCTCTACTGGAAGCAGTCAAATTTGTGCATTTGTTTCAAAAATTAGACAAAGTTATCATATTTACAGATTCACTTAGTGCTCTGCAGGCCCTAGTGCAAAACCCTTTTTACTCCAAAATTTTTTTTTTAACTTGTTGATGCAACTACTATTGACCTAAAGACGTGACTCTGGCTTAAATACGCTAGACTAAAAGCGTGATCGCCAAAAAAAAAATAAAAAAAAATATATATAGTCTGCGGTTCGTTCTTCGACAACAATATCAAATATATTATCCTTCTGTTCTCTCCAAAGAATCTAACTACGTTTTGTCTGTCTGGTTTCGTTGGAGTTTTACTTCTTACATATTTTGTCGTTTTGCGGTTTTTTGAGTTAGAAAAGTGAAATGGCAGAACAAAAACGCCAGTGATGCTCCAACTTATCAAAACCAAATAATTGTCGAAAAGGTCCACAAAGTCCATTTCAACAGCTTTAGAACGGCTAAAGATTGAAAATAAACTCAGAAAATGTCAAACAAAGTGGTGCATAATCTGTTCTTTAGGATTATGGAGAAGATGAAGCTGTCCGCAAATTAGGCATCACTTTATGTGTAGCATAGCCTTACGGAGCGGTGGTAGTAACCGATTTGACCAGTTATGGCACGCTAAGTTTAAGGAGGAGTTTATGGCTACAACTTAGCTCGTCTTGTAACCACAATTCAGTTAGCCCAATGTCAGGATGAACCCACCTTAGCCTGTTTTGTAGACATTGAAAATGCATATAATAATGTAAATTTGAACTCTTTAGTGAGAAGTCTTAAATACTTACATTTTGGAAAATTGATTTGCCAATATATCTGGAGCTTTTTAAGTGTCAGATATCTTGAAATCGAATCTGATAATGGTACAGTTAAAAGAAAATGTAATAATGGTGTAGCTCAAGGTGATCCGATGTCTCCAATACTTTTTAATATAGTCACTATTTGTATATGTAAGCAAATCACAAATATTTGTATTGTTCAGTATGCTGATGATTTTATATTATTTATGTCATCTTCCAATTTAAAATTTGCCGGAGAAAGTGTTGAAGATGCTCTTCGTGTTATGTCTGAATTACTAGAGGTTATAGGTTTACAAATCTCCAAAAGTAAAACTGAATTTTGTATTTTTTCTAGAGGCAGCAGAAAAGCACAGATTAATATTAATGTAAATGGAACTGATATTAAACAATGTACTAGCTTAAAAGCTTTGGGTATATGGTTTGACCAAGATTATCTTGGAAAGATCACATATTTAAGACGATTGTCAAAGCAGGTAAATATGTAGATATTCTTAAAGTGTTGGCAGGATTTTCATGGGGAATTCATCCAATGCATATGAGAAGACTTTATATTGCTTTGGTTCGAAGTCGACTTGAGTATGGATGTTTTTTATTTGGAAATGCTGCTCGTTCAAATTTTGATAAATTAACAGTAATACAAAATCGTGCATTACGAATAATAGGTGGATATATACGAACCACTCCAATTCATGCTATGGAAAGTGATTTATGTTTACAACCATTACTCATTAGGACTAACTTTCTTGCAAATAAATACTTAGTCAGATTGAAAACGCGTACAAATAACCCTATACTAGGATTATTGGAAAAAGTTAAGTCAACCAAGGATTTTCTGTTTTGGAACAATCATTCTTTACCTGTTTTAGTTTCGAATTATATTTCCTTAAGTGTAATTGACATAGAACATAGTCCAATCTTGCCTATGTTTTCACTTAATACCTGGATTTCTCAGATTCCTATAAAAAGGCATGTGCAATGTAATTTAGACATTATCACTAAGAACAAAAAGAGCCTCAGTACCATTGAAATGAAAACTAAAACTGAAATTAAGATTAAAGTAAAGTATGATAATTTCTATCAATTATATACGGACGGATCTATAGACTCAAATGGTATCGGGGTCTCTTGGTGGGATCCACAAACAAAGTTAGGAATGGAATTTAAAATTACAGCAGAAGTTCCGATAATGTCAGCTGAACTCGTGGCAATTTCTGAGGCCCTCTCATATAGTTTTAATTTAAATTCACAAAATATTGTTATTCTTATAGACTCTAAAAGTGCTCTCCAGCACCTGGTAAGTTGTACTCTGGGGGCTCGTGGAAGGGCCATTGCGTATGAAATTTTGAAAGATTTTATAAAAATTAGGTCAAAAAATGTTAATATTATATTTCAGTGGATTCCATCCCACATTGGTTTAGAAGGGAATGAAAAGGCAGATGCTTTGGCTAAAAGAGCCATTAATTCTGATATTATATGTACAATCAAGCCTTTTTACACTGATATTCGGTCGAGTATTAAAGATAAATGTAGAGAAATGTGGAGAGAGCATTTTGATAGGAGATCAGTGGAAAAGGGTATTTGGTATAAGACCTTACAATGTGAACCACCTCGTATTTCTTGGATTTGTCAGACTGGTATTTTGAGACACGAAACATCATTAGGGTTAAGACTGCGTTCTGGACATAATGCACTAAATAATATGGGATATTTAATGAAGAAAACAACTTCCCCCTACTGTACTGCTTGTGATCACAAGCAAGAAGATCAATTTCATGTATCATTGGATTGCGTCAGGAATGCAGATCTTAGAAAGGATTGTCAAAGGAAATTGAAAACAGATAGGTTAATCTGTTCTTTAAAATGCATGAGTCATTGACTGATCCATCCTCGGAACAGTTCAAAGAAGTGATTGGTTTTTTTAGGCTCCCGCTGGCTCTAAGAAATGACTAATCTCTTGAAAATGTAGATGTAATTAATTTCAAGTTGTTACCATGGGGCTGACATAGTCGAAATCGGCAAAAGTCCCAATAAAGATTTAGAAAAAAAAAAAAAATTTTTTTGTGGTTCTCGCGGTGCGAGAACTTATACAACAGACGTTAAAAGCTACAACAGAATTGGCTGTATACTCTAATGAGTTTTTCCTGTTTCGGGAGGAAACGAATTAATCTAAAAATGCAACAAAAAAGTTATGTAGGTGTCAAACACAGCGTCTCAAATCATCAGCCTAATCTAATAATAAGTTTATAAAAAAACAGCTACAACTTATTTTTAATTTCCTAACAATATCGGAATGCCCGTGGGCGCCGTCTTGAACTACACCTCTGCGTTAGTCTGGCGAGTGCGGAAGTGTCTATTCGTAGGTATACCTACGAATAACCCTGTCCGATCGGGAATGTCTATTCGTAGGTATACCTACGAATAGCCCTGTCCGATCGGGCATGTCTATTCGTAGGTAAACCTGCATGCAGGTATGCAAACTGCACTATGGGAGTTTTCAACGAAACGTAACAAAAACAACATGCGCCGCCTCAACATTAGGTTAGGGTTAAATTATAGAAGATGCGTCGCGTAGCGACTTATCTTCTGTAATTTAACCCTGGTTATTTTTTGACGTGATGATGTCACGTCTTATAAATTGATGACCACCGGCTGCACGCACGAAGAAGTGTAACGTTCCATCTAAACCTGTGTGTGCAAGCGAGAGCGCGATAGAGACCTGTGTGTGCAAGCGAGAGCGCGATAGAGAGGCATTTACAATAGTAGGAAATACAAAATATATTTCTCCGTCTTTTGCGAGCCTCGAACCCGCGGTCCCTGCCACCACCACTGACGTGTTATCCACGCGGGCTATCGACTGTCTACTTATCGCTGCAAATTTTCTCAACAGTATGTGAATTTCATGGAGCGACATCTAACGTCAATATTAAATTAAATAGGTACTTCAGCCAGCGGTATACTTGATTTAGTAGTTAGGTAATTGTTGCAACGTTGAACATGTAGATGGCGTTATGTAGGTTTTTTAAATATAAATTAAACAAAAATTAAAGTCGTTATTTTCTCATATTTTTTATTAGTTATTATCACATCTTTATCATGTATTAATTTGTATTATTGTTGTGTATTAAATGTATTAATTTTACATGGTAAATATCCGCCGGAACTGATTTACTTTAAGACATCATCACGTAAAACTATCGTCCGTAAACCAACTTTACAGACAACCAATTTTTTTTAAACCAACTCCCATAGTGCAGTTCGTACCTACGAATACCTCATACCTGCGAATAGCACTGTCCCGCCTGGTAGGTCTATTCGTAGGAAATCAAATAGGACACTCCCAGTTAATAATCTCTGTTTGGCATACCTACGAGTTCTTAGTTAATAATCTATGTTTGGTGTACCTACGAATAGCCCTGCCCGGCGGCATATATCCATAATCTATAGGGTGAGTTATGCTGATTGGTCGATGCCAGTCTGGCGGGAAATTTAAATTTCGTCTGGCTCCGCCTCCGGCATTCCTAGCGAACCTACTGAACCCGATATTCGTTAAGTCGTCCAAGTGATTTCGTGGCGCATTGGTACGGTGTAGGGTTTGTATTTTTTGACCATGGGTTCGAGTCCCACAAAAGTTTTTTGTTATTTTTTTAAGCAATGTTAGGGTGTTTAATTTTTTTTAGGGTGTTTAGTTTTTTGACGTGATGACGTCACGTCTTATAAATTGATGAACACCGGCTGCACGCACGAAGAAGTGTCACGTTCCATCTAAACCTGTGTGTGCAAGCGAGAGCGCGATAGAGACATGTGTGTGCAAGCGAGAGCGCGATAGAGAGGCATATACAATAGTAGGAAATACAAAATATATTTCTCCGTCTTTTGCGAGCCTCGAACCCGCGGTCCCTGCCACCAATATATTGTGACCGACGTCTTAAACCACACGGCTAATCGGTCGTGTACTTATGAGGCGAATTTGGGAACAGTTGGTGAATATTTCATGGAGCGACATCTCGCACTTCAGTCATGTACTTAAATCAAAGAGATTAAAATAACCAGGTTATAGAGAGTCATTGATTTTATAGGGGGATTCAGATGTACCGTCAGCGACGTTTTGAAGGTAACATGAAATTAGTCTTCATATAAGTCCTAAGATGGCGCCAGGAGTATCGTATTTGAATTAAATAATAATTATATTTTTAAATCTGCTAATTATAGAACGGTGCTAGGTGGGAACAGCATAGTTAATTTTAAGATTATTTTATATTATGTTGAAATTTCGAAATAGTGCATTTTTAGGTTTTCATAATTTTTCCAATAAACATTTTCATGTTTTGTCAGCCAGTGAGCTTGTAAGAGTGGCAAGAGTGTATGTAGGATTTGTATTTTTTGACAATGGGTTCGAATCACTCAAATTTTGTTTTGTTTTTTTTTTGTTTTTTTTTTCTTTTTTAAGCAATGTTACGGTGTTTAAATTTTTTAGGGTGTTTAGTTTTTTTTATAACCACCTAAGAATTATTTTCGGAAATACAAAAAGTTTTCACTTCTGCCGGCACTCCCGGAGTGCAACTGGGGCTTTTGACGTGATGACGTCACGTCTTGTAAATTGATGAATACCGGCTGCACACACGAAAAAGTGTCACGTTCCATCTGAGCCTGTGTGTGCAAGCGAGAGCGCGTAACAAGCGATAGAGAGGCACAATCGGTATAGTCAAAGTTACCATGGAAACGTCTTCAAGATCAGACAACAGAAGTTTATTGATGGCCAGTCACAAGATGATTAATCTTTCTACTGGAAATAGAATTACTGATCTTTGCTCTATGTACTACGATTATTCCACGTCATCACGTAAAACTATCGTCCGTAAACCGACTTTACAGACAACCAATTTTTTATAACCACCTAAAAGCTTTATTTTACAAACGTAACAAAAACGACATGCGCCGCCTCAACTTTAGGTTAGGGTTAAATTATAGAATCGTCGCGTAGCGACGCATCTTCGATAATTTAACCCTGGTTATTTTTTTTTAAACCACCAAGACGGAGAAAACTCGCATAGTGCAGTTCAAATACTTCCGAAATTTAAATTTCCCGCCAAACTGGCATCGACCAATCAGAGCAACTCACCCTATAGACTTTGGAAATATGCTGCCCGGCGAGTGCCATATGTCGTGCGGCGTACCATAAAAAAATACTTACCAAAAAAAAAAAAGGAACAAAAGTACGTCCAATGAAGTTGTTGTTATGTGGTTATACAAAATTAATCATATTTTTTTTTTGAAAATAACCATATCAAGACGGGGCTCGCACCCACGGCCATTTGATCACTACAAATTAGCACACACAACACAACAGCTTTCCAACCACCAAAATTTGGTGATTGGAGTTGGAACAAACACTCGTTGGGACTAAATACAAAATACATTTATTGTAGGCTTCCGAGACAAACGATTTTTTGAACGCCGAATCACAGATTATTAATTAATATTGGTATTTGGTACGTACCACAGAGCATCAAATACCTACCGCGCGCCGCGCATTTCAGAGGTGCGCTTTTGTGCCGGTTTGTGTCACGATTTCGTACAGCGCACATCTCTGTACTGCTGTGCTGTGCTCGCACAATGGACAGTCTCGTGCAGTTCGTGTCACGATTGTCCAACGCGCACGAAGTAGCACAAACTTGCACGTTTTGACTGCAATAAGCAAACTGTCTTGGTTTTAATTCAGCGTGATTGTATTTTTTTTATTTTTTTTTATGGAAACTGACACGGTTGCCTACATCACCTACAACATCCGTGATGTCAGCCCATAACACCGAGTGAAATTGGTGCCACGTCAGTGCTTCCCTTCGGTCGTGCCGGCTACACTGAACTGGACGGAAAACACAAACTATTTACATAGCCGTTTCGACCGACCTTTCATTCAGTGCGGTGGTACCAACCCGGGCGGGTTACACCCTACCACCTAGTAATATAAGAAGGGAGTCATATCCCTTAGTCGCCTTTTACGACATACACGGGGAGAGATGCAGTGGGGCTATTATTTTAAAGTACCGGCCCCACACGGTACATTTATGTATATTTCACTTTATTATTTTATAAGATCTTCAACTAAAGTATGTATGTATCCCTCAATGTCTAAGATTAAATAATCTTTGCCAGACATTTTAAATGAATAAGTACCTAGGTAAATAAATATTATAGACTTTACTGCGATGCAGAAGGCGGACTTTGCCGACACGCGCCAAGGACGAGTGAAGCATGCAGCACTCACAATGCACATCACAGCACAGTAGAGATTGTAAGGTTCAAATTTTAACCTTATGTTCAAAATGTAAAATTAAAAATTGCCTGGCAAAATATTCATATAAGCAAGCAGCGCACACTTCGGTAGCGGGCGGCGGCGCGGCTTGGCGGTATGAACAAAGAGACATGAAAGCCGTGCCGACAGTCGAGCCGACACGCGGCACGCGCGCGGCGGCGAGTGCTCCGCGCGCGACAAGGACGAACGAATGCAGCGCATTACATTACAACACCCATTCACCGATTTCGTGCACTCGTGCAAGTCGGCGCCGACTTGTACGAAATGTCCATGCCGCACGACTCTGCACATGGTGTCCAAGCTAGTCCATCGCACGGCGCGGCGTGCTCCGCCGCGCCGGCCGAGACGACCGCTTTCATTCATTTCGTGTGTACGAAGCGCAGCCGCAGCTCTGGCGCATTTGATGCTCTGTTGTACGTACGTACATACATACGTCTGGGTGGGTGGTGCGACACCTGAAAGACATTTCGGCTCCTTTCGTGAACACTTCAGCAGACTTCGGCTCGAAGGAAAGTGGTATAAGTGAATGATTTGGAGGTTTCAAAAAAACCGTGGTTAATTTATAGAAGATGCGTCGCAGCGGCGAATGTCGTTTTTGTTACGTTTTGTTTCCAGCCGAGTGTTCACGAAAGGAGCCGCCAATGTCTTTCTGGTTTCGTTTCCGGGGGGGGGGAGGGGGGGGGGGGGCGGAGGGAGGAACGGTAGTATTATATTCTCTGGTAAGGGAGGGAGAAGTAACGGTCCGCCACCTGAAAGACCTGCTTGATCCTACAACCGCTCCTTTAGCTCCTTTCGACCAAAATTCGGCTAACCTAACCCTAATGTTGAGGCGGCGCATGTCGTTTTTGTTACGTTTGTATTTCCGAAAGTAAAGCTTTCTTAGGTGCTTATAAAAAAAAATAACCATAACCTAATTTTAACAACCTAACACTGCCTTAAAAAAAATAAAACAAAACAAATTTTGACAAAAGGGACACGAACCCATGGTCGAGATCGAAAAAATAAAGACCCTACTCTTATACCACTGAGCCACCAAATTACATAAACGACCAAACGAATATCGGATTCAGTTGGTTCGCTTTCGAGCCGAGTCAACCCGCGCCGTGTTTCCGAAAGGAGCGTAGGAGGCGAAGGATCCGCCAGAGCTGTCAGGTGTCAAACCCGGAGGAGTAAGGTAAGGAAGGACTGAGGCCACCGGTGCGACACCTGAGAGACATTGTAGCTCCTTTCGTGAACACTTGGCAGACTTCGGCTCGAAGGAAAGTGGTATGGTATCAATGGTGGTATGGTATGGTGAATATTTTGGGGGTTTAAAAAAAAACCAGGGTTAATTTAAAGAAGATAACCTAATGTTGAGGCGGCGCATGTCGTTTTTGTTACGTTTCGTTTCGAGCCGAGTGTTTACGAAAGGAGCCGCAATGTCTTTCAGGTGTCGTTTCGCTGACATTCGGCCATAGACTTTACACCAAAACTAATAAACTCTTGCGTTTTCGTGTGTGGCCGCTTTTGAAGCTAAACCAAACCAAAGAGCAAGTAGTTATACACACGAAAACAACGGCGAAGCGAGTAGGTATATCTGTCTGTCTTCTGTGTCTGTCTGTCTGCTGGTTGGTGGTTGGTGCGCTGCGCTGCAGAAGCGTGCGTTTGGTCTGGAGGGAGCGAACGAGGAGTGAAGTACAAAGCCGATCCGCAAATTATATTCAAGTAAGTACGGAATGTAGAATGTGCAGTAAATACAATCGAAATTTCACACTCGTTATGCCGGTCGTTCCGCGCGCATCGTAAGGTGAGGTGGTTGGTTGACGACTTGACGAGTGAACACGACTTTGCTTGCTCCGCATTAGCACAACATAGTGTTTATCGGTTCCTTTGCATGTTGCAGTGCGGTGAAGCGCGAGGAATGACCAAGGGAAATAGAAGTAAGCGCAACATTCCGTCGTTGAGCTAAGCAAGCATAAGTGTGGAACGATGGCGAACATAGAGCAGCAGGTGTCGAAGCTTCTCGACTTCAATCAGAAGCTAGACATCGCGTTGCTGGACGAGGTGGTCGGCTGCCTGTACTCGTCGGTGGGCGAGAAGCAGCGCATCGCCCAGAACGTCCTCACCACACTCAAGGAGCACCCAGATGCGTGGACACGAGTAGACACTATCCTCGAGTACTCACAAAATCAAGAGACCAAATACTATGCGTTGCAAATCCTCGAACAAGTTATTCAGACACGTTGGAAAGCTCTGCCTAGAAATCAGTGCGAAGGTATCAAGAAGTACATTGTTGGGCTCATTATCAAGACCTCATCGGACCCAGTCACCATGGAGAACAGCAAAGTCTATCTAAAGAAGCTGAATATGATCCTCATTCAAGTGCTAAAGAAGGAGTGGCCCAATAACTGGGAGACTTTCATTAGTGATATCGTGGGTGCCTCCAAAACCAATGAGAGTCTCTGTCAGAACAACATGGTTATCCTCAAGCTTCTCAGCGAGGAGGTTTTCGTGTTCAGCGCAGGGCAGCTCACACAGACAAAGGCCAAGCACCTTAAGGACACCATGTGCTCCGAGTTCAGCCAAATCTTCCAGCTGTGTCAGTTCGTGTTGGAGAACTCTCAGAATGCTCCCCTCGTAGGTGCCACTCTGAATACCCTACTTCGTTTCCTCAATTGGATCCCTCTCGGATACATATTTGAAACTAAATTGATAACAACCCTCATATTCAAGTTTCTTAATGTTCCGATGTTCCGAAATGTGACCCTGAGTTGCCTAACAGAGATTGCCGGTGTGACCGTCACAAATTACGATGAAGCATTTGTGGCTCTGCTCGTGCAGACCATGGAGCAGCTGGAGACGATGTTGCCTCTTAACACTAACATCCGCGAAGCATACGCGACCGGCCGCGACCAGGAGCAGGACTTCATCCAAAACCTGGCCATGTTCCTTTGCACTTACCTGAAGGAGCACGGCCAGCTCATTGAGAGGAAGGAGCTCACCAACACTCTGATGAACGCGCTGCGGTATCTGGTGCTCATCTCGGAGGTGGAGGAGGTAGAGATCTTCAAGATCTGCCTCGAGTTCTGGAACGTGCTGGCGGCTGACCTGTACAAAATTTCGCCGTGCCTTCAGTCGTCGGCGGTGGCCAAGTCGCTGGCGGCGCGCAAGGCGTTGTACGAGGACGTGCTGAGCAGTGTACGCTACATCATGATTTCGCGCATGGCAAAGCCGGAGGAGGTGCTTGTGGTGGAGAACGAGAATGGAGAAGTGGTGCGCGAATTTATGAAGGACACCGACTCCATCAACCTGTACAAGAACATGAGGGAGACCCTTGTCTACCTCACGCATCTCGACTACGCAGACACAGAACGCATCATGACAGAGAAGCTCCAGAATCAGGTCAACGGCGCCGAGTGGTCGTGGAAGAACCTCAACACGCTGTGCTGGGCCATAGGCTCCATTTCGGGCGCCATGATGGAGGAGGACGAGAAGCGCTTCCTCGTAGTGGTGATCAAGGAGCTGCTCGGACTCTGCGAGCAGAAGAAAGGCAAGGACAACAAGGCCATCATCGCTAGCAACATAATGTACGTTGTGGGACAGTATCCGCGCTTCCTCCGCGCGCACTGGAAGTTCCTCAAGACCGTCGTAAATAAGCTATTTGAGTTCATGCATGAGACGCACGATGGCGTTCAGGACATGGCGTGCGACACGTTCATCAAGATTGCGCTCAAGTGCAGGAGACACTTCGTCACGACACAGGTCGGCGAAGCTTGCCCGTTCATCGAGGAGATCCTCAGCACAGTGAGCTCCATCATATGCGACCTGCAAACCCTGCAGGTGCACACATTCTACGAGGCTGTCGGCTACATGATCAGCGCGCAGGTGGACCAGGTGGCGCAAGAGCAGCTCATCGAGAAATACATGCTGCTGCCCAACCAGGTGTGGGACGACATCATCTCGCAGGCCTCCCACAACGTGGACATCCTCAAGGACCACGAGGCGGTCAAGCAGCTCGTAAGCATTCTCAAGACAAACGTGCGCGCGTGTCGCGCCCTCGGGCACCCGTACGTGGTGCAGCTGGGCCGCATCTACCTGGACATGCTGAATGTTTACAAGGTCATGTCTGAAAACATCAGCCAGGCCATCGCGCTCAACGGCGTGGCTGTCACCAAGCAGCCGCTCATAAAGAACATGCGCATCATCAAGAAGGAGACACTCAAGCTGATAGCGGGCTGGGTTTCGCGCTCCACCGATCACAGCATGGTGATGGAGAACTTCATCCCTCCGCTGCTGGATGCGGTACTGCTCGACTACCAGCGCACGCCTGTGCCCGATGCTCGTGAGCCCGAGGTGCTCTCCGCCATGGGCGCGATCGTCTACAAGCTGGGCGTGCACATCACTTCCGAAGTGCCCAAGATATTCGATGCGGTATTTGAGTGCACGCTCGAGATGATCAACAAGGACTTCGAGGAGTACCCGGAGCACCGCACCGAGTTCTACCTGCTGCTGCAGGCGGTCAACACGCACTGCTTCAAGGCCTTCCTGAGCATACCGCCTGCGCAATTCAAGCTGGTGCTCGACTCCATCATCTGGGCGTTCAAGCACACGATGCGGAATGTGGCGGACACGGGATTGCAGATCCTGCTGCGGCTGCTGCAGAACGTTCAGCAGCACCCGCAGGCGGCGCAGAGCTTCTACCAGACGTACCTGTGCGACATAGTGGAGCACGTGTTCAGCGTGGTGACAGACACGTCGCACGGCGCCGGCCTCACCATGCACGCCGCCATCCTCGCCTACGTCTTCTCCCTCGTCGAGGCGGGAAACGTCACGGTGCCCCTCGGCCCCACCCCCGACAATGTTCTCTATATACAGGTATGTTATGTATCTCATCCTAAGGCCGCTTCCACACGCAAGAAAGATCGCAGATCGTCTTGCGCGAGTTTCTTGCCACACTGTTTACATGCAAATTTCTGTGCTATTGCTCGCATTGATAGTTACTCGCATGATATGTATATCATGCGAGTAACTGTCATGCAATATTATATATCCATTTCTTTCAGAAGTGTTTACATGTACCTTTTTTCCTGCAAATACCCTGACATCTGACATCAATCCAGGGAAGTCTCCGGTATGGCACTTACTTTCTAGGAGGTGATATTGTCTGGTCGGAGCATGTGCTTTGGCCCCTCCGACTCAGTCATCCATACCGGATTACATAAATAATAAAAAGACATGCAATTTCACAGAAAATGCCGCGTAAACGTGAAGGTGTGCCTGCTGCAATTAATACACTTTATTGTAAAATATTGTAGAAAATATAATTTATTTTAGTTTGTAACTTAGAATTATTCATATTGTTTAACCATTTACGTTTAGGAACACCTGCGCGGATTTTATTTAATATGGTTGGCTTTCGGAACACCCGCACGGGCCATGGAATATATGGTCGCACATTTTCGTCTAGTAATATTTCAATGAATGTTTCCTAGTAAAATGTTTTGACTCACCAACCGATTTCCCCTGAATTCTACCACTTTTCATCAAACACTCTGCGGCAGCACTTTGCCATCACACAGAATTAAACAATTTCATCCTACCTTGTTGCCGGCAGATGGTAAATTGGTTTAAACTTTGTTTCAAATGTATTATTTGAAGGATTGCTTCTTTGCGCAAAGGTGGTTCGGCTGTGCAGCCGAGTTGCGATGCCAACTTTCTTAACAGAAACATTCATTGGAATCGTCATTAGCTATATTTTCGACACCCGCCCAAGGTTGACCGCGCGGACGACTTGGAAGTTGACTGGTGTAAGAGATGTGTTGGCCGCAAGGCCTAGTCGGGACGCCAAGGGTTAAGAAACATTCATTGAAATCGCTATTAGCGATATTTTCAACGCTCACCCAAGGTCGGGGTAGTTGGGACACCGAGGGTTAAGATTCTTTAAATTATTTCCTTTATGTAGTTTATGTACTTGTCGTAGACTTTCTCAAGTATTGTCACCCTTTAACCATTTCAGACAACCAATATCTTGGATGTATTTTACTTCAAAAATGTGTGTGCAGTACCCGGCAGTAATAATGAACATCAAGCTTTAGAAAGACACAATTTGGTCCCTGTCGCTCGAACTCTCACGTCTCTGTGCGTCAGGGTCGACACTCTTCAACCGGTTGTCTCTTTGTGAAGCACGATGTTCGTTATTTACTGCCGTGCACTGTAATACAATGTTATTATGATATTCTTGCCATCAATATTGTCAATTTTTTTTTTCAGGAATATGTAGCGAATCTCTTGAAAAATGCATTCCCGCATCTGACCGACAACCAAATAAAAATTACAGTACAAGGTCTATTCAACTTGAACCAAGATATCCCTGCATTTAAGGACCACTTACGGGATTTCCTAGTTCAAATAAGGGTGAGTAATCTGTTTAATAACTCATAATCAGCATGCAGCGAGCGAGGGCCAATGTGCAGTTTTAGCTAAAATACGTGCATAATACCTAATTGTTCTAAATTTTAAAACACACTACTTTGTCGCTCAAGTGTAGGTATCCACAGTATGGACTATGGGCACGCGACCTCACAGTCGCCGAAACGTCGGTATCCATACACCACTTGTGCAGTAGTGTGGATACCAGAGTGGTTGACTTTCATTATTAAAATATACATGCAAAAAATGAGGATAAGGCTTAATTATACTTCTGAAAAAAAAAGGTGAAGATATGCCCTAATTCATCTAATTCTCGATGTCGCCAATATAGAGCAAAATAATTAAGGAAAATACCAATTCTTTTCGAGTAGTGGTAACGCACACATGTTCGCGCCTTTATTTGCGGGTGCACAGACCGCAAATAAAAATTATTTTTGATATTAGTGTGTTGTCTTTGTGTATAAATTCGAAAGAATACAACATTTCTGAAGGGAATGTGTTACTATTTGAGGTTTTTATCCATTCGCGAGTGTGTGAAATCGAAACAAAACTTAATCTCACTATATTTATGAAGTGCAATGTTCAACTCACAATTTGGAATCAAAACAAAGGTCAGTTTTAAATTTTTTTTAACTTTTTTTTATGGAAACTGACACGGTTGGCTACATCACCTGCAACATCCGTGATGTCAGCCCATAACACCGGGTGAACTTGGTGCCACGTCAGTGCTTCCCTTCGATCGTGCCGGCTACACTGAACTGGACGGAAAACACAAATAGCCGTTTCGACCGACCTTTCATTCAGTGCGGTGGTACCAACCCGGGCAGAGTCAGAAGGGGGAGTCATATCCCTTAGTCGCCTTGTACGACATATATGGGGAGAGATGCAGTGGGGCTATTCTTTTAAAGTACCGGCCCACACGGTCAGTACTATTTGTTATAAATAACTTTGTAGGAAATGTTGTAACGATTACGGCCACAACCATTTTTTTTTCTCTTTGCGTAATAAATTGCTCCGCGAATATCTCCGACGTTTTACTGAGTCGGATGTCACGTGACACCCGATGCCTGAGAGGTTAATTATAATATCAACTGAAGTGGAAAATTATATTATTCTAGTATGTTTGGTCTCACAACGATAATACAGATTGATTCATTGACATAGGAGCATTTTTTGTTTTGTCAGCCTCGGTAGCTTAGTGGTGCGGTCTGTAGACTGTCGATCGTGATCATAAGCACCTGGGCGCGGTCAGTTGGACCGTCAGTCAGACCGTTGGATGCTGACCGTGGTTCAGATGCCACGTAAAACTGTAGGTCCCTTCCTTGCTAACCTGGTGATAGTCCCTTTCCTGCTTAAGTGGTAGGGTTTAACCTGCCCGGGTTGATACCACCGCACTGAATGAAATGTCTCGAAACGATTATGTAAATTGTTCGTGTTTTCCGTCCAGTTCAGTGTAGCCGTCACAACCGAAGGGAAGCACTGACATGGCACTTAGTTCACCAATGTTATGGGATGACTGATAAATAAAAATGAAGAGGCATCAATGACAAAGCTGTATTAAGTATTAAGTGTATTAACCCTTAACCCGAAACATAAAAAAAAGTTACTCTCCCCGAAACAACGGTCTTGGTCCGAAACTATGGTTCTTGAAACACCGGTCTCTCGGAAACTATGAATTTTGAAACATCGGTCTCCGAGAATTATATTTTTTTATCTCAGTTACCACGATAAAACAAAAATTTCAGGTAAAATAAATATAGTTGAGTCAATGGAAACGTACTTTATTTTAAAATTATCTACCAAAAAATATCCATAACACGAAAAGTAAACGAATAGTTTATTTACTTACGTTCCTCGAAACACCGGTTTATGTGCGCTCCCCGAAACACCGGTCCGTCAGACCGACAACTTTTGAGTGTGCACGGAAAAAAATCAGTTTAGCGCAGTCGTATGCAGTATGTCGAGCTAGCGCAGCGACAACTAATGTTTACATAGCTGAGAGGCCAGGCGTGAAGATGGCGCCACCGTGCCATGATGGCCGATCAAACATTTTACTAGGGTCTGAGATACCGATGTTTCGGGTTGAGGGTTAAGCTTCCTGAATTTGAAGCCGTAAACTACTGTAATAAGTTTACTAATTTCCGCAATATAATAATTATTGAGACATGTTCTGTAAATGTAGCTCGCTCCAGAATTGAATGAATAATAGAGGTTGTGTGTGGTGTTTGGTTGCAGGAATACACAGGTGAGGACGATAGTGATTTGTACCTGGAGGAGCGTCTGTTTGCGCTGAGACAAGCGCAGGAGGAGAAGAGGAGAGTGCAGCTCTCCGTGCCGGGCATTCTCAACCCGCACGAGCTGCCCGAGGAGATGCAGGACCAGACGTCGCGGCCCTTCATCATCTAAACCCTCCTCACTCACGCATCACCCACTACCATCCCACATACCACCATTTGTGCCTACAAAATATTGCGATTTTTTCGTTTCTAGTTTTCTAATTGTGATTAGTTTGTAAATTGATTTTTGTGAATCGATGTAAGGTTGATGAATGAAAGTGGAGGAAAATAGTGTAGGTTCGTAATATATTACAATAATGTTTTGCAAGCACAAGTGGTGTATGAATACTTTTTACTTGAGGACATGAAATCAGCTGAAATAAGTGAATTGTTTCACCGTGCCGTCGTAGGCAGTCAGCATGCATGGGCACGTAGACAATTATGTTTTACTTGGAATCAAAATTGGCTTGTAGCTGTAATGGCAATCAGTTGTAACCTTATTTTTTATAAAGTGGGAGAAGTGAGACCTTTTCGAGTATTACTATTATTTTTATGTTTACTGCGGATTCCTCTCGAGGAACCGGGCAGTGATTTACCGCTATCCTTACAACTATATAATTGCAAATAATTTTACAATAAAGTGAACTAAAGTATCAATGGGAGACATACATTTTACAACAAATTGTGCACGCACATACTGATGGTGTTGGCTTTATCTCCCAGGTGAAAATAATATTGCAGTAAGCGAAATAGAACAATAACAATGACGGCAGAATTAATTGTCCGTCTCGGAAAGCATAGAGCAGCGCAGCGTGCCAACCGCTTCAGCATTGAGTGTACAAATGTACCTCTAACATTTTTATAGAATCTATAACAAAATAATGAAATCCGTTGGAAATGATGGCCCCTTACTAAAAATAAGTCACAAGGTGTTTGTCATATTTCTGCATACTTATTTCAATAATAAAGTGTTTTAAAATCAGATCCCCTTTTCTTTATCCTTAGGATGATTCCGTCCAGCATAACATTTTAATAAAATTTGATTTTCTGATCATTCGTAGATCTGATCCCGTTTTGTTATCAATGAGAGCTTGTTAGGAAATGTTTTAACAACACATACAGAATGTACAATATTTTTTTCAATACAGCTAACAATACTGAATCACCATCGCCCAGGGCAAGATTCCAATTCAACACCTTTGAAAATGTGGTATTTATTGAATAATATTCTTTTATTATTATTTTCTTTTATTCATTGTCCACCATGCGACGATGAGTACACCGCTACAGGTTCTGTGGTAGTTTTGGTGGCATAAAAGAATAGTCACACTGCATCTCTCCCTGTGCATGTCGTAAAAAACGACTAAGGGGTAAGGACAAGGTGCCGTGCTAAAGGGCGAGGGGCTAGCCACCTCTCACCGTGGCACGGTCCTTCCACCGAGTCATGCAGCAGGTGGTTCATCGTGCCTTACTTGCTGCTTGTTGCTTAGGACAAGTTATCTTGTCCTAATACATTGCTTCATGTGGTTTGTCGGTGTTGTGCTGTAATTTACAAGTCTTGCAGCACAACACCAATTATTCTGTGACAGTGACAGTGTGTGGTATGTATGTATGTAGAGCAGTGGCGGCTTTGACCAATAAATTTTAGTGAGGCGACTAAAAATCCACCTACATAGCTTAGACCTGAAGTTTGAGTACCAACACGATGGATCTAGCACCAGTGGTTCTCGAGTTATGACCAAAACAAAAGTTCATGTGACAGATGGATAGATCTCACCGAGACCTGAAGTTTGAGTACCAACACGATGGGTCTAGCACCAGTGGTTCTCGAGTTATGACCAAAACAAAAGTTCATGTGACAGATGGATAGATCTCACCGAGACCTGAAGTTTGAGTACCAACACGATGGGTCTAGCACCAGTGGTTCTCGAGTTATGACCAAAACAAACGTTCATGTGACAGATAGATAGATCTCACCGAGACCTGAAGTTTGAGTACCAACACGATGGATCTAGCACCAGTGGTTCTCGAGTTATGACCAAAACAAAAGTTCATGTGACAGATGGATAGATCTCACCGAGACCTGAAGTTTGAGTACCAACACGATGGGTCTAGCACCAGTGGTTCTCGAGTTATGACCAAAACAAAAGTTCACGTGACAGATGGATAGATCTCACCGAGACCTGAAGTTTGAGTACCAACACGTTCGCAGTTCGCGCGCGCCCAGTTGCAGCCGAACTTCGCCGAGCGCGCGCTCCCCTGCCCGCACTACACCCCGCAGCGGACTTCATTCGTTCTCGTACTCGTGTGCCCATAGGGTTATTATAATAAAGGAGCGCAGCGTATCTTTGATATTCCTATGATAGAATTTTGCACATAATTTGAAAAGGTGTCAGGAGATCAGCCGAGAGAGGCCGTGGGAGCTGTGTGCGCGGGAAGAAATATTATGTGACATGTTATGTTATTTACAGAGACTCTTACGTATCTACCGATTCTACCCTGGTACTTCAACATCAATCGGACCACAAAATCGTTACCTTTTTGGTAGGGTTGGCCGTGGTGGGGAGCTGTGCGCGGGAAAAAATATTGTATGACATGTTATGTTATTTACTGAGACTCTTATCTACCGATTGTACCCTGGTACTTCATAAGCTTCATGAGCGCTCGCCGCTCGTCTAGGCGAGCGCAGCGACGACGTAATCGTTCTTATGCAGCAGGATTTATTAGCGCCTCAATTGCTAGGTACATGCCACGAATTCAAAGCGATATGAGCCGGATGTGTCCGGCGTCTCACCAAACTTTGCACAATTTCATGCAATGTTTTTTCCCGCGCGTGCGGCTCCTTGTCATAGCTGTGTCCCTGGTACTTTTTCAAATTATGCGCTGTGCTGTATGACATGTTATGTTATTTACTGAGACTCTTATCTACCGATTATACCCTGGTACTTCAAGGGAACACAGAGCGCTCGCCGCCCGTCTAGGCGAGCGCAGCGACGACGCGACGTAATCGTTCATGCAGCAGGATTTATCAGCGCCTCAATTGCTAGGTAAATGCAACAAATTCAAGGTCAAACTTTGGTCTCTACGAGGTGAAGCGATATGAGCCGGATGTGTCCGGCGTCTCACCAACTGTGCACAATGTCATGCAATGTTTTTTCCCGCGCGTGCGGCTCCTTGTCATGGCTGTGTCCCTGGTACTTTTTCAAATTATGCGCTGTGCTGTATGGTGCTGTCGGCATTTGCGCCAACACACGCGCGTGGACAAGTACATGTGTATTGTATGCACTAACACATCTTTGGCGCAGAGCTGAAGTATTTCGTTCGTCGCCTCTAAGGACCCCTCTCGCACCACCTCCCCGCGCCGCACCGCCGGCTCGCCTTCGCGCCGCCGTGCGCCGTTCGCTTTTTTGGTCTATAATGTTCTCTGATCAGTTTGGATGGACTTTTTTTAAATTTTCTTTCATGGTATTTTGAAATTTTTTTTTTCTTTACCTTTAAGATAATTAAGTGAGGCGGTGCTTCACTTGCTTCACCTGGATAACCGCCACTGATGTAGAGTGAGTTATTCTTCAAATCTTTCCCCTTTCAAGCGGATCTTCGTTATGAAGACCTTGACACAGATCCATGACAGTAGGACACTTCAGTCTTCGTGTGTTCAGGGTCGTGTCATTCAGTGCGATTATCAATTTATCCGCATGGTGGCCGAGTCGCTGGTTGTATGCTGTGCAGACGCGTTGAATTACTTCTCTTACTGTGGGGACCACCAGGTAATTGTGAACTTTCGTATTGCGAGTGAACTATGGTGCCACCAGTCTAAGAACCTAGTTCTGATACCTGTGCAGTATTTCGTTGTTTGAGTTACTGGCAATCACAGAGTACATTATCAGCCTCACAGTTGTATTCCATAGGTCCACACGGGATTTAAGACGACCTTGTAAACCAGGAGCTTATTTTCCAAGCTCAGTCTTGATTTGTGCACAGCAACTAGATGATTTTTTTTGTAACTAGTTCGTAATCAGTGTTGCAAGGCATTGAAGTCGCCTTTCGTAACCCTTTTACATACTGGTGAACAATAAAATAAATTTTGATTTAATTTCAGCCCAACTTGCTCAATCTTAAGTTGTTTTTTCCTTTTGAATTTGATGCGGCAATTATTGACTTACATATTACTAACGTAAGGACATGCCCATACGATAGTAATACAAACTTAATAATGTCCTCACTGAAGTGGTGGTCAAAAATAATGCTTATAAAAAACTCAATGCACTCTCTCAAGCGTCTTCAAAACTTTATTCCTACTGGCACAAAAATCAGACGACTATGCAGATGTGTGTTATCTCGACTTAAGGCGCAAATAAGACTCAAAAGGTCAACTTTAAACGAAATTGCTGAGATAAAAAATATGTGTTATGTATTGGTCAACAAACATAGCTAAGAAAAATATATTTTACTACTTTGGAAAGGTGTTAAATAAATACATACATATCACACACGCTGAATCCCGACAATCGGGGTAAGCAGAGTAATCGGTGTTGTGCTGCAAGAATTCTGGTAAATTACAGCATAACACCGACCACCACGTTTCGCAAAGTATTCGAACAAGATTCAATCGATCAAGCAGCAAGTAAGGCACGAAGACCCACCTGCAATCTTCAAAAAATAACGAAAAGTACGAAAATTGTACTTTCAAGTTAAATTCTCTTGAGAAGGATCATTGTTTCAATACAAGACCATCATAGGAATATAATAATATTTTTCCCTACAATTGTAGCTAAAAAAATATTTTTTTCCATGTTTCCAACACGTGAAATTTAATAGTATATAGTTAGTGTGATTTTCGCGCAAACGTTCATCGTCGACGCGACGTATCAGCCACCACACGAGTAGAATGAATCTCGCACCTATATACATCTGCATATGGTTCGTGTTTCATCACCAGTGCTCGGGTAGCACGGTTTGAGTCTTGTTTCCGCCAAGATCTTCTAAATAAACTTGACAGTTTCTTAAACACATGCATTCGCTACATCTTTGGTCTGCGCAAGTACAACCATATTTCCGAATATCGTACGCATTTACAATGGCTCGATATTCGAAGTCGCAGAAGGAGCTGTCTTTTCTCTTCCGTACACTGAGCGACCCTGCTGCTCCAATATACATAAGTGAGCGGCTTTATTTTCTATGTTCTCATGGTCTCTCTTTGAGATCATCTGACAACTTACTCCTAGCAATACCAGCCCATTCGAGTTCCTATACTGACTCATTTACGGTCAATGCGATGTGGCTCGCATGTGGAATCAGCTTCCTGAGCAGATACGACGCTCCACTACTATCCACATGTTCAAAGAACGTATCCACAAACAATTTCTGATACTTACCACATGGCAATGAGTAGGTAAAATATCCGTTCCTTCCACTCTAGTTCAAATATATGTAAAGTATATAAGTATGTATGTATAGTATATAAGAGTTGATCTAGATATAAGTATACAATATTTATTTTTCTTATTTTATATAAGTATGTAATTATGTAGGTATATGTAAGAATGTATATTGGTTGTATATATCTTTGTGCAATTTGTCTATGTAAGTTGTGTATTTATCATTGATTTTATAACCCTGTCGGGACAGATAGACCACTCCATATAACAAATTTGGTAACGTTGTAAATCGTAAAACCAACAGAGGGCGTTAATAATTTTTCTTGATGTTGTCGTAAAACAAACAGGTGGCGTTAATGTTTGTTAATCTTAGGACATAATTGAAGACTAATTTCATGTTACCTTTAAAACATCGCTGACGGTACATCTGACTCCCCCTATAAAATCAATGGTATTTATAATTCATAGTACTGTCCACTCTTTACTTCTTTAGTACTGCTATTATGCAATATTTAGTTTCATTTCATTTCATATTATAAGTTAAAAGGATGTATATAGGTTATCTGAGCTCCCAAGCGGCACATTAAATACAAGACCACAGTCCTGTCTGAAGTTAGTCGCACACCAACTACGCACACGTTCGGACCGCTAACCACGAGCCGCTAACACATCGAAAATGCCGTCGTGTGTAATGAGATTCTACACTAATTCTAATAATTGGGATAAGACTATTCGAATCGGCGCATCACTTTAATAGTTCTTCCTCTCAACTTTTCAAGGACGTGCCATGTGTGAGCACTGAATGTTATATAGATAACCTATCTTTCCTAAAATATTGAAACCAATGGTATTTAAATATGGTACAATTTCCAACGCTGTGGTAGAATTAAAGGAAAATAAAATCACTATCGGCCACTGTCTGCAGATAGTAAGCCCATTTGCCCTCCTGTTTCTCCTAGTTTCACATATGGTCAGTTCCCTTTCCGCAGAGTGTATGTAGGTACCTATGTGGATATACCTCTATCTTCAATCAATTGTACCGAGTGGGGCCGGTACTTTATAAGAATAGCCCCACTGCATCTCTCCCCGTGTATGTCGTAAAAGGCGACTAAGGGATATAACTCCCTTATATTACTAGGTGGTAGGGTTTGACCCGCCCGGATTGGTACCACCGCACTGATGAATGGTCGGTCCAAACAGCTATCTGAATAGTTTGTGTTTTCCGTCCAGTTCAGTGTAGCCGGCACGACCGAAGGGAAGCACTGACGTGGCACCAAGTTCACCCGGTGATATGGGCTGACATCACGGATGTTGTAGGTGATGTAGCCAACCGTGTCAGTTTCCATAAAAAAAAAAGGTCCAATGCGATGTAAAAGTGTCGTTAGACCTTCCTTACCTTACATATAAAAAAACTGCATCCAAATCGGTCCATCCCTTTGGGAGCTACGATGCCATCATGGACTTAGGTAGGGTAGGAATCAAAAGGACTGAGTACTGCATAAATTTCTAAATAGAAAAATAGACCTTATTGCGTGGCATTAGAGATCAATTTCCGTCTTCAAATTTCGAGAGGGGAAAGGTACCAGAGTGAGATAACCCTATGGTGTATTGTGTCCCTGTCTAACACTTGCCACACAAAAAAAATACAATATTAGTAAAATAGATTTTTATTATTCGATTTGAATTTATGGCTGGATTTAAGTGAGTTTTTTTATTGAAATAATAGAATTTAACCTTAATTCACGCATATAAACTTAATGAAAGCGTTTTTATCCGCCTAATGTTCATAAAAGAGTGTATACACGCATTATCTTTATAAAATATATTTTTTTACAGTGGCAGCCCCATGAACTGGCTGAACTGAAGATTATGGTTCTGAAGTAGGGTAACCATAATATCTTCACAATGGGATACGATCACGGTATTTCAGTGCAAAAATAAGTCAAACACATATCCATCTGTCACATGAACTTTTGTTTTGGTCATAACTCGAGAACCACTGGCGCTAGACCCATCGTGTTGGTACTCAAACTTCAGGTCTCGGTGAGATCTATCCATCTGTCACGTGAACTTTTTTTTGGTCATAACTCGAGAACAATTGGTGCTAGACCCATCGTGTTGGTACTCAAACTTCAGGTCTCAGTGAGATCTACCCATCTGTCAATTGAACATTCGTTTTGGTCATAACTCGAGAACCACTGGTGCTAGACCCATCGTGTTGGTACTCAAACTTCAGGTCTCGGTGAGATTCCATCTGTCACGTGAACTTTTTTTTTGGTCATAACTCGAGAACCGATGGTTCTCTAGACCCATCGTGTTGGTACTCAAACTTCAGGTCTCGGTGAGATCTATCCATCTGTCACGTGAACTAGGTGCACCCATAACACCGGGTGAACTAGGTGCCATATCAGTGCTTCCCTTCATTTCAAGTCGGCTACACTAAACTGGCCGAAAAATACGAACTATTTACATAGCCGTTTCAACCTACGTTTCGTTCAGTGCGGTGGTGCCAACCCGACCGGGATTAATTTAATGTTCTATAAATAATATAATGTTCAGCTTTGTTCCTAAGGTTGGCATTTTTTTTTGTGATCTCATTTGTCCCACAAGAGAAATCGCTAGGTCACCCTATTAGAAAGGGACACAATGCACCATGAATGCCCTCGCACCTGCGCTCATTTTTCAGCAGGGAGAGCGCAGTCCTTTACCACAGACACACACACACACACACGTCAAACTTATAACACCCTCCGTTTTTTTCGTCGGGGGTTAAATAGTAACGAAATAAGTGTTGTGATATAGGCGCAACAGCTAATATATGTTAGCCCATTAAAAATAATAATAGTAATAATAACGCAAACACATTCCCAAATTTTACAAAATATGCCATTCATTCTCTAGGTTTTGATTTCTGATCTATCGGATCCTTGGTCTTAGTCTTAGCTCCTGCTGCTAGGGTTGCTACCACGCGATTTTAATTTTCCATCATTCGAGTATTTGTTTAGTATTTTATCACCGTACAAATTATCTTATAAGTATAAATATAATAAACACATCACTGTAAACTGACATCAAAACAATAAAGAAAATACGTTCAATATACAATTATTTTCCAATCACAACTCACGAAAATTAACAAATTCTTTCATGCAGATTGTTTTTTTTCCGCCCTTGCAACACCAACTATCGGCATCTCGTTCTCGGTCACTAATGGCGCGCTTACGATTTTACACTCCCCGTCTTGCTCGCACATATACACGTCGCTGGCTGTCAATTAGTCACAGCCACAGCTGAGCTGTCACTCTACTCTACTCTTCACCACAACCTCCCATGGTTCGGATTCCACGTTAAACTGTAGGTCCCTTCCCTTCTTACCTTACTGGGTGGTAGGGTTTATCCCGGCCGGGTTGGTACCACCGCACTGAGCGAAACGTCGGTCGAAACGGCTATGTAAATAGTTCGCGTTTTCCGTCCAGTTCAGTGTAGCCGGCGCGAAATGAAGGGAAGCACTGACATAGCACCTAGTTCACCCGGTGTTATGGGCTGACATCACGGATGTTGTAGGTGATGTAGCCAACCGTGTCAGTTTCCATAAAAAAAAAAAAAGATGTCATTTATATTATGTACTTTTACTACAAAGAGACTTCTTCTTCTTCTTTTTTTAAATAGTGGCAACCAAACGAATGCACCGATTCCGGAACACAGAATAGAGAACCCATCCAAGAGCGTGACAAATGTCACAACATTTTAATATCTTTGGTCTAATTTCTTCATGGTCATTCATAATGGACGTGCAGTGCAGCTGGCTAAAATTCAATGAATTTCTTGCTTGATAGAAACTTCTTAATTTCAAGGAAAATCTATTCTCAGACTATAGGCACAATCCTAAATGAAAAAGTTCAGTCACGCACGTTTATGCATATAGTGTGCTTTGTTTGTTAGTATTCGGAGCTGCCGGTGTTCCTTGGAAAAAATCTTCACAAAACGAGTGATCATGTCCGAGAGCGCTGAGGCTGCGGAGAGCCTCGTGCCGACTGATGGCGGAGATGTCGTACCCGGAGCTGTTGCCGAAAACGTGGATGTGAGTACATAATATGTCTTTTGAATAAATTGCATAAACGATCTTTTCCTGTTACACCATTTTCTGGATTTTTGGTTCATCCTCACTGGCATTGCTAAGTATGGCACTGGCACTACTTTAATGTACATATTAAAAAGGTAACGCGTTCTTAGGGAGGTAAGTTTAAAAAATTAGAAGCTGCATATTTTGTTTTGACGAATCATGATCTCAGGCAAGTTATGGAGATGATGCCTAGAAGTAAGAAAACAAATTTATAATTCATCAGCATGGCTGTACAGAAGGGCAATGCCGCGAGCGGTATGGGCACTTTCCCGTCATCGGATCATTTAGATTATGATCTAATATAAATATTATAATGTCATCCTTACAAAAATAAAGTGTGTAAAAAAAAAAAATTATGTGTAACATTCATTAGTAGGTAGGTACTTCTATTTAATAGTACCTGGAACTAACTTCACCCTTTGATTTCCATATTTAAATTTATCTTGCTATCGTCCGCTTCCATGCCATTTTCGCCGCGTGGAATTTGGGCGCATGCCCAAATTCGCGAATTTCTACACGCACATAACCTCAAATACCTGTTTCATAAAATAATGAAGTCAGACCAATAAACTCTATTTGCACTTACAGCCAATTAAATTACACACATAATTATGTAAATAAGTGAGGATTCACTTATTTAGAAGCACAGATGGATTTTAACTCCAGCAAAAATAAAATACGCTCAAAATTTTTTCCCAACTTTTCTAACCTAAAAGGAGGATGGGCAAAACTGTATGAACTCTGGTATATCCCCCAATAGCAATTAATTATATATATCAATAGAAAGGTAATTTTATGTACGTATAACTATGCACTGGTTTGTTGTTTCCAATTGTTGTCGGATCGGAGCTATTCTGCTTTATGTATGAAATATAAATGTACAGTTTTTTCTATATATCACATCTTAGCGTAACCGGAAGTGACTTTTATTTTATCTATCCTGTGTCTCATATTGCTAAATGTGCGTGTACTAAGTTTCATCGAATTCAGATGATCGGTTTAAGAGTTATGTAGGAACATACATACATACAGAAAATATTTCTAAAAATCGTCAATTTAGTTTTAGTATCATACACAGAGACTATTAACGCGGTATCTCATAAAACAAAGTAACTTACTTCATGACCATCCCTTACTGATTTGATTATTATTAGTATTAATGACTAGCTGTGCCTGCGACTCCGCCCGCTCACATATGTGACTTCTCTGCTAACCTCATAAGCCATTTAGCGGGATGCTAAGTAGCTTATAATTGATGGGAAGAATCAAGCTATTCGTAGAAACAAACTGTATTAAAATCGGTTCAGTGGTTCTCAAGTTATAAGCGGACAGACAGAGCGACAGACAGATCACTATATGTCGGAACGGACAACGATTTGGCCGAAGCGCCCATAGTAACTATTGATCTACTTTAAAAACCCAATTCAACCATGTAATACTCATTGCTATTGGAGGGGTGTACCAAAGTGCCCATCCTCCTTTACTATTTCCCCATAAAAATTGCATATCAATGTGTAGGCTAAGAAAGGATACATTACGATAATACAAATAATTACAAATAATACATTTGAAATAAAGTAAGATCTGGAACCAGTTTAGGTACCATGTGCCGGAAATGATGTAGGATGAAATTGACAGGCATCAGATTATTTAATTATGTGTGACATCAAAGTGTTGTCACAGTATATTGTAAAATTGGTAGGATTTTTAACCCTCTGGCTTTCACGCGACCTGCACGGGGCTTACATGTTTGGCGCCAGCCACATATTGCAGTATCACCAACGTAAAAGCGATACGTTCTGTTTGATGTCAAATATTGATGTAAAAAAACTTGCTTATTTAGCTGGTGCCAAATTACACTGCGTGTGTAATTTGAACGAACTGCCGACTGCCAGACATTCGTTCGTTCGTTCGCCGACGCGCCGTCGAATCATTCGACGTTCTTAACAATAAAACTTGGAAAATCATAACAATTTAAAATAAAATGTACTTACAGGTGGTCCTTTTGTTTGCTTGACGTATTGGATTTCTTATTGCACCCGAAAAAGCTACATGAGGGCATTTTTTCGGGGCATTCAAACACGTTACCGGCGTCAAGATGCGAGCGTGTATGAAAGCGAGCGCGAGCAACACAGTTTTATATAACGAACAAGACTTTTCAGTGCTGTCATTTTTCGCTTCACTTTATTGCTGGAAAACCGCTTATAGTCAGAGCACCATTCCTTTCCTACATCGTGATGAGAAATCTGGAATAGACGAAGGTTGTATAGCACGGTTTTCTCAACTGTTCACTTCGAAAGAATGCGGCGCGCACCCTCCGCTCTCCGCCTCCACCGTACTGACGGGCAATACTGTGGTATGCAAGCTGCTAAAACTGTCTATTATGCTTACTTCGATAGTCTTATGTCTTACGGACTATTATTTTGGGGAAATGCAGCGGAATCTAGGAGAATATTTGTTCTTCAAAAAAGAGCATTGCGTTGTGTACTCAGTATGAAAGCCAGGGACTCTTGTAGAAATGTATTTCATAAAGTAGGAATCATGACATTACCCAGTGTTTATATTTATCAAAATATCTGCTATGCTAGGAAGTATATGCAGAACGCTACTCTTCATTCCGATATTCACCAGCATGACACTAGGAGTAAAAATAATATTCAAATTACGAAGCACAGATCATCTAAAATGTCTAAAAGTTTTGTTTGTAATAGTATTAGATTATATAATAAAATACCCGAAGAGGTAAAAAATCTTAATGATCCTTTGTTTAAGAAACACTTAAAATCTACCCTTGCAAAGAAAGCCTACTACAGTGTAAAGGAGGCCTTAGCTGATAAAATCATATCTTGAGTTTCTGACTGCATAATTAGTTAATACTTGACTAGGTACCATTTGTACCTCAATAATTATATTAACCCATATTGACAACTTGATACTTCAAGTATGATAATATTTTATTATATATAAACATATATATATATATTAATATTTTATTGGTTTTTGACAATTGTATTTTTTACAAACAATATTAACTCTTGACTAGGTACCATTAGTACCTCAACTTTACTAACCCATTGACAACTTGATACTTCAAGTATCTTAAATATTCATATATTTTTATTTTTTATTTTTGACAATACAATTATACTACATTGACAGGCATCAGATTATACATACGCCCTACGCCGTCTCGTCTACTCCAGCTACCAGATCCACCCACAGACGAACCTAATTACATGATAGTGACCGAACAAGCAGTGGCAGCAGCAATCGCATCATTTCCAAATGGTTCTGCTGGTGGAATCGACGGTCTAAGACCACAGCATTTGAAAGATCTAACATCAACCTCAAATGGTGTGGCGGGTACAGAACTTCTAATAGAATTATCTAAATTATGTAACCTTATGCTTTCCGGCAAAGTCATTGCTTCGTTTGTGCCTTTTCTGTATGGGGCCAGCCTTTTTGCCTTAAACAAAAAATGTGGTGGCGTTCGTCCAATAGCTGTCGGCTGTACTTTCAGAAGATTGGTTTCTAAACTGGCCTGCAACCGCATCTACAGAAAGCTTGGCTCCAAATTTCGCCCAATACAGCTAGGCTTTGCTACCAAGGGAGGATGTGAAGCAGGGGTACACTCAGTGCGAACATACATAACAAGAAAAAAAGAAGCTGAAGTTATAATAAAAGTCGATGTAAAAAATGCCTTTAACAGTTTAGAACGAGACTCAATGCTCAATTCCATACAAAACAATATCCCCGAAATTTACCCATACCTCTGGCAATGCTATGCTTCACCAACTCATCTATTCTACAATCAAAATGATCCAATTTCATCAAGCGTTGGTTGCCAGCAGGGAGATCCACTGGGCCCGGCTATATTCAGTCTGTCAATCCATAGTATTATTGAACAAATAACTTCAGAGCTGAATATATGGTACCTGGACGACGGAACTTTGGGCGGGAAAGTTGACACAGTATTGACAGACTTAAATACAATAATCACTGCTTTCAAAGAAATCGGGCTTCATTTAAATTTTTCTAAATGTGAAATTTATGTTTTCAAATCGGACGATGAAAAAGATGAAATTATTAAGAAGTTCAACGAAATAGCGCCAAACATACAAGTTCTAGAAAACGATAACTTTTATCTTCTTGGTGCTCCAGTTACTTCCGAAGGTATACGCCCACTGATTGAGAAGAAAACAGAGACGATATCGAAATTTTGTGAACGATTGGAAGACATTAATACACATATCGCTTTATTTTTGCTTCGCCACTGTATATACATGCCGAAACTCACTTATTTTCTGCGCTCAAGTCCGATTTGGAAGGAAAACGATTTGATTAATTCAATTGATAACTCTCTGCGTTGTAACTTGGAAAAATTGCTGAATTCGAAATTGACTGATTCGTCCTGGCAACAAGCAACTTTACCCGTAAAATACGGTGGAATCGGTCTGAGAAAGGTGGAGGATATTTGTCTACCGGCCTTCATTTCTTCAATTAATAGTACGTCAGCTCTCATTGGTTCGATATTAAGTCCCTCACTATGTGAGTTTGAGATTTCGTACTTCGAAGAAGCCGTTTCTGCTTGGAAGGTGCTTTGTCCCGACGAACAACCACCGTGTCCAAGCCAAGCTGTCGCCCAGTCCAAGTGGGATATTCCAATAGTCAAAATGAAACATAACATTCTCCTTGAAAATTGTAATGAAATTAATCGTGCACGTATTTTGGCGGTTTCAGAAAAAGAATCTGGAGCGTGGCTTGAAGCTTACCCATCGAGTCACCTAGGGACTTTATTAGATCAGAAAACCACCAAAATTTCGGTTGCACTTCGTTTAGGCCTCAAAATTTGTGAAAGTCATATTTGTGTGTGTGGGTCACCAGTCGACATATATGGCCACCACGGACTATCATGTATCAAAAGTGCAGGTAGAAACTCCAGGCATCAAAATTTAAATTTTATTATAAAGTCCACGCTTCTGACAGCAAACATACCGTGCATCCTAGAACCTTGCGGTTATTCCCGGCTGGATGGCAAGAGGCCCGATGGTATCACCCTGGTGCCATGGGCTAAGGGTAGGTCATTGATGTGGGACGCCACTTGTGTCGACACATTGGCTCCAAGTCACGTTCGGGCCTCTTCAAGAGCGGCTGGCGCGGCCGCGGCCGGAGCGGAGAGCCTCAAACGCAACAAATATTCAAATATTATTCAAGATTTCGAATTTGTTGCGTTTGCGGTTGAAACGCTCGGTCCGTGGAGCAGTGAAGCCAAAAGCTTCTTGAAGAGGCTTGGGCCTCTGCTGGTGGACGCAACTGGCGTCCCGCAATCAAGGGCCTACTTCATTCAAAGGGTAAGCCTTGCCATCCAGCGGGGTAATGCAGCAAGTGTTCTAGGAACATTTGAAAATGCCCCTTTTGATAGTTATTTTAATGTTTGTTAGGTAGGTTTATTTCTTTAGTTATTAGTATTACTTTTTTGTTATTTATTAAATAAATTATTTAAAAATAATGTGAATGATTATACTACATTGTAGTTTAATATACTAACATAGTTATGTTGATACAAATTACGTATCAAAGTTTGACAAAGGCTCTTTACACCTGATTCACTTAATTAATAAGTCTTTGTAGTCAGAACTCTCAGCAAAATTGTTAATCTTGCTCTCAAGCTGTGTTTTAGATAGACTATGGGCGGTGTTATTATGTGGCTAGTCACTAAATTCTTGTAAAAATATGTTTAAAAAATACCCTGCGAAGTTTCTTGTCGGTTCTTCTTCGTGGGTGTAATCGAACCGGATAGAACAAATTGTGACAAGTTCGAGAGCAGTCTAACTGCCATATGAATGATCAATAAACAATACAATACAATACAATTGCGGTGGCGGCGGAGAGCGGAGGATGCTCGCCGCATTCTTTCGAAGTGGATGGTTGAGAAAACCGCGCTATAACGTAATTCGTGTACTCGTATTTGATAGTACGTTTCTTTACCTTTATTTTGACATATGACTTGTATTGGGAAACTGTATATTTTTGGTCAGAAAAAATCGGAAAAAAATGTCGAGCGTGTTTTGTTTTGCCTGGTGTTCAAAAAATCTGTCTGTGCTACTAAATAAGTAAATCCTCAAGTGTTTGGTATGATTGTATGCTTAATTTCATTGGAAATAAGTGTGAACAGACTTTATTGATCTAAATTCATTACCTTACGAAATATTCGAATTTGTGTACGAGCGGGCCAAACTTTCGCGTTTTTGCGTGCAGCTAAAATGGTATTGAACGCAAGGTAGGTAAGCATATTTTAATAGGCGGGAAACCTAAGGGTTAAACATAAATTGGCAATACTACCACGTTTTATTATCTAAACTTTTTTAAAATAAAAAACAGCATGGGTGGCCGTTGGCCAATGGGCCCTCGGCAACTGCCGAGGGGCCATTGGTGCAGTGGACAGAGCCAGTACAGCATGACACCATGCCAGCAGATATGCGGATTGTTACTGGTGTTCAGGTGGTCTGATTTGTTACAGATCAATGCACAGATCGATGAGCAAAGGAGGAGAATGCAGCCATCCAAACTGGAATCATTCTTCGCCATAACCAAGTCCTTGATCATCCGCGCACTCGTTGTATACTTCATCACGTCCTTCTTCAGGCAGCCGCAGGCTCCCAAGGCAGACCTAAAAGGTGCGCCTGGTTCGGCGGCCGTGCGGGCCCCCGCACTAAACATGTTCCCGAATGGGACCGTTCTGGACATGTATTGCTATGTGTCGGAGGCAGAGCGGCTCGTCGACTTCAACGCCTCCAAGCTGGTGTGGCGGCAGAGCGGGCTCGTGTACGGGGACTGGTACGGGGGCGCCGATGGAGACGGCACCTTCACGCACGTGTCCACCGTCGAGGCATCTCCGGCCCTCCGCAATAACGGCTCCATCTATCTGCATGTGTACGTAGTGGGCACGGGCAAGTCCCCCGACCCGCGCGACGACTCCGCCTATGCGGGTCAGCATATGAGCTACGGACGCAAGATGCTCAACAAGTACAAGAAGCTTCGCTATCTGAAGACGCACAACCTGCTGACGGGCGAGACGGAGAAGTCTGCTGAGGAGATTCGCAAGGCAGAGAGCATCAAGGAAGAGGTGGTGTCGCACTGGCACCCCAACCTCACGGTGAGCCTCGTGACGGACCAGACGACGTGGTCACAGGGCACCGTGCCGCCGCCGCTCGACGAGTTCATCTACTTCCTGCCGGACGGCTCGCGCTACAAGCCTGCCGTCTTCATCAACGACTACTGGAACATGATGCGGGACTACGTGCCGATCAACGAGAGCACGGCGCAGCTGCAGCTGAGACTGACATTCCAGCCGCTGAGCCTGTTTAAGTGGCAGCTGTATACGGCGCAGGTGATGCGGGACAAGCTGAGCGTGTTCTCTGCGCTGGGCGGGGAGGAGCAGGATGAGGAGCAGGACACGGTGAAGGAGCTGCTACTGGACACGTCGCCGTACCTGCTCGCGCTCACCGTCTCCGTGTCGTTGCTGCACTCTGTGTTTGAGCTGCTGGCATTCAAGAACGACATCCAGTTCTGGAACAACCGGCAGTCGCTAGAGGGGCTCTCGGTGCGCTCGGTGTTCTTCAACGTGTTCCAGTCGGTGATTGTGCTGCTGTACGTGTTCGACAACGAAACCAACATGATGGTGCGCATCTCCTGCTTCATCAGCCTCCTCATCGAAGTTTGGAAGATCAATAAGGTGCGTTACCTCACATACTTTATTGTTTCTACTTCTATTGTCTAATCACCCACTGCTGAAGTAATTATTATAATTGCCTTAACTTTATTCACTCACTTGGTCAACTACATACTACATTATTAGATGATATTTCTGCTGAACATTGCTCTAGGTTCTTCGACAGACCTTTGTTGTATGAGAGGTGACAGCAGGTGCATTTTCTGGATTTGCAAGATACATTTTTTTTTATCTAATCCGGTATGTGTGGCTGAGTTGAAGGGGCTAAAGCGCATGCTCCGACTAGCCAATATCACCTCCGAGAAGGTAGGTGCCATACCGGAGACTTCCCTGGATTGCTGGCTATACTGGACTAGAGGAGAACACAACCGAGGCTGCTATGCGGCCATCTTAAATCCATTATGGTGGTACCAACCCAGTCGGCTACAATTTGAGCCTACCACCTAGTAGGGGGCAAGGGCAATTTATTGATGCATTGCTTATTTCTGCAAAGGTAATGGACGTGCGCGTGGACCGCGAGAGATGCATCCTCGGTGTGCCGACGCTGACGTTCGCAGACAAGGGCTCCTACGTTCACTCGAGCACCAAGGAGTATGACACGCTCGCGTTCCGCTACCTATCGTGGGCCTGCTTCCCTCTCCTAGTGGGTTACGGCATATACTCGCTGCTCTACTTGGAGCACAAGGGCTGGTACTCGTTCGTGCTCAACATGATGTACGGCTACCTGCTCACGTTCGGCTTCATCATGATGACGCCGCAGCTCTTCATCAACTACAAGCTCAAGTCGGTGGCGCACCTGCCCTGGCGAATGATGTCCTACAAGTTCCTCAACACCTTCATAGACGACATCTTTGCGTTTGTCATCAAGATGCCTACCATGTATCGTCTGGGGTGCTTCCGTGATGGTAATTATCTTGTCGTATTATTAATCTAATCTGAAGTTCAATTTGAAAACAGTAAATACGTAATTAAGTATTCCACCAATTATGATTTTGTGGAAATTCTTCACATATTAATAATGTAAATAAAACTTTCCTTTGTGCACCGCTAGGCTGCGGAACTGTCTTCCGGCGAGTGTTTCCTGTATCCTTTAACCTCATCCAGGTTTCTATTCAAGTCCTTAAACGTATTAACAGCCTAGACAGCCCAGCAACAGTCCGCAAATCTCCTGGCATGGCATTTCATTTAGTGTGGTTTCGCGAGGAGGGATTAATTTGGCCCTGTCGACTGCACCATTGGCCGCACCATAAATGAACGCTTCCTACATACTCAGTGGTTCGGTACCGCTGAAGGCCTCCCAGACTGGAGAACAATTGGAGGTGTATGATTGGTGCATATGGTGTATATGAGGTGTCCAACAGTGGACACGTAAACACTGACTGACAAACACCCACGGATAACGAATACGGTATATACTGAGCTTGGTGCACCTATTCTTGGTTTGAACCATCAGTAAATGGGTATTGCGGGCAGTACCTTATGTTACTATTTGTGTAAATATAGATTGTGTATGAGAGTCATTATCATTTTTGAGAAAAATATTTATATATATTATCGTAAACGGAGGCTTAAATTATATCACAATGTGTAAACTAGTATCTAAATGGGTGTCAAAAATATACAGGTTTGCCGAATGCTCTATTGTAGAGTTGTATCATTTAAATTTTCAGTCACCCATTAATACAATTATTACCACTCATACATAAATTTTTGCATTGTCATCTACCTACACCAAGCAATGCATCCAAGCATCTGGTCAAAGGGAAACAATGACATGAATCATAATTCTAAGGCACAAAGTGGGCGAGCATGGGCAAATATTGCGTGTTTAATGCCAACTATGTCAGGTTAAAAAAATAAATTATTGCTTCATGCTCCAAATTCTTAAAATATTTTTTTGTGCATTTTGTTAATGACATTGTTCCAACTTTCACTTACAGACATAGTGTTCTTCATCTTCCTGTATCAGCGTTGGATCTACAAGGTGGACAATTCGCGAGTGAATGAGTTCGGCTTCTCTGGTGAGATGGAGCAGCAGGTGAAGAGCGGAGCGCCCGCCATCGAGGCTGCCCCCGACTCCGCCCCCACCCCCGCCGACACTCAACAAGTCTCAGACAAGAAAAACGACTAGGAAATTCTTTGTAGTTGCTGTTTTAGACTATTTCGTAATTATATTTATACTTACTAGATTAGTTTATTTATTTTATTTCAGATGTGTCGCCGCGTTATCATTCAAGCTGTATTTAAATTTCTTCTTTATCATTCAACAATGGCGACTCAGTTCGTGTTGTAAGATGTTTATAGATAGATGTTTAATTTTATTATCGCACACTATTTGTGCTGAAGTACATGCACTTTCAGACATGTATATAATTATTAGTGAGATATCGTATTGGGGTGTTGCGTGATTGTGTTGTGTTGTACTGTTGTGATTGTATCAAAGTTGTTAGAAAATAATAGCTTCAAATTGTAAAACGGAATGTTGATATATTGTATTTAGATGAGCGGAGTATTGTGGCTGGAGACTAGAGCTTAATGTTTGGGAAACCTAGAATATATTGCAGTGACACTCGTGAAGTTCGCCTCGAGCCCCACGTCCTTACATCATCACGGTCCATTGTACGTTGACGCAGGCGGTGTTACTCCAAGCCGCCCGAGCTTTTTCATGAAGTGGAGTACTCTTCTCGGTCGCTTCCACACTTCAGGAGCAGTACCTACATTCCCAAGAAACTGCAGCCGTGTGTTTGCCACCGCCGGGCATTCCAGGAGCATGTGGCTATTTCGTCCTCCACCATGCTGTAGGGGACTGCCAGTGACGCCTATAATAGATAAGTGTCTGTTGAGTGGGCAGTGTCTGTCAGGAGTTCCACTGCTGCAACTATATGAACAGTTTTTCTCTGTAACTATCAATTTCCGTGATCGCGTCGCGTTCTTTGATGATTGGGTGATATCTGACTCTTGATGAAACAGGCATAGTGCATAACGTGATCGCTAGTGTGTACGTGACGGTGATAGGATACAGCATTATGTTACGGGCTGATGTTACAAATGTGGGGGATCCTTTAGACGAACAGCTGTAAAATAATTCTGTAATTGCTTTATTAGTTTTTAGTCCCGCACCGTCACTCAAATTATGAAATCGGCTTACCGATGCGATGATGGCGAGCGCATCGCTGCAGCTCGACGTTTCGAGTCCGTAGCAAGCACGTCCTCTTGAGAACGGGTCCCATAGAGGACTCGAAACGTCGAGCTGCAGCGATGCGCTCGCCATCATCGCACCGGTAAGCCGATTTCATAATTTAATATGTAATTGCTTTGGCTGAAACTAGAACGAACAAACCGTACTTAAAGCTTCTTCCAATCTACGAGTGCGGATTTATTGTGAGCTGTAATGTATTAGGTATTAAGACAATTTTTATGGTTTTTATATTGCAGTCCATCCAACTGAAAATATATATGAAAGCCAGTTCAAATTTATTTATACTAAAATACCTACATTTATATCTTGAATTCTTGTGTGTGGTTCGAGTAATGCCGAGTTGTGTGGTTGGCGTGACAGAACACTGGCCGCGGTGCACAAACTGTATGATCAGTGTTTACAGTGGTATGTACATAATCTGTTCATTCATTTAACATCTGTAATTCTCGGCTAGATAGCATTGATAATATCTAAAGTATTATATCACATTGAAGTTAATGTTTTCCAGTTGATCTAAATTTTCCGTTGTAAACATACATATGATTATATTATTCATGTTAATAAACTAAATAAAAACCAGGTATATTTTACCAAACATTTATATTCTTTTATTTTAGAACCTTAAAAATCACATCGTGTAGCCTCATAATAACACGTAATATCAATATACATTTGTTTGGTTCGTCTAAAAAGGATGGAGTGTATTTTCATTGTATTCGATTCTACAAATTATAGTTGTAATGTCTTCGAAAGCTTACATTGTAGTACAAAACTACCATAAAAAATAATAAAACAATTAAAATTGAGAGTCCTATTTAAGCATAATATCTAACGTATCACCTTACAAACATAAAAGTCCTACATTGTACTTATATCGTTCCTCATTGCAATAACTGTTTTGTACAAGAACAAAATTACAGTGAAAATTAAACACCTCAGTAATAACTTCACCTCACCTCACTTGCTTCACCTGGATAACCGCTTCTGGTTTGTCGTGTTCAGTGTGTGAGCAAGACAAGTCACATATTCACACCCACAGTATAGCCAGCAGCGATACGGGCGTAATGCGTGTTATACACGTCGGCTGCGAGAGTGCGTACGCAAGCAACTCACATTGTCTGCGGCGCGGAGCCAACTTTAACAAACTTCACAGTCGCACCACAAGCGCAACTCTGCGCCGGTGCCGCCTGCAGAGTTCATACTCAAGCACACAATCGAATTAATACCGAACCGATTACATGAGTGACCGACAGTTTTTGCAGTCTAAAAAATGTCATACAAAGTAAAACTTAAAATGCCATGCAACCGGCAAACCAGCGGCGTACAATCCACGGAATGAGAATTAGAGGCGTAGAACTCTCTTGGGAGGCGGCTGTTGGTCCCTTGCGAGAGGAGTCCTGCGACTGCGGGCGCCGCCGGCCCTCATGAAGGGCGTGGCCTCCACGTTGGTGACGTCGCACAGCATTATGTTGTGGTCTCGGCGGAAGGTTGGCTCCTCGCCGATATTTGTTTGGAAGTGTGTTATTTGATCCACCAACTCTGAGTCGTTGTCGATCAGCTCCTCAATCTGCAGGAGAAATTAATCGTTCAACTTAGAACTTAGCACAAGTAGACACTCAGATAAGACCTAAAGATAAAGCACCATAAACTACCAAACAATCAGTAACAATGGTGTAGGCAGTAACATCGCAACGGGACCTGAGAGTGTTCATTGCGGATTAGAACTTAAAGTGGGAAACGCACGTAGTGGGAGTTGTCAAGAGACCCAACTCGTTTCTCTACTACATAAAGAAGCATTCTCCTACATCAGTACAGAGCTGTTTCTCAGGCGCTAAAAACGTACAACCGCCCCCTTCTGGACTACTCATTAGGTTGACTGGAAGAAATCACTTGCAGTGTTAAGTCCGCCTTTCATTCCTGTATTTCTTGTTTCTTTTTATAGTGTGCAATAAAGAGTTTTTATTCTATCGTTAGAATAATAATTAGAACAGGAGGGCCTCGTCAACCTCGGTAGCTCAGTGGTGCGGTCAGGCGACTGTTATTTATTAAGCAACCCTGGGCGCGGTCAGTACTTGGATGGGTGACCGCTCGACAGTTGGAGGCTGACCGTGGTTCGGATTCCACATTAAACTGTAGCTCCCTTCCCTTCTTACCTTTCTTGGTGGTAGGGTTTATTCCGGCCAGGTTGATACCACCGCACTAAACGAAACGTCGGTCAAAACGGCTATGTAAATAGTTCGTGTTTTCCGTCCATTTCAGTGTAGCCGACATGAAATGAAGGGAAGTACTGACATGGCACCTAGTTCACCCGTTGATATGAGCTGACATCACGGATGTAGATGATGTAGCCAACTGTGTCAGTTTGCATAAAAAAAAGGTCTCAGTACTAGCAAGATTAGTGTCCAGCATTAAGCATTGTCAAAGGCATACCTCTTCCTTGTAGTCTTTCAGAAGATCCGAAGCCAGTCGCACCAGACTGGAGATCAGCTCTTCGTTGCTATTGGCTTCATGACTCGTGTTATCGTCGGCCACACCGCTGTCGCCGTTGCCCCCACGGCCGCTTACAACTCCGCTGCGGCTGGCTGCCCCTACGCCGGTGCCGACCTTACGGCCACAGTTGTGACTGTTGAGCCGAGCGTTCAGTTGGATCACGGCCGGCACTAGTACCTCCGCTACAGTTCTCTTCATTTTCTGTGTACACAAAAACATTGACAATGTCAACAAATATGAACATATCTGGGCCCATTACACGTAGGAGAAGTTTTCATTCGAGCATGAGACTAGAAAGTGGCCACCCTTGTTCTCTTACAGCGCGCAAGACGTTTCGGCTCCGTCTATTTTAGTCTGCATTGATTAGGACACGGAGCAAAACTAGTAGCCGTTTGCTCGACCTTCCTCTCTCTACCTAAAAAAAACTCTGTATTGTGCCGAAAAAAAATAATCCTGAAATTTTACTTAAACAGTCATCTACTATGAGTGAGTATGCATCGTGGGATTGCAATTTTAATTTCCATATTATGCTTGTGAAAAATTTGCAAAGTAGTATCAACAAAGCAGATACAATAGCATTCCAAGCGGCGCTTCTTGCATTATGGCTGTTTGACACATTGTTTAGACGCCAGGTATAGACGTGAGGTGACTTACCTGCGATACAATGTTCGACTTCACTCTCGCAGTCAGATCATCCAGATTAGCCGCTGTGTCTTGTTGCGGCTTTCCTGTTAATAAAAGCGATGTCATAATATGATCACAAATTGTACGCTACTGTTAATTTTACTGCAGCATACATAACTCATGCAGATGTAGATTAGGCTATTCCTATTTGTATAAAATTCTCATTTTGGATTTAAGAGTCCGTATGCCCATAGTTTATGTCTTAATTGTTGTTGTTGTTTATTATTTATTGATCATTCATATAGCAGTAAAACTGCACTCGAACTTGTCACGATTTGTTCTATCCAGTTTGATTACACCCAAAAATTTATTAAACATTTGAATTTTAAAGTAAGGATGCCACTAGAGAATAACTACATTATGAGTTGCCGGAATTTTAAAATACTTACCCTTGAAGAGAGGAGACTCTTAGCAGATACTACCTTGCTATTTGATGTGGTGCGCGGACGCTTGGATAGCAATGAACTAGTGGGGATTGTGGGACTAAACGTCCCACAGCGTCGTACACGTCACACAGCTCTCCTCCACGAGCCCGCACACCACACCAACTATGCTCAGGACTCAGTTTTCACTAGAATTGTACGTAACTTCAATGATCTATTTGCTGATACTGACATTTTTCACCTATCTAGATCAAAATTCAGAAATGAGATTATAAAGACATTGATGAGCGAATAAGTATCACATGCATTAATAACCACAGTTTATTTTTTTTTTTCATTTTTTCTTATATCTCCGTATGTCATGTTTCCTAGCTCGTAATTAATGTAATCCCTTATGGAAATCTTTAATAGGCCATCGTAAGTGTTCATTCTATGTGTATAATTTGTAAAACTTGTGCTGTTGATTTCCTGAAAAAAAAAAAAAAAAAAATTAGGAAAAAAAAAAAAAAAAGAACAAGATAATTTGAGAAGGTAGTATACATATGACACTTTGTCATGACGCGCTCTAACTAATACAAGCTCCCTTAGCTTGCATTAGTAAATTCATTACTATGAATGGGTGCACGCAACCTTAAGGCGGTGACAAACGCCAAATACGCAAAACATGCAAAAAGTGCGACAAAGACGGTCCAAAACTGACCAATTGACACACATTCAGAAAATTAAAAAAATGCCAACCTATATTTTGGTTCCTTACCAACAAAGTGCATTGCTGGTTTTTTTAATAATGAGTAAAAGTAAGTAATAAACATAAAATTAAAAATATATAAAAAAAGCATGAATTTTTGAAAATCTGAGTATGTGTGTATTATTACAATTTTACAATACCACCGATTCAAAGGTCACAAAGCTCTGAGAAAACTCTATTCAATTTTTTTTATTATTTTATCCACGAAAGGAGATAAAAATAAAAAACAAAAAACGCCTACATGAAATTATTGACGTAATTCTTCAGTCGGAAGGGTAAAATTTTTGCCTTCGTCAATTTAGCAGGCACTTCAATACTAGATACAATTTTAGTTCCGGGCTCGCTTGCTCGCTCCTGCCCTGCTGCGCCCGCGTGTCGGTCGTCATTTCTGTCTTCTGTGTTTGGATCGAATGGAAAAAAGATAGGTGGTTAGGTATATTTGTACCGTGTGGGATGGTAATTTAAAATAATAGCCCCACTGCATCTCTCCCCGTGCATGTCGTAAAAGGCGACTGAGGGATTTTTTTATGTAAACTGACACAGTTTGCTATATCACCTATAACATCCGTGATGTCAGCCCATAACACCGGGTGAACTTAGGTGCCATGTCAGTGCTTCCCTTTGGTCGTGCCGGCTACACTAAACTGAACGGAAAATACAAACTATTTCGGGATATGACTCCCTTCTTTTTTTCCGTCCAGTTCAGTGAAGCCGGTACGACCGAAGAAAAGCACTGACATAGCACCTACTTCACCAGTTGTTACGAGCTGACATCTCGGATGTTGTATTGTAGGTGATGTTGCCACCGTGTCATTTTCCGTACCAGTATACAGTACGACCGTATCAGTAATATCTCTCTTCTGTGGTATCTATCAGTATACGCTCCGGTACGTAACTTGACGGGGCGTTATATGCATGGCTTTCGTTGGTATAACCACAGAATAACTAATAGGTACTGTGGTATAACCATAGAATACTTATAATACTGGCGTATAGAAGCGACGCTCCGCCTCGAAGCGAGTTTGCTTCCCCCCGCGCCCCGCAGCCCGCGAGCGCTGTCTGGTCGACTTCTGGCGGACGGCTAGTCAGGCTGGCACCGACTGTCGAGAGGAGAGCGAGCGCACCTTCGAGAGGGAGTAGTAGCTACTTACACGTACGCGCGCGGTTCTTTCGCACTCACAGCACAGAACAACGATCGGGCCGGCCGCGCCCGCGCGCGCGGTGGACTTCAAACCTCCTTGTTCGCACTTACTTAGAGATGCAAGGCGCAATTTTGCACAAAAATTTCACTTGAAATTTTGCAGTGAAATTTTGCACTTTCTGCAAAATTACTGTGAAATTTTCATTCTTATGTGAAATAATGAAATTTATGTTACACAAATCAGATATCAATTTGGTTTCTTATTCTTCTTCTTGAGTCAATTTTAATGTCCTACTACTGAGCGCAAGCCTTTCCCATGAACATGGAAGGGAATTGTTATACATTTCCACGTGACAAGCTGGATTGGAAGCGGTGTCCACAACAATTTTATATGTACTGCTGTGCACAGGTTTCCTCACGGTGTTTTCCTTCACCGGAGCGAATCTTAATCATATGAACATTTAAAAAAAGTGGCCGCCATTTTGAACTTTTTAGTTACTGGACCGATTGCTTTCAAAGTCGATATCTGGGTGTCTGTGTGGGCTCTGAATACGAATCCGTTGTCAAAATTTAAAAAAAGTGGCCGCCATTTTGAACTTTTTAGTTACTGGACCGATTGCTTTCAAAGTCGATATCTGGGTGTCTGTGTGGGCTCTGAATACGAATCCGTTGTCAAAATTTAAAAAAAGTGGCCGCCATTTTGAACTTTTTAGTTACTGGACCGATTGCTTTCAAAGTCGATATCTGGGTGTCTGTGTGGGCTCTGAATACGAATCCGTTGTCAAAATTTAAAAAAAGTGGCCGCCATTTTGAACTTTTTAGTTACTGGACCGATTGCTTTCAAAGTCGATATCTGGGTGTCTGTGTGGGCTCTGAATACGAATCCGTTGTCAAAATTTAAAAAAAGTGGCCGCCATTTTGAACTTTTTAGTTACTGGACCGATTGCTTTCAAAGTCGATATCTGGGTGTCTGTGTGGGCTCTGAATACGAATCCGTTGTCAAAATTTAAAAAAAGCGGCTGCCATTTTGAACTTTTTAGTTACTGGACCGATTGCTTTCAAAGTCGATATCTGGGTGTCTGTGTGGGCTCTGAATACGAATCCGTTGTCAAAATTTAAAAAAAGTGGCCGCCATTTTGAACTTTTTAGTTACTGGACCGATTGCTTTCAAAGTCGATATCTGGGTGTCTGTGTGGGCTCTGAATACGAATCCGTTGTCAAAATTTAAAAAAAGTGGCCGCCATTTTGAACTTTTTAGTTACTGGACCGATTGCTTTCAAAGTCGATATCTGGGTGTCTGTGTGGGCTCTGAATACGAATCTGTAGTGAACATTTAAAAAAAGTTGCCGCCATTTTGAACTTTTTAATTACTGGACCGATTGATTTCAAAATCGATATCTGGGTGTTTGTGTGGACTCTGAATACAAATATGTAGTGAATATTTAAAAAAAGTTGCCGCCATTTTGACCTTTTTAGTTATTCGACCGATTGCTTTCAAAATCAATATCTGGGTGTCTGTGTGGGCTCTGAATACGAATCCGTTGTCAAAATAAAAAAAAAACGGCCTCCATTTTGAACTTTTTAGTTACTGGACCGATTGCTTTCAAAATCGATATCTGGGTGTCTGCGTGGGCTCTGAATACGAATCTGTAGTGAACATTAAAAAAAAGTGGCCGCCATTTTGAACTTTTTAGTTACTGGACCGATTGCTTTCAAAATTGATATCTGGGTATCTGTATGGGCTCTGAATACGAATCCGTTTTCAAAATTTAAAAATAGTTGCCGCCATCTTGCACTTTTTAGTTTTGACTACAGATTCATATTTAGAGCCCACACAGACACGCAGATATCTATTTTGAAAGCAATCGGTCCAGTAACTAAAAAGTTTAAAATGGCGGCCACTTAATTTTGACTACAGATTCGTATTCAGAGCACACACAGACACCCAGACATCGATTTTGAAAGCAATTGGTCCAGTAACTGAAAAGTTCAAAATGGCGGCCACTTTTTTTAAATTTTGACTACAGATTCGTATTCAGAGCCTACACAGACACCCAGATATCAATTTTGAAATCAATCGGTCCAGTAACTAAAAAGTTTAAAATGGCGGCCACTTAATTTTGACTACAGATTCGTATTCAGAGCACACACAGACACCCAGACATCGATTTTGAAAGCAATTGGTCCAGTAACTGAAAAGTTCAAAATGGCGGCCACTTTTTTTAAATTTTGACTACAGATTCGTATTCAGAGCCTACACAGACACCCAGATATCAATTTTGAAATCAATCGGTCCAGTAACTAAAAAGTTCAAAATGGCGGCCACTTTTTTTTAATTTTGACTACAGATTCGTATTCCGAGCCCACACAGACACCCAGATATCGATTTTGAAAGCAATCGGTCCAGTAACTGAAAAGTTTAAAATGGCGGCCACTTTTTTTATTTTGATTACAGATTCGTATTCAGAGCCTACACAGACACCCAGATATCAATTTTGAAAGCAATCGGTCCAGTAACTAAAAAGTTCAAAATGGCGGCCACTTTTTTTTATTGTGATTACAGATTCGTATTCAGAGCCTACACAGCCACCCAGATATCAATTTTGAAAGCAATCGGTCCAGTAACTGAAAAGTTCAAAATGGCGGCCACTTTTTTTTTATTTTGATTACAGATTCGTATTCAGAGCCTACACAGACACCCAGATATCAATTTTGAAAGCAATCGGTCCAGTAACTGAAAAGTTCAAAATGGCGGCCACTTTTTTTTATTGTGATTACAGATTCGTATTCAGAGCCTACACAGCCACCCAGATATCAATTTTGAAAGCAATCGGTCCAGTAACTGAAAAGTTCAAAATGGCGGCCACTTTTTTTTTATTTTGATTACAGATTCGTATTCAGAGCCTACACAGACACCCAGATATCAATTTTGAAAGCAATCGGTCCAGTAACTGAAAAGTTCAAAATGGCGGCCACTTTTTTTTATTTTGATTACAGATTCGTATTCAGAGCCTACACAGACACCCAGATATCAATTTTGAAAGCAATCGGTCCAGTAACTAAAAAATTCAAAATGGCGGCCACTTTTTTTTAATTTTGATTACAGATTCGTATTCAGAGCCTACACAGACACCCAGATATCAATTTTGAAAGCAATCGGTCCAGTAACTAAAAAGTTCAAAATGGCGGCAAGTATACATTGAAAATTTCACTTTAGCTTCACATACGATTCGGCTTAAAAATAATAAAAATGGAATACCTATTGCAAAGTTTCCAAAATTTAGTGAAACTTTCACTGCAAAATTGTCGTTTAGTTAGCGAGTAAAAATAAAACATGTGCATATAAGTTGATGTTTTTCTTTTTTTCTTGCCCTCCAATAATGTTAAGAGGTACATATACATAGATAGTCATAATTAAAAATGTTTCCTTTTAAATTACATCAAATATAATTTATAATATTGTCCACTACAAACTTCTCATAAAGAGTGCCAATCCTGTACCCAAGTTATCGAGGTCGCACCAATACACGCAAAGGCGCCCGCGTACGTGAGCAGTAGGTACACATTTTCGGCCGCTTCATAGAAAATGTGACTAGTGTCACGGGTGTGGTATAACGCTGTCTGCGCTTGAGATGCAAGGACTATAGAACCGTGCCTAAATAAAAGTAGCCTAGCAACAGCGGCGCGCTGCGGAGCGGGGGCGGCGGCGGCGGCGGCACTGTGGTGGCGCGGAGCGGTGACGACGCGGCGGCGCGGCGCGGCGCGGAGGAGCGGCGGCGCGGCGCGGAGGAGCGGCTTGTTATTGCTTGCTTGCATGCGTGAGTGGCACGCTGCTACTGAGTTACCGCACCGCACCGCACCCCACCGCACCGTGCCATGCTGCCGCCGCGCGCGCCGCGCGCGCCGGCCGGTACCTATGTTGCTATGATATTTGCCATACATACCTAAATGCCTATCTACCTATTACCTACCTACCTATTTTTATTTTAGTTTTCATCGATAGTCTATTTAGAGGTTTATAAAAAGTGGTAAGTACATGAACTAAAATAATTTGGAAGAAATTACAATAAAATGTTATTTAGGTAAAATAATAAAAAATAAAAAATTAGAATCACGCATCAGTTACATAAGCCACAATCATTTTAATAATTAAAATAATAAAAAAGCAAAAAAAAAAAACATACGAAAGTGGGATTCGAACCCCGAACCATCAACTCTTTAGGCTGATAGCGACAAACTACGCTAAATGTGACTTGAACGTGCGAAGCGAAATTAGCAGTCGCATGGTACATTATGTAGAATTCCCGAATGCTCAAGGTCGTTGGCGTTTGTCACGGCCTTAAAGCTAAAAATGAAATAAAAAAAAATTTTATTGTAGTACTTTCTATTCCTGAAGTTTCTCAAGCCTATCCTGAAACACCCTGTGTATGCAATGAAAAAACGAATACAAAAAAGAATCAAATAATAACAAGGAAACCTTGACGGTAAATGCTATACTCGGGCTCCCTGTCTATTCGAAGCCTTCTAAACGCCCGATTACTGCATTTTCTACTGCTCTTTAATATCAAGTTTCCTTATTATTTCCTTCGTTTTCCATAGTTGGGTTTTAAGCCAGCTACACTGAACTAGATGGAAAACACGAACTATTTACGCTACGACCATTCAGTGTGGTGGCACTAGTCCGGGCGGGTTAAGCCCTACCACCTAGTGAGGTAAGAAGGGAAGCGACCTATGTTTTATATGGAATCCGAACCACGTTCAGCATCAACGGTCGAACGGTCAACCATCCAAGTTCTAACTGCGCCCAGGTGTGCTTGAATATCGTAAATTAGTTAATTTTATTTTTCATGTAATTAATTTTAGTTCAAAACCATTATTATTATTGAACTACAACGATAACTCTTTCGATGGGGTTAGATAAAAACGATTTCAAAGTTTGAGAACATGTCGCATACCACCCGCCATTTTGAATAAAAATAGCTTACCACACGCGGACTATAGACACGAGTCCACAGTGCCTTATATATTGAAATCGGTGGAATAGTTTAGTAGTAGTAGGACTAATAGAGTCTAGTTTTAGAGAATTTTAATTGTGAATGAGACAATATTCCGACATGTTATGCCATGTGGTGCATGTGTTCTGCTAGCATGACAAAGTGCTGTATTGCGTAAGCTCAGAGCAATAATAGCTATAGAGTTGAGCAGCAGTGTGCATGCTACCTTGTTTAAATGATGATGTCCCACATAAACTATTTCACACATGTGTTTAATTATAGAAATTGGAAGGATACAAAACAAATTTACTAGCTTTTGTGTTATTATAGCTATAATTATAGCTTTTGTGAGACTAGGTACATATTTGTTTACACATTTTTTTTTTTTTTTTATGTAATCTGGTATGGGTGGCTGGGTCGGAGGGGCCAAAGCACATGCTCCGACCAGCCAATATCACCTCCGAGAAGGTAGGTGCCATACCGGAGACTTCCCTGGATTGCTGGCTATACTGGACTAGAGGAGAACACAACCGAGGCTGCTATGCGGCCATCTTACATCCAGTACGGTGGTACCAACCCAGTCGGCTACAATTTGAGCCTACCACCTAGTAAGGGGCGACACAAGCGACAAACTGATACTGTACTCGGATAGGAGTGCCCCACAGTTATGGTGCAAGTAACTGACGTGGCAGCCTGAGATGCGGTCCGCGCAGCACGGCGACGGTGTCGAGCAGGGCGGAGCGCAGCGCGCCGGGCAGCGGCCGGTCCTGGTCCAGCAGCACCGCGTGCACCAGCACCTCGCGTGCCAGCCCGCACTGGATGCTCATGCGCTGCTCGGCCGTCATGTGCTGCAGCATTATATCGTAGACGGTGCAAGTTATACTGACGTGGCAGCCTGAGATGCGGGCCGCGCAGCACGGCGACGGTGTCGAGCAGGGCGGAGCGCAGCGCGCCGGGCAGCGGCCGGTCCTGGTCCAGCAGCACCGCGTGCACCAGCACCTCGCGTGCCAGCCCGCACTGGATGCTCATGCGCTGCTCGGCCGTCATGTGCTGCAGCATTATATCGTAGACGGTGCAAGTTATACTGACGTGGCAGCCTGAGATGCGGGCCGCGCAGCACGGCGACGGTGTCGAGCAGGGCGGAGCGCAGCGCGCCGGGCAGCGGCCGGTCCTGGTCCAGCAGCACCGCGTGCACCAGCACCTCGCGTGCCAGCCCGCACTGGATGCTCATGCGCTGCTCGGCCGTCATGCGCTGCAGCATTATATCGTAGACGGTGCAAGTTATACTGACGTGGCAGCCTGAGATGCGGGCCGTGCAGCACGGCGACGGTGTCGAGGAGGGCGGAGCGCAGCGCGCCGGGCAGCGGCCGGTCCTGGTCCAGCAGCACCGCGTGCACCAGCACCTCGCGCACCAGCCCGCACTGGATGCTCATGCGCTGCTCGGCCGTCATGCGCTGCAGCATTATATCGTAGACGGTGCAAGTTATACTGACGTGGCAGCCTGAGATGCGGGCCGCGCAGCACGGCCACGGTGTCGAGGAGGGCGGAGCGCAGCGCGCCGGGCAGCGGCCGGTCCTGGTCCAGCAGCACCGCGTGCACCAGCACCTCGCGTGCCAGCCCGCACTGGATGCTCATGCGCTGCTCGGCCGTCATGCGCTGCAGCATTATATCGTAGACGGTGCAAGTTATACTGACGTGGCAGCCTGAGATGCGGGCCGCGCAGCACGGCCACGGTGTCGAGGAGGGCGGAGCGCAGCGCGCCGGGCAGCGGCCGGTCCTGGTCCAGCAGCACCGCGTGCACCAGCACCTCGCGTGCCAGCCCGCACTGGATGCTCATGCGCTGCTCGGCCGTCATGCGCTGCAGCATTATATCGTAGACGGTGCAAGTTATACTGACGTGGCAGCCTGAGATGCGGGCCGCGCAGCACGGCCACGGTGTCGAGGAGGGCGGAGCGCAGCGCGCCGGGCAGCGGCCGGTCCTGGTCCAGCAGCACCGCGTGCACCAGCACATCGCGTGCCAGCCCGCACTGGATGCTCATGCGCTGCTCGGCCGTCATGCGCTGCAGCATTATATCGTAGACGGTGCAAGTTATACTGACGTGGCAGCCTGAGATGCGGGCCGCGCAGCACGGCCACGGTGTCGAGGAGGGCGGAGCGCAGCGCGCCGGGCAGCGGCCGGTCCTGGTCCAGCAGCACCGCGTGCACCAGCACTTCGCGCGCCAGCCCGCACTGGATGCTCATGCGCTGCTCGGCCGTCATGCGCTGCAGCATTATATCGTAGACGTGCTGCCTCGAGCTGAACTTCATGCTTTCTGCAGACACAATGTACATATTCCTTAATTATAGAATATCATCAGCGATTCACCAATCTTGCTCTCCAATGATTCAAGTTTTTCTGCTAAGCTATTGCTCGGCAGGGATTGAATCAGTGGTGGTTCCCCAGGTGAAGCAAGTGAGGCGTCGCCTCACTTAATTATCTTGAAGGTAAAGAAAAAAAAATCATCATGGATGGTTATTTATTGCTAGACTTTGGGCATGTCCTGTCATCGAAATGAAAACTGCAATACAACATTAATAAAATGCTATTATGTAGGTGGTGCCTCACTAAAAATCATTGGCCAGAGCCGCCACTGAATTGAATAGTACTATCTTTGGAGTTTTTGAGAATGCAACATTTGAATATTCTCGCTTTATGATAAATCTTTACGATTTCTAAATGTTTCATCACTAGGCAACAGTACACTGCGCTCGGATTTGTCATATTATAAGCCGCGTACAGACCTAGCGAGCGAGAGCCAGCGAGGCCCAGCGAATGTCCATCGCCGATGGCAAGCGAACCCTCGCTCGCCATCGTTTGCTATCGCTGTTACGGCCACACTGGCTGCGCACGGCCGAACGGCTGATTCCGGAGCACGACCGAACGCCACCGAACGCAATCGAGTGCGCGCCTTCGCATTCGCTTAGCGTCGCTGTACCGTCCAGACCTGTTCGCGCGCTCTCGCTTGTTGGCCTTCGCGCGCTCTCGCTCGCTAGGTCTGTACGCGGCTTTACATTGTAACATTCCGCCAGTTCGACATCACATCGAAGAAGAACAGGCAAGAAACTTCACTGGGAATTTTTAAAATTTTCACTTAGTCTAAAATGTTTGCCACTGCCTAAACAGGCATGTGCTTTCACATACTCTCTCTAATTACTGTAATGGTATATTTTATTATAAATCTAACACTATTACTCCTTTTCTCCCTAAGCTTAGACTGCTTTTTATTTCGCTGGTTTTATATTCATTCCTCTAGTCCACTCGTAATGTGTTTCTACTACTTTGAGAAGTGCTTGAGGCAGGAAAAATGTGCAGCACCTCTAGCGTCCGATGTGATAGTCAGTAAATTCATGGCAGACCTGCATGTCCTGCTATGTATGTGTAGACGGTCGTAATGTTTGTGTCGGTGTTGGCTGTGCATTTGATTAAAGCAAATCACAGAATTCATGCACATAACTCAGCATTGGATTAATCCTAGGGTAATCACAATCAGGTATAGGTCTAGGATATCACGACTAAGTTTCTTCAAATGCGATCATTCCAATACTTAAATTTGATGCTGACGTAAATAACCAAAGAAACATATTAATTATGGGGACATGGAATACAATAGTCACCACAGGAGGACTCGCATAGTCAAATACTAGCTAAGTCTTAACATAACAATAATTAAAAACAAAAACTAACCAAAGGGCGGTAGCTCGATGTGCGGGGACTCCACCCCGCTCTCTTGAATCGGACCTTCCTCCATGAAGTCAGCCCTGGGGATCCTGCGGGCTCCGCCGTGGCGCACGAGCGGCGTGGAGGTGGCATTGGGTGCGGTGCAGTGCGCCGAGTAGCCATTGTAGAACATGAGGCTCTCCACAAAGTTGTGGTAGATAACAGCGGAGGTGAGGACGCTCGTCACATAGTACTCCACCGGCTCACGCACCTCCGCATCGGAGTCTGCCAGCAGAGCGCAGTACCTACGAGCCAAACCCCATAAAAAGTCAACTTCTTCTACATTCTGGCCTTATCTTTTTCTTGTTTCGTTCTTGCCCAACTATTACACACCCGGCCAATTACAAATGTTGTAAAGTCTGTCATGAAATAAAAATGACAAAAATAACAATAGGTTTAATCGCAAGAAATCAGAAGCTCCACCTACTGATAACAATAGATAAATAAAAATAAAAAAAACCCCAGACCCTTAAAAAGTCACAAATAATTTATGATTATGTACTTAAAGGAGTCGGGGGACAACAGCTTTGAGTTTTATATTTATTTATTTCGTCTATATATTTATTTATACGTTATATTTATTTAGTCTCCGGTATGGCACTTACCTTCTCGGAGGTGATATTGGCTGGTCGGAGCATGTGCTTTGGTCCCTCCGACTCATCCACCCATACCAAATTACATAAAAAAAGGAACAATTTGAATAACTTACGAGACCTAGGAGATACTATAGCAGCTGTAGGAGAACCTATTCTAAGGTTACTAAAGAAAAACCTTTTCTTTAGTAACGTGAGCAGGAGGCGGGTGATGGAGCGCACGGCCGCGCGGCGCAGCACAACAATACCTGTAGTAGAGGGGTGTGCGGAGCCTGAGGAAGCCGTTGAGCAGGAGGCGGGTGATTGAGCGCACAGCCGCGCGGCGCAGCACAACAATACCTGTAGTAGAGGGGCGTGCGGAGCCTGAGGAAGCCGTTGAACAGGAGGCGGTTAATGGAGCGCACGGCCGCGCGGCGCAGCACAACAATACCTGTAGTAGAGGGGCGTGCGGAGCCTGAGGAAGCCGTTGAGCAGGAGGCGGGTGATGGAGCGCACGGCCGCGCGGCGCAACACAACAATACCTGTAGTAGAGGGGTGTGCGGAGCCTGAGGAAGCCGATGAGCAGGAGGCAGGTGATGGAGCGCACGCCCGCGCGGCGCAGCACAACAATACCTGTAGTAGAGGGGCGTGCGGAGCCTGAGGAAGCCGTTGAGCAGGAGGCGGGTGATTGAGCGCACGGCCGCGCGGCGCAGCACAACAATACCTGTAGTAGAGGGGTGTGCGGAGCCTGAGGAAGCCGTTGAGCAGGAGGCGGGTGATGGAGCGCACGGCCGCGCGGCGCAGCACAACAATACCTGTAGTACAGGGGTGTGCGGAGCCTGAGGAAGCCGTTGAGCAGGAGGCGGGTGATGGAGCGCACGGCCGCGCGGCGCAACACCTGCGGCAAGTCCTCCAGGCTCAGACAGAACTCTTGCAGTTGCGGCTCTACAATACCCGTGTATCTGAAGCAAATCATTAAATTGAATGAAATAAATATACTTTATTAAACAAGCTCGAAATAAAGTTTCAAATAAATAGATTAAATGCATGCATAGACTCTCATGGCATTCGTTCATTCCTGGAACTGTAGATTCAAAGAGATTCATGGAAAATATCAAATATTTTCACGTCGGATTAAAAAGGGCAAGTTCATTATTTGGTTGCACATAGAGAAGCTATATTAGATGTAACAGAATGTTCTGTATCTTTTATTTTTTAAGGTTTTCATTCTCAAAAAATAGTTTTTCATTATTTTTATTTTTCATTGGTGGATAGTTATTACCTCTTGCAAAGATCGGAGAGTGCGAGCAGTACGTTGACACGTACACAGACGGGCGCGTCCGGCGCGAGCAGCAGCGCGTGCAGCGCCGGCGCCACCCTGGTGGCGACGCTGCGCGACCGGAGACACAGCCGGCCCAGCGCCAGCACTAAGCTGCCTTGCTCCGATTCTGACAATTCTGTGCAGCATAATAATGTATGACAAATACCATTTCATACTATTATTAATATTATATATATAAAGTCGTGCTTGTTTCATAATGGGGTAGGCAAGGACAACAGAACTCGACGTGTCATGATCCTGACACCTCATGGATGCCTCTTCCACGTTCATAAAGTTCGTCATTATGTGCTCGTCTGTGACAGCACTGACCGACCGACCGGATTCGAACCTCGGACCTGTCGCAAGAGAAGCCGTCGCCTAGACCGCACGGCCACCGTTCCGCCCAAATACTTGTAATTATATTAATAAAACCCTAAAAAAGATCCTTTCCGGCCCTTCTTCGTGGGTGTATTTCACCAGATATAACGAATTCTGACAATTTAAAGATTTACCACGTGAATGCAAAACAAATAAAATTGTGGCAACATTTGTTTGAAACTAAATTGCCTATGTAAAAAGTATTTATTGAGATTGTTCTATAATTTCAACAATAATGTTCTATGCCTATATAATTGACTTTGTTGTAGAACTGACCTGAGTTGGGTTTGTTGAATTCTGCCACAGTGGACATGAAGAGCTGCACGAGGTCGGGGGAGGGGGGGTCGGGAGCCACCAGGGTCAAGTCGGCCGCACACACCCACTGGCTAATGGGCGCTCCCTCCAGAGCGAGGCGTTCACCTGCAAATTCACAGAACAATATGTTTTTCTTCTTTTTCGTTGTTTTTTGTTATTTGTTATTGGTGAGCAATAAAGTATTTCTATTCTATTCTATTAAAGTCGAGTTTGTTTGTTCATATAGTAATTTTTGTTGTAGTCTCCGACGACCATAGTCTTTTAGCAATGATTAACCATATCTAACCATATGCAATGCATAGTCAGTATGAAAACGGTAGCGAAAGAACTATGTATGCCATATGTATAGTATTAGATAGAGAGTATCAGTAATTTTATTTGCTCCATTCGGGCTCTTAAACAGTGTATAATTTTACCTGCCCTAATTAAATAATAAATTTTCTTCATAATTATTTATTTTGACCATTTTCACCAGAAAATTCGATTTATAACATTTTATAAACCATTTTACACATTCGTTTGTGGTTTGTGGATCTACTTGGGAGAGCTCCCCAATATAGTAAATCAATGATTGTCGTTATGTTTAACTACAGGACACAGAAATCATGACTCACAAGTCTGTAGAAACTTGGAAGCCCAGTAGATGTTCTTGGGATCGAGGTGTGCGGCCAGTGTGATGCAAGATCTTCGACTACCTGTTGCAAAGCAACATAGAAATTCACACACTTTAATTCCAGTTCCACTATCTGCGATCAGCCATTTCAGCCATAATCAGACGGTTTGCATTTCATTAGATAGCACTGTGGGTGCAGATATTGCAGACATCATTGCTTCGGGAGGGTGTGCTGGCAATGTTCTCGCGAGAATGGAAAAAGCGCAAAAATGTATACTTAAAATTATTCACAAGAAAACAATGTGGTTCCCATTAAATGATCTATATAAACTCGCCGAGGTACTTGATCCAAAGCGTTATTTATTAGCGCTGCCCTTATCCAGTTTCACAAGAACAGACATACATTCCCACAGAGGCAAAAACCCCGTGCCATTACTCACTCGAATGCAAGATCAATGCAAGATCCCCCAGAGGAAGTCTAGACTTGGTCGTCGTCCCACCCGGCGGGTGGTCTTCCCACACTTAGTTTTCCTGTCCACGGCCGCCAGTGTAGAACACGGTTACTCCAACGTTCATCGTCTCCTCGGCTAACGTGCCCAGCCCACTGCCACTTGAGCTTAGCCACCCGGTGTCCAATATCGACTACTTTGGTACGTCGGCGGATTGCCTCGTTACGCACCATAACACGTAGCGATATTAGAGAGCGTTCCAACTAAAAGTTCCCTTTGCCGTTATGTTGGCTCCACTGTACATACATATCATACATATCACACACGCTGAATCCCGACAATCGGGGTAAGCAGAGTAATCGGTGTTGTGCTGCAAGAACTCTGGTAAATTACAGCACAACACCGACCATCACGTTTCGCAAATTATTCGAACAAGATTCAATCGATCAAGCAGCAAGTAAGGCACGAAGACCCACCTGCTGCATGCCTCGGTGGAAGTACCATGCCAAGGTGAGAGGTGGCGAGCCTGTCGCCCTTTAGCACGGCATCTTGTCCTTATCCCTTTACGACATGCACGGGGAGAGATGCAGTGAGGCTATTCTTTTTAAGTACCGGCCCCACACGGTACTCCACTGTCTATCTGTCAAAACAGCGTTGAGGGTTGCTATGTGTACAGATTTACCCGTAATTATCAGTATTTACCGTATTTTTTGTACGGTAAATACCGATTACATTATTAGGTAATATAATCTTCACAATCTGGCAGCACAAATTTAAGCACTGACAGTGACACTGACAGTGGAGCCAACATAACGGCGAAGGGAACTTTTAGTTGAAACGCTCTATACCAGCAAGGCTCGCTCCATTGCTCGCTGGGCAACTTTCAACTTTTGGACAACAGCAACTGTCAGAGTCCGCGTTTCACACCCGTACATCATAACCGGGAGGACACACCGGTCATATAGGTCAGACCTCAGGGCGAATTTTAACTTTCCGAAGGCAGCCCAACCCAGTTGAATTCGTCTCTCTACCTCCTTAAGCAGACCTTGTGTACCAAGTTGCAGAATTTGACCGAGATATGTCAGAGTACGTTTGACAGAGTACGTCTTCAACCTGTGCGATTACTTCTTCGTCTATAAAAATTCGTCCTCCCGTCATAACCTCGGTCGCCATGATCTTGGTTTTGTCCAGGTTCATCTTCAGACGCACCTTCATAGACGCTGTATAAAGGTCTTCCAGCATGATCTGAAGCTAATCTCGGGAATTCGACAGAAGAACAATGACAACGGCGAAATGCAGATGACTGAGATCTCCATTCACGTTGATTGATACCCATGTTGTCCCACTCAAGCGTCTTGAAGACATCTTCTAAGGCGTTTGTGAAGAGCTTGGGTGAGATCACATTCCCCTGCCTTACGCCTTTACCAAGGAGGATGGGTTGGGTATTTTCGTGGAGCCTCACAGTCATCATCGCGGCCGATACAGATTTCGGAGTACCTCAATGTAGCAATGGTCGATTCTGCACCTCTGGAGGGAGTTTTCGACAGCCCAATTTTCAACGGAGTCGAATGTCTTCTCTTAGTCGACGAAGGCTAGGAATATTGTTCGGCTTGTTATACTCTTAACACTTTTGCACCACTTGTCTCACAGTAAGTACGTGGTCCATGTTTCCGTATCCTTTCCTAAATCCAGCTTGCTCACGAGGCTGGTACTGGTCCAGCCTCTGTTTCAGCAGACTCGTGATGACTCTTGAAAAGACCTTGTACACGTGGCTAAGAAGTGAGATAGGTCGATAGTTTTCAACTTCGCCCTATCTTCGCCCTGTCTTGTGAAACAAGACAACAACACTATTTCGCCATGCGGCAGGAACTACACCATTTTCAGGAACTGCATTGAACAGTCTCTTTCTTACATAACAAATAAAGCATAACAAATAGATTATTTAGGATCATAATGGACATCTGAAAACATAGATAGACAGATGTGCTTTAATCAGTGGGGTGTGAGGAGCATTGGGGTTGGGGGTGGTCAGTGAAAAGCATTAAAGAGAACATTTAATAAATATCGAACCATACCTTCGGCGCCGCAGTCACCGTTGCGCACATTTTCTATGAGACATTCGCGAAGATTCTCCTTTTCCTCTTTCTCGAGAAAACGCGTCCAAAATGTCAGCACTTCCAAAACCAGCGGTAGCAGGCGTGCGTCATGTGACTACACAGAAAATCTTTTTTAGGATGCGCAACATGTGTCCAGGCATATTCGGTGGTATGGGAGGGAGGCGAATGCTATTGGAAATCCCAAATAGTCCCATTTCTGTAAATATTATCTACATATTCTACCTCTAACCTCTTATAGCAAGCATTAGGTAGGTCAAATTGCAAAAGGATGTAATCCCGGCTCAGGAAAATAGATTTTTAAGCATATATAAAGTGTCGGAATTCAACGGGCTAACTTCACAACACAGTTAGGTAATGCTTACAGAAATTCAAATTCAAAATTTAATTCAAAGTAGTGGAAGAGGGTGCAAGTACTGATCTTATTATTTTGGAATTAAACTTGGCACACAAATTGTTCAGAAGACAATCTTTAAAAACTACTAACTTCTAAGTTGGTTGACAGACGCTTGTGGTACGCGAGAAGATTGGATGGATCCAGTTGTCGTTCATTGTTGGTTGGGTTTTGTTGTTGTTTATTGGTTGCATTTCGTTGTTGGCTATTGTTTGGGTCTTGTTGTGGATTGTTGGTTGCGTCTTCTTGGTTGGTGACTGGATCCAATTCTCTGTATTTAACATGCCGTGCTATGCTCGACAGCAGCACCATGCAGTTAAGATCATTATTGTAGCTTGGTCTGTGGTCGGCGATGTGTGTCATGATTTTTTCGACTAAGGTTTGCCTGCAAAGAAATGTTCTTGAGATATTAATTGTAGATTTTTATCTGTTAGCCGGGCTAGATGAAAGGAGAAGTTTATTTAATTCCCTTATTTAATAACCCTAATCTGACTGTACATGTACTATATGTGTCAGTCTAATACAAAATTTAGATAAACTACACAGCCCTTACCTGCTGTCAAACAGAGGTTCTTATACGGAAAGTATCCTCAGTGCTCACCTTATTAGATGCTAGGTAGCTAGGTACATACAAGCTATTTATAGAGTCCATCAATGGAAAAAGAACAAGATTAGAAGAAGAAGGCTGCTGGGATTGAGCTGACAAAATTTATGCAAAATCACAGGTTTATTTAGTTACTGGTCACAATGTCTCAAAAGACATCTCCACATAATGGGATGCTCGACTTTCGTATATTTTCTTTAATATCTTTATAAGTATGCATTTTAAAATTATAAAAATAAAATATATTTGTATTTCTTATAACAAGCTCTTTCCATTGTCACATGATGAACTCGAAAAATGCACTTTTTTAACTTTCTAATTTGTCCCCCAAAGTCGAAATTCGTTCATTTACGCTATACATCCGTGACTGCGTCAATTAACTCTATATACCTATGTACCAAATTTCAACTTTTTTCAACCAGTAGATTCGGAGAAAATAAGCTGACAGACGGGCAGACAGACACAAGTGTGATCCTATAAGGGTTACGTTTTTTTCCTCTTTTGAGGTACGGAACACTAAAAAGTTGTGTAGTGTGATTTTCGGAGCAGATAGTAGTGTGTACTGACGTGATGCAGTTGTCACTTATTGCCAGCATGCCGCAGACTGTCTCCAGATGGCGCCGCATGTTGTGCCGCGCGACAGCGGACAGGAACATCCAGGGCAGGCGGTTTTGCTCTTGATACCCCTCGGTGTACTTCTCGAATCTTTCAAACAGCACCTCCTTCACTCTTTTCACTATCTGCTCCTGCACCTGATGACGACGGATAAAAGAGACAGTTCTAAAGTAATAGCGACCATCATTGGACTTTGATTGATACCAAAGACTTGTGTACGTACACCCACTACAGGACGTGAGTGAACCCCTAGAGAACTCCTCCAGTAGAGTCAGAGTGGAGCAGACAAGAGATACAGAGAGAGATACAGTACAGAAGATATTCACCGAAGATATATTTCAGACTAATGCCATTGTTGTAATGCCTGTGTGTGTGAGTAGTATATTTAAAAGGGCACCTTAGGTTCAGGGTCTTTGAGCTGTCGCATGGGCCCGGCGAGGAAGGCATCAAAGGTGCATTCCTGCGGCCAGTTCAGCATCAGCTCACCGAGGATGGCCACCGCGGCGGAGCGCACCAGGATGCTCGTGTCGCGGCACATGCTCACCAGCACCTGACCATATTCATTTTTTTTCATGGGCTGAGTCAGAGGGGCCAGAGCACATGCTGCGACCAGCCAATATTACGTCCGAGAAGGTTGGTGCTATACCAGAGACTCCCTTTGGATTGCTGGCTATACTGGATTAGAGGAGAACACAGTTGAGGCTGCTATGCGGCCATCTTACATCCAGTATGGTGGTACCGAATCAGTCGGCTTCAATTTGTAAGTTGCAAGGGAATTTAAAATTCAGCAATTTTGTTATTATTTTTGTGCTTGATCGTCAACTATTCGATTGGTGAGAAAATATCATCGAGCTATGACGGGCCCTTTTCCTCCATGGAAAATACAATATAATTTGGTTGGAATTAACAAAGCTATATTGGTCAAAATAGCGTGTCTGCCTGTACATTGATATGCAAAAACATTAATTGGGAGGTCAAAGAATGGAACGCATTGGAATATTTGACTGTTTGTTTGGCTAAACATCACTTAAGAATTACTCAACCAATTTGGATGGAGTTTTTAGAAAAATATACGATGTAATTTAGGGGTAACATTTAGTCAATGTGGTGATAAAGTGGACCCGGAAGTGAACGAAAGCAGAGAAATTATAAAATCTTATTATATAAGGTCTTTCAAAATTAGTTCAGAGTACGCTAAGGGGGGGGGGGGGGGGGGGGGGGGGGGGGGTTCTGTATCGGAAATAGATCACTTTTGAAGAACAAAGAATTTTTTTTTTTTACAAAAAAAAATTTCTTTAACCTTCAAGCGGTCGCGCGGCGTCGAATCGACCGCAATCAATACATTTTCGTTTATAATATCGGTATTTCTTGTCGCTTGCATTTCCCATCCCTAGTAGCCTGTCATTGTTTCACTGTTCACGAAATAAACAGTTTACCTGCCCTCACCGCGCCCCCCGGAGGGCACAGATCGCATTTGTTTTAGTGGCGGCGCAGGCGTCGAAAGGACGCCGCGCGCCTGTCGTCGAAAAGGTTACGCGCGACACTTAACGCGAGATTATTTTTTAGAATATCAACAAATATCATTGAAATAAGCTTGTAATAGTGTTTTTTTTTTTATAAAAATCACTCGTCAACCGCTAACTAATAGTGAAATAGTTGCGTAAATACAACGAGTATTGAAGACACTGCTGGTAATGAACCAAGCAATAGTTCCAGCACATGCAGATAAAGGTGCAAAATATGCCCAGCTAAAAAAAAAGGAGGCAATCGAAGACACAATGCACATCATGTCTGAGACATATTTGCAGGACCCACGCTACATAAATTTGCAATAAATTTTATCTTGGCGAAGAAACAGATTCTGAAGAAAACTAGACCGAAATTGATGATGAATACTTTGATTTTGATTTTATCATAATTATGTGATCTCATGGAGGCAATTAATTTTGTTATTTTGATTGTATTATACTATATAAAGCTAATTAGGGGTATATAAGAAGATTTTGTGTTGCCAAATTGCTTTCTAATCAAAAGAAAATTTCAACTATGTTAATTATTTTATAATTTCGTTTTATCTGAGTTTAAGTTTATTTTTTTCAACAAATTGTGTCCTAACATAATGATAATGTGTCTAAATACAAAAAAATACATTATTATTAAATAATTAGTGTTTTAAAACCCTGAAATATCCCATAGGTCTTTTAGGTTACGCGCGACCGCTGCCGTTACAAATGACCGCGCGCCCGATGGAAGGTTAATGAAACTGTAAAAAAAAAATTTTTAGTAATCGTTTCAATTTCATGCCAGGAACAAAAAAGTCTTCCAACACATATATCTCTTTCTTTCAGAAATTGTGAAAAACCACAATTTTAGTTTTATTCGTATGGAATAGAAAGAATTAGATTTTTTTTACCAACTTACACGTGTTAGTTAGATCTTAATGGTGATGAAGACTTTTTTGTTACTGTTATGAAACTGAATCGATTATGCTATAAAAATCAACCACCTATTTTTTTATTTAAATACATAAAACAATATTTTACTTAAAAAAAAGGCCCAAGGTCCAAAAAATTTTATATAGGTTTTACTCCCTATCTATATGATACAGAACCCCCCCTTAGCGTACTCTGAACTAATTTTGAAAGACCTTATATATTTCTTAAATTTAATTGCACAACTATTTAGAATAGTGTTATATGTATATAGTTGTATAGTGAATAGGCACCTGTCAGACTGGGGCATTCGCAACCCTCGCATACATCCGAATGTCCATGGGCGTCGTTAGACACATTATGGGTGGCGCGGCGCGATATGTCGAGCTTTCAATAAAAAAAAGAAAAGAAAAGACTCACCCCCAAGTTGGTCTTGGTGTGCAGTGCCTGGTTGCGACGCAGCTGTACGTCCAGGAGAGTTACGGCAGCCTTGCGCACGAGCGCACGCTCGTCGCTCATGTAGCGCACAGCCAGCGATATCAATCGCGGCTTTTCAGCTTCACCGTTCAGCTTCTGTGAAGGGAAACTAGCTAAAGTCTACAGCCATTCTCGCCGTCTAGAGGTCTTCGTGGAAGATATAGGTCGACTAGGGTGGCTAAGGAGGGGAGAGAGCCACCCCTTCACACCACAGCGACTAGCTCAGTTTCTAAGCTAAGATCAGAATGATGAAATATTGAAATGAAACAAATGAAAATTGTGAGTGTGCGTGCAGTGCACTCTGCTCGGTAGTGTAGGGCTGATTTATTCTCCAATTTAGATAGGTACAGTTTTCATGTCAACGTCAGTTAAGTCTGAACAAGAGGAAGCGAGATATTTCCGAAAAGTTGCTTTTTAACCATAAATAATTAGCGATTGGGACTTTACGGGGTTCGACAAGAGCCTTTTCACACCCCTTTAAAAATCCCAGGTTGATTTTTATACTATAAAAAGTCTGTTACATGTGAAAGTCATTCACAGACAGAGGGCTCCGAAGCCATTTCCTTGTTGCTTAGGTTGCTAGCTAGCTTTTGCGGTTGCTTGTTGCCGAATATGTCGGCATCGCAACGAAATCAAAGCCGAATTGAAGCTAAATGAAGAAGTAAATATCAATTGGCGAATTACTAATGTTAAAAGTATTTAGAGCTTGGATATTAAGAGATTTAGTTAACATCTTCTGAACTCCGATAGAACTAGAGGATAAACATAAAACACACCTGGACAGCTAGCGCCAATGCATCCTGATCTGTTGTGACGCAGTGCGTGAGAAGTGCGAGAGAGCGAACGCGCACCGTACTAGACACGTCCGATGCTCTCTCGCACACCGCCTCCAACACCTTGAGAAATGGCACCGAGTGCGTCTGCGCTGTGATCACAGCAGCCGCCTCCTCCTCCGTGTCTCGGCTGCTCTGACTGTCTCCTTCTGCCCCGACCACTGCCGCGCGCACCGAGTTATCTGTAGAGGTTTCAGCATTGTCATTTGTGAGGATGTATGGATGTATGGATGGATGTATGGAATTTTTGTTCTTCTTTCACGCAAAAACTACTCAACGGATTTTGATGAGACTGTATAGTACTATAGCTTATACATCAGAATAACATATAGGCTGTAATTTATAAAAACATTGTGTAAATTGACCCAAATTTATCGATAACTGTCAAGTAAGTCGGAAAAAATCCCGCCGTCTTTCAATATGCATTAATCTCTTCTCCCAAGAAAAACAAAAGCCTATCAACGTCACATAAAAACTTCGATTTCGAATTCTGTTCTTTTTTTAAAATTTGCAGAAAACAAATATGGCCAGTACGGAAAGGCGCGGGACGGCGCGGGGCACCGCGGGGCGGCGCGGAAGGTCGCGGGGCGGCGTGGAGCGGCGCGGGGCGGTGCGCGAAGGCGCGAGGCGGCGCGTTGCGGCGCAGGTCGGCTCGGTACGGCGCGGTGCGGCGCGGAACGCCGCGGCGCGGAGCGGCCCGGGACGGCGTGGAGCGGCGCGGAAAGTGGCGGAAAAGCGCGGGGCGGTGCGGAACCGCGCGGTTCGGCGCGGTGCGGCGCGGGACGGCGTAGAGCGACGCGGAAGGGCACGGTAAGGCGCGTGGCGGCGAGCGAAGCCGCGTGCAAAAGCTATTGTTTAATGTTGTAAGTTCAATTCATTTTTTAAAATGTGTTATCTATCATACATGTGTTTCACAATTAAGGCGGTGACAAACGTATGAAACGTATGACGCGGTGACAATACGCAAAACATGCAAAAAGTGCGACAAAGAAGGTCCAAAACTGACCAATTGACACACATTCAGAAAATTAAAAAAATACCAACCTATATTTTGGTTCCTTACCAACAAAGTGCATTGCTGGTTTTTTTAATAATGAGTAAAAGTAAGTAATAAACATAAAATTAAAAATATATAAAAAAAGCATGAATTTTTGAAAATCTGAGTATGTGTGTATTATTACAATTTTACAATACCACCGATTCAAAGGTCACAAAGCTCTGAGAAAACTCTATTCAATTTGTTTTATTATTTTATCCACGAAAGGAGATAAAAATAAAAAACAAAAAACGCCTACATGAAATTATTGACGTAATTCTTCAGTCGGAAGGGTAAAATTTTTGCCTTCGTCAATTTAGCAGGCACTTCAATACTAGATACAATTTTAGTTCCGGGCTCGCTTGCTCGCTCCTGCCCTTCTGCGCCCGCGTGTCGGTCGTCATTTCTGTCTTGTGTTTGGATCGAATGGAAAAAAGATAGGTAGGTTAGGTATATTTGTACCGTGTGGGATGGTAATTTAAAATAATAGCCCCACTGCATCTCTCCCCGTGCATGTCGTAAAAGGCGACTGAGGGATTTTTTTATGTAAACTGACACAGTTTGCTATATCACCTATAACATCCGTGATGTCAGCCCATAACACCGGGTGAACTTAGGTGCCATGTCAGTGCTTCCCTTTGGTCGTGCCGGCTACACTAAACTGGACGGAAAATACAAACTATTTCGGGATATGACTCCCTTCTTTTTTTCCGTCCAGTTCAGTGAAGCCGGTACGACCGAAGAAAAGCACTGACATAGCACCTACTTCACCAGTTGTTACGAGCTGACATCTCGGATGTTGTATTGTAGGTGATGTTGCCACCGTGTCATTTTCCGTACCAGTATACAGTACGACCGTATCAGTAATATCTCTCTTCTGTGGTAAGGAAGGTGTGGATCTAAGCTTACGATGGCTTCACCGAACATATCCGGGCCCATCGGCAGTAGAGGAGGGTATTAATCGAGGCCGGGACTAGCGAGTGGCCACTCTAAATTTCCCGCGCATGCTTCACGTTTCGGCTCGCTGCAAGCCCTCGTCAGCTAGTCTGCGTTGACTAGGACGCGGGGAAATACCAGTCCCGCTCTCGACCACCCTCTCTCTACCTATTCATATTCTGTAGGATGCTTCCAGTGACGTTTTCAAAGCTCTCTCCATGTATGAGCTTAGCGTCGATCTTGGCAGCCCTAGATTCTTGAAGAGACTGTAGAGCGACTTTGCTGGTAGTCCACTTGCTCCGACTTCCACAGCAAAGAGATCAGTCTTGAATCCGTTTCTCACAATCCGGTCTACTAAGTTGCAGTACTTGTTAAGTCTGATGTTGTGTTCCGTCGGTATGTTGCTTCCCATGGAACTGAAGAAGGTTTAGTCCAATCTTTGGGCAGCTTTTTGGCTCCAGGTTTCACAAAGTTGACCTTCTGGAAGCCGCCACTGGTTTGCCCTTTTCTTTTGAGGGTGTGGACCTGAGCTTGCGATGTCTACACCCAACATATCCGGGCCCATCGGCAGTAGAGGAGAGTGTTAATCGAGGTCGGGACTGGCGAGTGGCCACTCTAAATTTCCCGCGCATGCTTCACGTTTCGGCTCGCTTCAAGCCCTCGTCAGCTAGTCTGCGTTGACTAGGACGCGGGGAAACCACCAGTCCCGCTCTCGACCTCCCTCTCTCTACCTATCCATATTCTGTAGGATGCTTCCAGTGACGTTTTCGAAGCTCTCTCCATATATGAGCTTAGCGTCGATCTTGGGAGCCCTAGATTGACTTGACGGGGCGTTATACGCATGGCTTTCGTTGGTATAACCACAGAATAACTAATAGGTACTGTGGTATAACGCTGTCTGCGCCTCCCGCGCCTCCACCGCGCCGCCGCCGCCGCCTCCGCCGCCGCCGCCGCCGTGCCGCCTCCGCACCGCACGCTGCTACTGAGTTACCGCACCGCACCGCACCCCACCGCACCGTGCCATGCTGCCGCCGCGCGCGCCGCGCGCGCCGGCCGGTACCTATGTTGCTATGATATTTGCCATACATACCTAAATGCCTATCTACCTATTACCTACCTACCTATTTTTATTTTAGTTTTCATCGATAGTCTATTTAGAGGTTTATAAAAAGTGGTAAGTACATGAACTAAAATAATTTGGAAGAAATTACAATAAAATGTTATTTAGGTAAAATAATAAAAAATAAAAAATTAGAATCACGCATCAGTTACATAAGCCACAATCATTTTAATAATTAAAATAATAAAAAAGCAAAAAAAAAAAACATACGAAAGTGGGATTCGAACCCCGAACCATCAACTCTTTAGGCTGATAGCGACAAACTACGCTAAATGTGACTTGAACGTGCGAAGCGAAATTAGCAGTCGCATGGTACATTATGTAGAATTCCCGAATGCTCAAGGTCGTTGGCGTTTGTCACGGCCTTAAAGTAAACATTCTGAAAATGAGGAACCTTCTCCATCAGGCGGTGGCTCGGCAGAGGTCGAGGGTCCCGCAGCTGCAGTAGGTGGCTGTGGCTCACAAGAGACAGTGGGAGGTGAGTCTGGGTTTTCGTCGTCTTGGTTATCATTTAGCAGTCTGGCACAGATTTCCTGCAGGACAAAAAATATGTAATTTAAATTCTTTTTCTCACGTCATGTGTGTCATGTGGTGTAACAAATTGTGTTTCAGGTACTCGCCGAAATTGCTCCGCTCACACCCTTAAGCACTCTGATCGTACTGATGAAGATCTGTCTCTTGTCTTTCAAAATGATATATTCAATTGCACCTATTCCCCCGTGGATACGTGCCTGTACCTACGGTTTGCATCTCAGTCAGTCAGCATGTATGCTTCCACTGCTGAACATAACCTCTAAAATTTTTCTCCAGTCATCCCGGTCTCCAGCGGTACTGAACCACACCTGGCTAGTGGCTGTCAATGGTCGAGCTTTACTTTTAGTCACTCGGAACAATTCTTATAACAGATGATTTCAACTATGCCGACTGTGCCTAAAAAGACTCCATAATCGACAAAGTAAATCTCACATGTTTGAATGCCCGGTGATGATGACAGATGAATTGCTTAACTTCATATGCTTACAGATGTACATACCAGAGCTAACAGTCGATGCGGTGCCTTAGCAGTCTTGCTGAGCAGAAGCACCCAGTCCACGAATTTCTTGAACGCCGTCTTGGGCAGTAGAGTCATGAGTCCCACCACCAGCGCCACTCGAGACGCCCGTGCCTCTGCACGTTCCTGCGCGTAGCAAACACGCACATTGTGTTGTTTTACTCCTTTTCTGGAGAACAAAACTCTGCAGAACAAAAATCTTTACTTCTAAAAAAAATAACTTTTTTTAGGCTAGCATTTCGCCCTTTAGCACGGCATCTTATCCTATCCCTTAGTCGCCTTTTACGACATGCACGAGAAGAGATGCAGTGGGGTTATTCTTTTTAAGTACCATCTTCACACAGTATAACATATAACAAAACTAGTTACCTATTCTATAAGAATAACTAGCTTTTGCCCGCAGCTTCGCTCGCGCCAAATTCATATTTAAAAAGAAGAAAGTAAGTAAGCCCGCTACCGTACCTTTATTTCGGCACGCGAAACAATTCGGTTTGTATGCGAGCGACATCTTAGCGTAAACGGAACTGAATTTTATTTAGCCTATCCCGTGTCCCGTATAATCAAATATGCTTGTACTAAGTTTCATTGAATTCCGATTCCGGTTTTAACAGTTATGGAGGAACATACCTACATACATACACACATACAGAAAAGATTTGTAAAAATCGTTAATTTAGTTTTAGTATCATACATAGAGTCTACAAACGCAATATCTCATAAAACAAAGTAACTTACTCCATTACCATCCCTTATAATATTATTAGTATATATATAATATATATATATATTGATTGATGACTGATGATGAAGTATTTTCTCACTCTCTCTCTCTTTTAAGGGATGCAATGTGCGATTATTGATCTAGCGTGTGGTGTTACCAAGCCATCGTTTGTGAAGCAGAGATGCTGCAGTAGAACATTGTAGCCGGACAGGGCCGTTTTGCCGTAGCGCGCGAGTAGAACCCCACAGTATGTCACGTGCGCCGCACGGATGAAGCTCTGTCATCAGACAACAACATTATTAGCCAGGTTACATCCATGCCATCATAATTTTTTTTTTATATTACAAATTGGTTCATCCTTTCCATGCCATATTGTAGTGAGCAATGTATGTCATATGCGTTTATGTTATGTTTAAATTCAGTTTTCAATGCAAGCTGGTATACCTATCTCTGTTTAGGCTTTAAGCCATCCCTGCTATTTTAATAGGGGCTGAGCAGAAGAGTCGGAAGTGATTGAAGCTGCAGAAAATCGAAGTTACATTTACAGCCAGCTTAACACTTTGGTACCCACACTTTAAATATGCTTACCCCCCTTGAGTTCCATGCCACTTTCGCCGCATAGAGATTCGGCGCGGCACGGCGCCTAAATTCATATATTTGTTAAAAGATTAAACGCAAATTGTAATATTTCGTAAAATAATGAAGTCAGATCAATAACCTCGAATGGCATATAAAGCCAATGAAATGACCTACAAAACGATGGGAAACAAGTGAGGATTCACTTATATCGAAGCACAGACTTTTTTAACTCCAGGAAAACAAAAGACGCTCGACGTTTTTACAGAATTTTTTCAAATCAAAAATTGAAATTTCCCCCGCAAATTGCCTATTAACCTTTCGAATGTCGGCGCCGCGCGCGCACTGCCTCCCTAAAATGTCGCGACTTTTTCGCGGGAGCGATTCGTTGCGCAAGGAGAAAAAAAAATTTTAGGAAAAAAAAATATGTGAACGCCTATTGCAAATTTAGCATGGTTGTAATCCTTACAAAATGTGCTACAAATGGATCTATACTTTTAGTGCTCTGACTTTTGTTTTGATTCCAAATTGTGAGTTCAACATTGCACGAATATTTCACTTACCAAATATAGTGAGGTTATGTTTTGTTTCGATTTTACACACTCGCCAATGGATTAAAACTTCCAATAATAACACATTCACTTCATAAATGTTGTATTCTTTCGAATTTATACACAAGACAACAAATTTTTAATCGGGGCGGGGTCGCGGCGTATTCGCGCGCGAACATGTACGTTCGTCGCCACTGCTCGAAAACAACCGAATAGATCTCTGCTCTGTGCTCTAGCTTAGCGACAAAATGAATCATTTCGAGAAGAGCATAACTTCACCTTTTTTTAGAAGTATAATTGAGCCTTGTCCCCATATTAAAAGAGCGTGTATGCCGAAGGTCGCCCGCGTCGCCGGGACATATGCTGTCCCGCCGACATATCGGTCACTTTTTGGTGCCGGGACATATGCTGTCCCGCCGACACATCAGAGGTTAATGTGTAGGGTAAAGAAACATACTCTTCAAATATGGCAGAAAAATTATAGTATGGCTAGAATCCATTTCACATCTGTCAGAAATGACGTAGGACATCATAAGTGACAGCATTCAGGGGTTTTTCTGTGTGACGGCAGTGTTGCTAGCGGGTGTTGAATTAAAATTAACAAGCCTCACTCGTTCTAATATGAAAAATTTAGTGATGTCGCTGCTATCGACATTTTGGACGCCGCCCATTGAGGGCCGGCAAGGGGTTAATAACAACCATGTGAAAAATTGGTTAGAATTAAAACATTAGAATAGTAGATGAACTCACAGCAGACGTGGAGACCAACTTCGGAAGCAGACACTTGAAGAGTGTTTGAATGCAGCCCGCCCGAGGATTGTTATTGCCGCCCGTCAGCAGCAAGTGAATGATGTCGTACGACGATTGGGAGATTATGTTCAACTCCAGATGGTCTGAAATAAAGGAAAACATTTCAAGTAATACAATAGAACTTATAGTGTTAAATATATTTTTTTATAAAACAATATTACCAAATCAGCCCAACCACAAAGTTTTTTCAGTTCTGGTTCTTGGACGCAACACAAAGCTCACCATAGACAACAAAATTCTGATCTTTAAAATCGTCATTAGAACTATATGGACTTATGGGATCCAGCTCTGGGGAAGCGCAAGCATGTCCAATCGTAAAATAATCCAAAGACTGCAGAATGTGATAATCTGAAGCTTCAGTGCAGCCCCATAGTTCCTGACAAATAATTAAATCTATCACCACCTAGACGTGCCAACAGTAAAGGAGGAAATTAGAAAAGTCAGCAAAACCTACATGACTCGGCTACAACACTACCCAAATCAACGTTCTGGTTCTGTAGGTACAGGTCACAAGGAAAATAAGCGCAGTTAATTTTAAAATAAGAGAATGAATAAGATACAAATGTAAACTTAAGAAATAATTACTTACCTAATCTAAGCCTGGCGTTGAGAGCCATTCCTGTTAAATCGATCAAGTGGTTAAGGATCTCCTCGAAGGCAACTTCCTCTGGATTGAGTTCCAGTAGTGTCACCGCAACCTTGAGGTCCTTTAGGAATGAGCAGAGGCGCGTGTTGTAAGCGTTAATCTGCCGCGCGCGCTGCACCTCGTCCAATCGGCTCTCCTCGCTTTCGCTGAGTGCTTTCGGGAAGCCGAGGCAGGACAGGCAAGCGACGAACAGTTGCGGGTGGTAGACGTCGTAGGCCTTGACTCCAGGTACCGCAAGCAGCTTGCAGTAAAGCTGGGCAGCGAGCACTGCGTTGTTGCGGTACTCCTTAGTGAAGACATTCCGACCGCCGTAATTCACCAAATGGTACAGCAGGGCCAGCAGAGGACGATAGTTCACGACCTGCGACAGGGCCGCCCAAGAGCGGTCTCCTCGCCAGGCATCCAGCTCGCGGCCCACTTCCTTCAGCGCCTTGTACAGATCCCCCGCATCCAGCAGAGAGTCATACTCGGTTGGAAGATCGCTGGTGTCTAGGAACTCTGAGTTAAATATCCCCGACACCCAGGTCCTGTCCAGCTTCTCCAAATATAGAGTTACCACCGCACTCGCCACCTTCGACAGCTCCTCATTCGTGACCTCCATGCCTTAACAAACTGAAGAGAGAAAAAATTAAAGGTTTGTGAAAATGTCTATAATTTCTATAAGTACAGCACTATAAACCATTTAATTTTTCATCAATCTATTTGTGTTTTGTTTATTACTTCTTTTGGAAGTTGGATAATCCATTCAATCTGTTAAAGTCTCAAGTGGGGCCGGGATTTGAAAAGAATAAATAGCCCCACTGCATCTCTCCCCGTGTATTTCGCAAAGCTACAGGCCACTAAGGGATAAGGGCAAGATGCCGTGCTAAATGACGACAGGATAGCCACCTCTCATCTTGGTGCGGTACTTCCTCCGAGTCATGCAACAGGTGGTTGTTCGTGCCTTATTTGCTGCTTTATAGTTATCTTGTCCTAATACTTTCCTAAATGTGGCGGTCGGTATTGCGCTGTAATTTACCAGAGTTCTTGCAGTGCAACATTCATTACCCCGCCGCTTACCCCGATTGTCGGAATAGAGCATGGTATGTAGGTGTAGGTAATTTGTTATAGGTAATGCAATAACTATACCTAATAATGTATGCTAGCCATACATTCTTTTAGAATGTTAGACAGTTCCATTTCAATTATTCTAATGCATGTGTCGCAGGGTAACATTAGTTTACAACAATAACCCTAGGTTTAACACTTTAACAGCGTCGTATTATAAGGCGCTGCTATATTATTCCCTTTGGATGGAGGTTGCGGGCCATTTTCAGCATTATTGGTTAGCTTATAGAAAAATAACTAATGAAGATATTGCTATAGATTTTTTTTTAAATAATAGGCAAATTTTTATATTTTAGGATAATTAATAAAACAATTATATTTATTTTCTTTTAATGATTTACCACAACCGATATAAAAATTTTGTTAAAAAAAATAATTCTACACACGCACGCACTGAGTAGTGGCCTCTTATAGATGAATTGTATATGTGTGTGTAGCTAAAATACCCAACTACAGTATACACGAAACGCGGATCACAAACAGTGCTCGGGATTTTAGAAAGAACAGTGGAAAATCTGTACACGAGTCACATTCGTTAACCGCGAGCTGCAGAAAACATACTATCACGAACGCTGTTGATCCGCTGTTAACGTGTTATTATAAAAATTCTAGTGTCGGTCAGAGCACAAGACTGACTAACTTTAAATGTTAAAGTTCAGGGTTTAATAGCTGCGGTCTAACAACAACGTTTTTAGTGCTGTGAGCACTGCGAGCACCAACTCCTTGCCCCTTACTAGGTGGTAGGCTCAAATTGTAGCCGACTGGGTTGGTACCACCGTACTGGATGCTAGATGGCCGCATAGCAGCCTCGGTTGTGTTCTCCTCTAGTTCAGTATAGCCAGCATTCCAGCGAAATCTAACAGCTATCAAACAAAGCTACCTAGAGTTACGCTATCATTTAGATTTGGTAACACTCAAAATGATACCCCCCCCGCTCCCCGCACAACTGCACATGCTCTCGAGTCTGTAGTCGCAGCGTTAGACGCTGTGAACTTTGCGGTAAATTGAATAGGGGAAAAAAGCAGGTCGTCGGAGTGAATTCTGAGTGCAATAAAAGGCGTTCTGGCGACTTCACGCTACCATTGAGTTGCGATCGCAGTGCCCATAAGATGATAGCATGTACCATATAATAAGCCTAACCTTAATGAGTTCTATTGCAAATTAAATATTTTCACTTCCCTTGCTTGACTGGCCAGTGCGAACCAAACAGCATGTGGCGTTATGTGGGCTTCTTACTCCTCTTAATACTTATGTTTTTATTGAATACCTAAGTAGGTCATTCTTTCTTTAACAATAGTTGACTCTTTTTGCCCCAGACGACGCAAAGAGGGGTGATATGTTTGATTAATTTATCATCATAGAGATGGGTAAATATCCAGTGTCGGGTAAATACTCATAGATATCCAGGTATTTATTTACCCGAAACCAATGACGTATCATGTATTCTACTAGACCTCTTACCCGGGCAACAGCCTTCGCTCCACCGCGGTGGAGTAACCATTACGCGGAGGGACCCTCTTGAGACTAGTAGCTCGCGAGCGACCGAACGCGGCGGACGCGCCGTCCGCGCGCTCGCTGCCGTCCGTCTGCGGCTCGCATCGCGCCAGTCATTATGCCCGGTTGTGTGTTGCGATATTGCAAAAATCATACCAAAAATATTGGGAAAAGTGATGGCATTTCATTTCATAGGTAAGTATCACTTCATTTCGATCTTAATATATAAGGTCTTTCAAAATTAGTTAATAGTACGCTAAGGGGGGGTTCTGCATCATATAGGGAGTAAAACCTATATAAATTTTTTTGGACCTTGGGCTTTTTTTATGAAAAATGTTTTTTATGTATGAAAATGTATGTACATAAAAAAATATGTGGTTGATTTTTATAGCCTAATCGATTCATTTTCATAACAGTAACAAAAAAGTCTTCAATACCATTTTGATGTAACACGTGTAAGTTGGTAAAAAAAATCAAATTCTTTCTATTCCATACTAATAAAACTAAAATTGTGGTTTTCAAAATTTCTGAAAGAAAGAGATCTATGTGTTGGAAGACTTTTTTGTTCCTGGCATGAAACTGAAACGATTAAGAAAAGAATTTTTTTTTACATTTTACATTATTATAAATTTTTTTTTTGTAAACAAAAATCTTTGTTCCTCAAAAGTGATTTATTTACGATACAGAACCCCCCCTTAGCGTACTATTAACTAATTTTGAAAGAACTTATATATAATATCTTGTTTTCCATGTGCTTAGAAATATTTGGTTCAACTGGCCAATTAGGGCTGTCACAACGCTACTTCAATTTGAAAATTTTGTACATTTTATGTATTGACCTCGCATTGCAATAACATAAGCATTATTTAATTAAACAAATAAATTGAACGCGCTCATTAGGGCTGCCACATATGAATGATTAGAAATAGAGTTCTGGGATATCATGTATGAAAGTAAATAAATATGTATTAAACCACGTTAAAATATGAGAGTGAATTGACCGCTAATTAGGGTTGTCGCTATTCTTTTAATTTTTTTTAATTAGTAAGTAATTGAGAAATTTTCAAGAAAAAAATTTTTTTTACAAGGTTTCCACATCCTACTAAGGGATCAATACGAGAAAGATGGATAAAAATAGTCCAAGATGATACATTGTTTAAGGGAAAGTGAAAATTTTAATTTGTGTAAAGTGAAATTTAAATTATTTTGTTTAAGTACGGAGGAAGAGTTATTTTAGTTGTGTTTGTGTGTGTAGTCCAAAGTATACCTAATGGTTTTTTTAGTTATATATATATATTTTTTTTAAATAAATGCTGCACTCTTTATTTTATGTATGTTTGGTTTGGAGATTTTAAGTTTAGTCCAAGGCCAAGACCGCAGTTATGAATTCTTTATTATTAAGTTTAGTTTTTTAGATATTATTCTAGTTATTAAGTGTAGGTATTACAAGAATACAAAACGGCTTTACTCGCGGTCGAAATACGAGCTGTGTGGCTCGACGTTTCGGGCCAAACGTATGGCCCATCATCATGAGCACTCTGGCCGAAATGTCGAGCCACACAGCTCGTATTTCGATAGCGAGTAAATCCGTTGTTACTTCTTAAAATGTCAAATAACCACGGTAATTTAAAAACCCATATAAGTTTAGGTATGTATTTCAAGTTATTATAGTTCTGTATTTTAAGTTTAAATACATAAAAACGTTTTTTTCGATGAAATTCACTATCTGTTTTCTTCTATAATCCTTTAAAACGTCCCACTGCTAGGCACGGACTCTGCCCACTGACATAGGAGGTATTGTTTTTATTGTTGTTGTTTTATTGTTTATTGAGTATTCTTACGGCAGTCATATTGCACTCGAACTTGTCACAATTTGTTATATATATATTTTTAATTTTTTTTTATGTAACCTGACACGGTTGGCTACATCACCTACAACATCCGTGATGTCAGCCCATAACACAGGGTGAACTAGGTGCCATGTCAGTGCTTCCCTTCATTTCATGTCGGCTACACTAAACTGGACGGAAAACACGAACTATTTACATAGCCGTTTCGACCGACGTTTCGTTCAGTGCGGTGGTACCAACCCGGCCGGGATAAACCCTACCACCTAGTAAGGTAAGAAGGGAAGGGACCTACAGTTTAACGTGGAATCCGAACCACGGTCAGCCTCCAACGGTCGAGCGGTCACCCATCCAATCACTGACCGCGCTCAGCGTTGCTTAATAACAGTTGACTAACCAACCGCGCCACTGAGCTACCGAGGCTGACGAATTTTCTTATCCCTTAGTCGACTTTTACGACATGCGACGGGGAGAGATGCAGTGGGGCTATTCTTTTTAAGTACCGACCCCACACGGTACAAATCCGGTTCGATTACTCGTACATGGTGGAAATCAGTGGAAATCAGAATCAGTTTACACAAAAATACCTTTCATAGACCAGTGTGCACTAGTTACCTAACTTTATTTTTCTTCATCGGAGCGATCGTACCTATTCGTTATGAAATGCACGTATATCAATCCTTATCAAGGAAATAAATAAGTACATTAGTTGGTGCCCGGGATTTGAACCCGCAACTTCTGCATTGAGAAGCGTTACCACTAGACTACGGGCACAATTAACCATAATACCTACTCGTAAAATAATAAATCGAAAAATATATTTTTGGTAGACTAAGTGACAACCCTACGTATTCCAATGCACGTGTTGACTGACCGGCCGGGCCGGCCGGGCCGCTAGCCGCTAGTCGCTCGCTAGCTAGCCCCTCTCCCGCTCGCTTCCCGCCCCGCGCGGCTCAGCGTTCCGCCACCCCGCTACCTTACCTCATACCTCAGGTATTGGCCGTCATTTCTCTGTATTCTTTCTTCGTAGTGCTCACTCTATACATAAAATCTCTTTGCCCGAAACGGGTAATTATTCTGGGTAGATATTCGGGTAGATTTATTTTACTCTGATACATAGTCTCAACTTTTCTTTCCAACAAACAACAACAACAAAAGACGCTCGAATAAATTCATAATTTTCTAAGTACCATACACACCTGCTAATAACATTTTTAGTTGCGAACTTGCGAAGTTGTTGGGAGAATCACCACAAACAGTTTGAATTCGTTCAGTTACTCCATGCGTATGACACGGCTTACATTACATTTAGGATTTTTATCCTTGCTTTACATCACAGGCACAGATAAATAAAATAAAACACAGGCCAAAAATAACATAACAACCACAGATTACTAATTTTGATAATAACAGGCTGACTGAGGTCAGTCAGGCAAAGAAACGTCAGTCAGGCAGGTAAAGAATAACAGATAAGAGAAAATATAAATTCTCCCGGTCCGCCACCTGAAAGCCTTCTTAGATCCTGCGGTGCCTCGAACCACGAGTGGATCGGGATCAATTCTGATTGATTACTCTCACTGACAGTTGTCCTCCTAAGAAATTTTTATTTTCAGAAATATTCGGAAATATACAAACTGTTTTGGTGGTTTTAAAAAAAAAATAACCAGGGTTAATATAAAGAAGATGCGTCGCGTACGCGTAGCCTCGCGCGCCTAATGTTGAGGCGGTGCATGTCGTTTTTGTTACAAGTTTGTATTTCCGAAAATAATTCTTAGGTGGTTATAAAAAAAACTAAACACCCTAAAACAATTTAAACACCGTAACATTGCTTAAAAAAGAAAAAAAAAGAAAAAAAAAACCAAAAAGATTTGGTGGGATTCGAACCCATGGTCATAAAACTACTAGTCCTAGACCCTCACCCCTGAGCCACGAACTCACTTAAGCGAACAAACGAATATCGAATTCCCTTAATTCGGTTTCAGCTCTATGACGTCACAGCTGTGAGCGAGAGTAATCAGAATTGATCCCGAGCCACTCGTGTATTAACAGTCTTACTGCTGACGTTTGAAATAATTTTTTTCGCAGAAAAAAATTGCCTTTGGTAGCCCATATTACCCCACCTAGGCTTCATACAAGGTTTTGTTTGAAGTATTGAATAAAGTAAAAACCTTTGTCTGTTAGTTCGTTGACCTGCCTGCCTGCCTGCCTGTCCTTTCCCGGCAAGCGGCACATGAAAGAACAAAGGGAGTGGATTTTGGCCTGTCTGATCAGCTGATTGCGCCAGCCTCAACATTAGGTTAGGGTTAATTTATAGAAGATGCGTCGCGCGACGCATCCTCTATAAATTAACCCTGGTTATTTTTTTTAAACCACCAAAACATTCACCCATACTATTTGTTTACAATCTTTAAAATCAGCTGATCCGCGCAGGCAGACTTCGTTTGTTCTTTCATGTGCCGGACCCCCTGTCCAGGATATATTATCTGTGGCCTGTCATCCATCTGGCAAACGAGTGTCTCTTTGTAGTAAGCACCTGACAACTGACACTGCTGGAAAAAACCCTACTACGACTACGCGCTTGCCTTGCCTTGCAAATGAGAAGAAGGATGAAAAAACAAGACATATGGCTATACCGTCACACTATCCTTGCCTTTCCGTAAGAAAAAAAAATGTTAACTGTCAGGTGCTTACTCCAAAGACACTCTCGTTCGTTCTGATCTGGCAAACGTAGCGGATAATACAGGGTGGCCCAGTTATAGTAGTCCAAAAATTTTCTTAGATGGAGGACATCCTGTTGACTCATTTAAAAAAAGCATTAGTTCCGCGAAAATCAATAGTTTAGAAGTTATGATTTTTTAAAACTTTTTTTGAAATTTCTCTGTTTTAGTCATATAAACCGCTCTAGTTGGATATCTATTCCACAAAATCGAATAACATTTGGTATAGAAGTAGAGGAGACATGTAGCTAGTACGTAATGAATAGTTTTTAGGTTTACTCCTAGACTGTACTGTTGCTATAGCCCTTTCAGTGAGTTTTTGTTCAGTTTACATTAAAACTGACCCTGTATAACGAGTGGCTCGGGATCAATTCTGTTGGCTCTCGCTCACAGCTGTGACATCATAGAGCCGAAAGCGAATCAAGGGAATTCGATATTCGTTTGTTCGTTTAAGTGATTTCGTGGCTCAGGGGTGAGGGTCTAGGACTAGTAGTTATATGACCTGGGTACGAATCCCACAAAATCTTGTTGGTTTTTTTTTTTGCTTTTTTTTTTCTTTTTTAAGCAATGTTACGGTGTTTAAATTTGTTTCGGGGTGTTTAGTTTTTTTTTATAACCACCTAAGAATTATTTTCGGAAGTACGAACTTGTAACAAAAACGACATGCACCGCCTCAACATTAGGTTAGGGTTAATATAAAGAAGATGCGTCGCGTAGCGACGCATCTTCTTTAATATTAACCCTGGTTTTTTTTTAAACCACCAAAACAGTTTGTATATTTCCGAATATTTCCGAAAATAAAAATTTCTTAGGAGGAGAACTGTCAGTGAGAGACATCAGAATTGATCCCGAGCCACTCGTGTTAGTACCATCAATATTAATCAAAGGCAATTAGTTTATGCGAATATGTTGCCTCAACCGCTGATCAAGAAGAAAGTCAACAAAATATTCAAAACTCGAGCGGAGATCAACAAGAATAACTACAATCGAAATACTTTAAAAAGATGGCTGGCAACCGTTCAAAATACGTCCGCGTCGTCATAAATAAAATGTATAATATTTTTGAGATTCTCGCAATACGAGAAGAAAAGAACAAACATTAGAAGTACAACAGAAAATGCTGTATACTTTAATTAGTTTTGCTTGTCCCGAAAAGGGACGAATAGAATAACATATATATAATAAATAACAGACAATACCTTTGCCTATCCCAAAAAAGGGATAAAAGCAAGCAAAAAAAAAAAAAGAATAAAAAAAGAAAAATAAAATCTTTAGGCGCCCAATTGGACAATTACTGGCAGCGGAGAAGCAGTACAGTAAATTCATTTTACACTAGAACGTTCTTGAGCAAACCAAACGTTCTACAATCTTTTGTTGCGGAAACGCTATTTAGAAGAATTTTTAAAGGTCAATTATTAATGGTGACTTACCAGATTTGACAGCTCCGGACGAGCTCCCCCGATGTGTTTATACTACAGGGCGATGAATCTTGAACACGAACCGTGCTTAAAATATTCGTGACTCTGTTAATGGGATACCCTTGGAAGTAGGTATGCGAAAATGTGATGAAAAATGGGCATAAAAAATTGTTAATTGGACAGGGATTGCATTCCTATAAGCTGGACTTTTACCGCGGATGCGTACCAAAACTTACGACTAATTAACCTTAGACAATCTAAACTTACACATTATTAACTAAATAGCATTATAAAACCATAAAATATTCATATTTTATTTAATAAGGTACTTATTTAATATTATAACTAACTTATATATGTAAGTATTAACAATTTCGCTTCATTTAATTATAATGTGAAATAAAAAATCTATATTTATTTATTACTAGTGAGCGGAGAATGAAATGCAATTAATTATGTTTACTAAAAAAGTCTTTCTGCGAGACAGAATTGTTTCTAGTGCAGAAGACTCGGTTATAGTACTGTATCATTTCATGTGATACTGATAATACATATTTTAATATTTTCTTTTTCATTTCAATCGGGTTCTGCAGATATTTCCTCCACAGAACTGGTAAAGTTTTAAACGCTCTCCCTGTACACATATTTCCTTCCAAATAGATGTTCACTGATGACGACAACAAAAGCCGATATATCTGAATAATTGTGTAATATTATTAATAATATTCATATATAATAATAATAATAATAATGGTCATGTCTATGAGCTGCTCCTCATAGACATGACCGTTTGTCAGCAGGTCCGACGCAATCGAAAGAACCTGTCTGCTGCTTGGATAGACTACAAGAAGGCTTTTGACTCCGTGCCCCATACGTGGTTGCTAAGGATACTAGAACTATACAAAACTGACACGAATATCTGTCAATTCCTTGGCGCATGTATGGAACAATGGAGTACTATCCTTCGTGTACCAGGTGGCGAACGGACTTCGGTTGCAGACGACCGGATTCCCATACGGCGGGGGATCTTCCAGGGAGACAGTCTGAGTCCGCTTTGGTTTTGTCTGGCTCTGAACCCTCTTAGCACTCTGCTTGAGGACTCAGAGCTGGGCTACTGTCTTCGAAGAGGAGGCTCTCGAATATCGCACTTATTTTATATGGATGACCTCAAACTGTTTGCCAAGTCGGACACCGAACTAATGTCGATGATGAAGATAACTGAAGGCTTCAGCAACGACATTGGAATGGAGTTCGGCTTGGAAAAATGTGGGACCATCCATGTGGAACGTGGTGTGATCGTGAACTCCGGCGGCATACAGTTGTCGGAGTCCATGAATGTTCGAGCTCTCTCCGAAGACGAAACTTATAAGTATCTGGGAATATCGGAGGCTCTCAACATACGGGATACGGACATGAAACAATCAGTTAAGGAAAAGTTTTTTCGTCGTCTTACAAAAGTACTAAATAGCCTTTTGTCAGGCGGCAATAAAATTCGTGCCTATAACGGTTGGGTCATGCCTGTGCTCGTATATACTTTCGGTATTCTCAGATGGACTCAGACCGAATTGGACTCGCTGGACAGAAAGGTCAGGACGCTGATGACGAAATCCCGTATGCATCACCCACGATCATCGGTCATGAGGTTGTATATCCCGCGGAAGTGTGGGGGTCGAGGTATGTTAAATGCCAAGAACCTGCACAACCGCGAGGTATGCAATCTCCGTCAGTACTTTTTGGAAAAGACTTATGTTTGTGAGATGCATCGCGATGTCGTCACCAGCGATAAAGGTCTTACCCCGCTGAGCATGGGAAAAGAGAACTGGCGGAAGCCGGTTGTACTAAGCACCGAGGACCGCATGGAAGTATGGAAAGGCAAGGAGCTGCACGGTAGGTACTTCCGGTCTCTCACGGGACCGGATGTAGACCAACTTGCTTCCGTGCACTGGCTACGCTTCGGGGACCTCTTCGGGGAAACCGAAGGGTTTGTCTTTGCAATACAAGATGAGGTTGTCAAGACGAACAACTATAGGAGACACATAATGAAGGACGGGACCATTGACATCTGCCGCGCCTGCCACCAACCTGGCGAGTCCCTCAGACATGTGATTTCCGGTTGTTCGCAGCTTGCCAACACCGAGTATTTGCATAGACACAACCTAGTAGCCAGGATTATCCACCAGCAACTTGCCTTAAAGTTCAACCTTGTAGGTACCGAAGTGCCTTACTATAAGTACAATCCGCCGCCAGTTCTCGAGAACGGTCATGTCACACTCTACTGGGACCGGTCCATTATTACAGATAGGACTATTCTCGCGAATAGACCTGATATTGTGATAGTGGACCGGGAGGCGAGGCGCGCAACGCTCGTCGATATCGCCGTGCCGCACGATGGTAACCTCGTCAGTAAGGAAGCAGAGAAGATGCTGAAGTATCTAGATCTGCAGCACGAGGTTACCAAAATGTGGCCCGTCGACTCGACGATCGTTGTGCCCATAGTCGTTTCGGCGCATGGGCTGATAGCGAAGAGCCTCGACGACCACCTTGAGAGGCTCTCGCTGAGTGGTTGGGTCAAGGGCCAGATACAGAAGGCAGCCCTGCTCGACACTGCACGCATCGTCCGGAGGTTCCTCTCTTTGGGACCCGACCATCGGTAGCTTGGGCTCACCCCGCCGCCGGTGGTGGAAACTCCATTTGTTTTTGTATTCATTTTAGATTTTAAGTTTGTAAATATTATGTAAAATTAATATAAAAAAAAATGTGTAAATAAATGGATAAAAAAAATAATAATAATAAGGCGACGCGCGCGCGAAGAGGAAGAAGTTTAAAAGAGCTGCGCGACGACGTCGCCGTGCAGTCCGGCGGATACGGAGCTCTCCGAGATGGGGGTGGTGGTGGCCTACGTGTCTAGTACCACCACCTATTGCTCGTAGCTTGCCTCGCGTCGTCTTGGAGAGCTCCGTAGCCACGGCCTGCACCCGCCGGCGTGCTTGGAGGCTTGCCTCCCGCCGCCGACGGTATTCCGTTTATTATTTTTATATTAATTTTGAGTATATGTGGTGTATTTTTATAATCTGTATATTTAAAATTAATGTAAATATGTGAACGTGATAATAAATACATAATAATAATAATAAAACTTTATTTCAGGTAATACATTTTACCTATAGTTAATTAAATTATAATTAAATATGATTAAAATTGTAATTAAATTAAAATTAAACATAGTTGAAACTAAATTAAATAAACTAAAATCAACTAAAATATTATAAAATCGGTGTAATATATTCGCCTATATACATTTTTAATTAATTATTATTTTTATATAAAAATTATTCTTCTCGGGTCCTTCAAGAGAGGTGTAAATAGGCAATGGGTGTAGTGGGTGATACTGATATGCCAATCATATCAGATTCCGTATAAAAATCTCTTTGACTTGGCCAGGTGATATAATGAAATGAATAAGAACGAATTTATTATGGAGGATACATTAAATTTTTTTGTAAATTTTTAGGTTTCCGTACCGTACTGGTACGGAAGCCTATTAATAAGCCTACGCTGTATGTCCGTCTGTGCGTCCGTCTGTCATACATAAATAATAGGTAGCCGGTTGAAATTTTCACAGAATATGTGTCATTATGGCGAAGCGAATATTCTAAGAAATAATAAAAAAAAATCATTAAACAAAATTAATTTATATACTTAAGTATCTAAAATAAATACCTATAATAACAAATAATAAAAACCGATACGGAAACTTCCCTCACACTTGGCCGGTTATTTTATGAATAAGTTGTAATGTATATGGTCTATAGATTATGTTTATCTATCCTTGAATTCCCGTACATCTCTCCTATCATAATACTTATAATGTCTTTTACGCCACTCACCTAGCAGTTATCATACCCCAAAGGTATTCAGTTAGAAAATGCCTAGAGGCATTAAGTGTTACCTTTTGCCCATATTCTATTTGAGTGCAATAAATATATACAATACAATAATGCTTATACACTATTACTACATAACGAATGTATTAATTAGGTAGGTACATAAAAACGATCTGTATAAAATATGTATCGTGTTCAAAGAACGGGACAAGGATGCAACATGCATTTTCTGGCTTCGAGTATGTTCTTCGGACAAGAGCTGCCACCATTCCTTGGTTCTCTCTGAAAAAGAAAAACATAATACACACATGTTTTTTAGATTATCAATATTATAATAGACTTTCTTTTTTATCTTACAAAGAACTGGTTTTGAGAAGAAAGAGAAACTATGTTCATTCTTAATGAATTACACGAAATTAGTCTCAGGAGTGGACTAAGCAATGAACTGAAAAAGAAAAGGGAAGAATAAAGCAAGGTTCCATCCAGAAGTGCATAACATATTCGAATACTGAAAAACCATTTCAAACTGCGACAATGTTCCAGAGGCAACGACTGCTTTCTGGAACGAAATTGTTCAACATTGGGGTTTCAGCAACATAACGGGTTCAAGCTCGACTGCATATATATGTTCAACTAGATAATATTAAAAAAAGCCTAAGGAAGGTTGCACTCCGGGAGTGCCGGCAGAAGTGAAAACTTAAACATCAACGTTGTGCATTTTTGAATATTTTGGAATGGTTAGGGAATAATTTCGCACGAATTGTTTTATTTATCAGTATAAAAGTCGCGGGCGTAGCCAGGGGGGGGGGGGGTTCAACCCCCCCCCCCCCCCGAAATAAAAAATGTACACGACATTTCAAATTGAACCTAATACTTATATTTCATCATTCGGACATAGCTCTGATTAGTGGGACCTAAATTAAGGCAAAACAGGAGATTACTTATTTCTTTGTAATGAATGATGTAAAAGAAATGTTGTAAAATAATTTGCGTTGATTTTATTTCTAAAACCCCTCCCGAAAACTAAATCTCGCTACGCCCGTGATAAAAGTACTGTCATTTATGTGGTACAATACAATATTAATTTTTTACGCTATCGTAGACAAACATGACAATTTATATTACATAAAAAATTTAACACTACAGAACTATTAAAAGTAATTATTTTACATAAAAAAGTTTATTTCTCAGAAAAATCAACTTTCATCCATAATTTCAACGAATCTTACGCTGTTTCGATCAGGCTACGGATCTGACGGGGGTTTAACATTTTTTACCCACCTAAAAAAAGTGCCAAGCGCCGCTAAAGAAGTTTCGAATCTTACGCTTTTTCGATCAGGCTACGGATCTGACGCGAGTTTAACATTTTATACCCATATAAAAAAAGTGCCAAGCGCCGCTAAAGAAGTTTTCACTTAAAAAAAATGCAAATAAGAGCAAAATTAAATTAAAACTAAGATTAAAATTTAAAAACTAAACATCTCTACCAAGAAAACTTGCACACAAGGAGGCGATACAAGCAAGCATCTAGCTGGCAACACTTACCTAGACCTATAAACCTTCGTCCACTGTTGTCGCCGTCGGAAATATGCCCATGAAAGTGGCCGAATTCCCCTTCACAATTGCAAGGTCAATATTTTGTGTGAGGTGGGAACCGGCACGCTTTTTTAAAATGCTGGGGCGAATAGGTAGCCAGGTACAAAATACAGATACCCACTATAATATTTCTCGCCCTTAGCTGCCGACCTTCCCCGCAGGATCCACTGCACGCCGCCCATTGTGACCAGGCAGACATCACGCACTCCTGGACCTCTTCAACGCTAGATGTAGCCGTCATCCGGTCTTGACGAGAGAAGGCGCCATTGGATTTGTATGCCGACGCTACAAGTGCTGGAGGTAGAAAATAAATTAGACAATCATTTCATTGCATGCCATTTTGAAAATTTGCCATGTTCCGATGAACCAAGATAATTGATTTTTTATCCTTGTCGTTACAATCTAAAATCAATGACCAAGATTCAGGCTATCAATGAATAATATAAGGGAACATAAATACAGGCAAACGAATACATAGACATAATATGGAAGTCGTTACGTTTTATACTAGGTAGAGTCGTAAGGTTCGAGTATTAAAAAGTTAAAATTACAAATTTAAAAACCCCGACCCTTAAAAAGTCAAAAATAATTTCCGTTTACTTACTTAAAGGAGTCGGGGGACCGCTCTGAGTTTATATATTTATTTACTTAGCGGTCCCCGACTCCTTTAAGCAAGTAAACGGAAATTATTTTTGAATAATTTAACTTTTATTTCAAGCTTTTAAAAAAAAACCGCATGCAAATCGGTCCACTTTTTAAGATAATAAATTTTTTGATTACTTAATTACTTGATTTCTTGATTACGCATAGCTAACAATCATCCCGATTAAACCAGCTTTCTATTAAAAAAAAAAACGCATGAAAATCAGTCCTTCCGTTTGGGAGCTACGTTGCCACAGACAGACACACCCTTACACACACATACATCCATACGAACATACACACACACATAAAACTTATAACACCCCTCTTTTTTCGTCGGGGGTTAAAAATACATAGGTACTCACATTGGGGTTGAGTAAAACAACTTCCTTCGCACGGTTCAGTCTCAAGGGTTGCGTCTCTTTGTCTTTCAAGACAGTCTTCTGAAGGCTTCAGTATCATTTTGGGCATTATCTCACCCTGTATGAAATATACAATAAACATTAATACGAGTATAATCATATTCGAGTTCATTATAATGTTTGGTTTCCGCGTCAAAACGCTACGCAAAGGAATCGTTATAATGGTACCTACATCGTTGTAGAGAAAGTGGGGATACGGATGGGGGTAAGGAGCCTACGAAGCACTAAAAAAAAACTGTTTTAAAAAACATTGCACCAACTTCAAAAAACCTCTAGAACTTAAAAGTGTTAAATAATATTTTGATTCATATTCGGACCCTTGAGTTGAAGGCGGTACAAAAGCACAAAAGGGGTCCATCTATCAATTTTCAGGTGTGCTTTTGCACCGCCTTCAACACAAGGGTCCGAATATGAATCAAAATATTATTTAATAATTTTATACACTATTACTATATTTTATTTTGTATGTAATTTGTTTTTTGAAGTCGGTGCAATGTTTTTTAAAACAGTTTTTAGTTCACTCTTTTTATTAGTTATATCACATATTATCAAGTTACTTATAATTGGGCGTTAAACAGACCATGCGTTTTCCCATTGATTGGTACACACTTAACAGTCCACATCTTGAAAACTACTGAACCTATTTTGATGAAATTTTATGTTTATATGTTAGTACTAAGCACGTACTCGCTTTAGGTATATATATTTTTATTATAAAAATGCAAAGCGAAAATCATTGGGAAAAAAAAATAGGTAAAAAACTTTTAAGGTAAACGGTTTTATTAAAAAACATCAGCGGTACAAAAAACTAGAAAATAATAAGGACACAAACCTGGCCCTTCTTAAGATTTTACGTCTGGGTAAGGGCCTGGGCATATTATACGCCCCACGTTTTTATATTAGTCTGTTAAAAGTCTCAATTTATTACTTATTCCGCTGGCGCAGCGACACAAAGTGCCCTTTGGCATCCGACATGAGAAGACAGCACGCTAGTATTGCACGATTTCCCCAGACGTAAAATCTTAAGAAGGGCCAGGTTTGTGTCCTTATTATTTTCTAGTTTTTTGTACCGCTGATGTTTTTTAATAAAACCGTTTACCTTAAAAGTTTTTTACAAATTTTTTTATTTACTCGTTTTTAGTTTGATTTTTTTTATAATTTTTTTCTTTCGTGTTGTTCCCACGAGTATTGGACCAATAACAGTCGACCCCCCCAGACGTCCATGTAGAGGGGCAAGGCTCTCATACAACCAGGTGTGCCCAGCCTTGAGGTTGAAACGCTAACGACATATCATTTTTATCCACCCTAATGACACACAGTCCTCTGCACGTTTAAAACGTTGACTTGGGTGGTGTATCGCTAACGACGTAACATTTTTAGCCACCCTAACGCTACACAGTTCTCGGCACAATACAGAAACCTTAACTAGGGTGGATTCAAACAAATATCCTGATCATTATTTTTGTTTTATTTAAGTTCAACAGTCCACCTCCTGACTCCATCATCAGACCCTCTTCACCAAGTGTATTGATAGAAGTATGGGACACTCGTCCAAACAAACCAAATGAGCCCAAACTCGAGGGGGTAACTAGTAACGGTTGAAGAGTTCCACTGTACACCTCCTAACTCCATCATCAGACCATAGTCACCAAGTGTATTGGTAGAAGTATGGGACACTCGTCCAAAACAAACAAATGAGCCCAAACTCGAGGGGGTTACTAGTAACGGTTGAAGAGTTCCACTGTACACCTCCTGACTCCATCATCAGACCCTCGTCACCAAGTGTATTGGTAGAAGTATGGGACCCCAACAAACACAAATTTCACTTATACAGTTGTGTGCCTGTATAACGCTGGTGTGTAAATACTGTGTAGAATGCTACACAGCAGTTATATCTCCAGAATGGGCCCCAATTATAGTGCACGTTGTTCCATAACGACTGTTTAGGGTTCTGTGTAAATATTGTGTAAACGTTTAACCAGCTAGTACTATACAGCACCTAGTGGTGTTGTAGCTACTTATACAATATTTAACGAGCTGTCTGCTCCGTATTTAATGTGTAATGCTTCTATAACTAATACTATACAGCACCTGGTGATGTTGTAGCTACATATACAATACAATATTTAGCAGTCAGGACCGGTTATTATTTAGGAAGTGGTATAGATCGCGTTGTGTTCGCTAGCGGTCGAAAAGCGACTCTCAAAAATGTAACTCTATATCTCCATGACATGACAACATATATTAGCCCAAACTTGCAGTGGTTTCGCCGTTCTTGGTTACATTTTCCGTGGGAAGACCACTTTGTTGACAATATAGGTATGGTTTCACACTTCAGTTTCAATGGGCCCCCATAATTCACATTATTTAAAATAAAAATATGCGCTGGAGTGTAAAACATAACCTATAATAATAACCTAAGTGTGATTTATTCACCATTTAAGTGGAATATTTAAACTAATATTATAATATCGACCGGCATACACATATTTTAAGGCGAATTCTTTGCAAAAATGTATCCAAAATTATTTAAAATACAATATTTATGACATAAAATGGCGACCTTACTTATACAGCTATTGCAACTATTACCGAGCACCTACACAACACCTAGCTGTGAAACAGCGCGGTGGAAGTTCTTATTTCAAATGTTGCTCTCAATAACAATGTTATACAACTCAAACAGTAATACTGGATATGTAAGTTCGTAAGGGTTTCGTCATTCGTCTTTAAAAAAGTTTAATTACAAATTTAAAAAACCCCGGCCCTTAAAAAGTCTAAAATAATTTCCGTTGACTTACTTAAAGGAGTCGGTGGACCGCTAAGAAATTTCCGAAGCAGCTATGAGTTTTTATATTTTATTTACTTCTTTTTGATTTTATTTCACAATAGAAGAAAGTAGTTTTTTTGCTTCTAGCAAGGGAAATGGCGAGAAAAGTTTTAGAGATGTGCAAGAACGACATTCAGATAAATCATTTTTAAGGCTATATTTTCCCCATTTATTCCTTTCAAATACCAGGTCATTGTTTAAAATTAATGGTGTCAGTAAAGTAGCCCAAAAATCCCACAAAAATTTGTCAGTCGCCCAAATTGAGACAGTCGCAAAATACGTAAAACAAGTCGCAATTTCGGTTGTGCTGTGAGGTAGCCCAAATTGCGTGCGACATATCACCCAATCTGCCTTGGCCACGTTCCGCCACCACTGCCACCGCCCAGTCGCACATTAGGCTGAATTTCGAGTTTCATAGACATTCAAAAAAATTTTTTTAAATCCTCTTTTTTTATTGAAAATGTTTTGAAAGACCTACTGTAGGTCTTTACTGTAGGTCTTGCCTAAATATGTTTATCGAGACCATATAAAAGGTCTACTACAAAGTTATGATTTTTTGTCGAAAAAATTGTATGGAAATTACATAAAAAAATTCAATATCTCCTAAATCGCTCGGTTGCGCGTTATTTCTTCGCACAGTGTGATTCCGCTATTATTTTTACTTATTTTGGCATACTTAGAATTTCGCGCACAACTGCGATTTATTTTTTAATTAATTCAAGAAAAATTTTTATACTCCGCATATCAACCGCTTGCTAAGAAACTGAATATCTTGATAACTATACTGTGCGTGAGTATGTTAAAGAACCATGCAGTTTACAGTTCAGTAGGTATTTGCTATTTGTGTACCTATAGGTGTAGTGTAGCTCGCACGCGTTCACGCTCACGCTAAACTCATGCGTCCCGCCCGCACGCGGGCGCAACGCGGCCTGAAGCGTCCCTCCCTCCCTACCTACCTACCCTTGCCTGCGCAGTGCGCAGTCGCAGTCTGGCATTGGGCCCAGTGTGACCAGATTCAGTATTTTAATACTTTTTCAGTATATTTTGACGATTTTTTGACCATCAGTATTTTTATAGGTATATTATTAAAAGTTAGTATTTTTTGGTATATTTAGCATAAAATTACATTTTCATGGTAAACACTGGACGGAATCGTCCCCACGAACTTTGCTTCTATCTTCTGCCGCGAACATCGGCATTATGGGAGGGAATTTCCCGAAAATTGTTTCACTTTGTGTAGTCATAGAGCAACATAGGTAAGTTCCCGTCCCGATCCCGATCCTTTGTTATCGATTATATAGATTAAAGAGCCCTAAAACTTGATCGCACAGTAAATCATTTGTTACAATCCTCAAGTATGTACTGGCTCACCCCGTTCTTGTGAGCAATTTTGGGTGGAAGTTGGAAAATTTTCTAACAGTGATGGAACTGTTATTTATACCCGTGTCCAAAGCTGCATGCGGGCGCATATTCTCAAAGATAAATTTAATAATTGTTAGATCTGTTTCTTTGCTCGGTTATTATTAATAACCGAGCAAAGAAACAGATCTAACAATAAAAATTTATCGGCAGTTTTAAAAACAAAGCAAGATCCTTCATGTTGTTTAAATTCGTGTGTTGTTTAATCCTTCGAAAATAATGTTAAAGTAAAATTCGAATATTTATAATGATGATGATGAGTAAAACATTTTATGAAAATCGGTATTTTTATTGGTATATTTGACCTGTCATAGAAAGTATATTTTAGTATTTTTTCAAGGTGGCAACGGTATTTTCGTAAAATTTAATCTGGTCACACTGATTGGGCCTCGCTCGGGCAGGACGTGTCATTCTTTGTACACTCCACACATCGAGCGTGCTAGTTTCGAATAGAGTTTAGACGTGCCATTCTTTGTACACTCCACACATCGCTCGTACTAGTTTCGAATAGAGTTTAGACGTGCCATTCTTTATACACTCCACACATCGAGCGTGCTATTTTCGAATAGAGTTTAGACGTGTCATTCTTTGTACACTCCACACATCGCTCGTGCTAGTTTCGAATAGAGTTTAGACGTGCCATTATTTGTACACTCCACACATCGAGCGTGCTAGTTTCGAATAGAGTTTAGACGTGTCATTCTTTGTACACTCCACACATCGAGCGTGCTAGTTTCGAATAGAGTTTAGACGTGTCATTCTTTGTACACTCCACACATCGCTCGTGCTAGTTTCGAATAGAGTTTAGACGTGCCATTATTTGTACACTCCACACATCGAGCGTGCTAGTTTCGAATAGAGTTTAGACGTGTCATTCTTTGTACACTCCACACATCGAGCGTGCTAGTTTCGAATAGAGTTTAGACGTGTCATTCTTTGTACACTCCACACATCGCTCGTGCTAGTTTCGAATAGAGTTTAGCGTAAACATTACACGAGCGTTAAAAACACTAAGTTGTATGCTCTGTGTCATATTACACCTTGGCGCGGTTTGCGTGAACAATTTGAGTTATGCAGACGACATGGTGCTGCTGTGCCCCTCTGTGAAGGGACTGAGAAGGCTGATAGGTATCTGTGAGCAATACGCTGCCGGACACGGACTGACTTACAACGTAAAAAAGACCGAATTGATGGTCTTCCGACACGGCAGCGGTCCCGAAAATGTGCCACCAGTAACTTTGCGCGGTTTTCCTCTGAAAACCGTTACAAAGTTAAAGTATCTCGGTCACATTATAACGGAGAAACTGAAGGACGATGAAGACATGGAGCGCCAGCGAAGAGTAATTGCCATGAAGAGTAACATGCTCGCCAGACGGTTTGCGCGGTGCTCGAGGGAGGTCAAGATCACACTGTTCAAGGCCTACTGTCAGGCGCTCTACACTGGGCATTTGTGGTGCAACTACACGCAGCGAGCGTTTAACTCGCTGCGTGTACAATATAACAATGCACTGCGGTGCATGCTGGGTTTGCCGTGGCGGTGTAGTGCGTCGGGCATGTTCGCCGAGAACAGGATCGATGACTTCTTTGGAGTGCTGCGCAAGCAGAAGGCAGCATTTCTTGGTCGCGTCATGACCAGCGAAAATTTAATTATTGAAAATGTTGGCATGTATATATATTATTATGAATTTTTAAAATGAATAAATTATTAAGTATTAGGTATTTTATTTATTAAAGACAATTTTATTATTTTATTTTATTTTTGTAAGTATTAGTATGTGTAGATAATTTGTATTTTTATTTTTTTATTTTGATGACTGAAGACGCATTTTTTTATTCTTTATTATTTTATTTCAATTAATTCAATTCATTTAATTTGTATTTATTTTAATACTTTAATATTTATTGTTTACTGAATGCTGTATTTGAATTTGTTGTGTGTGCGATGGGACAAGTGCCTGAACAAATAAACGATTTGATTTAATTTGATTACTTAAAAGCAAAAGGAGCGAAGGATGAGTCGTGCCGAACTGTACTGTCTTTATTAATTTCTCTGCTCTTGTTTTTTTTTTTTGTATGTTTGTTACTACGTCAATTGTACGCGATTACTACGGCCGATTTTAAAAATTCTTTTTTTGTTCGGTAGGTCATACTTCAGAGGTGCTCCCATATAAATTTTATAGAAATTCATTCCGCGGTTTAAAAAAAAAATCAACAAAAAACTATGCTTTGTGGTTACGTTCAGCAAAACTTTTGATGTGGACTTTTTCAGCAATAAAAACATAAGCAATTCGATACCTCAGCACGTCGATATACTGAAACACGCTCAAAATTTTGCAGTTTGACACATGGCGAATAATTCTGTACCACTTCAACCGATTTCGATTATTCTTTTTTATGTAAAGAATGAAATTAACGCGATTCCGCCGAGTACACTAATAGCAAAGAATTACTAAAAAAAAACTGTGAAATAAAAAACTATTTATAAAAAATATAAAAACCGACTTGAAAAATGTATGAAATAAAAAAAATCGAACCCTAGAGTTGAAGGCGGTGTTAGCAAGCAAAAATGATGGATGAAAGAAAACATGAGTGGATGATATCCTTTTGTGATTTTGTGTAGCCTTCTTTTGCACCGCCTTCAACTTTAGGGTTAAATTTTCTTTTATTTCATACATTTTTGAAGTCGGTTTTCATATTTTTTATACTCGTAATTAAAGTTTCACTAAAAAGCAGATAAATTACTAAAGACAGTACAGTTCGGCACGACTCATCCTTCGCTCCTTTTGTTTTTAAGTAATATGACACAGAGCATACAACTTAGTGTTTTTAACGCACGTGTAATGTTTACGCTAAACTCTATTCGAAACTAGCACGAGCGATGTCTAAATTGTGTGATTTTCCAACACCAGAATATATGCCATTAACGAATGGTGTCATGTTGGGTTTTTCGTATATGTTACACAAAATTGGCCAAAGTTCATGTTTGGAACTTTTATATATTGGCAAGCCGTCGATATTCACATTGAGTGAAATGCTGTCTGGTAAACTGGTAAAAAAATTCAATCGTGATTCCAGGGGCTCTGTTATTCCAGGATGCTAGTACTCTCCATTATCTAATGGAATAGTCTGAATTTTTCTTGAAGTTCTCAAAAGTGTTCGTGGATCAATTGGCAAGGTGCACTTCATAGTTTTATTTGAAATACAAAACAAATCTTTTAAAGCAGCGTGACTTATGTTGTGATTATTAGCCCATTTTTTTATGTCATCTCGAAAGTTGCTGTTCTTCTCATACTCATCTGTGATATCATTTCCATCTTCTTCTGAATCATGTTTTCTGATACATTCCTCATTTTCCGATTCATCCACAAACTCCACGGAACCCTGCGCATCTTGACACGTTGTATGTGTTTGTGACGACGACGACTGATTATGGTGTTGTTTTTTAAATTCTGCTCCACACATTTCCTTGTAATATTTAATAACTTTTCTTTTAAAACCTCCAGTTCGCTTCATTTTCTTAATTTTTGCGAGATCCATGATTAATTCTTAGCACGCTCTTTTAGGATCAGTTATAGAGAACATAACACTATAACTGAACTATATCACACTTATTCAACATCAACTCAGCTCTGTGTGATGTAATGATGTAATTTTCACCTTTATATCACAAACACTTGTATATATATATATATCCGCTTAAAGCTGAATAAATGCTGTATAAGTGCTCTCATAACACTATAACTCAACTATATCACACTTATTCAACATTAACTCAGCTCTGTGTCATGTAATAATTTATATCACAAACACTTTATAGTGCTTAAAGCTGAATAAATGCTGTATAAGTGCTCTCATAACACTATAACTCAACTATATCACACTTATTCAACATTAACTCAGCTCTGTGTGATATAATGATGTAATTTTCACCTTTATATCACAAACACTTGTATAATACCCCGCTTAAAGCTGAATAAATGCTGTATAAGTGCTCTCATAACACTATAACTCAACTATATCACACTTATTCAACATTAACTCAGCTCTGTGTGATGTAATAATGTAATTTTCACCTTTATATCACAAACACTTGTATAATACATTCAAAATCAGCTTAAAGCTGAATAAATGCTGTATAAGTGCTCTTTTAAGAGATGCTCTATTGTGACTGTATAAGAAGGAATAATGTACTATTACACAACTCATTTTTAAGGTATCGTGTAATAGTCATTAAGGGAGCACTTATACAGCTGTTAATGATTTCGGAAGCTCTTACACAATATTTTTACAATTACTTTTTAAGTTATCGGGTAATAGTCGTTACGGAAGCACTTATACAGCTGTTAATGATTTCGGAAGCTCTTACACAATATTTTTACAATTACTTTTTAAGTTATCGGGTAATAGTCGTTACGGAAACATTTATACAGCTGATAATGATATCTGAAGCACTTATAGAATATTTTTACAGCTTTCTTCTCTATAACCCGGCCGTATACAACCATTTTGCCAGTTGGGACATTCGTCCAAACCAACCAAATGAGCCCAAACTCGAGGGGGTTACTAGTAACGGTTGAAGAGTTCCACTGTCCACCTCCTGACTCCATCATTAGACCCTCATCACCAAGTGTGTTTATAGAAGTATGGGACACTCGTCCAAACAAACCAAATGAGCCCAAACTCGAGGGGGTTACTAGTAACGGTTGAAGAGTTCCACTGTACACCTCCTGACTCCTTCATCAGACCCTCGTCACCAAGTGTATTGGTAGAAGTATGGGACACTCGTCCAAACCAACCATATGAGCCCAAACTCGAGGGGTTACTAGTAATGGTTGAAGAGTTCCACTGTCCACCTCCTGACTCCATCATCAGACCCTCTTCACCAAGTGTATTGGTAGAAGTACGGAACACTCGTCCAAACAAACTAAATTAACCCAAACTCAAGGGGGTTACTTAGTAACGGTTGAAGAGTTCCACTGTACACCTCCTGACTCCATCATCAGACCCTCGTCACCAAGTGTATTGGTAGAAGTATGGGACATTCGTCCAAACCAACCAAATGAGCCCAAACTCGAGGGGGTTACTAGTAACGGTTGAAGAGTTCCACTGTCCACCTCCTGACTCCATCATCAGACCCTCGTCACCAAGTGTATTGGTAGAAGTATGGGACACTCGTCCAAACAAACCAAATGAGCCCAAACTCGAGGGGGTTACTAGTAACGGTTGAAGAGTACCACTGTCCACCTCCTGACTCTATCATCAGACCCTCGTTACCAAGTTGAAATTATCATAATATTGTATTGTCACGAGAACTCAATGTGTGTGCAAAGTTTCATAAAAATCGGTTCAGTAGAAGTAGTTGAAAAAGTTGTCGCAAGATTTGAAACAAAGATAGAAACAAATATACGGAGTGAAGCTAAATAAAACCGTTTAATATTAAAAAAAAATACATCCCGGCCAGGATTCGAACTTGGGTCTGTGGCTTGAGCCGCCAACGCGAAAACCAAGGTTCAACATTGAACCGTGCAAGTTGACTGTTCGCAAAAAATTATGCGACATCATGAAGGTGCAATAGAACGAAAATTTTGAGATACTCGTAATACGCGTCACGGTCCAGTGGCGTAGTTGCTTATCGCCTTGGCGGCTCAAGCCAGAGACCCAGGTTCGAATTCTGACCTGTATTGTATTTTTTCCAATGATTTTCGCTTTGAATTTTTCTATTTTGATGAAACTTGCACTATTCCCTAAGTTGGAAGATACTTAATCCAATAAAAAAATTATTATGGCATCGATTTCTTGTTTCCGAGATATTCTTGAACAAACATACATACGATTATGAAATTTGGCACACCTGTTTAGAAGCCCACATACATAGACACACACATAAACATATACGAATATTGTGCGGTCGAATTGATAACCTCCTTTTTTTGATAAAGTCGGTTAAAAATACATATGGTTTTTTTATATAAAAAACCATATAAAAATTTTACTTCTATCCAATGTCTTAATTATTCATTTGACAAGACCCGAAAATCACATAGGTAGTGCGAACCTTTTTGTAGTACCGATACTCCACCCCGTTAACGAGGTGGTATCGACTACGGGATCGGTACCCCGTGCCGCATTCGCTGGAGCAAGGAGTCCAGTTATCCCAACCAGACAGAGGACAGTCGTCGTTAGGGTTGTTGTCACCTTCGCCTTTACTCTCACCGCTGAAACGATACATTGTATAAAAACGGGGCGGATTTGCATTGGCTTTTCATTGAAATTTTTGGCACGTCTAAGGATGGTTTAGGAAATTTTCCCTCGAAGCGAAGCCGTTGGAACTGATAGTAGGTAGGTAATTAGAAATTTCATCGTAGAACAAAAATTGTTTGCATGAATTTTAAGCAAATATGTTACCTAATATCTGATTCTACAACATTCTGAGGAAGAGGGGACGTCCTCCTGGCGGAAGGTTCAGGTTGTTCCGCGTTCTGCTCATTATCGCGTTCATTCTCTTCCGGTTCTTCTGTTTCTTCTGAAAGTACAAATTATACGAATACCAAATATGAAACCGGAAAACATTGTTTGTAGAAAACAATGTCATACAATTTTATTATGTCACTAGCTTTTGCCCGCGGCTTCGCTAGCGGTAGACTCGGTCCTATAGCAAATCCGGCGGCGGCAAAAAAGCGGCGAGTGGCCGAGTGGTTTGGGCATCGGCTTCTCATGCGAGAGGTCCGCGGTTCGAATCCCGTCGGCGTGTACCAATGAGTTTTTTCTGACGAAAAAATTTACGTGCATACCTACACCTGCTGCTTCACCGTTCGGAACCGGTGTAAAACTGTAGGTCCCTTCCCTTGCCCCTTACTAGGTGGTAGGCTCAATTTGTAGCCGACTGGGTTGATACCACCGTACTGGATGTAAGATGGCCGCATAGCAACCTCGGTTGTGTTCTCCACTAGTCCAGTATAGCCAGCAATCCAGGGAAGTCTCCGGTATGGCTCCTTCTCGGAGGTGATATTAGCTGGCCGGAGCATACGCTTTGGCCCCTCCAACTCAGCCACCCATACCGGATTACATAAAAAAAAATCCGATATAATAAACGATCGCTTCTCTTATATTATCTCTCTCTCTCCCGTCCATACTATACTTTTTGATACTGCTCAGCCCTAAGGCTGTTTAGCGTGATGGTATTTATCCTATAATAAGCCTCAAGAACTACTCTTTCAATTGGTGTAAACCGCATTAAAATCTGTTTAGTGGTTCCGGAGTTTACTTCAAACATACATACTACATACAGACAGACGTTCGATTTTATAAGAAGTAGAGATAGAGAAGAGAAGAAGAGATAGAGAATGATGAAAATATTAGATAGAGATAAGCTCTTCTATTTATTAAGTAAGTAGTGTAATGCTTCTCTATCCACCGTGCGTCGCCTGCTGAAAGCGGCGGCGCTAGGCGTCGGCGACGACGACGTCGTCGGCAACCGCCGACGACGCGACACGTCTCGTCGCGCATAAGGGGGCCTCGCAAAATTTCGTTTACTCTAGCTGACTCCCTTTGGGATCGTGCGATCCCAAAAATTCTCATCAAAGTATGGTCGCACACTTTGGGCTATTGTTTGTTGGGTTATTTATTTTAATTTGTGATTGTTCATGTAATTTTTGTCAACATTTTGATTATCAATAAAACTAATATACTCATACATCAGTCTCAGTCTATTTATCGTTTTCTTTCTGACTGGGAAATGAAAGAATTGGCCTCGCAAAGCTGATGTCACTGACGTCTACATTTGGTCTAGCACCGCCATTGCCTGCTGATGATGATGACCATAATAAAAACTAGGGTTATGTTATCAATGACCATACTTAAGTTTGTGCGTAGGTGCCATGTAGTTACCTACCTACTGTACTATCTGTGCGTACAATAAAATTAACAAATTAAACAAATTGTAAATAAATCCATTAAACTTACCTTTACATTCCGTCGGATAGGTGCGTATGAGGCGGATCGTGAGAGTTGCGAAGGGTTTGACTTGTTTATAGTTCATGTTGTAGAAAGGTGATTCCTCAATGTACGAACCCACCTTCACGCGGCCGATTGTGTCGTTGGTGGATACAGACGGCGACTGAAATGTCACCAAGCATGAACATACCTATAAATTAAAAAGTCAAAATAATTTCCAATTACTTAGTTAAAGGAGTCGGTGGACCGCTAAGTAAATTCCCTCGCAGCTCTGAGTTTTTATATTTTATTTACTTAGCGGCTAGCGGTCCCCCGACTCCTTTAAGTAAGTAATTGGAAATTATTTTTGACTTTTTAAGGGTCGGGGTTTTTTAAAATTTGTAATTTAACTTTTATTTGAAGCTTTAAAAAAAACCGCATGGAAATCGGTCCACTTTTTAAGATAATAAATTTTTTATTTGATTACAAACATAGCTAAGAACCATCCCGATTAAACAAGCTTCCTAATAAAAAAAAACCGCATCCAAATCGGTCCACCCGTTTGGGAGCTACGACGCCACAAACACACACACCCTCACACACATATATATTTTTTGTTATATATTTGGAAAATAAACAATTTATAGTACATACTGTTAGCGCGCACGTTCGTGGCCTCTGCGAGCGTAGGCCGATAGATCTTTAAACGATTATCCCTGTTTTGTCTGCGTACTTCAACTACTCAAGAAAACCTTATTAGATAAATAATTTAATGCCTTAAATAAATAAAAAGAGGTTTCGTAAATGTCATTACATTACTTTCAGAGATTGATTCATACATAACACTATACATTCCATTCTCGCTTTCCTGCCGTAGGCCACGAACGTACGCTCTGACTGTACATATAGTTGCCACTTGCCAGAGGTGTTTCATATATCTAAATTTACTAAACCAGTAACAGATTTTCTCGTGTTTACATTAAAGACATTTACAAAAATTGTTGTACCACTGTGCCGTGAACAATATACAATACAATATTTACACACAATGTATAAATCCAGTGTTTATAACAGCCGGCCGCTGTCTGGTACTACACCTTCTCGGCTCAACTTGACCTGATCGGCTGCAGCCCAGTACTGAAGGCACTGCGTACATACCACTTCCAGGAGTATTTATCCGCTCCCCAGCTTGCTAGTTTTGGTTCACGTCAAGTATTTGATTTCCCTGATGCCATCCATATCTTATCTGGAAGACGTTCCCCTATCCACCACCCGGGGTCGCGCCCGAAGGGAGGTCTAGCAACTCCACACGGGAACCTATTTCTAACCTAACCCAACCTAACCAGACCTAACCTAGCCCAACCTATTTCTAACCTAACCTAACCCAACCTAACCTAACCTATTTCTAATCTAACCTAACCTAACCTAACCTATTTCTAACCTAACCTAACCTATTTCTAACCTAACCCAACCCAACCTAACCTATTTCTAACCTAACCTATTTATAACCTAACCTAACCTAACCTAAACTATTTCTAACCTAACCCAACCTAACCTAACCTATTTCTAACCTAACCTAACCTATTTCTAACCTATCCTAACCTATTTCTAACCTTTTTTTTTTTTTTTTTTTTTTCGTGGGAAGGAGGAAATCCTCATGGATGTCATGAGGCCCGGGCCAGATGACATGCCCGACTTCAACTGTTGTTCAGTGACCTACGGACTAAAACCTCCTCCCCTCTCCGCCTTTTCCTTCCTGGGACCGCTTAGCATTACGTCAGGAAGGTGGCTGTCTATTTGGGTCGCCGTGAACCCGTTTGGATCTCCCATTCGTCGTCCTCTCTCTCTTTCATGGTGCGTTTTATGAAAGTTGCATGCCTTGCCCATTCGTCTTCACTCCTTAGCATGCGTTCCACGAGGTTCCCGGAATTAAGTCTCTCTTCTTGCCCTTGCAGGATCTCCCTTTCCTGTTCGAATTGCCGGCACTCGAAGAGCGCGTGTTGTGGCGTGTCGTACTCGCCGCAGTATGAGCACTCGTCACTTACGGCCTTTCCTATTGAGTGCAGATAAGTGTTGAACACGCCATGGCCGCTCAGCGCTTGCGTGACCAGGCGATCCACCTCTCCATGCCTGCGTTCCATCCATGGTCTTAGGCTCGGTATGACCTGCTTTGTCCACGCTCCCTTCCCTCGACTCCGCCATTCAGTCTCCCATTCCGTCAGGGTTTTTACTCTTATTTCTCTTGGCGTCAGGTGGTCTGGGTTGTAGTACTGTCGGTGGCGCTCTTCTGCCAACCTTTCTACAGGAATCAAACCAGCTATCACCTGAGCCGCTTCCAGGGAGATTGTCCGGTAAGCCCCGCTTATCCTGATGGCAAGCTGTCTTTGAATTTTTTCCAGCTTTCTCCTGTACTTGGCCACCTTGAGGGCACTGATCCAGATTGGTGCTCCGTACAGCATTACAGAGTGAGCGACGGATGCCAGTAGTCTTCTTCTACTAGCCCTTGGTCCACCTCTTCTGGGCATTAGCTGGCTAAGAGCCGTCGTCAGGCGTTCGGCTTTCCCGGCTACTTCTTCAATATGTTCGTTGAACTTCAGACTTTTGTCTAGCCAGATGCCCAGATATTTTAGTTTCTTTTTAGGCTCTACGTCTACTCCCTCTACTCTGAATGTGATTGGACTGTGCCTCTTCTTGCCGCTCAGGATTATGGCTTCAGTTTTTTCGGGGGCCAATCTAAGGCGCTTCTGTCTCATCCAGTCGCTTATCCTAATGAGAGCGGTGTTGGCTATCTTCATTAGGGTATCCTCTTTCCTGGCCGTCACCACCAGCGCTAGGTCGTCTGCAAAGCCTATCAGTTGCACATCGCTTCCTAGGTTCAGACCAAGCACTTCGTCGTACAGGATATTCCACAGTGTCGGGCCCAGAATGGAGCCCTGTGGCACTCCGCTACTTACTTCAATTGTTTTCGTCGTTCCTTCGGCATCTCTGACCACGATTCTTCTTTCCTCCAGATAGCTGTTGAGCAAGTTGTACAAATACTGCGGAAAGTTCCTTTTCTTTAGCTCCCCGAGTATGACTTGCCATGGTGCCGAGTTGAATGCATTTCTAACATCGAGTGCTATCAGAGCGCACAGTTTCCGAGTGCGATGCGTACCCTCTTTGGCTGCCTTCACACTTAATGCTACCTGTTCAATAGCAGCTAGCGTAGATCTCCCTTTCCTAAATCCACCTATTTCTAACCTAGCCTAACCTATTTTAACCTAACCTATTTCTAACCTAACCTATTTCTAACCTAACTTAACCTAAACTATTTCTAACCTAAACTAACCTATTTCTAACCTAACCTATTTCTAACCTAACCTAACCTAACCTATTTCTAACCTAACCTATTTCTAGCCTAACCCAACCTAACGTAACCTAAGCTATTTCTAAATTAACCTAACCTAACCTAACATAATCCAACCTAACCTAACCTATTTCTAACCTAACTTAACCTATTTCTAACCTAACCTAACCTATTTCTAACCTAACCTAACCTAACCTAACCTATTTCTAACCTAACCTAACCTATTTTTAACCTAATCTATTTCTAACCTAACCTATTTCTAATTTAACCTAACCTTAACTATTTCTAACCTAACCTAACCTATTTCTAACCTAACCTAACCCATTTCTAACCTAACCTAACCTAACCTAACCTAACCTAACCTAACCTGATCTAACCTAACCTAACCTAACCTAACCTAACCTAACGTATTTCTAACCTAACCTAACCTATTTTTAACCTAACCTATTTCTAACCTAATTTAACCTAAACTATTTCTAACCTAACCTAACCTATTTCTAACCTAGCCTAACCTAACCTATTTCTATCCTAACCTAACCCAACCTAACCTAACCTATTTCTAACCTAACCTAACCCATTTCTAACCTAACCCATTTCTAATCTAACCCATTTCTAACCTAACCCAACCTAACCTAACCTATTTCTAACCTAACCTATTTCTAGCCTAACCCAACCTAACGTAACCTAACCTATTTCTAACCTAACCTAACCTATTTCCAACCTAACCTAATTTATTTCTAACCTAACCTAACCTATTTCTAACCTAAGCTAACCTATTTCTGACCTAACCCAACCTAACCTAACCTAACCTATTTCTAACCTAACCCAACCTAACCTAACCTAACCTATTTCTAACCTAACCTAACCTAGCCTAACCTATTTCTAACCTAACCACACCTAACCTAACCTAACCTATTTATAACCCAACCTAACCTACCCTATTTCTAACCTAACCTAACCTATTTCTAACCTAACCTAACCTAACCTATTTTTAACCTAACCTAACTTTTGGGATATGATCACTGCTAGGTGAGTGGCGGAAAGAAAATAAAAAAGCAAGCAAGTGTAGACAATAGATAGTACTTAAAACAAAACAACACACACACACACACACATCCCTCCGTTTTTGCGTCGGGGGTTAAAAATATGTCCCGATGACGAAGAGCGTTTCCGGAACGGCTATAAGTAGGCTACCTACCTACTTTTCATTGACATTGCATATTATCCGTAGTTCATAATTGAAACAAACCTCAAATGATATTCCACCGTCGACCCCAGCGTCCCAAGGTATGAGATGGATAAATTTGTAGGTGAGCCAGGAGTTATTATTAGCACTGCACATTTCGTAATTCGATATACCGAGGAACCAATCAGGCGAAGGCCTTATAGCAGTAGCCGTGGATATGAGATGATGTTTTCTGTCAACGCGTACCAACGCGTACGTGGGGTCATTCATATCTCCGCTCATCTGCCCGTGACCTTTTCCTTTTATCAACGTCCGTACGAAGCCGTTGGCGTACTAGAACAGACAACAAATGAAAATAATAAATAACTAAAATAAATAATAAAAACACGGTTTTAAAACGGCCCAAAAAGTATAAAATAATTTTATATTATATAGATATATATATTATACATATACCTATGTATAAATAAGGGTTTTTACATATTTTATATTATAACCTACTAATATAATCTTATTTACTAGGTATGCCTTTAATTATTGCATGCAATTAAATTCTAGTGGAACCCTGTTTTCCATTTTAGTATTCCATGTGCTAGGGCCTATGTGAAATAGCGGGTCACTCATACAGTTAGAGGTTTGATTAAAGTTTCAAGTCTCTTCATCGGGAAGTTAGTTTTAAATTCATTGCAAAATGTTTTACCGAACAATGAGACTCATCGAGAAGTTCCTTTAATTTTTACAAAATGTGTACCAAACAGATAAACAGACAAGAAAACGAGTTAATAAAAACCGGCCAAGTGCGACTCGGACTAGCGCACCGAGGTTTCCGCACCACAAAAAAAACATTAAAAAAACGTTCCTTGCAGTCATGAGTTGTCAGCGATATCATTGCGAGTAATAAATTGGCCAAAATTGAGCAAAGTTGATTGTGCCCCAACACGTCCAACTCCAATATTTCTTTCAATAATATGATTTAAGTATTGCCACGTTTTTAGGTTTCCGTATCCCGTACGGAAGCCTATTACTAAGCCTATGCCGTCTGTCAGTCTGTCTGTCTGTCTGTCTGTCATACTGCTGTATCTTTGGAACCGTAATAGGTAGCCGGTTGAATTTTTCACAGAATATGTGTTATTATGGCAGATATAACAATAAATAATAAAAAATAGAAAAAGTAAAAAATAAAGGGAACCCCCCTTAATTTTTTACTTTTTCTTTAGCTTAGTAATAGGCTTCCGTACGGAATACGGAAACCTAAAAACGTGGCAATACTTAAATCATATTGAAAGAAATATTGGAGTTGGACGTGTTGGGGAACAATCAACTTTGCTCAATTTTGGCCAATTTATTACTCGCAATGATATCGCGGACAATGTCATGACTGCAGTCCATAAGCACTAACATTTAAAATAATAATATAAGCGATTTTGAGTGATTATGTCATGTCCATTATAATGTCTATAGCTATAGTGTCTCTAGTATCACCTGTTTCTGCGCGTGTGTATGTGCACCTATTTGGATTAGGTTCCATGCAAACATGCAGGCGTTTACACGTTCTGCGTTTCAAGTTCACATTTCAAATAGTTTTTACTGTTATAGCGGCGCGCAAGGGCTCCAAACGTCCTATCTAACTGGTGCCACCAACGCGCAAAATAGGCAGAAAGTCTGAATTGCACTTGGGATCTTAGGAATATGTGAAAGCACTGTCTGTCCATGGTCCCAGCGTAGAAAGAGAGCAGTACCTTTATCACGAGATTTAACCTACACCGCGTACTCCCCTATGCTGCCGTGTTCTCCGCATCATTTTGTATGGAGAAACGAAGTTCGCAAATCTATCAATAGAGACGCTGCTCCGTTTCTCCATACAAAATGATTCGGAGAACACGGCGTAGCGTAGTACGCGGTGTAGGTAAAATCTCGTGATAAGGGTACTGACCTTACTCACATACTAAGAATCCTACGAACTCATAAAACACCACTTACATTGTTCAATATCTCCTGTTGAATACTAGCAGTGTCGTTTTTCAATGCGAACAATTTCATGGCCTCGGAAGCCCAGTAGCCATCTTTCCACATGGTGTAGCCGACTGAATGTGAAGCGCCAATGAAGTCGCTGTAGTGCACGGACCGAGCGTATGTGGGGAATTTGTGCGGGTGCGTATTCCGTGACCACATGCCTTCGATCTTTAGCTGTGGTAATAATTTTGTAAGTTAGAATTGTTTTCTGCCTCGGTTTGGCAACCATGTGGCAACCCTACCCGGTTGCCAGATGGTATCCTAAAGGAGGACACGTCATCCTTTTCAATATTTTGTCCTCCTGTCTTCCCTTACCTACTGCATATCCTCATTTTGCTATATGTTATATATAGTAATATATATAAAGTAAATTATAAAATATAGTCTTATTTAATTTTTTTTAGAAAATCTTCCTTTTTAGACCCATCAGCCCTCCTTTTTCAAATTAACATCTGGTAACCCTATGGGAAACGTAGCACTAATATAGAGCGCGCAAAATCAACAACACACGCAGTCTCGTGCGCATACATTTGCGCGTGAGTCGCGTGACATCACCGCACTCAACAGCTTAAGAGGTTTACTGAGATGTTAAAACAATTAACTAAATTAACAAACCCACTTTAGCAATATTTCTATATTAAAACAAAGGTAATCCAATACATTAAAAATGAATGAAAAAATAATATAACCATATTTAAAATACTGTTATTTAATTAATTGAGTAATACTCGTAACATGTTCTTGTAGTGAACCGTGCTGTGTGGGGCCGGTACTTACAAAGAATAGCCCCACTGCATCTCTCCCCATGCATGTCGTAGAAGGCGACTAAGGGAAAAGAACGACATGCCGTGCTAAAGGGCGACAGGATAGCCACCTCTCACCTTGGCACGGTCCTTTTTACTTGCTGCTTGAGAATTATCTTGTCCTAATACTTTGTTAAACGTGGTGGTCGGTGTTGTGCTGTGAGTTCTTGCAGCACAACACCGATTACTCTGCTTACCGGGATTGTCGGGATACAATTTCGTGTGGTATGTATATACTTATGTATAATATGTGCGACAAAGTAAGATATATTTAGAAATATGTAGGTAAAAAATATTATTTCTTAATCTCTAGACATATAAAAATTAATTAATTTTTTTATTTGCGTAACGTTATTTGTGCCGCTGCTCACCACCGCGTGATTCGCCTTTGAAGAATTTCAAACAACGTTCAACACTAACAGCTGCTTATTTCTGTACACTTTGAAATGCGAGACAATTGAATTCACAGACATTCATGCTATAAAAGAGGAAGATGAGTAACATTCTTAATTATTTTAAAGCTCAAATGTAACACTAAATTTAAAAGTACCTACCTAACAATAATTAGCACTATTTACATTAAAATTTGCTAGAATCTAGAAATGTAAGACAATACTGTTATCCAAAAGGGGTAGGCAGGACAAGGAATCCAAACGTGCCACTTCTTCCACGCGTAAGGAAGCCCACAATAATATTATATAAGGTGTTTCGTTAGTCATGTCATTAACTTCGGGAGGGTTACATACACACTCAAATAAACACGTTACGGAAAAAAAATATCTTTATAGTATTACTTTTCGAGAAATTTAACAAAACATGTTTGCTACCTAAACATTAACCTGTGTTTAACAGTAGGTAACTTGCATTGTACGGGGTCAATGACCGTACTATGTTCAAACGCAGAACAGCTGTTAGTTGTAAGTAAGTCACAAGGTCACTATGATTGGTTTTTGCAGCTACTTAATTGATTTTATTTTTTTGTTAGCAGAAAAAATGCTCCTATAAACATATGGTTTTTTTCTTACGTAAAGTGTTTATTTGAGTGTGTATGTAACCCTCCCGAAGTTAATGACATTACTAACGAAACACTTTATATAGATACCTCATACTTCGCCTCATCGCAAATGGTGCAGTTGTCGTTGATTGGCTCCGAAATGTCGTCGAAGGTGGCGTTTTCTACGCACAGCCGTTTGCTGAGTGTTTCGCCGTCCTGATACCACACCTCTTCGTTCTCCGCCACAATGGCGTGCAAGGTGACACAGCCGTTTTTTATATTTGGCGACACCCAGTACATCTGATAGAAAGATTTAAAGGACATAAATCAATATTGGCAGAAGCATGAAGTGAAGGTGTGTAAATGAAAAATGTGTAAAATAAATTATGTGGTAATATATTATGTGTAAAATAAACAGTGTTTGTATATTGTGAACTGGCCAAATTTTACAAAGGCAGTTATTACTTGTATACAGTGTGTTTCAGGATAGGCTTGAGAAACTTCAGGAATAGAAAGTACTCATTATTAAAAGAAAAAAAATCCTTATCAATGAAATCGAAATTCCGTTTTTTTATACAAAAATTTAAAATTGTAATAAAAACTCGATGGACAGTGAGTATAGGGAGATTTGGCAACAAAGCTGTCTAGGTCTAGGGAGTACAATGACCTAGTCCAGTCCCCTTTTCCTTTTGATGTCATTCAAATTTAAGTTTTTGGAATTTACCTACATGCAGTTCAATTCTACTAGTTAAGTATGTAAGTTAGTCATTTTATTTTTATTTAATAATTTAAAAAAGGCGGATGCTAACCGTCTACCAAAGCTCAATGAAACGATTTTTACCAAAATGTACTATAAAATGACCGAATCTGGGAAAAAGTTTCATAGCTTTTCCTCTTCAAATATGGACCCCTTTCGAACTCTGAAGTTACGAAACCCTACCCTGAAACATCCTGTATTTTGTGTGTATACCTATGCATAGTTATTAGTATGTTGATGAGTGAGAATTATGTACGCGACACAATTCTCACTCATCAACTTAAGTACAAATTTGAAAACGCTAAAGTTCTAAAACTGAAATTGTTATTCGAATTGATCAAAACAGAGCAAACAAGAGAGATAGAATAATGGATATTATTACGTAACAATAATAATATGGACTCTATCAGCCTATTCTACGTTATTTTGCCGCGTTTACTAATGAAGCAACCCAAAAGGTGGCGGGTAGTAACACTCCATAAAATGTTACCGACTTGGAGGTAAGTAGTCGGTGCCGCGCTGAGCATTTCGATAGTGTTGTCACACCGCTCGCTCATCCTGACCGAGTACTTCTCGTGAAGGCGCATGGTGCCTCCATCATTGACCACTATTTTCCGAGGGTTGTCAGGGTCCGTTGTCGTTTCACCCTCTGGCCACACCATAATCGCCGTGAAGAAGTGTATCTCCGGGTAATTTGATTTCAGAATCACTGCGGGAAATAATGACGATTTTAAAATAATTATTAGATTAAAACTTCTTGATTTCGAAATAAAATGTGCATTCCCATATACGCGGGATTCCCGCCATACGGATCTATTGTATAATTTTCGTACGGAACCCTAAAAACGATTACTTATACGAGTGATATCAATAATATTAGGTACTACCCATTCACTACGTGATATGTTGCATAACGAGGCAATCCGCCGACGCACCAAAGTAGTGAATATTGGACGCCGCGCCGCGCCGGGTGGCTCGCCGGGTGGCTAAGTAGCCCTGTCCTGCACTGGCGACCGTGGACAGGAAAAAAAGAACACCCGTCAGGTAGGACGACGACATCAAGTACGTCGGCGGAAAGCAGTGGTTCCGTACCGCTGAAGGCCGAGGACTTGTCAGCCTCGATAGCTCAGTGGTGCAGTCAGTTGACTGTTGCTATTGATTGTTAAGCAACGCTGGGTCGGCCAGTACTTGGATGGGTGACCGCTCGACCGTTGGAGGCTGACCGTGGTTCGGATTCCACGCAAAACTGTAGGTCCCTTCCCTCCCTACCTTACTCGGTGGTAGGGTTCAACCCGCCCGGGTTGGTACCACCGCATTGAATGAAACGTCGGTCGAAACGGCTATGTAAATAGTTTGTGTTTTCCGTCCAGTTCAGTGTAGCCGGCACGATCGAAGGGAAGCACTGACATGGCACCTAGTTCACCCGGTGTTATGGGCTGACATCACGGATGTTGATGGTGATGTAGCCAACCGTGTCAGTTTCCATAAAAAAAAAAAATTGAGAGGCGTATGTCCAGCAGTCGACGCATACACGCTGACTGACTGACCTATTCATCTCGATTCTGTTGATAGGTAATTAATACTGAAGTGAGCGGTGGGTGGTAATGTTGTAACACTCGCATAAGGTCGTGATATGTTCTGTTACCAGTACTAATAGCACACCGCCATGAGGGAGTCTCTGAAGATGGATCAATTATATGCATCGATGCACTAAATCCATCTCGTCTCACGAAATCACGTTCATCGAAATGCCATGCCGCAGCATATTGACGGACTAAAGAAAGACTAACGGACGGACTAAAGAGCTGTTCGTTTAGTATGTAGACCGGACTCTCAGTGAAGTTCCGTTTGCAAAAATTGCGGACCTCATTCTGACTTCTGATATTTATATTGTATAGATCCCAGACATACAATTAACAGATGTTGCCAACAAGTTTTGTGGTCCCCTCTCCCCCCCCCTCCTCCCTCGCAAATATTATTAGTAAATTACAAAGAGTTTTGGTTTTAATTTTGGAATTTCATTAGAAAATTAGTACTTATGGGTGCTTATATGTGTCATAATTAAAATACTAGCCAGTACACCAATAGAAAAAAAATTTTTTGATGAAATATTACGAAATTTACGAAAAAATTGCTTCAGAGATTTTTTACAAAACAAAAAAATTTAATGTAAAACGTAAAAAAAAAAATTTCTTAATCGTTTCAGTTTCATGCCAGGAACAAAAAAGTCTTCCAACACATAGATCTCTTTCTTTTAGAAATTGTGAAAAACCACACTTTTAGTTTTATTAGTATGGAATAGAAAGAATTGGATTTTTCTTACCAACTTAAACGAGATACATCATAATGGTAATGAATACTTTTTTGTTACTGTTATGAAACTGAATCGATTAGGCTATAAAAATCAACCACCTATTTTTTTATTTAAATACATAAAAAAATATTTTACATAAAAAAAAATGCCAAGGTCCAAAAATTTTATATAGGTTTTACTCCCTATATGATACAGAACCCCCCCTTGGCGTACTATTAACTAATTTTGAAAGACCTTATATATAGATCGCTTTTTTCATTGACTTTTGTATAAGTCGAGGCATGCTTGCATAGAAATTTCACTAGCTGTAATTGACAAATGACAAAGAACCGTGAGCGCGCGCGGCAACATGGCTTTTTATAATGTCGAGGGTATCAGGTAGACGAATCACAAAACATTTCGCGGTCCGCTATTTTTGCAAACGAACATCTCATTGGAGCCTGCTCTAATGATAATATGGCGTTTAATTTTTGAAAAACAAAAAGAAATCGGAAAAACATTCGCCTGTGTTTCTATATTTGAACTTATAGTTCAAATATAGAAACACTATGTACCTACTAGCGGTTTGAGAAGTGATAGGTTTTCAAAAGATTCAGAAGTAAGCCTTACCCTCGTACTGCTGTCCGGGCATATAGGATTTGCTCACGACTTGGTTATCGTATACGGTTAGCTCGAAGCGGTCGTTGGATTCAGTGCGCGGGTGAATAGTGCGGAAGGGCGCCCGGTCGCAACGATTTCTTGCCTCCGAAGAACCACACACCAGCAGCAACATCAAAACGCTCCAGGGCTTCATCATCTTGGACTAATAACTGGTAGGCGACATGCATTTTTATAGCACACCTTTTGTAAAATGCAATCGTAATCCGGCTTTTAAATTATATTTCAAAATATGATCTTTTTTATGGATCCTGACATCACTTACTACACCCGTCAGCCCATAACACCTTGGTAGACTAGGTGCCATGTTAGTGCTTCCCTTTGGTTACCCTGTCGGCTGCACTGAACCCTACGGAAAACACGAACTATTCGCATATCCACTTCGACCGACCTTTCATTCCTTGCCGCCGTATCAATTGGACGGGCTAATCTCACGACCTAGTGAGGTTAGACTTCCCTACAGTGTATCGTAGAAGTTCCGACCGCACCCGTGTAGGAACTACAAATGAACCTATAGGATACCCAAAGGTTTTGATGAGTGAGTTTGTGAGTATCAAAATATGTGACGCTTGAATTTAATATATTTTTTCACCTCCAAGGGACCGTATACTGTTAAACCTTAGTGTTTAAATTTCTACTTAATACCTGTACCCATTCCCGAGAAAAAGGGTCTTGACAGACGGCCGGACGGACGGACGGACGACAAAGTGATCCTATAACAATTTCCTTTTTTCCTTTTGAGGTATGGAACACTAAAAACCATACCTATTTTCTATTAAGTTGTTATTGTAGTATTAAATTCATATTTCCATCAATAAAAAATCCCTTGAAATAAAACAGATACGTACAAAGTTTACTGTCGCTTCTCACCACAGCACAGGCTTTAGTTAACAAAAAGTATGAACTGAAATGCTGAGATATATTATCACACCAGCCAATACATTTTTTCATAAGAAATCGCGAAATAACGACATAAGCTGCTCGAAAAACACTAATAATTAATAAGCATTCGCCACACACTAAGAGCTGAAAGAGAACTGATGGAAACGGGTCTGCAGCGCATCCACTACAATTAATCAGAGCTCGCTGATGTAAAGATAGAACGAAGATATGCAGTGCCTGTGAATGTGTGTGTGTATCAGAGGATGTTATCCCCGCTGCTCCAGACTGGATTAATCGTTTCAACAGATGACTGGTCAGATGTGTTTTATATCCAATTTATTGTTGCCTACATGGGAATGTTTTTTCTTAGTTCAACAAATTTTATATTTGTTGTGTCCTTTGCAAATGCGCATACCATTGCATATGGGGTTACTGTATGCCTAACGCGGTCCTTTTGACCGATTAAAAAACCGGCCAAATGCGAGTCGGACTCGCGCACCGAGGTTCCCGCACATAAAAAAACGTTAAAAAAATACACGTTTCTTGTAAGGGGATCCCCTTAATTTTGTACTTTTGCCTATTTTTATATTTTTTTTTATTTAATTTTTTGTTTACTATTTTCCATTGATTTTGAATATTCTACCTATTACTAGCTAGCTATTACGGTTCCAAAGATACGGCCAACGGACAGACGGACGGACAGACGGACAGACAGACAGACGGCGTAGGCTTTCGTATGAATACGTAACCCTAAAAACGAGGAGGTTCCCGACTCGATAGTTTCCTTTATGATGACTGCTGAAAGTACGACATTGTCGCAAAACTGGTTACCCCGATGTGATGGAAATAATTCCCCGTTGACTACATGAGCGAACCATTCGTATTGACGCAGCTGCGTATCTCGGCGGGATGGTAACGCACAGCAGTTGGTCGCTAGCCAAGTTCCCACTCAGACACCCAGGCCCGCCTTCGGCCGGTCTTCAATGAAGACGGACGACGACTCCTGATCCCTCTGTGCAGTTGTCTCGTAGTTTTCAGCAATTGCGCATGCACATTTTATTGACACGGAATAGTACAATGTAGTGCGTCCGTCTGACGCCATTCTGTGGCAAGTCATATTCAACGCAAGTAGTACCCGAGTAATTATGTGGCATAATAATTGTATTTGTATTTTGTTATATTTTAACTGTGTCGTAAATGAAGTGTTTGTTGTGTTGATATAAGTTAAGCATGAATAGTGCAAGTTGGTTGCGATATTTTCAGAGGGGAAGGTCAATAAAAAAAAAGCAAAACTGTACGTTAAAGTCAAAGAGTTTGTATTACGTCGCTGCGCTTAAAGGAGCGCAGCGACGTAATACAAACTCTTTGGTTAAAGTAAATAATAAGTACCAACAGTTGAATCTAGTGTACCTAAACAAGTACCAAATTTAAGACGTCGTACATTTTGACTGCGTTTCAAAGAACCCATTAATAAAGAGATCTAAAAACAAATTTAAATCATACGTTTTATATATATATTATCCTGAAGACACCAGGATTAATATTACAAACATATTTTTTATATAAAAAAAAAAACAATTTGAAAGAATTTTGAAAATAAATCACTAACACGCGGTCACAAATCACAACAATTAAAATTCCATGTACCTACTCACGGATACTAGCAGGTATTAATAAAGTTTTGTGAGGCGAGACGCTGTGTAAGATAATCTATAACTTTTTCATAGCACGACACGACAGACTGGCGTGTCTAGCTACTTTGAACAAAGATACATCCACTTATTCGCACGCTTCGTTTATTTGATTAATGTATTTTAAAATTATTTTAATTTGTATTGGCCCAAAAAATCTTCAGAGAAAGAGACAACTGACAAGTGTACCCAACCGGCACCCCGGTAATCACAATTAATATTTATTCGCCAAAAGCCTGAGCTGTAATTTGTAAATCGGAGAGTCTTCAGGTACTCCTAGATACGTTAAAAGTCACCTTCATTACTTACTTACACTTACTTTAGAATTCAATCTCTTATTACGAATGAATATAGTATGAGTTTGACATTACCTGGCGACAGTACAGGTTCTGTAGGCTCTGTAAGAAGTGAACAGAACCGGAAAAAGTAGAACCTTCTCCTTGCCTTTTAAAAAATGAAATAAAACGCATTCTATGAAGCAGATATGTTATTTCTCTTTCCAGCATAGCGACGGATGTCCTTTATGTGAACATGCTCGAGGATTTTTTTTTGTCACGACTTGACTTGGACCTTGGGTACATGTGGTTTCAACAGCATGGAGCAACGGCTCACACTTCAAGGGCATCGATGACTGTTTTGACACAGAATGACACTAGAATTATCAAAATCGGATAAGTCGTTAGGCGCTAGAGTGTCATTATCTACATACAAATATGCAGGGTAAACACTTGGCCATGCTTTTGGCTTCGCTGGAGTCGGGTTATAACTATAAACAAAAAGGATAACAGCTACTCTTGCGAAACCTAGCACATGACTGAATATACGTACATACGTGGACGCCGCCGTTGAAATTGTGCCACACGTCGCGCTTATTATCAATAATCTAAAATAATACCCCGGCTTCGCTTCGTATCAAAATATCCTATAACCATCCTTTAGACGTGCTAGAAAAACGTGTCCCATGCGAAGTTCTCGACTTATAAAAGCGAATATAGAACCGACGACAAAGAGCGACGTTACAGATTTAAAGATATTATCTTCAAAACATTAGGTTACATAAGAATTGGATTCAACATAAAACCACACTTTTAGGGTTCCGTATCCGTACGGAAGCCGTATTACTAAGCCTACGCCGTCCGTCCGTCTGTCTGTCTGTCCTACCTTTATCTGTAAGGCCTGTATCTTTTGAGCCGTAATGGGTACCTGGCTGACAGGTTGAAAGAATAAATATGTGTTAATATCCTAAAAAATAATAATAAAACAAATAGTAAAAATTAATAGGGGTCCCCATACAAGAATGGTGTTTTTATCAAAGTTTTTTTGTTCTATCTAGTATATTTGTTAAATAATGAAATCCGACCAATTACGTGGTGGTACGGAACCCTCGGTGCGCAAGTCCGACTCGCACTTGGCCGGTTTTTTTGTCTTTCCTTTGCATAGCCATCTCAGATCGTCAAAAAACCCCATGGTGTGTTAAAAAATAATATAAAAATAGATGCGGAAATGTATTAATCACTGACCTCGGAATTTGTTCGCCAGAAGCTCGTTCAATGTTCTTAAGCTCCATATTTATAGAAGTTTGAAGAATTTATTTTATGTAAATTCGCACTTCAGTGTTCAGTCTCTATGCTCATCTATAGTAATCGAAACGAACACTTTTATTTACATTCAAGCGGTTTCTGAGGTTACTAATTCGTAAACAACGTTCAAGTGATCGGGCTTTACCCATCATTTCATTATAGTTTCAGTGTCTTTGTTAATTCCATCTCTACTTCTTTTAAAAGGGAACGTCTGTCTGTAAGTTTGTTTGAGGTAAACTCCGGAACCACTGGACATATTTTTATTCGGTTTGAACCAATGGAAAGAGTAGTTCGTGAGGCTCGCTATACACATGAGGAGGCTATATTATACCATCTCGCTTAGTAGCTTTAGGCCTGAGCAGCAGTCTCGCGCGAGCAGCCCAGCAGCATGCATCGCACGCCGCCGCGCCCCGCGGCCGATGCGAGCAATCGTAACATAAGTACTACAGTCTGTGACAAATGTAATAAAATAGTAATTGACGAGCTGTTAACTTTTGTTAGCTGCAAGATTGATACTCTGCCGGAGCCGGATATAGTGAAGATATGCGCCAGTGCCTACAACGAAGCGGAAGTGGAGAAATCGCGGCGGCTTCTGTGCGGCCTGTCAGGCAAGCGCACCCTGCGCAAGGCTGAGGGCAGGGAGAAGAAGGGCATCCTGGAAATAATCAAGATGCTGAAGGAACAGGAACCTGACTCGCTACCTGTGTTTGTGGCGCGAGACCTGAACAAGCTGCCGCCAGTCACATTTGACCATGTCGACGTAACCGCCTTTCTGAAGGACATCACTATCCTTAAACGGGAAATAACCTCGCTCAAGGAACAGTCGAATATACCGCCGCCGCCTCCGGACGCCGGACGGGCTGACGACAGCGAAAACCTTCGCCGAGTCAGGGAGGAGGTTGCCGAATTAAAACTCGCCATACACCGTTTGGCATCACAAACGACGCAGCTGCAGATGAACAGAGAACATAATAAAAGCCAACCTTCACTTAATTCAACGTTCACTTGCTTGAATGAAAACGGCGACAAAATGAAGGTAACTGAAAAACCGAACGAGCGGCGGCCGGAGCGCGGCGACCAACGTCGTCGTCGCGACGACGTCACGAACGGTGACGTATCTCCCCCCGCCGTCCCCGCCTCCCTCTCAGCCGAGACAAGAAACGAGGCAACCGTACCCGTGGCGCAAGCGCAACGTACTGTCGTCATAGGCGGTGACGACAGCACTCCCCTCGCTTCACCCCCGCCGCCGGCAGCGAGCACGGCCGCCGCCAGAGGCGCGCGCGCTGCTTCCAAATCGCCTACCACGATGACGTATGCGACCGCTGCCGCCGCCGCCTCCCCCTCTGCCGCCCCCGAATCCGTCACTCCGACACTTATAAAGAATACGGATAAGGATGGATGGAAAGAGGTTTTGAAGAAAGGAAAGGAAAGGAAAAAAATATTTAAGAATAAAAGAGGTTCAGCGGAAATAAGCGAAGAAATTAAGAAATTTAATTTCATAGCAGCGGACGGCTCCCGCCTGTCATCATTGTATGTCTCGCGCGTACATAAGAACACAACGGCGGCCGGAATACAAGGATATATCAAATATAAAACGAATCTAGACGTCGCTGTTCTGAAAATAAATAATAATGAAGAGAACGAATTTAATGCATTTAAGGTATCCGTACCTAACGAAAGTTTAGGTATTTTTCTAAGTGATAATCTATGGCCAACGGGAATAGTGTTTCGTAGGTACCTAGAAACGAGAAAACCGAGCAAGCTAACCACCCGACCCACTGACCAACGTGATGGATAGTACGCCCGATACTGAGACAAGACGAGTAAGGATGGCGAGCTTCAACTGTCGGTCTATCAAGCGATCGATCGAGCACGTGAGGGAGCTATGCGAGACACACGACCTGGTCGCCCTGCAGGAGCTGTGGCTGCTGCCGGACGACATCGACTTCTTGGCCGCGGTGAGCCGGGACTTCGGTTACCACGGCGTGTCGGCCGTGGACACGGCGGCGGGCACGCTGCGGGGCCGCCCGTACGGCGGCGTCGCGCTGCTGTGGCGCCGGAGCGTGTTCGCGGACGTCGTGCCGATCGACACGGGCTGCGTGCGGGTCGCGGCCGTGCGCCTGCGCCTGGCCGCCGGCCGCAGCATGCTGGCGCTCTCCGTGTACATGCCGACACAATGTGCGGACAATCTGCCGGAGTTCACGTCCGTGCTGGGCGTACTGAGTGCAGTTATTGAGAATAACGACGAGGAGTGCGCGGTGTGCCTCGGTGACTACAATGCAGATGTAGGCAGCATATTCGGTGCGGAGCTAAATAGGTACTGTGACGAACAGGAGTGGCAGTGCGCGGATGTTAAGCTGCTAGCGAGCGATACCTACACATACCTGAGCGAGGCGCATGGAACCACGAGCTGGTTAGACCACTGTGTGGTGACCGAGGCCGCCGGATATTGTGTGAAGAGTTGTCGTGTAAACAACAATGTGTACTGGTCGGACCATTTCCCGTTAAGCTTAGAACTAGATTTAACTTTAATCATAGCTAAATTAACTTTGACGAGCGCTATGAGCGCAAATAGAGTGACTTGGGGACAAAGGTCCCAGGATCAAATCCATAGGTATACTAGTATGTCTAATGAGCATTTGAGTCAGGCACTTGCTGGGGTGGAATTGCCCTGCTCTGGTTTTTACTGCAGAAACCACGAACATCATGCTTACATCGATTTTATGTATAGCGAAATTGTGAACGCGCTTCAGTCTGCCGCGATTAACACCTACCGAGCGAATAAAGCTGTTAGAAAACCAGTGGTCGTGGGTTGGAACTTCCACGTACGGGAAAAACATGAAGTAGCACGTTTAAAATTTAGTATGTGGATTCTGGAGGGGAAACCAAAGCAGGGCAAAACATATGACGAAATGTACCTTAGTCGCAAGGAATTCAAAAATACATTGCGCTGGTGTCAGCGCAATGAAGAACAAATAAGAATGGACATAATTGCCAAACATCGGAAAAATAAAGATTTTTCCAAATTTTGGAAAGCGACTAAGTTGAACAATAAAGCCAGTCTTCCTGTGACCGTAAACGGCACACACGACAAAAACGAGATAGCGGATATGTTCATGCAACATTTTCAAGTAAGCACCACCGTTCCGACACCTCCGCCTTCTCCGCCGCTGACATGCGCATGCGCGGTCGCAGGGGACCACGCTGCCGCGGGCGCCGGCGGCGGCGGCGGGAGGGGCGGACCCGCCTCTCTGCCACCGCCTCCGCCGCCACGCGAGGTGGTGCCACGCGCCTGCCTCCACTTCACGGCGGAGCAGGTCGCCACGGCCGTGCGCGCAATGAAGCGCGGTAAGTCACCTGGTCATGACGCGCTCAGTCTGGAGCATTTGCTCTTCGCTGGACCTGCACTGTTTGAAAGTCTGTCCCTCATGTATAATGCCTGTATCGCTCACGGATACCTGCCAGCGGACTTTATGAAAACTGTAGTAGTTCCAATAGTAAAGAACAGGACCGGTGACGTGTCGTCCCTGTCAAACTACCGACCTATCTCTCTGGCGACCGTGCTATCGAAGTTGTTCGAGCGGCTCCTCCAGCCGGAGCTCTGTAGGCATCTGAACCTACACGATGCGCAGTTTGGTTTCCGGCCCGGTCTCTCGACTGACATGGCTGTGGTAGCATTGAAGCGGACTGTAAAATATTACTTAGACAAGAGCACCACGGTCCATGCATGCTTCTTGGACCTCAGTCGTGCATTCGATACAATAAACTATGAAATATTATGGGAAAAAATGGAAACGACTGGGGTCTCGGAAGATATCACTAGTCTCTTCAGGTACTGGTACGGAAACCAAACAAATGCGGTGCGATGGGGAGATGCGATGTCAAACGAGTACCGGTTGGAATGCGGAGTGAGACAGGGAGGATTGACGTCACCGACCCTGTTCAATCTATATGTGAACGGACTCATAGAGGAGCTCAGCGGCGCCGGTGTCGGCTGCCACCTTGGCGCGGTTTGCGTGAACAATTTGAGTTATGCAGACGACATGGTGCTGCTGTGCCCCTCTGTGAAGGGACTGAGAAGGCTGATAGGTATCTGTGAGCAATACGCTGCCGGACACGGATTGACGTACAACGTAAAAAAAGACCGAATTGATGGTCTTCCGACACGGCAGCGGTCCCGAAAATGTGCCACCAGTAACTTTGCGCGGTTTTCCTCTGAAAACCGTTACAAAGTTCAAGTATCTCGGTCACATTATAACGGAGAAACTGAGGGACGATGAAGACATGGAGCGCCAGCGAAGAGTAATTGCCATGAAGAGCAACATGCTCGCCAGACGGTTTGCGCGGTGCTCGAGGGAGGTCAAGATCACACTGTTCAAGGCCTACTGTCAGGCGCTCTACACCGGGCATCTGTGGTGCAACTACACGCAGCGAGCGTTTAACTCGTTGCGTGTACAATATAACAATGCACTGCGGTGCATGCTGGGTTTGCCGTGGAGGTGTAGTGCGTCTGGCATGTTCGCCGAGAACAGGATCGATGACTTCTTTGGAGTGCTGCGCAAGCAGAAGGCAGCATTTCTTGGTCGCGTCATGACCAGCGAGCTTAATGTTATTATTGAAAATGTTGGCATGTACATTAGTTATTATGAATTTTTAAAATAAATAAATAAATTATTAAGTATTAGGCATTATTATTATAATTTTATATTTTTATTAAAGACAATTTTATTATTTTATCTCACTTAAGTGTTTGACAATTTTACTTACGTATGATGACTGAAGATGCATTTTTTTATTTTTTTTTATTTTTAATTTTTTTATTAATTTAATTCATATTTGTTTTAATATTTTTATAATTATTATTGTTACTCTAATTGTTATATTATTGCTATTCTAGTGTATCTGAATTTGTTGTGTGTGCAATGAATGGGACAAGTGCCTGAATTAATAAAAATGATTTGATTTGATTTGATTTGATTTGATAAAGAAAGTATAGCATGGACTGGAGAGAGAGAGAGAATAAAAGAGAAACGATCGTTTATTATCATATTTGCTTTTAAATCGGATTTGCTATTAAGCCGAGTCTACCACGAGCGAAGCCGCGGGCAAAAGCTAGTTGGTAATAAATGTAGACTTGAATTACAATTCTCGCAGTGCTTGACCTACCCATCAAGCACAGCGAGAAAGAGCGCGTCGCGTATATTATGTACATGTTCAGCGAATGAGCTGTACTGTGCCGTAGTAGGCCCCGCATACATTTGCTTTGCGACTTTTTTATGAAGTTGAGTTCAGCGACGTTTATTATTTTGTCTTGTATGCTACGATAAAACATTGGGCTCAGCGCCACGCTGTCGATTTCATAGTAAATTTAGTCAAATCTAGAACAATTTTATGATTTCGTCGTAAATAACCATAAATTATACATACTTACGAATGTTTTTGTACGTATACGACATTCTTTATACTTTTTATTTTCCAGTCATTAAATATAGGTATTGGACAGTTGGTAGCTAGTGTTAACTTCGAAATGTATAGAGAATAGAAAAAGTTGTCTTCAAAATTTTACAGTCGTCGACCGTTGGAGGCTGACCGTGGTTCGGATTCCACGTTAAACTGTAGGTCCCTTCCCTTCTTACCTTACTAGGTGGTAGGGTTTATCCCGGCCGGGTTGGTACCACCGCACTGAACGAAACGTCGGTCGAAACGGCTATGTAAATAGTTCGTGTTTTCCGTCCAGTTTAGTGTAGCCGACATGAAATGAAGGGAAGCACTGACATGGCACCTAGTTCACCCTGTGGTATGGGCTGACATCACGGATGTTGTAGGTGATGTAGCCAACCGTGTCAGGTTCCATAAAAAAAAAAAAAAATACTTAAAAAATCAGTTCACGCACACAATCACCTCTTTTAATACTCCATACCTTACTAATAACACTCTGAATAAGTAGTAAAAATACAAATTAGAATTAGAATTATGTATTTAATCGATAGTAGGTAATATTTACAAAATGTACAATGCTTATATCATATGCGACTTGGTAGAATCTAGTTTTTAAACTCTACATCCAGAATTATTACACAATGTCGTTACTATTAAAATCTTCTAAAATGAAAATATAATATTTTGTGGAGATCGCGTAGCGTAGTTTCCGTATTCTTATAGATATGTTCAGCTAAAAACTGAGTTTCGACATACGATATACGATGGCATTTTTTGAGAATTTCCCTTTATAACTAAATTTTCGACACACCAGCCAGTGACCACACGCCAGCAGTAATAAATGAAAAAGTATTATTGCCTTAAAAATAGTAAAATAAATAACTTTGTCTTAATAAACTGTGGGAAAATATAATAAATGTAATAGTTCAGCCCAAACTAATCATCATGATATCAGTTCAGTGTAGCCGGCACGATCAAAGGGGGAAGCACTGACATGGCACCTAGTTCACCCGGTGTTATGGGCTGACATCACGGACGTTGTAGGTGATGTAGCCAACCGTGTCAGTTTCCATAAAAAAATTAAAAAAATTAAAATAAATATCGATATCGAGGCTTACTCGAGGACTTGAGAGCCTGCCTTGCCGGCTGTGCCTAGCTCAGTTTAATTTTTTTTTTTTTTTGCATTTATTTCAGTTATATATAATCATTAGTAGTAGGAAGAATAACAATAGTTCTTTCTAGACAACATTTTAATTTTAGAGAACATTTAAATCATATAAGTACATAACATTAATAAATAAATTTGCATTTGAATTAGTACAATTAAAATTATCAACAATGTAAATTTATAAAATTAGACATAATATATGAACACTTTCAGTTGAAATAAATTATTGAAAGAAATTTTAAAATAACCTCAGAGGCAAATACGCTTAGAATCCAACGTGTGGTGCTGACTCGAATGTCACGTTTCCACAAATTCCATGTTGATGTGACCAAAATAAAATGAAGAGCGAACGAGTTGTCAACGCGGGCCAAAACACTGCTTGAGGCGTCTGGCATCACATTTATCACACTCTTGACATAAAAAATCCGTAAATAATCTTTCAAACACTCATCGTTCGGTCATTCGGAATTAAACATAAGTATTAATAAGTTCTCATATTATAAAGTAAAATAAAAAATAGGCACCTACTTAGTATCAACATGAATAAATTTAAAATTTTTAGAATATGCGGAAACGCGAATACTTATTTAATAATTATATTCTTTAATGCTAACTAATTATCTAACTAATGTAATCAACTAATGTAATTAACTAATCGAGCTAGCAATGAAATCAATGTTGTAATCCTGCATTCGATATGAAACATGTAATTTCAAATATTTTAGTAATATTGCACTAAAATATTTGTGAAGGGGAAGAAACATGAGAATTTATATTATTATCTTCTGTTTCCATTTATTAAACTTTGTTCATAGAATCATCAAATAATGTATTAACTCTGAGAAATTATCATTATAAGCATTATCAAATGCCTTCAGAAATCTGTACCACAGCATACAGACCGAACATACGTATACTCATATTCTCAAAAGCGACAAAGCATGTAGTTAGTGCTTGTTGAACTTACAGTTCCATAGGAAACAGTGGCGGCTGGTGACTTACGTGACCGGCAGTGCGCTAAGTACCTACCTAGGTACTTAAATACCAAATTTCCCAAGACATTCCCGTCATGTTATTTTAAGATCGGGACTTACGAATTTTTAAACGCCTGCGTACGTACCTAGCATGCATATTCTTAAGAAACAAGAAAAAAACAAAAAAATAAGAAAAAAAATCCAAACAAGTTTTTTAACTCATTTTTAGTACCTTTATGAACACATCCATAGACCACAACACTACTGCAGCTTTCAAAAAGAAAACAGTAGTAATGTCCCAAAAATACTTCAAAAAGTATATAAAAATAAAAGCATTTGAAAAGTAGGAATTGAACCCGGGATCACCTGATTGTAAAGCCTTACCTTTATCCAACGCTTAGGCAAATATCGAACCACTTAATTCACAGTATCACGCGACAGAAAGCACAAAACCTAACCATATTCCATTTTAAATATTCGCGCGCTAACGGGTATGTGACATCATCACATGACAGCGCAGCGCGCTGACTCTAGGCAGACGGACTCACAAGCAGAACGAATCGCCCGCGACGTGTCGCACGCGCGTCTTTCCACAATATACTGTCCTTCTTTTTCCGTCGTGTGTCACACGCAGAATGCAACCTTGTTCCACACATAATCGTATGAAGAGTGTTTTGTTTCACGCGGCGGGGCAGCGGCGTTTGACATTTTCTCATAGTAGACGTTCGCGGTGTTTTGTAATGCACTCGGCGGCGAGCTCGGCGGCGATACGTCGTATGTAGTACGCATTACGTACAGCAAAATCGTGCCTTGTTGTCTAGGAAATAGGAACGAATTCAGTTTGATATTTTTACTTCGATCGGTGACAATCATGGAGAATGTTTAATATTTTAATTGATTTATTTCTTTCGGGTGAAGGCGCTATATTTTGTGGTAGTGCGGCGCACGAGCGCACTTAAGGGCCAGCCGCCACTGATAGGAAATAACATACCGAAGGACCACAACTTCAAAGTAAACAAGTACTGCAACTTAATAGACCGGATAGTGAGAAAAGGATTCAAGACTGATCTCTTCGATCTTGTCTTCGATGTAGAAGTCGGAGCAAGAGGACTACCAGCTAAGTCTCTCTACAGTTTTTTCAAGAATCTAGACCTGCCAAGATCGACGCTAAGCTCATACCTAGGAGAGAACTTCGAAAACGTCACTGGAGGCATCCTACAGAACATGGATAGGTAAAGAGAGGCTGGTCGAGTGCGGGACTGGTGGTTTTCCGCGTCCTAGTCATCGTAGACTAGCTTACGAAGGGCTTGCCGCGAGCCGAAACGTAACACAGTGGTCACTCGCTAGTCCCAGCATCGATTGGCTCCCTTCTCTACTGCCAATGGGCCCGGATATGTTCGGAGAAGCCATCGCAAGCTTAGTTCGAAAATAAAATATCTTAAATAAATAACAGCTATACCTATAACTATCAGGAAAAGGCGTTTAGTAGGATTCGACATAAATTTTGACAATAAGAAAAATAAACGTGTAAATAATACGATTTATACATACAACTAGCTGTTTATACCCGCGTCTTCGGATTCGGCCCTTCCTTCGTCCTCGTCCTTGATTACTTACTTTCTTTGAGAAGGTTTACCGTCTTCCAGCATACTGCTCTGCCTTCGGCCTCGCCCTTAGTTACTTACGTTTATATTCTTCCTGAACACAGTTCGGCCTTCGGCATCGCCTTTTTTAAATTTATTTTAGGGCTTTTAGGCCCCGCCCTTGATTACTCACTTTCTTCGAGAACGTTTATCGTCTTCTTACTGGCTTTCTCCTCTTTTTTTTTTTTCTTATTGGCTTTCGTATGGATATGGAGCTGAAATTTTCGTTGTACCTACTTATATTTAAATTTCGAATGAATATTGCATTCAAATTGCAGTTACAGCCAGTTCTCAAGAAACCTGTACTTTGGACTACGTGATTTGAAACGCTCAATAATTTTTATAATATTTTAATTTGTTTTATTTTTGATATTTTTTTATATATTATGTTATTCCGGGACTGTCACTATACAACATTTCGTCAAAATCCACTCAGTGGCTTTGGCGTGATTTAAGTCAGCCTGGTTGCATTTTTTCCAATATATTCAATGTACAGATTTTTTTTTGTCTTTACGATTTTATTATATGTATAGATTACGATTTCGACTTATTTCAATATCTGTAACAAAAAACGTACGCTTGTCAGTGCCAACTACCTGAGACGAAAAATAAATAACTATCATACTTAGTTACAAGAGCTACCTACTTAGCTAAGTATTCAAGTATGTACCTATCAAAAACCGTGTCAACATATTTAATAATATTTAAATCCGAAAATGTAAATTTCATAAGAGAACTAAAAATGTTTTCAGCGACGATTCGTTTGAAAAATTAAATTAAATTTGATTGCAACTAGTCGTTCTGCATTCTGTGAGCTTCTTCTTCATTCTATTTTCTAGACACAGATGAAGACAGGACAGTCAATAAGGGGGGTGTATGAGTTTGAAGACGCAGCCAAAACTTGTTAATAATAAGCCGATGCCGAAACTTGAACTTGTATCATCCGATCATCGTAGAAGTTGACAAACGAGACCTGTCTTTACCCTTGAAACATATAGTTTTAGGCACTCAGTAACTTATGCTGACGTTGGTACCTACTAAATGATTTATTTAGTACCTATCTACAGACCTACTTAATAGATACAATGAAGACATTCTGAACGTTTTATTAAATATAATGAGATTTAAATATCATATATGTACACATATAACACTATAAATGTCTATAATATAAAGTAACAGTAATTATTAAGCTAAAATGCGAATTATCTTAATATTTGGTCAAAATGTTCATCAATACTCGTTAAAACTACAACGTATATGAGCGAACACGAACGGTTCAAGCAAATTCAGGCATTACCTATACAAAACAACATATCCAGCTCATGTTCCAAACGTCAGCGGTCCATCTCAAACAAAGTACGTTTATCATTTATGATAAGCGTAATTAACCATTTCATATTATAGCTACGGGGTATTCAATTCAGGCTCATCCTTATATTTTAATACCATGTAATCTACACACTTTAAAGAATACCATGGTAATTTTTATTTTGGTGGCATACGACCGAATGTCCTTGGGCGTCGTTAGACACCTTATGGGTGACTCGGCGCCGCATGTCGTGTGTTTTAATAAAAAAAAAGTAATTACTTAAAAGACGCTCATGAACTTAGACAATACTATAGTAGATAAATTCGCTCCACGCGACGCCACGGAATGCCTACGGGCGGGCGCGGGAGTCCACAGACACGTATATTCAGCAGTTTTTTTTTCAAATATTTAAAATTAATTTTAAATTGTTTTATAGAAAAAACTGGCTCGGTGGCTGTGCCCAGAAGTTCATTGGACAATCAGGCGCAGCCTCACACAGGCGCACACCACTCGCGAAACCACGCTCAGATTTAATTATCCGAACTAGAGAATCAAAAGACGAAGCCAGAATTGTTTTTCAAATAATTTGTATTTAGTTAGTATGAAGTGGTATTCGCGTTAAACTGAAGGATCGATGAGCGAATATACCTCGCCAAGCTCTTACGAGTACGAAAACTTTCACAATTAGGTACTACACAAATATAGCCGTGGCCTTCTCGTTCATGGAAGAGCGCAATTTCTTCACTTGGAACCCAAATGCATTCTGAATCTTCGTTCATATATTTTAATGAAAGGGGTATTAGGTACATACTCCTTTCCTATTTACATTCTAAATAAAACTCTAACAACGAATAGTCGGTGAAAACATCAAATCAGTCGTGCGCTTGCACTTCGTCGATCGCATATGTTTACGTTATCACAGCCCGATTAATTGATATGAAATTGGTACTAGGCTAGAATCGCTGGGCGGCCGCCCTGGGGGTAAAGGTGAGATGATAGTAGATTCTTTGAGCAGAACCACAACGAAAAGCCAGAACGTGAAGGATTTCTACCGCGCTGTGGGGCATAACGGCGAAGGCCACGAAACTGGCGTGCAGAAGAGTTTGCTTATATATTGGCCGTTTAACCATACGTCAGAACTACGATGGTCGATGAGCTTTAAGCCAGAATATTGGGGAGAAATGTGGCGAACATTCTGTTTTTGGCAACATTGTTGTCGGCAAATATGACCGTGGGCAGGGTGACCGCGGCAGCCAGGGTAGTGGAGCGATCACATCTGTAGCCGAAACAGAGAGGCCAGAGCCGTAGCTAGCGTGATACGGACGGGGCAGAAGCTCCTCGCGCCTCCAGCGCCGCCCGTCTCCACCTCCGTAGGAAGAAGGGTTAGGTTCTCTGACGGCTGCATCAGCGTCGACGGCTTGATGATTTCCACTGGAATAAGATATATATTATGTTCATTTAAATATCGAAGAATTACCACAGAATAGATATTAGTACGAATTACCTACAGACAATCAGCGGTATTTTAATATGATTATTAATTGACAATGTCGTGCTTATACTAGATAAAACATAAAATATAATACTAATAATAAATCTGTTGGTAAAAATAAAGGGATGGTGATAGAGTAAGTTACTTTGTTTTATGAGATACTGCGTTTGTAGACTCTATGTATGATACTAAAACTAAATTGACGATTTCTATAAATATTTTCTGTATGTATGTATGTTCCTCCATAACTCTTAAACCGGTCATCCGAATTCCATGAAACTTAGTACAAACACATTTAACTATATGTGACACAGGATAGGCTTATCAAAATTCAGTTCCGGTCACGCCAAGATGTGGCTCTCATACAAATGGAATTGTCCCACGCGCCGAAATTCTTCTTTTTAAATACGAATTTCACGTGAGCGAAGCCGTGGGCAAAACATAGTAAAAAATAAAGCTTTCCGGTTCAAACCAGTTCATTAACGTAAAAGTCACTTTTCTTTCACATACTGGTCTTAAACACACTGAAACATTGAACTCGACTTTACTTTCTGCGACTTCTGCAGCTAGGTTAAAAAGTCTGTCCAGCAGTGCGATCGGAATCGAGAAATGGCTTGCGACGGAGGTCAAATTAAAATTAAAATTCAAATAATTTATTATAAAAGAAACATGGTACAAAAAAGATATTAAAAACAATATTGCGAAACATAACATAAATTAATAACATGTTCCCTTCACATGATTGTTAAAATGTTTGTTGCTCAGGTCGAAACACTGAACTTTGGACTTTCGTCTGTGACGTCTCGGCTAGGTAACTCTCGTCTAGCTAGCCGAGCCGAAACAAGTTGAGTTCTCATCCCCTTCTCATGAGGGCGCTACAACAAAAATCCGAATTACGAAACAGGGAGACCAATTCACTCGGAGGAAAATCTTTTGTTTTTTTACTTTTTTAGAACTGGAGGAATACTGGATAGGGTAAAGGTGCAGCAGTGGAGGCATACACGCTGACGGACTGACTGATAACACTAATTCGAAAGTAACTTATAAATTATATTTCGTATTTTGAAAGTTTATTGTAGAAAATATAAATATGTTTCATTATTCTAGGTATGTATGGAAACAAGAAAACATGATTTTCATGATGGTAACATAATCAAATAGTTATTGTAGTTAAGCATGGTTGACTATTGTCTCTAAGATTTTTTATTATCAAGACCCATTTTTGCCGAAGAAAGTTGGAAGCTAGTATATATATATATATATTTATATATTATATATACAGTGTTTATTATTAATTTTAAAAGTAGCAATATCTTAGTAGCAACATTGATTCCTATAAAATCAATGGTAGCAAGCAGTTCTTAATTTAATTACAATTTACAAGTAAAAAAAGACCTATATTAAATAAAATAAAATATAAACCTATTATACCTATTGAATTGTTATGTAATTGAATAAATATTTTATGAAGCCGAGATAGTACATTATCAATGTTAAAACACAAAACTAAACTAATATAATTAAAACTAAAAAAAACTTTATGTTAAAGTAAAAAAAAAATCCTCCAATTCGACCGTCGTCGTCTCCCCAGCGGTACCCAGCACACTGGCTGCGTTGCCCCTCTGAATTTCGAGGCTAATTCGCCGTACGAGTGAGCCTTGGCACGTGGATCACCAGACTTGTCGACAAGCATACAGTTGCACACTGTTGGAATATTATTCTTATTAATTAGTAATTAAATAAAATGTTTTTTATTTAATGTTATTTAATGTTTTGTACCGTGTGGGGCCGGTACTTTAAAAGAATAGCCCCACTGCATCTCTCCCCGTGTATGTCGCAAAAGGCGACTAAGGAATATTCTCTTTATTCTTTATTCTTTATTCATCATTCGTATGGTAGTACACTACGCTTGAATTTGTCCTGTTAGTTTTTAGTTTTTACAATGTATGTATGACTCTCTTCTTATATCACTAGGTGGTAGGGCTAAGCCCGCCCGGATTGGTACCACCGCACTGAATGAAAGGTCGGTCGAAACGGCTATGTAAATAGTTCGTGTTTTCCGTTCAGTTCAGTGTAGCCGGCACGAACGAAGGGAAGCACTGACGTGGCACCAAGTGAACCCGGTGTTATGGGCTTACATCACGGATGTTGTAGGTAATGTAGCCAACCGTGTCAGTTTCTATAAAAAAAAAATGTTGATTATATAGTGTAGCAGTGCAGTCAATACCTTAATTACTACTCGCGATTAAATTAATCTTATTGTTCAGTGGGAGACAATTTGTTCGGCAACACATTAATTTGCAAGAACATTCTTGTTAATTTGTATCGCGCGTGAGATTCATACTCTAATAATGAGATTGTTAATGTGATGAGAAAGTGTTACGAGAAATCTCCGACCCGAGGAGATTCGCTCCGACAAATTCGTTCTCACACGGAAAGTGCCAATTTCTTCCACATAATCCAGCGACAATCCATGTAACCCCTTTACGCGCAATCCCAACACATTGAAAAAGTAAGTATCGTAAAGTTAACCCCGGAGTAAGTAAAACTCGCATTGTGGTTATTGGAATCCCGGTTTTATTATCGCCGGGGTTGCGTAACGGGCCATCCCGGAGATAGTGTCACATAATTCTCAAACTTTAACCAAATGCCGCGCCCTCCCACGCCTCGGAGTCACTCCGAATAATACAGCATCCCTATGTCTTGGTTACTTACAAGTGAAGTAGCTGTAAATGTTGATGCAAGCTTTAACAGTTTGGACAAGATTTGTGACATCTTTCGCATTTAAAAAGTAAATAGAACGCATCAGACAGACCAACAAGAGGTACCTACTTGTAACGTTTTTTAAGGTATCAGTGATCCATTAATGATCAAATAATGCACCCCATATGCAGTAATGAAGTACTTTTTTCAGCCTCGGTAGCCCAGTGGTGCGGTAGGTCGACTGTTGCACACTGTGCTTAGATGGGTGACCGCTCGACCGTTCGAGGCTGACCGTGGTTCAGATTCCACGTAAAAATGTAGGTCCCTTCCCTTTTTACCTTACTAGGTGGTAGAGTTTATCCCGCCCGGGTTAGTCCGACCACCGCACTGAATGAAACGTCGGTCGAAACGGCTATGTACATAAATATTTCGTGTTTTCCGTCCAGTTCAGTGTAGCCGACATGAAATGAAGGGAAGCACTGACATGGCACCTAGTTCACCCGGTGTTATGGGCTGACATCACGGATGTTGTAGGTGATGTAGCCAACCGTGCCTGTTAATGACCACTTACAATAGATTCCTAACGCCTGATATTTTGGATTAAGAATGTATCCCTACTTTGTTTGGTTTCAAACAATTAGTATTTTGCAAAGAGTTTGCATTACGTCGCTGCTTTGGTATTTTGTAATTATACGGGACAGATGACGCGATCCTAGAAGGGTGTTTGGGTGGGGTAGTCTTGGGGAATTTCGCGAAATAAAATTTGGTACGTGGTCCGCGATTCAATGTTATCAGCGCCGCCCAGACCGGTTTGATTCGGGACGCGAACGACCGAGGCTTATGAAATCTTCGCTTTTATTTTATTAGTAAAATTCGTCGGTAGTAAAAGTTGTACATTGGGATTTATGAAGACATCAATATGTACGACCGTCGCGAAGTTATTTAGGAAATTTAACTCGTGTTGGGTGTTCCAGTCTTATTTATGGCGAGCCAGGTGCAGTTTAGAGAGTAAAGAAAGAAGATTAGTATGAGATGATATGTTTATGATTCTACTTCAGGATAAGGGCCGACGGAAAAGTAGATAAAAATAAAGTTAAAATTTAGAAGTTAGGCGATAAAAGACAATTTAATATAAAAATTTCAGAGCTAAATTTCACGCTAGTTCAGATTTGGATTTTATAAATACACGAAAAAAGACGTTTTTGCACCAGGAAGATATCGCAGGAGAGGCTAACTGTAATTTTTGCGTAGGTACTTGTTACAAGTTCACTATATTCTGAGGTTACAAGCTTTATTTTTAAAAAACATAAAACCGACTTCCTAAAAAAAGGAAAACTAAAAAACTATTCAAAATAAAAATATAAAAACCGCCTTCAAAAATATATGAAATAAAAACCTAAAAAAAAAACGAACCCTAGAGTTGAAGGCGGTGCTAAAAAGGCTACACAAATCACAAAGGATATTATCATCCACTCATGTTTTCTTTCATGCATCATTTTTGCTTGCTTTAGCACCGCCTTCAACTCTAGGGTTCGATTTTTTTTTTTAGGTTTTTATTTCATATATTTTTGAAGGCGGTTTTTATATTTTTATTTTGAATAGTTTTTTAGTTTTCCTTTTTTTAGGAAGTCGGTTTTATGTTTTTTAAAACTTTTTTTTTATTTCACAGTTTTTTTTAGTAATTTTTGCTATTAATGTACTCGGCGGAATCGCTCGGCCTTCGGCCTCGCGATTCCGCCTCGCTTTCCAATCCGATCTTGACCCAATTAAAATAGGACCACGTCAGCTTCGATAGCTCAGTGGTGCAGACAGTCAACTGTCGCTATTGAATGTTAAGCAACGCTGGGTGCGGTCAGTGCTTGGATGGGTGACCGCTGACCGTTGGAGGCTGACCGAGGTTCGGATTCCTCGTAAAACTGTAGGTCCCTTCCCTCCTAATCTTACTTGGTGGTAGGGTTTAACCTGACCGGGTTGGTACCACCGCACTGAATTAAACGTCGGTCGAAACGGCTATGTAAATAGTTTGTGTTTTCCGACCAGTTCAGTGTAGTCAGTACGATCAAAGGGGGAAGTACTGACATGGCACTTAGTTTACCCGGTGTTATGGGCTGACATCACGGACGTTGTAGGTGATGTTGCAGAACTTAGTAGAATGGACAGACATAAACATGCTACGGAACCCTACTTTTATTATAAAATAACCGTCGGAGGACCTTGGTTGAAAATTGTGAAATTTAGTAGAACGGACAGACATACATTTGTTACGGAACCCTACTTTTATTATAAAATAACCGTCGGAGGGCCTTGGTTGAAAATTGTAAAATTTAGTAGAACGGACAGACATACATTTGTTACGGAACCCTACATTCATTTTGAAATAAATGTTAAATTTTGTAGAACGGACAGACATGCATTTGTCACGGAACCCTACATTCATCTTGCAGAACTTAGTAGAATGGACAGACATAAACGTGTTACGGAACCCTACTTTTATTATAAAATAACCGTCGGAGGACCTTGGTTGAAAATTGTAAAATTTAGTAGAACGGATAGACATGCATTTGTTACGGAACCCTACATTCATTTTGAAATAAATGTTAAATTTAGTAGAACAGACAGACATGCATTTGTTACGGAACCCTACATTCATTTTGCAGAACTTAGTAGAATGGACAGACATAAACGTGTTACCGAACCCTACTTAACAGTTGCACTCCGGGAGTGCCGGCAGATCCCGTGCCACTCTAACTTAACCCTTAATGCAATGACTTAAGGTTTCATTTTAAAAATGACGCTGACGCGATGTCGCGAGTTATACATTTTTTACCCACCTAAAAAAGTGCCAAGCGCCGCTAAAGAAGTTTTCACTTCAAAAACCTAAGGGTTATCCCCTTTCAAATAAAAAAAAAAAAAATTTCAAAATCGGCCCACAATTGACGGAGTAATCGCGTAACAAACATCAAAAAAAAGAAAACATACTGTCGAATTGAGAATCTCTTAGGTCTAAAGTAAATTTCTCGTGAAGACAAATGCAACGAGCCCAAACACGATGGGTTTATCATGTGTAGTTTAGGAGTTCCTATGGCCACCTTCTGTCTCCATCATCAGACCAGCTCGATGGTACTCGGTACAGTAGGTACCGGTCAGGTACCATAATAAATTATGCGCACCTGGCCGGTCGGAAAAGATAAAAAATTTCAAATTTAGAATATTCATGAAACAAGGGTCCGAATATGTATCACTAGTAAATATCGATTCATGTATTTCAACAGGACAGAGAAAATTTCAAAATATTAGGTATTTAATACTTTTTAGTTCTTTTTGTTTTTTTGTTTTTTTGAAATCGGTTTAATATTTTTTAAAACAGTTTTTATTTCATTCTTTTTAGTAATATTACATAAATAAGAATAATCGAAATCGAATAATCGAAATCGATTGAAGTGGTACAGAATTATTCGCCATATGTGTCAGACTGCAAATTGCTGAATAAGTCCACATCACAAAAGTTTTGCTGAAGGTAACCACACACCATACTAATTTATCAAACTGAAAATTGCCGAATACGACCACATCACAAGTTTTGCTGAAGGTAACCACACACTATAGTATTATGCTGATTTTTCGAAAACCACTCAACCAATTTCGATAAAATTGAAATGGGACCACCTCGGAAGTATGACCTAACTAACAAAAAAAGAATTTTCTAAATCGGCCCTCAATTGACGGAGAAATCGCGTAACAAACATACAAAAAAAAAAAAAAAATAAAAAAAAAATAAAAAAAAAAAAAACATACAGACGAATTGAGAACCTCCTCCTTTTTTGGAAGTCGGTTAAAAAGTCGCTTGGTGAGAAAACGATTCAGTCTTGGTAGAGAAGGCGCTAGCAAAGAATACGCAATCAGCCCCGCGCATAATTGGAAACGAAGTTAACCCTTTGGCTCTGGAAGCATTATTTATAAATCTTCCTTCGCCTACACCAGGTGGCGGCCGCGATCGGCGCCGGCGCATTACTCTCGAAAAAAAATCATTTTGGAAGATTTTTCCATAAAACTTCATGAACTAACATATGGATTGTATTTACAGATAAATATTCTAGCTATAAATGGCATTTTTTTATTTACATTACGTATTCTAGGTGACAAAATTATTTTGTAAAGTTGTTCTATGTGAAAATCGCGACCTCTCTCAGGTTTTTTTTTTTTATAAATTTATTAGACCGCGAATCGGTCATATAGTATTTTTATTATAAACACTAATAAATAACGGACCTAATCATACCTTTCTTGTGTATCAGCAGCCCCCCGTGTCGTTCACAATAAAATTTGTATGTGGAAATTTGTATGGTTTGTATTATTTGTATGGAGAAAACTAGGTCACAAAAATTGCTTATTTCTCGTAAATGTACTGCATACAAACACTATACGGCATATATTATTTCAACTACAGGAACTAAATGACACTTCTATCACCTCACTTTATCCAGAAAACAGATTTATATCGAGAAACAAGCCTCTAAAAACAGCCGAAATTGGTACCGAAAAGGAGGCATTTTCTTAGTATTTTTACGAAAAATTCAGATCAACTCAGCACAAACAAATGCACTCAATACATCCGGAATATAATGAAAAAGAGAAAAAACATCACTTATGGGTTCATCTGCACAAAAAAACACTCAGCAAACCCGAAAACAGAAGAGCAACGTACAACGCCCTCCTATTATAACCGCTGTCTTGATGACACTGACAGGGCGGTAAATCTGACATTTCTCTATGGGAGAATGTTTGTCGCCTAAAGGCTATAGGATATACTATTTGAATTAATTACTGCCAGCATCTCACGGCTAAAGGAGATACAAGAATAAAATAATTTTGTTGGGGCCTCCCAACGAAACACAGAAAAAAAAGAAAGCGGCCGATATCGGCCGCTCCATTCGTAAAGGTATAATCTATAAAGCGGCCGATATCGGCCGCTCCATTGGCAAAACTTATCCGCAGTCTTATCCAAATGAAAGTAAGTAGGTACAGAAGAAAACAATATGAAGAATGAATAATGTTTGTTTATTTTATTAAAAAATTCAATTGAAATTGAAATTTTATGATACTGAAAATTTAATACGACCATGTGGGTGTAAGGACGCGACTAGGTAGGTAAGTGGGTAGGTACCATGGAGAAAAAAATCGGTCAAGCGCGAGTTTCACTCACGCATGGAGGGTTCCTTAGATCCGCTATACCATATCTGTCAAAACAAAAACCATATACGTCAACCTTTTACGGGTACATAACGTATACGGATATCTGCGATGGAATGGAAGCTACCTGTGGTACCATCTATTATTTAGTATCGTGAATATGTATCTACTAATCGATTCTTAGCACGTTTCTTGTATGATGACATGTGTATATTTTTATTAATGTTTGCTTTCAAAAGATACAGCCCTCGGACGGACTGACGGACGGACAGACAGACAGACGATATGCTTAGTAATAGGCTTCCATATGGATGCGGAACCCTAAAAAGCGAGCGTGCGCGTCATAGCATAGTGTGATTTAGTTCGGTTGTTTATTTTTGTCAGAAACAAAAATAAACAACCGAACTAAATCACACACACAAACACACACATACACACACACACCCTCACACACAAAAGAAACAAGACAACAAACCTACAATGAAACGAGTTTACATAAATATGAACATGAATATAATAAGACGGATAGGTAAGTAGAATATAAGTAAAATGTAACGTACCAACGACGGTGTCGTTCCTCACGTCCGCGAAGGTGTCGTGTATGCTGCGGAACTCGGGGATGGTGCTGACGCAGGCGATGTCCAGCCTGCCCGTGGCCACCAGCTGCAGCTCCGACACCGTCACGTACAGGTCCCGGCCCGGCCGCCGCGAGCGGTGCCGGCTCGGCGCCCGCAGTACACCCAGCTCACCGCCCTCGCTCAGCTCCACCATCTAATACATTCATTTATTTTATCTAGTAAACCTCACTTACCTTACCTTATAGCAGGGGTTGACCGGTGTGCCGCGATTCTAAGTAACTCATTCAAAATTTGCATGAAAACAGCGGAAGAAAAGAGCAAGCACATTTTTTCGTCTATCTGTATAGATAGATTGTCCACAATGATATTGTTTGACTGATTTGTTTGATCATCTCAACAAGCTAAATTGCGAGGAAGGAATGAGAACATTTTGACATCCTCGGATAAAATGTTAGTTTCCACTGATAAATTACACACACATCGTAAATTACGTACGAAGTCGCCAATAGTTTTTAGTTTTCTAAATTTCATATTATGCTTTCTGAATGAACATAAATGTGGGGTGCCGTGAAATTTTCGTAGATTAAAAAGTGTGCCAGTTAATAAAAAAGGTTGGAAAACCCTGCCTTATAGGATAGGGCATGGCAAACATTGATGATGATGAAAATAAACCAGAAATGATACAGGATTAGGATTTGTAAATGCGTTTTAGCTATGAAACGTTACTGATCATTGTGAAACTGTAAATCACTTCTCTCTGTGAATGACCTGAAGAAGTTTGGTCATAAATTTATTGTCAAATCTCAATCGGTTTATCCTGTAAGTTCTTTCAAAATGTACCTGCATGTCTAACACGCTGCAACCGGGCGGATACTCGGACGGTGTCGTCAGACCAGAGAGCGGTCTCCTGACTCCTTCAAACGCAGCCGTCACAGCCGTGTGGACGTCCTGCCGACCCTCGGGCTCGGCGCCCCGGGCCCGGTGCCCCTCGGGTCTGGTCGCCGGCTCATGGTGGTTGTGACCGCGCCGCATCGACCACCGATCGCTGGTTGGCACGCGGAACTTATGGGAGTGCACCATTGATTCGTCTACCTGAAATTAATACGTCGAAAAGTTTTCGAAATACTTGGGATAGGAAACGTTTTCGAAAATTGTTTGCATAAAGTTTTTGCTGATGAATTTAATAATTGGAATATTTATTAATTTGAAGCATGAAGCAGCTTAATTTTAATTTTTCTTACTAGATTTTTGGTAGGTACCTTCGTACTCGGTTTCATTGCAAGGACGCTTTGTTGCATCCCTAGACACAGTGGTCGGTGAACGTGAAAAGTGAAGTTTTTTTTATGGAAACTGACACGGTTGTCTACATAACGTACATTATCCGTGATGCCAGGCCATAACACCTTGGTGAACTAGGTGCCATGTCAGTGCTTCCCTTTGGTCGTGCCGGCTACACTGAACTGGACGGAAAATACTAACTATTTACATAGCCGCTTCGACCGACCTTTCATTCAGTGCGGTGGCTTAAACCCAACCACCTAGTAAGGTAAGAATGGAAAGTTCTAGGCCAATCACAACGATATTTTAAGAAACTAATATTTGATTATCGCTTACAATTTACGAAGCATTAGACCACAACTTGACTGTTATTCTACCACGATCTAATTTCACTACTGCGGTATCGCAATCGCAATCGCGTAAACATTTATGATAAAAACAACTATAGACGATGAAATACCATCATCGGTCGGACTCAGCGGTAACAAACATCGGTTATGATTTCCCGATTGATGTTTCTCATAAATCAGTGTGAGTTTGATGTTAGAATAATAAATAATAATATATGACGTACGGAATACCCATGTTTCCGTACCGTTCATCATGTCATAATACACAATACTCCCGTCAAAAGTAGGTACTATTTCTTTTATTAAAATTTTTTTTTTTATGGAAACTGACACGGTTGGCTACATCACCTACAACATCCGTGATGTCAGCCCATAACACCGGATGAACTTGGTACCACGTCAGTGCTTCCCTTCGGTCGTGCCGGCTATCTTGAACTGGACGGAAAACACAAACTATTTACATAGCCGTTTCGACCGACCTTTCATTCAGTGCGGTGGTACCAATCCGGGCGGGTTAAACCCTACCACCTAGTAATATAATCAGGGAGTCATATCCCTTAGTCGCCTTTTACGGCATACACGGGCAGAGATGCAGTGGGGCTATTCTCTTAAAGTACCGGCCCCACACGGTACAATTACGCCTACAATTAAATATTTATTGTTTTTGCACTTGCGTCCTCCAAACTAACAGTGGTTTACAAGAAAAATCAATCGGGAGAAACAGATTTTTGGTATATAGGTACTGCTGGGTTCGTATTTACAAAAGCCGCAGACCTTGTTCCCGTTAATGATCCAGGTGATGTGCGGCGCAGGCAGTGCGGGTGCGCTGGTGCAGTTGGCTCTCAAGGTCTCCCCGGCCACGAGGCGTCGGCGTGGGAACTGGATGCTGGGCTGGTGCTTCTGAGGCTCTGACGACATGAAGAAGCCTTGTGAGCTGGGATACGCATAGCGAAATGTGAACAGTAGGGATTTTATAATTTTATTAATTCGACAGGGTTCTTGGATTAATCTGTTACCTTCGTAGCCGACATGAAATGAAGGGAAGCACTGACATGGCTCATAATTAAATAAAGTATTATACACCGGTTTTATGTTTTTTAAAACTTTTTTTTTTCATCCGCGCGGATGACCCAAAAATAAAACCATAGATAAGTTTAAGTTAGGAAGTGAAAGGGTTAATAAAATTGTATTTAAAGCTTCAAAGAGTATGTTCGTTATTAAATTATCTTAAAGCTAAAAGTATTGACAATAAATTATTTTTATTTACAAAATGTTTGTTTGATGAATTTTTATATATTAATATTATTTATAAAATTACACAATTAATACAGATATTTCGACCGTGTTGTCGTCATCAGTGAAAAATATAACATATTATGTATGGTGTTGATATCAACCACTCATATGTCATAAATATCAACACCATACATAATATGTTATATTTTTCACTGATGACAACACAGTCGAAATATCTGTATTAATTGTGTAATTTTATAAATAATATTAATATATAAAAATTCATCTTAACGCTAAAGAAAATTGTTATATGATAAAGTTATGAATTAAGCTTTGAAACAGTATTATTATTTGTATCGGTTTTTAAATTGTTGATGAATCGTGAATGCATGTATGAAAAACATTTTAATTTAGAAAAATACTTTTAACTGTGTCCTCGTTCTTGCTCGCAAAAGATAACTATAATAATGCACTCGGCTAAAGCACAATCGAGATCCGTGTTATTACAATGTTAGGTCTTCGTTAGTTGCGATGTTATTGACCGACCTCCTTTTTCATCCCTTACAGATTGTTGTTGATCCCTCTTGGCTTTTTCCTTTCTCTCGACCTCCTCGCGACCTTGTTATGTCATAATAACAATGTCGCCTCATCTTGGCACACCTACAGAAGCGTTTATTTATTGTAAATATTTTTGTAAGTAACATTTTTTTATGTGTAACGTCTTAGCTCTCGGTATGGGCCACAGACATCGAATTTTACGCTGTTAGATAGACTTTCAGAGGCTTTTTTGTCATAAAATGTTGTGAAATTTTCCTTAATTTTTCTTTTATTTGAATGTATTGCCTTGATTAGAAAAAACATGTTCGTGTTTCATGAATATTCATACAAAGACAACATGAATAATCGTGGCACCCCTGAGGCAGCTGAAATATAATATAAATAAAAAAGTGAATAAATCAATCATCAGCTTGAGTATGTTAGATTTTATTTCTATATTACGTATTATTATCAACTGAAAATAGTCATTAATGAGGGACATATTTCTTCTAAATACATTGAAATTTACACATAAACTGTTTTTTATGAATAGCGCGACATGTGGCATGTGGCATCGTTTCACCTACGATTAGGTGTCTAACGAAGCCAATGGACATTTTGTGAGGCACGGCGATTGCGAATGCCATGCCGGCATGACAGGAGCCTCATCCATCACGCCCCTTTTGAAAAAACCCAGGCTGTCTTGGGCGGGGAGTGCGTTACACATTTTCCCCCCGGTTCTGTGAATAAAACACCAATTTTTTTTTTATGTTATCCGGTATGGGTGACTGAGTTGGAGGGGCTAAAGCGCATGCTCCGACCAGCCAATATCACCTCCGAGAAGGTAGGTGCCATACCGGAGACTTCCCTGGATTGCTGGCTATACTGGACTAGAGGAGAACACAACCGAGGCTGCTATGCGGCCATCTTACATCAGTACGGTGGTACCAACCCAGTCGGCTACAATTTGAGCCTACCACCTAGTAAGGGGCAAGGGAAGGGACCTACAGTTTTACACCGGTTCCGAACGGTGAAACAGTAGGTGTAGGTATGCACGTAAATTTTTTCGTCAGAAAAAACTCATTGGTACACGCCGACGGGATTCGAACCGCGGACCTCTCGCATGAGAAGCCGATGCCCAAACCACTCGGCCACCCGCCGCTATAGAACCGGTTGGTTGGCATCCGCGGTAGGTCGATTGGATAGGGGTGCATCCCCTTCCCAGTACGCGTAGTATCGCGTTAAACATCTCCTCCGAACACTCCCTATGAAACTTTTTACTCACATTTTGATAATATAATATTTAATATGATATGATAATACAAACAATTAACACTTGTTTTATTATTCGGTATTTTGTGCCTGGAAAATTAGACAGATAATTTTATTTAGTTTACCTTGTTGTTGTAAAGCTTTCGTCTGAGTTGTTAGGTAAAGCTTGTTTTTTGTTCACATAATTTACAATTCTCTGCAAAATTTTATTTATGAGAAGTAAAATATTTCGATCTTCATAAAATATGTATAAAGCAAGTCGCTTTCAATGCTGTAATATTTTACCCTTTCAGCTATTCTGAAAATAGAACTCACCAAAACGAGTTTACCCTAGAATACTATTTATCGATTGGTGAGGAAGGAAGCCGTCCGTAATACGATATATTGTCGAAATAAATTATGTATTAAATGATATGTATGTACATACAATACTTGTTCTGTATTAAACTACATTTCGACGGCCATTATTGCAGTGGCCATTTTGAGATTCAGTGAGGGGTGGCACCAATGAGTAATTTTGCATCATGGAGTAACTCATCCATCATATTCAAAATATTATATGTCGCCACGCTGGTGAAATGACCTACGACGGCAAACATGCAAGATTATTTCATATTTACAGTCTACATTTCTGTCATGGGCACGAAATAATTTAATATTATAATATTTTTATTGATTATATATATATATTTTTTAATTACCTGCCATCCATGTAGATTTTATGACATATTATGAAACTCAGGTCGTGAAGATCAGTGAGCGAGAAGTTTCCAATCGACTCGCAAATATTTCGGTGTAGCGAGCGAAACCGCACCCCCGGAATATTTACAGAGCGACCCTGTTTGCGGAGTCTTCCGCAAATTTACCGATGTGGAATTGGGGCCACACCACCACGCCACGACGCGGCGGGGCGGCGCGGCGGCGGCGGCGGAGGTAGGTAAGCGTTTTATTTTAGTTAGTGTAAAGCGATTGACAGCTCGACGTTGCGCTCCATTAGCGATAAGCTCACGGTCGATAGCACGATACAGTACGTAAGTGTGGAGTAAGTTGGGGTAAGTGCGGTCACATTTGGCACACTGAGACCACACTGCGATATTTGTTATGGACGCAATGCGCTGTCTGTATACACTCTGTATGTATAGGAGAAAACTAACATTATATGCATTCTTCAGGCAATTAGGTAAATATTTTTATAACATACTATTTCTGTGTTATTATTACATTAGTCATCGCTATTTAAGTAACTTTGTATGTTCTTCATAAATGAGGTTCCAGTAATATAATTAACGGAATTCCCAAATATCTCAAGCCTAAAAAATATGTTAAGGACATTCCCGAAGATAGAGTGATGTAATTAAACTTGAGATAAAATATATACATATTTCCGTGAAAACAGTGAGTCGGGTCGGGTCTCAGAGAGTCTGTAGCTTCGTGCGTAAGCCTGGTCGTGGTAGGTCAGAGTGATAAATTAACACATATTTGTCACTCTGGCCAACTTGCCTGAGCATTATGAATAATGCCGCGCGCTATGCATTTGTAATGCCCGTTTAATCACTTGCTCCATCATACTCGGTCATATCGCACCACGGCACAATAGAGACGTCATTCATAAATGTAAATTTTTCGCTAGAATATAAAGCATATCCTTCCTATCCCTATAAATTCTAAAGACGGCAATAATACAACACAATTTATGGGATTCTGTACTGTAGGGATTCTTCAGGACGCTTAATAGTGTGTCAGTTCCGTTTGAAACGTGCGAAGTTGATTTATTTTACATAGTTACAGTTGCAGACTTCTTGGTTTTTTAAATATTTATTTTTGTCGATAATTTGCAATTTACCAAATTTTTTTTATGTTATCTTAATCAGTTTTCTTTATTTACATACTTAAATCAAACTTCATTTGAAAAAAAAAATGAACTCAGTATTTATTTAAACAGACATGACATGAATGATGTAGAAAGGAGCGAGCGAGCTTCTTCTTCTGACACAAATACATTCAAGTCCGTTTCTTTTTAATTACACTGGTTAATTAAAAATATAAGATGAACATAAAACACTCTCCGGCCTCTGGGATCAAGAACCCGGGAAAATTTAATTTCGAACATTACAATTTAAAATATATCTGAATTTATTTATTCAACAGCAAAAATAGGTACTAAATAGACAATTAACTAAAAACTATAATATAAAATAAACAAGTCGGCATTCCGCTTCTTGCTGTTAGTACCTAATATTTTGGCAGATTTTGTGTTTCAATAAACGATTGGAATTCAAGAAACGGTCGGAGCTCGCGGACATTAGGTGTCATCGATATATTTTTTTGCAAACTTTTTTTAACTTTGTTTCCCTGTATGCTATAAAAAATATTCGGTAGATATACGTTCGTCTCTTATCCCAACATATTGTTATTTGGTACCGAATTCATAAAAATATATTATTTAGGTATTTGTGTATATGCCCACATATTTCCGCCCAAGTACAGTCTCGGGTCCTTCAAGAGAGGCGGGAATGGGCACCTGTCAGGCCGGTAGGCTGTTCGCAGCCCCCGTATGCGATCGAATGTCCATGGGCGTCGCTAGACACCTTATGGGTGGCTCGACGCCACATGTCGCGCTTAATATAAAAAAAATAATAATTTAACCTTCTTTCCCGATCTGTATAACTTTGTATAGGAAAAAGATATCCAACTCGAATATTTTGCTGTGGCAATAGTATAAATAATTTACCTAAAACATACATGTTAAAAAATTTCAACCAGATACATATTACAGTTACAGATACATAATACTGTACCGTGTGGGGCGGTACTTTAAAAGAATGGCCCCACTGCATCTCTCCCCGTGTATGTCGTAAAAGGCGACTAAGGGATATGACTCCCTTCTTATATTACTAGGTGGTAGGGTTTATCCCGCCCGGGTTAGTACCACCGCACTGAATGAAAGGTCGGTCGAAACGGCTATGTAAATAGTTTGTGTTTTCCGTCCAGTTCAGTGTAGCCGGCACGACCGAAGGGAAGCACTGACGTGGCACCAAGTTCACCTGGTGTTATGGGCTGACATCACGGATGTGTAGGTGATGTAGTCAACCGTGTCAGTTTCCATAAAAAAAAAAGTTCAAAAGATACAGAGGACGGACAGATAGACGACGTAGGCTCAGTAACAGGCTTCAGTATAGATACGGAACCCTAAAAACGTCCACGTGTGTAACACAATAAAACAACTTGCAGTGATACAATCATGCGTGGGTGTACTCGCAGTTACAATAAATAAATGAAATTAATGTAGTTCCCCTAAGCAGGGGAAGTGCAAATAGCTCTTCCTTAGTTTTAAGAATTATTCGAGTCACAAATCTTGTCGGTGGTCCCCGGGACTCGAGAGGCGACAGTGGTAAATGTTCCCTGCTCTCGAATCCGCGTGGGCTGGAGTCTTCCAGCAAAGCAGACGGGAAGGTAAATTAAGTAGGTAGAGAATTACCCGACTGACTAGCGTAATTTACGCAGACCAATCTTATTTGATATCCCGGTTTCAAGGTGTCCCCTAAGGGAAATTCCTTCCTAATTTATGTTTAAAATATAAAATTAATAAAAATATCTACAATGTTGTTGGTTGAGAGATAAACAGATGAGTGATTGTGGGATATTATCTACATAACTTCATGCTGAATACCAACGGCGACCTTCAGGTTAGTACAATTAAACTGAAAGTCTCCGGTCCTGGCCGGCATGCCATTCGCAACTCCCGCCCCTAGCGAATGTCCATGGACGTCGTTAGACATCTATCATGGGTGGCTCGGTGCCACATGTCGCGCCTTCAATAAATAAAATATCAATTAAAGGTAAAATAAAAAACATTTTTATAGGTGACCGGACTGACCTAAATATAATATTCCTGCATTGTGATTATGGCAAGACCTCCATGATTCTGTTCACATTTTATCTCATTTTTGAAGTGGCTTAAGTATAAAAGGTCTCTAAGGCGATAAAGCTTTAAGGACGACCATACTACCGAGTGTGTAGAGAAAGGATGAACGTTTCCTCCTAGAGATTGCAAACTCGTAAAGAATCACTTTAGAGCGCTTCCTTGCTCAGTCGGAAACACGAAGTTCAGGACCCCACTACCAAGTAAGTAGATTTGGTTTAAAAAAATAAATCGGTCAAGTGCGAGTTTTACTCACGCACGGAGGGTTCCGTAGATCCGCTATACCATACCTGTCTATAAAATATATCCGTATCTTTTGTCTGTTTGCAATGTAAAGTACCTGTGGCGTCATCTATTATTCAGTAGCGTGAATCTTACTAATTGATTCTTAGCATTTTTCTTGTATGCATATACACCATTTATTATGTGAAAATGTCAACCGGCTATATACCTATTACGGTTCAAAAGATACAGCCCTCGGACGGACGGACGAACAGACAAACAGGCCGACAGACTGACGACGTAGTTAGTGGATTGATGGCTTAAACCCTAAGAAACAGAAAGAAGCATAAGTCCAAGACAGTCCCAACCGCATATGTCACGCGTCGTTTTAGACTTTAGAGTCACGTACTACAGCACCATCGCATCGGGCAGGCGTGCCTGACGGTTATATTACTGTAGCGTTATATTATGTTCGTTTAGGCTTTTACCGCTGTTACATATTATCGTAATGTTTTCGCTTATGCGGTATATTACAAAGCGACTTACATCCGTCGACGTTTCGTTCCTCGCTCTGGGTACATACTTAGGACTCGCGGAACTGCGACGACCTGAAGGACACCCGACACGTCGCGACATATCGGGTCGTCCAGTCAGATGTCAACTGCCGGTCGCTGCTGACGTAGATTGTAGCGATGCGAGGTTCGGCCGATGCGGGTAGGTTCGACCATCTCTTGCTGGAAAAGGTCGGTGCACACGTAGCTCACTGTGTATGCCAGAGCTTGATGCTGGTTACCACCCGAGCCGTGCTCCGCCAGCAGAGGAGCCCTCGACGATGAGAGTACCATGCCTTGTCTGTTGAATTTCGCATATCTGGAAATTTAAATGGATTCTCGAATCAAACATGGTACATAGTGTTTTTCCACTGATATCGTACTGGTTTGGTCGAATCGAATCCAATGTTTTGTGCCATTGTCCAGAGCATGCTCACATATGGCTGACTCATGGAACTCGTTGTTCTTCATCGCCCTGATGTATTCCGACACCCTTGTCTGAACTCTCCGTTTGTCCGATGTAGCATCTCCCATAGCTACATGGTATTTTGTATACCCCTGGAGCCTGCAGTGAAATCTGGTCCTTGACTGTTCTCAACATGCCTGGATTTTTGTGAGAGCTTTGAGGAAGGTCTTTATGCTCTACTTGCTCACCAACTTACTTATACGGTCCGTAATAGGCAGGCAGGCTCGTGGTTTATAGCCGTTCTGTCGTAACGCTGTCCTTACTCTGGCAAGGTCCTCCTTGATGTGATCATCATCACAGATCTTGTGTGCTCTGTTTACTAGAGAGGTATTCACTGATCGTACTACGCTGGATGGTGATGTGAACTGGCATTGAGGTAACCTGTTGGTGTGTGTAGATTTACTATAGACTGTAGCGTATTACGTAAGGCAATAAGAACTAGTAATCTTTAACACTGCTATTCAATACAATAACCAAATAGTTACCAGTGCTTACAAAAGCTTTGCATGTTAAACTTAATATGCTCTACCTTGCATTGAACATTGTAGACTTCTCGTTATGTCAGACACAATAGGCATGTTTCAGCTAGTTGCATTCTTCGTAAGCTTCTGAGAGAGAAACACCTCGGGGCCTGGGACTCGATTCCAAGTATGACGTTAGGTACAGATATTCTATTTCACGAAGCCCGTTTGGCTATGAATGTTGTCAAGCGTGCACAATGCACATGCACATTGTTTTAGTGTGCGTAACGTCGATAGCGCCATAGGTAGCGCTCAGTTACTGTCGTCGCGACGCGGTCCGGATTGTTACTTGTGTTTTGAGACCGCGCCAAATTGTTTCACGGAGTTACGTCAGCATGGCAACTAAACGTAGAAGAGTTGTCCATAGTGATATAACATTTTTGCGAGCATTTTTGTAACATTTTTTTTAACACTAATAATAAAAATGTTCAAAAACATACATTTATAAAATACCGCCTAATTGTAACAATTCATTACTTACAATGTTCGTTTGTTTCTTTTTCCTGTAATATTTGTTCAATAAGGTGTTTTGAAGTGGAATCACGTCTTACTCATATGGTACAACAAGGTACAGTACGTGGCAACAAATAATGCATCTCGAGCTTTAGAAAGAGACAATCGGCCATAGTCGGCTTTGTAGAGCATCGTTTCTGTTGCACGAAGCACTAACATGCCGGTATCTATTGCTGTAAAAACCTACCTTTTGTAATAAAGCACCCTTTTTCCAAATGTTCTCGAATGTTGATGTTTTTTTGCCGGAACCTTATTTCTGGACTAAATATAAGACACATTTTTTTTTCTCTAGTCTATATTTCCGAAAAAAAAGCAAATATTTTTTAAATTAATTGTTATATACCTACATCTATTTGTTTTGTTTTGTGTCTATTCATTGCAACCTATCTTTCTAATAGCTAAATATTATTTTACTGAAATTTAATTTTTAATATCAAAATTTTCAAAATATATAATGCGTATCAGATTGCTCTGCTCACGTTTCTGCTTTCGGTTGAATTATTGACTATTTATTCACCTTCCAGTTGCTCAGTATTTTTGTGTCAGATTTAAATCTTAGAATTAAAACTTGTCACCGAAGTTCCATAGCAAGGATGGAATTCTGCTCGTCCTAAAATATTAAACAGTATAAATTAATACACTAAGTATATGCTATACTTGGAATAGACCTGCCGCCTCCGTCCGCCAGTGTGTGCAGAGTGGAGAGAATTGAAAGCTCTATCCCGGCGGTTGTAAGAAGTCGGCGGTATTTGTACACTCCGTTCCATATTTTCAGTACACAGAAGTTTCCAAGACAGTATCCGCCCACATGCTGTGCAGTTTCTGAAGATAGGCTACTTCCTGTATTGAAGCCGAGCTAGCGTTTATTGAAGTGATAGTTAGAGGAAATACCCCTACTTAATAATTGCGACACCGTTCTATTGTTGTAATTAATTTCAAGTACGTTGTTATTCTGTACGTATGTATTCCGTGCGACGCGACACGAGACAGCAATAACTTTTTTTAGTTAAAAACCGACTCCAACCCCTGAAGTACCTCCTTTCTAACATGAAAAGAATCATCGAAATCAATTGGCGTGGTATAGAATTATTTTCCCATTTGTAATGCGCAAGCATATATGCAAATTTAAGACTTTGATGATTTTCTCATAGGTCCTATCATCATAACTTGACCAAATGTATATGAGACCTAAGGTACCACCTTTCATGCGAGTCGAACTCGCGTGGAGAGGGTTCCGTACCATTCCGTTTTTTTAGGATTGCGTACCTCAAAAGAGGAAAAAACTGAATCCCTATTGGATCACTATTGTATGTCTGTCGAATACGAACATATTATTTTTTTTTATAATTATAAAGTGCATAGTTTGAAGTATAAAGATCTCGAGTATCCCCCTCCCCTTATCTTCGAAAGTACTGAGTGTAAAATTTTGAAGAAAAAAAAAGAAATATAGGGCCTCTCTTATAGTTTACAGAAAAACCTAAACGAAAATCTCTTAAAGTTCTCACAGAAAAACGGAATGTTACGACACGAGTTCGACTCGCTTGACCACTTTTTTATCACTTCTTCGTGACATAACAAATCACCACGAAATTTCATAATGTGCGTCTTAAAAGTTCGGTTATGTAAGTTTCATTTCTTGATGTATTAGAAACAACCCAATACTTTTGGATATATCGTGATATACGTATAATAGAATAATTAAAATAAAGCTCGTAAAGATAAAAAAATACTCACGTATAACTGTGAGTTGTTTCTCGGTGGAGGCTTTAGTGAAGATGGGCGTGTCGAGCGAGACCTCGCAAGAGTAACTGCCGGAGGCTGCGAAGTCCAGGTTCTGTAGGATTATTGAGTTCTCCGTCGCTAGCGCTATCTGCAAATAATTTGTACTTTTCTTTACTATAAATGGTTTTTATATACCTCTAAATTTTGTAAGTGGGTTCTTGGGGTTTTTATGTAGTCCAGTATGGGTGGCTAAGTCAGAGGGGCCAGAGCAAATGCTCCGACCAGCTAATATTACCTCCGAGAAGGTAGGTGCCATACCGGAAACTTCCATCTGGATTGCTGGCTATACTGGGCTAGAGAAAGTAAGTAAGCCCGCTACTGTACTGTACCTTTATTTCGGCGCGCGGAACAAATCGATTTGTATGAGAGCCACATCCTAACGAAACCGGAAGTGAATTTTATTTAGCCTATCCTGTGTCTCGTATAGATAAATGTGCTTGTTTTTTTTTTTTTTTTTTTTTTTTATGGAAACTGACACGGTTGGCTACCATCACCTACAACATCCGTGATGTCAGCCCATAACACCGGGTGAACTTGGTGCCACGTCAGTGCTTCCCTTCGGTCGTGCCGGCTACACTGAACTGGACGGAAAACACAAACTATTTACATAGCCGTTTCGACCGACCTTTCATTCAGTGCGGTGGTACCAACCCGGGCGGGTTAAACCCTACCACCTAGTAATATAAGAAGGGAGTCATATCCCTTAGTCGCCTTTTACGACATACACGGGGAGAGATGCAGTGGGGCTATTCTTTTAGTACCGGCCCCACACGGTACAGACTTACTGCACGATACAGCTTGTACTAAGTTTCATCGAGTTCGGACGATCGTTTTAAGAGTTATAGATGAAAATACATACAGAAAAACTTTCTAAAAATCGTCAATTTAGTTTTAGTGTCATACATGGAGTCCACAAACGCAATATCTCATAAAACAAAGTAACTTACTCCACGACCATCCCTTACATATTTATTATTAGTATTGTTGCCTTCATATAGGTATTTATTGCGGTGCAAAATCAAACATGGTGAAACACTTGAGCACCGCCATTACCCTAGACTCAATTAATAAACAAAGTAAAATATTTCGAAAGCAATTCTTAAACCCTACCACTAAATGGATCAGTAATTTAATTATCCTATCGCCTAAACGTCTGGCGATAATATCCGATTGGTATTCTTGTCGCACTCCGCACCCTTCCTAAATAGACAAAATTAATAGATATGCTAAACTAAATTCATTATTAACAATATGGTTTCTCTTGTCCTGGATTATCTTAGTAGGTACCTACTTCTGAGAATTTACTTAGTACAATATTTACTGCATTCTGCAATCTGACTGGCAATCATTTTATGCAATCTGACTGGCGACATGTGTGATGTCGGCTCAATGAAACTACTAATTTCCTGTCTCGACAACGTATCATGAATACCATAATCTGTCCTTATATACGTAGGTTAATTTCCTTTAGATTCTTCACCGGCTACACAAAGCCGGTAACACCAACTGTGTCTAAACAAACTCTTTTTACGGTGGAAGTTGGAACGCGTCAACAATTTCCCACAAGCACAGCCTCGGCTTCTTAAAGAGGGACCCGAATAGCCACATGTCGGGTCGGCATGGCATTCGCAACTTCCGCATGTCGATGGGCGTCGTTAGACACCTTATGGGTTAGCGTCGCATATGTCGCGATTCCTATTAAAAAAAATTCGGGAGTCAATGAAGTACGATTGATTTTTGATGTTTGTTTGTCGGTTGTTTCAATTAATCGCACTATTAGCATACACCGGTGATGCCAGGCTAGTGCACTGCACCGTGTGCTGTAGGAATGATGTGTCAGCGTTAGTCCTTGTTCGTGCCTGAACTGCACCAGCTGAACGCAACACCAAATATTTGCACTATTAGTTTTATATGACAAATTATATTTTGTATTTTCTTGCTCTTTTTAATAAAATGCTGATATACTTAATCTAAAATGTGTTGTTTCGTTAGAGAGATTTAATATTATCTTTACGAGATCATAATTATTTTAACATATTTATGGGGGTACTACTATTTGGCAATAATACTTCGATTAAAAATATAGTTGAATTTAAAGTATTAGCCATTATTGTTTTTCTGTAATCCGCTATTTCTATAGCGAAGTCAGAGGAGCCAAAGCACATGCTCCGACCAGCCAATATAACCTCCTAGAAGGTAGGTGTCATACCGTAGAATTCCGGATTGCTGGCTATACTGGACTAGATGAGAACACAGCCGTGGCTGCTATGTGGCCATTTTACGTCCAGTACGATGGTATAAACCCAGTCATCTACGATTTGTGCTTACAACCAAGAAAGGGACATGAACCTACCACAGAGCAGTGATCGACGGCGGTCGTATTTAATATAATAATATAAATGTTATTACAATCACACATTAAAAACTATAGGTAATGAAAGAAATGAATAATGTAGGTAGGTACCTAGTACCGCTTGCCCACAAGCTGCGGTTAATTATGGAAACATTTAAATATCGGTTCCACGAAATTAATTTTCAAAAGCGGTATCCACCAATCCATTCTAATGATAATTCTTCCGAACGATAAGCAGATTTAAAATCGCTGTGACCGGAATTTCAACGCGGAGTTGAAGGCGGGAGAGGTTTGTTATCCGCTGAAGTTGTTTGCCCTTCCGTGTTCAGAATACGAAGCGGAACTTGCTTCCGTTGCTACTGTGTACGATGTTTTAAAACTCGCAGGAAACATTGGAATGCTCTATAACACAATCGGATTGCACAGAATGGAACTTGCTGATGTCAAGTTCAACAACAATGATAGTTTTTGAAAAAAAAAAACAATGTGTTTAAGGGACGCGTCAGCACAACTTGATTTAAAAAAAATGCAATGAAACGCATTTTATGAATCGTATATTATGTTCCTATTTATAATTTTATAATTTAGGCAGACGTTTCCAGCATAGACGGGGTATCCCGTCGCAAATCTAATTTTCTTGGCATGTCGGCGGGCGCCTCTCTGAGCGTGGTTTCGCGAGGAGAGGAGTTTTTGGCTCCGTCGACTGCACCATTATTGGTCCCTCAGCACGTGTCCATTTTCATGAAAAAAGACACCTGACCGATTGTATAAGGGTCACTACCAGCGTTGCTGTCTACGGAAGCCTAAATATGGTTACTAAAAATCGGCGTAAAATAGTAGTAGGTAAGTGACCTAAAAGATGAATAAATTATGTACAAAAAAAAAACTCACATTTAGAACAGCTCCAGGCGTGGTGAAGTTTCTATAGGGCGGTTTTCTATCTTTGATGTACTGGAAGATCTTGGTGCCGTGGCGCAGGAAGACTACCTTGTCGAGCAGGTGTGGCGGGACGTCGTGCACGCAGCGCAGGCGCACGGAGCCCCCGCGCACCGACCACCGCTCCAGCTGCAGCTCCACCCGCACCTCCGTGTGACCCCGCACTGCAAACATATATATCCATCCTGACTTGCTTCCTAACGTTGGCTACATCAACCTACCCGCCCGACTATGGCGAAGCTAAAGGTATGTATATATGTGTTAGCGTGATTGTAACTCCTAAACGACTCGTCCAATTTTGCCAATTCTGGTGTCATTTAGTTTGTCTCAATTACTCGGGTAATACTGGCTAATATATTTCAAGCAAGCTTAGATCCACACCTTCCTTCCTTTTTGTGAAAATTCAAAATTGAGACACTTAATGGAACTAATGAATGAATTAATAAAGTTATAAAACTCGGCAACGAAAAACGAAGGCTATAACAAGGAAAGTTCATCGAAATGCTGTAGTCGGGCGTGTAGAAGGATTCGAATAGACTGGCAGCCCGGCTACAGCATATTCGATCAGCTTTCTTTGTTTGTTCCTTCGTTTTTCATAGTCGGGTTTTACAAAAATTGTATAAAATTTTTTTTTATGGAACCTGACAGTGTTAACTACATTAAATTTTTAAGGAACTCCTGACGTGGCTGGCTGTGTCACCGTTTTTACACTGAAGCTTATTTCTAAGCCTACGCTCTCTCTGTCTGTTCGTCCAGCCGTCCGATGGCTGTATCTCTGGAACCTTATTACTAGCTAGCATTTTGTGGTTGGCCACATCATGTGTTTTATGGAGCTGCATACACCGGTGATGCCAGGCTAGTGCACTGCACCTTGTGATGTAGGAATGATGTGTCAGCGTTAGTCCTTGTCCGTGCCTGAACTGCACCAGCTGAACGCAACACGAAATATTTGCATTGCCCTGTGTGCGGCGGTCCTACAGCTTTCCATTGATTGCAGGCGAGGTTTCTTACCCGTCCTTTCTCGTCGAGCTAATGGGTGAGAGTAGAATGGGCCAATAAAACATTTTGATGACTTGGCCAAGTGTAGTATGTAGGTACTTATTACCAATGGATATAAGAAACTGATGATGGAAATGCACTTATCAAACTCCGAGTAATATTCAAGCCCGTAATATATATATTAATCTATAAATATAATAGCGTGGTCGATTGATGAGATGAACACTGATGAGATTTTCGGATTATCGAAAAATTAGAAATTCGTAATATTTCTGCCCTTGACTTGAAGCTTACCTATTGAGAATAAATTTGACACAAAAATACTAAACCCCGACTGACCAATCTTTGCCAGCAGCAAGTCATTTACGGAAATATGTTTAAATTTAAATTTACGGAGAGGATGTTATTATACTTCCGTCCGGCAGAAAAATTAATCTTAACTGTTGTAATATGGTTGTAATTATATAACAGAAAAATACGTTCGAAAAATTACTATCGGACGATTTTTAACGTATTTCAAATATATATATTTGGTATCATACAAATAAACCTCTTCCAGTTATTTTTGGATTCCTTCCTAATCCGTCCAGGGTTCTCACGTGAAAGTAACAATTCGTTAGTTAGAGCTCTGTCTGTTTTAATTTTCATAATAGTTAATGTAGTTTAGTTGTCGTACTAATGTATTTCTTGCACATGTCCGATCATAAATTTTGCTATAATTTTCGTACAGTGTTTCGCCGCTTGATTTCCTAAAATAGTCAGACTTATATTCGTATCTGCTTCTAAAATGCCCGTGTACTTTTATACTAACAGGGCCGCCCCCCGGTGCGCGGTGGGTGGTGCCAATAACTGTTGCTCGGTGAATTACTTTTCTTTGGTTATGCATTGGTGGTGGTGATTACTACAGTACGGCATCTCCTGCAAATCACTGTACAAATACATAAATAAACACCAGCTAAATGATATTATTGTTTATTATTTAATAATAAACAATAAATATTACCTGTTTCATGGTTTGAAGCCGTGTGGGGCCGGTACTTAAAATTAATATCCCAACTGCATCTCTCCCCGTGCATGCCGTAAAAGGCGACAAGATAAGGACAAGATGCCGTCCTAAAGGGCGACAGGACAGCCATCTCTCACCTTGGCACGTTCCTTCACCGAGTCACGCAGCAGGTGGGTCTTCGTGCCTTACTGGGATGCTTGATAGTCCCCTCGAGTGCTACAGGCCCGATTGCTGTCAACCCATTGGTGTGCTACGCCATTTTGGGCAAAATCGATTTTGGCCAAAATCGGGTGCGCTCTGCGTTTTTGGCGATATTTCTAGACTTTTTTCTTTTAAACGTATATGAAAAGGTTTTATTTTCCAAATGTACATTAAATTTTCTATAATTTCATTGGTAATGTGTTTAATACTATCATTATTAAACTGGTTTAAAAAAATGAAGAATTTTCGGAACGGTTTTTGCCTAGGGGGTTACCAAAATTACGATACTTTACGAATAAATCGTTCCTCAGCGCCGAGAAACTATTGTAAATGAAGATTACTTACCCTTCCATCGTTTTTCACAAAGAAAACACCAAAAAATCCACAAAAACCGACTAAAAACACGAGGCGCACACGTCACCATCCGCGAACGCGAAGAGACCTACTGAAGATCGCTTGTCAAAATTATTTTGACAGGACAAGCACATAGAAGTGTGTATTTTTAGGTAGCCTACTCTTTCATGAGTAATTATACGTAAGCTAGAAGAGATTAGATACATTTTTGACATAGAAATAAATTATTTTGTATGAAGTTGTGCGGGCGGTCCAAATTGGACCGGTAGCACTTCCGACACAGCAAATGACACGGTCCAAATTGGACCGGTAGCACTCGAGGGGTCTTGTACGAATACTTTGCTAAACGTGGTGGTCGGTGTTGTGCTGTAATTTACAAGAGTACTTGCTGCACAACACCGATTACTCTGCTTACCCCGGATTGTCGGGATACAGCGTTCGATATGTTTTATGATTTAAGCTATGAACTAACAACGCACACTAACAGGGTTGCCAGATGGTACAGATAAAAAAAGAGGAAATTTTTCACCAAAGGGTCTTGTGAAAAAAGAGGAAATTTTTCACCAAAGGGTTTGATTTTTCGGGTAAAACTTTTACTAAAAACCTATCCCCCCTTTTTTCCGCGGAAGTCTAAAACTTTTCCGCGGACAAGACTTCAAAAGAGAGGACTGTCCGCGGTAAAAGCGGACACCTGGAAACCCTGCACACTAACGATCAACGCTAACGATGCACCGGACAAAAGCTCGTTATCGCACTCAGTACAGTACAACATCGGTAATTTAATTTCAAAATTATCTCTGTTCTCTATCCCTGCATCAGGAGATCCTCACTCACTGATGTCAGAATGCTTTAATGCGAACTCTTTCACAATCTAAACACGAATTAATCTGTGACGGTTTGCTTTGTAATACAATTATGAATAGTTACAACGAGTAAATTAATAAGTGTGAGCGTGCATACTAACAGGCTAACTCCATAGAACATGCCCGAGCTTCAGCAGAGTAAAATAAACCGAATTTAATATGCCAGACATTCCCACAGCCGCCGCCGTGTCGGGTTTTATTTTCGTTAGGGAGTGTCGAGAGACCGGTTAAAGCCAGCTCTGCTCAGTTTTTATGTGCTAGTGACTTTCAGAACCGACTATAAATTCTTCTGCTTTAAATTATTTATTTATAGACAACTAACATTTTCGTCGCAGTTAAAGTGAAGCGACTTCTGATTTTGTTTCTCAAAATTAACATACGTATTTTGAGTTCCGACGAGTGCGTACTGGTTTTTATTGATGTTTATCCTTGCCCATATTATATATTTCCCCCCAAGTACAGTCTCGGGTCCTTCAAGAGGGGCGTATAATAGGTACCTGTCAGGCCGGCATGGCATTCGCAACCCCCGAGCACGACCGAATACTCATGGGTGTCGTTAGACACCTGTATGTGGCACGGGGCCACATGTCGCGCTTTCTATAATATACCCACAGAATACCGTTAGTCAGAGCGCCCATATAATTGGCCTATCATAACTACATCGTACGTTGTAGCACACAAGTGCTACAGAATGGTAGCAGAGCTGCAACCCATTCGTGTCTGGATACTGAACAGACTAGTTGACAGCCGTGGGTGGTCCCGCGTGTAATCCTTCGTGCTAGAGTCAAACTCGGTGTCATTTCTACGAAATCCAGGTTCGGGATGTAGTCCTTTCTACTTGGTCATTAGTATTAGCTATAACCACATACAAAAAATATTAAAACGTCTGTAGCGTGTTCTTCGAACGTCGTTATTCGTGCTCACATAGAGATTGTGTGGGGTTCTCTAGGGACTCGTTACTGTCTTCGTCGCTTGTCTTCAGACGAAACTTACCGACTTGCTTCACAATTTGCTGCTGCGGAAGTTAAGAGTTCTTTGTTAACGTTATCAGACTTAAGGAAACAAGTACCTCGTATGTATTCACGCAAAATAGCAAAATATCTCGCCGATGTGTAATTCTCTTATACACTTTTCAAGTTGGTTATGATGCGACCGCTACACTAATCTGTGCCGGAACGTCTACTACCGAGACGATAAGTTCACCTCAAGGGTGCCATAGCAGCTTTAAGGCGGACTAGTGTTGCCAGGAAAGTCCATTATTCCGACCCTTAGAGATCCCTAGGTTGTAATTTAGGAGGTGCGCAGTACGCACTCGTTGGAACACCGTTACTTACCGCTGCTGTGTTGCGAGATAAGGAATTATTTAAAGAACCGCTTGGTTCTCAGAATTTTCGTGTCGAGCATATTATGATAATGTTCGGTAAAAATATGGCGAATGTGAAGAAGGTTGATAGGAGGAAGAAATAATAAATTATACAGTCTGGCTGTCGGCTTGGCGTTCCCTCGCTGTTAAAGTAGACTATGCTGGACGTTCATGATCCAACTGGTCATCCAGTCACCTCGAAATTACATGATTAGCTTCTTAGATATAGTATATTTTGAACAACTTTCAAATGATTTTTCCATGATGACCTCGTCACACTGTGTGGGCGCTGTGGCCGCCAGGCGGAATACCGTGTGAATTCTTGTAAAATAAGGAAGGTGTGGATCTAAGCTTACGATGGCTTCACCGAACATATCCGGGCCCATCGGCAGTAGAGGAGGGTATTAATCGAGGTCGGGACTAGCGAGTGGCCACTCTAAATTTCCCGCGCATGCTTCACGTTTCGGCTCGCTTCAAGCCCTCGTCAGCTAGTCTGCGTTGACTAGGACGCGGGGAAATACCAGTCCCGCTCTCGACCACCCTCTCTCTACCTATTCATATTCTGTAGGATGCTTCCAGTGACGTTTTCAAAGCTCTCTCCATGTATGAGCTTAGCGTCGATCTTGGCAGCCCTAGATTCTTGAAGAGACTGTAGAGCGACTTTGCTGGTAGTCCACTTGCTCCGACTTCCACAGCAAAGAGATCAGTCTTGAATCCGTTTCTCACAATCCGGTCTACTAAGTTGCAGTACTTGTTAAGTCTGATGTTGTGTTCCGTCGGTATGTTGCTTCCCATGGAACTGAAGAAGGTTTAGTCCAATCTTTGGGCAGCTTTTTGGCTCCAGGTTTCACAAAGTTGACCTTCTGGAAGCCGCCACTGGTTTGCCCTTTTCTTTTGAGGGTGTGGACCTGAGCTTGCGATGTCTACACCCAACATATCTGGGCCCATCGGCAGTAGAGGAGAGTGTTAATCGAGGTCGGGACTGGCGAGTGGCCACTCTAAATTTCCCGCGCATGCTTCACGTTTCGGCTCGCTTCAAGCCCTCGTCAGCTAGTCTGCGTTGACTAGGACGCGGGGAAACCACCAGTCCCGCTCTCGACCTCCCTCTCTCTACCTATCCATATTCTGTAGGATGCTTCCAGTGACGTTTTCGAAGCTCTCTCCATATATGAGCTTAGCGTCGATCTTGGGAGCCCTAGATTCTTGAAGAGACTGTAGAGCGACTTCGCTGGTAGTCCTCTTGCTCCGACTTCCACAGCGAAGAGATCAGTCTTGAATCCGTTTCTCACAATCCGGTCTACTAAGTTGCAGTACTTGTTAAGTTTGATGTTGTGGTCCTTCGGTATGTTACTTTCCCATGGAACTGTAAGTTCAACAAGTACTACATGCTTTGTCGCTTTTGAGAATATGAGTATATCCGGTCTTAATGCTGTGGTACAGATTTCCGAAGGCATTTGGTAATGCTTCTCATGTGTGTCCATCAACAATTCCCAATCCTTTGCTGCTCCCAAAATTGAAGAAGGTTTAGTCCTATCTTTGGGCAGCTTATTGGCTCCAGGTTTCACAAAGTTGACCTTCTGGAAGCCGCTACTGGTTTGCCCTTTCCTGGTCCGTGCAATTGACAGGTTGATGGCCTCTCTGATGATTTGGAGGACTTTATCATGACGGTAGGAATACTGGCCTCGCTCAAGTAGTATTTTGCATCCGCATAACAAATGTTTGGCCGTGCCTACGAACTCCTTACATGACGGGCATAGTCTATTTGTAGATTTCCCCCATCTAACTAGGTTACTCGGGTCGGGGAGAGTAAGCTGGAATGCATTTAAGTAGAACTTAAGCAGCTCAGGGGACCAGTTGTATATTATGGATTTCCACTTCAATGCAGGAGGGATGCAGAAGTCACCCACTGTTAGCCAATCATTCTGCATTTCTAGGTTTAAGGCGTGAAGTTTGAAGCCTTGTTCCATGTCCTCCTGAGCAAAACCTTTCAGTATTTCTTTATCAGACTTTGCTGTTTCTATGCCCAATCCAGATCTATTGGTGCGTGTACCAACTTGGAATGATTTGTAGAAGTCGAGTCTCGATTCCAGTTCATCTGATAGTGATGTGTTGGGTAAGGCTTGAATAGCGCTATCATTGGAGTCTTTGAGTATACATCGTTTGGCTATTCTCGCCTTTTGATAAAATATCGACGGTTTCTTAATGTTCAGTCCAAAGTTATTGTGAGATCTGTATAGCGTTGACGAGTCAGCCGGGTGAGCCAGTCCAAACCATGATTTCAGGAATCTGGTCACATACGAGTCTAATTTAGCCAGGTTTTGCTTTGTGAAGTCGTAGACGAGAAATGGCCATGAAAGTTTTGATGTCAGGTAGTTATCGTAAATCCATGCCTTTTGTGTACCCAGGAGGGGAAGATTGTCAGTTTGGCGGAGGCTCTCTTCGAAAAGTTGGACAATATCATCAGTAGGATGCTCCTTTCCTCTGCTGGTGATCCTTTTGCCCAAGAATTTAAAAGGAGCTTCATCAGCCACGGTTGCGATTGGTTTTCCGGCTACTGTCAGACCTGGATTGCTCGAGGTAAACTTTGAACCTTTCCTGGTTAAGCTCAAACAGTAGCACTTCGCTGGTTTTATCTTCATCCCTTTGGTCCATTCACAATAGTCATCCACCACCTTAAGAAGCGCCTGATTTTGTTTTGGATTGCGGGTTAACAGCGTAATATCATCCGCAAATGCCAGGATGGCCGCCATATATGTGTCTCCATATTTGAACCTGTATCCCCATTTGTTTTCTTTTGTTCAATAGTTATTTGTTTCAACCTGACAATTTCAAGGAAGGTCTGGGAGTCTCCTAATGACTGTTTTGCGCCCCAAAGCCCAACAATATGGAATTCCTAATCGATAAGACTGATCCCTTTCTGTTCGGTAAAACTAAATATACCAGGATTCTTACTTTTTTTTTTTATGTAATCCGGTATGGGTGGCTGAGTCGGAGGGGCCAAAGCCATGCTCTAACCAGCCAATATCACCTCCGAGAAGGTAGGTGCCATACCGGAGACTTCCCTGGATTGGTGGCCAATTGTACCACAATGCGAAGGTCGGTTGAAGTGTTTATGAAAAAAATAAACTATTCGTGGTTTTCATTCTGTTCAGTGTAGTCAATGGAAACATTACAATGACTGCAACAGCTCCTACTTCTGGTAGGAACATCGTGGAATGGGTTAACATTAAAGGTGATGTGATGGATGATGTAGCCAGGTTATACAAAAACGTGTGGTGCAATATACGGGTTAGATTGTACATTTTGAGGTAGGTAAACCTTAAAAAATGATCAAGCTTCGTTGTGATTTCGTACTAATCCGCACCAGAAGCAGCCGGTAGTCGCTACTCGCTACCGTGCAGGCTTTCGTTAACGGGGTCAAGCGCGCTTTGTGCGGCGAGACGAGATGCAAGTCTCCTAATGCAACGTGCACACACCGACACCGAATCCTGTCTGTAAAGACAGCTACGAGGGACACGAGAGAGCTACCGAGATGCCTCCGCAATTGGGTGGACTGACGGCTTTTAAGAGGTTTGTTTAGCCTGGTTTCAGCTTTTGTGATCAGTTTAAAAAAAAACGTAGTTCTGTATTTCCTAAACTGCGCAGTTCTATACTAATACTAAGTAGTCGATAAAGGGAGTAATCAGTCGGTTAAGAACTAAAGGAACTGCAATTTAGTCTAACTTTTTTTTAGGTTTCCGTATCCCGAGACTAAGCCTACGCCGTCTGTCTGTCTGTCTGTCTGTCTGTCTGTCCTCTGTCCTACTACTGTATCTTTGGAACCGTAATAGGTAGCCAGTTGAAATTTTCACAGAGTATGTGTTATTATGGTGGATATAACAACAAATAATAAAACATAGAAAAAGTAAAAAAATAAGGGGGGGGGGGGGGGGGGGGTTCTCATACAAGAAACGTGTTTTTTTTTCATTCGGTCCGCGAGTCTGGCTCACGCTTGGCCGTTTTTTTTTAATTCGCGACATATGACTCCGAGTCACCTATAAGGACTCAACCGAATTACAAGTTGGTTTTTACCTGCATATGTCCGGATGGTTATAGGTCAGGTCATTTAGTATTACGGCTGAGCAGTATGGTTGGAATCGATCACAGTTGGGTACACATTTTGAAAGCCGCGGGCCAAGTCACGGGCTCTGCTAGTAGACGATAAACGGTCCGACACGCACGCCTCCGAAGCAAAGCATTATTAGATTATGGTCTACCTATTTATAAATCAAATGTTTACCGTTAATACAATGATTGCTATGTTGTTAAGGTTTTTGGCAGAGGGTAAAATATATTAGGAGTTGGGAACTGTAAGTATTAGTATCGACAATTGATTCGTGTTCCAGTTAGAAATACGACGAAAGCAACTAAACGTACTCGTATATAACTTTTTGTTATATAAAACTTATAGTAGTAAACGATTACACAGATGACTAGGTGTATTAAATTGGTTTGCAAATAAGCTTTTAACTTACGTACGTCTCTTTTTTTTTATAATGTTGTTATTAAGCGTGTTCCATAGCTAAAACGATTGATCTAAAAGTTATGTGAGGTAACTGTCTGGTACGACTACTGAATTGCACATATTACATAAAATTACATCCCATTACACTACATAACCACCACAAAAAACTACACTACACCATACAACACTACACTGCATTGACACTCACTACACACACACATATTTGATACCACTAAACAATTGTCTAATCAGGGAAACTAAATATGGCCAGACTGTACGAATCTATAAGTTCATTAGGATTAGGCTTCTGTTTTCTTTTTTTAATAAATAAATAAATAAAGAGAATTTAATAATGTCTGTTTTCTAATTTAAAAAAAAACTTGTGCTCACCATGTCTAATGCAAATGAAATGAAACAAGAAAGTTCTGGCCACTGATACGAGTACCTATACATAGGTTGTTCAATGTCTACTTTATTCGCTTCGTTTCGCGTGATTAATCGAAGTTTAAACCGACTTTTAGTCTTGAAAAGACGAAACAGCCGAAATAAAACGCACGATTTATTGCCATAAATGAAAGGACGTACTGAGAATAGCAACGTTTTATTCAACAATACTTTTCCGGAATATCCGGAATACTATGTAATTGGTTGTGTCGAGCTAGGTAGATTGAGTGACCTAGATTTCCTTGCTATACGTTTAATATCAATAAGGTTCCGCATATGTGTATGCTTTAAATTTAACACTATTAAAAAGATTAAATTGGTAGTACGAACATATATTGCATCGGCGTGAAAGTTGCAGGTACCTACTAATCTATTGTAAACTAACGAAAAATGGGGCTAGCTGAAAAGTGGAGCTGCATAATGTTTTACTACTTTTTAGAGGTCCGTAGCCAACTGTTCCGTCCGTCTGTTCGTCCTTACTCCTTCGTCCGTAGGTAAGTCACAGCCATTTTACTCGGAGACTATTTGGCACTAGATACTAGATGAAATTTTAAAAGAAGGTGTGTTCTATGAACTTCTATACAATGGTTAGGTGAAATTAAGAAAAAATAATAGGGGTGGCACTGAGGGATGAAAAAATTCAGTGCACGTAAGCGTGTAGGGTATCGTTAGATAAGTCTTAAAAATAATAAAGAAGTTTCAAATTGTCTTTTTTGTTTAAGTCAATAGTTCTTGAAATATCATTCACTGAAATATGCTCTGTGTGATTTGATTATAGTGCTAACTCTAAAGTAAAACAACAAATAGTAAAAAAAATTGTCAAGTGCGAGTTTTACTCGCGCACGGAGAGTTTCGTAGATCCGCTATCCCATACCTGTCAAAAAACCATATACGTCTATCTTTTGTCTGTCTGCGATGCGAAGTCGCTATAACACCATCTATTACGTATTTAGTAGCGTGAATATGTACTAATCGATTCTTAGCACGGTTCTTGTATGGGGACTCTCCATATCCAACTTGCACTTGGCCGTTTTTTTTAATAAACACTTTAAAGAAAATAGTATGCATATCTTCGAAAATTTTTAAATTAAAATTTTGATCTATTTAAATTAATTTGACTCTTCTAGCAATAAAGTTGACCGACCCCCAAAGTACTAGACTAGGTCAATTGAATGTAATAAGTTTATTATGAGTAAGTTAGCTTAAAATATCTAATGTATGTTGTAATACGTATTCATTCGTTCAATATTTATGAAACCGCTGTATAAATCATCACTTCCAAGTCCAAAATATCAACTAAGTACTCATGTGCTGAAATATATAACGCCAATAGAGAATAAGGTAAAGGATTTATAAATATAGGTAAATACCATGGGACCAGAGGTAATCCATTTTGCTTGTCAGCCTACTCAGGCAAAAGTCAAAATTTAGACAGAGTAGTAGTTAGGTACATTAAGCATGAAATATCATCTCCGTAGCGAATATAAGGGCCTATTTACAATCCTTCCATAAATGTATTAGGAGTTGGGAAGTGTAAGTATTAGTATCGACAACTGAATTCGTGTTCCAGTTAGAAATACGACGAAAGCATCTAAATGTAATAACATTTTTTGAAAAGGCACGACATACCATTAAACATTACATCAATCAATGTGTACCTATGAGAACCCGTATTTACCACTCATTTTATCAATGCTATCTATAAATTATTGTCTTTCTGCTTAGATGATTGACTTTAAATACAATAATAATAGCTGACCACGTTACATATTTTAAAATGGCTTATTTGGGTTCCATATCTCAAAAGAGGGGGAAAAACGGAACCATTATAGGATCACTTTGTTGTCCGTCTGGACATACCATTAAACATTACATCAATCAATGTGTACCTATAAGAAACCGTATTTACCACTCATTTTATCAATGCTATCTATAAATTATTGTCTTTCTGCTTAGATGATTGACTTTAAATACAATAATAATAGCTGACCACGTTACATATTTTCAAATGGCTTATTTGGGTTCCATATCTCAAAAGAGGGGAAAAAACGGAACCATTATAGGATCACTTTGTTGTCCGTCTGGACATACCGTTAAACATTACATCAATCAATGTGTACCTATAAGAAACCGTATTTACCACTCATTTTATCAATGCTATCTATAAATTATTGTCTTTCTGCTTAGATGATTGACTTTAAATACAATAATAATAGCTGACCACGTTACATATTTTCAAATGGCTTATTTGGGTTCCATATCTCAAAAGAGGGGAAAAAACGGAACCATTATAGGATCACTTTGTTGTCCGTCTGTCTGTCTGTCTGTGCGTCTGTCACCACCCTTTCTCTCAGGAACGGGTAGAGGTATCAAGTTAACAATAATCAAATACTAAGGTCACTTGGTGGTGTAAAAAAATCAAGCTTCTAATTCAACGCAATCAAAGATACTGCCATTTATATAGCATATCTTGATCCTCGCAAATCAAATCAAAAGCTAAATGGTACTTCTGGTGGACCTAGAATCATGAAAGTTTAGAGAAGCAAGCTTTTACAGCGGAAGTAAAGGAAAACATCCGAAAATTGTAAATTGATAGTTGTATCACATAAAAAAAAAATTTGTGTGTTTTGTATGCCAAGACCCTTTTTCTCAGGAACGGATCAAGGTACTAAGTTGAAAATAATATGAAATACTAGGTCTACGGTTCCTTGGAGGTGTAGAAAATTTAAGCTAAACGCAATCGAAAGATAAGGCCATTTATGTTAGATTTTGATACTTACTCCAAATTCACTCCTTTCTTTAAAGACCTATACTTACTTCTCATTGCCCTAGAATCATGAAATTTGGCAAGAATCCGGGTATGCAGCACAATTTATTTATTTATTTATTTATTAGAAAACAAGTAAACAACAACAAGTAAAGGAAAAAGTCAGAAAATCGTTAATTAGTAGTTATTGACATAACAATATATTTTTGTATATTTTAACTACAACAACACAATTATTTTGCTAAATAATACATAATTTTTTTTTGTAATTCAACTACTACTTGATGAAAATAAGTTCGTTTGGGCTTTTGCCGCTGTTACACCAGGCCATCTCAAGTCTTATCTCTGCATTCGGCACACCCGGCAGCCTCCGCGTAGGCAACATTGTGTGCGGATGAGCTTATAATACTAAACTTTTACGAGACCGGAAGCGGAAGTCAAAGTGCTCTCGTACTCACGCCGCCGCCTCTACACACACACATTTGCATTCGCGAGAGTCGCTCGTTCGTCATAGTCGAGAGTCGAGTGTTTGCAGTGACGGCGACGACGCTTTGAGTTTAATGTGTGAACAAAGAAATGTAATGAATGGTCAGCGGTCGGATGTTTGGTTTATTAGGTACACCATATTACCATAGGTGTTACCATAAGACATCATTTTTGTATGCGAACTATAGACGAGAGTCCGGCGCCGCGTGTCGCCGTCCGCTGCCACATAGATAAAATACTTAGATTATTCGGATCTTATAAGGCCATCGTCCGTTTATTTCTTGTTTCTTTTTTTAGGGTGTTATTTTTGACAGATATGGTATAGCGGATATACGGAACACTCCGTGCGTGAGTAAAACTCGCACTTGACCGATTTTCACGTGCTTTCCGACCTTAGACATTAACATGTTTAAATTAAATATTCGTGATGAATTTCAACACGCGAATTCTAATAATGGTAGATGCAAGGAGCGAACGGAAACGTTTCATTCTGTATGCTTTATAGTATATATATATATATAAAGCATACAGAATGAAACTTTTATACGGTAAAATAAAAAAAAAATTATAACCTTTTATATACATTGTATAAACTTTTATACAGTTAAATAAAGTTTATACAATGTAATCAAATAGATCGTGTAACAAACGATAGCGGCTGTGCTCGTAAGCGGTGAGTGGCGGTTGTCGTTATTATTAGATAACGTTATGTATAACGTTATGTAAATAACTATTATGTAAGGCGTTCCCGAGGCCCACCTAACCCTCCTTAGATAAATTGATTGAGTAGTTCTCGACTTATAAGCGAACATAGAATCGACGACGGCGCGCGCATAGGTTTTCCGCCAGGCCACAGATTACTTAATAGTTACTTCGTGCCAGGCTACCCTTTTTAGGGTTCCGTAGGAAAATGGCAAAAACGGAATTGTAATTAAGTTCTGTCTGTCCGTCGTCGGTCCGTATGTCACAGCCATTTTACTCGGATACTATTGGCACTATATAGATGGAATTTGGCAGGAATTATATTCTACGACCCGCTATACAATGGTGCGGTTAAATTAGAAAAAAAATCCGAGTGGAATTATACATGTAACGGAAAAAAAGCCCCAGTTGCACTCCGGGAGTGCCGGCAGACGTGAAAACTTTTTGTATTTCCGAAAATAATTCTTAGGTGGCTATAAAAAAAACTTAACACCCTAAAAAAATTTAAACACCGTAACATTGCTTAAAAAAGAAAACAAAAGAAAAAAAACAAAAAAAATTTAAGAGATTCGAACCCATGGTCAAAAAATACAAATCCTACACTCTTACCATTGAGCCACGAAATCACATAAACGACCAAACGAATATCGGATTCCCTTGATTCGCTTTCGGCTTTACTGTCACTGAGAGACGAACAGAATTGATCCCGAGCCACTCGTAACTTAAGGTTACATTTTAAATATAAATAAAAATAAATCTGACGCTTTTCGAGATTTGACGCGAGTTTAACATTTTTTACCCACCTAAAAAAGTGCCAAGCGCCGCTAAAGAAGTTTTCACTTAAAAAATTCAGTGCACATAAGCGTGTGGGACACTGTTGGATAGGTCTTAAAATATTATAAAGAGGTTTCAAAGTGTCTTTTTGGTTTAAGTATATTATATTTAGTGAGATATGGGCTTCTAAAGTCGTAAAAAGTATGTTTTTCATAGTGTTGCGTTGTCATGTTGCAAAATTACTGGCACGTTGTAAAATTCGAATTTAGAATGTTGAATAAAATTTTAAAGAAAATAGTTCTGCGAGTGGAAATGGTGTTTTGCATGTGTTTTGTTTTTTCGCGAGACACAAAACGGCTGCCTCCCTGGAAGGCACGAGCACAGCATATATATGTTTAGCCATATATATGCTGTTGCTGGAAGGTGTCTTCTTTTTTTATTTTTTTTTTCTTCGTGTTTTAGTTTTTGGAACCTATAAATCTCACAGAATTAACCTAAATCGAATACATGATACGTCATTGCCTAAATCATAGGTTTTTTTTAAGTCAATGCTACGAGCACGATGTAGGAAAATCGTGGCTACGAGTATATCTAATGTATTATTAACTTTGTATTTTAACCGTGAATGTGTTTTCCGACTACGGATCCCTTCACTGTACGTGGTCCAACAAAACATAGTCGTGATAAACGTATATGAAAAATTAATATTATAAAAACAATTTAAATAGAAATTTACACATACACATTGACATGTACAGATGTACATATCGTAGACGGAAAAGTACAAATACATTTATATGGCCAACTCAGAAACTGTGGACACAAAAAAGGAGGCGAGGTTAAGGATTTCAGGAGATAGTCTTTCAACAGCACTCTGAATGTGTGGATCGATGCACAACCATAAGTGTGCACAACCATTAAGTGTGATTTTTGAAATCGTCTTTTCGAGCCTTGACAATGATACCTCACTCGATGGGGTTTGAAGATAAACAGCTATTTTCAAGGTTTGACTTCTTTGAACTCTTGAAAAAATGTGGTGCGCGCGCCTACTCGCGCGAGTGAGACAAGAGATATCATATAATATTCCGATTTTCTCCATATGGTTCTCATTCATCAATTGAAGTCGAGCCATGCATAAGTTGACTGTAGAATGGTAAAAAAATCCTCCGTCAGCGATTTCTTTCTTAGTTTCTAGTAAAGCGCAGTGTTCGCATTGTGCAGGAACAGCTATTCCTCGAATATATCCACTTTATTTCTATTACACAATCTTTTATCTTTTCACTCGAAACGCGCTAAAAGAAAATGTAAGTGTTTTTACTAAGTTAGCACAATATAAGTTCTGAGCGCGTGTGTCCCAGGGGCAATGTCTTGTAGGGCGAAGGGCGAAGACGACGGATGCGTCGGTGACCGGGTGGAGATTGTGAGTATAGTAAGGGACACATTGTAAATAACGACGAAGTAAACAACACTCGTCCCTTCTGCTATTTTCTTGGAGAGATGTGAGTGCAGTAAATTGCGGCCCTCTCATACGAACCCGAATGCCTGAGGTTATAATGTATCAGAGCGTTTCTGTGTTCACTGCTGAACATATGCCTTTCCAATTTTTCTCTAGTTCTCCCGGCCTTCAGCGGTACGAAAGCACTTATTGCCTCCGACGCGCCGACGTACTTAACGTCTTCGTCCCATCTGGTGGGTGGTCTACCCACACTCCGTTTTCCTGTCCAAGGCTGCCGTTACAGTGTATCGGCAAGTAGGTAACGTCGTCGACAACTATACATAATACAAATAACTAACTGTGGGCAGACTTTCTTTTGCTCTAACTTTTGAAGGATACATAGGGAGGTGTTAGAATATAGATATAGAATATTTCTTAGACCACAATTCGAAAAGTTGCAATCGAATAAGAATCAAGCTCGCGACAAACACGTAAGGAAGTACTTTGTACCTTTTATAAAAACTTCATGTAGAAAATATATTGGTTTCACCAGAATTCTGTATAATCTCTAGAATTTTCCTTAACCAGAAAAGCTTGACGGTGGATGGCGTGCGTGCAGTTGTGCCGTACCGGGTAGGGCGAAACATTTGCCGGCAACGCCACCCCGGCGCGGCGCGAGGGTGCGCGTGTGAGCCGACACTACATTACAGCGTCAGTGAGGTAGGAAGTGTTTGTCTAACTCTATAGTATATGAGTGCGCTTACTAATTACGTAATGAGGCTTTCCTAGCTGAGGCGCAGCGGCGGCGGGCGGCGGAGTAGGCACTCGCTTTACGCGGAAAGTCGACAGGCGTGCCCCCTCCCCCGTCCCTCCGACATATCGAGTATCGACGACGCTAGTTGCGAGAGGAATATTCAGCGCGTGGAAACGTTTGACGGACTTGACAGCATTACGTCGATGCTGTTCGGTTACATTTGTTCATTATGACCATGACAGGTTCAGTTAATTTGTAAGCAAATCAATTTGTAATCAGTGTCCGAAATCGGTTTTTTTGACGTGAAAACTTCTTTAGCGGCGCTTGGCACTTTTTTAGGTGGGTAAAAAATGTTAGACTCGCGACAGATCTCGAAAAGCGACAGATTTATTTTTATTATTTAAAATGCAACCTTAAGTCATTGCATTAAGGGTTAAGTCACAGATTACTTAATGTTAAGTTACGATGGCTCGGGATCAATTCTGTTCGTCTCTCAGTGACAGTAACGCCGAAAGCGAATCAAGGGAATCCGATATTCGTTTGGTCGTTTATGTGATTTCTTGGCTCAATGGTGAGAGTGTAGGATTTGTATTTTTTGACCATGGGTTCGAATCCCTCAATTTTTTTTTTGTTTTTTTTTTCTTTTGTTTTCGTTTTTAAGCAATGTTACAGTGTTTAAATTTTTTTAGGGTGTTTAGTTTTTTTTATAACCACCTAAGAATTATTTTCGGAAATACAAAAAGTTTTCACTTCTGCCGGCACTCCCGGAGTGCAACTGGGGCTTTTTTTTTATAGAAACTGACACGGTTGGCTACATCACCTACAACATCCGTGATGTCAGCCCATAACATCGGGTGAACTAGGTGACATGTCAGTGCTTCCCTTCATTTAATGTCGGCTACACTGAACTGGAAGGAAAACACGAACTATTTACATAGCCGTTTCGACTGACGTTTCATTCAGTGCGGTGGTACCAACCCGGGCGGCATAAACTCCTACCACCTAGTAAGGTAAGAAGGGAAGGGACCTACAGTTTTAGTGAAATCCGAACCACGGTCAGCCTCCAAAGGTCGTTGCGTAAGACATCATTACTGATATCTCAATAATGATGTCTAGAGACGAATTCGACCTCTCGTATATATGTATAACAATAGAACAACAATCTAGCGTGGATGACAGCTGACTCGCGGTAACCTTGGGCGGGGAGCTTTTCCGCGAATTGGGATATTATTGGGAGCTCTGAGGCGACATGTGCATTACTTCCGTCGCCGAGGTGCTATCTGCGCGTCGATAAAACGTTCGGAGTGACTTCGAGGCAGATCTGTGGCCCGCATAAACGTTACGGTCCATCAATCTGTCGGTTTATGAGTCGCATCCGAGTTTTTTTACGCAGGTCGGTCGTCTGGAAACGTCGAAGTGGTTGCGCTCGTTACACAACCGATTCAATAAAAATAAAGGGGCAGCGGATCCATACGTACAGCAGCGCGCCCCCCCCCCCCCCCCCCCCCTCCCCGCGCCGCCGCGGCCGGTAGAAAGCGCGTCGGATGGGGGTAGAGGGCTAAGGATCGTAATCTCTCTCAAATATTAAACTGCCTCGCAGGGCACGACCTCCGGAACTCGCCGATAATTTATTTCCCGGATGATCGCGAATTCAGACTGAGGCCAGCCTTCGTTTCCTATTCCATGCTTCCGTTTGAGATATCGAATGTGTTCTGTACGGAGCGGTGCGGAGGCGGGTCGCGCGCTGCCGGCTCGGATGATTTACTTATCTCTACGTTTTACAGCAACTGTACGACACGCATCGCACCCGTCACGCATACACGTATCACACGCCATGTTGGATATTTATCATAATAGGTTTTGAACAATGAAAATACTACCTTCGTTGTGGGAAAGCTCCGATCAAGTTTATTTGAATAACAGTTTGAAGGAAGTGAAGGTAGACGGACATTTCAATATTTCAACAAAGAAGTCATATGCACTTTCGTGCGATACGAGTTACGAGCAACTGCGGTATAAGTAGTTTGTTGATTCGCAAAGGAAACGGAGAGTACTCTGAGTACTTCCAGGGAACGCGATGCGGGGTTTATGGTAGCCACCTACCTAATTATATTGTTAAATGAATTAAAAGTCGCGCTAAGGCACCTGGTGGAGCTACGTCTCTCCGTCTTTTCATTTCGTAAAATTCAATCCCATTTTTATTCAGTCAAGCGGAGGCGGGAATAAAATAAAGCAGGTTAATGAATATTGCTCTTTGTTACCTGGGACGGTTTCAATCTGATTGTGCGGACAGTCTGTAATGTAGCAGCTTGCCTCAAATTTACATTGTTCCGTGAGGTTTGTTTTATTTACGGGTCACAGCGATTTATGAAAGATATTTGCCGACCGTTCCTCTTTCGCCGTATTAAACTTATTATCATTATCATGTAATTACGAATGTATTGTGGCCGAAGCGAGAACAGTAGCGCTATCACAAAATATTTGCCTTTAAAAAAATCACAAATTATTTAAATAAATGCCTATTTAATTTGTTTTCGTAAACTAATATGCGGAAAATGATTACTCGAACCTGCCCGAACAAAGCTTTTCATTTCACACACCACTCAACGGAGAGGCAACAGCTAAAATTGTTTATCCCCAACGGAAGTGGATACGTGTTTGGGGCGAGTGAATGTACATATCTGTTACCTTATTAGGTACTTTCAGAGTTGATGAATAATTTCTTTGTGGAAATGGCATACCCATATGATATAGTTATGTACAGGTACGTAGGTACCTATACCAGGTACAGGTGGTACATAGCTACTTAATATTTTCGTCATATTTGCCTAACGTTACCCAGGAATTTAGCTAAGCGATAAGTATCTCTGTCCACGCGTTGATTTGTTTGGCGCGGTCATAATTTTTAGTGCATTTCACACAATATTCTCGTTCACTAATAGTCCCCTTGGAGATCGTCATGGTGTGATGATGACAACGATGGATGCACGCTACTCGGCATGACACGCAAGCTTACACCCCTCGTTCGCGTATGAGCGGAGATCTGAAATTTTTGAGTCTTTTTCGTCTTTATAACAAGTTAGTACGAGGTGGGTCTGTGAAGATAATATTCTTGATGTTACAAGATAAAAAAGCTAAAACAATTTTTTTTTACTTAACATGGTGTGAGCGAAAGTCAGTAATAAATACTAATATCAATTAAAAAAGTTTAATAATTATTTATTGCTAGCGGGTTGTATACCGAAATCGAACACAAAATCATAGTCAGTAATTATATTTTGTTCCTACTTAAAGAAAATAAATGAAGTCCGTTGTAATAGTTTGTAGGTACAGATAAATAATTCCGTAATTAACAAAATAGAAAATAGAACATAGAAAATGGTGAATGTATAAATTAATATGATACAGCGGTTGAAGTATTGAATTTGACAAGGGTGTCGGCAATTTTAAAATAGTGGTGCGTCGCTCGTCGGCGGCGTCGTCGCTTATATGACGCGTCGCTCTTAAGGGGTGAGATCGTTGGACTGACACAATCTCGAGATATACCAGAATTAAATAGAGTTAGCAAATTGCGCGTAAAACTGTTCAGCCGTTTCGAATTAACATATTACGGACAGAGCGACAAACGTTATATTTTATAATAATTGTAGAGAAATAGGTAACGTGTTACTCTATTGCACCTCAGATAAAGTTCGGGTGCAACAGGTGATCGTTCATTTAGTACATGAGTATTACTTCCACGAAGCATTCCCGAGAGCGTGCTCCAGGCGCTCCCTCGTCAAATGCAAGGACCGGCAGCAACCGAACGGCTGAGGTCAGGTCGACATAAACTATGTAAAGGTTTTGTCTCGCAGGCGCCCCGCTCGATTTATGTTTAAACTGGCGCCCCCGCACACGGTCCGATATGTTAATAATAGATGTACATTGGATGGAGGGACGAGTGCTCCTCGGATCACATATCTACATTCTGTCGCACTCGCAGAGAGCAGCCGATTTATAGCTCCCTCTTGAGGGGCACATATCCGAATTCCCCCATTCCCACCTCTTTCAACGTTTTCATGGATTTAGCATTCCATTAGAATTCTAATTGGCAATATTGTGATAACAAATTATAAACCAAGTATTCTCAGCACATTGCTCATTGATACAACCTGTGGTCGCGTAAACTCCATTTTCTCCTAGAAGCGCCTCGCAGTCGCAACTAACTTGTATTTTAGGGTTGGCGGTCCTCATACAATTAACATAATATTTGGAAGAGACAGCACCATCTACCGAACGATAATTTAACTAACATTTTATCTATGTACAAATTACATATTTACACATACAATATTACATATTCCTTTCGTCGACAAATGCTTCTGCAGATGGACTTCTAAACACAGTACACAAATTTATCAGTAATTTCCTTTGTAGTAAGGTAAAGACATAACGCACATTTGACTGTGATTCTTATATGTACGCGTGAGCTGCATGTAAAAATGTGTTCTGAACCAAAATTTTGTTCACTCTATGTGACGATGTTTACATTGTAGTTACTTAGTCTATTCATGTGTACCTATATAAAGTCGCATTCAGAAATTATACAACAACCGTAGCTCGGGCAAGTCATCATAATTTTGACTCCACTATTGAAGCCTCCGCTATGTTAGCTCGGCAAGAAGGAAGGAAAAAGAAAACTCGTGGTTGCATCGACAATTTCGTATAATTTGCGCACCTTTATGCTTGAGCGGTGTGTGTAGAATGAAGTAAGTTACTGTTTTATCTGCGTACTGTGTCCTAGAAAAATAAAAAGGGGGTTCAAGCGCGTTGAATTTTTTATTAGGGTTGCAAAAGTCGGCTCTTCTCATTTCCGGACTTACTAACCACGGTCTCGTCTGATCCGTTGAAAAGGAGAACATAAATTATTATCTCTATCTTTTCTATCTTTAGATCTTACAGCTTTTGCCCGCGGCACAGCTTTCGGCTTAGGTGCATTCGAACATATACACGCAGTGTACACTCGCGCACAGATGGAGCTACGTTGTGTGACTGAGTCTTCACGCCCTCGCACCTCTTGTTCTTTGTTCGTTGTTGTTGATTTTTTGTGGTTTATCATCACTAATCAATATCAAATCATGTAATAAAATTGCAAAATTCGTCTGTCTATACATTGAAGAAATAAAAAAAATGATTGGGGGTTGAATGAAGGTAGTAGAAAGAACAAGAAATAATAAAAAACCGACCAATTACGTGGCGGTACGGAAACCTCGGTGTGCGAGTTTGACTCGCACGTGGCCGGTTTTTATAATTTTTTGATTCACTTTTGAGTTTGCACTAGCCCTCCCCCCCCCCCCCCCCCCCCCTATCTCCAGTTTTCACGTGGTAGTTAATTGTATGCTGTTTTTAAATGTATTTATGTGGAAATGTGTCTTTTTACCCGATTAAATTCCTCTGTGTATATATCCCTCTGGTGACCCGGCTTGGTATTTTGATAAATCCCTCCCTCCCAAATCGGCCACGTATATGGGTACGTTCTAGGCTTCTTTACGGGGTACGGAAACTTAAAAAATATTTATACATTACTAATGTTTTGAAGAATGACAAAACATTTTAAACAATTTGTTAAAATAAAAAATAAATACACAAAATATTCCATTCTTTCTCAATTAATTAAATAAACCTGGTCTAAACATTCCTGCAGTTGGATATTGCTATCACGTCGCAGGTGAGTGAGCACTGTCCTCGTACTAACTCTGAGGATTAGAGGCGCGTTACATTTTAATCCCCTCCGGACGTGGATGTGGACAGATTAACATACGAGTAACGAAACGGATTATTAAGTTCAGTACCTACTCACTGTAATTTTTATAAATTTTCTTAAATGATTATATTTTGTGTAGGTTTTTTTCGTTGTTGCTGTTGTTTATATTTCTAGGCATTTAGTTTCAAGAATATTGATTTAAACATGTTGTGTTTATGATAAACTAAAATAAAACAAATAAAAACTCCACCCAATACTTGTCACTAAGTTACATTGTGATTGTTTTATAATTCATATCATTCAACTTCATTGGTCAACTGGGTGTGCAATATCTCGGCAGTCACACTTTTTGTTTTGAAATGAATAATTAATAAGGTAATGAATAAACATGTGGTTTGACTGAATGACCTTGACCTCGGCTATTTAATACTGTACGAATTGGACCAAGTTTCACCTCCCACAGCCCCTCTAGCGGTAATGCCGCTCATTTGATTGAATGAAAACTTTCGAATACGACCTACCTATGTTAACTGGCATAATCATTGGTCTTTTTGTTATATTTAAATTTGGTTTGCAGGTGTGGCTATTTCTTTATTAATAAGATTGCTATAAGAAGCTCAAATGTTTTAGGCGTGACTATGCAATAGAAAAAACGTTTCAGAAAGCCGCGAACCGACTTAAAAACATTTTTCTTAATAACAAATCTTTTTCCATACGTGTCTGGATCTGCAATTAATTAAAGTTTTAATCCCTTACCTACCTCATGCCTACCTTTCTCACCTTAATACATAATTTAAAAAAAAAACTCTACGGGTGGCTTGCCAAGAGGGACATAAGTCCAACTCAGGACTAATTTGATCTCGAGGGCACCTTGCCAGCTTTGAGGTGGACGAGTGTTTCGGAGGAATGTTATTAATCCGGCCCTTGAAAATCCCCAGGTTGTAATTTAGACACGAAACACTCTGACATAATTTTAGACTTTTTGTATTCTTATCAATTTGTTTTCAACACAGGAGTGGTAATAATTTTCTTGATAAATTACACAGAAGATCAATTTTCTAAAAATATATAGGTAAGTAATTTGCATTTTGAGGCAAATAATATGTACCGACAAGTATGCTGCCGTCGTTATGAAGAGTGCAGTAAGTGAGGTTTTTGACGATATTGAGTTGAATACATATTCGGAATCCTTGTGAAAAACCGAATCTTTCTGTATATTCAATATTTTTTTAAAAAATACGCATCCCGCCAAATTTGACAGTAGGAAGTGCAGTAAGTAGGAATTAAAACTTAAATTGCTATCCAACAATGCAGCAAATATACATACTGCAGGTAAAACTGGCTAACGCATAAAATAATGCTAGTGTTAAAAAAATTACACTATCAAATAATGCAGTAACCACATTTGCTGCATTGTAGTTATGTGTGTTTAATTAAGATAATTTTATAGTAAACTAGCTTTAAGCGCAGTAATACGAGTTACTGCAGTGAAATAAGTGTATTGTATAAAGATAATTAGATGGCGTAGTAGCTTTAAGGACAGTAATAAGAGTTATTGCTTTGTAGTGTAGTTAAAGTGTGAAAAAGTTTTTATTAACCACAAAACTTCAGTGCAGTAAATGCGACAGTTATTGCGATGTAGTTAAGGAATTATATTCGGTGTCCTAATGCAGTGTTAGCGGCAGCGCGTGTGCAAGCAAATATACAAGTGTGCCAGTGTGAATGAACAGAAAGAGGATAAAACTTTCTACAACTTCAAAAGGCATGGATTTACGATAACTATCTGACATCAAAACTTTCATGGCCATTTCTCGTCTACGACTTCACAAAGTAAAACCTGACTAAATTAGACTCTTATGTGACCAGATTACTGAAGTCATGGTTTGGCTGGCTTACCCGGCTGACTCGTCAACGCTGTACAGATATCACAATAACTTTGGACTGAACATTAAGAAACCGTCGATAATTTATCAAAAGGCGAGAATAGCCAAACGATGTATACTCAAAGACTCCAATGATAGCCTTACCCAACACATCGCTATCAGATGAACTGGAATCGAGACTCGACTTCTACAAATCATACCAAGTTGGTACACTCACCAATAGATCTGGACTGGGCATAGAAACAGCAAAGTCTGATAAAGAAAATACTGAAAGGTACTACTCAGGATGTACTACTCATCATGGAGATATATACTACTCAGGAGGACATGGAACAAGGTTTCAAACTTCACGCCTTAAATCTAGAAATGCAGAATGATTGGCTAACAGTGGGCGACTTCTGCATCCCTCCTGCATTGATGTGGAAATCCATAATATACAACTGGTCCCCTGAACTGCTTAAGTTCTACCTAAATCCATTCCAGCTTACTCTCCCCGACCCGAGTAACCTAGTTAGATGGGAGAAAACTACAAATAGACTATTCCCGTCATGTAAGGAGTCCGTAGGCACGGCCAAACATTTGTTATGCGGATGCAAAATATTACTTGAGCGAGGCCAGCATTCCTACCGTCATGATAAAGTCCTCCAAATCATCAGAGAGGCCATCAACCTGTCAATTGCACGGACAAGGAAAGGGAAAACCAGTAGCGGCTTCCAGAAGGTCAACTTTGTGAAACCTGGAGCCAAAAAGCTGCCCAAAGATAGGAGTAAACCTTCTTAAATTTTGGGAGCAGCAAAGGATTGGGAGTTGTTGATGGACACACATGAGAAGCATTACCAAATGCCTTCGGAAATCTGTACCACAGCATTAAGACCGGATATACTATATTCTCAAAAGTGACATGGCATGTAGTACTTGTTGAACTTACAGTTCCATGGGAAAGTAACATACCGAAGGACCACAACATCAAACTTATAACAAGTGCTGCAACTTAGTAGACCGGATTGTGAGACCGCTGTGGAAGTCGGAGTAAGAGCACTACCAGCGAAGTCGCTCTACAGTCTCTTCAAGAATCTAGGGCTGCCAAGATCGACACTAAGCTCATATATTATGAAGACTGTTTCGAAAACGTCACTGGAAGCATCCTACAGAATATGGATAGGTGGGAGGTCGAGAGCGGGACTGGTGGTTCCCCGCGTCCTAGACAACGCAGACTAGCTGACGAGGGCTTGATGCGAGCCGAAACGTGAAGCATGCGCGGGAAATTTAGAGTGGCCACTCGCTAGTCCCGACCTCGATTAACACCCTCCTCTACTGCCGATGGGCCTTAGTTCCACACCTTCCTTCCTTTACAAGCATTCCTACTAATGTAGAATTCTTTAAACATTATTAGTATGAATTTCAAATGACCTCACATGAAAAAATCTATTCTTGAATGAAGTAACGTAAAGCAAAAAGCGGTTTTATAATCATCCCAGGAGCACTATTTTGCCATACTTGTAACGAACTTATAAGCTGTTACTAGCCCGGAAAAGGGCCCATTTTATAGGTGTATTTGCACTTGTATCACACTTATAGGTGCACTGGCTGACTGCCACCTACACCTATAGTAACCTTGTAATAGCATTATGCAAAACTACCTGCTCCCGCATGGCTCCTGCGTAAGTAGCTAACAGAACTAACCACGACTATTACACGCTTCGCGACTCCTTAAGAGTTTCATTTTTTGTTGTGGAACTTGGAACGCAATTCTCGTATGTTGCGTCTCGTGTGAAAAGCTAAGGAAAGGAAAGGCATACATATTCAATTTATTTTATTGTAGCTGTCATAGTGTGGCTTATTTTATATGTTACAAACTTATTGTATGGCATTTTTCGCAAGGCAAGGTATATTTGTCGTGAAGTATATTATGTTTGATGTTAAAATTTTAACGCCCCTTTTGAATGAAGCTTATTTACGTATTTTGTATTTTAAAAAATATTATCCACTGTTGAGGGCGACAGCCATTTTTCAATCCTAGCATTGTGAAGTACGTTATAATGCCATTATAGGTACTCTTGATTCTATTACGGCACGCGTCAATCTCAAAGATGGCACCATCATACGCCATGTTGTTATCAATTAGGGTTTCGTATTGCCTATAAGGAAACCAAAACAATGTAATCTCGGGAAAATTTGAATCAGTGGTTAACTTTTAACGAGCCTCTGCTGCTGTTTTCCCCTCCTATGGAGACTTAAAGGAGAATAAAATCAGTTACAATTTCTTAACTAATACCTACATTTTACAAATATATTAGAAAAGATAAGTTAAATAACAACAAAATAATATTGAAAATAAATATATAATAAGTTGTATTGCATTTATACATATAAATGAAATATTTATTTTTTATTTATTTATTTTACTATTGTTAAAAGGATAGCATATTTTTTGCATTACATGCATTACTTATATTATTAAGATCAGGCATGTTATTTTATAGGGTTTCGTATAAAATCGGGTTCCGTACGGAACTCTATTCGCTGCCCTATTTCTTATTTGTTCAAACGACCATTTTTAGCGAAATTGACTTATGAATGCAGTCCGTTTTAAAAAAAATATCCGCATTTTTCCAGCAAAAAATTTTTCATGAAAACTCACTGTAACAGCTTTTCTCTTGTTCAATTAAACTTTCCCACAAACAATCTTCACTTCTTGTTTGTTCAATAATATTCGAATATTCAAATTTAACGGTCGCTATTGTGCTACTTCATACAACATCATAACCGAGCGCGCATTCTTATATGTTCAAACGACTCGAAGAACCAATTGCAACGCAGCGATCGTGTGACGTCAGCGTAGGAGGCCATTTTGGAACGACAGTTCGTTCTTGGTAATCTGTGGTTCATTTATGAATTTTTGAGGTGAGGACGTGTTTTCTCAGTTATCTATTAGTTTTTATGAAAAATTTCATTAAACTTCCATTTCATTGTGTTTTCCCACGATTGTAATTATAAATAAAGCAACGTGGAACGATTTATTATTGATATATTCTTGTTCAATCATTCTAACGGTTTTGCTACACTTCGATGTATGGAGTGTTCCATTTTTATTATGCCGCAAAATCTCGCGCGAGTCACTGGACTCGATAGTGTGTGTGTGTGTTTGTGTGTATTTATCGCGCATCGCGCGACGGGCGCCTTGATACAGTACACGGCGGTCATTGTTGGATCGGACCATGATAACAGTACAGTACACGGCGTTTATTGTTGTATTATTGTAATACCATTTTGTATACCTACTGATCATTTTGTGTTATTTAAGAAGAAAATCTAAAATACTAAAATAAAAAGTTTTACAATTTTTTATAATACATATTATGTCGACGACAATTTACGCTTGTCTAGCGGTACGGTAATGCAATAATGAAAAGCTGGTAGGTACTAGATTTTTTTTATGTACAGAAAATTGTCATAATGAACTACTTTTTAACCGACTTCAAAAAAGGAGGAGGTTCTATGTTCGGCTGTATGTTTTTTTTTTATGTATGTTCAACGATAATTTCGACAATTGCGAACCGATTTCGATAATTCTTTTTTTTTTAGAAAGGGGGTACCTCAAGGGTGGTCAACCTCAATTTGGTAAAGTTCGATAGCATCCATTCGAAAATCATAATTAAATTTGCATATGTGTAAGACAAATGGGCGAATAATTCTATACAGTAAGAGTTAAATAAAAAACCTGTTTTAAAAAACATTGAACCTTCTTCAAAAAACAACTAGAACTAAAAAGTATTAAATAAAATTTTTATTCGGACCCTTGAGTTGAAGGCGGTACAAAAGCACACTGAACATTTATAAATGGACCCCTTTTGTACTTTGTACCGCCGTCAACTCAAGGGTCCGAATAAAAATTTTATTTAATACTTTTTAGTTCTAGTTGTTTTTTGAAGTCGGTTCAATGTTTTTAACCGACTTAGAAAAAAGTAGGAGGTTCTCAATTCATCGAAATCTTTTTTTTTATGTTTTTTTTTTATTGAAACTGACACGGTTGGCTACATCACCTACAACATCCGTGATGTCAGCTCATAACACCGGGTGAACTTGGTGCCACGTCAGTGCTTCCCTTCGGTCGTTCCGGCTACACTGAACTGGACGGAAAACACAAACTATTTACATAGCCGTTTCGACCGACCTTTCATTCAGTGCGGTGGTACCAACCCGGGCGGGATAAACCCTACCACCTAGTAATATAAGAAGGGAGTCATATCCCTTAGTCACCTTTTACGACATGCACGGGGAGAGATGCAGTGGGTCTATTCTTTTAAAGTACCGGCCCCACACGGTACAATGTTCCCCGATTAATCAAAGACCTACATCAATAAACTTACATCAATACACTTTTGAAATTTGTTTGAAAACCATAATAAAATTGTTCTTTGCATTTCCAAAAAAGGACATCCTGTTCAAGGAATTTGTTATATTTTGTGAGAGACAATTGATTTCTTATTTGTTCAAACGTATATTACGTTGTTCAACCCGCCAAAACCGCACTCCGCGCTATGACAATTTGTTCAACTGACATTTTGTTTTCTCCATAACTTAGATACGACATAAAAAATATGTTTTTTTATTTATTTATGGCATAGGTAATCCACCCTAGTTTATTCACAAAAAGAATTGCAACCCTAAATATTTTCGAACATCCTTAAAAACACTTTAAACTGTCTACTGTAAAATTTGCTAAATGGCTGTTTGAACAAATAAGAAATAGGGCAGCGTATTACTAAGCCTACGTCGTCTATCTGTCATCTGTCCGTCTGTCCGTCCTTCCGTCCTAGGGCTATATCTCTTGTACCGCAATAGGTAGCCAGTTGAAATTTTCACAGAATATGTGTTATTATGGCCGATATAACAAATAAGAAAAATAAGAAAAAGTAAAACATTCACGGAGGTCCCCATACAAGACACTAAAAAGTGTATGCGCGCTATCTACCGAAAACAGTATGAAGCATTTTAACTATTCCATAGATGGCGTGAGTGGCGCTGACCATGACGTGGCGATACGGAACCCTCGGTGCGCGAGTTTTACTGAGAAGCATTTTCAAAACGATAAGAAATATATTTTTGCCTATAACGTTATTTTCAAGTGTAACTAGACTTATAAGGGATTTGACGAAGTTAATTTAGCATTCATTAATATTATTTAATTACTCTTATAAATGCGTCAAACTTATAAAAGCATACGATAAGTCTTTAGTAGGTGTAAGTAGCTTCATCCTCGCAACATGCCGTTATAAAACTCTTATACTTATAATAGAATCGAATAATCAACTTACGAGCGCTTATAACACCAAGTAACAAGTGTAAATAGTTATAAGCAATTTGACTCTTACATATGCTCTTATAGGAGACCTTTACTTATAATAGCCTTAAAATATTGCCTTATAAGCGCTTACAAGTTTAACTTACCAGTGTGACTACTAATCAATGTGTTTAATCTTGTTATTTGCTATTATAAGAGACTTGAACTCATAGTGACAGGTAAAAATAATCTTGTAAGCGCTTAAAAGTCTAAATATAAGAGTAAATGTACTTGTAGTCAAAACAGCCTCTTACCATGCTATTAAAAGTGCAGTAGTAAATACCAGAATCGTTATAGGAGTTTTATAAGTGCAATATTCCTATAAGGTGTGCGTTCTAGGATAATTTTGCTTGTTGGGATTAATACTTACTGCGCTCTTGATTAGTTCATTAAGTTGTATAAATATAGAACAAATTATGCATCATTGCAGTAACTATATTTCCTACACTTAACTGCAGTAAGTGTGCTACTTACTGCACATAAGCTTAGCATGATTGTATTGCCGATAAATATAAACCTACACTAAAACGCATTATGACTTTTAATTAAATATTGAAAAGTACTATAACTTCAAAATATACTTAATATAAATTCTAATTGCACATTCTTTGATACAAAAATAAAAAATCATACAAAATGTTCACGAGAGTTTAGAGAAAGCAAAAAAACTTTGCGCGCGTTTTTCTCGAAACTAAGTTGGATTGAGTTACTGCATTCTTCGTAACGACGGCAGTATGACCCACAACTTTCGCGTATAATGTCGCACATTTAAACCGTGGCACTTCACATATTATGTTTTCAAACCCGTAATGTCTCCATGTGTGTTATCGCTTGTATAGAAACTGCATTAGGTATATATGTATGTATGTACTTGTTAATATGTGTATATGTATGTACTTTTGAACCTGTATGTATGTATGTCACGAATGTATTTAGTTGTATGTCATTATTATTATTTATGCTTTATTGATTATTTTTAAACTCTTAAAAATATATTTTTTTCTTTCATTTAATTTTCCGCACTACCCATCTACCCTACTCACAATCCCAGGCATGACTGGCAGATGATGCCTTTAGGCTTTAAGTCAGCCTTTTGTCACTTTTTGTGCAATAAAGTATATTTCATTTTTCATTTCATTTCATTTCACTTCCTGGAAACAAAATACGAAAATAAAAACCTCTTACTCTTGTCGCTTATTGTAAGGAAGGTCGTTATGCCCTATGATATGGTTGTGTCAGCGGCTAAGTCCAGCGCTTTAGCCTACGAGCTTGTCGAGGCTCCGCCGCCCTGTGGACGTATGGTAATGGGTCCGTTTGAGCGCAGCCAGCCGAATTCGGTGACTGCATCAGAAATTCCCTCGACTCCGCAATCCCGGCTGTTTGACTTGCCTGGAATTTAGCTGAATGTTTAATCAACAGGCGCTTCGGGCATTTTGAGTCTGAAGTTTCCAGGATGAAATGTACGCACGTAAGAGCACAGTTGATGAAAACGCTTGAGTACTTCTGCTGATTCAAAAAGAAACAAAAAATTCAAATCAAATCAAAATATGTGTATTGCCTTTAAAAAAAATTCCAAAAGGTACAACTTAACACCGTAGGCGTTCTCCTCCAGCCAACCTTTGGGTTATCATGAATGAGTGTGGGGTGAAAATTATGATTGGACATAATAATCTTCCGATACTTCTCATTACTGAAAGTAAAATTTGTGCGGCGCCTGTGATTTTGCATGATTTGTCCGTCGATTCATTCCGGAATATGTAAGATTTAAGCTTTAAATAGCTTTATCTGAAAATTTTTACATTTGTTTGATTTCTTTTCGAAGGTCGCACTGCGGACGTTCGACAGTCGACCCTTCTCTGCGCTGGGAAGGTTGGACAGAAATGCGATTCCAATATTGTGGCTGTGTATTTTTATACCGATCTAAAGTGAGCTAAGTATGTGCAGAATTTGTGGACTTTTAAGAATGGCTTTACTTCAAGGTTGATTGCGGAGCTATGCGACTCGACTTTTCGGACCAAATCACCTTCATGAGCATCCACGTTTGGTGAAGATTTTTATCTGAAAAGTCGAAACACCGACGGAAACATAAAACTAAAATTTTTTAACCACAGCCTACTCGTAAAACGGGAATGATTTTTTTTAGGGTTGAAATTATAAAGTAATTTTTTTTTCAAGTGCCTTGTGATGGAAACGAGTCCTTCGTTACAAGAAATGCAAATACATATATATTTTTTTAAATTGTACAATGCACAGTTTAAAATATATAAAAGAAAATGTACAAAATTCGAGCATTCCTCCCCTTATCTCTACTCTAGACTACTGAGTGTAAAATTTCGAAAAACATTGAAAATATAGGGCCTCTCCCATAGTTTACAGGCAAACCTAAACGAACATCCTAAGCAATTCTTACGGAAAACAGAATTGTACGGAACCCTCTTCACGCAAGTTCGACTCGCAATTGACCGTTTCTTATGAAAACTGACACGGTTGGCTATATCACTTACAATATCCGTGATGTCAGCCCAACCTTGATGACCTAGTTGCCATATCAGTGCTTTGGTTGAGCCGGCTACACTGAACTGAATGGAAAAGACGAACTACTTACATATACCCTCTTCGATCGACCTTTCATTCAGTGCGGTGGTATCAATAACGGCGAGTTGAACGTGATGTAATAAAGTGAAGGGACCTACAATCTTGCGTGGAATCTGAACCACGGTCAATCTCCAAAGGTCGAACGGTCACCCATTCAAGTTCATATCACGAACGGCGGAACGATCGCACGACTGAGCTATCGAGACTGACACAATCCTTGGAGTAAACAAAAAGTTATACAGCTCAATTTAAATTTTATTTATTCACAGCAAAAATACTTCCTTCGATCTCATTACGACAGGGTTTCGATTTATACACATTTTAACTCATAGCCAGCGGGTAGATACGAAACGCTCGAGTTCCTCGGCCAAGGACGTTCGCCCGACATCTAAGAAACGTCACATCCGAGTCGTGTTCCGCTCTATGCGTATTCCCACCCGCCCCCGTCCTTCAACCCCCGTCTCTAATGGCGAAATTACATTTAAGAAAACACCATCTCGACGACGTATATCCTTGTGACGGAACCTTCGTTGTTCGAAAGCATTTGTTGAATTTGTTGAAGACGTCAACGACGATGTTCCGAACTACAGTACCGACATAAACATAAAAGTTAAATGCAAATTTAAAAACTCCCGACACATCAAACACCCTTAAAAATTCAAAATAATTCCCGTTTAGTCACTTAAAGGCGTCGGGTGACCGCTCACTCGGTGACGTCGCGTCCCCCGAACAGCGCAGCTCTGTGTCATATTTTATTTACTAAGCGGTCCCCGACGCTTTTTAGCCGAGCCTTTCACTGACTAATCGGAAATTATTTTTGACTTTTTAAGGGTGTTTGATGTGGCGGAATTTTTTAAAATTTGCAAATGAACTTTTATTTCAAGCTTTTAAAGAGAAGTAATTTTTGATTACTTAAGTACCTACTTGATTACAAACATAGCTAACAACCATCCCGATTAAACCAGCTTTCTAATAAAAAAACGCATTCAAATCGGTCCATCCGTTTGGGAGCTACGATGCCACAGACACACCCGTACACACATACACACACCTTAAACTTATAACACCCCTCTTTTTTTCGTCGGGGTTAAAAACAAAAATCAATGTTGACAAAAGCCTCGGCGAAAATATTTTTACTGGCTGTTTAATATAGCTCAAATATATTATTATTTTTAGCCGTTTCGGCCGACCTTTTAATTCAGTGCGGTGGTACCATCCCGGGCGGGTTAAACCCTACCACCTAGTAGAATAAGAAGGGAGTCATATCCCTTAGTCGCCTTTTACGACATACACGGGGAAAGATGCAGTGGGGCTATTCTTTTAAAGTACCGGCCCCACACGGTACGTAAACTAAAAATTAAATAAGATAAAAAAAGAAAAAATACGTAATAATACGGTAATACTTTAAAAAATCGTTGGAGTTAGAGAGGACCCCCCCCCTTTCATCATCAGGTTGTCATCTTATTCGCTCACTCCCCACCCTATATCGGTGCTTGATGACAAACATTATATTTTACATTATTTCGTTTGTCTGTTCGCAACAAAATACTTCGACCAAATCACAAGAGGTTCTCCCGGCCGAGGACGCTTCCCCGACATCTTATAACTGTCACAACTCAACTGCGTTCAGGTCTACGCGTTCGTACCCACCCCACCCACCCCCCTCTGCTCCCGTCTAATAGCTACACTTAAGAAAATCAGTTTTGATAAAACCTGGAAAGCAAGAGGATATATTTATTTTCCCCTCGCATCCACTTTGAAGGGAAAGTGGCAAATCTATTTACTTGCTCATAATGAAAGGGAAGGTATTAATTACCTCACTTTTCACTGCACTGAAAAGCAAGCTTTTAGTCTTGTTACTTTTATAAATGTGTAATCTTTAAGTAAAATAAAAAAAACTTATACAAATCGTAATGTAGATAAACATAAAGATTAGGTTAATGCCTACAATCATTTTGAAAAATAATGTGTTAGTAAACAACAATTGAAATGTTTTTTTTTTTGTAATTACAAGAAAATATGTTAAAATTTAACGTATTGATAATCGCTCAGTGACTGTCTCTTTAATTAATTCATCGTTTTCGTACAATCCAATGTTGTCAATGAGCTTTACAACTCAGGGGCCGTAATTAGTCTCACTGCCATATCCAGCCGTATGTCTTCCACAAACAGAATAAACACGCCAGCAAACATCGAATGAGGGATGGGAGAATTTGAAGGCTCTACTGCCATGCAGGCGAGGCTGTTCTAGAATTAATTCACCCTATTCACATGCAAATGCGACTCTTTCATGACTTGACGCGCGGAAGCGAAGAAATATGTTAGGCCTTCACTCTGAACCAGGGCCCTGTGACGTCACAGTCTTACGCCGTTCAACGATATAATTTTAACGTTAAAAACCACACTATTAGTAGAGTTTTTATTTAATAAAGTATATTTAGAAATAAAAATGTATAATTTTTTTTAGAAGTATGTATGTGTGTACCTCTGTATAGTCTTGATTTAAACAACAATTCATTAAAATTTGGGACAATAGGCGAGCCTAATGCCTAATAGGGAGAAGTACATTCAGGCGAATAAGAATATTTTGTGGCAATGTTTTAGATTACTAGATAGACTACAGCGAATACTATGTATGTACATATATAATACTAGCTATTGCCCGCGGCTTTGTTCGCGTGAAATTCGTAGGTATTTAAGTATTTTATAAAGAACAATGTAAGTAAACCCGCTGCCGTATCTTTATTTCGGCGGGCGGAACAATTCGAGATCGGTTATAGAGCCACATCTTAGCGTAACCGGAACTGGATTTTATTTAGCCTATCCTGTGTCACATATAGTTAAATGTGCTTGTATTAAATATATATATATAGAATATGCCCGAACAAAAACCAGTCACCCGCACACCTAAAATATTACCGCTAACTACCTCTTATAGTGAAATGAAAATAGGTTGTATAAAAAAACTTGAGTGTGAGAATTGAAAATAAAATTATCAATCATCATCATCATCATCATCATCATCAATCATCAATATTATATTATATTATTATTATTACTAATAATAAATCTGTAAGGGATGGTCATGGAGTAAAGTACTTTGTTTTAGGAAATATTGAGTTTGTAGCCTCTATATATGATACTAAAGCTAAATTGACGATTTTTAGAAATATTTTCTGTATGTATGTATGTATGTATGTTCCTCCATAACTCTTAAAGCCATCATCCGAATTTGTTGAAACTTAGAACAAGCCCATTTTACTATACGGGACACAGGATAGGCTAACTAAAATTCACTTCCGGCTACGCTAAGATGTGGCTGCCATACAAATCGAATCGAAATAAAAGCGGCGCGGCGCGGCAACGGCGGCGGTTTGTGGCGGCTAGCTGGCGGAGGCTGCCGGCGGCGGCGGAGGGGCGGGGCGCGGCGCGGGATGCGGTCTGGCGGAGCGCGGTGTGTGTATGCCACGTGGTGTATGCATTTTCTCGAGCCAGAGTATCTTATTTAATTCGATTCATAATATTATGTAGGTTTACTTCGTTAGGTATCTATTTGATTAATTTTAGATGCAAACCTATGTCAAAGTCAAAGTCTAAGAGTTTTTATTTCAAATTGCCGATCTGATGTACAACAAAAATTATTAAACAATACCATCGTGTTGCATAATATTACATAACAAGTATAAATAAAACAATCATACAAATAGTCCGACAAATGTGCAAAGGTTTGCGCCCAACTCCCTAAACTAGCCGATACGGCTGTGCTATAGGGAGCAGTGCTTTACTGGTCATAATATAGTTGTACGCGGTTTATTGAACACTTAAGTGCTTAAACTTTTATTACAATGTTATATGTATGTGTGTGTGTGTGAGGGTGTGTGTGTGTGTGAGGGTGTGTTTGAGGGTGTGTTAGGGTGTGTGAGGGTGTGTGTGCGTGTGTGAGGGTGTATGTATGTGTGTATGTGTGTGTGTGTTTTATTTATTTATTTATCTATATATATATAATTTTTTTTAAACTCCGTTTTACCTATTATCTAATAATGTCTAAGAGATGTTCTGTTTCCTCATAGTTATATGCTATTAGCAATTCATGCATCGTTTTTACCCTCTCTCTGTACGTCATATTTTTTATATTAGCGGCCTGATCAATGTTATTGTATAGAAATGGTCCAAGGAAAAGTCGAAATCTTTGTGCGTAGCGAGTTTTTGTTTTTGGGACCGGAACTGATTGTGTGACCCGTGTTCGTCTGAGTATACTACTACCTGTGCTTGGTGGCACTATTTGTCTGACCATAGAGTTTATATAGAATTGCCGTACCGTTAGTAACCCAGTTTCTACATGGAGGTTGTGGGTAGGATATCTATAGGGTTTTTTGAATATTACCCTAATGATAGCTCTCTGGGCTCTTTCTACCTGCAACATATGTTCCTTGGCCGCTGCGCCCCATGATGGCACACAGTAAGTGAGAATTGACTGAGCCAGTGCAGTATAAACATTTTTTATTAGTTTAACACTGAGGACATTGCGTAGCCTTTTGAAGATGTATATGAGTTTACGTACACGACCACCAAGTGTCTTCAGGTGCTTTGCCCACGAGAGCCTGTCATCGAGAGTTACTCCTAAGTATTTAATATGGCTTGTACGTTCAAGTGTTTGGCAAGCGCATGTTGATTGTTCTAAACATGTGTGTATTTTCAATTCTTTTTCCGGTGGGGGATGAGTAGCTTTCGTAATACCAAAACATATATATTTTGTTTTTTTTATGATTAATGTTAATAAATTATTATCTAACCAGTTTTTAATAGTTTTAAGTCCAGTTTCTGCTAGGCTATATACTGCTTCCCAGGTGTTTCCCACAAAAATTAAAGCCGTATCATCAGCAAATGTGAAGATAAAACATCCTGAAATGTTAGATTTGCACAATTCATTTATGTATATAATGAATAATAACGGTCCCAGAACACTTCCTTGGGGTACGCCATAAATTATTTCTGCCTGCTCACTAACTATTGAACCTATTCGAACCCTTTGAGTCCTGCCTGTTAAATAGCTTTCGAACCATTTTAGGGGTAGTCCTCGTATACCTATATTTTCCATTTTTCTTAGTAATATAGCAAAAGAGACAGTGTCGAATGCCTTCGCTAAATCAAGGAAAGCTCCGATGCAGCGTTTCCCTTCGTCCAGACTACTCGAAATAAGGTCAGTAGCCGCACCCACTGCATCTTGCGTTGATTTGTTGCATCTAAAACCATACTGATTGTTGGCAAGCAGTCCATTGACCTGGAGGAAACTAGTTAGTCGCGTCTTTACTATTTTTTCTAGTATTTTCGAGATGGATGTGAGCAGTGATATGGGCCGATAATTTGTCATCTCTTTTGAATCGCCAGCTTTATAGATAGGAACAACTATGGATCGTTTACATGAACTTGGAAAGATGCCGGTCAGCATACTCCGGTTGGTGATGTGGGCTAAGGGCGTGAGTAATTGTTTTTTTGCCATTTTAAGTAATTTGCATGTCACACCATCCCAGCCAGGAGCACTGTCATTCTTTAGTTTGTCAATCATCTTTCCAATTTCCTGTTGATCAGTCGGCACAAAGTATAGTGAGCTTAATTGGTGGTTTTGATTAGCTACTCCTTCTGCTAGCTCTACCTCATTTTTCCCGATTGTTTGTATGGTAGTGTCAGCCAGGCACTTTCCCACTTTGACAAAAAAATTGTTAATTTCATTGACTTCTTTGCTTTCCATTGCCTTGTTGGTAATAAGCCTGCTAGCATCCCCTGTAGCCCTTGGCGGCAGTGAGGCTGCTTCCCTAATTGTTTGCCACGTTTTTTTCGGATCATTTATATGTTTATTCATTTCCTCCTTCATATACAACTCTCGAGCAGTTTGAGTGGCCCTATTGCAGATGTTCCGATATTTTCTATAATTGTTTTTAAATTCCAAGTTATAGGGGTCGTGTTGTAAAAGTGTTGTTGCAAGTCGATGTTAGCGGATATTTACTTAACTGGAGTTCCTATTTGATTTAAGTTATTTGATCATATGTTTATTATATTGTACGTAGTGTAGTATGCGCGCACTATTAGCGAAAAGATTCTTATTTTTACGTGACTACGGCGAAGCGAAAAGGAGAGTTATGTGTTTGACCGGTATGTATGTATGTATGTATGTATGTATGTATGTATGTATGTATGTATGTATGTATGTATGTATGTATGTATGTATGTATGCATGTATGTATGTATGTATGTATGCATGTATGTATGCATGTATGTATGAGATGTGTTCAGGAAGAAGATAAACATTTTCGAAGAAAGTAAGTAACAAAGAAGTTACTTTCTTCTAGAAGATTTATGGTCTTCCTGAACGCAGCTCGGCCTTCGGACTCGCTCTCTGTTACTTAAATTCTTCGAAAAGGTTATCCTCTTCCTCAACGCAGCTCGGCCTTCGGCCTCGCCCTTTGTTACTTACTTTCTTAAAGATGGTTTATCATCTTCCTCAACGCAGCTCGGCCTTCGGCCTCGCCCTTTGTTACTTACTTTCTTAAAGATGGTTTATCATCTTCCTGAACGCAGCTCGGCCTTCGGCCTCGCCCATAGTTACTTACTGTCTTCGAAAAGGTTTATCGTCTTCCTGAACGCAGCTCGGCCTTCGGCCTCGCCCTCTGTTACTTACTTTCTTTGAAAAGGTTATCCTCTTCCTGAACGCAGCTCGGCCTTCGGCCTCGCCCATAGTTACTTACTGTCTTCGAGAAGGTTTATCGTTTTCCTGAACGCAGCTCGGCCTTCGGCCTCGCCCTCTGTTACTTACTTTCTTCGAAAAGGTTACCCTCATCCTGAACGCAGCTCGGCCTTCGGCCTCGCCCATAGTTACTTACTGTCTTCGAGAAGGTTTATCGTCTTTCTGAACGCAACTCCGCCTTCGGCCTCAAAAAGTTACTCACTTTCTTCGAGACGGTTTATCGTTTACCTGAATCCAGCTCGCCCTTAGTTACTAGCCTGAACCCAGCTCGCCCTTAGTTCTTCCTTTGAAATACGAATTTCACGCGAGCGAAGCCGCGGGCAAAAGCTAGTTAATAATAAGAATACTTATTAATTATGTACTGGTTAAATACAAGCTATGCTTATATGAATAAACTACAAAATATAACAACGAAATTAATATACATACTTAATTGTCCATCCACGTATGAAATCATTTTTATTTGGGTTTTCTTTTCACACTGTTGGAGAAAATACAGTTTTGAGTGTTTTGTTACAAGGGACGCGATTTTAAGTGCCGGATAAATTCAAAATCAAAATCAAAAAATCAAAATCAAAAAAGTGTTAATTAGGGCACACAAGTAAATATATTAAAATATAGTAATATATTAATTAAAAATATATAAAAAAAAACACAAGTAAATGCATTTATACATAGTAAACAATGCATGAAGATGGTACGAATACTGTGCCCGCGAGATCGTGTATTTATTAAACACTATCGCCTAAACTGGCTCTAAGGCTGTTTCATAGGCGACATTGCTTGGTCAGATCACTTTTGATTACATTCGGGTATCTAATCTACTTATTAATGTATGATATTATTTAAATCTAATGACCCAATTTATAATAGAAAACTTATTTTAGTTTGTGCGCCGTGTGTGAATGAGAGAGGGTGAGGATGTGTGGGGTTTATGCGTGTGTTGTGTACATGTGTGTTTTTGTGTGTGTATGTGATGTGTGTGTGTGTATGTGATGTGTATACATTGTGTGTGTATGTGAAGTGTATGAAATATGTTTATTTATCTTATTTACACGATTATACATTTGAATGAATAACTTAACTTAACTTAAAAAAAAATAAGATAAATGGGTCTGTCTCAGCTTATTGCTGCGACAGCGGGCGAGCCTTCTGCCGCAGCACTACTGATTTTCAGACAGACCCCTCTTTTCATTATATGTTATTAAAAAGAACATAACAAACACAATTGCGATAGGGATACAGATAAATACAGTACACAGGATACAGGTAAATTGTGTTAGTGGATCCCGCAGCTGAGTTGCGTGAACAGAAATGAGTTCGTTTTATGGTCTGGTAATAATGTGTACGCTAAAGTCGTACGTAATCTTGACACTACAATTATGTACAATATTAAATTAGGCAAAATACTCGAATTTCCTTTCGTCTTGCTATTAGTAAACTTCTTGATGTACGCACAATGCCATGAATGTCATGGGCCGACTTCTCCGCCGACCCCTAGGGACGATGCCGTAGGAAGACTTATTATAAAATAAAAACCACACCACACGCTAGTTCACTACAATCGGGGTAAGCAAAGTAATCGGTGTTGTGCTGCAATTACTTGGGTAAATTAGAGCGCAACACAGACCATATTATATTTGAATATAAATAATGCAGCACACACGTGTTAATGCATTTAATAACGTGCCAGGATATGAGAAGCAGCACTTACGAAGAAACACAACTGCGGGCATAACATGAAGCGATACATATCAAGTGAAGGATTCCATTGTTCACACCGCACGCAGTGTCTCCAAGGCTTCCCTACGGCGAAAATGTTAATTTTTCACCAGTCGCTCGAGCGCGAAAAATAATTTAAGTGGCTTCCGCCCTCACGCGGTGCTTCCGCCCGCCCGGCGCAGCGGCGGCGCGGCGCCCCTGCGCCCGCCCAACCGTGTCGTGCGGGACGTGGCTTGGGAAACTACTAGAAAATGGAGCGTATTCTTTTGTTACGCGATGACAATGAGAGCTTAGATACCTACTTGCTTACTTCTAGCGATGTACTGCTATTGAGGCGGGAGAGGCAATAAGTTTACGTTCCTACCTCTACCACTCTTAATAATACGATTACAATGTAATTTACTTTCTCAGTAAGTTGAAAATTTTAGGATGTTGAAACGTATATAATGTAAAATATTATCTTTAGAAATGTGTTTCCCATGTCGCAAGTTAAAGTATATTTGTAGATATCACAGAACAGCGATGGGCGACCTTCTTCCCCCACCAGGCCGGCGCGGTTTCTTACTCTGTGGTAGATATTAATTGTATTAACAAAATTTTCAAGGCATTCTGTTTTGTTACATTTGTGAAATCTTGCAATGTGAGCTACCATTTTAGGTCGGTTGATATCAATCGACCAACAGCGGCTCGTAGCAGAAATGGTAATAAAACAATAGGATATATTATACACATATATGTATGTTATCAAGTACAAAGAAATCTAAAAATAAAATGATTGATGAAAATGAATGATTTATAAGAAATATTAAATTTCTATCTCCCTACCAGTAAAATCGACAAATGAATAATTCACTTCAATAGCTAATAAAGGTCACAAGTGAGCCGTGGGCGTATCTAGGCGGATACGGCCATATAAATCTCTTAGCGTGCCTTTCGGACGCAGAACTGCTCCGCCTTATTGACGTAACGTTCGTGGGTAGAATCTCCCGAGCTCGCAGCATTCGCGAGATTATTACTGAAAAGGTTCTATCTGTTTATGTGCTCTACGTGAGGCGAAGGCGTCGTCTGCCCCCTCTTCAGCCCCCGCACCGCCCCCGCACGGCCCCGCTCCCACAATAACTATTTGCGGCTCTGGCTTGTCTTACGAGCTGTCTGCGGAGCGCGACCTCGTGTGAAACTCTTCTCTCTACCCTCTCACAGTCACACGTGGTGTCGGCTGGATGTCTTGGCAGATTATTTCACGGAACGAGTCCTTGTTCTTAGGGAAGAAAGATGGATCGTAAAAATAATCTCAGGCGATTATTTTAGGTGAGTAAATAGGGGATAAAATAAAGATTATAAATAAGTAATATTTATAATATAAGAAGATATATTTGCATAATTGCATAGATGTAAGAAATTCTCGAAATATCTTTGAAATAGCAGTTAGATATAGGGATTCTGTTAGAAACACAGAATTTCTATAAAATAACCCTTATGTAACATTAATTTAATATTATGTATGTTTTCAGTTACACGGTGTTACATAATGGGTGGTACGTTTTTTTTTCACCGAATACTGATCCTGTGTCTGTTTACTTTAACCACTTCTGAAGTCTGAAGGGTAATTTTTTAAGGAAATGTAAATACTTGGCAGTCGAAATGTATATATGCAATCCTTTCGCGAAAGTCGATCCTAGAAATTCAAATGTTTCGTTTTCTTAGATACAAATACAAGTGTGTAATGTGTTTCAAAGTTAGTACTTAAATGTTTTCTCTTCCTTCCTTTATCATGATAGTTTCAGTGTGTAAACCAGAAGCGCCTGGGTTTATTTTAGGTCTAGGCTCGGTTATCTACGAAGAGCTAGGGCAGAGTAAGACCCAAGTCGAGCTAATCTACTCTGCTGCAAATCAGATTGTAGTGGGAGCACCGGCGGCGGCGACGGCGGCGGGTGGTCTAATGAACTTCATTCAACGGGTTCTCCCGTGAACTTCCCCCACAAAGCCTATGAGGAAGAGGATAAAGTTTAGTAGGAAGCGGTTAAGTGTGTACTTACTTGACCCCACAAGTACCGTGTGGAGTCGGTACTTAAAAAAATAGCCCCACTGCATCTCTCCCCATGCATGTCGTAAAAGGCGACTAAGGGATAAGGACAATATGCCGTGCTAAAGGGCGACAGGCTCGCCACCTCTCACCTAGGCACGGTACTTCCACCGAGTCATGCGGCAGGTGGGTCTACGTGCCTTACTTGCTGCTTGATCGATTAAAACTTTGTTCGAATACTTGGCGAAACGTGGTGGTCGGTGTTGTGCTGTAATTTACCAGAGTTATTTCAGCACAACACCGATTACTCTGATTACCGGGAGTAATATTGTCGATTGTCGGGATTCAGCGTGTGTGATATATACAGGGTGACTGGTAATTCGATCTATTACTTGGAAGGGGTTATACTAGAGGTTATTTGGAACAACATTTAACCCCAATCAACTGGGTGTTTTTTATTGAAAAAACATTTTTTTTAATAAAAATTTACATAAAAATAAAAATAAAAATTCATTTAAGACCTTTTATTTCTGATATTTTGAGAATGTTGGGCCGATAGTTTTTTTGAAATGATTGGTAGCTTACCAGCTTTTAGAAAAATATCAATGGAGTGCCCAAAAATAAGGATATATTTTTTAAAACTTTTTTTTCGATTACAAGTCATAAATTTAAAAAAATTTTAAAACCCCGATATCTCGGAAACCGCTCATTTCCGACCCCCAGTTGATAGGACTTAATTTGTTACAAATAACCTCTAGTATAACCCCTTTCAAGGAATAGATCGAATTACCAGTCACCCTATGTATTACTTTAAAAATCTGGAAAACAAATTAGCTTTATATATTTAAGATCGGTTATATGTGTATGTATATTATGTGTTTATACACTTCTGAACTAATATAAACCAAGCGAAAGTACTTAATACTTATATCCGTAACATAATATTTTTTCCAAAGTTAACCAAAGGACCAAGAATTAAGAAAATACGATGAATGCGACAATGAAGAGCGATTGGAGAGCTATTGAGGAGGCGTAGTCCAGCTGTGGACATCATAAAGCTAACCGACTGATGAATGCGAATACAATTTCCACGAAATAAAATTAGCACGATTTTATCAATACAGATCGTCAGACCAAATTTGTGTACTTAGAATAAATTATAATATTATTATATCATTACAGCATAGCAAAACAACTTCACTAAAACACAACCTGAATGAGCGCCAGATTAGAGTTTTATGACGCATTGCCGTTCACGATTTTCCGCCTGAAATGAATGCAATTCCACTGAGATTTTCGTTTTATTGCCCAATCCGTTGTCGCCACGGCGAAATGGTTTTAATTTATGCGATGCGCCAGTTTTTTAACCTCCGACGCAAAAGGAGGGGTTTTATTAAAGTTTGACGCCTCCGTCTGTTTGTGTGCTGTGTTTCTGTCTGTGATATTGCTGAGTTTCTGTCTGTGATATTGTGGTCCCAAACGGATGGGCCGATTTGGATGCGGTTTTTTTATTAGATAGCTGGGTTAATCGGGACGGTTCTTAAATATATTTGAAAGCGACCAGGTCAGATGTTTTGAAGATCATCGCCAGTTTTCCTAATTGGTGAAGAGATCACTGCTGTAAAATGGAAATTTTTAACACTTTCAATCGTCGCCTTTAAGTAAATAAACGGAAATTATTACAAAACTAATTTAAGTACTGGTAAAGGTTGACTGTAAGAAATCTCTGTAAGGGATAAGTCCGCCTTTGCACCTTATGTAAATTTTCAAATGTATTTGTTACTGTTTAATGTTTACTGGAGCAATAAAGAATTTTCTATCTATCTATCTATCTTAAGTACTTGTAACCTAACCTAAACTAACCTAGCTTAACAAAATTATTACAAGTTCAAATTACGTCTCTTAAAAAGCTTGAATTAAAAGTTAAATTACAAATTTAAAAAACCCACAACACATCAACAACCCTTAAAAATTTAAGTTAAGTAAAGGGGTCGGGGGACCGCTAAGTATAAACAACTTGAACTCGGTCCTCCGATGCCTTTAATTAACTAAGCTGAAATTATGTTTGACTTTTTAAGAGTTGTTGATGAGTCGAGGGTTTTTTAAATTTACAATTTTAGCAAATGTTTGAATACAGAGGCTGGATGATGCGATTTTTTCGGCATTTCGTTGCGTACGAGTAAGTATATTTTGTATGCAATATGCAGCGTCTGTAGCGGACCAGTTGGTACTAAAATTGTCATACTAATATTTACTTGAACACATTCGTCATAGGCAACGAAATGTAAGAAAATCTCACAACCGCCTCCAAGCATACCATAACATACCACGCTCGTGAAAGCAGCTTCATGTGGCAACATTTTACACAATGTTTATCAATATTATTCAATGTTTATGAATATAAATTATTTATGAAAATATTTTCGTTGTGATTTCTATTGCCAATGCTGTAAAGTACCTACCGCTAATGTAATATTGTGTTTTTATTTTTGTATATATTTTGACCAATACCTTTTAGGCATGTTTGTTTAGTATTTCAGAGCTATTTGTATATGCTTGGAATGATTTAATTTATAGAAAGCAAAAGAAATCAGTGTCTGATTTATTGATGATTATTTTACTACGAAAACAACCTATCGTCCGGCCAATTGTTCAGTTCACAAAAATCTCCTATCTTTATTTCCCTCCCTTACTTTAACATAATTTGTTCAAGGCACTGCATACATCCCTTCAGAACCTATAAAGTAAGTAGGGCGCTCGATCTTCGGCGCAGGGATTACAAGTTTGTAAGGGGCGTCTGAGTAGCGGTGGGCGGGGGACGGTATGGCCTGCCGGTCCCGCGCCTTACTGAAGCCGAAGGTCACTTTGTGTTTCAGCTTAAAGGATTAAGGAGTATCAGCTGCTCTATCGCTTTCCGTTGCTTGCGCTGGGCCCGGGCTGTAAGTTGTTTGAACTTGTTTTATAATTTTTGCTTTTAAGCATCAAACATGTATTATGAGTGGAAAAGATAGACGATGTTTTATTGGAAAGAAAGCGTTAGGCTGAAGCTGTGTGATTAATAAAAGAGCGATGTGAACCATTTGGATAGTATCTTTGTAGTAGATAGTAAATTTGTACGTATTTAAAATTTAAACAACTTGTACGTAATCCGCCGTCCCCTTTCCACCTCCGCACAATGCGAACTGATGCGAACTGGGCAGGGATTGCATCACTACACGCTGGACTTACCGCGGATGCGTACCAATCGGTCTTGCAGAACTTTCCTCGACAGAACAGGTAAACTCAGGAACGCTCTGCCTGCCCACATATTTCCCCCTAAGTATAGTCTCGGTTCCTTTCAAGAGAGGCGTGAATAGCCACCTGTCAGGCCGGTAAGGCATTCGCAACCCCCGCGTGCGACCGAATGTCCAGTGGGCATCGTTAGATATGTTATGAGTGTATCGGTGCCATATGTCGCGCTTTCTATAAAACGACCAATGCAGATGGCACAATCGCTAAGTCCCAGGATGTCAATGTAAGTGTGATGTAAGTACATAAAAAAGCGGTTAAGTGCGAGTCGATCTTGCGTGGAGAGGGTTCCGTACCATTCCGTTTTCAGTGAGAACTTTAAGACTGAGGATCGTTTAGGTTTTCCTGTAAACTACCTATACGGGGAATGAATCGATTATTTAATATTTTCGTTAATATATTATTATTACTATGAATTTTAAAATTGTAAAAAAATATATGTTTGTATTGATATGTCACATTATGCACTTAAAAAAGTTTTTTTTTAACTTTCTATTTTGTCTCCAAAAATTTCCCCCCAAATTAAATTCGTTCATTTACGCTATACGTCCGTGATTAGGTCATCAAACTCTATATGTGTGTCAAATTTGAACTGATTTGTCCAGTAGATTCGGAGAAAATAAGCTGTGACAGGCGGAAAGACAGATAGACACGAAATTGATCCTATAAGGTTCTCACAAAGGACCTTCAACCTCTAAAGCACAGACGTATCGTTGGGTCATTGAGCCTGTTTTATCGCTACTACTATGGCCGCTGCTCTGACGAACTTGCTTCCCTTATGCCTCCTCCTACTGTTCGCCTTCGCCAAATCCGCCATACTCTCGCGGAACACCCCTTTGTAGTCGACAGAAGAGTTCTTCGAACTGCACGATTCTCTAAATCGTTCTTGTGCCGCACTGCAAAGGTGTGGAACGGGCTCCCAGGGAATATCTTCCCCCACTCCTACAATCCACGGATCTTCAAATCGCGGGTTAATAGCCTTTCCCCAGCAACATTAGTCCACCTACAAGCCGGACTGGCACCTCCTCGGGGGTGAAATTGGCTGCGCCTGAGGTTGCGACCTCGGGCAGAGCCACCCAGTTCGGTAACAATAAAAAAAAGGTTACCGTTTTTTCCTCTTTTGAGGTGCAAAACCCTAAAGATTCGTAATAATTTGTATGTACATTATCATTGTGTATGTATATATAGCGCAGTTTGAAGATAAAATTGCACAAAACTGTGCTGTCATCGCCGTTACTTTAGTAATGATTTCGAGTTGTTTGATAATTTATTTTTAAACCGCCGTGTAATTTGATAGAAGTGATCTCAAGATTCTCAACTTTCTCTCCTGAACGAAACGCGACAAATCTCTCTGAATCTCGCGGAATCCTTTGGTCTGTCGGAACGAAATCGATAATACTATTTATTAAAGGATAATCCATTTGATAATCGTCTGAAATTTTTCCCCTTACGTACGCCCTCCTTGCCAAGGAGTGCGATAACATGATATCCATTAGGTTTAAAAGTTAGGATACATCCGCGGAACCCTGTCATACTTATTATCTCGCAGCGTCTTCCTTCTAGCTCGTCATGTGACTAACGAGCGTGTATGTGATAACGTCCTACGTATGATCTGCAGTTTTAGAGCTAGTCGTACGTGGCAGTACGACAAGTAAACGGTTGTGGGGGACCAAATCCCTGGTTCGTTTTGGACGTGGAATATTCAAGAACGATTGCATGATACCACACATTCAATCTAGCGCCTAGCTTGTAGAGAGTTCAAGCCAGGCGCCTCGATTGCAAGTGTGACGCTTTGTCGTTGTCTCAAAATATCGACAGTTGAGTTCCTTATCCTTCGTAAATTACTTAGGACTGGAATTCGGATGGCTGGTACCCATTCAGTTTTGAGTTCTATTTTGTTTACTTAGTGGTCCCCCGACGCCTTTAAGTAACCAAACGGAGAGAATTTTTGACTTTTTACGAGTTGTTGACGTGTCAGGGGGTTTTTAAATTTGTAACTTTTAACATACATTTTAACATAATATTATGTAAGATAAAATGTGCACTAATAGGTGGTGTGTGTGACATGTACGTAGGATGGCTGGTACCCATTCAGTTTTGAGTTCTATTTTGTTTACTTAGTGGTCCCCCGACGCCTTTAAGTAACCAAACGGAGATAATTTTTGACTTTTTACGAGTTGTTGATGTGTCAGGGGGTTTTTAAATTTGTAACTTTTAACATACATTTTAACATAATATTATGTAAGATAAAATGTGCACTAATAGGTGGTGTGTGTGACATGTACGTAGGATGGCTGGTACCCATTCAGTTTTGAGTTCTATTTTGTTTACTTAGTGGTCCCCCGACGCCTTTAAGTAACCAAACGGAGATATTTTTTGACTTTTTACGAGTTGTTGATGTGTCAGGGGGTTTTTAAATTTGTAACTTTTAACATACATTTTAACATAATATTATGTAAGATAAAATGTGCACTAATAGGTGGTATGTGTGACATGTACGTAGGATGGCTGGCACCCATTCAGTTTTGAGTTCTATTTTGTTTACTTAGTGGTCCCCCGACGCCTTTAAGTAACCAAACGGAGAAAATTTTTGACTTTTTACGAGTTGTTGATGTGTCAGGGGGTTTTTAAATTTGTAACTTTTAACATACATTTTAACATAATATTATGTAAGATAAAATGTGCACTAATAGGTGGTGTGTGTGACATGTACGTAGTAACGGCGGCATTGCCTGATTGGCTGCTTTAGCGTTTGAATTTGATTGCAAGGCCCAGCACGTGTAAATTCACGTGCGAGATTATTGCGTCTGCGATCAGTCGTCTATCTATGTGACGGCTCCGGCGAGCCACGCGGACTGGTGCAGTGTAGCCTTTAGGTAGAGCGTCGTACTTGACTTCGAGTCGCGGCAGGAAGGAATATAATATTCGTATCGGCGAGCTCGCTATGAATAATATTACGAATATTCCTTCGCGTCACTAGTCGCACCGCGTCGTCGTCGCTCCGCGCAGGTCTCGCTAGGATATAGGTACAGCAGATACCAGTATGTGCCCATATGCTACGGGGGTGGATTAGACCCGTGGGACGCGGAAAATAGAATATTTTATTTAAATTTGGAGCATCTACTTTGTAACTGTAGAGACACTGTTTAGTAGACACGCGTATTCATATAAAGAGTTGTTACCACTTGTAGCTAACGCGTTAGATTTTCGTATTAGTCTTATTCAGTGTCTGCGTAGCGGATAGAATAGAACAGAATTGAATAGAAACTCTTTATTGCACACAATTGAAGAACACTACCTACACGAAAATAAGTTAGAAATATAGGAGTGCGCAAAGGCGGACTTATCACCAGGCGGACACACCACACGAAAATATTGACTGGAAGAAGGGACTTCTTTCGGTCAATCTTTGGGTGATGAGAGATAAAATTATAAAGAAAGAAGTATGGATTGTGCAAGTGAAAGGGAGGAGTAATACATGTTTTATTAATATGCCTACGTATAACAGACGTGTCTATATACACAATACGTGAAATACAAACACCATAAACATGCAAACACACGCTTATATTTACTGGATGTAAGATGGCTGCATAGCAACCTCGACTGAGTTCTCCTCTAGTCCAGTATAGCCAGCAATTCAAAGGGAAGTCTCTGCTATGGCACCTGCCTTCTCAGAGGGGATATTGGCTGGTCGAAGCATGTGCTTTGGTCCCTCTGATTCAGCCAACCATACCGAATTACATAAAAAAAATCACATATGTATAGAACAATGTATTACTTACAAAAAATAGGTACATAGGTACTATCTATATTCTAACATTTACTAAACTCTAACAAGATTTTCTTCTGACGATTGTCCATTTCTATTCTAAATAAATTATTTCCATTATATGACGAGATAAAAAACTTATACTGTTAGTTTGAAATTTTGTTGATGATCTGATGAGGAATGATGTCTTAAAATATTACTTACTATAATAATATACGAGTACTAATCCACAAGTGAATAAAATTAGTTAAGGTAGAATTTCTTCAACAACGTTTTAAAAGAAGTGACGTGTTTGGGAGTGACGCAGGTACAGTCATAGGATAGGTTATGGCGTGGGCGTCTTATGCAAGAGTTCGTTGGTTCGAAAACGAGCGAGAGGTCTTAAGTGTTCATAGTTGAAATTTTTTAATTTAAACATATAATATTTTACGCATTTATGCTTCACTCAGATGAAGAAAATAACGCGAACAATCCTCCTACTGACAATTTTAAAGTGTATGACTGTAAGAAATTACACTTCACTCCCGCGTTCTACCTCGCAGTAAAGTGTAATAAAAACAATACTCTTCAAGCCTTTACTGCGACAAGAAATGACAATTCCACCTCGCTACATACAAACAACATGAGTTTTCTAAAGCTCACTGAAAGCGCTTTCAAGTTGATTTCTTTTAGTTCCTACGTCTGATGTTCCAGACTAGTTCTGTAGCGCTCAAAACGAGATGAGTCTTTTTTAACTCTGTCTGGGCCTAAAAAGCGGAAAAGACAAATTTTGCAAGCAAAGTAGAGTGGCCTTTTTTTGAAATATTTTTTTTTCGCTATGTGACTTTCATTCATTTTACATAATTAAGTTTAAGTAACATTATGTACGTTTGTCATTGTTCGTAAATACAATATTTAATTAAATACCTATTATACTCATATAGTCTCGAACATACATAGGTATTACGTATACGTTTGAAAATAACCGTTTATCGCTCGACATGCGCCCTATTTCATTTCATTTCATCAAAACGCGTAGAGATGATTAAGTGTTGTTCATCACAGACACCCGTCTGGCTCAAGAGCAATTTTCCTGGTTCATGCCGGAAAATTGTACATATGTGTGTCATTGGTCTATAGCACATCAGCACGATGAATCTTACCATTAAGAATCGTGGCGAAATATTAATTCTTATCGTCTTGGTTCCATCGCAAAAAGTGGTCTCCGTCTTGTTGTGTATGTAAATAAGCTCTAAAAAAACTTATAACCCATACATTTTTTAAGCAAAATATAATAAAATGTCAACCACTTGGTTCCCCAAATACCATACAAATAGAAAAGATAATACGATTTATGTCTATATGTTTTTGGGTAAAATCAATAGGTGCACTAAATATTTATCAATTTCAGCATGCACATACCAGCGGGTACAGACCGTGACAGATAGATTTGTGGGGGCGGACAGACATTGTAGTGTGACGAATAGGAACCCTAAAGATGGGTCGCACCAGAAGCCATTCCATACTCACATAGGCATTATGTATGGTATTACCAAAGTATCCCTTTTCGTGCTAAGGTTAATTCTAGTTCGAACTAAAGGACAATAAATCACGTGTTCGTTCGTTCGAGGTAAAATTTGTACAGAAGGTCGGTCGACCACGTACGGTAGACGTTACGACTTCTCTGATACACGTTCCAATTTCAAATAAACTAGCCGTTTGGTGGCCAACGTCGTCGAAATCAGTAGGTACACAAACTTTTTTAGACATAAGTAGGTAGGTTATTTTATTTCATCTATTCAAATGTGCACTTAACATTTGAATAGATGAAATAAAATTAGATTACCTATATTTTTTTTATTAAAACAACAAAAACATAAATAAATTAACAAGCAACGAGTCTTACAGTGTAGTAGCCAATTATATGTTACATTATTGCACTGTTCGTAAAAGCACGGTCGACAGTTGTTGATATATGCGCTAACTGAAGGCCGCACCAGTGAATCCAAAAACCCGTCCGACTTGGTACCACCGCACTCAATGAAAGTCGGTTGAAACGGCTATGTAAATTGTTCGTGTTTTTCGTCTAGTTCAGTGTAGCCGGCACGACCGACGGGAAGCACTGACATGGCACCTAGTTCACCAAGGTGTTATGGGCTAACATCACGGATGTAATAGGTGATCTAGTCAACCGTGTCAGTTTCCATAAAAAAAAAACAAATTATACTTTACTAACTAAATTACGTGGCTTCCTTAACGCATTTCCGCTTCATTGACAATATTACTGCTCATACCGAGAGCTAAGACGTGACACATCACTTTACTTCATTATTATTCTTTCGTGTAGACTGACTTGAAACCCATCTTAATTCAAGGGATTTATCCTCTATGGGTTTATCTAACCGCCGCGCCGCCGCCCCGCCCCCACTATCGCAGTCGAAGTGGATACGAGATAAGAGGGAGTAAGCGTTACGTCTCATGGAGTACTCGTTCGTGCCTGTGACGCCACACGCGCACAATTGTGACGTCAGAGCGTAGCGCCGCCGAATGGTAACGCATTACATAGATTAAAGGGAATGACTGTCACATATCGCCCATACGAGATGAGACGCGATTGATGGGGCGAAGAATTCCCTTGGTAATGATGGGAGCGAAGTACTCGAACATCTGAATATATTTTTGTTAGCTTGGAATCGTTTTAGTGATCCGTAGGCAGCGACGCTGGCTAGGACCTTTATTTAATCAGTCAGGTATGTGTCTGTTCGTCCTACTCCATTCACTGGAAAGAAAATCGTACGCTGGACATTTGGGAGCGATAGTGGACAAGGATCTAACATAAAAAAATCACATTGGATCGATTGTGAAAAAATTTATCCAATTTCTAGGTTTCATTTGTCGATTAACTAAGGAATTTTCAGGTCCTAAAAGACTGATTACCTTGTACAATAGCTTCATTAGGAGCAGGTTGGAATATACCGGTGTAACGTGGTTCGCTTTCTACGCTGTACACATAATTCGAGTTGAAACAGTAAAAAAAATTCTTCGTCTTATTTGTTATAGATTTGTATTGCGACGTACCTACATAATTATCAACTCTCTCTCTCTGAAAGCCTGAATCGCTTGAGACGTTGGAGAAGCGCCGGAAGGTGCCAGACTTGGTTACTCTTCATAAAATTGAAAAAAAAAAATCATATCACCTGTAAAATTTCCGGCTCAGGGCTAACGGTCGCGCGTCGTCGCGGCTATTACGTTTGTACCTTACGAAACATACAATTAATAGGTACCGTCCGAACTAAAATTCACAACTCTATACAGATGTGATTACTGTTTCAATAGGGGTACATGCGAGTATGTCATTACAATACATACAGTAGTTAACTAAATTAAACCTTTGCTGATTCGACGTATCACACGCCGCGCAAATATCGCCCTCCCCCTCGATGCGATGATTGGATTTACGTGGAGTGCTAGAGTGGAAAACCGCACAGTTTGGATTTATCCGTAGGTATCTATCGGCACAATTATATCTGATTTCTGTACTATGTTAAACAATGGACATGCCTACATCTCATACCGAATAATGAATGAATAGTATGACGACCATACTGCTTAAAACTAATATTCTACAAAAAAAAGCGGTCAAGTGCGAGTCGAACTCGTATGGAGAGGGTTCCGTACCGGGTTCAAACGTTTACCGTGAGAACTTTAAGATTTAGGATTTTCGTTTAGGTTTTCTTGTAAACTGTAAGAGAATCCCTATATTATCTGTTTTTTTTTTTCAGATTTCAGATTTATTTATTCATCTTTGGACACAAGGTGCCTCTCAGATAAGTCAATAAAACCTTTTTCAAGTTTTTCACTCAGTAGTTTCGGTGATAATGGGAGGCTGCTAGAACCTAGAACGATAAAAAAGGAGAACGACCTTTTTTTATCGTTCTAGGCTAGAACTATGCGTTTTAAAATTATAAAGAATATACATTTTTTTATTATTGTTTTTAAGTCACATGACGCAGTTGAAAAAAAAATGATTATTTTTGCTTTCTAATTTGTCCCCCGAAATTGAAATTAGTTCGTTTACGCTATGCGTCCGTGACTGGGTCATCGAACTCTATAAATGTGCAAAATTTAAACTGTTATATATACAAAGAAAATATACAAAATAAAATTTAAAAGTTGTCTCCTTTTCAAGCAATTTCAAGTTATAAAATGCGTCAGGTAAATACAACTCCAGGGAAAGGGGAGCACCAATAAAATAATCATAACGACGGCTATTTACGGGGTACCTGAACGAGCAGGACAGTTGCGGGCGTCATAAATCCTGAAGGACACGGAAGCGGAGCTCTGACGACGACGTGCGGAGGTACGATAAACACGGGCGTCCGCACATCACAAAGATCACAAGAGGAAAACTATTATTTTTGCCTAGGGAAATGTATATTTGTATATCAATTCATAACAAATAGGAAATTAATTTACAGTTATTTTTGTTACAATGCTTAAAGTCGACAAACCTTTCAACTAATAGTTTTACAAGTAGTTAATTTGTCCTTAGAGCTTAGTCCTGAATCTTATGTTTTACGACGAGTAGACGATCTACGCGTACACATTGTTCGTGGTGATATTGATACTGGAACATTTAATTTTCATATTATGCTTACATTATTATCGTTCGAATTATACAGAGAAAATTGTCTCATACGTACCAGTATATTTCCGTATGTAGGTAGGTACCTACGCATCTTACGCTCGGCTAGATAATATTATCTCTTCCCGACGACGCACCGAATTTCCCGAATCCAATCTTGTTCCACGATTTCGATTCCATTCTATTTTACGAGATTACAATCGAATATTCGATTCACAAAATTGTCAACAATATATCGCTCAAATCTCAAATTCAAATCTCTCATTATAAATTCTAAAACCGTCAGAATATGACCATACGAGCATAAACCAGTCCTAATAATGTATGTATATGTTTTTCCTACGTATTTTCAGAATGGTGGAACACTTTCGAGTGGAAACACTGCGCATAACATTGTTTTGAATAATACATGACGTGAGTACATTCGGCATTACAAGCGCCACCCTTGATGGAGCACGTTCCACCCCTTTTTATCTCCTTCATCTTTATACGGCGTTATTCATCAGAGAACTGGGACGTCGGATGCACCTTCCTCTGACGCAGTTCGCACAAGTGGAGGTTGTGTCAGTTTTATGGAATCCCGTAATGGACAAGATGGAGGAGAAGGCTCACTGCCAGAAATAGTGGCGTAACTGTGAACTTTGAAAATGTTGGCTAGATTTCATACATAAATTCTGGACGTGGCATATTATGTAAATTAATTAATTATGCCATTTTCGCAATTTTGTGTGTTAGATGTAGAGAAAAGCACGCATTTTAAAATCGCTGATAAATAGTCTACTCGGAGACATACCTAATTCCGCCTGCAAGCCGGATTGGTAAGTCTTCACACGAACAAAATTCTACACCGTGCTAATTCTTTACCCCACTTTGGTACCAACCGTACTGGATGTAAGATGGCCGCATAACAGCTTCGGTTGTGTTCTCCTCTAGTCCAGCATAACCAGCAATCCAGGGAAGTCTCCGGTATGGCACCTACCTTCGCGGAGGTGATATTGGCTGGTCGGAGCATGCGCTTTGGCCCCTCCGACTTAGCCACCCAAACCGGATTGCATAAAATAAAAAAAACCCGACTGTTAGCGAACCCAAAAGGAGTATGAAGTGTTTAGTCGCGCAATGTTTTATAGGTTTGTTTTATCGTTAAATTTTAGTAATTCTGTTACTTCGGTGCTTATATGCTGGGACCCCTTGCGTTCCACTATAGCCACCTGTTTTACACCACTGGACAAACACGTGACTATGCTGTAATTTTATCGCGCGCACTCGGCTCACCAAGTGTACGTCCATTTCTTAAGGGATGTAAATTTTTTATTCATGGTTTGCAGGTGTTCCATCTGGAAATACCAACTGAAAGTTAGGCACGTTTTGTAAATAGGTCATAGGTACTCTATGTTAATTAATGCTGTGGTGGCGCTCGTAGCTGCTTGCTCTACGAGCTTTACTTATTTGGGTTAGATATTTAGTTAGGAAAGCAATGGAGTGTCTACATGGGAAACTACAACGTTCAACTTAATATGGAAGATACAGAGGTAGGTAATATTGAGAAGTTTCATAATGTCGGTAGGAGGTAATATTTTCATTGCAGTAAGAAATAGCTTGGTACCAAATACGCCATAGAATAAAGAAGAATAACAGTTGTGAAGAATGTGAAAGAAATGAGCCTCGCATGATGGATTAGTTATTGACACTATGTAAACTACCTATGTACAGACGGAAGAAATAGCTGCCACTATACTGAACTGAGACGTCCCTATGAAATCATAAATATGCAACCTACATGCTCATTAAATTAGAAAATTACTCCGAAATTTTAGCAGGAAAACTGTGCACGCTGAGCAGGTATTGAACCCTGCCTCGTTCAAGAGAGAACAAGCATTAGCCTCCAGGGCACGAGCTGCTCGCGATGAAGATTTATTATAGGAAATGAATGCAAAGCGCTAAAAATGTTTTCACAAACAAGGAGAGGAATTAAAATGTCATCAATCAAAGGGACACTTCCGTTTTCTTTTGAAGAAAACTTGAAAATATGGAGGTTGGATATGAATAAAGAATACTAAACGCAAAAGGGAATCACTTTAATACAAGTTTTAAGCTTTGATTTTATGTTAGATTTTCGGGGAATTTTTTAATATTATTTTTGACTCATGTTTATAACATAAAAAAATTACTATAATAGGAAGTAACTTCAACGCTGAAAGCTGAAGAGCTTGATTTATGTAATGACCTTGTTTTTATTATGAGCTGGATAGACCGATAAGCGACGAACGGGCATAACAAGATTGAAAGGATTCATCAGTTTTAGACATAGTGCGAGGATCAATGCGAGACATTATAAAAAGGGAAATTTCTACTAGGACGGAAATGAATGAGTTACTAGGGGGTTAACATTTTGTCGTTTTGCTTTCCGTAGATTCATATTGATATACAGGGTGTTGTAACGGCCAGTACATTAATTTCGCAAGCGCAATGCTCATGTTTTTCCGAGACAAACAATTTATATCTTAATTTAAATGTGTCTACTTTCGAAGATATACATTTTTTAAATTTATGTTTTCGTCAAGTATAAATTGACGCGCGGAGAGTGCTGGCGCAGGAACGGTTGGGGTCGAAAAACTCACGCTGCCGCGCCGCCGCCGCCCCCGCCCCGCCGCCACCGCCGCGCATCTCTTCGCTCCGCGCACTCGTCCTTTCTCGCTCATTCACCGCGCGCATTTCATTTCCACGTTCGTGCTGAACATTAGATCTTTTTACACTAAATTAATTAATATTAGTTTGTATGAAAACTGTAACTTTTTATTTAAAGGGAATTCAGATTTTTTTTTACTTTTTTGTTAGATACTATTAACCCCAATAATCATTTCCTAATTTTAATGTAGTGGCCGTTACAACACCCTGTATAGTTTACTGTATTTGACCTACGGCTATGCCTATAAATTAAACCTCGTATTTACTTTTTATTAAATATTTAATGTGCCCTAAATAATTAATAGCTGAATAATTTTCTGAAGTTCTAAGTACAAGCTACGGTTGAAATATTTCTTCGACATAAACAGTAGTAGTATTTGTCGTTCTTTGTAAATGTTTGTTTCTGATCACTCGTCAACATGGTGATTAACGACATTGAAACCTTTGAAAAATGGGTCGCGCACGCTAAATATCGTGGTTACTGATTGATTTATTTAAAGGCTTATTATTTTAGTTATATTGAGAACACATTATAGAGAGACCTAGAAAATAGGAAGAATAAATAGGGAATAGATATACATATAAACATTTTTGAGAATTTGTTTAAGTATATAAGGTCTTTCAATAGTAGGTAACGATACGCTAAGGGGTGTATGTGTATCAGACACTGATCACGTTCCCATACCAATTTTTGACGTGATAACGTCACGTCTTATAAATTGATGAAAACCGGCTGCAAGCACGAAAAAGTGTCACGTTCCATCTGAGCCTGTGTGTGCAAGCGAGAGCGCGTAACAAGCGATAGAGAGGCACAATCGTCCCAACCTTATGACGTTATCACGTAAAACTATCGTCCGTAAACCGACTTTACAGACAACCAATTTTTTTTACGATATAAAAACGTACTTTTTAAGGTGAAATACGCGCACTTCACGTATTAAATTTAATGAGTGAGTAGGTTTTTTATATTGTAAAAAAATTGGTATGGGAACATGATCAGTATCTGATATCTGACATATACCCCTTAGCGTATCGTTACCTACTAATGAAATACCTTATATGTAGTAGAGAAGAGAACAATACATATATACCTACTACACGCTGCATCGCGGCAATCAGGGTAGGCAGAGTAATCGGTGTGGTGCTGCGAGGACTTTGGTAAATTACAGCACAACACCGAATACCTTTCTCAAAGACCTTTCCTTTCGCAAAGTATTTGGACAAGATCAAGCAACAAGTAAGGCAACAACAACTTTTTTAGACTCGTTGGAAGGACCGTCCCGAGAGAGGTGGCTAGCCTGCCGCACTTTAGCACGGCATCTTGTCCTTATTCCATAGTCACCTTTTACGACTGTGTGTGTGGGGCTACTATTTTTATCCTATTCTTTAAGTGAGCTAAACTTGTATATCAGGGTGACTGGAAATTCGATTTATTCCTTGAAAGGGGTTATAGTATAGGTTATTTGGAACAATTTAACCCCCATCAACCGGGGTTCGGAAATGAGAGGTTTCCGAGATATCGGGGTTTTAATATTTTTAATCGAAAAACAATTTGTAAAAAATATCCTTATTTCTGGGCACTCCATTGATATTTTTCTTAAAGCTGGTAAGCTACCAATCATTTCAAATAAAAATATCGACACAAAATTCTCAATATCTCAGAAATAAAAGGTCTTAAATGACAAATTTTTATGTTTAGTTTTATGATCAGCAAGGTTTATGATTTTTATGAGGACTTGTTACACTTGTTGTTGAGAACTTTTACTAATTAACGGTTTTATTTTTTAATAAAAAATTATTATATTATAAGTATTTTATCCATTACTCAACACCGGTAACTTTATCGAGCTCAGTAAATTTATAATTCAAATTACAAGTTAGTCGTACAGTGTGCTTTGTGGTGATTTCTAGCAAATTCTTGAGGAAGTTTATAAAATTTGTACCTTGTTAGAACGATCATGTTTTTTTTTCAAATGTTCGTAAAAATTTACAAGATTTATACCTTGCTAGAATGGTCATGAAGTCGTGTAATTATTTTAGTAATTTGTATGCCAAGGTTTCATAATTTTTTTTCGAATAATTCGTGTAGACTTTCGGAAATTTACAACAAAATAAAAAAAAATTCAGAGATATTGAGAATTTTGGGCCCATATTTTTATTTGAAATGATTGGTAGCTTACCAGCTTTCAGAAAAATATAAATGGAGTGCCCAAAAATAAGGTTATATTTTGCAACTTTTTTTTTCGATTCAAGTCAGAAAATAAAAAAAAATTTAAAACCCCGATATATCGGAAACCGCTCATTTCCCAAGTTGGTGGGAGTTAAATTGTTCCAAATAACCTCTAGTAGGTATAACCCCTTTCAAGGAATAGATCGAATTTCCAGTCACCCATATATATAATTGGTTTCTCGGAAACGCCTCTAACTTTGGATAAAATTTTGTAATTAGATAATATAATTTTTTTTTCAAGTTTATTTTTTAGATATGTAGGTGTAGACATCGAGCGAAGAAGAAGCCCACGCATTATTTATATTATAATTATAAGTACCGACCAAAAAACGAGAACAAATCAACTTAGAACCTTGATAAACATTTTCCATTCATTAATATTGGCGCTGGAAATCAGTGTGCTCACACTTTTGTGTCTTTTTTTCCAATTAACCCGGTGAGTCTGGCAACCCCGCGCAAATACAATTCGGCCTTCGGCGAAATCTTCCTTCCATCTCTCAGTGAATAAAAGTTGAACGGCTTTCTCTCGGATCCGTTGAAACAACTCCATCGGTCTCTTTATTGTCGCGTAAGGACGTTTCTTCGAAATGAGCCGGGGTCGGGGGAACGCGCTTGTACCTCAATACAACACGGTAATTTAACATTTTCGAAACCTCGTTTGCGTTAATTACACCCAGAGCCTTGCTATAGGCGGCGAATTACGTGTAAAAATCCTAAAGGGGGAAATAATAACCCACTACGCCTTCTAATGGTAGTAAGGGTTATGTAAATGTGGATAGGGTGAACATATTATATAACAACGTCAGCCGTCTGTATGTATGTATGTTCGCTTATAACTCAAGAATGGCTTAACCTATTCGCTTGCGGGTTTTGTTTACGTAATGCGACATATCTCCGGTAGGTGCTATTATTCATATGAGCTGACAGTGGGTATCGAAAGTAAACACAGTCGAAAAAAAAACTACCAGTTCACTGCTTATGTGATTTACTCGAAAACTACTCAACCGATTTACATAAAGTTTTCCCCGACTTTACCGCGAGCGGAGTCGCTAAAAAACAAGTACTTTTTATAAATCTTGAAATTAAAAGAAATCGGACGTACATACCATCAAGCATAACTTAATTATTCGGGTTAGCTAGCAAGATGATTAATCAATCACATTATACATACATATTGAACTATACGAATATTTACAAATACGGAAAGCAATAATATTATGTCCCTACCCTTCTCGCAGTAAAATGGTTAATCTTGCTCTCATCTCAAGCTGTCTTTTCCATAAACTGTAAGCGATGTTGTAATACGGATAGTCGCTAAAATAATTGTAATAATATTTATGGGAAAAAACTTCACTGCGAAGTTTCTTGCCGGTTTTTTTTCGTAGGTGTATTCGAACCGAATAGAGTAAATTGTGACAAGTTCGAGTAAAATTTTACTGTCTATAGATGCTCAATAAAGAATATACAAAAAAAAGGTTCTTCAATAAGAATCCTTGCACTAGTGCCTATTTCTGGAGAAGGTACTGTGTTTTAGTACAACCCAGCAGTGGTAAGACTATTCCTGTCGCCCATATTCATTCATATTTGTTTTATTTAACCCAATCAAGACAAGTTTGCAGAGGCGCCGCACCAAAAAAAAGGCTCTCAAAATTTCTTACGTGGCAAAAAATAAAACGCCAACTTCAGAAAGGGGAATTATGTACGAGCTTGATGAATACGGGCCTAAAGTAGGCACTCGCCTTGTTAAACTTCCGTTGTATTCTTTAAGTTTTAACTTGGACCTACATAACCGTGCTTTTTCTTATTTGATAAGTGCATTTCCCATGAGCATGTCACCATCAGGCATGCAGGAAGGAATCTCTGGAAAGCTTTAGGTAGAATATTTAGGTGTAAAATTTTGAATAATTTAGTTGCACTCTTGTGGGTAGTCCTTTTAATAATAAGCGAAGAGAGCGATAAGATGATGTGTGTTTGTGAGTGCGTGCGTGCGTGCGTGCAAGAAATATAGGTATTGCAAGAATTAGGTTGGCAGCCAACCATACCGCATAACACAAAAAAAAAATACTTGGGTTCGTACTTGGGTGAACCTTATGATTTAGAAAATCCTCCGACATTCCGATTATCTATAGCGTGGATGTGCGATACACAATACATGTGCTTGGAGCCAGTTTTACCTACTGAGCAAATTTCACTCCTTACAATGTTGGCCAACTTTGGTAATTCACACAGGAGCTAGAAAGGCCTTCACTAAGTATAGGTAAATTATATTACCAGATCGACTCAGTCGTATGGTAGACAGATTTGGGCTTCAGTCATCCAGTGTACAATGGCTCAGTCCATCCCCATTAATCTTTAGGTGGAAATTAGAGCAAAAATCTTTCTCATATTTTGTAATAAAAGGTAATCTTATCATCGACCAGAAAAGTACAATGAGTAATGTTCCGCTCTTGAACTCTTGGTCCGCCTGTGTCGGTTAAACTGATCGTTTGCTGTTACAGAATAACAGGGCGGCTCTCAATACAATAGAAAGAATTGAATAGAAATTGTTTATTCTTTATTAATTCTATATTCTTTATTCATCATCCAAAGACAGTACACTGCCCTCGGATTTGTCATATTTTAACATTTAACATTTAGCATTTTGCCAGTGCGATTATCACAGCGAAGAAGAACTGGCAAGAAACTTCGCTGGATACTTTTTTTTACGTACACTTATGTAGTCTACATTTACAAGAATGTTTGCCACTGCCTGCACAGTACGAGTCATCAGTCATCACTATTTCAAAAAAAAATATCACAAAAACATGCCGGTAAATGAAAACAAATTACATTACGGGCACAAAGATAAGCACAAGATGGTGATAAATTGGGCCCTATTCAGCAATATCAATAGACAACGGGCCTGGCTGTTGCGCCGATTTTAAGTTCAGTTCAGTTTCATTATTGATCAAATTACTAACAAACGTGGACAAGCCAGTGTAATTTTTTATTCAAATTGGACCCATCTCAATAATTGAGATAAATTATTCACCGAGTAGATGTGTGGGTGTAGTATTGTCTGTAATTGGGAATCTAACGTAGACGTCACATATGTAAGACGTCACATTTCTGAACTAATTCTCTCCGCAAACACCATTACGGTCTACGTTGAATCTAGTCAACCCTTTTAGTGTATTTTCCGTGTGAGCGAGTCCTCTTGAGTGGTCTCTGTCTTGTGAACTTCACTTGCTAATTTGTTTCGTTTACTCGAATCTTAATGTACGCCTCTACTAACTATGTAGCGGGCGAGCATTTCGGTATACGATTTGTTAATGTTTTGTCGATAGGGATTTAAGTTCAGATCAATACGAATAGATTTGGTCCAGTCATTTAAGGTTCTATGTCGCTGCGCTTTTGCGTTAGAGCCCTTCAAATTTGTAAACAGAAAACAGGGTACTAAATAATTTGCTCATGGTCAAAATCATATTGAAAACGAAGAAAACCCATGAGGCCGATATCCAGAGCTCTGCATTATCCCGGTATGTACTTGGAAACATGTAAAAAAAACTCTACTAAGTAATTTGCTCATGGTTCTAGTTGCGTCCATTCGATTCATGATGACTACTGGATTAAAAAAAAAACATTAGCAGACATTTTGCTCACAGATTTTAAGCTGATTGATTGTTTCCTCGATGCTTGACGCGAGTGTTCAGTTTTTTACTAGAGATATATATTCAAATATCAGCGGCCTGGATGTCTGCCTCTTCGATTTTCTTCGTTTTCAGAAGGATTCTGAACATCAGCCTCAGAGGCAGACATGAGGAAATCATCATATTATAGTACCCCCTTTATTTATTAAATTTGAAGTGCTGTCAAAAATTATCGCTGTTAATAACGTCTGCGACATGAGCAAATCCTATATAAATTTTGCTCGCTAGCTCCCTAGCTATATGTTCTCTCTACGTGGAAATGGTTATATGAAGGTCGGTCTGTATGTCAGCATGTACCTCGAAAACCTTTGTATCGATGGTTATTCGTTGTGATATGATAATGTTGAACAAGTCAGCACAAGTCAGCACATGCATACCTAGCAAGTCAACCAAACAAAATAATAACAAAGACAGATAGTAATAAACAAAACAGTTGAGACAGTTTGGAAAATCGCTATATCTCACGCTATGCAATTTTTCAGTATCATGTAACCACATGCATTCGTATATACCACAAGATAGAACAATAATAGCATCTTTTTATACGTACTCGTAAACAATATTATCGATAACCATTCATGTCATGAGTCACATTCATAGTGTTCAAATTGAGCTATATCTACGTGACAACTTTGTACCTACGATTTAGTACCTAAAGGTTGTGAAATTCTCCAGCTAGTGTAATATGACATTATGTTTCTTATAGTCCGCGCTTACGAATAGCAGACACATAATTATATTTATAGGATAGGTATAAGCCTATTTCACCAAGTAGACCGGAGCGGCGAAGTGACCCGACCACAATTTCTCTTAATTATTGCCAAGCTCGAACTTGTGCGGGGAAGGATACCGAAGAGGCGACAGAATACCTATGTACCTATTATACCTATTCGTGCAAAGTTCTCGCCGCGCGTTTGTAAGCGACAGTGGGTTCGAACTCGTTAGTGTCCAGCACTTGCTTTCTCACTCTAAGTTGATAAGTATATTTCGGTCATAAGCATTTAGTCATAAGCATTGAGGCTGGCCGTGTTTCGGATTCCATGTCAAACTACCTGTAAACCCTTCTTTTACGTTATTGAGTGGTCGGGTTTAATCCATTCGTATTGGTACCAAAGCACTTAATGAAGGTCGGTCGAAACGGCTACTAACAATTCTCTATTTTCCATCAGTTGAGCGTAGCGAGCACTGATCATCGCCTGCTGATCAGTGCTTGCTGAACGGAGCCATTGAAATCATGATCATCATCACCTTCTCTATTCATGATTTTAGTTCGTTACACTCTGTCCCTGTCAGAGGTAATCAGAGTAAGTCGTCGGAGGTAGTCCGTCGGAGGCAATCAGTCGTTCCGTAGCACTGAAGGCCGGGAAGACATAATATCCAGCAGTGGACACATAAACGCTGACTGACTGACCTGTCAGAACTAGGTGCAATGCTAGTGCTTTACTTGTTTCCGTTGACGGGCGTTAATTTAGTTCTGCGACCCAATTTGGACCGAGTTTACTCTGCCATCTACATAGTACGATAGGGGTTGAAATATTAAAAAATATAAATAATATTTTACGTGGACTCTGAACCGTGGAGCAACTGGTGTTCACGATTAAAATATATTTTTTCTTAAGTATAATAATTTTTCATACGAATTTATTCATTGTACCTAGGCTACTGACCAATTTAACATGATAAACACTTTGAGGCATGCGTCAAAATTATATATGGTACGTCAGACATCTCCGTTTCCTTAAACCGTCCGTCAGCGTGTCCTTCAAGGCAGTCGGCCATCATTAGCTTGCTCGTCTATCTTCATTAGGTATCAGCGGTGCCGACAACGCAATTAACCCTCCTGTATATTGTTGCGACCGGCCACCGGATATCCCCGTGTATTGTTTGGGTATTAACCACACGTGTACCAAATTTTGCACCATGGTTTAGATGGATTTAGGATTTAGGTTAGGTAAGGTTCGCAATCCGTTTGCTTACCACACATTTGTTCACATTTTGCAGGTCATACATAAACAGGAACTATCTCTAACATATTTCCAGTTTATTTATTTCTCACAAGTAGGTACTATCTTCTATAATTGATAAACCTCCACTCTACGCACACTATAATAATATTAGACATCTGTAGACAAAAAAATTAAATTTATGTAAAATTCCGTTCATACATTATGTGCATACAAAAGACAGACGTTCCATTTCATAATATTATGTAGAGCCTTTTCTACATGTTTACTATAAAACATTCGTCTGTGCTGCAATCATTTGGATAACTCGATTAGATTTGAGCTTTTCTCCTTCGCAAATTCCAGATTCCAAAGAGCAGTGTCGCGGAAAAAATATATTGTAGAAATAACATCATATAATTTACTACCTGACTGAACGTCATCTGCTACATATTATACAATAAAAACCACACAAACTACAGTACACAGGAAAAATAAGGTTTAACAATAACAAAAAACAATAAACAACAACAAAAATAAGTAATTGCGGTAGATAGAAAAAGTCTATGAAAATTGGTCGTTTGCTCATTGTAAATCGCGTACTGAAGTAGAATTCCAACGAGGATAAACATAGCGAGATCTTACAAACACAAAACTTTCAACCACAAGTACAGAGCGTTTGCATAAGTTGGTTTTATTAGTACTGCAGCGGGGCAGCGCGGAGGGGCGGCAGCGTTCAAACTTAAGCTGCGACAAACGAGCTGCAGGTGGTACCAACCCAGCTCTCAAAAGGAAGCACTGTTTCGCTCAGCCTCCAACGTTTTTATTAATATTTATTAGAATGGAGCGCAACTTGTTTAGCTAACTTCAATTTCTTGGAGACGGGAAGTTAGAAAAGTCGTATCAAAGAGCGCCGGGCCATAAAAGATGATGACTTAAGAAAGTACCTATAGAATTTATATCCTTTGATAATGAAGAAGAGAAGAGAAATTTAATGACCAGATCCGTTCACATCGTACATTGAAAGTTTTTAATTTTCTTTAATTTTTTTTTTAATTTGAAATGTGAGAAATGTTCAAAATGTTTTACTTCAGTATAATAAGTTATAGAACATAAGCGGTAAAGTTCAAGACGTGCATGCGTCCATTGCTCGAGTGAAGGAAAACACATCATACTTGAGGTATCGAAACCTATCAAGAAATTTCACGGATTTTCAAAGAATTTTGTGTTATGATACCTACTACTTCATTCCGCTGAAGGACAACACCTACACACACTACTACATAACAACACAAATAAAGACACCTTTAATGAAACTCACAATAATTCTAAACTGCATTGTCTAGAAGAAACTTATTCTGATCCAGCAGAGTGCTTATGAAAGCTACATAGAACCACATAGAATCCTGAGTAAAACCGTTTTTTTACAAAGTTACTATTACCGCTAATCATCGAATTAGAACTCTTATCATTTCGATGAAGTGACACTAAATTACACTTCTGCTCGAAATGAAAAAATCCTCCATTTTCCAATTTACTTGAACGCAGCTGTAAGTTATTCAAAACTTGCCTGGCGCCTCAGGGACTATCCATTGCGAGTCCACGTACGAAGTAGGTGTGCTGAGCAGGTTTCGTGAAGAACTCACTCAAGCTCGTCTCCCTTGAATCCGAACATTTCATGGGGTACTCGCAGTTTCCTTTTAGGAGAAATAATTTGATAATATGTATTTTGCCACAAGCCATTTTCAGTAAGTTAATAAAAATAAATACGTTACCATCACACGTTTTTACAAAGTGAATGGATTCTCCCAAATTGGTTCAAACACTTTAAATGCTTCTAGGTGTTGAAAATCATTACATCAGTATAGTGAATTGACTGAGATCTTGTAGCGTATATTTCTTGCACCCCGGTATAGGCGAGTCGGTACGGGTCGTGGGGATGTTGAGGAAGGCAGGTTGGGCGCCAGGACCTGATTTATGGCTGTGTCCAAGCCGGAATAAAAACTTGCAAAGTCGAGAACAAGTCTTATAATTAAACAGCCGCTGAAATATTTGAACATAGCTTAGTACACTTTGATTATTATAATACTTTATATGCTATATCAATACAGGCCTTAGATATTAACAAAAACTCACCTCAATACGAGACGGCTGTTATATAACAATTAATTAATCAATAAGACGAATTAAAATATTTAGGCATCGCCCAGATGAACAAGATGTTATTTCTATTCTGTTGTCACACTGACAGGAAAGTATTATTTTGACACTATGTGATTTTAAACACGCAACACGGTTCCCTTTCTACGGATGATAACCAAAATTGACAATAACAAATTAGATACGAATAACCTATACATGTACTATATCTTTAACATGATGTCTACCTAAAGCTTTTCCATGCATGTCCTCTAATTCATAAATAAGAGGACCTATCTTTGCAACCACTCTACACTTTATATTACGTGGTGCTAATTTGGCGGAAAACTGTTTGCCAGCATTGGAAAGTTCACGATTGACTATCCAGACTACCTGCCCCACCGTATAAGAAACTTTACGACGTCTAAGATTATATTGTTTAGCACTTCTTTCATAAGCACGTTTAAGATGATTTTGCACCGCTTTAAAAATATGCTCCAACTCCTTCAATCCCGAAGCATAGGTGTCTCTACCAACCACCTCCACGCTGTCAATCAGATCAACGGCTTTTTTATAGAAGATCCCATGACGGACACTCTCACGTCCATGCATTAAGAAATAAGGCGTAAATCCAGTTGCCATGTGAACTGAATTACAAATAGCCGAACGAATATGAGGAAGATAGATGTCCCAATCACGATGATTCCGATCATGAATAAAAGAAGAAATGGTATCTACAAGCACGCGGTTAATTCTTTCAGTGGGATTAACCTGCGGGTGATAAACAGCGTTATAATGAATATTTGGTACACCATATTTTCCCATTAGTTCTTTGAACTTGTGTGAAATGAACTGACTACCATTGTCAACAATAACTGTTTTAGGTGCCCCATGGGGAAGTAAAACATCATGCTCCAGATGTTTGTTAATGGATGCCGCTGTAGCTTTGCGCAAAGGAAACAACCACGTGTACTTAGAAAAATAACATGCCACTACCAACAAAAAAGTAAACCCACTTTTAGAACGAGGAAGAGGACCGAGAAGATCAAGTGACAACACTTGCATAGGCCGATCTGCGATTTTTGGGCTGCCCATTAGTCCAGCGGGAGGCAGATTAGTTGATTTCTGAGCTTTACACTTCTCACACTGTCCAACATATTTCTTAACATCCAATGCCATTTTTGGCCAATAGTAGCGAGTACTGATCTGTTTTAAAGTTTTAAAAACCCCAAAATGGCCAGCCGTTGGTTCATCATGATGTTGAGATATTATCGAGATGCGGGAGCCGGTAGGAACTACGATTTTCCAATCCGTATCAGATTGCAACGTATATTTTGATCGTACACATTTATACAGTTTCCCATCATGATGCGACCATTTCCCATATTTCTCCGGAGTATTTTCCACTGACTTGACCATTTTATCATACCACGGATCATGTTCACCAACCTCAAGCAAGGCACAGTCTTCAGGAAACGCTCGACTTAAAGCATCAGGTACCACATGATCAGCACCCTTACGGTGAATAACTTCAAAATCAAATTGCGATAACCTACAAGCCCAGCGAGCGAGACGCCCTGATGGAGATTTCATATTTAACAAGAACTTTAAAGACATATGATCGGTGACAACCTTAAAATGATGGCCTTCAATATAACCCCGAAACTTTTCAACCGCAAATAACACGGCCAAGCACTCTTTTTCAGTGGCTGAATATTTACGCTCAGGACCAGTTAACATCCTAGAAGCATATGCTACTATTGTTACATCTTTGTCCGAACCCTGTGTTAAAATCACACCCAAACCCACATCAGAGGCATCACACTGCACTATGAAAGGTTTTGTGTAATCGGGACACTTTAAAGTAGGCATCTGCACAAGAGAATTCTTTAAAGAAATAAACGACTTTTCGTCCTCATAATCCCACTTGAATTTTTTTCCTTTACCTGTCAACGCAGATAATGGTGCACTAATGGTACTGAAATTCTTTATGAAACGTCTATACCAGGAAGCCATTCCCAAGAAACGCCTAACTTCTTTCTGTGATGTTGGTCTAGGGTAATCGACAACAGATTTGACCTTTTCCAAATTTGCATGTATACCATCACTATCGATGACATAACCCAAAAATTTAAGTCGAGCCCGACAAAAGTGTGACTTTTCAAAATTTATGGTTAAGTTTGCTTCCTGCAGCTTAGTGAAAACTTTATCCAATAAATCTAAGTGATGATCAAAATCGGGTGAAATTATAATTATATCATCCAGATATATAAATACATTATTGTGAAACTCTGGACCAAAAATGCTGTCCATTAACCGTTGAAGAGCCTGAGGGGCATTAGTCAAGCCAAAACACATACGTGTATACTGATAAAGCCCTCGTTTTGGAACTGTAAAGGCTGTCTTTGCCCGACTTTCTTGACTCAACGGAATTTGCCAAAAAGCATATTTTAAATCCAATGAGGTCATATATCGAGCCTCACGAAAATTAATCAAAATGCTTTCAATATACGGCAGAGGATAAGCATCCTTTCGTGTTAAATCATTGAGTCTGCGACTGTCTAAACAGGTACGATATTCTCCATTCGGTTTTCTGACTATGACTACCGGATTATTCCAAGCGGATTCAGACCGTTCCACAATACCCAGTGCCAGCATTTTGTCCAGTTCTTGGTTCAGTACCAACAACATGGCAGGAGACAAGTAGCGATATCTTTGCTTCACAGGTGTAGCCTCTCCGGTGTCAATATGATGCTCCATTAAACCAGTAACACGAAGAGTACTACCTACCTGTAAAGCAGTAAATTTCCCCTTTATGACAGCCAGTCTTTGCTCCTCGGACTCAGAGAGAACTATTTGTGGTACTAGATTTTCATCGGACTCTTTCATCTGTAACGGGTCCTCCAGATCCGAACACAGCGCAGCACAAACAAATTTTTGGCCAGCTTTGGTTTGTTTCAGTACATTAAGCTCATCAAACGTTTGACCAAGCGAACATTGTAGTGGCAACTCAGGAAACTCACTTACATCTTGCAACCCAGCCTTCGAATTAAAAACTATAGAACCTTTATTCTTTTCCCATAACTCTGACGCCAGTCCAAACTGATTCCAAAAGTCCATACCTAAGATAATAGGAACCACAATTTCTTCAATAAATAAAAATGTACACTGTTTCGTTTGATTACAGTAAGTAACAGGTACTACCAAGAAACCACGGGATCTATGAACTGTGCCATCAGCGGTGAAGAGAGGTGGGGGCAATGACGAATCCACCGTGAATCCCTTGGCTGATAAAAACTCAAATGCAGACCTATTAATTATACTGCACGAAGCACCTGAGTCCAACAGTCCATATAGTTCACAACCGAGTATTTCAATTTTGGCATGAGGCCGATTTTCATGCACATTTGGGGTAAAATAAATTGCATTAACAGAAACCTTGCTAAAAAAACCCCGTATATAAGTAAGCCAGCCATACCAGTCGTTATCAATCACTGGGGGAGTCCACTTTGACTCCCCTGCTTTACGTTTTTTGACGAGCAACCTGTGCAATTATTTTTTGTAACTCCATCCGCACCACAATCAAAACAGAATGGAAGTTTCTTAGATGTGCACTTGGAAGAATCATGTCCGAAGCCCTTACAATTACTACACTTCAAAAATTTACGCTCACGTGTCGGCGGCATAGTTTTACCTGTCGGGGCAGAAGCGAGCGCCGCCACATCCACCTTAGTAGTACGAGCCTTCCTGACTCCCTGATAACACAAATCTGGTTCAAGTGACGATTTAGAAACTGGTGGAGGAGGGGTATAGTCTTGCTCACACTGATTACGTTCATCGACACGTCGGCAAAAGCTACGTAAATCATCAACCGAATCAAATTCTTTGAACAAAATTTTGGACCGATATTTGGGTGCAAGATTATCTTTAAGTATATTTATTTGCTCTCTGATAGGCACACCACTAGAAATGCGAGAGAAATATTGGGACATGATGGCAAAATAGGACATAACATTTTCCGATACGTCCTGAGTACGAGCTCTCAGTTCCTTCCAGAGACGTCGCTCGTAATCATGGGGCAGGTATTCTAATTTCAAGGCAGCTTCGACCTCCGGCCACCTACTCTTATCATTTCGATGAAGTGACACTAAATTACACTTCTGCTCGAAATGAAAAAATCCTCCATTTTCCAATTTACTTGAACGCAGCTGTAAGTTATTCAAAACTTGCCTGGCGCCTCAGGGACTATCCATTGCGAGTCCACGTACGAAGTAGGTGAGCTGAGCAGGTTTCGTGAAGAACTCACTCAAGCTCGTCTCCCTTGAATCCGAACATTTCATGGGGTACTCGCAGTTTCCTTTTAGGAGAAATAATTTGATAATATGTATTTTGCCACAAGCCATTTTCAGTAAGTTAATAAAAATAAATACGTTACCATCACACGTTTTTACAAAGTGAATGGATTCTCCCAAATTGGTTCAAACACTTTAAATGTTTCTAGGTGTTGAAAATCATTACATCAGTATAGTGAATTGACTGAGATCTTGTAGCGTATATTTCTTGCACCCCGGTATAGGCGAGTCGGTACGGGTCGTGGGGATGTTGAGGAAGGCAGGTTGGGCGCCAGGACCTGATTTATGGCTGTGTCCAAGCCGGAATAAAAACTTGCAAAGTCGAGAACAAGTCTTATAATTAAACAGCCGCTGAAATATTTGAACATAGCTTAGTACACTTTGATTATTATAATACTTTATATGCTATATCAATACAGGCCTTAGATATTAACAAAAACTCACCTCAATACGAGACGGCTGTTATATAACAATTAATTAATCAATAAGACGAATTAAAATATTTAGGCATCGCCCAGATGAACAAGATGTTATTTCTATTCTGTTGTCACACTGACAGGAAAGTATTATTTTGACACTATGTGATTTTAAACACGCAACACGGTTCCCTTTCTACGGATGATAACCAAAATTGACAATAACAAATTAGATACGAATAACCTATACATGTACTATATCTTTAACATGATGTCTACCTAAAGCTTTTCCATGCATGTCCTCTAATTCATAAATAAGAGGACCTATCTTTGCAACCACTCTACACTTTATATTACGTGGTGCTAATTTGGCGGAAAACTGTTTGCCAGCATTGGAAAGTTCACGATTGACTATCCAGACTACCTGCCCCACCGTATAAGAAACTTTACGACGTCTAAGATTATATATCTTTAAGTATATTTATTTGCTCTCTGATAGGCACACCACTAGAAATGCGAGAGAAATATTGGGACATGATGGCAAAATAGGACATAACATTTTCCGATACGTCCTGAGTACGAGCTCTCAGTTCCTTCCAGAGACGTCGCTCGTAATCATGGGGCAGGTATTCTAATTTCAAGGCAGCTTCGACCTCCGGCCACGACTGGATATGTTTACCATACGCTCTATACCACTCCAATGCTGGTCCGTCAAATAAATCTACTGCTGAATTCAGCAGTTCTGCCTCCGATACCGAGCGCGCCACGCGCAACTCATTCACGCGTTGTAAGAATGACAGAATGCTTCCCTCGGAACCTGAAAATTTTAAATCCCAAGTGTGTACCCCATTATGTAAGACTAATCTACCAGATGACTCTGCGACAACCGGCCTCTGTTTACCTTTACATTCAGATTTCTTATTTACTTTTAATACCAGTACTTCGTCCGACTCACTGTCTGAATCATCAGAATTGTCGAAAGGGGAACCAGCCCGAATATCTGGATACAGCTTTTCTACTACAAACTTATACAATCGTGTGATTTCTTGCTTTAACTTAAAACATTTTTTAACATCCGCCTCCTGAGGTTTGAGCCGAGCAAACCTTTGCACTACATGCATCAACAGAGTGGAATATTTGACAAAATCATTATCATTAATAACATATTTAAGAGTATCTTTGTCTTTCTGCAACATGTCCAGATATTTATTAAGTACAGTAAACTCCACTGACAACTCGGGCAGCGCGAGATCAGTAAACTCTGCCTCGCCAGCAGACTCAGCGCGTAATACATTTCTTAATGACACTCGTAGTTCGTCGACAGTACCTGACGCGTCAAGCTTGCGAATACTCAATTCATACCGCAGTGACTCAGCCGGCAGGCGACCGACTCTGAACGGCAAATATTCAGACATTTTAATCAATGATATAAATCACAAAAATAAAACCAATATAATTAAAACTAATCAATAAAAAAAATTATTCAATTACCTATACATTAATGTTAACACTAAGAAACACAATTGACATTTGTAATCACGAATACTTGATGAAATACATATTCCGATAACAATAAAAAAAAATTACAATATTTTTCCACCAATGGGAATACTTATATATAACAAACCATCAACGCATTATGAATAACTCATCTAAATAAGTAGGAAACGAAACGTCGATTTCAACAGATTATTAATTAACATCATCATGAATGAATAGTAATTACCTAAAATAATAATCTTTCTAGTAACAAAGCCATAACCTCAACATTAAGGGCCGCACTTTGGGCGCCAGATTGTAGCGTATATTTCTTGCACCCCGGTATAGGCGAGTCGGTACGGGTCGTGGGGATGTTGAGGAAGGCAGGTTGGGCGCCAGGACCTGATTTATGGCTGTGTCCAAGCCGGAATAAAAACTTGCAAAGTCGAGAACAAGTCTTATAATTAAACAGCCGCTGAAATATTTGAACATAGCTTAGTACACTTTGATTATTATAATACTTTATATGCTATATCAATACAGGCCTTAGATATTAACAAAAACTCACCTCAATACGAGACGGCTGTTATATAACAATTAATTAATCAATAAGACGAATTAAAATATTTAGGCATCGCCCAGATGAACAAGATGTTATTTCTATTCTGTTGTCACACTGACAGGAAAGTATTATTTTGACACTATGTGATTTTAAACACGCAACAATCTACATGAAAAGTTTCGCATTTTCATTTTCTGAATCACCTCCTGAAGTCTCGGCAGTCTAGGGTACACACATATAAGTAGGGTAATGGTTGAAAGATACTTGAATCGGCTATCCAAGAAAGTTCAGAAGCCTTCTCGGAGATCTGCAGTTTGCGTCTCTCCGGGGACACAGTTTAGAGCTGGCCTGGCAGTATGCGCTGCGCTTCCGAGCCGCCTCCGACCGACGTCCCTACATTAGATCTAAGATTTACGATTATTCTCGCCATCTTGGAATATTGTTTTCTATATTACGGTTATGATTTCACTGCCCTTCCTACTTAGGATATTACTGGAGGCATGTATATTTTCGAGTAACAGGCGGATTTGGCAAGTAACGCGGAGTGACGAAATAACTAATTATATGGGAAGAACCAAGACACATCAAGACTAGCATGATGCTACACATCTTGGATGAATAATTTTCACCAATGGTAGAGATGTCTTCGTTTACGAAGGCGTGGGAGAAGTCAAATGTAACGACGTAGGCCTCTCGTTGAAAGTAGAACTATTTTTGAGTTTCGGTTTTAAAACTGGCAAAATCGCTTCATACCCCTCCCGCCCCCGTGCCTTTGCAAACGAAAACATTTCCAGAAACACAACACACGGCCTCTTTTGAATTTAAAAACCGGCCAAGTGCGAGTCGAACTCGCGCACCGAGGGTTCCATATCGCCGTAGCGCACTCACGCCATCTATGGCGTGTTAAATGCTTCATATTAGTTAAAATTCACGATTAGTTAAAATGCTTCATACTCTGTTCGGTAGATAGCGCGCGCGCATACAATTTTTAGTTTCTTCTATGGGAATTTTCCCGTGATTTTTTTACTTTTCCTTATTTTTATTTTTTTGTTTTTCTGTGAAAATTTCAACGGGCTACCTATTACGGTTCAAGAGATAGAGCCCTCGGACAGACGGACGGACAGACAGACGGCGTAGGCTTAGTAATAGGGTCCCGTACCGGATATTGAACCCTAAAAAGATATTGGTAGCATTCAAATAGACAGGGTTTCATGAAACCTTGATTATTCTAGGATGGGATTTCGGGGTATACAAGCGCGGTTCAATTTCCCGTCATCCAAATAAATCCTTGCAAATAAAGCGAAGTTTTTACGGGCGGGCGACCGTGTGACGTACGTAAATTTGTCTTTTTTTATTGAAATCGCGACATGTGGCGCCTAGCCACACATAAGGTGTCCAATGACGCCCATGGATTCGGACGTATGCGAATCGGGGGTTGCGAATGCCATGCCGGCCTGACAGGGCCCATTCACGCCCCTCTTGAAGGACCCGAAACTGTACTTGGGGGGGAGGGTGGGCAATATATGAATATCCTTATAACTCGAGAACCGCTTTATAGATTTACACACTGTTACATTCTGTCACATCTCCAGATGGTCTTAGGCTATAAATCATCATAGCGCTACGTCATCGGCGGCCTGGGCTGTGAGCGAAAAGTCACGCGACGCGAAGCCGCGGGCAAAAACGAGTTCTCTATATTTTATTCACTCGACTACTCTAGCTCTGGCGTTAATTCCCTATTATACTCGCGAACGGGGTTTCTTAATAGCTAAAGGATTTGTATATTTTGACATGATTTTCGCAAAAACACCAAGAAGGTGTTTAATGGCGCCATTAAAATCGTCCGCTTTCTCTTGACGTTGCACTTTACCGAAGCGTTTGTCGCGCAGATTGCGTCGTAAGAAGCTAGTGGGGCGAGGTCTAAGCTAAGCGCCTGCACAAGCGCAAGCTCGAGTCACCTGCGCGTGAAAAGTTCGTAACAAGCAAGTGCACCTAAATCCGGATAGAACCGGATCGTCCCGCCCCGCCGCCGCCGGTTCGAACGAGACGAGAGGGGGCCCAAGAAAATTCCGTCTAAATCTAGTAGCAACTCATTCGATTTGAATGTTTCTGAATTGGAAATCGCACGTTCGGAGATAGGAAAGGCTTGGACGAAATTTTCAGAAAAACGATGCAATATTCTGTACAGACTTTATTGTATGGCCGTCTGTATCCTAACCCCGAAATGGCAACAATCGTCATTCCGTCTCGGTACCCGCAAATTGTAACCCGCGGCCAAAACAAGAAACATGATACATTGCTAAAATAAATTTCCTCATCTTATGATATGAGAAAACTCCTCAGGATTGCTTGTAAGCTGTTTTTACAGAATATCGTATACCTAGTACAAAGTTTTGTATAAGTAGTTATGTCCCTAATAAACAGTTAAAATAATCATCTTTTTAGGGTTCCGTATCCATCCGGGACCCTATTACTAAGCCAACGTCGTTTGTCCGTCTGTCAGTCCGTCCGTCTGTCTGTTCGTCCGTCTGTCGGTACGTGGTGGTATGGAACCCTCAGTGGACGAATCCGACTCGCACTTGGCCGTTTTTTTTGCCAGAATTTGCCGAAGCCAAAAGGAAGATTTTGGCACCGTACGTATGTCAAGTGTGTTCGTTCGTTTCCACAGATCCTAAACGTCCAGTAGTTTCAACATATGAAGCATTGCATTCGCCTTTATAGTTTTTTTTAATTCAAAATGGCGGGCGCCAGGTACCATATTGTCTAAAAAGAATTAAATAAAATGTTTAAAAAACCCGAAGCATCGAAGAAATAATCAAATAAAAAAATTATGCGAAAATGAAAGGATTCGAAGAGACACAAGATACACAAAATAAGGCAGGACTAGGTAAAATTACTAACCATTTGTTCTATCATATCCAGAACCAGTAAAAATCTACATAATATTGTTTTGAATAAAACTGGTGGTGTTTACTTAACGCCTATTCATATTTAATCCATAACATTCGATTTGTCATACTTTGCGAAACAACTCCAGTCGGTCGGTAAGCAAGCACCTACGTAAAGTAAAACTGTACAATAGCCACAGCACACACACACACGCACACACACATTTTACTTACTTAAATAACTGTGGCGTATTATATGAAAATTTAATGTTTTATTTCGGTTGAGTGTTCGGCACAAATAATCCTAAATATATACATTTATTGATTTCATGGGAGAATCGTGCAAAGGGTAATTGCTGAGGACAATAAGGTCAATTGTTAGTACCTAGTTTATACGTACGTGTATATGAAGACGGAATATTTTTGAAGCTTAGGGTCTTGTAAGTACACCGTCTACAAGGCCTTAGAGACCGTGACAGCTGTTAAGTTAAGAGGGTACCGGGCGGCGGCGGCGTGGTAATCAGTACTTACGAAAAGTTGAAGGTGAGTATAGATAATGTTCTAGTTTTTCAACCTACAGAATCATCTCTAGTGAACACCAACACCAAAACCGGTCAAGCGCGAGTTTTACGTAGATCCGCTATACCACACCTGTCAAAAACCACTTCCGTTTATCTTTTGTCTGCGTGCATTGAAAATTACATGTGGCGCCATCTATTATTTAGTAGCGTGAGTATGTACTTCCTAATCGATTCTTAACACTTTTCTTGTATGATGACCTTCCCTTATTTGTTTAAATTTTAGCTTTATAGGGTTCCGTACCGCAAAGGAGAAAAAAAAAACGGAACCCTCTCCTCATTCCCTAGCAGGTATGACGTCATTATGGACTAAGTATATCGGCTTAAAGCTCTATCTGCCTGCCCGAAGCCTACGAGTATGCTTTGAGCACACGATCTGTTTGAAGTGCCGACGCGCTAGGGTGCACGCACTCATTGTGCGTTATGCAACGATGTGATAGCGCTGTCTGTCTGTCTGTCTGTGTGTCTGTCTGTGGCATCGTAGCTCCCAAACGGATGGACCGATTTGGATGGGGTTTTTTTTATTAGAAAGCTTTAATCGGAATGGTTCTTCTTGAAATAAAAGTTAAATTACTTACAAATTAAAAAAACCCCGACCCTTAAAAATTCAAAAATAATTTCCGTTTACTTACTTAAAGGAGTCGGGGGACCGCTAATGAAATAAAATATGAAAACTTAGAGCTGCACGGGTATTTACTTAGCGGTCCTCCGACTCCTTTAAGTAAGTAAACGGAAATTATTGTGGAATTTTTAAGGGTCGGGGGTTTTAATTGATATGGAACATGTCTTAACTTCACAGGCCATACTTTCAACAAACTTCTCAATTCGACGCGTATTCATATAATATTTTTATAATAGGTCTTTACCTATGAAATTGGAGATTCTAAAACCAGCATTTTCAGAATTAATTATCTATGGATTGGCGCGCAATTCGAAAATGAAATACATTTTATTTAAAAGCCATGTTCTTCTTATTTCAAATTCAGTCATTTGTTTTTAGATAGTGTTTGGTTTTTGTGAAATTGTGGTAGTTTTTGGCGCCGTGGGTAAACTGAAAATTCGTACAATTTTCGAATATGAGTTCCTACGTGGAAATACCGCTGCGCAAACAACACGAAACATTAACGACGTGTACGGGCCTAACACTGCTTGCATAAACACGGTTCATTATTGAATCATTTTAGATTAGGAAATTTTGAGTTGAAGAACGAGCCTCACGGTCGGACGGTACTATTGTCGACAACAACGAATTAAAGGCGATAGTGGAAGCGGATCCAACTCAATCTACGGCTGAGCTTGCTGCGGGCTTCGGAGTTAGTGTCAAAATCACATTGAAGCACATGTGTCAAATCGTTAAGATAAAAAAGCTAGATAAGTGGGTGCCACACGAACTAAGTGACCATCAGCGAGACTTACGCGACGAAGCAAGCATAGCACTACTGAATCGGCATAGAAACAAGGGAATTCTAAATCGAATTTTTACCTGCGATGAAAAGTGGGTCCTATACGACCACCGTAAGCGTTCGTCGCAGTGGGTGGACCAGGGTACAGCATCTAATCAGTGCGCTAAAAAAAGATTACCCATAGGAAGATGATGGTGACTGTCTGGTGGACCAGTGCCGCACTTGTACATCACAGCTTCTTACCAAATGGCACAACAGTGACGGCAGATGTCTATTGCCAAGAATTGCAAACAATGATGGAGAAGCTCGCAATTCAACAACCAAGACTGGTCAATCGCTCTTCCCCATTGCTTCTCCAAGGCAGCGCGCGAGCTCACACTTCACGACAGACTATCGCAAAGCTAGAAGAGTTACAGCTGGAAGATCTCGGTCACCCACCGTACTCACCGGACCTTGCCCCAACATATTTCTACTTTTTTTTAAGTTTAGACAATTTTTTAAGTGCGAAAAAATTCAACACCCGAGAGGCAGTACACAATTCTTTCGCTGACTTCATCGCCTCTCGTCCAGCAGACTTCTACAGTAAAGGGATAAACAAACTGCCATCAATATGGTAAAATTGTATAGATAATTTAGGCCAGTACTTTGATTAGCTAAAATAAAAAAATAACCAAAATTTTTATATTTTAAAATGTTCATACATATCTCCAATTTCATAGGTAAAGACCTAATATGTTTCTTTTAATGCCAACCTTGCTTATCGATACAAATAGGGTTGAAGAGACGTTTCATCGTGTTGAACTTATTATAGAACTTGAATAAGGTGTCGTTCCGTCTAGGAGAAGCCCAAGAAGAAATAGAATGGAGGTGGTTACCTGCAATAGCTCTGCCGAGGAGTAGAGTGCTGAAGATGAGTGAGAGGGCCCGTCCTCGAGCCGCGCGCGACATCTCCGGCCGCGGCGCGCGCCGCCAGCCGCTCGCCCGCCGGTCGCGCCACCGGTCGCGCCACTAGTCGCGCCGCCAGTCGCGCTACTGGTCGCGCAGTCGCGCCACCGATCAGCTGCGCCGCATGGCACCTTCGCACTCACTCACAATAACATCTCACTGTTTATTTAGGGGCGCCAATGTTTGCTTTATCGGAATGCTTTAAAAAGCCAACGACGACGAACGCATTTCGTTTTTTCGGTGAATCTAATTTTCAGTAGACGAGTGGTTTCGTTAATGTGACATCGCACCGATGTCGGTGGGTCTATGTGAGTTAGGGTGAATAAATAAGCAAACAGACATAAAGTGAAATGAAGGGAAGCACTGATATGGCACTAGTTCTCCCGGTGTTATGGGCTGACATCACGAATGTTGTAGGTGATGTAGCTAACCGTGTCAGTTTGCATAAAAAATTGCAGTTGTTGTGAATTGACAGATTAATTAGGAAGATGTAAGAAAAATGCATTCTCAACATAACGAAAAAATTATTCAGCAAGTAGCAGGTACTATTTATGACAGATCTTTATTTTTGTTCTAGGAACCAGAGGTTGGCTATTGTAAAGTAAGTACCTACTTACTTATCATAGAATTGGTTCATATATTGCTCCTTACAACTTTGGTTATATATAATAATTGATTCTATGTAATCTTTCCTACTGTTTTAAAATGATTTACATACAAACCAGTATACAAAGAAAAAAAAAACAACACAATAATACCAAACTATACAATTAAATCAAAATGAATATTTCCTCCATTGGGGCTGTTATTGTTGTCCCAAGGACCGAAGCAGAGTTCCCCCGCTGAATGGACAAGATGAAGAACGCTCTGGGACGAGACGGTCCCCGGACGCCTCCATAAGCAGGTTCGCCCAACTGCTTCACCAGTTCTTTGGCGTTTGGGCTCCACACCCCAAGAGTCTCCATGACAAAACAATATTCTATATTAATTAATGCTTTTTCTCTCACATGTTGTATGTAGAAAGGACCAACTGAAAATCAGCGCAGCAGGGTACGTTTTTTTATTGAAAGCGCGACACGTGGCGCCGAGCCACCCATAAGGTGTCTAACAACGCCCATGCAGATTCGGTCGCACGCTGGGGTTGCGAATGCTGTGCCGGCCTGGAAATATTTGGGCAGGGAGAGCGTTCCAGAGTTTTACGTACACATTTTCACATTGTGTGGGTAAGAGCGAGAGAGAGAGAGAGAGAGAGAGAGAGAGAGAGAGAGAGAGAGAGAGAGAGAGAGAGAGAGAGAGAGAGAGAGAGAGAGAGAGAGAGAGAGAGAGAGAGAGAGAGAGAGAGAGAGAGAGAGAGAGAGAGAGAGAGAGAGAGAGAGAGAGAGAGAGAGAGAGAGAGGGCGTGTGAGTGAGGTTGAATGAGTCTCTATTATTTATTAAGTTAGGATGTGCAGCTCTGTAAAATGTTAAGAAGGTGAATAGCATTTCTTTGCTCGTAACAAATTGACTTCACAGTGCTTGATTTTTTGGAACAATGCCATTTTGAGTCGTAATTTCCTTCTGCCGGCCGGTCCTCCGGTTCCGACGCTACGTGCCTTCAATCCACCAAACAATCGCGTCTGCCGCGCGAGTGCCTATTGTCCTTCCCCTATTGTAAGACGAACTGTTGAATTCGGCTAACAAAAGTTTTATGTCTGGAAGCGAGAAAATGTTGCTCTCGGTTTTATCTTATGGCGCGGCGTGTGAAACGGCATCATGAAAATCAAATATCGGGCGATTTTCGGCTATAGATATTAAAGGGCGAAAATCGCAGACCTATTATGCGTATCGTGAATTGGCGGCGGCATAAGCTTCAAGATTGGACAAACGAACACTTCTGCATAGATTTCAACGTTTGTCAATGATGTTCAGAAAATAATAATAAAACAAAACAAATAAATGTACAGGATAGTGGAAATTTTAATACAAGAAATTATTTGAATATTTGCGAACATTTTATTCCGTACGGAAGCCTATAATTATTATTAAGCCTTCGCCGTCTGTCTATGGGTGGCTCGGCGCCACATGTCGCGCTTTCTATAAAAACAAATTAAATACACGTTTCATATGTTTACTGCGAGTTCTGTTATTTATTCATTAAACTTTATTATTTATTTCTTCATTTTAGTTTAATAAAATTGACATAAAATATATTTCTGTTATTTTCTTTGTATGACGAATACAAATTTAAATATGTTAGTAAATAAATTCTTCATTTCTAACTAATCACTAATGTAAGCGCTCGCATTAATAAGATTAGAACGAAGGCAAGTTGAATTTGTGCTATTCTAAACACCTGTGACTAACTTGCCATTAGGTTCGGTACTTGTGACCTGAAATCCGACTCACAATAAGCGCATAAGTAGCAATTTAAACTCATGCCCTTCCACGACCGAATGCCGTGCGCCGCGCCCCGGCTCGCGGTTGCCCGAAGGGAACGCCCATGCTATTTGAGTGGAAGGGTAGTGGTAATTTAAAATAAGTTTAGTTTAGAGCTGAAGGTCAGAGGCCCCTGTATCAGCACGATCAACCTGTTAAATTGAAAATACATTTGTAGGACTTCGTCACACTGACTAGGCTTGCTGCGGGTTAAGAGTTATGGAGGAACATACATACATCCAGAAAATATTTCTAAAAATCGTCATAGTTTTAGTATCATACATAGAGTCTACAAACGCAATATCTCATAAAACAAAGTAACTTACTCCATGACCATCCCTTACATATTTACGAGTATTATATTAGTATTGATACATATCACACACGCTGAATCCCGACAATCGGGGTAAGCAGAGTAATCGGTGTTAATTAATTAGTATTGATATCCTCCTGAATCACAAGGTTATCCTCAAATACGAGACAATCCGCTATTTAATTAGTTATCCTAATATATGAGGAAGGAAATATCCAACTTTTTTTTAGCTATCCGTCACCGAGCCATCCAACCTACCATTTGGTTAAATTTACCTCTGACTGGGCTATCCATGTCTATTATTGTCGTAAAGTTCTACAGGTACATCTCTCATTTATTGCCCGACCGAACCTGACGCGATTAGCGCTGGCAAACTTTATTGGCGGGGAGCACTCTTTGAAATTCGAACTCGCTGATACGAGCGTGGCGCCCCCGCTAAACCTAACGCAGAAAACTTTCACGCTTCTTTGATTTATTGCCGTCAAGAGTTGTGCGATATCAAAACGCACCTTCTATTTCGTGAACACGTTCGTATTTAACTCGTCTTGAGTTAATACAATATTTTCCTAAAGAGAAAGTATGGCAGATGTTTAGGTAAATTGGGGTTTTGTCGACATCCGGAGGAAAAAGTAAAAAGTGTGCGTAGAAAAGAAGAAAATTGATATGTAAAGTTATAGGATGTTCTTTGAATGATCATAACACTGCAAGAGTTAAGGTTGATGAGGAGTATGTCGGATCTAGAATTTAAGAATAGTTCATTATTTTCAACGGCAGGAGGAATAATTTTTTTTTTTTTTATGTAATCCGGCCTGAGTCTGAGGGGCTAAAGCAGATGCTCCGACCAGCCAATATCACCTCTGAGAAGGTAGAATAAGTAAGAATAGTAAGAATCCCACGATGTCGTGGTAGATGCTCGTATGTTCTTGTAGAATCCGTACTTTATGCCCAAGCACGGCGCACCGTGCACACGAAGTACGAGTTGAATAATAAATTACGTATTATAATTGTTTTCTCTCTATTCGCAGCTACAACTTCTGCCTCGGCACCAGCTCTGACCCCGGGCATGTAGTGTGAAAACATTTTCCGGAACACAACCGGTGGGTGGGATGCGCGCGTCGCGGTGAACCGGGTCGCGGCGGGCATTTAGCACGGGTCAGACCGCACTGCCGGCATTCTGCTACCGACACCGGGTTCACTCCGTCTGGGTAACGAGAAACATGGACAAAATTAAACCTGCCGGCTTAAAACAGCAGGCAGCTAGCGGTCTCTTTGCGCGCTGTTCCTCGGTTCCAAGTTAGTTAGGCACTAGATAAATATAGCAATGTCCAATATGTGTCAAGTTTGTGCCAAATGCCTGGAGCCAATGTGAGTACAGTAATAGAACTGGCACGAGAAGAGCGGCGTATTGAAGTATATTTTTTACTTTATAATTTGTCCCCCAAATTTTAAGTTGGTACGCTATATGTCTGTGATTCATCATCATCATCATCATCAGCCTGTATCGGTCCACTGCTGGACATAGGCCTCTCCCAAGGCACGCCACCACACCATGTCTGTGATTGGGTCATCTAATTCTATATATGTTCCAAATTCAATTTAAATAAGGGCGGAAATGAAGTATGTGCTTCCGCCCAACCCTGCCGCCCAAGAAGCCTACCCTTCCTGCTCCGACATAACTATTTATAAAAACCGCTGAAACGCTGGCCCCAGTAGCGGAAAGGGCGTGTCAAAGTTCGCAGTTAGTAAGGTTCTATCGTAAGACATAATTCAAAACAAATTTTATAAATATTGGCTGCATTGCAAGCTCGGCCAATCAAATCATGCCGCCGCGCCGCCGCCGTCACTGCCACTGTATGTCACAACCGCATGTAACATTTTCCTAATCTTTTACAACGCGTACACATGCCAGTTCACTGCTGCTTGTAGTGTAGGTAAAAATGCACGAGATATAGCTGCAATACATACCTAATTTGGAATATAGCTGAATTAAACACGAACTTCTAAACGTACTCACTCGTAAAATGTATGTAGTAGTCGGCGGACGAAGTGAAGTACGATCGCACTTAACCAGCTTGTATGCACGTACGTACCTATGTGATCATCTTAAGGGAATAAAGAAAGAAATATGAAAAGAGTATACTAGGAGTACATATAGAGCCGGATCGATAAATTATGATAGCGCACTTGCGCGTAGTCATAAATGAATGTCTTCAGCGCGGTCGGAGCTCAGACGATCAATAACATGTCGATATTCCTAAGTACAATAGATAAATCTTGTATTATGAAGTCTATAACATTTTTAGAGTTACGTAGTAAAACCACGAACCCTATTAGTTTCACTACAGTGTATGTCTGTCAGTCCGTCTGTCTGTCCGTCCGTGCGTTTATCTGTACGTCCGTGAGTCTTGTCATTTAGGGCCCTTTAGCTCCTAAACCAAACAAGCTACAAGCTTGAAATTTACAATAAAATTTATTGATCTTTTGTGAAGCCGGGTTTTCGGGGGCTCTTGATATATGTAAAGGGGGTCAAAAATATGAAAAAGGACCATACAAATTATAATTTTAGACTTCTATTTGTCCACTGGCCTATTTCAGAAACATCTCAAGCTTCGATTATCAAACAATATCTGTAACAATGTGCATGTTGCATGTTCTGTAGTTGAACTATTCTGATTGCTGATATCATTCCGAAGTTATAATAAAATTTCTCCGCGCCACCTTTGGGATTTATTTGCATAAGTTGACATTTCCCATATACTTAAGTTATTTATTACTTGCTTTTGTTCACAGCTCAGGCCGCTGATGACGTAGCGTTATGATTTATATAAAATCATCTTGAGAAGTGACAGAATGTAAGAGTGTAAACAGTATGTAAATCGATATAGTGGTTCTAGAGTTATAAGGATATTTATATATTGACGTAAGTTACACGTTGATTAATTCCGAGGCCATAACTTGTTCAATAGTTCCTTTGACTTAGCGGATCTACGCAACACTCGGTGCGCGAGTAAAACTCGCACTTTGCCGGTTAGTTTATACGTATTAATCCATTATTCGTATTGAGTGAGAACGGTGCCATGTTATCGTTTTATTTGTGTCCCCTGTCCCCCCTCGCCTCCTCCGAAGCTCGAGCAAACGCCACATATGTAAGTAGATTGGAGACATAGAATGGGGGTATAAAATAGAACATAAATACGACACAAGATGGAATTTACCGTAAAAGTCCCGTGTGGGGCCGGTACTTAAAAGGAATAGCTCCACTGCATCTCTCCTCGTGCATGTCGCAAAGACGACTAAGGGATAGGGATAACATACTGTCCCCTCACACCTTCGCGCGGTTCTTCCATTGAAACATGCAGCAGGTGGGTCTTCGTGCCTTAATTGCTGCTTGATAGTTAACTTTGCGAAACGTGCTGGTCGGTGTTGTGCTGAGTTCTTGTAGCACAATACCGATTACTCTGCTTACCACGATTGTCATGATGCAGCTTGTGGTGTGTATGTAGGATGGAAAATAATATGAACTCTATAATTTTAGGTGTGTTCTTTGGTATTGTACTTACAATTCGTGATAAGTACGAGTAAGTATTGTTTACAGCATGTAGAAGTGTTGTGTCGGCACTCGGCACGAAGTAAAGCCCTTGAGGGAATCTCACTTAGAATTAGTCACAGCAACATTTATTTCGGCGTCCTCTTGTAAAAAGGTGAACCTTCTCCTCTCTAGTGATCCATAAACATAAACAGAGAAGAGTGTTGCCTGGCACCCCTTGACCCCATAAGTCTTGTCACTCTTAATGAGTCCCGCACGGTACATCGCACGGATTGCGGGAAGAGGTGGCCTCGAGTGATGGCCGGGATGGTATCGCCTCAAGTTCACTTTGATTATGAAGAAACTGTTTTAAAAAACCGGCCAAGTGCGAGTCGAACTCGCGCACCGAGGGTTCCTTATCGCCATGTTAAGGTTAGCGCCACTCACGCATTTATGGCGTGTTATGAAATGCTACTTATTAGTTAAATGTCATGATTAGTTAAAATGCTTCACACTCTATTCGGTAGACCCTTTTTTTTTCTTCTATGGGGCCCCCCGTGAAATTTTTAATTTTTCTTATTTTTATTATTTGTTGTTATATCGGACATAATATCACATATTCTGTGGAAATTTCAACGAGCTACCTATTACGGTTCAAGAGATACAGCCCTCGGACAGACAGACGACAGACAGACAGACGGCGTAGGCTTAGTAATAGGGTCCCGTACCGGATACGGAACCCTAAAAAACATTGAACCGACTTCAAACCCTAATAAAAAGTATTAAATAATAGGTATTTTGGTCTTGAGTAAAAGGCGGTCCAAAAGCACAAAAGGGTTCATATATAAATTTTCAGGTGTGCTTTTTACCGCCTTGTACTCAAAATGAAAATATTATTTATTACATTTTATTAGGGTTTGAAGTCGGTTCAATGTTTTTTTAAAAAAAATTTTTATTTCACTCTTTTTAGTAATATCACATAATATTAATATCGGTTGACTGGAAGTGGGTGATTGAAAAATTCCGTACTGTGTAAGTGTTCATGCCTTAATTTCCCAACCTTAGGGGTGGTATTCTTTAAAAAAAATTATGAAAGGATCACCCCTGAGATATACCCTACTCATGAACAGAAGAATCATTAAAATAGGTTGAGAATTGGCGGAGAAATCAGGTAACATACACACAAAAAAAAACATACAGACGAATTGAGAACCATTTCCTTTTTCGAAGTTGGTTGAAAAGTAACCACAAAATTTCGACGTAAAGTCTGCTCGACATCATACGATCATAGGGCCTCATGGACCTTTCCACAGAAATTTGAAGTTTAGCCGTTTGGAGCCTACTTATTACTAGAGATGCCTTGTTATCAGATTCAGTTTGAACAATTCAGATTGTATGAGAGCCACATCTTAGCGTAATCGGAACTGAATGTTATTTAGCCTATCATGTGTCCCGTACAGTTAAATGTGCTTGTACTAAGTTTAATCGAATTCGAATTGATCAGTTTAAGAGTTATGGAGGAATATACATACAAATATACATACGGAAAATATTTCTAAAAATCATCAATTTAGTTTTATAGTATCATACATAGAGTCTACAAACGCGGTATCTCATAAAACAAAGTAACTTACTCCATGACCATCCCTTACAGATTTTTTATAAGTATTGATTGATGATTGGTTTCGTTTCTATGCGTCGCGCGCGTGAACGCAGCCGACCTTTGTTCTCTGGGCCTCCGAAAGGCGATCGATCCTAGTTTTTTTTCAGTTAAAATAAAATGATCATCATTAAGTATTATATTCGAAAGTTTGAGATCGAGACTGTACATTAAATGAACCAGTCAAAACGTACAGATTAATTAAGAGGTTGACTGTACGGACCCTTGAATGGTCACCTTAGTAGCCTAATGTTGTGCGTTCGTACTACCGTTTGGGATAAAACATGGCATAGAAATAGCCCGGTTACAGTACAACGTTTTTAAAACATTTCTATGATCACAACAGTCTAAAGAATCAAATCTATGTCGGGATTTGCTATTGGTACCTTGATTTGTATTATACTGAACTGAAATCTGGAGGCGGTACTAGGAGCAAGGCGGAGGGCGACTGAGTCAGCGGCGGGCAATCGGCGGACATGGGCCGCGGGCCGGGTGCTATCGATCTGCCAGTTTTTATCCGTGTTTTCTTGTTCCTACCCTTTCACATACTAAGATTGATCGTTCCCTAGTTACTGCGAAAAAACATGCGCTATTCAGATATGGAACGTATTTTTACCCTCCGACGGACGCTTTCGATCACGAAAGGTCGAGCTGGAGTGCCGCCCTCCGTTGTAAAATTGAGATATTTTTTATGAGCAGAGAATAAATGAAGACTCACGTACGTAACGGAGCCGGGCGAACGGCTTTTTTAAATTTACAATGTAATAACCTTCAAGACCAAAGTGAAACTGGAGAATATTGACATTTCGTTCACTTTGCACCTGGAATTATCGCAAAGTGCAATGTTGCACAGAACTCAGTTTGTTTCGTTTCAAAGTTCAAGTAGAGATATTTTTATATTAAACTTTAAGAAACTTGCGAATACACTGTTGATGCCTTCCGTGAACAACTTTTTAAAAAGTTATGTCACCTTATTTCATTGGAAGCTAAATATGTTAGCATAACCGAAAGCGACCGAAAGTTATTATACAAATTTCTCTGATATTTCGTTCAGATGAAAGTCTGAAAGAAAAAAAGCAAATAAAGGCAGCCTCCGCCGTAACTCAGAACGCATTGCGAATTCATAGCACATCCGGACGTAAAGAACGCTAACAGTTACGGCCGAACAAATTTATTTATGCCTTCTTATTAAAGGAACGGCGGGTGATAACGCCCGCAAATCTCTTCGCCCGCCCAGGCACCCACCCCTGGAGCTCTATTCCAAGTTCCAGCGCCGCATCGTGCTAACGGCTGCCGCTGTCTGTATGTATAAACACAAATTTCACAGATTTGCGTTACTGTGTGAGTGTTATTATAACTTAAATTACAGTGAAAAGTATATAAAAAGTAAAAATAAAATAAGTAACCAAAAACAATAAGTTCAACAAAATCCACCTAAATGCCGTAGAAGAGAAAAATAACTGAAGGTCAGTTTAAATAATCAATTTGCCTTTAATTTGAAATAAATAATGTTTATAATACTTCAAATATTTTAGGAATAATAATAATATGAACAAAACCTACCCACTATTACATCAATGAATATAATACAGCGCCATCTATTATCAAACCAGAATAACAGCAACATGTAAACTTGACCGCTTGCTACAACTTTGGACACATCCACTCGACAGAACTTTGAGCACACCCACTCAACAGAACCTATGTACATAAATTCAACATATAATTACGGATAACATCAGAAGATGGCGTTACATTGATTTCTTAACGAAGTTATACCTAGTATCAAAACATTCAACTGATAAAATGTTAATTAATTTATTAACTTAATTTATTGTGAATAAAAAATTATTATAATTATAGAAAAACCTAGCCCCGAACTGGGATCACCGGCGCAGGAGAATTTTCAATTAACTTATATCTACATACAAAGAAACAATGTTGCGTAGAAGTACTAGAACCGCGAAGACAACAGAACAAGGAAGTTCAGACATTCATATAAAGAAAAAAGAGAGAATGGACACAGTGAAGTCACTACGAATGGACTTAGAAAAATATAAAAGAACTAACGAAGGACTTCTACAAGAAACAGAACAATGTGCTACAGAGTATAAGTCATTATTAAATAAAAACACTGCAATAAAATCTGAGCTGGCAGAGCAAGAGATTGCGATGTATGATGCCATGGCCGAGCGCGACGACCTCATGAAAGAAGTAAAAGAACTTCAGCGGGCAAACGAGGGATATGAAGATGCACTTTGTTTAATAAAAGAGCTGGAGGAGACTATCACACTACTGCGTGAGATGAATAATGCAAAATTTGAGCACTCACCTTCAATTAGACCCAAGCGCCACAATCAAATATGTCAGTTTGTTTCATCGAGGTCTTCAGAACTGACTCGTTTGGTACGTTTACGACGTCAAATTCAGAAAAGACTTATACTTAGAATACGAGGAAGAAGGGCAGCTCTATTCCCAAGGAGAACTCAGGTGGGCACTAGTACCGGCCTGTTTGACGGTGATGTAATCCAGGTTGCCGCGAACGCCAGGGCGGGCGCCACTGCCGACTTGTCTGCCGGTGTAGCAACCCGAGACGCCGTCGTGAGCGCCCAGGCGGACGCCACCACCGGCATATCTGCCGGAGATGCAGCCGGAGTCGCCACCGCGAGCGCCCACGTAGAAACCACTACCACTGGATTATCTGCCGGCGATGCAGCCCAAGTTGCAGTGTGCTCCAAGGCGGGTGCCACGGCCGGATCGTCTGCCAGTGGTCTAGCCCTGGTCGCCGCGAGCACCCAGGAGGACGCCACTACCGGCCTATCTGCCGGTGACGCAGCCATGGTCGCCGTGAGCGCCCAGGCGGGCGTCACTACCGACCTGTCTGCCAGTGATGCAGCCCTGGTCGCCGCGAGCGCCCAGGCGGGCGTCACCACCGGCCGATCTGCCGATGATACAGCCCGAATCGAGTGCCCGAGTGCCCAGGCGGGCGTCGCTGTCGGCCCGCCTGCTGACAATGGACTGAGGGGCGCTTCTACTTCTACTCTCAGAATCCCCAGACCTGGCAAGACGAACGTCACCATGCTTGCCGGAGCCTCTATTGAGGAGTCTGGTACACAAGTAGGGGCTAAGAAGAAAAACAAAATGTTAATCCTAGCTGACAACTACGGAAAAAATCTTTCTCAATATTTAAATGGAATAGTAAATGCAACAAGTATATGTAAACCCAACGCATCCCTTAAGGAACTTGTAAAAGATCTTCTTAATTTAATAAAACCTCTTCAGGCAGGTGACACCCTAGTAGTTATAGCTGGCGACAGCAGCATGAACCGCAACGTGCGACAGTATTTGAACTGCATTGATTACACTTTAAAAACATGCAGCGATAATGGCATTAACATATTTATTAGCTCAATGGCATACGTTAAAAATGGTGTCACTAATCAAAATACCACCACGATTAACAATAACATAATGCTTATAAATAGTCAGATATTGAAACGTACCAAAAAATCGCCTAATGTTGTTTATCTGGAGTTAAATAACATCCACAACAATTCCTATAATGAAAAAAAGGGAAGGTTGATCTACCTGGCACAACAAATATTACACTGCAACACTTGTATAAGCATGACAAACCTGCGATTCTTAACCAAAGGCGCAGCACCTTTTTTAGGAATGACTCACCCTGCAAAGGCGTCGAAAACCTAGATAATACATTATGTGATAATATAATCTGTGATATTAGGTATAAGAAACTCTGTAAAAATAGTTCTAAGGTAATTATAAAAGATAAGAACAGCATGAAATTGATCCACCAAAACATACGTGGTATAAGTAGTACTCGTAAACTTTTAAATTTTGACTTAATCTTAAACAGTTTTAATTTTGACATAGTCTGCTTGACAGAAACATTTGTTTCTGATGATAAAATTCCTTTAGTGAATATTAATAATTATACAATTGGATCACAATTCTGTAGCAGTGTTTTAAGTCACGGCGGCACCATGATATTAGTTAGAAATGGAATTAGTTTTAAAAATAGGTCAGACATTGTGGTACACTCAATTGAAAGAGACATCGAAATTAGCTGTGTTGAATTGTCTACAGTAATCGTATTATGTGTCTATAGATCCCCAAATGGAAATGTTATTACATATTTATCAAAAATAGAAGCAATACTTAGCAATATCTCTAGGGACACAAAAACGGTAATTTTATGTGGTGATTTTAACATTGACTTAAACGTGAAATGCGCCAACTCATCAAGGCTTCTGGATTTATTAGAATCATTCTTACTAAAAAGGCAAATCCTGGAACCAACAAGAGTGACTACACACTCGGCTACGTGTATTGATAATATTTTTACAAATAATGACCTTGCATGTGTCTCTAAAATAGAGTCGATCTTTCAGTCAGACCATTATGGACAAACAATGACATTTGCAGCACCAGAAAGTAAAAAGAAAATAAATAACCAAATTAAAGTTTCGAAAAGGAAAATAAACGACAATGCAATAGCTCAATTTAAAATTAATGATAAAATATGTTACGATATGTACCCATTACTCAAAGCTAATGAGAAATATATTTTTTTCTTTAAAAACTTAATGTTAAACTTAGATTCGTTCATGCCAATTTGTCAAAAAACTATTGTAACAAACCGCAGACATGATATTAACTGGATAACGCTTGGCATACGCAGATCTCGCGATACACTTATAGGCCTCTACTCAGAGTTAAAAGAAAATAATGATGACTACTTTCACGCGTATGTCAAAAAATATAGTAAAATTTTCAAGAACGTGTCTATTCAGGCCAAACAAATAAATCTACATTCAAAAATTGAGAACTCTAGCAATATTGTTAAAACTACATGGAACATTATAAGAAGCGAAACTACCTCAACTCAAAAATATCCAGTACAGATTAAGCTTAAAATAAATGACATAATAATCTCAGATCCCCTTAGTGTAGCTAATGAATTTAATACCTTTTTCAGTACAGTTGCGCATAAACTAACGGCAACAATAACACCTATGCCAAATGCAGCATCTAACATCGTAAAATCTTGCATCCCTCGAAACGAGTACTCCATAAAATATGACAAAATTGACATACAGGAACTTCTTAAAGTAACTAAGGACCTTAAAACTAAATCTTCAGTTGACTTGTGGGGTATGTCTACAGAACTGCTTAAAGAACTAGTAGCAAACTTTCCTGACCATTTATGTATAATTTTAAATAGCTGCATTGAAGAAGGCATATTTCCTGACCTTCTGAAAGCCGCTAAGGTGTGCCCTATTTTCAAAAAAGGATCAAAGCTTGATGTAAATAATTATAGGCCAGTGTCAATCCTCCCGTGTATTAGCAAAATTTTTGAAAAACTTATTTATTCCAGATTAGTTCAGTTTCTTACATCACATAACATCCTTAATCCTCGCCAATACGGATTTCAGAAGAAAAAGTCAACAAACGATGCAATAGCTTATATGCTTAAAGTGATATTGCACAATTTGGATGATGGTCTTGATAGTATAGGGGTATATTGCGACTTATCAAAGGCATTTGACTGCGTAAACCATACCATCTTATTGACAAAGCTGGAACATTATGGAATCAGAGGTATAGAACTAAATTTAATACAATCATATCTATCGAATCGTGTGCAATATACACAAATTGATGAAGACAAATCCGGCGCAATAAATGTCACATGTGGGGTTCCTCAGGGATCCATACTAGGACCCCTGTTATTCCTTGTGTATATTAATGATTTACCAGCTTATATATCACACATGACCGAAGTAATCTTGTTTGCAGATGACACATCAATACTTTTCAAAGTAGAAAAGAATGAACACTCTCCACTTAAAATTAATGAGGTGCTGTCGAAAGCACATAAGTGGTTCCAAAGTAATCAACTACTACTCAACATAGATAAAACACAGTACATGCGATTTTCCCTGAAACACAGCACCAAGCCGTACGACATTCAGGTCGGAAACCATAAGTTAACGAGAGTCTCAAAAATCAAATTTTTGGGAATTACTCTAGACGAAAAATTAAAATGGGAAAAACACACAGACAGCATAGCTAAAAAACTTAATGCCTCAATATATGCTATTAGAAAAATTCGGGAACTATGTGGGAGTAAAACCGCGAAAATGGTATATTTTGCTTACTTCCACAGTATTATGTCGTACGGGTTGATGTTCTGGGGGTACTGTGCTACGTGGGAAAGAATATTTAGGCTTCAAAAACGCGCTATTCGTGCTGTCATGGGTATGGGTCCAAGAGAATCTTGCAGACTTGTGTTTAAAAAACTTGGAATCGGGACACTGCCCGGTGAATATATTAGACAAAATATTTTATACGCTCGTCAAAATATTCAAGACATTCCTGTTAACGGCGACTTCCATAGTTATAACACAAGGCAGAGACAGAAACTCAGACCCGTGACATCACGGCTAGCAAAAATGTCCAAAAGCTTCATCTCCCAAAGTATAAAGCTGTATAATAGGTTACCAACGAATTATGTAAAACTGGGAGATGGAGGATTTAAGAGAGAAATAAAAAAATACCTCCTAAAAAAATCGTACTACTCTATCTATACAGGAATTTTATAATGAATAAATTTTGTGTTAGAAATAAGCAAAAGTAAGAAATTGTTATATTTTTTTGAAAGGTTATGTATTTTTTTATATTTTAAATTTTTATATATATATTTTTTTAAGTTTTATTAGTTTGACTAATTTGACAATTCTTTTGATGCTAGATGTTTGTTTTAATTTTGTGTTTTTTATTTGATTTAATTCAACAATTTAAATGTAACTATTTCTTAAATTTGACAATTCTATTGATGCTAGCTTTTTTACTTTTATTTTTATATTGACTTATTTGTATTTTTAACCTTTGACATGTCTATTAATGCGATGTATTTTAATGTTTTATTTTAATTTTGCTCTAGTTAATGGCCTTTTAATGCACAAAACTGTTTTTTTTCTGTATTTTTATATTTATTTAAGTGTGTTACAAATTAAATGAAATGAAATGTAAAAAATAATAATATATTATATGAAATGTAATGTGTGACATGTCTGAGCGGCAGTTTTGTCCAAAGATGTAATAAATGAACTATGAACTATGAACTTAATAACATAAGGCCATGCAAAAATACAACCCGGCTCCCGGCTAGGCTCATCGTTAGTCTTTCTGTTCTTATTACTATAAAATCAATTCAGCAAACTGGCTTCGCGACGATGTTCGTTAAATGCTACTTGGTGCTTTGTGGTAGCAGATCGCACGATCGAGAAAGCAGGTAGCCAACTGATTCAATAACAAGAGGGGTTGATTGATCCGCGTTCTGATTCCTTGTGTCAACAGAGGCGCAGCAAAAGGTATAGAGATACCTATAACTATGTATGTAACTAACGCACAAGGTACGAGAATGTGTGAGACTCGTAGTTTTTAACCGACTTAAAAAAAAATGAGGATATCAATTCGACCCGTATGTATGTAATATTGTTGGGATTGCACAATTTCGTATATGTTAGTCCATGTGGGCTTCTAAACAGGTGTGCCAAATTTTATAAGTGTATGTATGTATGTATGTGTTTATGTATGCATGTTTGTTCACGAATTTCTCGGAAACTAGAAATCGAATTGCCATAATTATTTTATTGGATTAACTACGAGTATCTTCTAACTTAAGGAATAGTGCAAGATTCATCAAAATCGGTTTAGTAGTTTCAAGCTATGAACTGTTATACTCCGTTCATCATAGCAACTAATGCCGAGCGGTTTCTCTTTCTCTGTACTTCTCACTCTCGCAAAGGGTGATTGAAGTGACTGTGAACTGAGGTTATGAATATAGTTTAAGTTAAAACATTTATTGAATTATTGTTTATTTATTTGATGAATGAAAATTTAGCAATAAACCTGTTTATTTTTATTTTTTGCTTGGAATCAAGTTAAATATTTATATTTTCACTGTAAATTATTTAAAATTAAAATTATATATAATTTAAATTTTGTGCCTAATCTACTTAATTCAGCTGTTCGTTCTATTGTAGGTGGATAAGTTAACCCACCAACACAAATAATATACAAAACTACAAAATAACACGTGAAAAATTTGCAAAACAATATACGTTATTATTATGACGCGTAGGAAAGGCTACTGATTGTAATGCGTCGACCGACCGGCCGACTGCACCTGGCTACCTGAAACCTTCTCAGAATAAAAACGCAACACTAACTCCAGCCGCAGCGGCGCACGCGCCGTTATGGTTTTGAGATGACTTTCGCATACACCTATGACTCACAAACACAACCTTGTGTCCTGTGTAAAGAAGAGTAATAACCGTTGCGAGAGCGAGAAACCGCTCGGCATTAGTTCCTAGGATGAACGGAGTATAAGTGTGTACCAATCACTGGAAAAACACGTCGTCGGTTTAACGTCCAATCCTACGCAGAATTTGTTATTTGATAAAACTAAAAAGAGTGAAATAAAAAAACTGTTTTATAAAAAACATTGAACTGACTTAAAAAAACAACTACTTACCTAGAACTTAAAAGTGTTAAATAACATTTTGATTCATATTCGGACCCTTGAGTTGAAGGCGGTACAAAAGCACACCTGATTATTGATAGATGGACCCCTTTTGTGCTTTTGTACCGCCTTCAACTCAAGGGTCCGAATATGAATCAAAATATTACTTAACACTTTTAAGTTCTAGTTGTTTTTGAAGTCGGTTTAATGTTTTTTATAAAACATATTTTTTTAACAAAATGTATAAGGAGATCTCCATCTTTTACTTCTCACAGGCGTACTAAATAAGCAACATAACTTTAACTTCTTTGTAGAAATTCACTGTTTTTTTTTTCTTCGGTGTATAAGGTGTGTTCTCTTAGGACTTACCCTTTGGTAATGAAGTCTTTACAGTTAGGCGTTACAAATTTGTGACGTTATAGCAACGTAGATAATGGCAACGCTGAAATAAAAGACAACGTTTTCTTTATTTTTAGTATAAAAAATATACATATATAAGACATTTTTAATTTCGAAAAAGCTATTTCGAAATTCACTCGGTTGAGTTTTCAGAAGAACGAAACAACAAGCTAAATTCGCAAGTCATATTTTTTATTCAATTGGGCTCTAAAGCTAAATCTGACTGACGTGCAAAAAAGAGAGAAGAGCAATGAAAAGAGGCCGCTGGGAATGAAGGCGGGCGAAGGAAAGTTGAAAAACGTGTAGGCCGCGACCGTGGCGGGGCGGGGCGGGGCGGGGCGGGGCTGAACGTAAGCAACAAGGCAACAACTTAAAGTTGTGAGTACCTGTGTTTTGTCGTATTTGTTGTCTTTAAACTTTACACTCTGAAATTATTGATGTATGTATGCTCAGTATATTTTCAAACTAGCTATGACACGCGGCTCGCAGCAGATCGGTTTGAAAAATAAATCTATTCGCTAAGTGGATCCACAAGCTTGAAAAATGTCATTGACTCGTGACCTGGATGAATGACGCGTGTGAGAGAACATACAGAACATACAGACAGGTATGATAATAGTTCAGTGTGAGAGAAGAATTTATTCTGGGATGACTTCAAGAAAAATCATAAAACTGAGAGATAATAAAAGAATAACTGTAGTGAAAACATAAAGCAGAAAATATCAGTTCTATACAACAGTAAAAGTTGACCTCTGAAACACAAAAGATTACGGCGCTGCTAGGCACACCTCTAATTCCCACGTAAACACTTCATTAATCAAATGAACGTACTGCAGAGAAATAAAACTTCGGGTGTAGCGACATTTTCTCATTAATTCTTTCCGCCAAAGAAAACCATGTACCACCTACCATGATAAAGGTTTTCAGGCGGAAAGTTAGGCAATCGCAAACTTAGAAAATATCAAGCCTATTATTACTAATTGTCTGGATTGGCCTGATTTGTTTTCAGGAAAAATATATATTATAACCAAAGTTGAAAACGTTTCCTATCGTCTCATAGTCCAGTTAAAATAAAGACGTTTTCACTAGACTAGAACCGTACTAGAACCAAGAAAAGAACGCACTGTCAAAACAATATTTATCTTGATATTTTTTTTTTACTTTACCCTTACGGTTTGTTATTAAAGAGTTGTATTTTATTTGTCCCATTTCAAAATGATGGACTATTGTCAAAACAACCACTGTTTGAGTTAGGATGTATTCATAAAAGAGTGTTTTTGTAAAGCATACATTCTGTTTATGGAACCTGCCCACGTGATTTACATGCATACAACACACTGTATCTCGACAAATCGGGGTAAGCAGAACAATCGGCGTTGAAGGACTCTGGTAAATTAAAACACAACACCGACCACCACGTTTAGTAAAGTATTCGGACAAGATAACTATGACAAGATAACCAGTATGGCACGAAGACCCACCTGCTGCATAACTCGGTGGAAGGATCGTGCCGAGGTGAGAGGTGGCTAGCCTAACGCCATTTAGCACGGCATATTATCCTTATTCCTTAGTCGCCTTTTCAGGCATGAGTACTGGCCCCGCACGGTACCAATAGAGAGTATAGCTAAATATTTACTACCACAGTTTCTGCGTACAACCGAAAACATAAATTCCTCATCTACACATACACTACTATACAATAGGAAAAGGCCGAAGACCGAGGGCGGGGCGCGGCGAGGCTGCCCCACGGAGATCGCTCGGTCTTAAAATCAATACCTACTAATATGAAATCTGTAAGGGATGGTCATGGAGTAAGTTACTTTGATTTATGAGATACTATGTATGTAGTCTCTATGTATGATACTAAAACTAAATTGACGATTTTTAGAAATATTTTCTGTATGTATGTATGTTCCTCCATAACTCTTAAACCGAACGTCCAAATTCAATGAAACTAAGTACAAGCACATTTAACTATTATACGTGACAGAGAATAGGCTAAATACAATTCAGTTCGGTTACGCTAAGATGTGGCTCCATACAAACCGAATTGTTCCGCGCGCCGATATAAAGATAACGCAGCTCGGCCTTCTTTCTTACTTACTTTCTTCCTTTTAAATACGAATTTCACGCGAACGAAGCCGAGGGCAAAAGCTAGTGACAAATAAAAATAATAAATACAAAAAGCGAAAGAAACCTGCCAAGGAAGAGTGCGGCGGCGCCCACTGAACGCACAATCGACCGTAAAGTTGTTCACATTAAGAAAATCAGGCGTAACACGTCCCGCTTTGTTGCCGAGTTTTAGCACCGACAGAAATAACTTTTTATTGTGGGCCGAAGTTTGCGGACTGCGCGCGTGTAATTAGGTCTTATACGGCTTACTATTAGGTGTCGGGAGTCGGCGCGGCGCGCGGTGTGACCCCACACTTCCCACTTCTTCGCTACCATCAGTCCCTCCCCGCCCCTTCAGCATTTCCCCACCCCTTCATGCACCCCAGCCCCTTCGGTCTCCTCAGGAGCCCGATTCCATGTTCGGTATTCTCAAGATGATGCAAATTTTACATTTTGAAAACGGTGTTGAACTTTTGAGTAAATTGCACTGATATGTGTAAGTGTGTACCTAAGTGTGTGTGCGTGTAAAATTTTTTTATGGAACCTGTCATGCTTAGCTAACGTGCGTGACATCACACATCACACCAGTGATGTCAGCACTCAGAACATCGCACCTTGCTATACTAGGTGCCATGTCAGTTCTTTCATGTGGTCGTGCCGGCTAAACTGAACTGGACGGTGCGACGACGCGACGGCCTGACTGAAGTGGTGCGCCTGTATGCAAGGATGGTCGCAATCGCGCAGCGTGTCCGTCAACTCGTCGTCCGCTTGTCGGGCTCAGGCGCGCGTGACATTTTTACGACGAAGAACGATTTGTTCATGTTTCGTCGTTCACAACTTGGAATATAACCCCCGTGAGATACAGCCGCCTCCGCCACCCGCCTACGACCTGACTCCGTCATCACCGCACTCCGCCCGTCCTAGACTTAGCTAGACCTGGCACGCTGCGAAACTTTACTATGGTTAAATTAGTCTAAAAGCGCCACAGTGGTTATATACATATTAAGCGCTCTAGTTAATGTGTCTCTCTATAAACTGAACTGTACATAAAAATAGCGAACTGTGAAACTTCCACAGAATCAAGTCATATATTCCTTTTTAAATTGGAAAATAGGTGGCCATTTATTAGTCACCAACATAGAGATGTATTATCCTTAAAATAATGTATATTTATATTCTTCGTTATGGGGAATTTCCTTCTCAAAATATAAAAAAAATCTATATTTACCGTGGTCGATGCGCTTTAACTCTATAGACGCTCAATCGATTTAGAAGTGGACTTGAAACGTCTTCACATATTTTGTAGGTTATACTATACAATATCATGACATTATAATTAATAACGATCAGAGCCACTAACACCACCGCTAATTGTATTCATAAAGCTGCAACAAATCAAATATAAATGTTTCGTTAACCGTACAAGAAAAAGAAAATTAATGAAGCTTTCAAGAAACCAAAATAAGTTTCGCAAACACTAACTAATGAAAACGTACGAGTAGCAACAACACTTGAACGGTTTATCGAATTTTTTTCGTCTAATCGCGAGGGAAATAATTAGGTACGTGGAAACTGTGCACGCGAATGTTTTTAGAAAAATATTATAGAATAAAGAAACCTAACCGTTACCGACTGCTGCTCTATTTTAGTTCCCCTTATGTCCGACCTGCGGTCCGACTGAACTAGAACCACAGAATATTAACTCGCGCGCGCTCTACTAGAAGTGCCCAAAGAGATGTCAAGCCGCGCTAATGTTGTGTCACTCACTACCACTAGCGACACGACAGGCATATGCCCAATAGGCTATAATTATATAAACTGAGGCTATTTTGGTTGGGACCTGTGGTTGGGACCATTGATTTTGGACTGGACATCAATGTTGGGACATAAAGTAGACTAAGTTGTATCTAAAATTTGTAATTTTTTTAGAAAACAAAAATTTACCCTAATTATTCCTATTTAGTATAATTATTTATTCTATTAACAAATATTATATTTATAATTGAATTGATGTATGAGAAAGAAATTAGAAACAAATTACTTAATGAACATACTATACTTACGTTACAAATAAAAAAATATACCTATTTAAAATTTCAACCTGCATTTTTTAAGCCGATTAAAATTTTTATTACTCGAATGATTCTGGGTAACTTTCCTTATCCTGTGGAACTAGGAACATCGAGAAAGTAATCAGTAATTGCAGTTTTAACGTTACGTGGTGGTGCTGGTGAGGTGCTGAGGCGAGCCAATTTCCCGCACAGCGCGGTGGCGGTGGGTAAAGTTGGTTCGTTATTTTGAAAAGAAAATCTCGAGACGGTGAATTCTTGGATTTGCGCGACATGTGCCTTCGTTCTGCGAAATTGCTTAGGTAGAGACCCTGTGCGTGCGTAGTTCCGTTTCTTCTCTGTACTCATTCTTAATTAATTTATATTGAAAAGAGAAAACCATCGAACATGAAAATGTTTGAACATTCGAGACTAATTTAACGAACTATTTGTGGAAAATAGAAACAACAAAATGGCATTATATTTAGCTCACTATTATTAGAAATTAATAAGAATTTTTAATTAGATTAGACAGTTACTGTTCCGTCTTCAACATTAGAGAATGTTAAAAGTTCTTTATGCAAGTCTGACACTGTCTGTTAATTATTACAGTTAATTATTACCTGCTTGGAGTACTGCTCGCACCTGTGGGATGGCTCTGCCAAATACCAGCTTGCGCCTCTGGACTCAATCCAGCGTCGAGCCGTGCGACTAGTGGGTGACCCCGAAGTGTCCTGCGATCTAGAACCACTGCAACACCGTAGGGATGTCGGCTCCCTAAATGTGTTCTATCGCTTATTCCATGGGGAGTGCTCGGAGGAGCTGTTTAATGCGATCCCACCGTCCCCTTTCCACCTTCGCACCACGCGCACTGGGCAGGGATTGCATCCTTACACGCTGGACTTACCGCGGATGCGTACCAATCGATTCTGCAGATCTTTCCTCTACAGAACCGGTAAACTCTGGAACGCTCTCCCTGCCCATATATTTCCCCCCAAGTACAGTCTCGGGTCCTTCAAGAGGGGCGTGAATGGGCACCTGTCAGGCCGGCATGGCATTCGCAACCCCCGCATAAGACCGAATGTCCATGGGCGTCGTTAGACACCTTATGGGTGGTTCGGCGCCATATGTCGCGCTGTCAAAAAAAAAAAAGTTACAGTTACAGGGATCTGTGCAAAAGGTAAGGAACGTTCTCAGCCGTACTTCGGTGTATTTATGCAGCACGACCGATTAACAAAATATTTTAACCAAAAGGATAATGTATGACAAATTAATTTCCATATTCTTGCGGCCTTCGCCGTGCACTCCGTAATTTCTTTCACCTTCGGAAAGGTAGTTTTTTTCATAGTTTCCATCGGCAAACTAATTATTTGTTTGCAGAACTCGTTGGTAATAAATCAGAAACTCGTTGCGGTGCGTGGGTGCGGCAGCGGCGCGGCGGGGCGGGGCGGGGCGGCGCGCGCGGCGCAGCACGCGATCTTGTCATAAAAGGGATTGCCGAAGAGCCTTCCGCGTCGCGAGACATTACTAGACTGTCGTTCAGCACTTTAGCGGTGAAAACTAGCTGCTATCAGCCATTATCACGCTTAATGGTGTGCATCGTTCCTTCCGGGGATTCCTTTGCCTATCTAAAAGTGATAATGCATCTGTAGAACTTTGTCATGTGGCCGTTCGTTGACCTCGTGAAGCCTTCATTAGGGCGAGCTGCGAGCTAATGAGTTTGATAAGGTTACACAGTTGGATCCTCTACTTTAGAGCCGACTGTGCGATCATCATAAAGCGAGACCTGTATTACCCTGCGCCTCGTAACTGCCGTGCCGCCTCCGCCGCGCCGCCGTCGTGAAATTAGTTTAAAAGCATGTAGTTCAGAAAAGAGTCAAATAAAATAATCGGTCAAGTGTGAGTTTTCACTCACGCTCGGAGGATTCCGTAGATCCGTCCGCTATAATACCATAGAGTGTTTTCATTTTACGAAGGCACGAGGGGTATGAGGTAGGAAGTGGTGTGAGGCCGCGCGCAGCTCAGTAGGGAACGACTCGATTCGTCGGAGCGACGCGGAGACGTGTAGAACGTCTGTTCCGACCTGGCATCGAGTTCGTTCTCTACTGAGCTCCGCGCTGTCGCTTCTCACACCACTTCCTACCTCGTACCCCTCGTGATTTCGTAAAATGTCTGTCTCTCTTTTGTCTGTCTGCCATGCATACTACCCGTGGCGCCATCTATTATTGAGTAGCGTGAATATGTGCTAATCGATTCTTAGCACATTTCTTGTATGGGGACCCCTTATTTTTGTACTTTTTGCCTTTTTTATTATTTTATTGACATATTCGCCATAATAACGCATATTATGTGAAAATTTCAAGCGGCTACCTATTACGGTTCAACAGATACATCCCTAGGACGGACGGACAGACAGACGGACGGCGTAGGCTTAGTTAACGATCGTTAACGACTTCCATATGGATACGGAACACAAAAAATGTGGACCATGCCAGCCAGACAGCGGTTCCTGCACGGACCTACTATTTTAATTTGAACTTAGAAGCTGCTTCACGGTTAAGAACCGGTGTAAAACTGTAGGTCCCTTCCCCTCCCCCTTACTAGGTGGTAGGCTCAAATTGTAGCCGACTGGGTTGGTACAAACGTACTTTATGTAATATGGCCGCATAGCAGCCTCGGCTGTGTTCTCTATTCCAGTATAGACTGCAATCCAAAGGAAACACCTACCTTCTCGGAGGTCATATTAGCTTTGGCCCCCATGACTCAGCCACCCATACCGGATTACATAAAGAAAGATAGATCAACGAAATGGCTCGCACAAAGCGGACAAAATCTGAGAGCGATATTTTTAATCACCCTTGTCTAGGCAGATATTTATTACATTTTTTGGATTAAAATGTGTTTCTATGGGGAATATTCGCGAGTACAACAAGCATTTCAGTATCTTTTTTTTTTCAAACGGGAAAACCGAAATGAAGCTGTCATAGGCGGTAATGGCAAGCCTCTTCAGTAGACAAATTGCTACACCGGACAGAAAATTGCACGAAGTAGCGCATAATCAAGGTGATAAATAAACTCACAAATTATCAAATTAAATTTAGTTTTATGTTCACATTTTATTTTGTATTGTTAAGTATCTACTTTTTTTTATTAAATAAATCGTTTGATGGACGTAAGTACATTGCCAAACAGTTTAATAGTTATAATAAGTAAATTTTTACTTTAGTTTGTTATGATAAGTAACTGGCTCTAACCCTCAAATTTTCTTTCTCTACTTGTAATTTACAAATGAGATTAAAGGAAATTGTCTGTTTCATTAAACAACAAAAAATTCCGCCTTCTGAATAACAGAAAAGTGTAATACAAAAGCATAAACTTCCTTCTAATCTTGATGTAAAACGAAGATGCGATAAAAGAAGTTATAAAATTGTCAACTTAAATTTAGTAGGCACTCGCCCCTTCACACTACTATAGGCATATAATAATAGCTAACTCACTCACTATCTCATTCCTGGCCCATTTTATCGAAAAACATTCATCTGTGATTATATCTTTTAACAAATTTTTATTGTAGCTTATTATCTCACTTTGTTCTCCAATGGAATTTCAATGTGATGTTGTATGTATCTGTATATATTTGTTTGTGTTGTCTATATGTGTTGGTGAATTTTTATATCCACACGTCTCCTAAAAAACCGGCCAAGTGCGAGTCGGACTCGTGCACTTAGGTTTCCGCACCACAAAAAAACTTTAAAAAAACACTTTATGGGGACCCCCTTAATTTTTTACCTTTTCTTTATTTTACTATTTGTTGTTATATCCACCATAATATTACATATTCTGTGAAAATTTCAACCTATTGCGGTTCCAAAGATACATCAGTAGGACAGACAGACAGACAGACATACAGACAGACAGACAGACAGACGGCGTAGGCTTAGTAATGGGCTTCCGTAGCTGATACGGAAACCTTAAAACACTTTGGCACTATTAACAATGACCACTTCAATATGTTTCTCCTGAACTCGACACTGGTGGAATTGGCTACGATTTAGAGGCCAATAATAAAAAATAGAATAGAATAGAATTCCAGCTAGCTAGAAATTCCCATATTTCCACGTTCACATCTTTCGAAAACGTTTATGAAATGCATGCAGGATGCATGCACTTAAGCACCTATTATAAACTATTCATGTCGAAGTTATATTGCTTAAGTTGAAGAAGAACACTTACCACATTCAAGTATTACATCAAACAGAAAATCGAACGCTTGAACCGACAGAAACGTAGCACAACCTGAAATGAGCTTTGGCATCGCCGAAATGCAACACGTTGCTACGCGGTATTTCAACCGCGGTAGAGATCGGAACATTTCCGGTCTTGTAGCGCCGACTTACTGCAGTGCAAGCTTTCATCCTAAACACAGGACGTTATAAAGACAAGATATAACTCTAGACTAGATAGAACCATGCCATATTATAACGTATAGCGTAAATGCACGAATTTAGATTTTGGGGGTCAAACGTATAGTGTAAATGAAATAATTTCGAGTTTGGGGGTCAATTTTGGCGGACAAAGTAGAAAGTAAAAATAAAAAACAAATCAAGTGCATCTTGTGACGTATCAATGGAAAGGATTCAAATGTTAGGTACGTTACAAGAAATACAAATATATTTTTTATAATTTTAACATGCAAAGTTTAAAAGACATTAAAGAAAACAAAAACGAAAATCGAGCATTCCCCCTCCACTTATCTCCGAAAATACTGAGTCTAAAATAAAAAAATATATATACATATAATTATATACGGAATGTAGGGCCTCTCTTAAAATTTACAGGAAAACCTAAAAGTCTTAAAGGTGTCAAGGAGAACGGAATGGTACGGCGTCCTCTCCACGAGAGTTCGACAGCTATTTATTTATTTTAAAATTTCACACAAATTTTTTGCTACTAGGTACCTACTTATATATTCTCTACATGTGCCTCTAAAAGATCCAAAAGTATACGTTCGCTTTTGCACTTCGTGTAAACTATTCTATTGGACTTTTTCTGTGAAATCTTTGGAGCAATAATTTGTTTATTTCTGTATCTATGTATCGTACTTGATACACATAGCCAGGTGACGTAATTGGAACAGCAGTGACGTAGTTCTAAATCGTTATTTTAAATGTTAGGTGTGGTTAGGTGCGACCGTACTAGTGTTAGTACTTAGTAAGCTAGATACTCTTTCTTCTTTCTTTCTTTCTTTGTGGGCTCAACTGAAAATGTTAGGAATTTCAAACCTTTATAGTTGCAGTACGTACTCAAATCCTTTTTGATGCATTGGTTTTTGAACAAACTTACATTAAAGCATAATAATACATTTGGTAGTGTCGGTACATAAATGTGGGAATGAACGTGTGAAAGTCTCTTTCCTAGATTTCTTTTTGGGCCACGGTGAATTTAACGTTGAACATGTACACGACGATGTTTTATGAGTGTGCCTACCTACAATATCTCAAAATCGGTCTTCGAAATGCGTATATTTTTGCTAATATCATCTAAACTTAAAAAAGTATCTTGAGACCTTGTCTGATGTCAACACTTCAATATATTTGCAATATATTTTTATTGTTTTTACATACGAATCAAATGTGAAAATGGGAATATACCTGTACCGACCCTACTTTAGTGGATCGTGCTAATAAGAAATTTTGCCCAAAAATACAATATTTAATAAAGGGGCTACCTCCTGAACAAGGCGATAAAAGTCGCCGCTCCGGTGGGAGCCCACCCAGCGGTACGGCCTAAAGATTCAGGGCGGAATTGTAGCTGGGATAATTGGGTACAATCCGCCACCACACGGGGGACAGCATCATGGAGGAAATGTGTTTACTTTTTTAAGCTTTCTAGTATTTACTTGCCGTATTATTTGAAATTTACAAATAAACCGTTATTATATTAAAAAAAAGCTCAAGTGCTAGTCGAACTCGCGTGATGGCGGTTCCGTAACATTCCGTTTTCCGTGAGAACTTTAAGATTTCAAATATGAAATATTTCGGTTTTGCAAATGTTACATGGATTTTTGCAAGTTTCAGAAATTTTGCAGTTAGTCTATTTCTAATGATATAAAATTGAAATTGAGTGAAGCCTAATTTTCTAATGTTATAAAATTTGAATAAGATCTCTTTTAGATCGACAGACGCCGACCAAATTGTGGAGATAAATTGTGTGGTTTTCAAACCCCCAAGATTGTCAACGAGTAAACGAAGTGTATACGCTAACACACAGCTGCATAAATGTATGAGCTTTGGAATAAAGTCCCTTTAAGTCGTCTCAGTCTGCCAAAGCTTACAAATTTCCACATATGATGTTAAACTCGCCTTCAGCATTGAGAAGTTCCAACTACGGCCAAGCTTTCGATTCAATACGACCTCCCTGCTAATCTTCGGACGCTACGTGCTCCGCATTTTATAAAGACACTTCTGATTCCTGACACGCTAGTACCGACGTTGCCCTGATTTTGTGCACAAACTTAAGGATGTATGAGTGCCACTATAGTTTGCTATAGTTTGACGATTTATCTGTCAAGATATTATAATGTCACAACTATCGAAAATTTTACTGTTCTCAATTGAAATAGTACGAATTTTGTTGTGTGAAAGACTCTTGTGTCAGCGCACAGGTTCAGACTTCAGAGTATGTTCCATACCTCAAAAGAGGAGAAAACGGAACCCTTATAGGATTACTCTCGTGTCGATCTGTTCGTCCGTCATACCTTATTATATCCGAATCTACTGGACGCAAAACGTTGAAATTTAGTGCATAGACTTATCAAATGAAAGGACTCGTTATAAGAAATACTAAGATATATTTATTAAATTTTAAAATGCACAGTTTAAAAGTTAAAGAAAATATACGGAAACCGAACATCCTATTATCTCCGAAACTAATGAATCTAAAATATAAAAAAAATAGGGCCTAGGTTTTGCTATAGTTTACAGGAAAACCTAAACGAAAAACCGAAGGCTTAATTGCACGGAAAACGGAATGGTACGGAACCCTATCCACGGGAGTTCGGCTTTTGACAGATTTTTTAAAATGTGATTTTTTCACAAACATACTTTAGTTTTGACAGATAAAAAGTCCAGTTACGATGACAGGTAAACCTACCCTTAATGGAACTCTTGATAAAGTGCTAGTTTGTCTCACTCGTACGCGCGTATAATTTGATGTCTCTCTTTCGCGTGCTAGTAAATCGTAAATCGCATATAAACTTGTAGGTTGTAATTAAGGCGCTGAGCGTAAAGGGCAGATTAATTCTCCTAAGACTCTTGTGCTTTTCTGCGTCTTTTCTCCTACCTTGCGATGTTTTTTTTATTTCACTAGCTGTCCGCGACTTTGTTGCCATGAACCAGCGCGTAGTTCATTGGATAAATTTTTAAGGGTTACTAGTTTTACCTACGGACTCTATAAATCGGAATAAGCCTGTTTTGTGCTCAATATTTTTAAGGCCGGGAGAATCGTTATCTTATGGCAATTTTGATTTTCATCAACATGTCAAACATAGATAGAATCAGAACCGGTCGTCTTGCTTTTTTTCGCGAAAAGTATTACAGGATCTCCTAATGTAGGATTTAACGCGATGTGACGGCTTGTCACCCGACCAACCCTCGATCCGTCTTTTTCAGTTTTTGCCTCCGGACCGAAAAATCTTTTCGCCCTTTTGCAATGCGGATGTAGCCGTGCGTGGGATGTAAATATTGCATAATATGTAAGTATGTATGTATGTACATATATTATAAAATTACGTAGGACATTAACACTGTTCGAGTATTGTATTGTATATATTTATTGCACTCTTTTTCTTTTCTTTTATTTTCTTTTTTATTTTATTTTTTTCAAAATAGAATATGGGGCAAAAGGTTACACTTAATGCCTCTAGGTATACAGAATACCTTTGGGGTATGATAACTGCTAGGTGAGGGGCATAGTACATAGTACACATACAGTATAGTGTAGTACAATTGCAGTAAACCCTTTCTAGACATTTGGGGGCACGGCAGTGCGGGGGCACTGCCGTGTCAAGTCGATTTAAGTTCTTATGAAGGAACTTGCTATTATTTGTAAATTATTAAAAAAAAAACAAATCATAAACAGTTATTTTTTAAAAGTATGCAGTAATAAACAATAATTAAATAATTCTTTACTAGCTAACTAGAAATAAGTTTTTAAATAGAAATAAGCAATATTTCAAAGCTTCGATACTGTACGTATCCTTTCAAACTGGCAACGGATATTCACCGGGCGGTCGCGTCCCGCCAGGCTTCGATCGCAGTCAATTGATCCATTTCCGTTCGGCGACACGGCGCGGCAGCGGCGAAGCGTCACTCGCTTTGAATACGGGTCAGCCGGTCTAATTTAATTATAACGTGGCTTCGAAGCAAAGCGTTGAGCTGCGAAGTCACCGCACCGGTTTCTCCAGGAACACTAATTGACGGATCGAATGCGCCGGGACCAAGCGATGCATTACGACAGAGCCAGCCGGCCGGAGCAAGCTTTCATGAAGCTCGATACTACAGCCCCCTTACTAGCAATGGCCGCAGTAGACAGAGTACCAGACGCTGCGCCGCGCCATGTCCTCTTTAGCCGTGTACGCCCAACAAACAAATTGGTGCTAACGGCAGGTTTTTTTAGATCTTAAAGTGGTATATTGGATTAATATAACGCGTCACTACTGTAGAGCTCTTGTCCCACCCTTATAGCACTTACTAACGCTATTGTAAAGTCATTAGAACCTTAACCTGTATAAGAATGGGCCTCTATTAAACATCTCTTATAACGCCTGTCTTAACACCATAATGTTAGTTGGGCGGCGAACCAAAAAGGAGAGTTATGATTTTGGCAGCGCATGTTTATATGAATGTGTGTTCACCTATTCTCTCACAGAGTCTAAACTTCTTCGATTTTAACATGATACATTGTTGGTGTTAAGGCAATCTCGCTAGCACGTTTGTCATAACGTTACCTTAAACTTGATTATCTTTAAATTCAAAATGGCGGGCGCAAGCTATGAATTATTTTCTCATAGCCCATCCAGATGATATCCTTGTCAAGAGCTTAATGGTTTGGAATTAAAATGACTAAGTAAGAAATGAAATACAAATTTTATAAACTTATCGAATAACAAGGAAACTTGATCTTAAAGAGCAATAGAAAATTCTGTAGTCGAGAAAATTCTGTAGTCGGCCATGATTATTCGAATAGACTAAACAATTTTTTACTGCTATTTATGATACATTTTACTTGTTATTTCCTTAACTTTGCTTTATAATATTTTTATTAATAATTTTTTTTGCAATGTTTTTGTCTCTAATGATTAATTTGGTTATGAAATGTAGTGTTTTGTAAATAAAATATGCAGTTACCTACAACTGAGAAGTTATTTTCCTATGTGCGGCTTTCTTCTTTTTCTGTGGTACCTACGTGCTATATAATTTATGTACGAGTACCTACCGCGCGCTGAATAAATGACTTTTTTTTTAAGAATTTTGAAACCTCTGTAGTAATTCTATAATCTGAAATAAATCATCTATTAGCATTAACTAAAATTTTAAGTAATTTGTATTCTTTATCAAAATTTTGGATTGTATACTCTCGGAAATAGAGGAGAGGAATAATACGATTTTTTCATGTTTCATGTTTGGAATCTACATGTCGACCCTGTGTCAACGCAAGGGTAAATGAGTGTACGAGTATGTGTCGAATGATGCATTCAGTGTATCTAATTATGGAAAAGTATTGTATTTATGAAATAAATAAATAGGTATGTACCTAGAAAGAGTTCGCTAGTAATCGTAAAATATACGTCTATACCTGTAGAGACTTGTCCCAAGTATATGCCCATAGAACACAAAGTAACAAATTTATATAGTATATATAATTCACAATTGAAACGAATTTCCCGGCTTAGAGATCGTTAATTAAAAATAAATAGGCAGACGCGTATCGTTGGGTGTATTTGCATATTCTTATCTTAGGGTTAGGTTGTGCCTTCACTGCGGCGTTCAGGTAATACCTACCTACATTTAGCACTGTTGATATAAGGCTGGCAAGGGGCTTAGTGCTAGAATCTCCTCACTATAGTTATTAATAAGTGTGGAGACCAGCTGCAAGGTTACTCACCGAGATGAACCTTCATTCACTCAGGCGGCGGTTGTAACAATCCAGGGTGCTTTTACACTACCACCCAGTAAGGTAAAGGAAGGCACCATTAGTTTTACACTATCACCTAGTAAGGCAAAGGAAGGCATTTTTAGTTAGGCAAGGAATAGTTTTATCCGAAGTCATGTCGGTGACTCAGCTGCGTACCTACTTTTCTGACTCGGGGAATGAGAAAGAAATCATATCCTTGCTTTATTCATGCCAATAACTGTTGGCATATCCCTGTCGGGAAACGGTTTGTGTCAGTGTGCTTCCAGTAGTTGGAACCACCAGCCCAATCATACCTGGCTCAAAATGGCTAGATTGTATGTAAATCACGAACGACTGCTATAGCTTTTTCAACCTCTCTTTTCTCTTTTTCCTCCTTTTAGCTTTTTCAACCAATCCCCGTTTCGTCTTGTATTATTATTATTATATAGAAATATCCGAACTATAAAGCAATGCGTATCGACGCGGACAGCAGGTACTAGACACATGCATCTGACAGCAAAGGCTGAAGCATAGAGCCGCTTGTCAAAGGAACTAATAAGATGATAAAAATATCGTTTTCAAGAACGACCTGTTATTAGCTAGATATGAGCACCGATATAAGTATAATTTACGTGTGTACGCAATACAGATGCGAAATATTTTTAGAGAAAAAACCCTTGTAGAATGAACACTTAGTGTCACGAAAGTGTTCCAGACGGCCTACACTCCGGAGCACTCGCCGGATTATGCTATGAATGTGACACTTACATATAGTACTCCGTCTTGTGTCGCGGTTATCAAGCAAGAATTAAGTTAAAGACTTTTTCAATAATACTGAAAACAGCTGTTGAGTCATTTATAACAAAATCTATCAAAATAGAAATTTGTTAAGGAAGTACCTTCAAAGCAAATGGTTTTAACTCGGTAAAACAATACAACATCAGTTGTATAAGAAAGTAAAAATTGTATGTTTTCGCATTGTTCGCGCTGTAAATGAGGAAAACGGAGAGCCAGGGTCGAAGGAGAGGCAGAGAAGAGTGAGAACTGAGGAAGAGAAAGAGAGTTAAAGGCAATAAAGGGAGATGGAAAGGGAGAGGCACAGAAGAGGTAGAGGGAGAATGAGAGGGAGTGAGGGAGAGGTCGAAAGAGGGAGAGATAGAGAAAATAGTCACAATGGCCAGTGCCTAAATAGGTTGTCCACTTACACTCGTAATTAGTGAGGACATAGGGCGCGGTAGTATTACTCGTGGATAGCTAAAGGCGTATTACTGGATCCACTCGCACGCGAGTGTAATGCGTGCCTATATGACAAGCGGTTTAATTCACGCGCCGCACGCGGTAATACGCTCACGTACGTGCCTCGTACAGATGAAAGCGTTGCCTTTGAACGTATTAAACAGTAGGACCCAAAAGTAGAGACACGTAGCTATATGTAGAAGCCTTGTCACATGCCCTAACTCACTCCGCGTAACCAAATATATAAAAAAATGAAAATGTCAAATCAATGTTTTTTAACCGACTTCTTCAAAAGAAGTCGGTTTAAAAGGAGTTTATCAATTCGACCCGTATGTATGTAATATCGTTGGAATTGTACAATATTCGTATGTATGTGTTAGTCTGTGTGGGCTTCTAAACAGGTGTGCCAAATTTCAAGTATATGTATGTTTGTATGTCTGTATGTTTGTATGTTTGTATGTATGTTTGTCCACGAATTTCTCGGAAACTAGAAATCGAATTGACATAATTTTCCAACTTGCAATTGGAATAGTGCAAGTTTCATCAAAATCGGTTCAGTAGTTTTCTAGATATGGAATGTTAAGCGTGCACTGGAAAAACACGTCGTCGCTTTAACGCCCAATTCTACGCAGAACTTGACATGATATAACTAATAAGAGTGAAATAAAAAAACTGTTTTAAAAAACATTGCACCGACTTCAAAAAACAAATAGAGCTTAAAAGTGTTAAATAATATTTTGATTCATATTCGGACCCTTGAGTTGAAGGCGGTACAAAAGCACACCTGAAAATTTATAGATGTACACCTTTTGTGCTTTTGTACCGCCGCCGCCTTCAACTCAAGGGTTCGAATATGAATCAAAATATTATTTAACACTTTTCAGTTCTAGTTGTTTTTTGAAGTCGGTGCAATGTTTTTTAACAGTTTTTCATTAGTCACATTCCTCTGTCCTAACATGTTGTACGTTGTTGTAGGTTCGGTGGTCTACCATGTGGTCTACCAATCGGTTCTGCTTATCTTTCCTCCACAGAACCGGTAAACTCTGGAACACTCTCCCTGCCTACATATTTCCCCCCAAGTACAGTCTCGGGTCCTTCAAGAGAGGCGTGAATGGGCACCTGTCAGGCCGGCATGGCATTCGCAGCCCCCGCATGCGACCGGATGTCCATGGGCGTCGCTAGACACCTTATGGGTGACTCGGCGGCAAATCTCGCGCTTATTATAAAAAAAAAATCAATGTTTATGAAGATCTTGTCCTTACACACCTTAAAACGACAGAGGCACGCACACGGCAAAGGCGCTCCCCACGACTTCTTTTGTCACTCCCTCAGCACAAGACATCTCCATACTTGGATACATTTACTTCCCCCTACGTTGCCATTCACGCTTTAATATCTGTCTCGGAGCTCGTTCCGGCAGCGGCTTGATCGAATCGCGGTCGTTTAATAAGAATAAAGCGCTTTCAGCGCAAATTAATTGAAATTGATTACTGTTCGTGCCAATTAGTTTAGATACATAGTTATAGTGTAAAAAGTATTGTGAAAAACCGGCCAAGTGCAAGTCGGACTCGCGCACCGAGGGTTCCGTATCATCACACAATTGGTAAAATCCTGACCGGTTTTGTTGTTTTAATTTAGAGTTTGCACTATAATCTGACAGTTTGATATTTGTTTGTATCTATTACGTCATCTACGATAGAGCAAAAAAAAAAGTGAAAAAAAACATTTTTCTTGTATGGGGACCCCCTCAATTTTTTGCTTTGCTTGTTTTTATTTAGAATATCCGCCCTAATAATGCATATTCTGTGAAATTTCAACTGGATACCTATTATGGTTCAAAAGATACAGCCCTACGGACCGACAGACCAGGCTTAGTAGGTGTAGGCTAAAAAAGGGAAAGAACGTGGGTGCGGTTTTCCTCAAATGAGACGCCTGTAACTAACGATACTACATAATAGGTACTTAAAAAAGTAGACATTGCATTCATAAAAAAGGCTACCTTCTGCAATGAATAGATAGTGTATTAGAGTGTCATGTGTTCAATAGGGTATGGACCACAGAGCATCGAATACCGCGCGCGCCTCTCCGTAGGGGGCGCGCGCGGTATTCGATGCTCTGTGGTATGGACTCTTCCCCAAGCAAGTGTTTACATATTGAAATGTAACATCTATCGTCAGTCAATCTGCCTGTTCGTTCATAACTCGGGAACCGCTATACCAATTTCCATGCGGCTCTCACAAGTGACACCTAATATAATCTTCGAAAGACTACAAGACATATCATCTTTAAGAATTGAGCAGCAGGGTTGGACGTAATCGCAGTTGGAAAAATCTAAATGTCTAATTTTAAAGCAGTTGCAGTCACAAACACAGAGTTTTTTGATTTGTCTTGAAATGGTTAAAAATCTTGGGAAACTGTGATTAGTTTCCTGTGAAAAATCTTTATAAATACTTTTACAAATACTAGCAAAGTTATTGATCCCGTTTAGGTGAATCCGTGTATGCGCAGTAGGAACGATGTTCAGCTAACGACACGGGTGCAAGCTTATTAATATCGTGAGATAAATTTGGAGTTTTGCTAAAAACATTGCAATGAAACTTCATAACCGGTCATTAATCAACAAATATTTAGTGCGTTGTGAAATGTTGAAACAAATTCATTTATGATAACACAGTTTGCCAATCATTACGTAAATTATAAAACGGACATTTCTTTTCCAGCCTAACCTAAATTTGTCGCATAACTCAAGAGGAACACCTTCCGCGTCGCCGCCTTTGTTCTTCCCGCTCAGAGGTCGGGTCGTGCATGGCCTGAACCTCCTTTTATACGTTCTCGTTTTAATTTCACGGACGTCGTCAGGACCAATTTGTGGCATTTTTGTTTTTCGTGCTTCGAGGACAATAATAATTGCGTTTCGCCTAGCCATTGTAATAGTCTCGTGCACGCAACCGTTCGTTCGCGGTTCGAGCCCGGCCCGCGGGTGTTGAAGGTTTAAGGATGCATATTTTACGCAATACTCTGGTGAGCACTCGCGTGTCTACGCAGAGTCTCTCGGCTCTAAATTATTCATAGTTACAGCTGGAAGCGACTCTAGTTCATTATGCAGAGTTAACGTAATTATGCGCAGAATTAGGGTTACTGTTGAATCGCGAAGTCAAACTGCGTCAAGTAAGAAGAAAACCACTAAAGTAATTAATTTAAAATATCACTATCGTTGTTACGAATAGTAAAATAATTTAATTTGATGTCTAGCTATTCATCAAGGTGCAAACTACTAACTAGATAATTAGCTCGAGTGGTCGTGCGAGTAATGAAGGCGAAAGTAATTAATTAAGTACAAATAAATAAAGTGATGTCACCGCACCCCCTGATCCGCGGTACGTACGGAATGCGTTCGCGCCGCTTGAGCAGATTTAATTGCATTAAGTTCCGATATAGTCCGTCGGTGTACGCGCCACTTGTTGAAACTTTTCCGTGGACTTGATGAAGCTTTTGTTTCCGCACGGTTTCGGTGAAGTGGGGCCGGGCGGCAGCGCGACGCGCCGCGGACACTGAACGCGAGCGACTGGCGCGCCGCCCGCCCCCGCCCCCGCCGCCGCGGCGCCGCCCTCCGCCCGCACCCTGGCGCCCGCCCCACGTTCATTCATCGTACCCATCGTACACCGCGGCGCCTCCGGCGACTCCTCCGCCGCCCGAGGGTCTAACACAAATTCGATTCAGCCGGCAATGTACTTGGAAACATTTAATAACTGAGATAAAGCCTACGGAAGCCATAAATAAAGCGCTACGAAGCGACGAGAGCCTATTCTGTTTCTCACTCGTAGCTGCGTACGTGCTGAGTTATTTTTATAAACGGATCCAGAGGGGTCCGCTAAAGAGTTTCGTTGTCATACGCGACTGGTGGAGTATGCGGGTGTTGGCGATAGATACGATAGGTGCAACAAGTCTATCGAAAAGCTACAACGATGCCGGGACGGAGAACGGCGGGGGCCGGCGAGGCGGAGACCGTGCTGACCCGGTTCCCGGTTCACAGGTTTCAAGTATTTAGGTCACCTTATCCGGTATACATTGAATTTTTTATTGAAATCGTTCGTAAAATTCCCTCTTAAACCATTGAACGGCATCCGGACTCGGGCGCCGCGCCGGCAGCGGCGGCAGCCGGTCGGAAAATGGGGCGAAAATGGAGGGAAACGTCGACTCATTGTTATTGGAGTTAAGCGCATAACGCTCTAACAAAAAGCGGGAAGATTAGCTCGCGGGGCGGGGGTGCGAGGTCCGCCTGGAGTTGCCGAAACATCGGTGATTAACACCGATACATTTAGCGGCGCATTGTGTTTGTACGTCACACCTAAATTAATATTAACGTAGCAGACGCGCCGCGGACGGCTGCTATCCGGGAACTTAGGCCCCCATTAGACTGGTTACTCCTGCGTATTTTGAAGCGAAAACATCGCGGCGGAATTTAAGGGATTCCTCATCTTATTTTTATTCGCCCAGACACGAAAAAGCTGCCAGCAGCGCTGCCGGAAAAAAAAACTTGCAAAGTATTTGTGGGTTGGGGCACTCGCACACTGAGCGACTGAAAAGTGTATTTTACAAAAATATATTCAGTATCGACAAACAGACAGACGCTGATTACATTACGGACACCGACCACGAACTAATTAGTATGCAATCTGGCTATACAGTATCAATATAATGCATCCATTGCGGTTGCGACGGGAAGGAGAGACGGGGTGGGCAGTGACACCATTTATGCAGATGTTACTGAGCCTGCAGCAGATTTCACCAAGGCACTTCACTCACACGCATGTAGGAACCGCTGAACGTTGTAAGTGCATACAATTGACTCGTACAGCCGTAGCCGATATTCAAACTGGCCCCATCACCTAAGTATAGAATCGTGTAACCTCAGATCCGAATTTGTAAATTAGCCTATTCACATTCGACATACATGCGGCCGATTTCACCACCATCGGCTAAAATGTAGCTGTCGGTTAACTCCTGTCTAATGTATGACAAGTGTCACTTTTTTTATAGATAGCGTTACATGTGGCATCGTTTCACCTACAAGTAGGTGTCTAACGATGCCCATGGACATTCTCTGATGCACGGGGATTGCGAATGAAATGTCGGCCTGACAGGAGCCTTTTCACGCCCCTTTTGAAAAACCCCAGGCTGTACTAGGGAGGAAATAGATAGAGCAGGCACACGCAGGAGACACAGTGACATGTGACAGTGATGCGTGTCACGCACGAGACGAACGCAGGGAGTGCGTTCCACATTTTCGCGGTTCTGTGAATAAAAAATCTACAGAACCGGTTGGTCATCCTCATCCGTGGTAGATCGATTGAATAGGGGTGCATCCCCTGCCCAGTACGCGTAGTGCGGAGGTGGAATGTGGATGGCGGAATCGTGTTAAGAGCGTAGGCGGGCTGAGATGAAATTGAGAAATCCTCCGAACACTCCCCATGAAATAGACGAGGTGATAGGATCCCGTACGACGGATACAGAACCCTAAAAACCAGTGACGCGATTTTAAATGTATCGTCGGGAATCTAGTGTTGCTATTGCGAAAGTCAGAAAGTTACACGACAATGTAATGCATATGTATGAACGATTGAATTTTCATAAATAAATGACAAACAAAATATAAAATAAATATAAAAAAATATGTTAAATCAAAATACAATGGCTTATTAAAAAAATACATACCAAAATTTAAATGAGCTTATTGTATAACAGGGTAAACTTATAATATTAATAAATATTATGTATATAATTACAACAGTACATACATGAATGGTTTCTCCAGAATATTGCAAGGGGTTCATATCTGCTATCTCTTGTAAATATTAAATACATTCTCTCATTGTCCGCACCGCACCCTATTCCTTTTCGCATTGTAGCGGTAAAGCCATAGCCAGCCCTTCGCTATCCAGCCCCGCCCGTCCAATAGCGACGAAACTTGACACTTGCCGGAGAGGAGACGGTCTGGGAATCACATTGTAGATATCAGCCGCACCCCCGCAGACACAAAACAACGTTCGCAATACGCCGCGCGACGCGCGCCCGAGCGATAGCATTACCTTCGGCTCTTCGATGTTGAAAAAACTTAGGAACGGAAATGGTGGAATGCTTCCATACAAACTTGAACAACTTCAAGTAATGTGCTGTACATATTTTATTAATGTCTTTTTTTCTTAAATATTTTACTGATTTCTTAATTGCTTAGGTGTATTATGTTATATTTTACCTAATTAAGTTTTGTGTGTAAGTTATATTGATGAGAACATTTTTTTTTATTTCTAATTTTTCCCCCAAAATTGACGATCGAAAATCGTTCATTTACGGTATACGTCCATGATTGGATCATCAATCTCTATATATGTACCAAATTTAAACTTCTTTCGTCCAGTAGATTCGGAGAAAATAAGCTGTGACAGAAGGACAGACAGACAGATACGAGAGTGATCCTATAAGTGTTCAGTTTTTCCTCTTTTGAGGTGCGGGATCCTAAAAGAGCTCTATAAGGTTTCTTGTGCGATTCTTCTTTATAGATTGCATTACTGAACGGGATAAAACAATGACGAACCATACTGAATATGTATATGACTCAATGGAATATTGTTAACTTTGTGTGTTCTTTATGGCGAAATAAATATTTGAATCTGATAAGTATATCCTGTATGTATGTATATAACACATTAAATTATTTACACAGTAAATTTACAAATCAACCTAATCATCCAAAGGTTGATTAGAAGAGATCACTACTAGTGATAAGTCCGCCTTTTTGTGCTATTGTTCTATCTGTATGTGTTTCTTTTATTGTGTATTTTACTATTTTATGTATTTTACTTGTTATTTCGTGTGCAATAACATATTTATATTCTACATACATACATGCCACACGTAATCGGGGTAAGCAGAGTAATCTGTGTTGGTTTTTTTTTTTTTTTTTTTTTTTTTTTTTATGGAACCTGACACGGTTGGCTACATCACCTACAACATCCGTGATGTCAGCCCATAACACAGGGTGAACTAGGTGCCATGTCAGTGCTTCCCTTCATTTCATGTCGGCTACACTAAACTGGACTGCTGTGTGCTTGTGCTGCAAAGAACGTTTTATTCTTATTCTAATTTATATTATATTCTAACTATCTATTCAACTTTTGTAAAAGTTCTGTCTTCAAGTTTATACAGGGTCTTCGGCACATGAACCGACAAAATTTTTTTGTAGGTAAGTGGGGTCATTTGCAACGTTTTGACCCATGATACCTTTTGTCAGATGTGACGTGGTATCGAGATACGATTTTTTTTTCTTTATTTTTGAAAATTACTAAAATCCCAGCTATAAACCCTTGTAACTTTTTTGTCTATGACAGTAACAGCACGAAATAAAATTTATTGAATTTTACGATGTATCCTTGTTCTAGAAAATTTCATAAAGTTAAGACCATTAAAAGGTTTTATGACCTCCCAGAGTCCCGAGAACGAGTAAAAAAGTGAGAGAATCTTAATTTCTTAATTCATTAAAAAAACAACTAACAGCAATTGAGTGCTTCATTTTCTTTTAAAAAGTTCGCTAGCTTACGCCCTTTCCAACGGTATACCACATGTCATACAAATAATTCACTATGTGGTCAAAATTAGGCACAGAGACAGAACAGAAAAACAACACGGGCATTAATCGGTGGTCGCTTCCCGTATTGAGAGTGTTTTCAAGAGCATTTTCAAATTTAGAACATGTACCGGTCTCGCAGACCCTTGCAAATTATCCCAAATTTTGTCGTTCTGTTCTGTCTGCGTCTAATTTTGGCCACATAGTGAATTATTTGTATGATATATGGTATACCGTTGGAAAGGGCATAAACTAGCAAACTTTTTAAAAGAAAATGAAGCTATTAATTGCTGACAGTTTTTTTTAATAAATTACGAAATTAAGATTCTGTCATATTTTTACTCGTTCTCGGGACTTTGGGAGGTCATAAGACATTTTCATGGTATTAACTTCATAAAATAATTTTTTTTCTAGAACAAAGATACATCGTAAAATTCAATAAATTTTATTTCGTGCTGATAAAATTATAAACAAAAAAGTTACAAGGGTTTAAAGCTGGGATTTTGGTAATTTTTAAAAATAAAGAAAAAAAACGTATCTCGATACCACGTGACATCTGACAAAAGGTATCTTAGGTCAAAACGTTGCAAATGACCCCACTTACGTACAAAAAAAAATTGTCGGTCGATGTGCCGAACAGCCTGTATAATTATTATTCTTCACTTAACATCATTTTCTATTTTTCTAAAATTTTATAAGAATAAGTACGGAGTCTGTTCTGGATTGTAATGGATATCTAAAGTTGTAATAACATAAAAAAATTTAAAAACGAATTTACCGCTCTGGACGTATGCGACGTCGACGTTTCAAACAAAGGAAATGTTGTCGCCACGCCATACGAGGATATTTCTTCGGAATGGTGCACTATAGACGGTTCGAAGGAGGTACATTTTTATCGGGCTTTCGATTTCTCACCTCCCAGACAAGTGGAAATTTTATTTACACACGTTCGAATATTTTTGTTCACTTTGTACTTTGGACGTAACCGATACCTAGCTTGAAATATTGATAATATGTAGGTACATAACTATTACTAAATTGTCGTGTGGTGCCAGTACTTAAAAAGAATAGCCCACTGTATCTCTCCCCGTGCATGTCCTTAAAGGCGACTAAGGGATAAGGACGAGATACTGTGCTAAAGGGCGACACGAAAGCCACCTATCACCTTGGTACGGTCCTTCCACCGAGTCATGCAACAGGTGGGTCTTCGTGCCTGTTTTGCTGCTTGGTCGTTACTTATTTTGTGCTAATATTTTGCTAAATGTGGTCGTCAGTGTTGTGCTGTAATTTACCAGAGTCCTTGCAGCAGAACACCGATTACTCTAGTTACCCCGATTGTCGGGATAAAGCCTGTGGTATATACTAAACATTTAAACATGTGGTACTTATGTACTAAAATATTATGGTGCGCAATAACAATTTATATCATACCATTTCATAAAGCATTTAAATTTATGTGAAATATATCATTTGAAGACAATTTATCTAATACGCTACAAAATATGTATACATGCCATTTTCAACCGACTTCAAAAGGAGGAGGTTCTCAATTATTCGACTGGATGTTTTTATTTTTTTGTATGTTTGTTACGCGATTACTCCGCCAATTATGAATCGATTTTGATGATTATTTTTTGTTTGGTAGGTCATACTTCAGAGGTGGTCCCATATAAATTTTATCGAAATTGATTCAGCGGTTTTTGAAAAATAAACAAAATACTATGGTTTGTGGTTACCTTCAGCAAAACTTTTTACAATCATATCATATGTTTTAATTTTATGTCTAAGTCAAGTTGCAAAAATTTAAATTAATTATTGTCATGTCATATAATGACTGCAATAATTCAAAGTAAATCTAAAATAAAAATACAATCTAAAATGAATGTGATACAAACGCTTCAAACGGCCGGCGGGAAGGCTCTCGGTAATCTAGTTGCAGTTTTTCAGCTCTTCATTTATAGAAGTGCAGCAGAGCGGAAACGATATTACTCTTCGTTCCAGCTGAAAGCCTTAATAATAGCTGGCGTAGTTACCCGCACCGCGCCTTCGAGCATGCACCGGACGACGCATCCATACAATAGATAGGAAGAATATTTTCAATTCTCATTGATGGTATAATCAAGTGTTAGATAATTTTTAACCGACTTCTTCAAAAAAGGAGGATATCAATTCGACACGTATGCATGTAATATCATTGGAATTGCACAATATTCGTATAAGTTAGTCTATGTGGGCTTCTAAACAGGTCTGCCAAATTGTATAAGTGTATGTATGTATATACCTGTAAATTGATAGATTTGATAGATTTTGTGATTTTGTACCGCCTTTAACTCGATGGTCCGAATATGAATCAAAATATTATTTAACACTTATAAGTTCTAGTTGTTTTTTGAAGTCGATGCAATGTTTTTTAAAACAGTTTTTTAACCCCCGACGCAAGAGGGGTGTTATAAGTTTGATGTGCCTAGCTCACTGCCACTTTAGCTTGCTAATTTTCTTAGCAATGTAAAAAGCTGCTGGCTGCTGCTAGTATACTACACCAATAATAACAATAAATAATAAACCTAAAAGAATCATTATTTTTTATAACAAAACAGCTTTACTCACGGTTGTTCCGAGCTATGTTGCTCGACGTTTCGGGCCAAGCGTATGGCCCATCCTCATGAGCACTCTGCCTGGTGCGACGGTTGACAGAGAACTCCCCCTTTCTCTATCCGTCAACGGCACAGTGTCAGCACACATCCCGCTTCCTCCTTCTTTCCACCTTACATTTATTTAGTTTTTGTTTATTTTTAATAGTTTTATTTAATATGTGTTATTCAGTAAAGAGACTATGTCAAATATATGTTCAATTAAACGTATTCATTCTAAATAAAATAAATAAAAATAGAATGATAAAGTCATAGTACTTACCTGACTACTTCTATTTCGCATGCATCCCATCCCTCCAGGCGCGTCGCCCTCCGCGCTTCTGCGGCGATCAGCGGTGCCGAGGCGGCGGCGGCGGCAGGCATGTCGTCGGCGGCGCACCTCGACGTAGCCGCGTTGAAAACAAAATTATGGGAAACCGAGCGTAGATACATGGAAGGTTCTGATGGAACAAAAATAATGTATCCTGCCTGAAAAGTGACTTTTGACTGACTGATTTTCACTCGAATCGAACACTATTTCGTTAGTTTGAAGGACTCTGTTAGTTTGTAAGTTTGGACATAGCGACGGATTCTTTGACCAATATTTAGATTGTACCTTCAGGATGGACATAGGCTATGCGAGCGAAGCCGCGGGCAAAACCTAGTATATTAAAAATCCAACATCTGACGTCTGTGGGTATATATGTTCGCTTATAAAGTTATAACTCAAGAATGGTTCAACCTATTTACTGGCGGGTTTTTGCCTATGCAATGGGACATATCTTCGCAGGTTATAGGCTATACGTAATCACGTCATTATTCGTATGAGCTAAGCAGTAGGGTCGAAAGTGAAGGCAGTCGGAAAAAATATACCTATTCTGTTAGCTGTCATGTAATTTCCACGAAAACTACCTAACCGATTTCCATAGAGTTCTCACCACAGAGCATCGAATACCAAGCGCGCCCCCTCCTAGAGATGCCCTGAGCGCGATTTCCCTACAACGCCGTTGAAGCCTGTGGGCGTGGCCTATGACTTACATATGTGTGTTGTGCGTGTGCATTTGTTTTGTGCGTGTGGCTTACTTCCTTCTCTTTGTGTGTAGTGTCGATACTAACACACACACACATACGAAGCGCTAGTAGCTCTGCGGACGGTTATTGAGTTTCAAATATTATTATTACTTTCGCCTCTAAGAGGCGCGCGTGGTATTCGATGCTCTGTGGTTCTCACCGACGTTTGCTCCACAAAAACTGTTCACAGAGAAAACACAGTATGTACATAGTCACAGTCATATAAATATAAGGCACAAGGGGGGACTTTATCCCTTAAAAATTTTTCAGAGACCTTAATCAGGAATTAACGATTCTGTAACATCTTAATGTTTAGATAACAAAACAGAGTTCTCTTGTAAGATGTACCTATTAGTTTAGCCGCGGCTAAACTAATTGCTCGCGTAAATTCAACTTTAACTTAATTCAAATTAAGTCGGATCGTGAACTACACTTTACTTACACCCGTGAACAATCGCGTCGGATCGAAATTCAGTTCCAAAAGTTGCCTAGATGCCACGTTTAAGAGCAACCAACAGACGACATACCACAATATTAATAGTAAGCACGAAAAAAGTTTTTTTTTATCTTGCATCAAATTGATTGCCATGCTATCTCGGAGGCAGGTTCGCTCTAGGCGCGATGAAAATTGCATGCCTACAGAACACCTTTATAAACGCATAAGTACACTAGGCATAAATGTTAGCCGAAAGCAATTGCACACAAAAATGGACTGGCAATAAGTTTCAAACAATGCCCCCGCTGAACGGCGACCGGAGAAATTATAATGGTTTCGTGGCAAGGGCTCTAGACTCTAGAGGACTCCGGTTTAAACTCCTTTCTGCATAATCCTCGACCTATGTTTCACCTGTGCACTGTTCACGTTGTTACATTAAGATAATTACATCAAAGATCAGCATAATATAACTTATTCACCGTAATAACAATGGTGCAGTGATGTAATAATAATACACTTTATGCCACTTAATGTGCGGCAATGGCGGGCTTATTGCCTTAGGCAATTTCCTCCAGTCAACCCGGTGGACCTACATTTTTACATGGAATTCGAACCATGGAGTAGTGGGTGAAGTTATGCACGTAATTTTTTTCAAATTTTTCGCCTCGCAGACATAGCATTTATGTAATCCTTGTAAAACGTGTGGCACACGATGAAAATAATATAAAATATATGTTATCTTAGGCAGCGAGGTATTATGTTTTACTATAGCTATCGCTACGAAGAAATATACAGAGAAACGGTGTCCCATCAGCTAAGGTATGAGGTAAGGTAGCGGGGAGGGGGACCGCAGGCCAACCGGTAGAGGATAGCTCGCGCGGGCGGGAAGCGACCGGGAGTGGGGCTAGCGGGCGGTGAGAGGGTCTCGCGCGGGGCAGGAAGCGAGCGGGGGAAGGGCTAGCGGCCGGTAAGCGACAACGCCAGCCAAGGCCAACCCAACAATGTTGGGCCAATATGTGCATTGAAATACAACCGGGAATAAGACTGTCTCAAGATGCCGCGCGCAGGTGGCGCGTGCGACGAGTTCGGCCGCTCGCGCGCGATCGACTAGTTTCGATGTGCCCCAATTCGTAAATTGTGCCTCAACTCGGCGGAGCAATGCCCGTTGCCCGAGTAAGAGCTCTAGTAAAACATAATACCTCGTTGATCTTAGGGCATATTTTACAATATAGCTCGGCATAAAATTCTTTGTACCACCACACACGACGAATATAGTATATATTTAATCTTACAGTATCTTAAGATATCGAGCGATATCGAAATATTACTTAGATTAGCGATAAGCGATATGGAAATGTGTGGCACCTAGGCAGACTCTTAAGACAATATATATTTCCCCCAAGTATAGTCTTGGGTCCTTCAAGGGAGATGCAACCCCCGCGTACAACCGAATGTCCATGGACGACGTTAGACACCTTATGGGTGGCTGGGCGAAACATGTCGCGCTTTCTATAAAAAAATGTTTGGGTTTCATAATTTAATCACATCTTAGCCGTGTGTGATACATGAAGATACTATATCATATTTTCAACTTAGGGCTTCATAAGATAAAATACAAAATAAAACAACAATAAAAAAAAAATATAAGAATAAATAACATAATAAAATAACCTGGTGCTATGTAGCCTATAACCTGGCGGAGATAATATTATATGTATAGCATAACATGACAAAAACCGCAAGTAAATAAGTTGAGCTGTTCTTGAGTTATATATAACAGAACATGCGTACCAAATGCATACATACATCAGAAGGCAGACGTTGGATCATCCTTACCTATAATAAAATCCAACGTCTGCTTTCTGTCTGAGTTACTGAGTGTCTGTCTGTCCGCTTATAACTCGAGAACTACTGAACCGATTTTAATAAAACAAAATTCTACGGATAGCTTGATTCTTCCCATCAACTATAGGCTACTTACTATTACGCTAAATAGCTTATGAGGTTAGCAGTGAAGTGAAATATGAGAGCGGGCGGAGCCGCGGGCACAGCTTGTAAAATATGTAGGAGAAATAGTAAAATGTTCACAATTTCAAAACAACAAGGAAATAAAGCAAGAGATACTCGTAATATATTATGGGAGCTTAAACACACTTGGGTTATTCGGGATTTAGATGTTTCAGTTTCGAGTCTAGAGGGACCCTTTCCAAGCTCTGGATCAATTTATCTACACGCAATTAGAGAACTTATGAACTGGATTTGGAGCAAAATACAGATTTGTAATTTTTAAAATCTTCTTTTGATTTAGTCGTAATTATGTCAATAGAATTATTTTGTCATGTATAATCATAAATAAGTATTGTATTGTATATATTTATTGCACTGAAAAAAATATGGGCAAAAGGTCAGCCTCGGTAGCTCAGTGGTGCGGTCGGTCGACTGTTGTTAAGCAAACCTGAGCGCGGTCAGTACTCGGATGGGTGACCGCTCGACCGTTGGAGGCTGACCGTGGCGTGGTTCGGATTCCACTTAAAACTGTTGGTCCTTTCCCTTCCTACCTTACTAGGAGGTAGTTTAAAAAATTAATGCCTCTAGGCATTTTCTAATATACGTTTGGGGTATGATAGCTGATAGGTGAGTGGCGGAATTAAATATGCATATTACGGAACGGTACGGAAATAAAAAAGATAAAATAATAAACTTAAACATGAATAGTTAGAGTTGATGTAAATTATATACCAGATGTATGCATAAGTTAGTAAAGATAGACTAAATATACATACCTACTATTTACATAACATATGTGTTAACTACATAACTCTGAACATAATAAAATAAGTAGGTATAAATATAAAACACAGTTTTCTAATCACCTGTACTATTAAGCATTTATTTGTTTATATAATTAAAAAATAATATCTACGATATTTCATGCTGTATGTATCTAAGCCATTAAAAAGCTAACAATAATTTTGACTCATTCGAAAACGTGTGAAAATGTGAGTGTTATTACAACATGCTATTACGCAACTCAAAGAGCCCGGTTAATTTCGCCCGCAAAACCCTTATTTTGTCCGTGCAAAAAGCTGGACGCTCTAGAAACTCAGTGATAATAAAGTTTGCTGTGCAAGAACTGTAATTTATTAGTGAGATTCGCTTTGTGAAAGTATGAGAGTAAACATGGAACTGCATCGTGGCAAGATAGTTACATCTACATATTATCACAGACATGATATCATTGTGGGATTAAAGTGATATAGTATAAATTACCTATTTGTTCTGCAATATGATGTTTTTTTATGGAAACTGATACGGTTGGCTACATCACCTATAACATCCGTGTTGTCAGCCCCTAACATCGGGTGAACTAGGTGCCACGTCAGTGCTTTCCTTCATTTCATGTCGGCTACACTGAACTGGACGGAAAACACGAACTGTTTACATAGCCGTTTCGACCGACGTTTCATTCATTGCGGTGGTGGTTCCAATATTCAATATTCACCCGCCACTGACCCGAGCGCACCAGCATTGCGGCCATAGCACACGCATTGTTTCACGACTTCATCGTGGAACAATCATTTGAAAGTCTTTGCACGCAGGAGGGCCTGCTGTCCACCAATTTGGCCCCGATGACGCGCATTGACTGCGGTCCAGCGGTTCAGCCCCCTACGAAGGACTCATAAAGGTGTTCTGAGCCCCCCCTTGGAGTATACTGACTCCGAATAGTGTCCCCATCTACGTCTAACGTCCGTCGCAGTCTGCGTCACAGATGGAAAACAACGTCACAAACTTTCGCCCGGTCCTCGCGTCCCGAATCGCCCCGGCAGCGTCTGAATTCGTCAGTCGGTAGTCCCGCCTCACTTGGTCATCTAACTGGAGCTCACCGTGCCTCGCCCTGCGTCGTGGGGGTGCTGATAGCCACCCCTCTTTTGCCGCTGCTCATTTCTGCTTCGATGTCTTCTGCAGGTCTGTTTTTCTGCCGCTATTCTTTTGGGAAGGGCTAAGGCAGGCAAGCAGTCAGCTCTCGGGCTGCACGTCTTCCCCTCGTCCCAGTGGGGTGGGACCTTCGATCATAAAAAATATTAAGATTCCGCATGTCAGGGCGATTCGTGCCCCACCAAAAATACGTGCAATTCAAATATTACGTGCATCGCCCGCTCATTCTGCCATCGACCGCCAGCGCGAGAGCACTTGCTTCAGCGTCTTCAATATTACACAAATGCCGGCTTCGGGCCTCTGCGTAGTATACGAGAGCATCTGGCATTATATTTCAAGAGTGAAAATCCCTTCAAATACAATGTTTTATAAGAAAAAGTAAAAATTTTCACTTCATACATTTAATGTGTTTGGATTAAGTGGAGATGGCTTCTTTAAAATTAAATTTTTTTACGTCACCACCTTTGAAAACGGTAACACTGGATTCCCAAAAGAATTCTTTTATAATATATATATTTTACTATATTAGATGGCAATTTGAAAAGCTACAATAAAATCAACAAAATACCAGAACCCTTACATGATTTTTATTTACAGATTTTTGCTTGTGTTTTCTTTGTGTTTTTTTTTTATTGAAAGCGCGACCTGTGGCGCCGAGGCACCCATGAGATGTCTAAGGACGCCCATGGACATTTGGTCGTATGCGGGGGTTGCGAATGCCATGCCGGCCCGACAGGTGCCTGTTCATGCCCCTCTTGAAGGACCCGAGACTGTACTTGGGAGGAAATATATAGACAGGAGAGCGTCCCAGAGTTTACCGGTTCTATAGAGGAAAAATCTGCAGAAGAGGTTGGTACGCATCCACGGTAAGTCCAGCGTGTGGGAATGCAATCCTTTTTAACAAATTCCTCTTTTCAAACAATTTCCCTTTTAAAAGCTGATATTTGGCAGAGCCATCCCACAGGTGCAAGCAGTACTCCAAGCATGACCTGATCTGCGATTTGTGCAAAAGGACTTAGGTGCACAAGAAATTTACGTGTTTCTTTCTTGGTTGGTTCTTGTTTGATTCTTACAGATTTTGAATAACATATTTATTTGCTTTATGAAACGTATATGACAAGTGGTTCAAAAAAGTTAACATCAAAGGGAGGAATACGAAAATATTAAAACTGGTCCCGTTTAAATAGTTAGTGAGAAATTATTATTTAGGTTGACTGCAAAATTAAGTTTGTTTGTAATATATTTATGTATCAAAAAGGTGATGAGTGGAGGTGAGAAATGTTTTTCTTTTTATAACCAGTTTGGTGGTTCAAAAAAAATTATCAAGGTTAATTTATAGAAGATGCGTCACTACGCTCCGCATCTTCTATAAATTAACCGCAACCTAATAGGGACCATGTCGAGGCAGCCCGTGTCGTTTGTGCATACATGTCTATTCAAAATCAATGTTTTTGTAGTTAAAAAAAGTAAAGTTTTAATTTTGCATGAAAGATTAAAAATTAAAAGTTGTATGGAAACCTGTTTCTTCTTTTAAGTAAACTAAATAAACTACGCGTCCGGCAAAACATTATTTCACTAAAATTTATTTTTTAACTTCAGTCTACACAATAAGCTTACTAGCAATTTGCTAGCAAACTTCCCCACTTCAAAGCCACGCCCCCGTCGTATTTGTGCGGAACCCTCGGTTTGTGGGTTGGTCAACTTGGTCTGTGTTTTTAATGTTAGTAACATATTGGCTTTATTTCTAGTAGACACTTCACACTATTAAAGCTGAAATTTTGATATTCCTGTCATTATTGTCATTTTGAGAAAGAAAGACAGGAGATGAACGAATGATTTAATAATCTTAATTTAAGCAGGTCTGTCAAATTTTAGGTGATTTTAGTTGCAAGTGATATAAGACACGTCTAAAGTCGACATAAATTGACAAATGCGTTTGAAATTTTTATAAAATAATTCACTCATCATCCATAGGTTTTCTTACATAAATAAATGTAAATCGTAAAACTGTAGGTCCCTTCCCTCCTAATCTTACTTGGTGGTAGGGTCTAACCCGCCCGGGTTGGTACCACCGCACTGAATGAAACGTCGGTTGAAACGGCTATGTAAATAGTTTGTGTTTTCCGACCAGTTCAGTGTAGCCGGCACGATCGAAGGGGAAAGCACTGACATGGCACCTAGTTCACCCGGTGTTATGGGCTGACCTCACGGACGTTGTAGGTGATGTAGCCAACCGTGTCAGTTTCCATAAAAAAAAAATAAACGAAAAAAATTGCAATAAATGTTTTTAATAAATAATTTAATAATAAGAAGTAAAAAGCCACCTCCATAGTTTTGAGCCGTTGAAGCAAGCGGCAATTTATCGATCGACTACGTGCGACATTCGCTTGTTTTGGAACACGTAAATGTTTGCGTGGAGCGTGCAGGCAAGCGATACGGGATTACTGCGCGTGGAAAAAGGATGACACAATATCACTGCGATCTCTTGAGATGGTCGGTCCTGTATTACGCGATACGCACACTACCATAACCACGGTGTCTCGTTTTAGTAATAATTGAAGTATGAAGTGCGGAGTCCAGAACTATTTTTTCTGTCTACGGGTGGGACCAACCTGACCGGGATAAACCCTAGTAAGGTAAGGGACATACAGTATTACGTGAAATCCGAACCGCGGTCAGCCTCCAATGGTCGAGCGGTCACCCATCCAAGTACTGTTCGCGCTCAGGGTTGCTTAACAACCAGTCGACCGACCCCACCACTGCGCTACCGAGGCTGACACCATGGTTTTAGTAGACTTCGCGTGCTCACTTTCTAAAGAACTTGACTAAAGTACGTAACGTGCCATTATAGTTCACTTTGAATAACCTTTATTACAACGTTTTTATTAACTCGCTATTTTGTCTGTCTGTTCGTCCGTCTGTCTGTCTGTCTGTCTGAGGGCTGTATCTCTTGAACCGTAATAGGTATCCCATTGAAATTTTCACAGAATATGTGTTATTTATTATGGCGGATATAACAAATAATAAAAAATAGAAAAAGTAAAAAATTAAGGTGGGTTCCCATACAAGAAGTGTTTTTTGTGGTGCGGAAACCTCGGTACGCGAGTCATACTCGCACTTAGCCGGTTTTTTTTCAACGTATGGTATAGGTGATCTACGGAACCCTGCGCGAGTGAGTAAAACTCGCACTTGACCGATGTTTTACATCAGTACGTACTAGTATAAAGAGCACATAAGTTAATACTAAATAAAAAAATAATCAATCTCTACGTTATAAGCACTCCCACATAGATAATAATTTAATTTCGTAATTTTACTTATTGCCACCATTATGCGCGAAATATCGTCGATTATAAAGGCACATGTAGATACTACCTTGTCACAATTACTTGTTACCAAGCCAATAGAACAAACACTCTGAACGATGAGCGAGAACCAGTGTGATGAAGTTCTATATGTATATCTGTGCATGTGTCCCTGTATTCAAACCGCAATTTGTGTATGACAATCCGCAATTTGTGTACCTATTTGCACTAATAATGTTTGTCATTAATATCTACTTTGTCGGATAATACGTAATCATAGACAACTTCTTATTTTGAATAAGAGTATCTAAAGAGCAGCTACGAAACTGTTTAAATAAGTAACAAATAAAATTTTCATATATTTACGTAAGTTAACGACACAATTTTTAAGAATCGAGTTTCATGCGAGGCAATATTCCGTCTTAAGTCTCAGGTTTTTCAGAAAACAAAATTATTTGATTATGAGATTACTGACGAAAAAGTAAGGACACATTTAGATTGACGGACATATGATGCGACGACGTTTGAACATCTGGCCAACGCGGTTCTGATGAAAATTGAGGTCAAGAATCAGTGACTCCCCTTGCTATCGGCAATCATGCAGTTGAATATAAGCATGCAAATAATTCCAATAGAACCGTTGCTGTCACACATAGCATACTATTTACTTCGCCTCCAATATGAACTCCAAATGCACACAATTTGAATCAGAAGGCATAATCTGCGTATTTATAAATATACAAAATGATTTTTTTTAAATAATCCGGTATGGACGACTGAGTCAGAGGGCCCAGAGCACATGCTCCGACCACCCAATGTCACCTCCGAGAAGGTACGTGCCATACCGGAGACTTCCCTGGATTGCTGGCTATACTGGACTAGAGGAGAACACACCAGAGGCTGCTATTTTTTTTTTTATTTTTTTTATGTAAACTGACACGGCTGGCTACATCACCTACAACATCCGTGATGTCAGCCCATAACACCGGGTGAACTTTGTGCCACGTCAGCCTTCCCTTCGGTCGTGCCGGCTACACTGAACTGGACGGAAAACACAAACTATTTACATAGCCGTTTCGACCGACCTTTCATTCAGTGCGGTGGTACCAACCCGGGCGGGTAAACCCCTACCACCTAGTAATATAAGAAGGGAGTCATATCCCTTAGTCGCCTTTTACGACAAACACGGGGAGAGATGCAGTGGGGCTATTCTTTTAAAGTACTGGCCCCACACGGTACAAATCTGCGGTCATCTTACGTTCGGTACGGTGGTACCAACCCAGTCGGCTACAATTTTGGCCTACCACCTAGTAAGATGGCGCGTCGAGTAGATGCCGCTTCTTTCTTTTCGGATTCTTTGTCAGCATGTGAGCAGCACGGACTTTGCTCTAACGCCGAGCGCCGCCGTCGTCGTCGTCGCCGTTCCTGCGTGTGTCAGTGTGTATAGGAGACTCTTCCTTCTTTTGTCACCGGTTGATTCAATATGTACTGAATAATCAGTTCACACTATACGTTTTTTTCTACAGTAAGTATACCAAATAATTCTGAATTTATGTCGACTCTGGCAGAACAAAATTCAACCCCTTGGAATTGTTTTCAGGACCTTCTTTGGTTGAGAATATACTCTATACTCTCTTACTTGACTTTGTATAATCTAACTACCTTTGTATCTGCATACGTACCTAGGTACCTATGTTTACCGACACTACAGTTTATTTCCTATCTTACAAGTTATTTTTATACCTTGAGTTTGTTTTGTCGTATTGTGTTGAACCTTGACGAATCGTCTATTCGGTTGCATCATTACGATAGTACATAATTAGAAATAACGAATAGAACTTTTAAGGTTTTCCTTAACAAAAAAATTTAAAACGGTGTAACGGCTGTCGTCGTATATCACATACATGCACTTCCATTCATGCATTCATTCCCAAAATAATTAAATGCGCGCGCGTGTTGATACAGATATATAAAACACTAGCTGTGCCCGTGGCTCCGCCCGCTCTCATATTTGACTTCTCTGCTAACCTCATGAGCCATTTAGCGTGATAGTAAGTAGCCTATAGTTGATGGGAAGAATCAAGCTATCCGTAGATTTTTTTTATTAAAATCGGTTCAATGATTCACGAGTTATAAGCGGACAGACAGACATACATACACTCATACAGAAAGCAGACGTTGGATTTTATTATAGGTACAAGCTGTGCCCGCGGCTCCGCCCGCTCTCATATTTCACTTCACTGCTAACCTCATAAGCTATTTAGCGTGATAGTAAGTAGCCTATAGTTGATGGGAAGAATCAAGCTATCCGTAGAGTTTTGTTTTATTAAAATCGGTTCAGTGGTTCTCGAGTTATAAGCGGACAGACAGACACTCAGACAGACAGAAAGCAGACGTTGGATTTTATTATAGACAAGCTGTGCCCGCGGCTCCGCCCGCTCTCATATTTCACTTCACTGCTAACCTCATAAGCCATTTAGCGTGATAATAAGTGGCCTATAGTTGATGGGAAGAATCAAGCTATCCGTAGAATTTTGTTTTATTAAAATCGGTTCAGTGGTTCTCGAGTTATAAGCGGACAGACAGACATACACTCAGACACTCAGACAGAAAGCAGACGTTGGATTTTATTATAGGTAAGGATAAGGATAAGGAAGGAAGTGCGTTGCGCACGCCATTTATTCTGCTATATATTTATCTGCTCGTGAAATTGATGGCCATTCTATCCTTTTAAATTCTGACATAAAAACATGTTTTAATGCATTAAATGCGTTTTTGCTCTGTGTGTATATATTCAATGAGACAGCTTATGAGAAACGTAGATATTATGACGATAGCGGATGCCGCAGGTCATATTTAGGCGATAGTCAAGTCTAAGTGTTGGACGTTAACTCAGTGAATGATGTAATTGCATTATTTATATACTAGCGGAGACAAGGAGCTGTGCGGCGCGGAGGTGTCAGTCGTGCGCTCTCCCCTCGCCAGACATGGACGCCGACGCGAAATTTCTAGTGCCTATTGATAGCATCATCAAGGAGCTCGGCTTTGGAAAATTTCAAGCCATCACACTCGTGTTCGTCGTCATCGCGATGTCGCTAAAGTGCATAGCCTGCACCACCTTCATATTCTCGACTCGCGAGCCGCTCTACCGCTGCAGAATTGACGAGTGCGAGAAGACGTACGAAGCCTATACCCCGGAGTGGCTGACCAACGCCATCCCGTACGTCGACGCTGCTCCCAGCAGATGTGTGCGACACCCGAGTCTTCCCAACAACACCGAATTCAGCGAAATTCTGCAATGTCAACATAGAATATTCGACGCGAGCTCCGAGGAAAAATGCTCGCATTGGATACACGAGGAAAACTTCACGCTGGTGGAGGAGCTGAGGCTGGAGTGTCAGGACTGGAAGCGCGCCCTCGTCGGCACGCTCAACGGGCTCGGCCAGCTGGTATGCTTCGTGTACGCCGGACTCATCACCGACAAATACGGTCGTAAAAACATGATGGTGTACGCCAGCGCGATCAGTGGAGTTCTCGGAACTATACAATCCTTTTCGATCAACTATTGGATGTTTGCAATATTGGAGTTCTTGAATACGGCCATCACCTCCGGCGTCTACAACTCGGCTTTCGTTTTGGGCATAGAAATTCTTCCACCTAGCAAGAGGGTCATCTGCACGTGCTTCCTCTATGTCACCAACTCGCTTGCTCTCATGCTTCTCGGGGCGGTCGCTTGGCAGTTTAGACATTGGCGAACACTTCTTCGAATAACCTATGGACCGACCATAATGATGATAGCTTTCATAACGGTCATACCAAAAAGTTTAAAATGGCTCATAGCAAAGGGAAGTCATCGCGAAGCAGCTGTGATAATACGAAAGGCGGCTCACCTAAACGGAGTGAACCTCTCCGAAAAGACGTCTAAATATGTGGACGAGCTCTCGGAAGGCAATGTCGCTCAAACGATCGAGAAGGAGGAGCTTTCGTCGGTACCGTTTCGAGACGTGCTACGGTCTCCACGCCTACGACTGAGACTTCTAGTGTGCACCTTTTGCTGGATCACTAATTCGTTCGTATACTACGGGCTAATGGTGAACTCGGTGACTCTAACGACAGAAGGCACCAATATGTATCTCAATTTCGTGCTGGTGTGCGCGGTCGAGATCCCCGGTCAGCTCGTGTATCTCTCGCTGCTCGATAAGTTCGGGAGGCGCTACTCTCTGTGCGGGTCACTGCTACTGTGCGGTGCGGCATGCGCGATACACGCGGCTGCCGATACAAGCAGTGTCCTCAGCCTGCTGTCCTTCCTCGCCGCCAAGCTTCTCATAACGGTCTCATATAGCATCATTTATGTGTACACGGCGGAGATGTTCCCGACCCCAGTGCGCAACTCCTGTCTGTCATACTGTTGCATGGTAGGCAGCTTGGGAACCTTGGCCGCGCCACAGACGACGTTGCTGAGACCGCAGCATGCGGTGTTACTGTACGGTGGACTGTCTCTCCTGTCCGGTATCTCCGTTGTTCTATTTCCAGAGACGACTAAAATTCAATTACCGGATACGGTGGCCGAAGCCGAACAGCTTGGGCTGCCAGTGTGCAAGATAGTATCTCCAAATGTAAATTAAAGTAATATGTAATTATGTATTTTTAAGGTGTTATTGATATTAAAGATAAATTAGTAAAATTAAGTCCAAACAATAATTATTTTTTTTTCTTGCATTATTTTTCTCATTTTCCTTGAGGAAAACGTGGAGATCCGTTGTCTCTGCCTACCCCACCGGGAAACAGGCGTGACGCTATGTATGTATGTATGTATGCTATGTACCGTGTGGGGCCGGTACTTTAAAAGAATAGCCCCACTGCATCTCTCCCCGTGTATGTCGTAAAAAGCGACTAAGGGATATGACTCTCTTCTTATATTACTAGGTGGTAGGGTTTAACCTGCCCGGCTTGGTACCACCGCACTGAATAAAAGGTCGGTCGAAACGGCTATGTAAATAGTTTGTGTTTTCCGTCCAGTTCAGTGTAGCCGGCACGACCGAAGGGAAGCACTGACGTGGCACCAAGTTCACCCGGTGTTACGGGCTAACATCACGGATGTTGTAGGTGACGTAGCCAACCGTGTCAGTTTCCTTAAAAAAAAATTTATTTTCCTTGAGGCTATACCATTTTACTCGGGCCTGGATTTAAACGACATAAGTGGTAAGTTATATTATGATTTTATTAATTATAACATTAATCAACAATTCTCTTAGAACTGCAGGAGCTATAACTCTCCAACCAAAACAGATCATTCTCAAAGTATCACGGAATACTTCAAAGTACAAGCATAATTTAAATGGTTCAAAAGCTGTAGCATTTTTTCTATTAACCTAAGCTAAGTCATAATAATAAAATTATTAAACATAATTGTGTTTATCTATCACACTACATGTGTCCAAGTTTTTTTAAATAAGTCTGCCGCCTTCTCTCCAATCAAAAATCCGACAGTGTTCGTATGAGCAGATATAGTCCTAGGAATAACGCTAGGATCCGCTACCCTGAGACCCTCAATTCCATAAACTTTTAGCTCAGGATCCACGATAGCGTCGACGTCACTGGCTGGGCCCATCCTGCACGTTCCGATTAGATCGCGAAAGCTGACTGTAAGGGTTCTAATTGCACACTCCCAGTAATCTTTGGAACCGTACGGGAAATGCCTGCAGGGAAGATAATCTGCTTGATGCAGACGAGGACTATATTTTTTGAATGCCTGAGAATCTAGTAACTTAATAATATAACGTATAGCAGTTATCATCGTATCCACATCTTGCTGCGCAGTCAGATAGTTTCCGAATATCTTAGGATTACTGAACGGATTTTGATCCTTCAATTCCAGAAAACCCTTTGATTTTGGATGAAGTAGCACCGGAACAGCACTGTAGGTGTCTCTGTTGTTGATGGAACTGAAGGCGCTGTAGTAGACTTCGTCGATTATCCTCATGCCTTGTCTGATGGCACCTCCCGCATCCGATACGATGGAACCAGCGAGACTCACGAGCTCTATATCCGGAACTGACTCCGGATCTTTCGACGCAGATGTCTTTATATAACCAATACCCTCGACAGAGCCCGGGGATGAAAGAAGTCCCTCGCCGTACTGAATCCATTGCATTAGATTAGGAATCGTTGCGGCCTTGTCTTCAATTATGCTAGCGTTGGAGGTGTTCAGAGTAAATACGAGTCCAGGGAATGAAATGTGATCATATAGAGTTCTGCCGACGTTGGCGTTCTTGATGACTGGAATTCCTAAGTTTCTAAGGTGATCCTCAGGTCCAATTCCAGATAGCATGAGAAGCTGCGGGGATGCTATAGGCCCAGCAGATAAGATGACTTCCTTCCTGACTCGCACGGTGTATTTTAGGCGATTTCGAATGTACTCTACTCCATAAGCTTTCTTGCTCCCATCGATGAGAATCTTAGTGACTCTAGCTTCTGGTAGGATGTGCAGGTTCCTTCGCCTTTTGTGTGGATGAAGATAAGCCTTGGCGGCGCTCTGTCGGTGGCCGCGAATCATGTTCGCCTGGACGTAGCCGAAACCTAAGCCTTCCGGCGCATTGTAGTCCACTGTGGGATGACCGTTCTCTTTACCAGCATCGAGGAAGGCTTCCAGAAGACCCGTTCTGAAATGTTGATTACACTTGTTAGTTAATTACATATGTACTGAACACATCCTCTTATAATAAATATTGTGCAAAAAAAGTGCAATAATAATGCCAACGAATTCCCTTAATTTGAGAGAGAGAAAGAGTTTATATCAAACTTTATATTACTTGCTATGATCTAAGAGGTTGCTTAGAGAGTCATTAATTTTACGCAAGTACAAAACTAAAACATATTTTAATTGTTAAAATGTAGTAATACATACCGGAACGACACATTTTCCACAGACATTTTTCCATCTCGGCCGTGGTACTGGAGATTTTTCACGTGCTTCAGTTCAGCAGTTTCTGCTTTGATGTAGTATTTGAGCACGTCATTGTAATTCCTAAAACGTAGGAACAATTGTATAAATAAGTTTACAATTCCTTACAATTATTTGTTCTTTTAGACGTTACTTTTTTTCTTTTCATGGCAAATCTTTAAGGTACGAGTGTATATATAATATATATTTTTTTATATGCGAGACACTTGGCGCGGTCAGCGTGGATTGTTGAGCCGACGAAGCCCAAAAGCATTCGGTATCGAACGGGGAACTGTGAATGCCGTGCTGGCGCCTGGCGTGAAATATATCCGCCATTTCAGAAAACACAGTGGCACAAACCTTTTTTTTTTTTTTTTATGGAATCTGACACGATTGGCTACATCACCTACAACATCCGTGATGTCAGCCCATAACACCGGGTAAACTTGGTGCCACGTCAGTGCTTCCCTTCGGTCGTGCCGGCTACACTGAACTGGACGGAAAACACAAACTATTTGCATAGCCGTTTCGACCGACCTTTCATTCAGTGCGGTGATACCAACCCGGGCGGGATAAACCCTACCACCTAGTGATATAAGAAGGGAGTCATATCCCTTAGTCGCCTTTTACGACATACGCGGGGAGAGATGCAGTGGGGCCATTCTTTTAAAGTACCGGCCCCACACGGTACCTTTACATAATTCTGTCAAGTGTTGTGTACAAGTTTGACTGTAACGGATTAAATTATGCCATTCACCCTCTATTCCTTCAAATATTTTAATAAGTACGATACGCTACGAATTAGGCACACTCAAAAATATGACGCGAAGTCTGATTTCACTGCCAGTGACTAATCTAATAGGGTTTGGCTTGTGATGTTGCGACTCACCATCCATAGTTGCCGTCTGCGGCAATTCTGTCCCAGTCCTGGGGTCTGCCGCGGCTGTAGATCATGTGGTCGATGACGGTGCTCCCGCCCACCGCCTTGCCGCGCGGCACGGGACAACGCTGCTTCTCCATACCTGAACAAGTAAATACATATTTAAAACCTGTGGAATCTATCTAGTCTATCTAATCTACCTATCTAGCAACAGCGACATTAGTAAGAGGCAACCTTAGTCAACTTTATTACTGAACACTTTCGCCGCTAGATGGGTTTGTAGCGTCTTCTCTGCTTATTATCTCCTCATATTGATGTATAGAATTTTACATCTAGAATAATGTTACACTCAGTAGCCTGCTCGTCCCATGTTTATTTAATCAGATTGTTTATCACTCGAAACAAAATTTTTTTTTTTTTATGGAAACTGACACGGTTGGCTACATCACCTACAACGTCCGTGATGTCAGCCCATAACACCGGGTGAACTAGGTGCCATGTCAGTGCTTCCCCCTTTGATCGTGCCGGCTACACTGAACTGGTCGGAAAACACAAACTATTTACATAGCCGTTTAGACCGACGTTTCATTCAGTGCGGTGGTATCAACCCGGGCGGGTTAAACCCTACCACCAAGTAAGATTAGGAGGGAAGAGACCTACAGTTTTACGAGGAATCCGAACCTCGGTCAGCCTCCAACGGTCAGCGGTCACCCATCCAAGTACTGACCGCACCCAGCGTTGCTTAACATTCAATAGCGACAATTGACTGTCTGCACCACTGAGCTATCGAGGCTGACGAATTAATATTACGAAATTAATATTTTTTATAGTTTTTGTACAAAGAAGTTGCCTCTCTGACATCACGGGTAAAAAATCCGACAGGCTCCCCCCGTCCCGCAAATGGTACTAATAAATAATATTTGATATCCGAGCGAATTGTGTTTAAACTACATAAATGGCAGTATTGCATGCAATGTAAATATTCACGTTCAGTTTTGCGTAAGAAAACGATTAATGACCTATATGCATATAGGTATGTATGTATGTGTGTATGTATTAATGTATGTATGTATGTGTGTATATATGTATGTAGATATGTATATAGGTATGTATGTATGTATTTATTTATTTCCAGTAATTCATTTCGCGAGGAATGGTGTTATTGGCTGAGTCTGATCTTCCGTTGAAGTATTGGGCTCAGACACCCGCGCCGGCTATCTATAAAAAAAACAATAAAATATATTACATAACAAGTTTAAATTGAATTCCCTATCATTACCACGTCTTGTACTAGTCAGTTTTACATAGTTTCTTACACGACTTTAGAGTTTGAACTTTAAGCTTTTAACATTTACAGTGTATGTTTTCTCGGTGACTTTTCCAAAAGGTCATGAGATCGTATACCATTTCCTTTGCAAGTCTCGAGCGCCGAAGTAGGTCGTGAGCATTTTAAAGTGCTTATTTTTACAACCCTGACGTGACTGTAGTTTTAATGTCAACTATTTATTCACAGCAAAAAAATGTGAGAATGTCATCCACCACCTTTAGGTGTACTTTCATTGTAGGCTATGTTATATCTGCATATTTACATTGAACTTATTATTCTGTATAGCTTTCGCCCGCGGCTTCGTTTCGCGTGACTTTTTGCTCACAACTCAGGTCGCAGATATCGTAGCTTTATGATATATAGCCTAAAATCATCTAGAGAAGAGACAGAATGTAACAACCTTAGGTATGTAAATCGATAAAATGGTTCTCGAGTTATAAGGATATTCATATATTGACAAGATGGGTGTGAATAGGCACCTGTCAGGCCGGCATGGGATTTGCAATCCCCGCATAAGACCGAATGTTCATGGGCGTCGTTAGACACCTTATGGGTGGCTCGGAGCTACATGTCGAGCTTTCAATAAACAAATAATTAAATAAAATTTGTGTGTGTTACACGGCCGGCCGCCGGCGCCGGTCGCCCGTAAAAACTTCGCTTTATTTATTAGGAATACTGATTAGCAACATACTCGTCTCACTTATTGAAAGATTTGTAAAAGTATTTATAATGGATGAGCCACCATTGCACATAAAGCAAGTGTAATTAGTGTGATCTCCGTAAAAATATATTTGTGGAGTCGGTATGTTCACAAATTTGTACAATTTTGGAATTTTACAAGCGCAGAGCTTGTTTCCGTCTCTAAATAATACTCCCTAACTAACCCTTCCGGCTTTTACAGACGAGTAGACGCTCTCAGTATTCGTCCCTGTAACCGGCGTCGACACAAGTAATCTCACGAGTGCCAGCCGTCCCAGACGGGTAATTCGGACTAAAATCACGTCCCACAAACGTACGTTATTTCATACAACGTTGATGCTTCGCAACGTGTCCACGTCTTCAAATGCGAAAATTTGTATGAAGTAACGTATGCGTTTGTGGAACGTGAATTTTGGTCCAAATGACCTGCTTCAGGTGGCTACACTTACCGCTGCCACAACAAACTTTCAGCAAGGTCATGTGCCATTTTTTAAGTTTTCAGCATCATGTGCTCTGTTTTATATCATCTGACCTCATCATAAGCCCGTATGGGTCCAATGCTGGACATAGGTCTCTCCTTAGGCACGTCATTACACGCGGTATTCCAATCGTCATTCATTCACTACTGGCAAAATTTTTTAGGTTGTCTGTCCACCGAGCCGGTGGGTGGGACACGTTGCGTTTGCTTGTACGTGGCCTCCATTCGAGGACCCAGCAGCCTAACACAGCAGTTATTGGGTCTGCGAGCCCACTGCCACTTCAGCTTGCTAATTTTTATAGCAATGTCGACTACCTTGGTTCTTTGTCTTATTTCGTTATTTCAGATTTTGGCAATGAAAGAAATGTCGAGTATTGCTCTCTCCATCTAACTTATATTGAAGAATTATAAAGTTAGCGGTTTATTTGAATAAGTATATACGTAATTATGTTTTTGACGTCAACAACATTTTTATTCCCACTTGAAGTAGTGTTTTAGCATAACAATTAAAAAAGCAGTAGATATACTCTACACCTGTTGAGGAGCTACCTAGCTACAATTTAGGCGCTCTCTTCCCACCCGCCGTGTTTCGTAAAACCATATTACCGATGTGTTCTTCGACTAATTTCGTATTTGCAACAAGTTGTGTGGAGATCGTCTCCAGTAGTTACCTAGGCAGACGCCTGGCTGCTGCTCCATAGTGTATCGCCAGGCGTAGTCTGTGCGGCTGAAGTAGTGCGCAAGTGCCGGGACGTCTGTCAACAGCATCTCCGGTCTGCCGGCCTCTAGGAGTAGGACGGTGGCGCGACGCGGTCGGTCCTCGGTGAGGCGCGACGCTAGCACACTGCCGGCCGCACTCGCTCCGACGATCACATAGTCGTACTCAGATAGCGGCGATGTGTAACCTGCAATGTGTAACAATTCAATAAGATCTTTTTACGAAATCGAAGTTTGTGTATGTGCAGATATTTAGTTGTACAAGAAACGTGTTTTTTTTAAGTGTTTTATCTTTCATAACATACATACAAGTGGCAAACTTTGTGGTATTATAGTGCAAACTATAAAGTAAAATAACAAATAGGTAATAAAAAAACCGACCAATTACGTAGCGCTATGGAAACCTCGGTGCGCGAATCCGACTCGCACTTATGTCGCACAATGATATCAGATTAATTAGTTCATCTTTCCTCGACGATGTTTACATTGTACAAAATTACACTGCAATTACAATAATTACTCTACACATATGTTTATAGGCAAAATAATTAATATGACCTTCTTACTGTTATTCCTTGGTAAACATTTTATAGGTTAAATTGTTGAAAATGTTTTTAAACTCAATTTATTTTATGTACTAACTTATACACTAATACCAAATTAATTTAAATATTGAAATAATCATATATATAAAAATAAATACAATATTAATATACACAAATTAAATCTATATTTAATATTTTATTCAATAATGTTTTTTTTTAATTTATTTATTATTCTAACTAATTTGCATGTGTTACTAATTTCATTAAAATTGTGCAAACATTTATTCGATATTACTCGTACTAGTGAGCGCAAAATGAATATGCCACTTTGTATATTATAAAAGTATTTCTGCGAGACAGAAATTTTCTAGTGCAGGAGACTAGTTTATTGCGGTGTAATGATTTTATGTGTAAATAAATATTTCATTTCATGGAACAGTACGGGTCGTGGTATTACCATAAATAAGTTTGTTTAATTCGTCATGCCATGTATAGAGTTCACGGAGTCGAAAATGTCGGCCAAAATTACCGCGTTTACTAACCACAGCACATGGTAAACCGAATTTACCTATAGTATTCATAGAGTGAGTCTAGAGGAAAATTGAGCCACGCACTTAGGCATATAAAGTTTCAAAGAACTATGTATGTACTCGTAAACTGTAAAAAATATGACACTCAAATATTTAGGTACATAGTAAAATTTTTTTAGTTCAACCTTATTATTATTTATACACTAGATGTAGTCTAGTGTATAAATAATACGAGTAAAAGAATAATTTATTTCCTTTCCGACAAATTTTAAACCGGTTCAGTGTTTATGTAGGTTTATTTCTGTGTCATTTTTTGTGTATACATATGTACATTATGTAGGTGGACATTGCTAATACACACAATATAAAAGTCATTGAACCAAACAGCTATATTTGTGAATGTTATTATGATTACAAAGTAATTTAGAGCGACGTTTGATGCTCCATCCCAGCTTCTGCATTTCCTAGTTATTTCAGCACCAGATTGGTGATTGTGTACGTGAATAGTTACATGCCTGCATTAAAATCATAGAAGTAAATAAAGTTAAATAAATAAAGCTAGGTCGATGTTTCAAATTCAAATATTTTTATAATAAAAATAAAAACCGGCCAAGTGCGAGTCGGACTCGCGCACCGAGGTTTTCGTACGACCACGTAAATTAATGGTCGGTTTTTATAATTTATTATTTTAGTTTGTATTGTCATTCGCATGTATGGATCTATCGGAGAAAGTTCATCCTTTTGTTGTTAAAATGTTTGGTTAATTCTCATTTGTATTTTTATAGTAAATCGCGAACATAAATCTGCAGGAAAGACAAACAGACAACGAATTAAATACACACGAATTAATAACACAGCCATTAAAACATATTGGAAACCGACTTAAAATTTTAGTAGCAATGAGCTTTTTGTGTCGCTGTCCAGTTTGCATTTCATGTTATTGACTAGCTTTTGCCCGCGGCTTCGCTCGCGGTAGACTCGGTTTCAATAACAAATTCGATTTAAATGCAAATATGATAATAAACGATCTGTTCTATTATATTCTCTATCTCTCTATCGTCTCCCTTCCTCCCCCTTCCTTCCCCTCGCTTCCCTTCTTTCTATCTCTCGCCTCCTCCTCTCCTACTCTCTCCCCTCCGTACTTCTCACCCCTCTCCATCAGGCGCTACCATTCGACACTAAATTCCGTTCATACCATTCTTTATTTGATACTGCTCGGCCCTATTGCTATTTAGCGTGATGGTATATAGCCTATAGTGAGCCTCCAGAACGACTCTTTACACTGGTGCAAACCGCATAAAAATTTGTTCAGTGGTTCCGGATTTTACCTCAAACATGCATACAGAGAGACGTTCCCTTTTATGAGAAGTAGAGATAGAGAAGATAGAGATAGAGATGATTTAAAACGTGCCCGCTGCTCGACTATCATGTCCGGAATTGTGAAAACCGGTTCAGCCATTCTCGACTTAGTGAATATACAGACGAACGACTAAATGTTGTTATATAGTCTACTTTAAAAATGTCTATCTCCAATAGTATATCTCCAAAATGTATTCATACTTATTTATTGTAACAAGGATGCAATACTTTATGTACGTACCTATTTACTAAATCTATGTTAAAAAACCTTTTTAAAAATAAAAATATAAAAACCGCCTTCAAAAATGTATGAAATGAAAACCTAAAAAAAAAACGAACCCTAGAGTTGAAGCAGGGACGTATATAAGGGGGGGGGGGGGGGGGGGGGGGTTTAGGGGGTCCGGACCCCCCCCCCCCCCCCCCCTTCGACAATCAGTTTACACTAGATATAAATAAATTTTCAAACTTCATCCTATTAGTCCAGTCGACATGTCGAAAAAAGGTGGGGTAGCTGGAAAGTATTCTGAAGTTAATGAAACTTTTACACATTGTTTGGGGGTACACTAGGAATACTATCCTAAGTTTTCGACCTCAAGGATCCTGTACTAACTTGGTGGTGGGCAAAAAACTCTAAAAATGTCTGACTTTTTTCCGCTTTTCGCTTATATCTCATAAACTAAGGAAATTTTGTCGACCACATTGCATAAAACAGTTGGAGAGCATTAAATTTGCTATAATTGTGTTGTTGAACCAGATTTTTAGACCCAACATTAACGGAGATACAGCCGATCAAAGTTAGACAAAGTTTCTTAAAATGTAAAAAATAGCAGAAAAGCGAAGGTTTTGACCCTATAACCATCATTTCGATGTTAAACTATGTTGATCACTCATCAATATCAACGTCTTGGAAAACCTAATAGTAAAACCTAATAGGAAAGTAATAATATTAAAAATATCCATCGATATGCCGATCGATTGATCGATCGTTGCGCCCATAGTCGTATCGGTGAAGAGCCTTGACGACCACCTTGAGAGGCTCTCGCTGAGTGGTTGGGTCAAGATCCAGAAGGCAGCCCTGCTCGACACTGCGCGCATAGTCCGGAGGTTTCTTTCTTTGGGACCCGACCATCGGTAGCCTGGGTCCGCCCCGCTGCCAGTGGCGGAACTCCGTTTGTTTTTACATAAATTTTAGATTTAAATTTTTAGTTTATAAAAATTAGTGGCCTCGGGGTCTTTAAAAATCGCCAACATCTCTGAAAGGCTAGGGTTCTTGCTATACATCTGCATCACCTTCTTTTTTCCAGTACCAAATGGTGCTGAGGTGGTGTCACACCCACTTATCGCATGCAGGAAAAGAATATCCTGTGGATCGTACTTGAACGAGTGAGATAGTTTAGTTAGGGTCATAGGTTTTCAAAGACGTTGATATTGATGAGTGATCAACATAATTAACATGGAAATGATGGTAACAAATAGTTATAGGGCCAAAACCTTCGTTTTTCTGCTATTTTATACATTTTAAGAAACTTTGTCTAACTTTGATCGGCTGTATCTTCGTTAATCTTTTAATCTTGGGCCTGAAAAGCTGGTTCAACAACGAAATTTTAGAAAATTTTATGCTCCCCAACCTTGTCATGCAATGTGGTCAACAAAATATCCTTAGTTTAAGAGATATAGGCGAAAAGTCAGAAAACAATTTGAGATTTTTTCCCACCCCCAAGTTAGCACAGAGTCTTCGAGGTCGAAAACTTAGGATAGTATTCCTAGTGTACCCCCAAACAACCTGTAAAAGTTTCATTAACTTCGGAATACTTTCCAGGTAAAAGTACATAACTGCTGGACTATACAATTTTTTTTTTCGAATTCAACCTGCCTGCCACACAACTATAGAACTTTCAGTATCGGTACCCCTCTAGGCCGAAATACAGAACGACTCAACAGGAACACTATAATCTTATTTTGTTGAGCCGATCACTATTTCGTCAGAACACCCCCCATGTGGAAGCTATAAATACGTCCCTGAGTTGAAGGCGGTGCTAAAAAGGCTACACAAATCACAAAGGATATCATCCACTCATGTTTTCTCTCATGCATCATTTTTGCTTGCTTTAGCACCGCCTTCAACTCTAGGGTTCGCTTTTTTTAGGTTTTTATTTCATACATTTTTGAAGGCGGTTTTTATATTTTTATTTTACATAGTTTTTTAGTTCTACTTTTTTTTGGAATTCGGTTTTATGTTTTTTAAAACAGTTTTTTTAATTCACCGTTTTTTTTAGTAATTTTTTGCTATTAATGTACTCGGCGGAATCGCTCGGCCTTCGGCCTCGCGATTCCGCCTCGCTTTCCAATCCGATCTTGACCAAATTAAAATGGGACCACCTCAGGTTTATCCCCTTTCAAACAAAAAAAAAAAAAGAATTTTCAAAATAGGCCCACAATTGACGGAGTAATCGCGTAACAAACATCCAAAAAAAGAAAACATACCGTCGAATTGAGAATCTCTTAGGTCTAAAGTAAATTGCTCGTGAAGACAAAATCAACGAGTCCAAACACGATGGGTTTATCATGTGTAGTTTAGGAGTTCCTATGGCCACCTTCCGTCTCCATCATCAGACCAGCTCGATGGTACTCGTACCATAATATATTAAGCGCATCTGGCCGGGCGGAAAAGATTTCAAATTTTGAATATTCATGAAACAAGGGTCCGAATATGTATCACAATATCGATTCATGTACCTTTCAATAAAATGACAGAGAAATTTTCAAAATATTAGGTACCTATTTAATACTTTTTAGTTCAATTTTTTTTTTGGAAGTCGGTTTTATATTTTTTAAAACTGATTTTATTTCATTCTTTTTAGTAATATTATTAGTAATATTACATAAAAAAGAATAATCGAGATCGGTTGAAGTGGTACAGAATTATTCGCCATATGTGTCAAACTGCAAATTGCTGAATAAGTCCACATCACAAAAGTTTTGCTGAAGATAACTACACACCATAGTAATTTATCAAACTGAAAATTGCTGAAAATGACCACATCACAAGTTTTGCTGAAAGTAACCACACACCATAGTATTATGATGATTTTTCGAAAACCGCTGAACCAATTTCGATAAAATTGAAATGGGCCCACCTCGGAAGTATGACCTAAGAAACAAAAAAGAATTTTCTAAATTGGCCCTCAATTGACGGAGAAATCGCGTAACAAACATACAAAAAAAAATTGGTTGTCTGTAAAGTCGGTTTACGGACGATAGTTTTACGTGATAACGTCATACAACCCTTGTTTCATGAATATTCTAAATTTGAAATATTTTCCGACCGGCCAGATATTATGGTACGAGCAACCTCGTTTTAATTTCTGCGGCCCTGGTACTTTTACAAGCCGACGCTTGGGCCGATTGTGCCTCTCTATCGCTTGTTACGCGCTCTTGCTTGCACACACAGGCTCAGATGGAACGTGACGTGATATTCATGCGTGCAGCCGGTGTTCATCAATTTATAAGACGTTATCACGTCAAAAAAAATAAAAACAAAAAAACATGCAGTTATCAATTCGTAACCTCCTCCTTTTGGGAAGTCGGTTAAAAATATATACTGTGTTGAACTCTCTGTGCTATTTCAGGTTATAAATTTATTGTAAGCACCGATCGAGCCAGACGAGTTATTCGTTTTTCGTTTTTGCTTTCACGCTTAGACATTTTTAGGATACATAGGTATATAACTAATTTCACTTATCAATGTTGTCTTCTCTATTCATAGGTATGGTATAATTTATATAGATCAAGGGTATATATTGTACGATCTTCAACATTAATAAAGTATGTATTTACGACTCATTCATTCATCATTTATTAGTGACATATTTTTATTATTTACCGTTATTATTGTCGAAGTGAGCTTGACATGTTCAATTATTATATATAAGTTTTTGTAATATAAAATAGCATATTTTTGATAAATTTTATTGGAAGCCCCATTTAATAATACCGCAGAGATAATACCTACCAAAGATTTAATGTGCAATAGGTACTTTTATATAAGTAGTGCATAATATAATATTTTTATAATAATGTTGTCATGACTGTGAAAGGCGGACGGACTAACATCAAACTATATGTTCAAGGGTTCTGTCTGAGTTAATTGTTTTACCTAGAAACATCTTTTATTAAATGTGGTTTACATATTTTAGACACACGTTTTAGTAAATATATAATTTTTGTTAGAGCAATTTTAAGTTTATCGAAATAAATGGTGTTATTAATAATAATGAATGTGATCGGGCTTACCTTTAGGCAATGGATACGAGTCCCGCAAGAAGTCGAACGGGTCGTCTGGATTCTGCGGCGTGTAATTGGGCGCCGCAGACTGCATCATTAGATCCACTATCGGACTTTGCGGGTAGGAGCGGAATAGGAAGAACTTCGGCGACCTCCCCCTGCCTCCTCTCACGTCACCTTCCTCTTTGAAGTCTGAGTAAAGACCTTCGGGTTCGGCATAGGGGACATGTTCATCCACGCCGTTGTCGTCTAAGCGGCAGGATACGATTGAGAATAGGAAAACACCGACGGCGTAGATGACTCTGGGGCGATGCATTTTTTATATAGGGTTTACTCTGTAAATAATAAAAACATGTGTTAGTGGTATATAATGTGCGCGTTTCTTTTCTTTTGCCGTTTGTTGTCCTTAAATATTCATAAACATACTTTCAATTGCAGAAACATACGCAAGAGAAAGTATGACATTGGGAAGGTGAACCGTGATTTACATATCAAAGTAAAAGTTAGCTCTATCGGCAATGGGGACGCATTGAGTAGGTACGTCCGGTGAACCGTTTGAACACCGAGTTCTTGCCGCAGCAAAATACAAAAATGTAAATAGGTACATCGAAGGATATTAAACATTACTTCTTTGGTCTCAACGACAGATCTTCACGTCGTCTTCATCACATCATACTTCTTCGATTACTTTGAGTATTCTACAACAGCTAACGAATAACCAACTCGTCCGTTGATAGATAAGTACTGGCGGAAATATTTTTCTATCGTGAAGAAGGCGAACTTACATTGTGCAATTTCCTCCAGAATTTAGTTTGTTAATTTATTTATTGTTATTAGGTTTTCTTATGTTCAATAAAGGTGTTAATCCAAATACAAAAACACGAAAAAAAAACATTCTCACCTAATACATTACTCGTCCCGCTTAGAGTTGTGATAAAACAATTAAAATATTAACCACTTATCACCTCATCGGTCGTCGCCCGACTTGTGGCCGGCTATTAGTTGAGCGACCGCTTCAGAGGTGCTACCGATGCGGTCGGTGGTGCGGATATGAGCTTTCTGCGCGTGCGGCGATGGAGGTGAGCCCGCAACAGTACTCCAAGTACCGCTATATGTAAACACCGCAGAGCATCCGAGTCGGGATGACGTTGCGCAGAGAACTAAAACTAGGGCAAACTCCACGTCGCGCCGCCGCGCCGCGCCGCCCCGCGACCGCACCGTCGCGTCGTCGTCATCGTCGCCCCCGGTCGGTACCGGCGAGAAGCGACGAGTTTTAATTGTGTAAGCTAATGTAGTTACGCTAGTTGAACAATTTCAACGGAGTCATTGTAGGAATTTTTTCATAAAAGATTCTGTGTTCCATACTGCACGTGCCTTGTTTGTGGTGTTGCGGCGTACATATTTATAACGGGAGGTGTGTCAGGTCAGGATAGTGGCACGTCGAGATTCGTTGTCTCTGCCTAACCCACTGCGAGACAGGCGTGACGCTATGTATGTATGTATGAATTTATATAACCTTCGGGAGGTATGTTAGATTACATATTAAAGACCCCCATGTAAATCGGTCGAGGAGTACTTGTTTTGTAAGCGGCCATACAAAAATTCCTACTTATAGACGACAAATTATGCATTTTATATTATCTAAAAAAGAATAGGGGAGAGATGTTTTGCATCGCATGCAATCGCATGCATAATATTCTTATGTTTAATTTAGCTAAGTTGTAACCTTAGGTAGGTACTATCTAATTTATTATTACAGGTCAATCAAGTGTCACCTCATAGCGAAGGGTAGCATGGAAATGTTTATAATGGTAGAGCCAACACGCTGGTGGATAAAACTGTCACTGGAAACAAAATAAAATTAACCCTATATGGTACGAAGGGTTCATTTTCATTGAAAGGCTTCGTCCATTAGTGTCGGCAAACAGGTTTCTTTATTTTTATTTCACACGTTTCACGTTTCACGAGTAGTTTATAACCTTTAAATTATAAAACATAGCTACATAAGCATTTCCTAAGGAATGTAGACACATTCCATCCATGCTCAATTTAGCACAGCAATAAACAATAATAATAAATTCTCTGTTCATTGAGTTCTCTGTGTCACGCCGATCGATATGCCAGCTATATTAACTACTACTTGCCACAACACTGCAAACAACCATTGACTGAGATAATAATTTTAAATACGGCAAATAACACAAAATAGAAATTTAAATTTGTTCACTGACTGTTAGTTGTTTATATTGAGCATTCTTATATCAGTAAGACTGCACTCGAACTTGTCACAATTTGTTTTGTCCGGAAATTAGATTACACTTAAAATTATCAAATTGAAAATTTTAATATTTTATTTCAATCATCTGTTCCGCTCGCTTAAGCTTGTCATGATATTAATATATACAGTCATTCGGAGATTTCAAGAACACATTTTGTAAAAATCTAAAGTACCTAATTATCTTAAAAAGTGAAATTACAAATTCAAAAATAATTTTAGTTTAGTTACTTAAGGCCTTCTAGGGAGGAGTTACTTTCTTTTACAGAGCATAATAAATCGTTTACCTGAACACAGATCGACGCTTAGACTCGCCCTTGGTGGACGTCCTTTTTTTCGAAATTATCAAATTTTGATAAGAGGAAAAATTACCATATATTTCGAACAGGCTCGAACAGGTCGAAACCTGGGAATCACATGAAAGCAAACAGGTTTTCAAATTTCTGTGAATTTTGACTTTACTGCTCGGTCCCTATAAATGATGTTGCGTGATGTTACAATATCACAGATCACATTAGTGGAAACCCTGCCCTATGTGTATTGGTTGAAGCAATCACATAAAAAAATATATTCTCAAACTATTACTTCCAACTATACTACTCTACCGCTATCAAATATGGCGTGATGTGTATAAATAATACGAAAACGTCACAGATCACTTTGGTGAAAACCCTATGTAAATCGACTTAACAGTTTTCGCGTAAATCACGCGAAGCTAACCGAATTGGTAGATTTTTACCCAACTGCGCGAAGCAAAAAGGAGGGTTTTGCATTATAGAGTGAATGTATGTACATTTCTGTGTCACGCCCTGTAGCCTAAACTTAACTTAGATTAAAATATAAGGTTTCGTTAGATTGTCTCATTCGCGCGAGTGTCATAGTGTAACATAGTTTTTTCAAAATAGTTTTTCTTCAAACCCCATCGAGTGGTGTTGCGTATTGTATTGTAATGTATTGTAGTGCAAATTGCGTGCTGTAGTCTGGCGTGTAGAAGGATTCGAATAGTCAAATAGTTCGACTACAGAATTTTCTACTGATCTGTCCTTGTTTCCTTTTTTTAGCAGTCGGGTTTTATAAATTTGTTCCTACTGTGTTCACTTCTGTCTGACCCCACTGCTCAGCTCATATGAATTATGGTGTGATGCTTTAACCTGGCGCAGATATGTCGCAGTATATAGGCAAAAACAGCAAGCGAATAGGTTGAGTTTCTCTTGAGTTACAAGTTATACATACAGGCGCCGATTTTGAATCTTATAATATGTATAGGGAAGGAAGGATGTCATACGAGTATAGTACCGTATGAATGTTCACTTCTATATAAATACGCTAACGGAAATGCATTATAATTTTTGACAACCAACCAATCACAAGTAAGTTTTTCTATATTAAAAAAAAAAATTCCTTACTTATGGGTATTACGAGTAGTCGAGATATTATATTCTAACTGCTTAATTAGGTAACTAGGGCAAAAAGTACGAACGTAAACAGGTTTGTCGATTTGTGTGGATTACGAAGTTTTGCACGAGCGACGTCGACTTTACGGCTAACGGTGTTCGCCATTTTCCGTTACGTTCGGATGTAGAATCGAATGCGTTTTGACTTCCCAGACAGTTCCTCAAAATATGGAAGTTTAATTTTAAATCTTTTATACGGAAATTTCATAAAAGTATATTTTTTTTATGAAACCTGACGGTTAGCGTTTGGTGTACTAGGTACCCGAATGAAATTTTCACACAATATGTGTTCAAAACTAACAAAATAATAAAAAAACAAAAAGTAGAAAATTGTGGGGGACCCCATATTATAAGAAATGTGTTTTTTTCAAAGTAGTTTTTTCAGTACCGTAAAAACGGTAAAACGTCACATACAAGCGTTTGTACGGAATACTTGCGCTGAATTCACTTTTAATTGCATTTCGTGGGTGTTCGACGGTCTACTTCGTTTTTATATTTAGCGCTCGTTAAATATTTACTATAGATTTATTAATTGGATAGGTCATATGTATCCTATGCAGCAAGGACTGAAGCAAGGACTATGCCAGATGGTTTGCCAAACATGGTTTGATTATAGTGAAAACACTAAATTAAAACAACAAATAATAAAAACCGGCCAATTACGCGGTGGTTGGGTAAAAAGTGAAACACATTATGCTCGCTTACGTTCACAGTGTAGTAAAAATATATTAAATATCTATCTGAAATAGTTATGTAGGTACTATACAAATTGCCTTAGAAAATAAATTTACAGAATCGCATCCAAGTTAAGCGACGACAGAGCACCAACGGTTTTAATTTTACTTCTTTAATTACGACTTCACGAGTGGACCAAAAAAATACATCGATTGAATTTGATTGCCAAAAATATAGTATCAAGGTACCGGCTAAACGAGTTTCCTTACGAGTATGCATTTTATGGTCGCAGAATACTTGACCTTTGCGTGAGAGATCGCGGAGATTTTTGTTACGTCACATTATATATTGGATAGGAATACTTTTTGCTTCAAAACTATCTCTACTCTATTATCTTCTCTAGATCTATCTCTTTCTCTTCTCTACTTCTTATAACAGGGAACGTCTGTCTGTATGTATGTATGTTTGAAGTAAACTCCGGAACCACTGAACAGATTTTGATGCGGTTTGCACCAATGGAAATAGTAGTTTCTGAGGCTCACTGTAGCCTAAATAGCTACCATCACGCTAAAGACCGCCTTACGGCTGACGCCTTAGGGCTGAGCAGTATTAAAGAAAGTATAGTATGGACGGAAGAGAGAATATAAGAGAAGCGATCGTTTATTATATATGCGTTTAAATCGGATTTGCTATTAAACCGAGTCTACCGCCAGCGATGCCGCGGGGAAAAGCTAGTTTTACATACACAAGGCCGATATTATAGTTTATATGAGGTGTCAAGGCTGACTTATCCCTTACAGAGGTTTCTTCCAAATTCCAGTCTTCTTCAATTTGTATATTTTTACTCTGCGCTGTGTATATCAATGTCTATGTCAAAATGTTTTCCAATGCCATAATTACGTTGACGTCAGCAACACGACGTGACACGAACGCCGCATCGTGGGTGTGGCACCTGGCACTTTCTCTTGGTCGAAATAAATATACGTACGCGCAGAAAGTGCGAGTAGATAGCCCACAGACCCACTAGAGACGGGTTTAACCGTGTTACATGAATGTGATGCCATCAAATATATTAAAATAAATTACAAAAAGCGTTTTGTGAGGCTCTTAAATGATTCATTCATTACGAACATTATGATTAGATGGCCTTTTTCAATGCAAAATATGATCTTTATTCGACACAAAAAATAGATTCGTAGTAATTATTTTAAGATGCAAGTACTAAAAAATTAACTCTTCCTAATTAAGAAGTTTTTTTTTCATAGTAGATAATTTTAAAGCAGATAATAAATATTTCTTATTTTGGGCCTCCCCAGTGGCAGCATTGAACTTGGAAGCAGCGAACCTATACAGGGTGTTCGGCACATCGACCGAAAATTTTTTTTTTAGGTAAGTGGGGTCATTTGCAACGTTTTGACTCATGATAACTTTTGTCAGATGTCACGCGGTATCGAGTTAGGATTTTTTTTCTTTATTTTTGAAAATTACCAAAATCCCAGCTATAACCCCTTGTAACTTTTTTGTTTATGATTATATCAGCACGAAATAAAATTTATTAAATTTTGCGATGTATCTTTGTTCTAGAAAAATATTATTTGATGAAGTTAATACCATGAAAAGGTTTTATGACCTCCCAAATTCCCGAGAACGAGTAAAAATGTGACAGAATCTTAATTTCTTAATTCATTTAAAAAAAAAAGTAACAGTAATTGAATGCTTCATTTTCTTTCAAAAAGTTTGCTAGGTTACGCCCTTTCCAACGGTATACCACATGTCATACAAATAAATCACTATGTGGTCAAAATTAGGCACAGAGACAGAAAAAGTCTTATTAGTTTAGTTAGACCATGAGGTCTAAATTAAGTATATATTATATATTATAAGTATATATTAATATATTTCATAGTTACTTAAATTATCTGAATCTGAATATAGACGTATAAAGTATATTATATCTCTATGCTCTCGTTTTATGTTGCGATAAATGACGTAATTATAAATCAACACTCTCCTGTCCTACATACTTCAAACAAACCGTTATAATAATTGCAACTAAAATAACTTTTCTCGGCAGATTTTCCCCTCATGTTATTTCGCAGCTTTATGTAAATATACAAACATAATCACTACTTATCGGTTTTATGTAAACTGTACCTACTCGTATTTATAAGTATCTTTGCTTACCGTTTTATGTAAAAAAGAGATTATTTGTTTTGATACTTAGATGTTTATGGTGCTATCAAACTATTCACTCTCATTACATATTCCACATATTAATCTAGCTAGATAATTAAGTAAGAGCATTCAATCTTGCTTTGATTCGACATTTTAAGAGGGGGAGATAAGCAAGAAGAGCGGTCAAAATTTGCGGACAAAGCGCGGCTCCTAGCTACATCGCTATCTGTTCAGGTTGGTGGTGCACCGACACGGAAGATGGAAGGGCTCTCGGTTCCCCTCGGAAGTGGCCACCGGAACCTCTACTCCGGTCACCGTCCGGCACGACGGACCACTCGATGCGCCGCGCCGGTTGATCGAAGCAGCCTCTCGCGTTGGTTAGAAGCGATTGGGCCACTATAGATACTACCCGGTGGGCGGCCACCGGAATAACCGTTTCAATAGGTCGTTTCACCACCTGCCAACCGTTGCATCGACACGATTGGCAGGACAAATGTGTCGATGCATCATTCCTGAACGGCGAAACCGCTTTGGATCCGCTGGCCCAATCCTTGTCATGACCAGCCCCACCTACTACTGAGTCACCGGGAAGTATACAGAACACAGCGAACTATTATGGCGGTGTAATTGTTTCCGGGGGTGTGGGTGGTGGTGAACCCAGGCTATCCATAGATCCAACTATCCGATTACTCTGCCCCGACTGTCGGAATACAACTTGTGGTATGAGATATTCAATCTACTATACGGAGATACGTATTTTGAACACTTTCATAAGAAATGGTGCGAGTTTTCAATAAACAGTTCGGCTGTGTAAAAAAGTTAAACTCATTTATAGTTGAAATTGAATTTGAATTACTGGATATCAACTTTGATCCGGTAGCGATACCTACTGCACCTAACATAATATTGTTTCGTATACAAATTTGTAATCAGTATTCGAGATAATGTTTATCAGCGCCATCTATGTTTTTATTCACAAACCTTTTTCGAAACCTTCAACTACAAAATTTTACTTCAGTGTATTGCAAATTGTGTTGAAAGGCGACTTCATAATGCCGCGTGTCCACAACAGGTGGCGCTGCGAATATTAATGCGAAACTCTATGCAAAAAAATGTTTGTTATAAACCGTTATTAGCCGGTTTAATAACCTACTCATTTAAATCACAGTGGCTTTTCTATCATACGTCTTTTCACAGCCTTGCTAGGAAAGTACTGAATTCACTGGACATGAAATTCGCATTATTATGGAACTTTAGTTCTGCAGTAGTCTATTATCCTTCAGTATCGAACATGTTTTTAATTGTATAAAGTCACATATAATTGGAAATATATAAATGAAAAGCTATTTTAAGTGTTTCTTTAATAAATAAGGTCACCACAAGGTAAAAAGTAGTTGAATGAGTTTAACTGTATTTCTAATGTTTTTGTGATGTTTAAAACACGCGTTTTCTTTTGTTTATTGTTAGCACGACAATATAATTATTGATAGACAACTTATTATGTAAAATTTATATATCATTTATTTCCACATTTCTTTTTATATACATTTTACATAAAAAAAAAATTCAAACCTAAAATTTATATAAAACAAACGGAGTTTCCACCACCGGCGCGGCGGCGCGGCGGGGCGAGCCCAGGCTACCGATGGTCGGATCCCAAAGAGAGAAACCTCCGGACTATACGCGCAGTGTACAGCAGGGCTGCCTTCTGGATCTGGTCCTTGACCCAACCACTCAAACACCAAATTAATATAATTATTACAATTTATTTATAACAATAAATGAAAGATTAATAATAATATTGTAAATATTATTAGAAGAAAAAGAGCTGTCAAACCGACATGTCGGAAAAATTTTCTCTTGAAAAAAAATTGTGAAAGTTTTTGCCTGGGACGAACCAGCCGAGCTGCCGCCACGCGCGGACCCTTCTTCAGCGGCGCAGCGGCCCGCACGGTTGGAGGCACCGTGCCGGCCGGCATCACCACTGCCGCCGCTCGGCGTCCCCGGTATACTCCACCAACCCGACATGCCAGGCAACAGAAGCGGCTGCAGACCACCCGGGACGCGACGCGCGTGATGGAGAGCAGGCTCTGCAGCGACGGCCGGCCGCCGCCGCGCTCGACTTCGACGCCGCCGCCGCCACCGCTCGCCCGCAGCAGCACTCTCCGCCCACCGCGTCGCCTTGCCTACCATCGCCCGGGTCGTCCGACACGAGAGCCGCCGTGCTTCTTCATATCCCACACGCACACCCCACCACCCAGCTCCACGCCGCGCCGCCGGTGAATTCTATCGACGACGAAGGTGGAGCGTTGACGTCGGCCGAGCCACAAGAACTACGGCGAGGGCGGCGTCCACCATCGGTCAGCTTGGGGTCATCGGGACCTCGCGTCCCGTCTAGTGCCCCCGCTACCGGTGGTGTAGTGCACCCAAAAGGCGACGCGCGCGCGAAGAAGGAGACGTTTAAGAGAGCTGCGCGACGACGTCGCCGTGCAGTCCGGCGGATACGGAGCTCTCCGAGATGGGGGTGGTGGTGGCCTACGTGTCTAGTACCACCACCTTTTTTTTTTTTTTTTTTTTTTTTATGGAACCTGCCACGGTTGGCTACATCACCTACAACATCCGTGATGTCAGCCCATAACACAGGGGGAACTAGGTGCCATGTCAGTGCTTCCCTTCATTTCATGTCGGCTACACTAAACTGGACGGAAAACACGAACTATTTACATAGCCGTTTCGACCGACGTTTCGTTCAGTGCGGTGGTACCAACCCGGCCGGGATAAACCCTACCACCTAGTAAAGTAAGAAGGGAAGGGACCTACAGTTTTACGTGGAATCCGAACCACGGTCAGCCTCCAACGGTCGAGCGGTCACCCATCAAATCACTGACCGCGCTCAGCGTTGCTTAATAACAGTTGACTAACCAACCGCGCCACTGAGCTACCGAGGCTGACGAATTTTCTTATCCCTTAGTCGACTTTTACGACATGCGACGGGGAGAGATGCAGTGGGGCTATTCTTTTTAAGTACCGACCCCACACGGTACAAGTACCGACCCCACACGGTACAGTACCGACCCCACACGGTACAGTACCGACCCCACACGGTACCTATCGCTCGTAGCTTGCCTCGCGTCGTCTCGGAGAGCTCGGTAGCCACGGCCTGCACCCGCCGGCGTGCTTGGAGGCTTGCCTCCCGCCGCCGGCGGTATTACTGTTTTTATTTCTTTGTATTAATTTTGTGTATTTTTATTACTTTTTATAGTTATAATATATGTAAAATTAATGTAAATGTATTTAAAAATGTGAAATAAAGGATAATAATATTATAGGTATATGTAGTATAGACGGTATAATGAATTCAACACTATTAAGGTTTTATGTTATTGATATTATGTTAATATCAGGATCCTCCGACTGATGACCAACCATGGCTCGTATAGATAGGTAAAAACCTGCAGCAAAATGGTAGTTGGCAAGTTTTATCTCCGCGCATGCTTGTTCAAAAAATATGTTGACTGATGAAAATAAGACTATCTGTAGACATAGTTAAGTTTTTCGTGGCCATAATTACCTATTATTAATACATTTTAATACAAAATAAATATCAATTGGGATGATAAAGCATCTCAGTTGATTGTCTGGGTTTTTCCCAGTGGTCAGATTGATGGTCAGACTAGTCTGGCCAACGGGAATTTTTTTTCCCATTGGTTAGATTAGCTCATGATTTAGTAAAGTACAGTTGAATACGAAAATACAAAGAGGTCATCGTATAACTATTAAATATAAATAGGTTTTATTTGTGACACTAGCTGAGCCCGCGGCTCCGCTCGCGTGAAATTCGTATTCCAAAGAAGAATGTAAGTAACTAAGGGCGAGGCCGAAGGCCGAGCTGCGTTCAGGTAATCGATAAACCTTCTTAAAGAAAGTAACTAATTAAGGGCGAGGCCGAAGGCCGAGCTGCTTTCAGGTAAACGATAAATCTTTCTCAAATAAAGGAAGTAAGTAAGGGCGAGGCCGAAGGCCGAGCTGCGTTCAGGAAGACGATAAACCTTCTGGAAGAAAGGAAGGAACTCAGTGCGAGGCCGAAGGCCGAGCTGCGTTCAGGTAAACCAAAAATCCTCTTCCGCCTTCGGGCCTCGCCCTTAAAGACTTCCTTTCTTCGATAGAATATAATATCGTTTACTCAATCTATTTATTTCATAAAAATAAAAAAGTAATATTAATAACTAAAGAATTAAACCTACCTAACAAACATTAAAATAACTATCAAAACGGGCATTTTCAAATGTTCTTAGAGCACTTGCGGCATTACCCCGCTGGATGGCAAGGCTAACCTTTTGAATGAAGTACATAAGCCCTTGATGACGGGGCACCAGTTGCGTCAACCAGCTCAAGCCTCTTTTGGCTTCACTGCTCCACGGACCGAGGGTTTCAACCGCAAACGCAACAAATTCGAAATCTTGAATTATATTTCTATATTTGCTGCGTTTGAGGCTCTCCGCCCCAGCCTCGGCCGCGCCAGCCGCTCTTGAAGATGTCCTAACGTGACTTGGAGCCAATGTGAGAACAAAAGTGGCGTCCCACATCAAAGAACTACCCTTAGTCCATGGCACTAAGGTGATAGCATCGGGCCTCTTTCCATCCAGCCGGGAATAACCGCGAGGTTCTAGGATGCACGGTATATTTGCCGTTAGAAGCGTGGACTTAATAATAAAATTTAAATTAAATTAACTCAATCTTAATATTAATTAACTTTATTCGAGATGGTTTAGCTTCTTCCTGAACGCAGCTCGGCCTTCGGCCTCGCCCTTAGTTACTTGCTTTCTTTGAGATGGTTTATCATTTGTCAGAACGTAGCTCGGCCTTCGGCCTCGCCTTAGTTACTTACTTTCTTCAAGATGGTTTAGCTTCTTCCTGAACGCAGCTCGGCCTGCGGCCTCGCCCATAGTTACTTACTTTCTTCGAGAAGGTTTATGGTCTTCCAGAATAGAGCTCGGCCTTCGGCCTCGCCCTTAGTTACTTACTTTCTTCAAGAATGTTTTTCTTCTTCCTGAACTCAGCTCCGCCTTCCGCCTCCCCTTAGTTACTTTCATCGAGAAAGAATATCGTTTACGTGAGCGCAGATCAGCCTTCGGGCCCGCCTTTAGTTACTTACTTTCTTTTTTTTAAATACGAATTTCACGCGAGCGAAGCCGCGGGCAACAGATATATAAATTTTATTGCACCAATGACAGCGACATAACTTCGACTTTCAATTATTATTTTTATTTATCAAACAATTTGTCACCGGCCAGCTCACGTCGAGATGACAGTTCTCCGTTGTCAACATGACATTTAAAATAGTTTTTTACCTTTACTTTGGATTACGTGATTTTTATTATATTTTTTAATTATTATGTTCATCCGGGATATACACTGTCACCATAAAAAGTTTCGTCAAATTCCGTTCAGTGGTTTTTGCGAGATGCGCGTACAAATAGACATTTTTGCATTTACGATTTTATGATATGTATAGAAAGAATAGATATGTATAGACTATTGTGTTCAAGTTATAAAAAAGAAGAACTGTCATTTTCGTTGTATCTACTTATTTTTAAATTTCGAATGAATATTTTATTCAAATTGTATTTGCTGACAGTTCTATAGATATAATTATGCACTTTGGACTACGTGATTTTAAACGCGCATTATTGTTTATAATTGTAAATTTTTTTTTATTTTTGTAATTTTTTTTTACGTATTATGTTAACCCGGCATATAAACTGCCACTATACAAAGTTTCGTCTAATTCCGTTCAGTGGTTTTTGCGTGATGCGCGTACAGACAAACAAACAAACAAACAAAAATTTTAAAAACTGTTCTAACATGTTCAGTATCTCATTTTAAGCCACCCTGGTTAGTTTTTTTCCGAATACATTCAATGTACAGACTTTCTTACCTCTACGATTTTATTATATGTATAGATTATGGAGTTTGTTGACACTGGTTGGAAACTCTTTGCAAGTTGCTTCCGCCTGGTACACTTATCCCTACCAAGCTATCCCCCCTGGTAGGGATAAGTGGAAAAAAAATCCACTTATCCCTACAAGTAGGGATAGGTGGAAAGTGGAAACTCTGACTGAGTGCACTTATCCCTACTATAAAATTTAAAATAAAACAAAATACACTTTCGCCTTGTAATGTAATTTGTATAATTTTTTCAATCTTCTGATCTTTTTCTAGTTGTATTCACCTACGTTTTTTTTCGGTTTTTCCCAGTGGTCAGATTGATGGTCAGACTAGTCTAGCCAACGGGATTTTTTCCCCATTGGTCAGATTTAATTTCCTTTCGCAAAAATGTCATTTTTCATCAATTTAACATGTTGAGTCCGTGCTTCCTTTTTTAGTAACTGAAAACTGGTGGCCGCACGTGGCTCCCCGATTTTAGTAGAGGAGACCCTCAAGCCCAAGAGCTGTTCCGCGGTCAGGGAGAGGTGGAATTGACGATTTTTAGAAAATTTATTCGACCAAAAGTACCAGGAACTAAGAAGTTAGTAGGAGGTGTCTCTAAATTTTTATTCTTGGTAGGGATAAGTGTACCAGGCGGAGGAAAAGATGCGCATACATTCGAGGTGTCCGAATATCGAATAAAAATTTAGAGACATCTCCTACTAATTTCTTAGTTCCTGGTACTTTTGGTCGAATTAATTTTCTAAAAATCGTCAATTCCACCTCTCCCTGACCGCGGAACGGTTCTAGGGCTCGAGGGTCTCCTCTACTAAAATCGGGGAGCCACTTGCGGCCACCAGTTTTCAGTTACTAAAAAAGGAAGCACGGACTCAAGACGTTAAATTGATGAAAAATGACATTTTTGCGAAAGGAAAAAAAACGTAGGAGAATACAACTAGAAAAAGATCAGAAGATTGAAAAATTATGCAAATTACATTACAAGGCGAATATTTTGTTTTATTTTAATTTTATAGTAGGGATAAGTGCACTCAGTCAGAGTTACAGTTTTACTTTGATTGTACTTTTTTCTTTGTATTTTTGTTTTTTATCCAGCTGTCAAATTAATCTAACCAATGGGAAAAAAAATTCCCGTTGGCTAGACTAGTCTGACCATCAATCTGACCACTGGGAAAAACCGACATTAACCGATATACGATCTATGGGACAAAACTCAGATGATTCGCTAAAATACATTTACTCGTAGCTACATAAATGTTAGGAAAAGCAATGAGTTAAAGAAAACTCTACTCACATATTAAGTTTCCTCTGTACAGGAGAGTAAAGAAAGCAAAATGAAGTATGTTTGGTTTTCATTATTCAGCTTGAATGATATTTCAATATTTGCTTACATATATATCTATATCCGCGACTATATGTCTTAAGGAGAAAAATGGTGCGTGCACGAGATATGAACAATATTTAATACTGTTCTGGCTAATTTTCAGTTTATGTACGTAAAAAATGTGTTTTGGTAAAATTAACACAGGTCATTACTCCCACTTTATAAGACTATAAATCGATGATATTTCAAACTTAGCTTTCATTTCCCGAAATTCCCTAGAAAGCTATGCAGAGATTGCCCACTTTCTTTTCCCAGTGTACTGTCTTCTCAATTTAAAGTTATAAGAGTCGTAAGTCGCGCCCGGTGACACGGAACCTCGCGAGTCGCGAGTAGCGCGCGCCCGCCCCGCCGCGCCGCCGCCGCCCTGACCGCACGCAGGCAGGCGGGCGCGGGCGGCGGAGCGGCGCCCAGAGCCGGCGGAAGGGACGGGGGGCTAAAGATACAGTTGTACAGGATCCCGAGTTAGAGAGGGACCCACAATGACAATACAATAATACATAATATACAAAGTGATCATTAGTGGCGTGACTACTAAAGTATGAAAAAGGATGAGATGCTAAGCATTTTACAGAAAAAGTAGAATCGTTTACGTCAGCCGTAAAGGCGGACTTATTACGATTTTAATTGGGGGCTTTTATCATGTGACTTTTTACATTGTGACCTATAATTATTACACATTGAACTTAGGACCCCTAAAATGTTATAGAGTGGGGTCTAGAAGCTTGCGACAGCGCCACCCACGCCGCCGGCCCTGCCACCGCGCCGGAACCTCACCGGGATGGAACGGAAGAACGAAGTTGGCTACAATTAGAAAGTTGGCCCCGCAGAGCCCCGGCGCCCACACACGTATCTCATCACAACTTTGCACTCCGAATAGAGAACTTATATCATAACGACATTAGAAGTTCCGGGCTAAGACAATCCGGTTTTTCCCAGTGGTCAGATTGATGGTCAGACTAGTCTAGCCAACGGGAATTTTTTTTCCCATTGGTTAGATTAATTTGACAGCTGGATAAAAAACAAAAATACAAAGAAAAAAGTACAATCAAAGTAAAACTGTAACTCTGACTGAGTGCACTTATCCCTACTATAAAATTAAAATAAAACAAAATATTCGCCTTGTAATGTAATTTGCATAATTTTTCAATCTTCTGATCTTTTTCTAGTTGTATTCTCCTACGTTTTTTTTCCTTTCGCAAAAATGTCATTTTTCATCAATTTAACGTCTTGAGTCCGTGCTTCCTTTTTTAGTAACTGAAAACTGGTGGCCGCAAGTGGCTCCCCGATTTTAGTAGAGGAGACCCTCGAGCCCTAGAACCGTTCCGCGGTCAGGGAGAGGTGGAATTGACGATTTTTAGAAAATTAATTCGACCAAAAGTACCAGGAACTAAGAAATTAGTAGGAGATGTCTCTAAATTTTTATTCGATATTCGGACACCTCGAATGTATGCGCATCTTTTCCTCCGCCTGGTACACTTATCCCTACCAAGAATAAAAATTTAGAGACACCTCCTACTAACTTCTTAGTTCCTGGTACTTTTGGTCGAATAAATTTTCTAAAAATCGTCAATTCCACCTCTCCCTGACCGCGGAACAGCTCTTGGGCTTGAGGGTCTCCTCTACTAAAATCGGGGAGCCACGTGCGGCCACCAGTTTTCAGTTACTAAAAAAGGAAGCACGGACTCAACATGTTAAATTGATGAAAAATGACATTTTTGCGAAAGGAAATTAAATCTGACCAATGGGGAAAAAAATCCCGTTGGCTAGACTAGTCTGACCATCAATCTGACCACTGGGAAAAACCGAAAAAAAACGTAGGTGAATACAACTAGAAAAAGATCAGAAGATTGAAAAAATTATACAAATCACATTACAAGGCGAAAGTGTATTTTGTTTTATTTTAAATTTTATAGTAGGGATAAGTGCACTCAGTCAGAGTTTCCACTTTCCACCTATCCCTACTTGTAGGGATAAGTGGATTTTTTTTCCACTTATCCCTACCAGGGGGGATAGCTTGGTAGGGATAAGTGTACCAGGCGGAAGCAACTTGCAAAGAGTTTCCAACCAGTGTCAACAAACTCCATAATGTCACAAATAAAACCTATTTATATTTAATAGTTATACGATGACCTCTTTGTATTTTCGTATTCAACTGTACTTTACTAAATCATGAGCTAATCTAACCAATGGGAAAAAAAATTCCCGTTGGCCAGACTAGTCTGACCATCAATCTGACCACTGGGAAAAACCCGTGCTGATAAAAAAATACACGGAAATTGTGCATCATTTAAAAATAATTATTTATTCCTCAATATTAATATTGTCTCTTTCAAAGTATTCACCGTCGGATATAATATACTTCTGCCAGAATATTTTCCAATCTTCAAAGCATTTTCAATGGCCTTTTTGATATGGCCTACAGTTACTTCAACGATTAGGTCTTTATCTTCTCTATGGTCACGAAACCAAAATTAGATTTGCAGTAGTTATTTTATTAGAATGTTGGATGTAAATAACACCCACCAAAAACATATAATGTAAAAAATATGCCATAAGTCCCGCACGCAACCTTTCCACCGTAAAACGTTGTAAGATTCCATGCAGAGCCAAGTCTTTTCATATCATTGAAGCCCTAATTCAACAATTTTGTAGTAAATTATATTTTCGGACATGTGCTCAAAAATGGTCAAGAGCGTAGTACCCGTAACCAATAAGAGGCGGCATAGTTGTGTCAGGATCGTGGCATGTAGAGATCAGTTGTCTCTGTCTACCCCACTAGGAAACAGGCTTGAAGCTGTGTATGTATGAATTTATTGTATTATAGTTAATTGTTTATTTAAGTAGTGTAAATGTGTGTAAATCGCTGTTAAGTTTCCTTATAAAATAAAATAAAATACATAAAACGTATGTAAGATATGCTCTATTTTCATGCGCCTTCGCTCACATTAAAGAAGGGCCCGTACAAGTAACTTAATTTTTATTAGAAATTAACAAAATAAACTAATTTGCCTGTATAATGTTTTTGCTTTATAAAAACCAATTCTATTCGGTTTAATATAATGCGAGAATGTTATAACGCTGTATGAACAAAGTGATGAGATACGCGGCGAGGAGATGCGGTAAGATACGTATCATTTAGCTAATTATTCTGTGGTTACTACCACAGAATGTAACAGTATGAAACTCCTAAGCATAGTCTGTTCAGAAATATTAACGTCGTCGCGAGCGGAGGCAAAAGTTGTTATTCAATAAGTTGAAGACAATCGAGTTTGACAAATATATACCTGTCTACAAAACACCCAGCTCAGCACCCAGTCGCAAAGTCCATTGTTGCACCAGACAAAACAAACAGAAACGAAACAGAAGCTAGTAAATATAAAATCTTTCACATAAAATATATATATTGGTCGATACTTGGCTTTGTTCTGGGAAGCGAACTACAAACACGTTTCGTCATTTCCCTGCTCAAACAAAATGCAAAACGCTTCCATTCTTTATCACAGGACGAGGTTGTGAAACTCACCCATCTCACGACAGCGCGCCCGTTCATTAGAAAATATAGGAGAAAACTGATTCTGGCGACGTGCCATGGTAAAATGATAGTTGTCTACTCAATAAGGAATGAAGGCAGATGGTATAAGGAGATGCCTTCCAGAAAGAGAAGATAAGAGGGGCGTTGTAATATTTTGGATCTGAAAAACAAGGTAAATTTTTGGCGATAAAATATTTAACAAATCATCTAGTTACGAAGCTAAATACACCAATCTTCGAATATATAGGCTAATCTTGATAATTCATCCTGATACAAAATATATACTTACTAGCAGGATCAGAAAACAATTGGAACTGAGTTCCTGAAACTGGCTAAACCGTTTCTGTTGCTTAGTACTGCTGAGAAATGAGGCAATGTTAATTTCGCACAGGCAAGGTTATAGGACCCAAGATACTCCCTGTGGCATTTTGTTCTGCTGATATTGCCAAAAGTATTATAAAAAGTTATGAGGAACATTCTCACAATCTTTATAATATTATGCTTCAGAAAAAACATTGTCTACATACTTTACGTTTTCCGCTCGAGTGGGTTGTATGAAATAGCAGTTGCATCCTTCTTTCAGCGTCGTCGTCGGGAGCGTGTAGCGACTAGCGAGGCACCGACGCGCCAGTATTAAGGAGCAAAAGCAGCAACAGAGCATTATTTACGACTCCCCGAGGTCAACTTGTGTGCACTTTTATGAAGTGCGCTCGCAAACTTTGCTCGGTCTGATAAAATTCATAGCTGGTAGGTATACTTCCCACGAGTAGGTCGATGGTCGTTAATGTCCAGCCCGGTGCGACACTACAAAACTTGGGACGTCCTCATTTTTACCGCGGAATAAAGACGGAGCACTTTCCGACCATAAAATGTTCTTTTGTACAATATTATGTACGAAATCGAAAACGAACGGTAAGATAATAGAGTACCTATATGTTATTATATTTTTATAATTAAAACTAGCTATTGCCCGCGACTTCGCTTCGCGTGTTTAGGGTTTAACCTTTTTGCTCACAGCTCAGGCCGCCGATGACGTAGCGTTTTGATTTATAGCCAAAACCATGTTGAGTTTGATTTATACCCAAAACCATGTTGAGTTTGCTTTATAGCCAAAACCGAGGTGTCAGAGCGTAATAACAGTGAAAACAGTAATGTGGTTCTCGAGTTATAAGGATATTCATAATATATTGACGTATGTTACAAGGCCGGAGAAACTTCGCTTGGTTTATTACGATTATAGTAGTGGACAGTATTGCTGTTTCGTCATTTGTCCCTGTCGTGTTTCACCTTCTCGCTCGCACATTACATTCCCTACGGCTGTACATTAATTACTAATTGTAATAAATAATATTTAAAATATAAACTTTAGTCTCATTTTCTAAAATTATTTCACAATGTTTTACGATATTAGTTCATTTCTCCATTGTGCTTAATCGAGATAGAAGTGAGACAAAAGTGACACGCCGCCATTCGAAAGAATTAAATAGGTACGGAACTCTCTGTGTGAATAAGGATTTCACTTATTTGAATTTTTTGCTATCTGTCTGTCGCTCATCGAATTCGATAAAACCGGACGCATTGTGTTTTATTTATTCTAACTAATTCCGAGACATGTTTTGGCGCCAAAGACAACTTTTATTAGTCCGACTTAGCACTTTTTTTGCTCGGGCTATACGTTTTTATGTGAATAAAATAACGATACACATTCTCCCTTGCGCGATAACGCTAACAGATAATATTATTCTGGAGGGAAAATATAAATAATTTCATAAACCTTAGTGGTATTTGTCGCGCCAGCGCTTTCCTAAGAGCGACGCTGCTGAAAGTATGGGGAGGGGGTTGGGACCGAGCGATCAAGCTTAGAATTTACTGCATCTTTCCGCTCCAGAGGCAAATTTATTTATCGCTGAGGTCAAAAGGACACTTTTGTGCAGAGCGACGCGCGCAGCCATCGCGTACATTCAGCTATTCTGTTCGACGTTAACACGGCGGAGATAGAAGATGCCGTCCTGGTATATCGATCACCTACTTTGCGTATACAAATCCATTCATTTACTTCAGGCAGGGCTGTATCGAATATCGCCGTATACGGTCGTAAATATTACTTTTTAGGGTTCCGTATCCGGTACGGGACCCTATTACTAAGCCTACGCCGTCTGTCTCTCTGTCCGTCCGTCCGTCTGTCCGTCTGTCCGAGGGCTGTATCTCTTGAACCGTAATAGGTAGTCCGTTGAAATTTTCACAAAATATGTGTTATTATGACCGATATAACAACAAATAATAACAATAAGAAAAAGTAAAAAAAATCATGAGGTTCTCATAGAAGAAACGAAAAAGTGTATGCGCGCGCGTCATCTACCGAATAGAGTATGAAGCATTTTAACTATTCATGAATTTGAACTAATACGAAGCATTTCATAACACGCCATAGATGGCGTGAGTGGCGCTAACCATGACATGGCGATACGGAATCCTCGGTGCGCGAGTTCGACTCGCACTTGGCCGGTTTTTTATACCAATCAAGATTAAGTATGAACTTGCATTTAAAGCTCACAAGTTTTGATATCACAAAAATTATGAATGTATAAAATCAGGCCATTTACTACTGTATAAATACATAATAGATGGCGACAAAACTGCTTTTGCGGATAAGCCTGGTAGGCTTCGCAGAACATACAATTGTAAAATATAAAAGTATAAATAAATAAATAAAAAAAAAAATTGTTTCCTTGTTCTGTGCAACATTCTCCTTGCGCATTCTGTCTTCTCTTCTAAATGTTCGGAACTTGTGTAAAACTGTACTGGATTATAGTCGCATAGTAGCCTCGGCTGTATTCCCCTCTAGTCCAATACTGCCAGCAATCCAAAGGGAGCTCTCCTGTATGGCACCTACCTTACGGAGGTAATATTGGCTGTTCGGAGCATGTACTTCGGCCCTTCTGACTCAGCCACCCATACCGAATTACTTAAAAAAACCGGCCAAGTGCGAGTCGAAATCGCGCACCGAGGGTTCCGTATCGCCATGTCATGGTCAGCGCCACTCACGCCATCTATGACGTGTTTTATGAAATTCTTCATATTAGTTAAAATTTCATGATTCGTTAAAATGCTTCATACTCTTTTCGGTAGATGGCGCGCATACACTTTTTAGTTTATTATATGGGGACCCCGGGATTTTTTTTACTTTTTCTTATTTTTATTGTTTTTTGTTGACAGACAATCAGACAGACGGCTTAGGATTAGTAATAGGGTCCCGTACGACGGATACGGAACCCTAAAAAAACAGATAAAAATTAGTCTCAGCGACTGAGAGTCTGTGCGGATTTCCGTGAACAGACGCGCAGAACGCACAACTCCAGTTCAGTCCCTGACAGAAAGAGAAGTAGAAGTAGACAACTCTTTCTGGCTTTGAGTTTGCGTCGAATCTGTTGAATTCCCGCCCAACAGCTAATCCTCTTCGCAACTCGATTTCAATTGGAAATTCAAACCGAGAGCAGCACTCTTTCCTTTATGTTTTATTGATGCAAAACACAGATTTATTTCGCCGGCAATACGATGTAGGGAAGGCTTTACTCCGCGTTCTCCCCAGCTTTTATTGAAATGGTACTTGTGTCTGAGTTAATCTCATTAGTAGGTAACCTCGTTTGAAGGCTGTTTCGTTACCTGCCGGCGCGGAAAATCGTTTTTCTCTTTCTTTTTTTTTCAAGGCTGAAATGAAGTAGTGTACGTCTTTAGACTAGTGCCTTTTTACTGAATGGTGGATATATACGAGACGATTTAGACGTTGACTTATCTTAGTATGTACATTATAGAGTAAATATTTGAATAATGTTACGGGAATAATCACCGATTATTCTAGTAGGCTTTTACAAATTCGTTTCGCATATACAAAGTACTATATTATAATAATGAAATATACATAACTTAACGTCAAAGACGTTCTTTACTAGGCAACCTTTGAATATAATAATGTTTAATTGTACGTCTTACGTTCCAAAACCATTAAACCTTAAGATTACTTTCAAACCTTTCAAAGATAATATTATTGAAAGTTTCAATAATATTATCCTTAATAATATGTAAGAACACTTCTGTTGGGGTTTTAGCAAGCTAAAATACCCACACAAATGTTTAATAATTCAAAGCTATTTCTCTGACATAGAACAGTAAGATGTAGGTACAATGTAACACTAGAGCACCGCTAACTGATTTCTAAAAGCTAAAGTGCACCATTAGAACCATGTCGCACGCGGGCTTGCTTGCCTACTCGAGTGTTTGTTGGAGCGTGCAACAAGCTAGCTAGTATGACAAGGTTATTTGCGTTTAGTTTCTATTTTAGGGCCGCATGTACAGATAATTGTGTAGTAAAACAGAATTTACATTTATGAAAATTAGTCGCAACAATATGGCCAAGACGAGGATGTCGAATTATTGTCGTGTAATGTTCGTACTTTCGCGATGCCACACTGACACATGACCAGTTAAAATTCGATTCGATTTCGAATTCTTCCTCCACGAAAGTAACGTCGCAGATGATACAACAATGAAATGAAATTACTTGTTAGCAAGCCACTGACGCGTCTCCTGGTTAGTACGATTTCGGGTTTTCGGATGCATCGTCATCGTTCGTGGTCGTAAGAGATTTCTTTGTATTTCCACGATGAAATATTCGTACATGTAATTATGGTACTGGGTACATGCGTACATTTACATTAACCCGGCGCATGCCTACGTGGGCATCTCATACCCAAGGTGTTTTATTTTTTTAAATTTACACAGAAAAAATCGATGTGGCCAGTCCGCGTTCTCGGTAGCTGGAGAGTGGGAATTTCTTCGTCGCCTGCACGCTAAATCGGTGTCCTCTGGTGGCTCGGGGTGAGTAGACGTGGAGACAAAGTTGCGCGTGGGTATGAGATACCCACGTAGGCATGTGGCGTCACCTTTTTCGGTAAACATATTGTTTTATATTATACGTTTTTTTCTATAATCTTGATTGATTCAAGTTTTATCAGCACAATGGCCGAGGAAGAACAACAGACACGACTGCGTGAACTGTTTGATTCTGTTCCGACAGACACAAAGTCCGATTCAGAGGACGAGGACGAAAGCGACCACCTCGCTGAAAGATCACCGCGGAGAACCATCATATCAGCCACCATAAAAGACCGCAAGATACACGAGATGTCAAGAGTGTCCAACGAGTGAGCACAGGAAAGAAAACACACCTGCTCATCCTGAAACGAGTCGATATGCATGGATCACGCCAAATAAATATGTCAAGATTGTGTGGATGTTTATTATAAATAATTTTGACATATATGCACAAGGACATTTCAATGTATTAGTGCTTATTTTTATGGTGCCTATAATCTAGTTCCATGAAATATTTGATTTTCTTCTCTAATATGTATTAAAATTAAAATTTTTTGTAGAATGATTTGAAACGTGCCGAAATTCCAAAATGTTACGTCTTACAGAATATAAAACTTAATAAACTTATTATTTTCTACTTGTAGTCTTTTATTTTGGTATATATGAAAATAATATGAGTTAATTAATCTGAACGCAATATATTTAATTTGTATTATATTATAAAAAATTGTATAATATTATATTTTATACAATTTTTTCTTTATTCTTCATTATGTAGTGATAACAATCTTGGGTATGAAATACCTACGTAGGCATACGGTGTAAGTATTTTCACCAGGCATGCGCCGGGTTAAATGTACTGTGCGTCTCTCCCCGCCCAGCTAAGAACCCTAGTTTTCGAAACAGGACCATTAGCGGCTCATTACGCTAGTTCTCGTGTTTAGTTGATAATAACTGAAGCAGAATAGCTTTTAACATTGAGAACTATGTACGAGTAATTTGGAACTTTAGATCGTGGACTAGGATAATTTGAACGGCGTTCTATCCTCAGTGCTTTCCCAATGGACAACGATCCTGATTATTCTATGAAATAAAGTATCAAAGTGTTTTCCTGTGTATGTCAGTCACAGTATTTACAATGTATATTTAATTAAATTTCAAGACCACAAATTTAAACAGTTTTCGGTGCTGTGCGTGTGTCGTATAGACTTGTAGCGTCCTCTAAAATGATTTCGAATGTTACACGAGGCATTTATTTATTATTTTTTTCTCACACTGTTATATTATATAGTATAATATTTTTTTCCTACTATGTTCAGTGCTATAATACACTATGCTTGAATTTGTCCTGTTTAGATTTTACAATTATTGTATAGTTATGTAAGTATATAGGTATAGTGTAATTTTAATTTTACATCAGTGCCCATCTTGTGTAAATTCTTAATGGTGTCATTAGTACACTCATTTTGTATGTCTATGTAACAATGTGAATGTACTGTGAATTGACCTAAATAAATAACTAAATAAAATTACCATTAGAGTGTTAATTTAGCTGTAAGTTTTTTTTTTTGTAAAGAAAGCGCGATATATGGCGCCCAGCCACCCATAACTTGTCAAACGACGCCCATGGACATTCGGCAGTTTGGTCGTAAATAGGAAGGCACTGTACTGTACGCACCAAAAATCGAAAGTCTCGAAGAAAGTTTGAATGTGAAGTGCCAAATTACGTCACTGTCATAAACTACCTGTAAAAAACTACTTGTGTTTTAGGAAGTATCGAGCAGTACCTGAGCTGCATAGTACCTACATAATAGTATGGGAACTAGGAGTACTGCAAACTCATATACACATTTAATTTGCTGCGAGATGGTGGAAATAAGTAACGGCTGATCGAATATCAGCGACCCGCGTACACATTAGGGTTTCGAGCGCCTAACTCGGTAGGTACAGCTGAAAGTTGAAGTTATGCGCCTGCAAGCGACGATTACTCTTCATAAAAGCTTGAATTTAAAAGCTTTTATTAATCCCAGGGCGGAGTTTATAGGTCCTGCGAGTGCACTACACTTCGCTGGGGGTGACTTAATTACGGTGGCCACGAACTGCGGTCGGCCGGGCTTAATCGCGGTCGGGGATCACTACGATAAATTGTTAGTGGCACGGTCGAATATAAATACTTGATTGTTGATTGATTACCTAAACAATGCGTGCAAGTGCTGCAATACATTTAACCCAAACTCATATTAATTATATACCTACTAGATAATGATTTTTTTTCATAATTTTCGATACAAAGAATAACAAAAATTAAATTAAGTTCGTTGAACTTATTCTGATAAATAAACGTCAAACCATAGTATAGTATTTTTATGGAACCGGATATGGTTTACTCCTCCTGACCTCCACTTTCAGATTCGACGATATGAACATAAATTATACTTAATTTTGTTATGGATAGAGTTTTATTTCGACGCAACAAGCTAATGGGGTTTGATAACTAAAGGTTATGTTTTCGAATAATTATCCTAATAAATAAAGCGAATTTTCTACGGGCGAACGGCAACCGGCGGCCGTGTATCGTGGTCAATATATTAATTGAATATCCATATAACTCGAGGACCACTTTAGCCATTTACATACGGTTTTCATTGTTACATTCTGTCATTTCTCAATATGTTTAGGCTATAAATCATAACGCTACGTCATCGGCGGTCTTAGCTGTGAGAAAAAGTCACGCAAGCCGCGGGCAAAAGCTAATAGGATTATAAGGGCTAATATCATATTCATATTATTTTTTTTGTTCACATAGTGCTTTGTTGAGTTTATCAACAGCAGAAGCATTACAGTCCCACCTCTGCGGCCTTACCAATTGGGCCATCAGACACAGCCAATAGCACCGCTCCATGTCAGAGAAAGAGGTTGTCTTATAATGTATTATACTCTTTTTGAAGACAACCTAAGTTATAGATGGTAGGGACCAGACACCGGAAGACCGAGTCGACATCAACTGTGTCAAACTGGAGTATAGTTCCCGCAGGTAGATAAGTGACGGACCGCGGCAGACCGCACTGTTTATCCAGCCTTATCGCCGCCGGGCAGCTTCCGCGATACAAAAATTTGTACTTAACTGAATTTTATAAAAGGTCTTCCATATTGTACCTTATAGCGGGAGACTGTTTTTGTTATTTTTAATTTCGGCTCTGCCCGGAATGAGTTGACGAAGAAGGTGAATAAGATAAACATTAAATTTTCAGGCTTTTATGGCTTGAAAATCTAATATCGCAATTTTGGGATTTTCGTCATGAACAACAAGTAGATCATACTTATTGACTCAACATGCGCAACTTTTTGAAAAGTTTCGGTTTTTGTCATAATAATGATAATACAAAATGTATTTTCCATCTCTTAATAATGAATAACCAAATTCTCGTCTTTAGCAACTTAATCTTAAGTGTAATGAGTTTTTAGATTGAGTTACTAACTTTTATCTGTTATAAATTTTAATCAGCCTCTTCTCGACTATCTAGCGCGCACACTCTGTCTGCCGGTTACGCGATCTGGCGTTGTCGTTACGAGATATTAAGTCTTATTATGTCGGTGTCAAGGGTTACATTGCTGTGATATTGCTCTCTCCGATTGTGTTAGGAACTCGAAAACCATTAGCTTAACGATGACATTATACTCTGTAATGTCATAAGCCTGCTTCTGATGTCCTTCTGCGGACCGGTTTAATGCAGTGAAAGAGGAACTCTTTGGACTTGAAACTCGGAAATGGAGTCAATTTCACAAGTAGGACACGATTATGATTTCACACTTAACAGTTGTTCTAATGGTACGGTCAATATGCCCCGGAGAAGGCTTTTATAATGCGAACATTTAATTCAACAATTCAATGGTTACGAGTTTAGTACTCAGTTTTACAAGTACAACTTTAGTTCACAATTTGTCGACTAACCTTTACGTGTAAATGAAATTTTACATATCACAAAACTATAATGTACATTTTGACATGGAATCAAATGACATGTTTTACGTTAAGTTTTAAATTCGGGACTAATGGCGTGACTAAAATCGAAAAATCTCGCACAAGATATATAGAGAAGGGATCGTTTATTATCATATTTGCGTTGAAATCCAATTTGCTATTAAACCGACTTTACCGCGAGCGGAGCTGCGGCCACAGCTATTATACAATATACACAAAATAGTAGTGAATATTTGACTTACAAAATAATATACTTTGATATTAAAAAAACTCTCGGCCATTGAATGTAATCACAACACCACTATTCATGTCGCTAATGTAGCGTGCCGTACTTGCCGATAGCGTTTATCGTGAATGTGCACGAAATACAATCGCTGAAATGAATCTAGTTAATTTTAACTAAGTGCTTGGCCAGGCATTCGATTAAACACCGAACAAGCACGAACACTCTTCACACGCCGTTCTTATTATGTGTCATTTTAGTTTCGTTAGAATTTCATTGCTGGTAATTTACGAACATGGATACTCGTAAGTTTTCATAAAAAAAAACATATCAAAATCAACCAACTGATCAGGCCTTTGAAGAAGAGCAAAGTATCATGTACTATTCCCGAAGTGCGCGGTCCCTTGTAGAGAACTCGCGAGATTAAGCCCGATGTGAAGGAACATTTTATAAAATCATCAAACCACCTCATTCGTATTCCACGGGATAGCAGAAATTTAAATCAAAAACCCGTCAGGCACTTACGGGTGGCGCAGACAAATTGAGAGAAACGGCAAATTTTACTGGAAAAATGATACTCATCGAAAACACTCCATTAGTTATTCTATAGAATTTTTCATTTCACGAAAACGACTGCGAGTTTGCGTGAATGAAATAATAAATGTACTTACCTATTTATGTCAAACCGCCATTTTATTCACGGAACTCTACGCGTCGAGCGCGCGCATTGGTTCTATTGATTCTTTAAAAATTGTATGCAGGCTATTTTCACAAATATGCTTTGACCTAGTCACTGGGTCCTAGCGGACCTCAAAAATATTTAAAAAGGGGTCCTAACAATAATTTTAATTAAGGGGTCCTAGAAAATGGGTCAGAACCTTCCGAGATCAAATTGTCTCTCGCGAAAAAACAAAACACTATGTCCACAAGCAGAACTATTTTTCTTTTTATTTTATTCAACATTCTAAATTTGAATTTTTACAACTTGCCAGTCATTTTGCAACGTGACCACAATACAGTGAAAAACACACTTTTTACAACTTCAGAATCGCATATCTCACAAACTATTGATTTAAAATAAAAAAGTCGTTTTGAAACTTCTTTATTATTTATCTATTCTATCTAACGACCCCCACACGCGTATGTACACTTTTTTCATCCCTAAGTTACATGTAATGTATGGTATGCCACCCCTATTTTTTTAAACATGCCATATCTCAAAAACTAGATAACATATCTTATTCAAACCAAAAATCATTGGAAGTGTTTTTTAAGTTCCACCACTTGAATTTTTTTCAGAATTTTTTATCTTCTAGTGGATAAGTTAAGAGATGGGATGGGGGGCACACTTGTTACGACTTTAGAAGCTCACATCTCACCATTGGTTTAAACCATAAAGTCATTTTGAAACTTTTTTATATTTTTTTTTAAATACCTATATCCAACGATACACGCTTATGCACATTGATATTTTTTTCATCCCTCAGCTGTTGCATGTATGGCGTGCGACCCTTATTTTTTATTCTTTTTGTATAGCGGTTCATAGAATATACTTTCCTTGCAAATTTCATCTATATAGTGCCAATAGTTTCCGAGTAAAATGGCTGTGGCATACGGACAGATGGACGGACCGTCGGACGGACAGACGGACAGGACGAAATTATAAGGGATCCGTTTTTGCCCTTTGGTTACGGAACCCTAAAAACCAATTCAAATATTACTAAACATGTTTACTACTAAATAAACAGATCCCCAGAACCAGACAAATCGAGTCTCGTATACCTATGTGTCTATTGGATAAGTTTAATTGAAGTCTGCCATTTTTCAGCTTTCAGATAAAAATTGCTGTAACATTCACTGTGTAATATACTATACGCAGTTTAAACTTTCAGCTCGTTATGAATACAACAATAAGGCGAGATATGCGGCAGGGTTCACGTGTCTACCTTCGCGAACATTATACCACAAACGAAGTTAATTCTCGTGAAAAAAAAAAACCCACTCGACACGACTGAGTTCCTGTTTTAAAACAGCTTTAAAAATAATCACGTTAGGGCGGCGAGAGCATGTCAGTCATCTCGAAGTAAGCGGGCGAGCGCTATCAAAATAATATGTGCTTTCTCCCTTCATAATTGTACCTATTATTTTCAGTCTGAATATGAAAAATAATGTGGCAAAGTTTATTTATGTTTTACAAACCTAAAAGGAACATATTGTGGTTTCTTTACAACATCCACTCATGACATGTTTTCTTATTTCTTATGGTGCTTATGATTTATTGGTATTATTATTACTAGCTTTTGCCCGCGGCTTCGCTCGCGCGAAATTCGTATTTAAAAAGAAAAAAGTAAGTAAGCCCGCTACCATTATTTAGGCGCGCGAGAGCCACATCTTAGCGTAAAGGGATCTGAATTTTATTTGAATTCGGATGATCGGTTTAATAGTTATGGCAGAGCATACACACAGAAAATATTTCTAAAAATCGTCAATTTAGTTTTAGTATCATACATAGAGTCTACAAACGCAGTATCTCATAAAACAAAGTAACTTACTCCACTGCCATCCCTTACAGATTTATTACTAGTATTGATGGTGCTTGTGATTTATTGGTATTATAAATGTGTTTATTTTTAAATAGGTATTATATAATGTTTTTTTTTTATGTATTTATTTCACTTTATGAAAAAATGTTAAAAGGGGCCAACTGAAAAACAGCGCTGTAGGGCACGTTCCTACAGCAAAAATGCTGAGTTGGTTCCTCTTTCTCCGTCAGGTTTCTTTCTGTTACGTCAGGTTTCTTTCTGTTATCGTTTTACTTGTTTTCGTTTTATATGTAACTAACTATAGGAGAAATAAATATTTTCATTTCATTTCATTTCATTTCAAATAAGTACAGTACTCGGTATTAAATAATTAACATAAAGCTTTAGAAAAAGATAATTCGGTTGTAGAGCGTTATCCTTATCGCACAGAGACGTGCGAGTTCGTGCGCCAGCGACGACGCTCTATAATGGATTGTCTCTTTCTAAAGATCAATTTTCACTACTTGCTTTAAACGCTACCTCTTTTCTCTCTTACTCTCTTTTCCTATTTTTTCTCTTCGTGTGAAAAAGTATTTTCACAGGATGACACCTATCTAGATAAACTTGAAAACGTCCCGGCCTTCAGCAGCGGTACGGAACCACTGCTTTTCGCAGACGTACGACGTCCCATCTGTCGGGTGGTCTTCCTACACTCCGTTTTCCTGTCAGCGGTCGCCAATGTAGGACACGGTTACTTAAATGGTCGTCGTCTCTTCGGCTGCCGTGTCCAGTCAACTGCCACTTTAGCTTAGCCACCCGGTGTCCAATATCGACTACTATGGTGTGACGGCGGATTGCATCGTTAAGCACCATGTCACGTAGCGATCTAGTAGTCTACTCAATGGAAGTTATTAATTTTAGTTTTTTTATTGAAAGCGCGACTTGTGGCGCCGTGTCACCCATAAGGTGCCTAATGACGATCATGGACATTCGGACGTATGTGGGGATTGCGAATGCATTGCTTCGATTATGAAATTAATAATAATATATTCATTGCAGGCCCGAAATATAGTAATTCCATCAATGTCGTAGAATATTTTGTTTTATTGTTGGGGAGGGAACTATTGCAACAATTTATTGCCAAAGGATTTTTAGCGTAAGGTTTCCTTCAACTATCGAATATTAACTTGAACTTTCAAACTAAGCTTTAAGAGGTTTGGCAATTTTGAACTCCGACCCTTAATAGGTCATTAACCGAGCACCGGCCCTCAGTGGAATAGCTATTTTCTATTTCTAGCTACCTCTGGGGGACTGTCCTTTTTCGAGTTGACAAAGAGTCGAGTTATCCATTAGCAGTTTGTACATTCGATTTTTAGTGACACTGAGTGACATTTCACAACCGGGCTATTTCGATATCATCTTTCCACGGGGAGTTATTAGAGAATCAATTTAAATATAATTTCTGATTGTCTGTCTGATTGATACATTGGATATAAAATATATTGATCAGTTTGCTTTACAACTTCGCTGAAAAATTCAAAAATATATACATATTGAAACTTTCATAATTTTTTTTTACAAATGTATTGTTCGAAAATTTCTTAAAACATGTTTCAGTGAAGTTGCAGGGAAAAAAAGGTGAGGTGTCGTAGAACAGCCGACAGAAGCACAGCTTCTTACATAATCAAATTTGCTAATTAACAAAAATTGCTAATTGGATTATGTAAGATATACCGCTCGACCGTTGGAGGCTGACCGTGGTTCGGATTCAACGTTAAACTGTAGGTATCTTTCCTTCTTACCTTACTAGGTGGTAGGGTTTACCCCGACCGGTTTTTTACCACCGCACTGAATGAAACGTCGGTCGAAACGGCTATGTAAATACTTCGTATTTTCCGTCCCGTTCAGTGTAGCCGACATGAAATGAAGGGAAGCAGTGACATGGCACCTCGTTCACCCGGTGTTATGGGTTGACATCACGGATGTTGTACAGGTCTGTCTCACTTGCACTTGCACAATTGCATTGGTGTGAGTACTGTGTACGCGCCAGCTTTGGTTAACCGACCTGTAGGTGATGTAGCCAACCGTGTCAGTTTCCATAAAAAAATTATAATAATTTCGATCAGGATAGCGCCATCTATGCGATATTCCTATCAACTTATACAAAGGTTCCACTTTAAAAGACTCTCATAGATGGCGCTGGCCGACGTAGCCAACAATCCTCATTGGCTGGGCACCGCGTAGCGCGTGCAACTTCCGTTCTTACTTTCGTGGGGTTTCACTTTTTCTGAGTTAGCGGTGATCCGAATCCGATGAAACTTAGTATTTTTCTTTACTAACTATACGGGACACAGCACAGGATAGGCTAAATAAAAGGCGTAACCAGCAGTTCCGGTTACGCTAAGATGTGTCTCTCATAGAAACCGAATTGTTCCGCGCGCCGAAATAAAATTACGGTAGCGGGCTTACTTACTTTCTTCTTTTTAAATACGAATTTCACGCGAACGAAGCCGCGGGCAAAAGCTAGCATTGGCTCCGGGGTGTTCAATATTATACAATACACGTGGGAACGAAGTAAGTATACACACACATACAACTAGGGAGATGACTCGTATCTTCCCTAAGGAATACTTAGGCCTCTAACGTTTAGAACGCCTGTTTCCTTACATTTTTCTTGACACCTCTCCTCCTATTTGCATACGACGACGCCGCGCGGCGCGCCGCCACTTCAAGTCCCCTCTAGATGGCGCGAGCCGTCACAAAGCTTCCACGCGAATGTCGGATCAAGTTATTTACAAGATGGCTGCGACTGCGACCTCGCACCACGCTTTCTACATACAACTCTCGCCGCCGGCGGAGGCAGGGCTGTGCTAAACGTCAACAATATCAATACTCGAATAATTATGTAATGGTTATTAAATTACCTATATTAATACTGTTCATAATTTATTTTCTGAAAATGGCTTTCGATACATAATTTAATAAATATATACCAACACCATTTGGTACAATGGGCGAGCTTAATGCCGTGAGACATTCTATTCTAACTGACATTTTAGATGTGTGTGAAAATATTATTGGATAAAGAATATTTTGTGACAATGTATTAAATAAAAAAAAAATTATATAGGTACTACAATTGAATACTACATGAATACTTTACCTACACATGTAGTTTTTTCCTTAGAGTAATCAAGTTTCAGCGCTTTCAAATAAAATTTTAACACATATCACACAAATATTTGAAAAGAACCGCACCACTGAGCTGCCGAGGCTGACAAAACCTTTTCATTGTACTACTGTTTGGCAATATCATCAAATCTATAGAAAGTCAATAAAGTGGGCTCAGTGAAGCCAGCCCTGGCTCCAGCTCACACATTTCCACAAGTGCAATACAACGTAGAGATGCGGAGCGAGGGGCTCAAACCCTTTGCATGGAAATATAAAACGTTTATAGGCAGAAATATATCCGGGGGTCATGAATGTTTCCTCGTCCACACCCGCGCGGTGAGTAGCGAGCAAGCCGCCCTGCCTTAAGACACGTGAGGTTATTTTCATAAAGGCGGAGTGAAGGACAACGTGACTTGAGAATTCATATCGAGTGCTGGCTTTATGTGCGGACCCCCGCAACCGACGAGGCGGTCTACCCAAGCTGGCAGCGTTGAATGTTAGCTAAACTGTTCGGATAAATCTTCGGAATTTCCGAATTCGTGGTCGAGTTGTAAGGGTCTTGTCGCTGTTGCGATAGCTAATGGATTCGATACCTGTTGGGCACAGCAGCCGCATAGCCTTTGATTGTATCGTATTGTATTAATACTTTTAGTCTACCATGGATATTAATATTTTGGTTGGCTTACCATGGTTTGAATTCGCGGTCATTGTGGCTGACGTTTCGGACTGGCACGTGCAGTCCATCTTTAGGGCGAGTGCCTGGCTGCGGTCGGGCCCGCGGTTAACAGAACACTGCCTGTCAAGTCAACCGCGAGCGGCTGCGAAGATTGTAGTTGCAGCTGTGGGTAGGCACCAATTCGGCTTGGGCTGCGTTCCGCACCTCCGACTCTTTCCACGCATCATCCGTGAGTCCATCGAGATCTCGAAGCATGCCAACTTCAACCGAGAAGACTCCTACAGGCTGTCTCCGGCATGGAATCCCGTGCTCGCCCCCCTGAAGAGCGGCAGGTCTGGCAGTGTGCACCAGCAGCAGCTGGAGGATACCGTCAGTACATTCTGCTCCTCGGCGGAGGTGCGGAACGCAGCCCAAGCCGAATTGGTGCCTACCCACAGCTGCAACTACAATCTTCGCAGCCGCTCGCGGTTGACAGGCAGCCCGACCGCAGCCAGGCACTCGCCCTGAAGATGGACTGCACGTGCCAGTCCGAAACGTCGGCCACAATGACCGCGAATTCAAACCATGGTAAGCCAAATACCAACCAAAATTGTATTGTATTGTTTATTGATCATTCATATGGCAGTTAGAGTGCGCTCGAACTTAAAATTTAAGTACTTCTTAAAGGAAGAATATTAGAGGCGATTATTGTTTCAAAATGTTGACGATATTTGTATCCAGGCTGTTGGAAACTAATGGCTAGCTAGAAATTAAGTACTTCCGATAGAAACAAAATAACTTTTTTCATGTTTATTCATTTATTATTTATTTATTTTTAAAAACATAGAGTACATATATAGCATTTGCATCCTGCACTAGAGTAAATCTGTCTTGCAGGAGTACATTCTTTAACAAATGCTACATAAAAAAAATCATAAATATGCTCTGATTATATTATCATGCAATTAGTTATATTGAAAAACCGACTTCCTAAAAAAAGTAGAACTAAAAAACAATCTATTATCTATTATCTATTACATATAATAAAATCGTTAAATTTAATAATCTCTCTTTGTCTGTACGCGCATCACGCAAAAACCACTGAACGGAATTTGACGAAACTTTGTATAGTGACAGTGTATATCCCGGATTAACATAATAAACAAAAAAATATAATAAAAATTAAAATTATTATAAAATTTAAATGACAAGTTGACAACGGAGAACTGTCATCTCGACGTGAGCTGGCCGGTGACAAAATGTTTGATAAATAAAAAAAAAAATAATTTAAGTCGAACTTATGTCACTGTCATTGGTGCAGTTTATATTTCTGTTGCCCGCGGCTTCGCTAGCGTGAAATTCGTATTAAAAAAAAAAGTAAGTAACTAAAGGCGGAGCCGAAGGCGGATCTGCGCTCACGTAAACGATATTCTTTCTCGATGAAAGTAACTAAGGGCGAGGCGGAAGTCGGAGCTGAGATCAGGAAGAAAAAAAACATTCTTTCTTGAATGAAGTAAGTAACTATGGGCAGGCCGCAGGCCGAGCTGCGTTCAGGAAGAAGCTAAACCATCTTGAAGAAAGTAAGTAACTAAGGCGAGGCCGAAGGCCGAGCTACGTTCTGATAAATAATAAACCATCTCGGAGAAAGCGAGTAACTAGGGCGAGGCCGAAGGCCGAGCTGCGTTCAGGAAGAAGCTGAACCATCTTGAAGAAAGTAAGTAACTAAGGCGAGGCCGAAGGCCGAGCTACATTCTGATAAATAATAAACCATATCGAAGAAAGCATCTAACTAAGGGCGAGGCCGAAGGCCGAGCTGCGTTCAGGAAGAAGCAAAACCATATTGAAGAAAGTAAGTAACTAAGGCGAGGCTGAAGGCCGACCTTCGTTCTGATAAATAATAAACCATCTCGAAGAAAGGAAGTAACTAAGGGCGAGGCCGAGGGCCGAGCTGCGTTCAGGAAAAAGCTAAACCATCTTGAAGAAAGTGAGTAACTAAGGCCAGGCCGAAGGCTGAGCTACATTCTGATAAATAATAAAACATCTTGAAGAAAGCAAGTAAATAAGGGCGAGGCCGAAGGCCGAGCTGCATTCGGGAAGAAGCTAAACCATCTCGAAGAAAGCAAGTAACTAAGGGCTAGGCCAAAGGCCGAGCTGCGTTCAGGAAGAAGGTAAACCTTCTTGAAGAAAGTAAGTAACTAAGGCGAGGCCGAAGGCCGAGCTACGTTTCGAATAAAGTAGGTAACTAAGCGATATTAAGATTGAGTTAAATCAATGTAAATTTTATTTAAAGTCCACGCTTCTGACGGCAAACATACCGTGCATCCTAAAACCTTGCGGTTATTCCCGGCTGGATGGCCCGGCTCGCCCTTAGTTACTTACTTTCTTCGAGAAGGTTTATCGTCTTCCTGAACGCAGCTCGGCCTTCGGCCTCGCCCTTAGTTACTTACTTTCTTCGTGAAGGTTTATTGTCTTCCAGGATGCAGCTGGGCCTTCGGCCTCGCCGTTAGTTGCTTACTTTATTTGAGAAGATTTATCGTTTACTTGAACGCAGCTCGGCCTTCGGCCTCGCCCTTAGTTACTTAGATTCTTCTTTGAAATACGAATTTCACGCGAGCGAAGCCGCGGGCAACAGCTAGTTTAAAATAAAAATATAAAAACCGCCTTCAAAAATGTATTAAATAAAAAAAAAACGAACCCTAGAGTTGAAGGCGGTGCTAAAAAGGCTACACAAATCACAAAGGATATCATCCACTCATGTTTTCTTTCATGCATCATTTTTGCTTGCTTTAGCACCGCCTTCAACTCTAGGGTTCGTTTTTTTTTATTTAATACATCTTTGAAGGCGGTTTTTATATTTTTATTTTAAATAGTTTTTTAGTTCTACTTTTTTTAGGAAGTCGGTTTTATGTTTTTTAAAACTTTTTTTTATTTCACAGTTTCTTTTAGTAATTTTTTGCTATTAATGTACTCGGCGGAATCACTCGGCCTTCGGCCTCGCGATTCCGTCTCGCTTTCCAATCCGGTCTTGGCCCAATTAAAATAGGACCACGTCAGCCTCGATAGCTCAGTGGTACAGACAGTCAACTGTCGCTATTGAATGTTAAGCAACGCTGTGTGCGGTCAGTACTTGGATGGGTGACCGCTGACCGTTGGAGGCTGACCGAGGTTCGGATTCCTCGTAAAACTGTAGGTCCCTTCCCTCCTAATCTTACTTGGTGGTAGGGTTTAACCCGCCCGGGTTGATACCACCGCACTGAATGAAACGTCGGTCCAAACGGCTATGTAAATAGTTTGTGTTTTCCGACCAGTTCAGTGTAGCCGGCACGATCAAAGGGGGAAGCACTGACATGGCACCTAGTTCACCCGGTGTTATGGGCTCACATCACGGACGTTCTAGGTGATGTAGCCAACCGTGTCAGTTTCCATAAAAAAAACCTCAGGGTTATCCCCTTAAAAAAAAAACAAAAAAAGAATTTTCAAAATCGGCCCACAATTGACGGAGTAATCGCGTAACAAACATCCAAAAAAAGAAAACATACCGTCGAATTGAGAATCTCTTAGGTCTAAAGTAAATTGCTCTTGAAGACAAACATGATAAACCCATCGTGTTTGGGCTCGTTGCATTTAATGCAACGAGCCCAAACACTTATCATGTGTAGTTTAGGAGTTCCTATGGCCACCTTCTGTCTCCATCATCAGACCAGCTCGATGGTACTCGTACCATAATAAATGCATCTGGCCGGTCGGAAAAAATTTCAAATTTAGAATATTCATGAAAAAAAACAAGGGTCCGAATGTGTATCACAATATCGATTCACGTATTTCAATAAAATGACAGAGAAACTTTCAAAATATTAGGTATTTAATACTTTTTAGTTCTTTTTTTTTTTTGGAAATCGGTTTTATATTTTTTAAAACAGTTTTTATTTCATTCTTTTTAGTAATATTACATTAAAAAGAATAATCGAAATCGAATCATCGAAATCGATTGAAGTGGTACAGAATTATTCGCCATATGTGTCAGACTGCAAATTGCTGAATAAGTCCATATCACAAAAGTTTTGCGGAAGCTAACCACACACCATAGTAATTTATCAAACTGAAAATTCCTGAAAACGACCATATCACAAGTTTTGCTGAAGGTAACCACACACCATAGTATTATGTTGATTTTTCATAAACCGCTTAATCAATTTCGATAAAATTGAAATGGGACCACCTCTGAAGTATGACCAACCAAACAAAAAAATAATTTTCTAAATCGGCCCTCAATTGACAGAGAAATCGCGTAAAAAACATAAAAAAAAATAAAAGAAAAAAAACATACAGTCGAATTGAGAACCTCCTCCTTTTTTGGAAGTCGGTTAAAAATAATGGAACACAATACTAAAATATACCACATATACTACGATACAACGCATGGTGCGGTATTGAGTGTTTTTCTGATCGGAAATTATTATTTTTTTAAAGCATCGATATAATTAATATTAGCAACATTTTGAAACAAAAATATTTCTTTAATATTCTTCCGTTGAGAAGAAGCAGTTTAAAAAAAAAATGCACTGAAAATTCCTGTAAGATCTCTGAAAATCTAATTCATTTAAGGATACACTAGCGAACGAGAAAAGGAAAATATTATTATGAATTTACGAAAGCTCAAAGCTTAGATCCACTGGATCGTCTTTTCCTATAGTGAAATAGTGTAGTCTGAGAAGAACTATGGAAGGAGCTAGGAAACACTGGCGTGGCTGATGGCGCTTAGTTGCGGTAAGAACAAAGTGTACCTAATAAGCTGACAATGTAAATCGAATAGGTGATGTATACCGCAGTCATGTCGGTTATTTATTACCACGGAACTCCAATAAACGAAGTCTAGATGCCTTATGTAAAGTTGTTCATCCTTCTTGGTGTCTGTGATTATTTCAACATTACTTTAAACTTAAAGTGACCTTAGCAACAGTTCGGTCGGGATGTACATACATACCGACAAATAGGCAGGTAGAAGAATCCAGGAGCCGCGCTAACCGGCCATTGCGGCTGTCGACATACTGAAATAACACCTTCCTTAATTAACATTTGTAAGCTCGGAAAAACTAGAACGGCGACCGTGTGCTAAATAAACATTTTGCGCGTCTCCGCTGCGCCACCACCGCTTTAATTAAAATAAAATAGGTGAGCGTCTTAATCCGAGCGGGAGAGGCCCGGTGGAGGCGGAATAAGAAATATTTTTAATTAATAACGACTTCAAACGGCGCGAGAGACCGCGGAAGGACTCCAGTCCGCGGGGGGCGAATAATAAAGTCCTTTATAGTCCTCGACCGAGGCTAACTGTTCTCTGCACTCGAATAAATCCAGCAGATTTTGAAGAATTCCCTGAGCCGTAGTAAGAAGGGCTTGTCGGCAAGGGCACTGTTGTGAAAGAGTGAATGAAGCTACTCTTTCCCGCTCTGCGTCGTCGCCGTCCCGCCGCCGCCGCCGGCCGCCGCTATAGCGTCGCAGTACGGCGCAACCGTTTGATGCGCGGTTGAGGGAAATATTTACATTTATGCGACCTGTCCATATGTCAACTGTATGTTGTGGACTGTGATGATGATGACTGTCACTAAGAATGATAGGAAATATTTGCATGCGAACATATATACATTTTCAAAGGCATAACTGAAATAATCTTGCAAAGGACCATGGGCAAAAATGTATGAAGACTGGGCCGCCCACCAACAGAGATGAGATAACTGTTAATATATTTATTCTATCAAAAATATAAAGATATCAATTCATTTTGTGCAGAATCAATGGGGTTATTTTGTTATTAAATATTTGTTCTACCATAAATATAAGGAGATAGGTTTCTCTTCTTGCTTGCTACGTGCTTTTTTTTCTGCGATGGAATTGAACTCGGTACCTCTTTTTTATGGAACCTTAAGCAAAAATTCAAGTACGAACAGAGCCCTTTACAATGACTAATGACATATGAATTATCTTTGTTGGATACTGAGCCTAATATTTTCATATGTTATTGAAAAATAAGGCGTTCCCCATACAAGAAATGTGTTTTAACGTCTGTTTTGTTTTTGTTCTGCAGAAAAACGGTTATACAAACAAGCAAGCTTTAAACTTGTTGTGATGGTGTGACAAACTCTAAAATAAAACAGTGAATCTAAAGTGAATGTTTTACTTTTTCTTATTTTTATTATTTGTTGTTATATCGCCCATAATAACAAATATTCTGTGAAATTTTAAACGGGCTACCTAATTCGGTTCAAGAGATACAGCCCTCGGACAGACGGACGGACGGACAGATAGATAGACAGACAGACAGACAGACAGACATACGGCGTAGGCTTAGTAATAGGGTCCCGTGCCGGATACGGAACCTTAAAAAACGAGGATACAGAGAGATCCAGCCCTCGGACAGACAGACGGACAGACAGACAGACGGCGTAGGCTTAGTAATAGGTTTCCGTATGGATACGGAACCCTGAAAAGTTCTTTGAGGATCGTTAAACTGTATGTATTATATTATTAAAAAAAATAGCTTCAAGCTTGTGACTTAGCGTATTGAATGCAAGTTTGAGCGGGGGCTCCGCTCCGTAATGACGACACCCCGGAAATGAGATAAACAGAAGAATTGAATGGATGTTTTATGCAAAGCTCCGAGCCTCTTTAACATAACAGGAAGGACTTCTGTCCTTTGAAAAACTCTCTACCGGCGGGCAATCATAAATTCAGTGAGCTATTACCGCGGCTTGAGTCTATAGGGGAATTTGCTGAAAAAAATATCGAGGGTCGTTGTCGCAATAAATATATATATATATAAATAAACGTAACACGGACTTTGACACAATAATATTTACTGATAAAAGACGTAGACATAATAATCCTCAAACACAATATTCTTTATTTGCTTTAGGCAAATATCATGACGTCTTTAAGAACGTGAGGCGTTTCAAAGCATTTCATTCTAAGAATTGAAAAAAAAGTTATATTTTCTTTTATTATTGTTATCAATTCGTCTGTTGAAATAAGTATTCTTATCGTAGTAAGTAATACATTATTCGTCAATTATTTTTAATAATATTTCTTTCATAAGCAGAACATCTTCATTGCAGACCTTTCGTTGTTTTCGTGAACGTCAAGAAAACACATTTATATCTGGAGTGTGTCATAAATTTACCAGAATCCTTGCTTTATCCTCTTCCAGTCGATTTCGTTGCCCTCAATATCTTCATAGAGCCTCAATGCCTCATTAAAATTCATATGGCAAAAGAAGCCCTAGTAAAAAGTAACGAGCTCAATGTTCATGAGGTAACTAGAACTACCTACGATGAGTAAACAGAAAATGCCCAGATATATTCTATATTTGGAACAATACGAGTGTCATGTCATGCTTTCGTATTCTCGTATCTTATTCTTTCCATGGTTTTCGTAATTCTATTATACGTATAGTATCTAACATTTCAAAGGTTGTATTATTGTAAAATTCAAAATTATAGGCTTAAGAAAGAGTAAATTATTTTTAAGATAGAAAACGGTAGCATGAAATTGCTACTCGAGATTCATCAGAGTAATCAGATGGTTGCTGTGAGCAAGGGGCATGCGAGGTGGAAACGCTCACTCTACTAGCGACTCGGTTCAACGCAGGTATTCTATGCACAACCTGCGGTCGTCTACTAAACTACTTCCACTTTTTAGAGTTCCGTATCAATACTGAAGACTATTACTATGCCCACGCCGTCTTCTGTCTGTCTGTCTGTCTGTCTATCTGTCTGTCCGTCCGTCCGTCCGTCCATCCGTCCGTTCGTCCGTCCTAGGGGTGTATCTTTTGAACCGTAATAGATAGCCGGTTGAAATTTTCACGGAATATATTGTATGGCGGATATACTAACAAATAATAATAAAAAACAAAAAGTAAAAAATAAAGTGGGTTCCCATACAAGAAACGTGCTAAGATTAGTGCATATTCAAGCTACTAAATAATAGATGGCGCCACATGTAGTTTGCATTGCAGACAGCGAAAAGATTGACGGATATTATATTTTTTTGTCACGTATGGTATAGCTGATCTACGGAACCCTCCGAGCGTGAGTAAAACTCGCACTTGACCGATTTTTTATACGTTTAACAAGGTCGAGTACTTAAGTAATCAATTGACTTTGTAATAATGTTAGTTGTTGAAATGAAACGATGTAATATAAACACTTTCCGATAATATTTAATTTCCATATCGTCGACCAAAAAAGAAGCTTCCGAACAACTCAGACAGGCAAATATAAGAATAACACAATGTCTGTTGGGCTAAGTTTGAGTACCTACTGAGTCTCTATTGCTTTATTATTAACTGTCAAGTTGGTAACACATAAACCCACTTAGTATTATTATATTCACTCTATCAAATTACTTGTTTACATTATAATCAAAATTGAAAATAAATAAAATTTGTATTTTAACTGAAAATCATCTTTATGGAGTTAAAACTTTATTTTAATTAATTTGGTAACTGGTAGATATTTACTTCATTTCGATTCGAGTAACTTGAATTGCCTACCTCGGAATGTCTTAAGGATTCTTTGGAATAAATTGGTGAGATTTTGCGGCTCACCGTTTTATTCAGGAGCTTGGAAAGAAGAAAATTGTTAAGCCAAAATTTTCGAGGCCTTATTTTGTGCGTGAGTATGTACTTGAAACTTTCAAATTTCATAAAGGATGATTGCTTTTTACATGCTACAGTCTAATTCAAATTTTTTGTACCCTGTCTAATTTTGTATGGCACAATATAGTTACATAAATAACCTCCTTTTTAAGGAATAAAGAAAACATAAATGAATAGGAGCGGACAAGTTGGATGTTTTTATTAAAAAGAGTTTGGAAAACGAACCGATTGCAAGGAGGATCATCTGATTTATCTATGGCTCCATAGGATTATCCCACGAATACAGAAGAAGAGATTATATATTTCCGGAAAATAATATTAAGATTTCAGAGGATAATCGTCCTTCCCGCGAAAGGGCCTAAGAGTGATTTGTTTCAGTTAAAAATTGTTCAAATTAAAATGTTAATATAAAACCAAAGTCGATTTAATATTAACTAAAACATACGAGTACATTTTAAGTTTCAGACAGAAATCGTCTCAGGTGCCTACCTACATAAGTGTTAATCTACAGAAGAATATATCACAACTTGAAAGTCGACCTAGAGTGTCTGTGTAGCTCTCGCTGAGAGAGTATTTTGTTCAGAAATTCCTTTTGGATTTTGAAGCACGTTGTGGAGATGCATTATGTTTTATACGGTCGTGTTTTGTGGGTTTTCTGCGTTAGATACGACCTCGGCTTTTATGCCTCCGTAAGAGCAATCCTTGAAAATCCAATCATCGTAGGAGGCTTTCGTCATAAACAAAAGACCCAGCGAAAGGGAAGCTAACGTACGACCAGGTACGGCTTACAAATTGAAAAGTTTTTTGTTACGCTAAAATATGCTTGTGTAAGTATGTTATGGAACAGAGACTGATAAAGTTACATACTGACAAATATATAATATCGGTATATACATATGTCATCCTCGGTAGCTCAGTGGTGCTATCGGTCGACGGTCGTGCGTGATCATAAGCACACATGGGCGCCGTCAGAAATTGGATGGGGGACCGCTCGACCGTTGGAGGCTGACCACGTATAACTGTAGGTCCCCTCCCTTCATACCTTAAATATAATGTAAATAGAGCGAGAACAAATATTACATACAAAGCTAGTTATAACTTGTTCTGAATAAACGAATTACCCATAAACATTATTCAATAGAGACAGTTCATAATACTTTAGTCCGTAATCCGGGCCCTCGTCTGTATCTCTATCTATCTACTTCTTATAAAAGGGACCGTATGTCTGTATGTATGTATTTTGAAGTAAACTCCAAAACCACTGAACATATTTTGATGCGGTTTGCACCAATGGAAAGAGTAGTTCTTGAGGCTCACTATAGGCTATACACCATCACGCTAAATAGCCTTAGTGCTGAGCAGTAACAAAGAAAGTATAGTATGGACGAGAGAGGGAGATAGAATAGGTAGATATAAGAGAAGCTATTGTTTATTATAGTTTAAATGGGATTTGCTATTAAACCGAGTCTACCTCCAGCGAAGCCGCGGGCAAAAGATAGTTGCATAATAAAAAGTGACAATAGGCTGACTTAAGCCTAAAGGCATTCTCTACCAGTGATCTCTGGGATTGAGGAGGTAGATGGGTAGTCGTGTCGTTGCATCTTAAGTCCGCCCCCATGTCGTCCGTCTGCTTAATCTCGTTATATAGATTGCACACGGCCTAGATTCAGGTTATTCAATCAAAGTTGACGCATCGACCGTAGTCAGCGGGGAGGCAATTCAGCCCTGAGTATTGTTGATATTGAACGTGACCATTTAGCTAGCAAATAGCGCACATATTTACATACATACATACATATATGCATGCATACAAACATACATAAATACATACATATATACATAAAAATATATACATATTCAAGCGTGTTTCCCACGTAGAGACAGCTGATCTCCACGTACCACGGTCAGGCCTCACGCACTCTATGTACTTGCGCGCGCTAACTACATACCGCCCAGCGGGCCGGCCCGCTTCGCGCCGCCGCGCCGCCGCGCCGGCGAGCCTAATTCAGTGGAAATTCGTCAGCCGCTCGAAGCATACCTACACGCGCGCCCACGCTACTGCGCGCAGGTGCAAAGCAATAATCACTTTACACTCGATCGTTTAGATACATTTTCGCACACAGCGATTGGTGACGTGAAGCATTAGGCTATTAAAGCCGTAGGTATGGCACTTTTTCTGTTGAGAGATTTATCTGTTACGAAGTAACTATTAAGTAATCTGTGCCACGGTGTCCACGCTTGCCTATTTAATATTAGCGATTTTCGCAAAATAGCGGTAGCCTCTGTCGCAACTCTGTCTCACTCATGGTTATACTATAGTAAAGTTAAACCGTCCCTAAGCCTTCTAGCCATAAATCATTCCGACCAGTTTCCGTTGAAGACAATGGGTCTAAGCAATAAACCTAGTGAAGCGGCACTGGGCAGGAACGAACATCAACTTTTGTTGTCGATTATCTATACATATAATAAAATCGTAGAGGTAAGAAAGTCTGTACATTGAATGTATTCGGAAAAAAACTAACCAGGGTGGCTTAAAATGAGATACTGAACATGTTAGAACAGTTTTTGAAATTTTTGTTTGTTTGTTTGTTTGTTTGTTTGTCTGTACGCGCATCACGCAAAAACCACTGAACGGAATTAGACGAAACTTTGTATAGTGGCAGTTTATATGCCGGGTTAACATAATACGTAAAAAAAAATAACAAAACTAAAAAAATAACAATTATAAACATTATTGCGCGTTTAAAATCACGTAGTCCAAAATACATAATTATATCTTGAGAACTGGCAGCAAATACAATTTGAATAAAATATTCATTCGAAATTTAAAAATAAGTAGATACAACGAAAATGACAGTTCTTCTTTTTTATAACTTGAACACAATAGTCTATACATATCTATTCTTTCTATACATATCATAAAATCGTAAATGCAAAAATGTCTATTTGTACGCGCATCTCGCAAAAACCACTGAACGGAATTTGACGAAACTTTTTATAGTGACAGTGTATATCCCGAATGAACATAATAATTAAAAAATATTATAAAAATCACGTAATCCAAAGTAAAGGTAAAAAACAATTTTAAATGTCATGTTGACAACGGAGAAATGTCATCTCGACGTGAGCTGGCCGGTGACAAATTGTTTGATAAATAAAATTAATAATTGAAAATCGAAGTTATGTCGCTGTCATTGGTGCAATAAAATTTATATATCTGTTGCCCGCGGCTTCGCTCGCGTGAAATTCGTATTTAAAAAAAAGAAAGTAAGTAACTAAAGGCGGGCCCGAAGGCGGATCTGCGCTCACGTAAACGATATCCTTTCTCGATGAAAGTAACTAAGGGCGAGGCGGAAGGCGGAGCTGAGTTCAGGAAGAAGAAAAACATTCTTGAAGAAAGTAAGTAACTAAGGGCGAGGCCGAAGGGCGAGCTCTATTCTGGAAGACCATAAACCTTCTCGAAGAAAGTAAGTAACTATGGGCGAGGCCGCAGGCCGAGCTGCGTTCAGGAAGAAGCTAAACCATCTTGAAGAAAGTAAGTAACTAAGGTGAGGCCGAAGGCCGAACTACGTTCGGAATTTTGAAAAACCATCTCGAAGAAAGCAAGTAACTAAGGGCGAGGCCGAAGGCCGAGCTGCGTTCAGGAAGAAGCTAAACCGTCTTAAAGAAAGTAAGCAACTAAGGCGAGGCCGAAGGCCGAGCTACGTTCTGAGAAATGATAAACCATCTCGAAGAAAGCAAGTAACTAAGGGCGAGGCCGAAGGCCGAGCTGCGTACAGGAAGAAGCTAAACCATCTCGAATAAGTTAATTAATATTAAGATTGAGTTAAGATTAAGTCCACGCTTCTAACGGCAAATATACCGTGCTTCCTAGAGCCTCGCGGTTATTCCCGGCTGGATGGCAAGAGGCCCGATGCTATCACCATCATCATGCCATGGACTAAGGGTAGTTCTTTGATGTGGGACGCCACTTTTGTTCTCACATTGGCTCCAAGTCACGTTAGGACATCTTCAAGAGCGGCTGGCGCGGCCGAGGCTGGGGCGGAGAGCCTCAAACGCAGCAAATATAGAAATATAATTAAAGATTTCGAATTTGTTGCGTTTGCGGTTGAAACCCTCGGTCCGTGGAGCAGTGAAGCCAAAAGAGGCTTGAGCTGGTTGACGCAACTGGTGTCCCGCCATCAAGGGCTTATGTACTTCATTCAAAGGGTAAGCCTTGCCATCCAGCGGGGTAATTCCGCAAGTGCTCTAAGAACATTTGAAAATGCCCGTTTTGATAGTTATTTTAATGTTTGTTAGGTAGGTTTAATTCTTTAGTTATTAATATTACTTTTTTATTTTTATGAAATAAATAGATTGAGTAAACGATATTATATTCTATAGAAGAAGGGAAGTCTTTAAGGGCGAGGCCCGAAGGCGGAAGAGGGCCTAGCCCTTAGTTAGTTATTTTCTTTAAGAAGGTTTTTCGATTACCTGAACGCAGCTCGGCCTTCGGCCTCGCCCTTACATTCTTTTTTGGAATACGAATTTCACGCGAGCGGAGCCGCGGGCTCAGCTAGTTATTATATAAGATAGGTATAAATTATTAGAGAAAATATAGAAATATTATAGACGCATCGATAAGCCAGTTGCAGCGAGTGAAACGGATCATGAGAAATTGCATATTAGCAATGAATTGTACCGTGTGGGGCCGGTACTTTAAAATAATAGCCCCACTGCATCTCTCCCCGTGTCTGTCTCAAAAGGCGACTAAGGGATATGACTCCCTTCTTATGTTACTAGGTGGTAGGGTATAACCCGCCCGGGTTGTACCACCGCACTGAATGAAAGGTCGGTCGAAACGGCTACGTAAATAGTTTGTATTTTCCGTCCAGTTCAGTGTAGCCGGCACGACCGAAGGGAAGCACTGACGTGGCACCAAGTTCAACCGGTGTTATGGGCTGACATCACGGATGTTGTAGGTGATGTAGCCAAACGTGTCAGTTTCCATAAAAAAAAAAAGAATTGCCAATAGAGTAACTATATCTCTACGATGGCTCTTCCACGCTCATAGTGTTTTTCATATAAGCTCGTCGGATATGTGACGGATTGAAAACCAATAGTCGAACTGTGCAAACAACAAGAGAAACAAAACAAAGTCGTGTACTCCCGCCCGACTCTCGTGTAAGATTGATGTGATTTTCGGGGAAATTACTTAAAACATTCCACAATATCTCGTTCAGAAACTCGGAGTCGCTGTGGAATAATTTTCAATGTATTAGAAATGTAGATTTTTTTTCAACTTTGCAATAAGTCGGGTTTCCGATACAAAAGGGATGGCAATTTTTCCATCAAAATCGGCAAAAGTGCGGATTTAATTCTGTTTGTTATGTTTTTAATTGGTTGTTTTTCTAGCTTACGTCCAAGGTAACGAAACTACTGAAAATAAAAAATAAAAATAAAACTACCAATGAACATTAAGTATTATTTCACATTTTATTTTAATTACTTTGAAAATAAAAACTTACAGGAAATTTGAATAATTGGGTAGGTACAAAAGAGTTAATTATGCACAAACTTATACGTCTTTTCGTTAGCGCAATCCGCTCTTTGTGGTTAATGTTGGCGTCAAGTAGTCCCTAATCATAGAATATTTTGAAACGGTTTTTTTAAAGTAATCTTTACAAGCCAGTATTCCAGGAATGTGCGAGTATCGTATTTGTTTTGTCCCAATATCGGTTCACTGCTCGGCAAACGGGCTTTGGCTGGTATAATTTTGCCGCGTCCTGTACAAGAACTCGCCCGCGGGTCGCGCTGTCCCCCGAGCTAGAGTAGCAGCGCAAAAACGATCCGTTACTAACGCGAGCGTGGCAATGCTACCCGCAAAGATTAGAGGAGCCCTCAAGGAATCTGTGGAGGATGAAACTTTGCGTCTGACAACAGTCTCCCATAATAAAAAAACTCAAATGCGCGTTAGACTCGCGCGATGAGGGTTCATATTTTTATAATAGCTTAAAATAATTCATTAAAAAAATATAAGAAATATATTTGTGATATCCTCAAAGTGAGACTTTTCTATTTATTGCACCAAGCTGACCGCTGCAATTTTTTTTCGTGTAGGCAACCTGAATAACACCTGAACTTTGTGTCTTACAAAATAATATATTTTCATACAAAGTTTCAATTTTCTAGGACTAACCGCTTAGGAGTTAAGGGGCTGAGACATACAGACAGACAGACATACAAGGAAGTTATGCTATAGGTGTTTTTACCATTTTGGTGCGGAACCATAAAAATGATTATCGGCAGTCATGAAAAACCCATAGATGTGTATTTAGAATAGATTTTTTTTACGATTATCCATTTAAGAGTTCAGGTACCTACATAATTCTAATTGTAGCAGGCAGACAAACGGACAAAGTGATAGAAAGACAGACGGAGAAACAGAAGGACCATCCCAGCATTACAGTCCATTTGCACCATTTGTAGGGTCCCGTAGCAAATTTTCCAAAAAAAGAACCATTATGGGCTCTTTCTGGTGTTCTGTATGTCTGTCGGTCACGCGTACATATCTCCGAATCTACTGAACCGATTTTTTTATTTTTTTAGTCTGGAGTCCTAAAAACATTTTAAGGGCAAATTTTTTCTTTTGAAATTTCTTTAAAAAAATTCTTAGTAAATTCATTCGAGTATAGGTACCAGTCAAGACGTATCATGTGTAAATTAAATATTTATTAGGATAAATATTTTCGCGAACATGTTTGGCTAGGAAACGGCTCATCTATTATTCTCTCCACTCTACAGCGGAGGCAACCCAGTGGAGGCATTTGTATTCAGTAAGTGATGCAACCTAATTACGAAGAGCCACGATATGAGCACGAGTTATATATTAGGCGAGACTGCTCAGACAAAAAAGGGCGAAAGTATTACTGGTGAAACGAAAATACTGCCTTTTAGTACGCGCATGTAACGTATGCCTGTGGCCCTACTGTTGCTGGTCCGTAATTAATTTTTCTCGACCGAGGGTTTGGTTGGGCTATGAAAATAAATCAATGGCGAATAAGTTTATGCTGTACTTATCTAACGGAATTATTGAAGCGAAGCTTTTTAACGCACGTTTGGGATGGGGACCTAACTCAGAAAAAGTGAAATGTGATGAAAGTACGAACGGAAGTAGTCATTTGAAGCTGAATAGTTGCATTGGTTGTTAGCTCGGTTGTGAAAGAATAAGTTGAAAAGAATATCGCAAGATGGCGCTATCACCTCGTATCACAGAGCTACATGCAAGTTACATGTTTGAATCAAAGAGTTTGTACTACGTCGCGTCGCTGCGCTCCTACAAACTCTTTGGTTTGAATAACTAGTGGATTGGATCTTTTTGGATAACTACGTCCTTAACTGACTTCAGAAGCTATCGAGAAGGTCTCCCCTCACATTTTCATATTATAAGTGACGCTATCTTTCATTTTTAGTAGGTACTCGATATTTTTTCACACAGTCACCGAGTGCAACGAACACCATCGTGCATGACGCACCAGGCGAACATGAAGAACTAGCAATCGTCCTAGAGTAGCCATAAGTCGTCCTCCCGGTCTTCCCTCGCACACACACAGCAGCGCGATAGCAGACGAGAAATGAGGTGGCGGGGTGCAGGCGATGGGACATCCGTCACTTCCGCTCGCCGCTTTGTGTTGCTGCTCCGTAGCTACCGGTACTAGGAGCGCAGCCCGACGTGGGAGCTGCTAGAAAAACGACAATATCAACAGCACGGGCGCTTCTTGGAATAATAGAGTCCGCTGCTCGACCCGACGTTTTGTAGAGACGAATGCCTTTTGAATGAGTGCGAAACAAACCCAATAGGCGCCCAGTGTGGCACCTATGTTGCTGGTTCGATTTGTTGATAGATACAAATTCTTTATTGCGTAGAAGTTATTGCATACCGTACCGTGTGGGGTCGGTACTTAAAAATAGCCTCACTGCATCTCTCCCCGTGCATGTCGTAAAAGGCGGCTAAGGGATAAGGACAAGATGCCGTGCTAAAGGGCGACAGGCTCGCCACCTCTCACCTTGGCATGGTACTTCCACCGAGGCATGCAGCAGGTGGGTCTTCGTGCCTTACTTGCTGCTTGATCGATTGAATCTTGTTCGAATAATTTGCGAAACGTGGTGGTCGGTGTTGTGCTGTAATTTACCAGAGTTCTTGCAGCACAACACCGATTACTCTGCTTACTCCGATTGTCGGGATTCAGCGTGTGTGATATGTATGTATATGTATGTATTATTGCATACAATATTACATGAAGAAAAAGCGGAACAAATATACAATAATAATATGCGGATAATATCCGCCTATCTTTTGTCTTTCAACAATGCAATGTATAAAAGCCTGTGGCGCCATCTATTATTCAGTAGCGTGACTTATCGATTTTTCGCACGTGTGTTGTATGGGAGCCCCTTAATTTTTAACATTTTCTTTTTTTTTTATTATTTGTTGTTATATCCGCCATAGTAACACATATTCTGTGAAAATTTCAACGGGCTCCCTATTACAGTTCAAGAGATACAGCCCTCGGACAGACGGACGGACGGACGGACGGACAGACAGACGGCGGAGGCTTAGTAATAGGCTTCCCTAAGGGGTACGGAAACCTAAAAAATTATATCTTGGAAATCGAACACTTCAGAGAGATATCAATTGAAATTGTTTTTTTTCAGAAACACGAAGACTACTCTGTTAAAATTAATGCAGTGACTGCTGAAATACATGTATGTCTATCTCTGTTACCCTTGTTGGGTTACGAGTCTTTATCAAGACGCGCCGTTTGTTGCTAATTGTGTGCATAATTTAGTTATTAAATTAATTAAATTTATTATAATAATACTATGACAAAGCATTTACTATATACTTTTAAATAGCTTGTCGACACTCATGTTTATAAAAATGTTCCACTGAGCTAGTCCGCCCGGCGCGCGGCGCCCGATATGTCAGCCAGTCGAAACACAGCATATTGGTCGGAAGCGACTGGAAGGCAAATGGCATGGAAATTGAATCGTGGCTACTGCGACAGGCGGTAGAGTTTCTTCCTACATATCTAGCCGTACTGCCACATCACATGTACCTGAGTACGGCTTGACGAAAAATTCGTTTGATATTTAGACAGGTTTACTTCCGAACCTCGTTTCTCTAAACAAAATCACATTATCACAAAATTATCTTCTTGTGTCCAGTGATATAAAATTCTTCATTTTTTATTCTTTATTCATCATCCAGTTAAGTTAATTAACAGTACACAGCACTCGGATTCGTCATATTTTACATTTATTTTAACATTTAGCATTTTACCAGTTCGATAATCACAGCGAAGAAGAACCGGCAAGAAACTTCGCTGGAAACTTTTTTTTTACGTCAAATGTTATTGAACACTAATATTTTTATGAAATCTTAATTCTACACACTAACTACCTACCTAATTATTTTCTTAAACTTTCCCAGGCTGAACTAAACAAAAACCTAGAACGATAAAAAAGGTATGGACCCCGAACGCTATCCTCGCCAGCATAACACGATATAAGTAAAAGCATACTTGTTTCATTGGACGGTCGCGCGCCAGAGGTGGTACCGGACCTAGCCCAGAACACGGCCTTCAGCACGAACGTCAAGCTACCGGTCGCGGTGCGTGCTCCCCCCACCAAACCGGACCTGCTCCGTGCTGGCCGTGTTTCCTGACCTGCACCGTGTTTCGTGTTTGTTGCTAGCACGGCTCGGCACGGCGGGGTCCGCTAGGATGTTATTATGCCACTAAATTATGCTATGCTTGTTGGACCATATAACGACCATAAATAAAGAATGAATAACACGTGAGAAAAAATTTCTATTTGTGCACTGTGTGGAATAAGATACCTTTGGATAACCTTTGGTGGTGAGAATGCATAAAATAATCCTGTTTTCATTTATTTCGTCAATTTAATTTTATTTGTTCTACCTGCTTGCATAAATACGTCCCTCGGTCGCCGGACACAAACCGGACCTTTCCGTGTCGGCCCGTGCTCGTGCTAGCCCGGCAAAGTCCGGTGGCACGGTCGCCTAGAGCGCGGTCCACCGGGCTCGAGTCCAACACGCTTTGCGCGTGTCGTATTTCATGCTCAATATCGACAAGGTTACCACCTCTGTCGCGCGCTGGCCCGTCAGTCTGTCATCGGCCGCGTTCGCAAAAACCTGTTTAAAATGCCCGCATGCTCTGTGTTTACGTGTAAAAACACTACAGCCAAGTTTAGTGTGCACAATAGTGGAATATCTTATCATCGGTAAGTACACTCCGCTCCCCGCAACTCGGCGACGCTAGATCTCATACAGGCATTTGATATTCCGGCGTCCATACCTTTTTTATCGTTCTAGACAAAAACTATACACCATTGCTATATACGATCAATATTTTAAAATTAGCGTGCTGTTGCCGACGGTACAGACAAAGTACAAACACATCGACTCGTGTTTCACGAATATTGCATGCGGTGTCATTTACATAAAATTTCTGGATGGCTACACGTCTGCCGGCGTTTGTTTGGTCTCGTCTGATAGTTCCACTCTCTCTTTGTCAATATTGTTAGCGTGCTGCCTACATAGAGACTGAGGCTACACAAAGAACGAGTAACGAGTAAAGAAAGGTTTTATTAAGGATTCTTTATAGAAACTTTACAAGTTGAAAATTATAGGAACAACAGTAAATAATTACGATTACCTGAATATTCATACCTATTTTCAATTCTCTATATTCAATATTCAATTCATACCTGTTAATATTCTTTGAATTTATTCTCTATTTCTTATATTAATCGAAACCAGTGATTATTTTCTGTGTTTCCTCTAAATCTGGAGTGCAAAGTTTTGTCATGTGAGCATGGCAGGATGTGAAATATAATAATAATAAAAACCTAAATGTATAAATACATTAGAACCCTACAACCATTTATTACATTAAAACCTAAGTCTGATAAATGTAGATTTTGAACGATCGCACAGCGCTAGAGTGCAGGCAATAGCTTGTTTTATGTTTAAATTTTTTTTTTTAAATAAGTAGAGAAAATTGTAAATCTATATAGTGCTATTAGGAAATTATAATTTTGAACAGAATAAAAATACTTTATTGCACACAAAAACACTAACAAAGATCAGAAGACATGACATACAGAAGAGCAATAACAATTTACAATAATAAGTTCTTATGCATTTTTTTTTTATTGTTGTATTGTATTGTTTATTGATCATTCATATGGCAGTTAGACTGCTCTCGAACTTGTCACAATTTGTTCTATCCGGTTCGATTACACCCACGAAGAAGAACCGACAAGAAACTTCGCAGGGTATTTTTTAAACATATTTTTACAAGAATTTAGTGACTAGCCACATAATAACACCGCCCATAGTCTATCTAAAACACAGCTTGAGAGCAAGATTAACAATTTTGCTGAGAGTTCTGACTACAAAGACTTATTAATTAAGTGAATCAGGTGTAAAGAGCCTTTATCAAACTTTGATACGTAATTTGTATCAACATAACTATGTTAGTATATTACTCCTATGCTTATAACATAAGCATAGGAACCAGACTCTATAGTCTGGTTTCTAGTCGTAAATACTAGTTTTAGTTTTAGAGCATTCATTTCTTTCTTTAATAATCTTCAGTTTACTAGTTACTCGCTCGTAATGTAACATTGTGTTTCGGCCGCAGTAGCAAATCTTTTATTGTGTGCAACACGCATACACGAGAATTAATTGTTTAAATGTAGCTTATAAATACTCTGTGTAGGCAAAATCATATTTTTAAAATGTATAATATGAAATCTAAATAACCGTGTGTTTCATGTGTATTTACTATATGTGTATATACTTCTTTTTTTGCAGAAACAATTTGCTGTAAATCCTTCCAGCGGGCTCGCTCACTCAAGTGTAATTCGGTTTTCAGAAAACCTCGAAGTAAATAGACAAGTTTAATTAGAGCGGGGTTCAAGGCAGAGCTACATAAAGTCATGTCATGACACATACTCGTAAGCGAGTCACTTACGTAGTACGAGGTGAAATTTGAATTTCACCTCGCAGGCCGAAGGTGAAATTTGAATTTGTTCAGAAATTGTGAGATTTTTATTTATACAACTTAAGAGTTTAATGGGAACTAGCGTTATTTTATGTTTGATTCACTGACACCACAAAACAATAAGCAAACGAAAATAAATTATTGTGTTCTGTGATTGGCACGTTTTCTCTACATTTACTGTCCTTACCCTTGCCCCTAACTAGGTGGTAGGCTCAAATTGTAGGCGACTGCGTTGGTACCACCGTACTGAATGCAAGACCCGGTGCTCGCTCTCTTCTAGTCCTGTATAGCAGTATAGCCAGCAAACCAAAGCGAAGGCTATGGCACCTACCTACTCGGAGGTGATATCAGCTGGTCGGAGCATGTGCTTTGACCTCTCTGACTCAGCCACATAAAAAACTCATATTTTCAGTTCACCAACGAGACTAACTTACGAGTACTATTGTATTGCGCAGGCAACAGTATTATTTGGCTGTACGTACAATGTTTTCTAAATACCTACAATCGAATTATACGTACTTGGCCGCTTCCGATACTTATCGTGTCCAACCAAACGACGACGCTGTTATACAGGTGGCCCAGTTATAGTGGTCCATTGGAATTTTGAATATGTTACAATTATAACACCACTAAAATTTTTTTCTAGAGAATTGTGATATGTATAGGTAGTTTTTAAGGGCATGGGCAAATCTCCGGTAGTACAATTTTTTTTTCACAGTGATTTTTCAAAAATTAATCAGTTTTAATGTAAACTGAACAAAAAATCACTGAAAGGGCTATAGCAACAGTACAGTCCAGGAGTAAACCTAAAAACTATTCATTACGTACTAGCTACGTGTCTCCACTACTATTACACCAAATTTTATTCGATTTTGAGGAATAGATATCCAACTAGAGCGGTTAATGTGACTAAAATAGAGAAATTTCAAAAAGAGTTTAAAAAAATCATAACTTCTAAACTATTGATTTTCGCGGAACTAATGGTTTTTTTTAAATGAGTCAACATGATGTCCTCCATCTAAAAGACATTTTTGGACCACTATAACTGAGCCACTCTGTATCAGAATGTGTACGTAAAAAATTGTTTTCATTCTATACATTGAGATAAATATACATATATAGAACTTTGGCGAACTCACTACGTTGCTATATGATCCTGTGAAATAATGCACGACAATCATTTTGACAAGGTTGCACAGGTGTGCTCTTTACCTGCGTTCACGGGCACATGGGAGTGGGCTGTCTGTGTAGGTTTCGTATAGAAAACCATTACAGTACATTTAATATTCAAAGGCGGTTCGATCTAATATTTGTGGGGTTTCGAAAAGATAATTTATTTATTCATAGTAACGATTTTGACGATATGAAAAGAAGAAGAGTTGGCCTTGAGCTAAATAAATGTTAGGTTTCAGCGATTCTTTCGAATGGTTAACAATGCAAACGTTCACGAGGGTTTCTTTACAATTTTCTTTACAAAATATATGTTTTGTTCGCATATTTCATCGCCTAATTCTAAAATATTTAATGTGATAATATTATATTTTTACCTACTTATTTATTTTTATATATATATAATATTATATTATATTTTGCGGAGTGAATGTGTACCTACTCTCGTTTGGGTGATTTTTATTTCACCTCTTTTTTAAAAATAGACGTTAGAAAATATACCCAACTGAATAATTCGCGAAGATTTTCCTAAACACATTTTCCAATTTGTTTTCCCCGGGCTGTCGTGAGCAGGCGATTTCCACTCAATTCTATTATATACCTACCTGTGTTATTACGAACTTATTCTTGGAAATTAAACGCGATGCTCGTGCTTTATTATTACCATACGTTACTCAACTTACGTGAAACTCTTCAGTAAATAATGCAGACTAAACCTATATGCTTTCCAGTCATAAAGCATGATTTAAACTTGAAATAATTCAAAGTTTGTGAACTTGCTCGCAGCATACTTGCAATATGCCAACATAATAATAATTATTTATTTATGTATTTATTTGGGAAGCTTAACAGCTACAATGTACAAAGTTACAATAATAGATTAAAAAACAATATAGCCAATAACAAAGTTCCACTTTTTACAAGATTGCTTACTGTTATTTTCCTATGCTACAAACTAAAACGAACTAAAAAACTAGATTTTAATTACAAAGGGGAGCGTGTTGTGAGGGTGTGTTGGGGTGTGTGCGTGTGTCTATGAGCTGTAGTAGGCTATGTGTGCGTATGTATGTGAGGGTGTGTGTGTGTGAAGGAGTATGTGTGTGTGAGGGTATGTGTATGTGTGTATTTGTATTAATTAGTTGGTTATTACTTCAGTTAATTTGTTACAAAATGCACGTTTCGAGATGCTGTTGAATATATCAATTGTGCCAAACGATTTATTATAAGTAGCCATGCACCTATTGATTATGGAGTTTTTGGCATAGTTAGTATGGCATTTAGGGATAAAGAACAGAGGCGGATCACGAGTTCGCACTGGAGCAGCTCGCAGTGAAATCCGACCAAGAAGGTCCGGACAGTCGACTTTATTGTTTAAGATGTTGTATAAAAACATACCGTCTGCTATTGTCCTTCTTTGCTCAAGAGTCTGCATCCGAAAGTGTTCTGCCGCCCCTTTATAATCGATTATATATATATTATATTTGACTGTAGGTCCCTTCCCTTCCTACCTTACTCGGTGGTAGGGTTCAACCCGCCCGGGTTGATACCACCGCACTGAATGAAACGTCGGTCGAAGCCGCTATGTAAATAGTTTGTGTTTTCCGTCCATTTCAGTGTAGCCGGCACGATCGAAGGGAAGCACTGACATGGCGCCTAGTTCACCCGGTGTTATGGGCTGACATCACGGATGTTGTAGGTGATGTAGCCAACCGTGTCAGTTACCATAAAAACTTTTTTTTTTATTCCGACATGAGTGCTTGAGTCAAAGGGGCCAGAGCACACGCTCCGATCAACCAATATCACCTCCGAGAAGGTGCCATATCGGAGGGTTCCCTTTGAATTGCTGGCTATACTAGTCTAAAGAAGATGAAGCGGCTATGCGGCCATCAGTATGGTGGTACCAACCCAGTCGGCTACAATTTGAGCCTATCACCTAGTAAGGGGCAAGGGAAGGGATCTACAGTTTGACACTGGTTCCGAACGGTAAATCAAAATATGATTTAACTTTGGAATTTAATAATTAAAATTATCATTTGGGAAGAAAAAAAAATCCATCCTGCCACTAAAGTTAATAGAGATATTACACACCGGGTGACGATTCGAGGTGAGCATGAACCGGCCGGCGACAAACAGTGCAGAGACGACAAACATTGGGCGAAACGTGTCCTACACTGGCATCCGTGGACAGTAAATCGTAGTGTAGGAAGACCACCCGCCCGGTGCGCGAGTGACAGCGTGGACGTCGTCGTCGCCGGCAGACAGTTTTCCCGGCTTTCAGTAGCACTGCAGTGGACGAACGCCGATATACGCATAAAGAATAAGAAATACCTTCTCCTGCCCGCTCCTACGCCCGACTTGTCGGACAATTTTTTTTTACAAGCTTTTATTTAGCTTCACTTGCTGGGGGGGGGGGGGGGGGGGTAGGTCAAATCTTGCAATCGAATTTTAAACCAGTTCCACTCCACCGGTTGAGCTGAAATTTTGTATGACTTTTGGTTCTGACGACAATTAAATCGGGGAAACTCAAAATGGTAAAAAAAAAACAAACAAAATAATTAGAAGTTTTATTTAACTTTAATTACGGTTACATTCGGTCATTCGACCCCACTGCTCGCCATCTATTGCCGTTACCGTGATTCTATAAAGGAAATAATTATACAAAAATATGCCGAGCGAAAAATCATGAGCAGACAGCAGTTAGACAATCGAACATACATAGTTATGTTTTAATACTCGTACTAATATTGTTTTTATGTTTTAATATACGCACAGAAGCATATCTACATGTATGTACGCACAACAGAACAGCGATCGCGGTGGCCGCCTTCCGCCAGCGCGCGCGATGTTTCTTGTGCTGTTCTAGTTCTACGCACTACTCTCCAAAATCCTGTGTATGAATAACTAAAAATGTGTTTAGTATGACGGGATAATAAAGTAATATACATAGAGTAAGCCTTAGCTAATAATTCAACCACATGTCGCTACTTCAGGGAATGAAGGCTTTTGTGAGCACGGGCCATCAATAGGACGAATGGCTCGCCGCTGAATGGAATCCTGAATCAATTTATTTACCAATATCTATCTGGAGGTTGAAGAAAACCAGTGAGATATTTGATAGTGGAAAATGAAACAGGAGATGTTTAAAACGTGTAAAATTACATGCTGGTGGAAAAAACTGTATTTCAAAACACAATCCGGCGAAGAGAAACGATACGAGGGAGCATGTACAATGAAAGATGTTAAACTGGATATTATGAACATACATACATATTTTCATTACATAATTAGTTTACTTTACAGTGAATCTACGTCTCAACAAATACATAGAACTTACATAATAGCTTTCGCCTGACGTTTCGCTTCGCAAGACTTTTTGCTCACAGCTCAGACCGCTGATGACGTAGTGTGATGCGTTAAACCATTATGAGAAGTGATCGAATGTAACAGTGAAAACCGTATGTAAATTGATAAAGTGGTTCTCGAGTTATAAGAATATTCATATATTGACGTAAGTTAGACGGTCGGTCGCCGGTCGCTCATTAGCACTTTTATTATATTACTATTGATTTGATATATTTTATTCTATAAAGGAAATAATTATACAAAAATATGCCGAGCGAAAAATCATGAGCAGACAGCAGTTAGACAATCGAACATACATAGTTATGTTTTAATACTCGTACTAATATTGTTTTTATGTTTTAATATACGCACAGAAGCATATCTACATGTATGTACGCACAACAGAACAGCGATCGCGGTGGCCGCCTTCCGCCAGCGCGCGCGATGTTTCTTGTGCTGTTCTAGTTCTACGCACTACTCTCCAAAATCCTGTGTATGAATAACTAAAAATGTGTTTAGTATGACGGGATAATAAAGTAATATACATAGAGTAAGCCTTAGCTAATAATTCAACCACATGTCGCTACTTCAGGGAATGAAGGCTTTTGTGAGCACGGGCCATCAATAGGACGAATGGCTCGCCGCTGAATGGAATCCTGAATCAATTTATTTACCAATATCTATCTGGAGGTTGAAGAAAACCAGTGAGATATTTGATAGTGGAAAATGAAACAGGAGATGTTTAAAACGTGTAAAATTACATGCTGGTGGAAAAAACTGTATTTCAAAACACAATCCGGCGAAGAGAAACGATACGAGGGAGCATGTACAATGAAAGATGTTAAACTGGATATTATGAACATACATACATATTTTCATTACATAATTAGTTTACTTTACAGTGAATCTACGTCTCAACAAATACATAGAACTTACATAATAGCTTTCGCCTGACGTTTCGCTTCGCAAGACTTTTTGCTCACAGCTCAGACCGCTGATGACGTAGTGTGATGCGTTAAACCATTATGAGAAGTGATCGAATGTAACAGTGAAAACCGTATGTAAATTGATAAAGTGGTTCTCGAGTTATAAGAATATTCATATATTGACGTAAGTTAGACGGTCGGTCGCCGGTCGCTCATTAGCACTTTTATTATATTACTATTGATTTGATATATTTTATTCTATAAAGGAAATAATTATACAAAAATATGCCGAGCGAAAAATCATGAGCAGACAGCAGTTAGACAATCGAACATACATAGTTATGTTTTAATACTCGTACTAATATTGTTTTTATGTTTTAATATACGCACAGAAGCATATCTACATGTATGTACGCACAACAGAACAGCGATCGCGGTTGCCGCCTTCCGCCAGCGCGCGCGATGTTTCTTGTGCTGTTCTAGTTCTACGCACTACTCTCCAAAATCCTGTGTATGAATAACTAAAAATGTGTTTAGTATGACGGGATAATAAAGTAATATACATAGAGTAAGCCTTAGCTAATAATTCAACCACATGTCGCTACTTCAGGGAATGAAGGCTTTTGTGAGCACGGGCCATCAATAGGACGAATGGCTCGCCGCTGAATGGAATCCTGAATCAATTTATTTACCAATATCTATCTGGAGGTTGAAGAAAACCAGTGAGATATTTGATAGTGGAAAATGAAACAGGAGATGTTTAAAACGTGTAAAATTACATGCTGGTGGAAAAAACTGTATTTCAAAACACAATCCGGCGAAGAGAAACGATACGAGGGAGCATGTACAATGAAAGATGTTAAACTGGATATTATGAACATACATACATATTTTCATTACATAATTAGTTTACTTTACAGTGAATCTACGTCTCAACAAATACATAGAACTTACATAATAGCTTTCGCCTGACGTTTCGCTTCGCAAGACTTTTTGCTCACAGCTCAGACCGCTGATGACGTAGTGTGATGCGTTAAACCATTATGAGAAGTGATCGAATGTAACAGTGAAAATCGTATGTAAATTGATAAAGTGGTTCTCGAGTTATAAGAATATTCATATATTGACGTAAGTTAGACGGTCGGTCGCCGGTCGCTCATTAGGATCACTTTTATTATATTACTATTGATTTGATATATTTTATTCTATAAAGGAAATAATTATACAAAAATATGCCGAGCGAAAAATCATGAGCAGACAGCAGTTAGACAATCGAACATACATAGTTATGTTTTAATACTCGTACTAATATTGTTTTTATGTTTTAATATACGCACAGAAGCATATCTACATGTATGTACGCACAACAGAACAGCGATCGCGGTGGCCGCCTTCCGCCAGCGCGCGCGATGTTTCTTGTGCTGTTCTAGTTCTACGCACTACTCTCCAAAATCCTGTGTATGAATAACTAAAAATGTGTTTAGTATGACGGGATAATAAAGTAATATACATAGAGTAAGCCTTAGCTAATAATTCAACCACATGTCGCTACTTCAGGGAATGAAGGCTTTTGTGAGCACGGGCCATCAATAGGACGAATGGCTCGCCGCTGAATGGAATCCTGAATCAATTTATTTACCAATATCTATCTGGAGGTTGAAGAAAACCAGTGAGATATTTGATAGTGGAAAATGAAACAGGAGATGTTCAAAACGTGTAAAATTACATGCTGGTGGAAAAAACACAATCCGGCGAAGAGAAACGATACGAGGGAGCATGTACAATGAAAGATGTTAAACTGGATATTATGAACATACATACATATTTTCATTACATAATTAGTTTACTTTACAGTGAATCTACGTCTCAACAAATACATAGAACTTACATAATAGCTTTCGCCTGACGTTTCGCTTCGCAAGACTTTTTGCTCACAGCTCAGACCGCTGATGACGTAGTGTGATGCGTTAAACCATTATGAGAAGTGATCGAATGTAACAGTGAAAACCGTATGTAAATTGATAAAGTGGTTCTCGAGTTATAAGAATATTCATATATTGACGTAAGTTAGACGGTCGGTCGCCGGTCGCTCATTAGGATCACTTTTATTATATTACTATTGATTTGATATATTTTATTCAGATTTGATGATGATTTGATTTGATATATCAGAGAAACAATTCAAACAGCCTGTATTCTCGAAAGTTCAGCGCAATGAAAGGCTGAGGCCATAGACAGAATCAACATACGAGTCTAGGCAACAGTTAATAGCCCCAGGCAAAGGTAATACGGACACAGGCCGCCTTTCTGACTACTTCAGACTAGCGTTCACTCATAAAATGTTTTTTTTTTCTGTTTAGTGGTTGGAACCAAATGCATAATATCTCTCCTAATTTCAATATTTTGTTATTTTATTCGGAAATCACTACCTACCGATGCATCTTGTTCTGTCTTCTATATTAATGTATGAGAAAATGTTAAGTTCCTACTGAATTGACTCATCAACGCCCAGCTCAGGCCTAAAACCCCTGCAGTAAAACCCAAGGAGTAGGTAGAAGGAGTAGGTAGTAGGTAAATTTTTAGGCATCCATATAGAACTTGGTGTGATGATTATAGAGCAATCTCTATAGTAAAACAACAAATATAACGTGTGGTGGTACGGAACCCTCGGTGCGCGACTGGCCAAGTCCGACTCGCACTTGGCCAGATTTTATTAGGTTCCTTTAATTGAATTATAAATAGCTAGTCATTACAAAGCCTAAAACAAAGAGAAACATTTAATTTAATTCGTTTTTAATCACCGATGCAAAATGAGGGATGTTATAAGTCTGTCTGTAGCATCGTAGCTCCCAAACGAATGGACCGATTTGGAAGCGGTTTATAGGGTTCCGTACCTCAAAAGCGGAAAAAACGGAACCCTTATAGGATCACTTCGTGTCTGTCTGTCCGTCTGTCACAGCTTATTTTCTCCGAATCTTCCGGACGAAAAAAGTTTAAATTTGGTACATACACACACACATTTGATGATCCAATCACGTGACGTATAGCGTAAACTAACCTTTGCCCGCGAAACGATCGCTTCTCTTACAATATTTCTCTCTCTCTCCCCCGTCCATAATATACTTCCTTTGACACTGCGCAGCCCTTAGGCTATTTAGCGTGATGGCCTCAAGAATTACTCTTTCCATTTGTGAAAACAGCATCAAAATTTACTTCAAACATACACACAGACAGACTTCCCTTTTATAAGACGTGGAGATAGAGATGAACGAATCTCGATTTTGGGGGACCAATCAGCAATTTAAATTTGTTTTTTTCAAATGTTTCATGTGACGGATCAATTGAAGAAGGGCTCGTTATAAGAAATACAAATATAATGTTAGTATTATAATACAAATTATGTAGTTTAAAAGACATTAACGAAAATCGAGCATCTCACCCCACATAATCTCCGAAACTAGTGAGTCTACATTTTGAAGAAAAAAATTGGGAATATAGGACAGAAACAGAATGGTACTTTACCCTAAGTGCGCGAACAAATCTCGCACTTGACCGATTTTTTTACTTAGCGGTCCCCCGACGCCTTTAAGTAACTAAACGGAATTATGATTTTTGACGTTTTAAGGGTATCCTATCTAATGAAGAAATATAAATATCTAATACACAAAAATCTATTAAGTATTATAAATAGCAATGCCGTTTTAAAAGTCGAATTTCGCAAAAATTATCGTGCCTTCGGTCAGAAGGCAGTACGCATTTATAAAAATATTCCTCAATTCCCATGACGGTCTCTAAATGCGGACGAAGTGGCTCCTGAATAAAATATAAGCTCAAATGGCTCTGAAATGGACGACAACTTGTGCAGAGTATTATTAAATGCGAACGCAACAATTCCCTAAATAGTTTCACTAACTAAGCTCTTTGATCTCAGCTGTCGAGATGAGTTCCTTTGTGACGCAGATCATAAATAGCGAATAACACCACAAAGCTATGTGAAGACCATCCGCGAGTCAGCCGGCGGCGCGGCGCGGCGCACAGTGGTCTGGAAATCGAGCTCCATAGACATAGAACCTTAATGTCAGGAATAAAAATGAAAACAAATTTAATGTCTCTGGTATACTTCCCTTTATTTCATATTATAGTATGAAGGGTATAAGTAGCTCCACGAGTGAGAAAAAAAAAGTTTTGTTTTTTTTTGTATGGATGAAAACACATAAAGTAATTTTTTTTTTAACTGAATGAAACTGAAGGGCTGGTGCTTACATCTTCTATTGCACCTTACACGGCGATCAAGATGACATACAATTCCTTCACCTTTGGGTGCCTATTTGCGCGTAGCAAACGTTTGAAATTTGGAATTTTCGATAAATTATTTTTCAAACCTTAGTCGTAATTTAATGAAGTTGCCTATCGCTTTGAATATGAAAATACTTTTCTCATGTTGGTATTGTACTGAGTAGTACTGACAGTACAGTAATTAACTATATTTTATAGTAAACACAGCGTAGCACTGTTAAAATTATAAGAATAACATACAACACACACAAGCGAGCGACAACTAATTAACGAGTTAATGAAAACCGGTTTTTTCCACTCGCAGCGCGTACTAATCCTCAACACATAACCAGACCCATGCCTTCTTAGTTTCAGCGAAATTCTTTCAGTAGCTTTTAGCACTTGTGCGCGCTAACAACTATACTTATTACGTTCTATTTGTTTTCGTGCTATGATGGAAGGTTTTGGTACCAATTTGGACATTTTCGTGTTTGTGGCAAACAACAGTTGTTTCCCACAGCCCAGTGCGTTGTTTGAAGTTTTTAGGAGTGCCCTTGATCTGTCAGAACGTGAAAAGAAAGAACTGAAACAATTCTGTCAGACTTATGTGTGTTCGTTGAGGAACAAGTGCATCTCGTGTAATCGCACGAGACATGCATTCACGAAGAAGTACGAGACGTGGCTGCAAGAAAACATAAAATGGCCTGAGTTCATGAGGGAAAAGATGACACCTTCTATAGTGTCAGTAGAGCGGCAACCATGTTCCAGTGACTTCGATGTAAATGAGGGTGCATCAATGTCCTCAAAACCAGAGACGTGCACTGTTGGAATATCACCAAAAGTTGTGAGTGAAAGGAAACCGTTCTCGGAACTAAGCCCTAAACAGAAGAGAAGGAGAGTGGAAGAGCTCCTAACGCATAGCACTGAAAGTCTCGTTCATGCAACTGTTTTAAGTGTGAACAACAAGGATGTGGCAGAAATAATAAAATTGGTCACAGAGCATCCCGAAGAGGCTACAAAGATAAAACAATTGTTGAAGCCCAAGAAAGCTGTGCCCGTATATTCCGTTGATAAAGCTTTAGGTATTTTGACGCAGAGACGCAGAGGCACAAAGGAGCACATAAAAATACTGGAATCATCTTTGTCCGCCATACTTTGCTTGTACAAACTTTGCCCTGAAGCACCATCAAAGCCCTACTTGGATATTAGTTTTAGTTCTTTGCCATCCAGCGAACATCCCAAACGTAGGAATTTTCCTAGCCTAGCAACAGTTTTGTCCGAAATTGCTTGAAGCTTTACTCTTACCGATCTTTCCGTGATTTCTATTGTATCTTTTGGTGGGTAACACTCCTTCTTTGATTCACTTCTCTAAGATGGCAGTATACGAAGGATAGAGTTGTACTCCTTATTGTTTTGCACAAGCTCTTAATGTTGTATACTGCCGCTTCGAAAGCTTCAACGACGTCAAAATACCTAAAGCTTTATCAACGGAATATACGGGCACAGCTTTCTTGGGCTTCAACAATTGTTTTATCTTTGTAGCCTCTTCGGGATGCTCTGTGACCAATTTTATTATTTCTGCCACATCCTTGTTGTTCACACTTAAAACAGTTGCATGAGCGAGGCTTTCAGTGCTATGCGTTAGGAGCTCTTCCACTCTCCTTCTTTTCTGTTTAGGGCTTAGTTCCGAGAACGGTTTCCTTTCACTCACAACTTTTGGTGATATTCCAACAGTGCACGTCTCTGGTTTTGAGGACATTGATGCACCCTCATTTACATCGAAGTCACTGGAACATGGTTGCCGCTCTACTGACACTATAGAAGGTGTCATCTTTTCCCTCATGGACTCAGGCCATTTTATGTTTTCTTGCAGCCACGTCTCGTACTTCTTCGTGAATGCATGTCTCGTGCGATTACACGAGATGCACTTGTTCCTCAACGAACACACATAAGTCTGACAGAATTGTTTCAGTTCTTTCTTTTCACGTTCTGACAGATCAAGGGCACTCCTAAAAACTTCAAACAACGCCCTGGGCTGTGAGAAACAACTATTATTTGCCACAAACACGAAAATGTCCAAATTGGTACCAAAACCTTCCATCATAGCACGAAAACAAATAGAATGTAATAAGTATAGTTGTTAGCGCACAAGTGCTAAAAGCTACTGAAAGAATTTCGCTGAAACTAAGAAGGCATGGGACTGGTTATTTGTTGGGAATTAGTACGCGCCGCGAGTGGAAAAAACCGGTTTTCACTAACTCGTTAATTAGTTGTCGCTCGCTTGTGTGTGTTGTATGTTATTCTTATAATTTTAACAGTGCTACGCTGTGTTTACTATAAAATATGGTTAATTACTGTACTGTCAGTACTACTCAGTACAATAACAACATGAGAAAAGTATTTTCATATTCAAAGCGATAGGCAACTTCATTAAATTACGACTAAGGTTTAAAAAATAATTTATCGAAAATTCCAAATTTCAAACGTTTGCTACGCGCAAATAGGCACCGAAAGGTGAAGGAATTGTATGTCATCTTGATCGCCGTGTAAGGTGCAATAGAAGATGTGAGCACCAGCCCTTCAGTTTCATTCAGTTAAAAAAAAATTACTTTAAGTGTTTTCTTCCATACAAAAAAAAACAAAACTTTTTTTTTCTTACTCGTGGAGCTACTTATACCCTTCATACTATAATATAAAATAAAGGGAGGTATACCAGAGACATTAAATTTGTTTTCATTTTTATTCCTGACATTAAGGTTCTATGTCTATGGAGCTCGATTTCCAGACCACTGTGCGGCGGCGCGGCTTCTCAATCAAATGTTCGTTTGATAACTGTTCTGATAGTTTCAATGTCCCTTTATCGTACGACTTTGAGAACATTGTAAGTGCTTTCTCAATGTTCATCGCCAGTTTGTCATCCATCAGTGTAAGTACTTTATTTATTACGCTTATGATGATGATAAATGGCAACAAATCACAATTTAAAAGGAAATCAATATTAAATCTTTAAACTTAAAACTAATAATAATGAAATAGCATAAAACTAGTGAAGTTGTCAATATTCAGAACAAAACTGACTGACAAAATAACGACACCATACTAATTAGTAAGCTTATAATGTCTGTATGTCCGTCTGTCTGCCTGTCTGTCCGTCCGTCCGTCCGATGACTGCATCTTTGGAACGGTAATAGCTAACCGTTGAAATGTTCACAGAATGTGTGTTATTTTAGCGGATATAACAAATAATAAAAAAAATCGAAAGTGCAAAATTAAGGGGATAACAAGAAATATGTTTTTTCAACGTATTTTTTTTTGTGGTGCGGAAACCTCGGTGCCCGAGTCCGACTCGTACTTGGTCGGTTTCTTTTAAATAAATTTTCATGGCATTACCTTCATAAACCTAAAGATATAAAATAACTAAATAATCGGGTAAAAACTGCTTTTCTGAGTTTGTAAACATTTACGTTTAATAGTCTGATTGAAGGATAATTTGTAAGTACCTATCGCAAGTTTCAAAGCGAATATCCCGGTAGACATTCGTAATTATTGCAATTTTTTACAGCATATCGCAAGTTTCATAAAGTGCTCATCGCTTTGAACATCAAACACGATTCCGTACTTTCATGACTTAATTTAGGGTTGTCGGTAACTTTCCGTGGACTGTTTCCAAAAACTCCAAAATGTCTAATACGTTATTTTCTGCGGGGAGTGTCACCCCAGCATCCCTTCCCGCCTCCCAGAGACCTTAGTTGCGAGTTGAGGCCCCTTATTGCGAACAATCTTGCAAACACGATTACCGCAACAAACACAAAGTTTAGACTCGCGGTCGACAAAAGTCCGGGCCCTGATGGACGTTCGCTTCCGGCCAACTTTGGACCCATCGACCTCACGCTGCAAACAAAGCCTCCTACGCAGCTTTAAGGCGGCGGCGCGGCGGTGGCGCAAGAATTATAATTCCAACTTACTTTGAGTTAGGTTTCAATTTAATTTTCTAATTCGAAATGAGTAATATCGTCCCTCATCGTCTTAATTTAACTTTCAGTTTCAGCTTAGAACTTTGCTGAAATTGTCATAACCTATATTATTTTTTGGTTGTACCTATTCTTTGTTGTTGGTTGTATACATCTTACTTTGTGTCGTCTTTTTTTTTACCTCTTCTCAGAATATTAACGCAACTGGTGATGTTTGTCTACCCACTTATATACAGGGTGTACCGGTTCGAGCGGATTTGCTTACCACACAGGATTGCTCGTTGAATAAGCTTCAAATAAAGGTCAGTATTTTTTTCTAGGATTCGTATTTTTCGGGATAATCGCCATTAAAAGATAAATTTCTGATGTTTGACATGGTTTTGCTGACCCTTTCCTAAGGCATAAAACCTCTCGTATTATCAAATTATCCGAGTGCAAGTACTATAGGAAAACATTGAACAGAGCTGAGCTTTTTTTGCGGTTCCGTAGCTAAAACCTTATAATTTCGTCCCGATCCGTCTGTCCATCCATCCGTCCATCCGTATGTCACAGCCATTTTACTCGGAGACTATTGACACTGTATAGATTAAATTTGGAAGGGAGGTGTTTTCTATGAACCGCTATACAATGTAACCGAAAACATAACGATAATGTATAATAGCATTAAAGGCCTTAACGAACCTCAGCCCCGATAGCTCAGTGGTGCAGACAGTCGACTGTTGCTATTGATTGAAGCAACGCTGGGTGCGGTCAGTACTTGGATGGGTGACCGCTCAACCGTTGGAGCCTGACCGTGGTTCGGTTTCCACGTAAAACTGTAGGTCCCTTCCCTTCTTACCTTACTAGGTGGTAGGGTTCAAGCCGCCCGGGTTGGTACCACCGCACTGAATGAAACGTCGGTCCAAACGGCTATGTAAATAGTTTGTTTTCCGTCCAGTTCAGTGTAGCCGGCACGACCGAAGGGAAGCACTGACATGGCGCCTAGTTCACCCGGTGTTATGGGCTGACATCAGGGATGTTGTAGGTGATGTAGCCAACTGTGTAATACAATGGTGCGTGAAATTAGGAAAAATAAGATAAATAGGGATGGCACACCATACATGTAAGTAACTGAGAGATGAAAAAAATATCAATGCACATAAGCGTGTGGGGTATCATTGGATGTAGGTCTTAAAAAATTTTAAAGGAAAAAGGTCTAAAAGAAGTTTAAAAATTACTTTTTGGTTTAATCAATATTTGGTGAGATATTCGCTTCTAAAGTCGTAAAAATTGTGTCCCCCCTCCTAAATTTTCAACTAGGTATAAGGTGAAAAAAAATTATGAAAACATTTTAGCTTGTAGAACTTAAAAAACACTTTCGACTATTTTGGTTTTGATTATGATATGTTTTATAGTTTTTGAGATTAGGCGTGAAATTAGGGGCGGCACACTATAAGTAACTGAGGGACGAAAAAAGAAATTCAGTGCAAATAAGTGTGTGTGTGTGTGTGTGTGTGTATTATATACATATAGTTGGATAGGTCATAAAAAATATTTAAAAGTTTCGAAATGACTTTTTGGTTAAAGTCAATATCTGGATGCGCTTCTAAAGTCGTAAAAAGTGTGTTTTCGCGGCGTTGCTGTCACGGTGCAAAATTACTGGCACTTTGTAAAATTCAAATTTAGAATGTTGAATAAAATTGAAAGAAAATGGTTCTGCGAGTGGAGGGGGGAGGCAGTGTTTGTTTTCTCGCTAGAGACAATATGGCTGCCTTGCTGGAAAGTGAATGAAAAATTAGATTCTGGTGCATTGTTCGTGTTTTGGTTTTTGGAGCCTACACCGAATTTAATATTAACTTTTTATTTTAACCGTGAACGTTATTCCCGACCACGGAACCTTCAATGTGCGTGGTCTGACACGCACTTGCGCGCGCCCCCGCGGTAGGTATTTGATGCTCTGTGGATTGTATCCATCACTAAATTTTGAATCCCAAGAACCAACTTAAACCTTCGAACTTAAACACAATTATTTTTATGGCCGTGGAGCGCCATAAAATAACTCTGTTAGATGACGACGTATTAGAGTTTTGGAAAGGTCATAGCTTTTAACCCCACTACATTAACTTACATTTCACTATATTAATCGACTCTCAAACAACCGAAATTTCTGTAAGCCTTCAGCCTTTGCACCTCATGTAAATACATATCGTTCCTTCTCCAGCGCGTCAGTCTGGCCGTGAGGGGGAACGCTGCGAGCGTTATGGGGGCCTTTCCGTCCTCGGTGCCCATGGACGAGATTTTCTATCTCGTTTAAGGGGCACCGACGTCGTTAGTAGCTCCTGGCAACGCTGCAATTGCGGCTCGTGTGCACCTGGACGGTTTTTATTATTGATTTATTTTTTTAGGTTTAGATTTATATTTTTAAGAGAGTTTAAGATTGTTAGTTGATTTAATAGATTTATAGTTTATGTTATCGAATATAGGTTTTTTTTTACTTGTAATAAAGAATTATATTATTCTATACATAAATACATATTATATTGTGTTATTTCTGTTAAATGGTTCTGGAGCAATAAAGGTATTTTCTATCTATTTTATCTATCTTTAATATACATACTAAGACGAAAGTGAACATAATATGTACTTCCACCGGACCGCAGCGCCCTCCGCATCTTATGAGTCGAGTGCCTCCAAATGCAAAGGCTTGCAAACAGAGAGGAGTGCATAAAGAGCGAGCAGGGGCGCGTTAGTGGGCCAGTAACTATGACTACTAGGAGTAAACCTTCACAGTGTAAATTAAATTATATGTATAGCCAGCCATATCAGGTTTAACAAAAACCGGCCAAGTGCGAGTCGGACTCGCGCACCGAGGTTTCCACACGTCGGGCCACGCGCAGTGTAGGGTTCCGTAGTTGCCCGTCACAATATGCGGACTTAGAAGGAACCCTATCAAAATAAATTATTTGATTATTTGTATAATTTTGTAGGGGAAATAAATGAATGTTAATTTGAAAAAGTTCTTCAACAGTGAAATGATGGCTGTCGTCCGTACATTTTATAAGTTAGTCGACTATTACTCGTCAACCTGTACAGCCTACTTAGCTGTGATAGTTTTCCTTTTAATTTCGATATATATACTACTGCTGTGAATTTTCTCACATATCTAATAACAACCGTTTAGCTGGCAGGGGGTGGGGACACTTGACTCTAGCAAAAATTATCACTTAAAAGCTTAATAATTCGCAAACGGATCCCTAAATCTAAAAATGCTTTTCACAACCCCAAACAAACCCGCAATATTTTCCAAAGACCTACCCAACGACATCCCACATGATGGGGTAGACGTGAAAAAAAAATGTGAAAACTACTTTACGTGTAGGGGCGGTACCCTAAAAAAATTATTTCAAAATTTTTATTTTACCACTTGGTCGGCGTTATTAATATGAATACCCATAGCAATTTACACATACACAGCCACACACACAGAGACACGGAGAGACCAGACATGCGAAGGCGTCAAACTTATAACAGCCCTCCTTTGCGCCGGGGGCTAAAAATATACTTTCGTCACATAATACGCAATTAGTACTAGCGTACATAATACGTACTAACGTTCGCGACTGAACGCCTCGTGAAGAAGCAAACGATATAACAGTCTAAATAAAAACCACTAAAGAATTCGACCAAAAATAACTTACGTGCTGAATAAAATTGCGCAGCCGTAAGACGTAAGCCAAAATATACATTTGTGTTTCGCGACATTAAATTTACAATTGTATTTTTACATATTTAACTCTATTTTTAGTTAGCAACTTCGGTCTTGCAAGTGCTTCAATTGCCGGGTCGGTTGGCTATTTTTCACCTCATTAAGTTAATTTTCTTTTTTTATATTTGTAATCATTTCACATGCACCTTCTGGAACTTGGAGTTTTCTTGCCCGTTCTTCTTCGCCGCGCTGATTGTGCAAATACAAAATTATATTTGACTGGTTCGAGTGTATTGGACTGTCTGGAACAATAAATCAACTGAAAACTACTAAATGAATGTCTAAAGCCAGGCAGAGATTGCTTCAAGGCAATATGGTGACACATTCAGTGAAGTCATCCGGATCAAGAATTAATGTATAGCAACTTCAAGTGTGTATATACATATATGTAATGAGATCTTCAGCACGAAATCTAATATGTAGAATATTATCTTTACGTGAAATAGCTTTCTTGAGCTATTTCACGTAAATATCACAAAAACCTCACAGTCATCACAATTTACAGAAACAAGTTACGTTGAATTTAAATCAATGTTTTTAGATTTACTAAGTCCCACTACATCGAACGAATAATGCAGTAAACTTCAATTAAAACTATGTATGTACTTCGTAAGCGAAAAGAGAAATTCATCATGTTTAACTTAATTTAACCCGATTAAAATTGTACTTACTCGCTTGCAAATCTATAGAATCTCAATTGTTCGGAAGGAGACGACGATGGAACGAGCGGGAAGGTATAAAATTAATAAATGTCAAAAGTGAATTAATGGGTTTGAGGAAAACATCCGTACAAAGCGGCACAGAGTTTAATATTGCATAATGCGCGACCGTCTGGCTGCCAATTAGAGTATTTTCCTCCACACATTATAGAAATTTAATTTCGAGAGAGAGTTTTACAGGCGTTCGCGCGGCGCGCGGAAAAATCCAAGTAAGTACAGTTAAGGTAAGGTAAGTACGCTAGTTCTTTCCTTATTCATATTTTCATTACTGTTCTTCGTTTGATTGCCCCTAAAATTTTATTTCAGGTCAATTTTGAGAAAACATTTAATTTATTCATCTTAATTCTTGCCACCGACTTTGTCTACGTAGATTATCTTCAGGTTCCTCTCATCTTGTTCCTGCGATTTTTGATTACAATTTCCTCAAGCAGTTTTCATTCATTTTTCATTTGGGAATATAGGAACACGTGTCATAATTTATCCATGATTTTTTTTATGGAAACTGACACGGTTGGCTACATCACCTACAACATCCGTGATGTCAGCCCATAACACCGGGTGAACTAGGTGCCATTTCAGTGCTTCCCTTCGATTCTGTAGATTTTCATATGTCAGCGTACGTTCATATCGCGAGTTCCCGAAGATTTGTCCTTCAGAATTATCAATGTACATTACATAGTATCATACACTTATTATCAGGTTTCTTGATCACAGAACTTTTTTTGTACCGTGTGGGGCCGGTACTTTAAAAGAATAGCCCCACTGCATCTCTCACCGTGTATGTCGTAAAAGGCGACTAAGGGATAAGACCCCCCTTCTTATATTACTAGGTGGTAGGGTTTAACGCGCCCGGTTTGGTACCACCGCACTGAATGAAAGGTCGTTCGAAACGGCTATGAAAATAGTTTGTGTTTTCCGTCCAGTTCAGTGTAGCCGGCACGATCGAAAGGAAGCACTGACGTGGCACCAAGTTCACCCCCGGTGTTATTGGCTGACATCACGGATGTTGCGGGTGATGTAGCCAACCGTGTCAGTTTCCATAAAAAAAAAAATAACAGTCTCGCCCCGGCGGCGGCCGAGCGCTGAGCGATATAATAGCGATGCCACTAATATTTCAGCCTAAATTGTATCGTACTTCATTAGGTGACCGCTGTATTCATCGAGCCGAGCATCGGACCTGGTAAACGAACCACGAGGGGATGTCGAGGTAATATCTATTCTAAATATGCAACGTGTTTAGATGCGTTAATTTATGAGGTGCATTTCGACACATGGGAGCACTGAATCCAAGTTAATTGGTTACACAAAGTGCGGGCGGATAATGCCGAGAGAGAACCGGCATTAGCTGTTTCCGTGTTAGTGCAGGAAAATTATTGACAATGCATATTAGCAATTTATTGAGGTTGCATCTGCGACCAGTGTGAGCGCGAGGCATTTCAGTCAAAACCTTAATTTGAAATGAGCATAATTTATAATATTCCTAAAATATGAAGCATACATACATACATACATATCACACGCTGTACTTGGATGGGTGACAGCTCGACCGTTGGAGGCTGACCGTGGTTTTATAATTTTTTTTATTTATGGAAACTGACACGGTTGGCTACATCACCTACAACGTCCGTGATGTCAGCCCATAACACCGGGTGAACTAGGTGCCATGTCAGTGCTTCCCCCTTTGATCGTGCCGGGTACACTGAACTGGTCGGAAAACACAGACTATTTACATAGCCGTTTCAACGGACGTTTCATTCAGTGCGGTGGTACCAACCCGGGCGGGTTAAACCCTACCACCAAGTAAGATTAGGAGGGAAGGGACCTACAGTTTTACGAGGAATCCGAACCTCGGTCAGCCTCCAACGGTCAGCGGTCACCCATCCAAGTACTGACCGGATTCCACGTAAAACTGTAGGTCCCTACCCTTCTTACCTTACTAGGTGGTAGGGTTTATCCCGCCCGGTCGAAACGGCTATGTAAATAGTTCGTGATTTCCGTTCAGTTCACTGTAGCCGACATGAAATGAAGGGAAACACTGACATGGCACCTAGTTTACCTGGTGTTATGGTCTGACATCACGGATGTTGTAGGTGATGTAACCAACCGTGTCAGATTCCACAAAAAAAATAATTTTATAATTTTTCAGGCAGTCTAGTTTCTAACTAAAATAATACCTACTTGTAGATGAGAGTAGAATATTTCAATCAGATTCAATGACAATCCATTCCATTTTAATCTATTTCGCATTTTGTGATATCGTGATAGGTAATAGCAGAATTATTTCAGAACTAATCAGGCGTCCTGTCTAGACTATTATTTTGAAAATTACTTTCCTACGCGGTTTCTCTTTGTTCGTAACCGTTCGTACAATTTATGTATATTCGTGTGAAAGCAAAGTAGGTATATAAAGAGTCTCAACATGTATAAGAACGAATACACATAGTACTTACTTAGGTATTAAAGTGTATACAGGCAGCATCTGTAAAGGGTAAACTCGCAAACGGGCGAACCGATCTAAATGCAGTTTCACTAATGGAATAGGATTAAGTCATCGCTGTATGCAACTGTCTCCAAATTGTTGTGCAATTAATGAAACAGATTTTTTTTTCTATTTATTTATATTACTTCATATTGGAAGAATTTAGTCGTATGAGACTAACGAAATAAATGTATGGAGCGAATATGAGTGGAAGATTCGGTAGGGATCGCCCTAGACACGCGTACCTGAACCAGTTCGGGAAAGTGCTCAATAAGGATCAAGTGCGTAGTACCCGTGACCGACAAGCATGTATGGGGAACATTATGAGAGTGGAAGAGGCGGCAGAGGTGTGTCAGGCTCAGGCAGGATCGTGGCAACTGGCAACTTATCGCTGCCCCAGCGCTATCTATGAGAGTCTTTTGAAGTCGAACCATTGCATAAGTTGAAAGGAAAACCGCATAGATGGCGCTATCCCGATTGAAATTAATTTAATAATTGGATTTTAAATACAAAGCGCAAGAAGCCTCACTTCTGTCGGGTGTCCCACGACACCTAATTGTTTATTTAATTTAACACACAAACACTCTCTCTCTCTCTCTCTCTCCTTCCCTCTACCTGCCTTCCACTCTGTCCCTGCTCGGCCCTATTGATATTTAGCGTGATGGTATATAGCCTTTAGTGAGCCTCAAGAACTACTATTTACACTTGTGCAAACCCCATCAAAATCTGTTCAGTGGTTCCGTATTTTACCTCAAACACACATGCATACATACATACAGACAGAAGTTCCCTTTCAAAAGAAGTATAGATTAGATATTATAAAGCTGTCGCTGAATTACTTTTCCCGAAATAAAAAAAAAACACAATTATGGCACCGTCGATGGCCGAAGAGAATTGGTATGATACGATTAATTGATATGGAAGCCTCGACGTGCGAGTCTAACTCGCACTTGATCGTTTTTTTAGCCGACGACTTGCAATGTTTGTCCGCACGTACAGTCATATTTGATTTTCCTACAATGTTTAAAGTTAAAAATAAGTGAAAGAAGTTGCCTGATCATATATTATTTTATTTGTAAAATTATCTAGCGCGTGATGTGCGGTCTGACGGTGGTGGAGCCGGGTCGCAGCGCGGCGCGCGACGGAGACGTACTTTCTGAATGTACTGAACAAGCTAATTGGCAATTAGAGGCTACGAGTACCTGTATACGGGTGTTAATATCATTTAGGCAACAGACTGCGAGCTCTCTGTTAATATACACCCGGCTTTACTCGCCTGTTATTGGGTTATTAAATTCTCACTCCCGGAGATAATAGGTTTCAACTATGTTATCTAATCTAGCCACTTCATTTTTGGAATATTTACTTGTAATTTTTAAATGCTAAGCAATTTTTAAATACGATTGAATATTTATAAACTTGAAAAACTAAAAGAAAATCATAAATAAACCGCTTTTCTAAAATTAAATTAAATTATTCCATATAAATTAGAAAAATTAAGATACCGGATTACACATAAACTCCTACGAGTAAAAATGTTCTGGAAATTTAAATGGAAATATTATATGTAGAAAAATAAAAAATATTTACAGGTTATACGTGGGTCTCTTAATAACATGGCAACCAACATCCGGACAGGTTAAATCTTAAAAAAAGCTAAATCTAGCAAATAAGTTTGCCAATTTTTCAACAACTCTCACATTTCCAAAAATACAAAATGCCAACCTCAAGAACGCGTTTTAACGACCTACCTGCACAGACTCGCTTCACAATACTCGTATAATAAGCAAAACATTTCTAGCAAACCATTTCTTACTTCTCCAGAGCTTTATTCCAAGTTTAGTACGACGGAACATTGTTGGAACGGAACTTGAATGATTGTTTGACACGCTTTACCTGTCTACGGCAGGCGGCCCGGAGACGTGAGACGCAACGTCGCGATTAATGTTACTAAAGTTTGTTATGGGTCCCGTCTACATGCTCGTGAAAAACACTTAACATCCGAATAAATAAAGCGAAGTTTCTATGGGCGACCGGCGCGGCGGTGACGTACGTCAATATATGAATGTTCTTATCACTTGAGACCACTTTGTCGATTTACACACGGTTTTCACTCTTTCATTCGTCAATTATTAAATGGTTTTAGGCTATAAATCATAACGCTACGTCATCGGCGGCCTGAGGTAGTTCTAAATACAATATTGACTGGAAAAATAGCAGAACACAATTATTATGTGTATTAAAATGTACTAGTTTCTGTCCCCGGCTTCGCTTCGCGTGTTCAGGGTTTTGACTTTTGCTCGTACCTCAGGCCGAAGACGTAGCGTTATGATTTGAAGCCTAAACCATCTTCAGAAGTGAGAGAATGTAACAGCAAGAACCGTATGTAAATAGATAAAGTGGTTCTCGAGATAGAGGGATGTTGTTCGGACTCGTTCTTCGCGCTTAAGCCCACTCCATTGCAGGCCTTTTGCGCGTCCTACGGCCTTACTCCAACCAGCCGAGTTCTTTTCGACCCGAGGAGGCGGCCAACTCTCTTTGGATCTTGGCACGCCTCTCGAAGTGTAGTAGGACCTCCCAGCTCCTTCGCCCTTATGTCTGCCACCTGCTCGCACTCCAGCAGCACGTGGGTGGGTGTCTCGTCCGCCTGCAGGCATGCCCTGCACAGTGGATATTCAATGGAGGGATATTCATATATTGACACACTTTACACGGTCGGTCGCCGGTCAACCGTAGAAACTTTGGTTTATTTAATAGGATATGACATTATGCATGCAAAACTTGGAATCGAGCTACCTCAGTCCATCTACGGAGACATGTCGCACGGAAAGCCCGTTTCACGTTTTCCCCATTCTAAAAACAACAATAACAATTCCGCAACAAAAAACAACTCCACTCGGGCCGCGGCTCTAACAAGCGAGGCCCGCTAGTCGAGTGCGAACTTGTGGCCGCGTCGAACCGACCAATTTCTAAGCTCTTATCGCGCTCAAGTTGCGTGTTCCACTTAGAAGTTTGCTCTGCGCTTTATCGTCTACATATTATTTAGCGGGAGCGTCTGACTCGCTCCTCGCTCTGTCTGGAATTGGTCGACTGCACATAAACTTACGGCGCTATGGAGGGCCCCTAGAGATGACTACCTAAGACTCCTAAGAGAGAGGTCCCGGGTCCTAATTCTTGAGTGCACCAATTAGTTGTCTAAGCTTAGTTGGGCGGGCGGCGTGCACCATTTGAGTTGTGAATTACAATTATTTGTTTGCTATGCAGAACAACCTTGTATAAAACATCATAATAGTATTGCAAGCATATACTCGTATGTTTTTTTCGGGGTAATTTCCCTTGTGTGTTGAGAAAAATCTAAATATATAATTTTAATAAATTTGTCCACTAAACATAAAAACATAAATGTATACTATAATTAAAACAGTAATTTTTGCATTTTAAATTGTTTAAAAGTCTAATGTGTTAACTTTAGTATATGCTCTGTATATGTTCTCATCAACACGTTGTTGAGCAAATACTTGTATAGGCCAACTAAAACTTTGGATACAATTTAACGTAGCAACTGTAGGTAAGAAGATATGGTTATGTCTCCGCTAGTCAGCAGCACTGAGCTTGGCTTTGACACTGAGGCTAGCTTTGAAACTGAATGATCGTTCGCCTGCACAAGCAATAGGCCCATTGATTAACCTGCCACAACTAACCAACTGCACAGACTGACATAAATTCAACCTACGTCCAGACGAGGCATTGCAAATGAAGAGACAATAGTAGATACGTGTAATGCAATGCATTCAAACTAAACTCGACAATCTGTAGAGAACATCAGAGGCCTAAATATTTCGTGTACGACAGGAATTCAGCTGAAGAGTGAAGACGAAATTCACAAACTTCTCGAATTCTAGGTGTCTTAAAACGTCGTATTGGCAGGCTAGACAGCCTAGCAATCAATAGTTCGCTAGTTGGCATGACGCCTCACTGAGCGTGGTTTCGCGAGGAGAGGTGTTTTCGATCTGTCTACTGCACCATTGGTCTCTCGGCACCCATGTTGATAAAAAAAATCTTAGTCTCTTAAATAGATGCAAAACCGAAAATGAAGAAAATTAAATATGGAATCGTGCGAGTTAAATGAACGCACTAGATTCCATCATACTTAGAATTGGCATTACAATCACACCAAATTTGACGTTTGTGTGTATTACCGTTTTTACGATAGAGTAAAAACAAAAAAACGTTAAAACGCACGTTTCTTGTATGCCAAACTTAATAATTGTTTACTTTTAGTGTGTTTTTGTAATTTTTAGGACATTCGCCATAATAACACATATTCTGTGAAAATTTGAACCAGTTACCTATTATGGATCAAAAGATACAGCTTTCGGACAGACGTACAGCCAGGCGGTGTAGTCTTAGTTAATAGGCTTATAATAAAACCGGCCAAATGCCAGTCTGACTCGAGCACAGAGGTTTCCGCACCACAAAAAAATAAATTGGAAAAACACTCTTTCTAAAAAGTTCTTAAAAAGTTCTTGTATGCGGAGCCCCCTTAATTTTTCACTTTTTAAGTTTTTTTTTATTATTTGTTGTTATATCCGCCAAAATAATACATATTCTGTGAAAATTTCAACCGGGTATGCTATTACGGTTCCAAATATACTGCCATCGGACGGACCGACAGACGGACGTATGGGGTATGCAAATATTTTCTAAGGGTTACGTAACCGCCATAAGAAACAAATCAAGCAAAACAAAATCATAATATGTTTTCAGCGTAAATTTTCGAGAAATTTAACAAAACATGTCTATGTTGTAAATCGTTAGTTTTTTGCTGAATAAACGTGTCTCTTTCTTCCTTTTTATGTTCTACACACTAAAACGTACCACTAGGTACCTAAAAAGTTGATTATTTGAGGTCAGGGACTCTCCTAGCCGGGCCGTGTCCGAGCCGCACCGCGCGCGCTGTGCTCTCTTGCCAAGAAGGGAGTCAATGATCTCAAATAATCAGCTGTTTAGGCATGTAGTGACACGTTTTGATTGTGTAGAAAATATACATGTTTTGTTAAATTTCTCGAAAACTACTAATGCTACATATAATTTTTTTTTTGCTCAACTTGTTTATTATGGTTTTTATGTAACCGTCCCAAAATATTAGCAGCTAATAAAGAGGCATCTATATAAGTAGGTACATATAATTACTCACCTTACATGCATCCCTATTACGTATCCATCCACGTTATAGTTCGTCGGGTCCATCCTACGAGGAAGCGTCAGAGACTAGCATCCAACACACTCTGGCTAAAGTGCACATAACGAGATCCTAGACTTTGCCGGCCGGCTTAGTTTCTCTCCGTAACAGTCCGGCAGAGTCTGTCTGAAGAGGGACGGATAAGGTGCCTACATACACCGGGCCGGATACGATACCGGAAGGCGTAATCGTGTAGCCAAATTTACTATTTGAAAGCAGTGACGTGAATAGGTGCAAAGATGCAAAGCCACGAAAACAATCCGAACTGTTTAAACCACCGAATAAGGAGTAGCTGAAAGAAGCATCAAACGGCCGTACTATTGACCTTCTACTGAAAGCACGATGGCCATTTTACTTCCAACACTTTACTCCATTCTACGATGAAGTAGTCTACTCAAAAATTTTTGTACTGCGGTTGAACTTGTGCACTGAGTCATACTATCTTGTGCCTAGTATGAAGTAAGTCAACCGGTGCTTACTTACGGCGCATGAACCACACCTCATTTTCCCTTCTAGCCAATTCAAATGCTTTGTGGCTTAAGCCGAAGCGTGAAAGGTCGACCATTATGAATATTACGTGCTCGTAGATCCCGCGGCCTCATTTCGAGAGAAACATATTATATCCTATAGATCCTTAGATGTGCTAGAATACGTCAGTGAAGGCGCCATACGAACCGATTGAATAGTTTCGACTTATAAGCTAACATGCAACAGCAGACTGGCGACGGAATATTGCACTCATCTTTGGGAGTGTTCCCCTGAGTACCTTCTTTCAGCCATGGATTCCATTCAGCCACTGTAATTCAGCGACGAGCCATTCGCTTTATTGGCAACTCTTTACTCACAAAGAACCTTCAACCACTAAAGTACAGACGAATCTTTGGATCATTGAGCCTGTTTTACCGGTACTACTATGGACGCTGCTCTGGCTAACTTGCTTCCATCATCCCTCCTCCTCCTCTTCGTCTTCGCCTAACCCGCCATACTCTTGCGGAACACCTTTTGTAGTCGACAGAAAAGTTTGTCGTACTGCACGATTCTCTAAATCGTTCTTGTGTCGCGTTTCATAGGTATAGAATGGGCTTCCGGGGAATATCTTTCCCTATTCCTGCAACCCACGGATCTCCAAATTGGGGATAACAGCATTTCCCCAGCTGCATTAGTCCGCCTTCAAGCCGGACTGGCACTTCTTCAGGGGTGAAATTGGCTGCGCCTGATGCTCCGACCTCGAGCACAGCCACCCATTTCGGCAGCAATAAAAATAATAATAAAGCAAGCCAAATGGCAACGACCGTTGGAATAACCATATTCTACAATGGCGGCCGTGGACTTGAAAACGGAGTGTGGGAAGAGTACGTCGTCGTCGGCGGAAAGCAGTGGTTCCGTACAGCTGATAAGACCGGGAGGACTCGAGGAAAATTGGAGATGCGTATGTCCAGCAGTTGACACATATGTACAGGCTGACTGACTGACTGACTGAAATTGACTGAGACTAAGACTGAAGATACATAAGAATGATGACGGCACATAGGTCGGTGTTACAGATGTTTGGCTTTATATCACGAGTACAATGCAGTGCTAAAATAGGTTCACGATCAGTTCCCAAGTAGCGCACATGATGTAGGCAAGGAATCCATTCTTTAGATGATAAAATATAAGAATGTCAACGATGAAAGTTTCTCATTTCGCCGTCAGCGTGTTATTTAAGAGGAAATTTCGGCAAAAATAAATATAATTCTGAAAAATATCACTCATTCCAACTTCTCGGCTAATGGAGTTTTGCCGGCGAGAGCGCGTCTACCCAGTTACCTAGTCTTGTTTACGACCTTGTTTGTTGCGAAATATAATTATTGTTGGTAAGTATTCTTCGTAGACAATAGAAACATTGTTTTTACTTCGTAATCACCTACCTACTGAATATATTTAATATGTATAAAAGTGGTAAGTGGTAGTGGTGGCTTTTTAAGGCTCCGTAGTCAACGATGCTGGCAGGGACTTTTATAAAATCGATCAGGGATTTTCCGTCAGTCCGTCCGTCTGTCTGTCTGTCACACGCGCTGTCCGAGGTGATTATACAGAACGTGAAACTCAATAAATCTAAAAAAAATCGTACAGTAGCCATTTAGTCCTTACGGCATGAAAACTACGTTGGCGTGTACCTACCTAATAGGTAGGTACACTTATACTTCTCTCATTCATCTGCATGTCTCCTTATATTATATCACTTACTATTATCTAAAAAAAACCGGCCAAGTGCGAGTCGAACTCGCGCACCGAGGGTTCCGTATCGCCATGTCATGGTCAGCGCCAATCACGCCATCTATGGCGTGAGAGGCGTTGACCTCGACCATATGAAATGCTTCATATTACTTAGTTAAAATTCATGATTAGTTAAAATGTTTCATACTCCTATCGGTAGATGGCGCGCGCGCATATACTTTTTAGTTTCTTCTTTGGGAACCCCCGTGAATTTTTTAGTTTTTTTATTTTTATTATTTGTTGTTATATCGGCTATAATAGCACATATTCTGTGAAATTTTAAACGGGCTACCTATTACGGTTCAAGAAATACAGCCCTCGGACATATGGACAGTCAGACAGACAGCGTAAGCTTATTAATAGAGTCCCGTACCGGATACGGCACCCTAAAAAACTATATATTTGACGACCGAAGTTGTTAAAAGATTAGTTAGACTATATCGATACTATACCTACTTGGACGCATATATCTGCGTTTACTCCCGATCGCACAGTACACCATACACTCGCTTCAAATGCCGGGGAAAATAGAACGTCCTAATGGACGTCGGGATGGAGTGCCGAGGAGATCAAATATCTTTATAAGTTTTTGTAAAGGTAAAGATAACGTATTGAAAGTTTCCACCGATGGCGTTAAGCCGCTTAGCAAATTAAATAGAGACCCACCAATATATACGCAGGGTCCTGCAAGTACCAGCGAGCACTAAATACAAACAACGCAGAGATAAGACCGGGTTAAGAGAGATTTTACTCTTACTTGCTAATCGACTTGATTAGCGAAGTTTGCGAATAAAATTTGAAGAGGATTAAAATTATTAATTGAAATTCCAAGCCTCGCGGTTTTCCCATTCCAAGTATGCCTTCGGCTTCGACCCTGGCTGTACGTACTATAGATTGTATCTGGTAGGTATCTGGGGTATGAAAGGCATTTCTTGAGTGCCCTTCGAATAGTTTCGAGGGATACTGTGACGCCATTTAAGTTATTTCGAGTATTTTATAATGTACCTATAAAGTAAGTACAATTTAAGTGTGTTGCAATTTTTTTTGTTAGCGTAAACGTACATACATACCACACGCTATATCCCTACAATCGGGGTAAACAGAGTAATTGGTGTTGTGTAGAAAGTACTCTTGTAAATTACAGCACAACATCAACCACCAAGTTTAGCTATATTAGTGTAAACGTACAGGTACCTAGTCAGATTGCTAGCATTTTGAAAATGGGAGATCCTGAAAACTGCTGATCATCTTTAATGTATGTACATAGATTTCACCGTGAAAGATTTCACAAGTACTTTTGTTTTGTGGTCTAATATTTTTCTATAGACAATTAAGACTGCGGTACTAGAGCGTGAGGCACAATTTGCAAAATTTGCCACATTTTCGTTTCGGTTTTTTGTTCAACTAAAAGTTGAAAATATTTAAAAGTTGGTGACAGATTTTTATTTTTATTTATGTCAATTAATATGTGAAAAAAAAAATCACAAACGTACTACTAAATGGTCCTAAATACTCCGAAATGCTCTCTTTGTTTCGAAATTGCAGCTTTCTAAAACATTATTTTGAGTTTATACTAATTGCAGATGATGTAATATAAAATTTTACTTCTTTTGACAGATTTGGATATTCGTGTAATGTAAATTGGTTTAACAAACTTTGAACAAATACTATAAAACAAGCGAACGCTTCGATATTCAATCAGTGCATTTTGCAGTCGCAATTTGATGCTGTAGTACCGCGCTCTTAATACTTCCTACATAATTATTTTCATTTTGACTTGAATAGAAAATATTATGTAGAAGAAATAATATTTGTTTTGCGGCAGTCGTGAAATATACTAAAGTAAACGAATGTTTGCGTATTTGTCAATATAAACCAGGTTAAATCTGCGCATTGCCCAAAACTTACATAATAATCAGGCTTTAGGCGTCCGGATCGACTGAACCTTCACAAACATGGCCTTCCTATTGGATTTTTGCGAATTCTGCTTATTCCATTCACAACGACTTGACTTCTTTCGGATGTGCTGCGTCGATCATTCTGCCGAGCCACCATCCGTGGACCATTATATTGTGCTCTGTGTCCCGCGGTCACAATTCTGAGGAAGGCTATTAACATAATTCTTACCGCGAACAGGTATGTATATATTCGAGGAAAGCCCATGGAGTTGGGGAAAACTCCATGGGAAAGCCTGTCTAGCTCAATTTAAATTGTAATCTCTAAATTAATAAAAAAATATATTTTTAGCAATCCATAACACTAGATTGAATTAAAAACTGGTAGCATTAAAGTTAGGGATTTCCCTTAAACGAATCAATTTTTACTTTTTATAAATATTTTATTCCACTTCCTCGGTTTTACTAACAAACTCATTGATGAAATATTTGAACCCGAACTGCACGGCCCGCTCGAGAGACTCATGCTGCCTAAAGGTTTAGTCTAAAACCCGTGTCTAGAACAGATGGAAATCGCTCTACGAAAGCATGACTTGCGGTTTGCGAAGTCGGAGTGGCATCGCTGGCTCTTCCAAATGTACTGCGTAGTTCATTCTGCCGGATCACTGACTGCGGGCGGGCGGACTACTATCGCTGACTTCGTAGCGCACGGCGGCAATACTTGTGGGAGTTTGCTCAAAATATAATACCTAAATTGAGATAGATTTAGTGTTGGTGGTGGTAAATGTATTGTAATAATATATTGACATCTTCATATAAGTTATGCTTAACACACGGACATTCTTTCGTAAAGGTGGGAGTTCAATTTAAGCAAATACCAACATGAAAATTACCCTGTTTTGTCCTGAAACCTTTAATTTGAAAAACTTCATCTGTAGATGTATAGAAAAACCTAGGTATTCTTAAATAGTATACCAGAACCACAGAACAGTAATCGGCGCAGCGCTGCGTGTCTTCCTTACGTTGAGACAGAACCAAGTATTTTAGGGTGTCGTGGCCAACGACCCTTATTAAAGGACGAATTGAAAAGTCGAAGACTAAAAATTATCAAATTATATATCAGTAAGTCACTGCGTGGACCAGCTTGAAGCCTTTCAAATCTACTTCCAAAAATTCCTCGCTTCAGCGGTGCGGAAAAAGTTTTTGCCTTGTGAGAAATGTATGATCCTTATGTAAATTATTGTGGTGAACTGAACGCCAAGGAATATATGTCGTTTTAAGTTCCGGTGTCTAATAAATATCTTAATGATGTCGAAAAACAATATAAGCGTAAACTAAACATTGTTTGCATTAATAAAATAATAATAGTGACATAATGTCCTTTATGGCATATGGCAAAATATAACATTGAATCAGTTAAGTACTAGTTATGTGCTTCATTCACTAGATGAAAAGCCGTGTGACAGGCAGGTAAATTATTAATATAGAACATACATAGGATTAACTTTTTTTAATAGACTCTGTAATGGACTAGTAGCTCATTCTACGAATGTACTTGTGCTACCTGGTCAGTATATATGTAATAGTTCCTTGTGCAATTCAATACCACAAGATACAGGTGTTCACGTCGCGTACATCGGCTTTACGCCGACGACCGGTGCGTTGTGCGCATCGGCGTTATGCCGTGTAACTCAACGGACAGGAAGACAACGCAGTGTACGGTTCTCTCGTGCGTGCCGGAAGCGTTGCGCCCGTTCCTCTTCACCAGATGTCGGCCACAATGCGTCTGTCCAGCTCGGACGGCGCCGCGGCGTGAGCTGGCTCTCACTCTAGCGCTCTTTGCAAGCAACTTCACATTCTCCTCGTCCACCGCCGCCGCGACATACCGAAAAATACTGACATAAGTTGAGAGTACGCAGTGCGTAATCGTGTCGGTCGATCCATTGCATGCGGATTGGAACAATGGAAAGTACAATAAAGGATATTCTGATTTGTTTCCACCTGAAACGTTTCAGGGAAGGTCTGGGAGTTTTCTAATGTCTGTCCCAAAATCCAGGAATACGGAAGTTCTTATTTAGTACCGAATATAAGACCCCTTCTATTCGGTATCATATTGTATTTAAATAAAGATTAAACCTCTTCAGGATAAGCTGTTATCGTTTTTCGTAGACCAGAGGGTGAATCAAATGTTCTATGTGTTTACTACTGATTTATAATTATAATTGATTAAATAGGAAATTAGAAATTAGCTTTGACTTTAACCAGTACGGCAACGAAGGGTTCAAGGGCGCTACAACGGACAGCTGTCACACGGAGGTTCACGGATAATGTAGTGTGAGTACATAGTTTGATTTAGCCAAGTCCCTCCCATCACTGGCCTGCTGACCGTGGCCGGCCAGTCCCGCGAAATAAACCTACGCTAGTATTAACTGATTAGGCACCCTCGTCACTGTCTTTCCGCGACGCAGCAAAAAAAATCGACAAGCTGACCGGCCCCCCGCGGTCCACACCGCCCCACACCCGCGCCCCCCAGATCAAATTTGTCCCTTCTCATATGTAAAGTAACCAAACCTTTTTATATTAAAAAAGAGTTACCGTTTTCCCGTAGGATCGCATCCGCATTCCGTTTTGACTGTTCTGTTTACCCGACCCGTCCCCGACCAGACCCAAATTTGGATGACTAGAACTCACGTCAGGCGGGATATGGTCCTAAGGCGGATCTACATAATGGAACAGAATTGTATTTTTGGTTTATTTTGAAAAGGATTATTTTATTTGCAGATCAAATTGATTTTAGATTTTATTTATGTGAGGTCTTCACATAAATAAAATCTAAAACGGGCACGGGCACGGGTTTTTTTAATCCATGCGCTCGTTTTCTTTTCTAGTATTCAAAGTCGTACCAATAACAAAAAATATTGTGCACAAGTACACATATAAAGGTTATTAATACCGTAAAAACGCAAAAACAGCACTTCATATATTGAAAGAAATCCAGTCTAAACCCCAAACGGCAGAGCGCAATCGGTTGGTCACATTCTGCATTCTGCGTCCGCCCGTACATGTCAGTTTGAAATATTTTTTTCCCTTTTAGCCGTACTTAATCTCCCGCGGGTCTGTGTATTTTCCGCACATTTCGTCCGACTACATGTCATGTTGAATTAGGTGTAATTGTTTTTTGTTTCCGCCTGCCCTGGCTCCTGCGCTTCCGACTGAGTAGGTACGTCATGCGTTCCTAATGCTTTTGAGTTCCGAATGTGGGGAGATGCGGAAGGAATTCGGGCTGTAAAAAAAGCCTATTCCGGAGTCCGTGCATTTTATAAATGGCTGAGTAGGATTTTTTTCAACTCTAAACGTATTTTTCTCATTTTTAGGGTTACGTGCGGGACCTTTACTAAGCCTACGCCGTCTGTCCTACCTATAAAGAGCTATATCTTTTAAACCGTTATATGTAGCCGATCGATTGAAATTTTCACAAAACATTGTGTCTTAAATAAATAAGTAAATTTAAGGGGTCTACTCTACATAAAAAAAACGTGTTTTTTTCTAATGATGCTTTGTAGTCGCAAGTCTGTACACATGTGTTTGTACGCATGTGTGTGCAGGCTTACTAAATACATAAATTAAAAAATGTCTTATTTCTTTATATTGCAAAATAATTTTAAACATTTCCATTTTATTCCATAAGAGGGTTTTATATTTATAAATGTTTTTCCATAAAATACTCGTGCATGGGGTCCTAAGACAGATGGCACCCATTACGCTGGATGTGACCGGAGGGAGCGAGGGGCGAAAAGAGCATATAGGTATACCTACCTAATTGTGTGCACAGTTCCATTGTGACTTTTTACATGCACATCTATGCGGTAACTCCATAGAGTTATGTGTACATTTATAGGGCTGATACACGTGCGAGAGAGTTCGCGTATTTTCACTAGTCCGGTTGCCGTACTTCTGGTACTTTTTCGTCTCATTAGTCCGGTTGACCGAACTACTAAGACGAAAAAGTCTCAACAGTTCGGTCAACCGGACTAGTAACCGAACTACTGAGACCAGACGGCGTATTTGTGGCTCCTCGCGCTTTTTCGACTTTGTATAATCACGATAAGTATGCGACTTAAAACTCGCACGAGTAAGTTCGTGAATATCAAACCTCATTGAAATTTTACTCGTAGCTCGCCGCGGCTCGAACGTGCGTCGGCGCGTCGAGCCGGAGCCGCCAGTTTGACTCGTCCGCTGCGAGGGACGGATGTGCGCCGCAAGGCGTGTATGCATGTGTTGATGACTATTTAACGGTAATGGCATGTCAAAATAAATACTGATTAAAACCTTTCCTTACCTTTACTGTGTTGTAGGGCTTAACCTGTCCGCATTGGTGCCACACCGCCGAGGGTCTGTCGAAACAACTAAAAATCGGTCATGTTTTGCGTCCAGTTCAGTGTAGCCGCCACGAACAAAGGTAAGCACTGACGTGGCACCTTGTTCGCCAACGTTTGATGGGTTGACATCACGGGTGTTCTAAGTGATGTAACTAACCATGTAAGGTTCCACAAAAAAGTGCCAACATCGATTCCTATATGTAACATCGAACAATGACAATGTCAGTAATATAAGCTAAGCAGACCTAAACACTTCTATCTCTCTCGACGACATCTTGCATAGTGAGCCGAATCTGCGTGTGTAAGTGCGCGTCTTTTAAGTTTTCGAACTTTAAATGTGTGCGTGTATCACTAGCTTTATGTACCTACAGTATAGAGTGGAGTGAAATTAAGCTTGTTGCCTACATTGTCTGACTATGGAACACAAATTTTCGTGTTTTTTTCTGTGTAATCTTTTTCTAGTTCGACTCACTGATAATAACAATAGGAACATTAATAGATAATATGACACAGAGTACCTAATGTAAGAATAAAACTATTTTTTTTATAAAATTAACAAATTAAAACCCTAAACATTTATAAGTATAATAGTTAATGTGTATTATATTATACTTATATTTCATTATATTATTACAAATGCTATGACCGTCACGACAATTCCACAGAGTTAAGATTTAAGTTGTGCAGCTTGCGAGATAAGGTCTCGTCCACATAAGGGACAAATAAAGATACATACGAGTACTTACATACAATTTGTATCGCGTTACTTAGGTGGTCTACTAGCTTTTTCTTTACAAAAGACACCTAGGAGGGTCATGCGATCGCGCCACGTAACTAGCAATATGCGTTCGTTTTGCTATTAGACCTTCGCAAGGCCGTCTCGCCCACAGAGGTCTCGCCGCCCGCCCAGCCGCGGCTAATACGATCGCGATACGCGGTACGCGGCTAATGCGGCGCGGCGCGGGCGAGGCGGGCAGGTGCGCTCGTAAACCACACGTGACAACCTCCGCCCAACAATATCGGGGCGACCTCTATCGGAATACTTGTGTCATCATTATAAAAGGTCGTGTGGCTTTTCATTTTCAATACGGCTTAACCCGGCCCGGGATGCTGACATGATACTTTTACAAGGTACCGGATTCAATATGGCCCATTTCCGGAGTTCGGGACATTTCTTTTTATGCCATACATTTTACCTTGCCGGGGAGATGCCGACGACCGCCTGGAGAATATTCTGATTGTTTCAGTTAAGGCGAAAGCAACCATTTCAGGCAAAGGGTTAGTAAATTAGTCAAATTATAACATTATTTTTTTAAATAATTTATTTACACTTACATCTAGCACAGTGTAATGCAGTACGAGTAGCACACAGTAGATAGTACAAATGAATCAAATCGTCGTGTAGTCAAGCGCAATATACCAAATAAAACACTCTAATATCACAGTTTCCCATTTCTTACGAATTACCTTGTGAATCGCTTAGAAATATATTTAATAAATCGAAATATTCTATTACAAAATTTTTAACCTGTAATGCATGTACAAAGTGTAGTTAATACTTTACTAGATTTCCAATAACGAGACGAAAATAATTTTTATTTCTAGCTTTTCAAGCGCAATTATTTTACAAGTTTACCAAGAAAACGAGCTGACTGGAACAAATAAGTACTGAAATCACCAGTTCATAATAGGCTGACGACCAGTACAAAAAAAATATTTATAGAGTAACCTGAATTAGTCACTTTTAGATGCGCAAATGTGACTTTGGAATTGGTATTATTGTGTGTGATTTGGCTGGGAAAATTAAGTTAAAATGTTATTGTATCTACAAACTTGTATTGGCGATTAGCGCCTCACATCTATCTATACGTATACTGTTCATTGACTCGGCGCGACTCAATAACATAACGAACGAACGAACACCAAATGTAATTATTTATTCGGAATAATATTCCATCAGCAGACTGGAGCCGTCGCGCGTCGCAGGCGGCACCACCGCACCGGTTCGTCGCACGCCACATGTAACTTGTAAATTCCCTTTGTTCCCGGACGATGAGTGGCAAAGCTATGCACATTGTTCGCTTTCGGTGTTTTAATTTAGGCGAGCCGATAGACTGTAAAATATTGCGATTACATACAGCGCGTGTGTGATGGAGCTCGCTGAAACTGCACTATTTCCTGAAACAATAAATTTCATATTAAATGCAAGCAATGCAACAAAGCAAGCGAAACACGCGGTCCGCCTCATTGAGTTGTGAGCTCACTGCTTGTTCAATTATTTAAAATTATTTTCATTGCAAAATTTGCATAAATTTACATGACAAAATGTAAGTTTTGTACTTATGCGCGTTTTATAACAGACACTGTAGAACGCAGAGAGATACGAATTTATGTTGATACTTGACAACGTTCTGTAATGGCTCCCAGTGGTTATTAATTAAATTTTATACTAAATTTACAATTGCTATAACCTCTATCTATTGGATATTTAGGAAGAATGTAGGTGAAAATATTCTAAATGAAAGTTTAGCGTTAACGTTTAGCGGACTACCAGAATACCTCAACTTTGTTTTAATACTCACTGCTTACGCTAGCAGCACTAAATGCTATTAAATCTAAACTTACGACCTATCATGTATCGTTGTCGTCCTCGAACGTTTAATGTATTTACGGTTTTACACGTAGTAGCATGCAGACATAGCACGTGCTCCCGCCACACAGTTTAAAGCGGGAAGAGAAGCGATATTGTCAGCCTCGGTAGTTCAGTGGTGCGGTTGGTCGACTGTCGGTCGGATCATAAGCACACCTGGTCGCGGTCAGTAGATAGATGGGTGACCGCTCGACTGTTGGAGGCTGACCGTGGTTGGGATTCCACGTAAAACGCTTCCCTTCTTACCTTACTAGGTGGTAGGTACCACCGCAATGAATGACAGGTCCGTTGAAACCGATATTTAATAGTTCGTGTTTTCCGTCCAGTTCAGTGTAGCCGGCACGATCGAAGGCAAGCACTAACATGGCACCTAGATCACCAAGGTGTTATGGGCTGACATCACGGATGTAGTAGGTGATGTAGCCAACCGTGTCAGTTTCAATAAAAAAACAAGTGTTGACTTCCGTCGGCTCTCTCAGCCAATCTCGGCCCTCGAACCTCTTTTCGGCGATCTAATTCATACCATGTTTGTGTGCTACCAGGCCTCACGCACTCTATATACTTGCGCGTGCTAACTACCTAATTCAGTGGAAATTCGTCAGCCGCGCGAAGCATACCTACACGCTCGCCCACGCAACTGCGCGCAGCTCCAAAGCAATAATCACTTTACACTCGATCGTTTAGGTAAATTTTCGCACGCAGCGATTGGCGACGTGAAACAGTAGGCTATTAAATCCGAAGGTATGGAACTTTTTCTATGTAGTCATTTATCTGTTACGAAGTAACCATTAGGTAATCTGTGGTGCTACTCCCGTCAACAAATAGTTCTGATGTGTGGGTGGGAGTCACTTGCGGGGAAACTTCGTTTCAGTCGTCGCAGAGACGACCAGGAGATCTTTCCTTCTAGTAGGTATCCCCTAGTTATTCCATGATAATACCCTATTGGGCGGAAATATTCCAGGCTTTGCGACCGTTGGGACCATACAACGTGTCTCGCACTTTTGTTATTCGGAACGAAAGTTGAAAAGTCGTAAATTTTATTCGATGCTGCGGCGTTGAAAGATCATTACGTAAAAACATCGCCACGTTCATCCACGTAAAAATTTCGTCAGTCCGTGTAGATTCTGAAAAAAAAATATTACAACAGAACGTACCGTTACTGCTGTGATGATCGAGAGATTTCTCTGCCGACTCCACCGCGGCCAGTTGCGCTGTCGGCATCAAACCTACACATATAAGGCATTACTTTGGCCGCATGATAAGTATACAGTAGTATAATCTGCAGTGCTGGGTAATATTAATCTAGTTAGTGTAATAAGTATTATATTAGGTCTTTACCTATGAAATTGGAGATTTGTATGAAAATTTTAAAATATAAAAATTTTGGTTAGGTGTCTTTTTATTTTAGCTAATCAAAGTACTGGCCCAAATTATCTATACAATTTTGCCATTTTGATGGCAGTTTGTTTATCCCTTTACTGTAGAAGTCTGCTGGACGAGAGGCGATGAAGTCAGCGAAAGCGTTTTGTACTGCCTCTCGGGTGTTGAATTTTTTCCCAGTTAAAAAATTTTCTAAATTTTGAAAAAAGTAGAAATCTGTTGGGGCAAGGTCCGGTGAGTACGGTGGGTGACGGAGAGCTTCCAGCTGTAACTCTTGTAGCTTTGCGATGGTCTGTCGAGAAGTGTGAGCTCGCGCGTTGTCTTGGAGAAGCAATGGGGAAGAGCGATTGACCAGTCTTGGTTGTTGAATTGCGAGCTTCTCCATCATTGTTTGCAATTCTTGGCAATAGACATCTGCCGTCACTGTTGTGCCATTCGGTAAGAAGCTGTGATGTACAATTCCGGCACTGGTCCACCAGACAGTCACCATCATCTTCCTATGGGTAATCTTTCTTTTAGCGCACTGATTAGGTGCTGTGATCGGGTCCACCCACTGCGACGAACGCTTACGGTTGTCGTATAGGATCCACTTTTCATCGCAGGTAACAATTCGATTTAGAATTCCCTTGTTTCTATGCCGATTCAGTAGTGCTATGCACGCTTCGACGCGTAAGTCTCGCTGATGGTCACTTAGTTCGTGTGGCACCCACTTATCTAGCTTTTTTATCTAACCGATTTGACACATGCGCTTCAATGTTGTTTTGACACTAACTCCAAAGCCCGCAGCAAGCTCTGCCGTAGATTGAGTTGGATCCGCTTCCGCTATCGCCTTCAATTCGTCGTTGTCGACAATAGTTACCGGCCGACCGCGAGACTCGTTCTTCAACTCAAAATTTCCAGATCTAAAACGATTGAACCAGTAATGGACCGTGTTTATGCAAGCAGTGTTAGGCCCGTACACGTCGTTAATGTTTCGTGTTGTTTGCGCAGCGGTATTTCCACGTAGGAACTCATATTCGAAAATTTTACGAATTTTCAGTTTATCCATGGCGCCAAAAACTACCACAATTTCACAAAAACAAAACACTATCTAAAAACAAATGACTGAATTTGAAATTAGAATAACATGGCTTTCTAATAAAATTTATTTGAATTTCGAATTCCGCGCCAATCCACAGATAATAAATTCTGAAAATGCTGGTTTTAAAAATCTCCAATTTCATAGGTAAAGACCTATTATTATAGTTAGTTAGTATAATATAATAATTATAAGGTAGGTACTAGAAAAACATTGTGACTTGCGAAGTTTGTTTATCAGTTCTTCGCATTGAATTTAGAACTGGCGGAATTTTCTACAAGTCCAAGCGTAGGTTTCCTACCTATGGATGAAATTATACAATAATAATTTTAAGAAATTTTAAAGTTCAAGAAATTAGTCAGCTTATAATAGCTTGTATGTTTATAGTAGTATTCAAATGCGTAGATCTGTGGTTACTTCAAAACAGGTGCAACATTTTGTCAACTAGTAAAGGGGTCATACTATTAGCACTTTCGATTTGTATAACTTTAAATTAAATATAATCTTTCCAATCATAATTAAGTGAGTACAAACATATGATATACAGTACTTACTTTAAATTTTAATACATCAACAAATTACCTGGATAGTAAAGCGTATTTCTAGTGACGGTGTAGTTTGCCGGCGGAAGACTAAGCTCGCAGACGAACTGCGCGCGCTCGTCGGGTACGTCGTCATCGTGCACTACGGCAGAGGCCACCATGTCGTACAGTCCGTGTGCGTCCATCTCTGTCTGGAGCTTCACGTCCTTGAGCGGCTCGCTACGGACAACAACACAGTAATGTATAAATAAAATCCAGGAGACTAATCACGCGCGCTCCTTGGGCACATCGTCACCATGCACTACGGCAGAGGCCACCATGTCGTACAGTCCGCGTGCGTCCATCTCTGTCTGGAGCTTCACGTCCTTGAGCGGCTCGCTACGGACAACAACAGTAATGTATAAATAAAATCCAGGAGACTAATCACGCGCGCTCCTTGGGCACATCGTCACCATGCACTACGGCAGAGGCCACCATGTCGTACAGTCCGCGTGCGAACATCTCTGTCTGGAGCTTCACGTCCTTGAGCGGCTCGCTAAAAACAACAACAGTAATGTATAAATAAAATCCAGGAGGCTAATCACGCGCGCTCCTTGGGCACCTCGTCACCATGTACTACGCTAGAGGCCACCATGTCGTACAGTCCGTGTGCGTCCATTTCTGTCTGGAACTTCACGCTCTTGATCGGCTCGCTACAAACAACAACAGTAATGTATAAATAAAATCCAGGAGGCTAATCACGCGCGCTCCTTGGGCACCTCGTCACCATGTACTACGCGAGAGGCCACCATGTCGTACAGTCCGCGTGCGAACATCTCTGTCTGGAGCTCCACGTCCTTGAGCGGCTCGCTACAAACAACAACAGTAATGTATAAATAAAATCCAGAAGACTAATCACGCACGCTCCTTGGGCACCTCGTCACCATGTACTACGCGAGAGGCCACCATGTCGTACAGTTCGCGTGCGTCCATCTCGGTGTGCAGCTTCAAGTTGTACTACATGAAGTAGTAGAAATATCGAATTCTTAGTGTAATACGTGACCAGAAAGAGGCATTTATTTAATGGAATTCCTACCTGCACTGTTACATAGTTGAACATTTTTCCTCAACTTTCAAAGCTGATTAAATAGGAACGACAACTAATTAACTAGGCAGTCGTACAAACTTTTCAGAAATTGAACAAAAATTGCAAGAGGTAGCAAATATTCTTCCTATTATTGAAATACCACAGATACATAATCCGATTCGGTTGTACCGTTAATTGAACAGGTGATATGCATTCGCTGAACTAACTTTTCCGGAAAAATTAAATGAAACTATGCAAACTCGGCCACGAGATCGGCCAGTGGTAGAAATTATATTACAAGGAGTAATAATAACTGACGTTTAAAGGATTGGAGTAAAAATATACCTATCTTAACGTCATTTTACTTGACTTAGTAATTGATTTTGTAATTGCCAAGTTTATTAAGTTTAGTTAGTTTAGTTTAGTCAGCCTCGTTAGCTCAGTGATGCAGACAGTCAACTGTCGCTATTGAATGTTAAGCAACGCTGGGTGCGGTCAGTACTTGGATGGGTGACCGCTGACCGTTGGAGGCTGACCGAGGTTCGGATTCCTCGTAAAACTGTAGGTCCCTTCCCTCCTAATCTTACTTGGTGGTAGGGTTTAACCCGCCCGGGTTGGTACCACCGCACTGAATGAAACGTCGGTCTAAACGGCTATGTAAATAGTTTGTGTTTTCCGACCAGTTCAGTGTAGCCGGCACGATCAAAGGGGGAAGCACTGACATGGCACCTAGTTCACCCGGTGCTATGGGCTGACATCACGGACGCTGTAGGTGATGTAGCCAACCGTGTCAGTTTCCATAAAAAAAAAAAAAAGAAGTTAAATATTTGTTAGTTTGTTAGTTAGAACCCTTTAGAGCGAAAATCATTAATATAATATATGTATAGATTTTATTATGTGTCTTAGATTTTATTACGCACTTTACCTGTACGAATTTGTCAATGCTTTCAACGTTTTCAACAACAATAAGGATAGTTTAGGCATGGGATGAAAATGACCCACTTTAGGAATTTTTCGATGTAAAAAAATATTATCGTTTTTAAGTATTTTTACCCCACTGGTTTTGTATTATGAATTGATGTATTCGTTATGATTTGAAAATGATTATTATTGTTTGTTAAGAATTTAAAAATAAAAATAAAATTACAAAAAATGGGTCCTGTGTTGCTGCCGTGCCCTTGAGATATTAGCGCATTTTTTTTTTTTCTATGGAAACTGACACGGTTGGCTACATCACCTACAACATCCGTGATGTCAGCCTATAACACCGGGTGAACTTGGTGCCACGTCAGTGCTTCCCTTCGGTCGTGCCGGCTACACTGAACTGGACGGAAAACACAAACTATTTACATAGCCGTTTCGACCGACCTTTCATTCAGTGCGGTGGTACCAACCGGGGCGGGTTAAACCCTACCACCTAGTTATATAAGAAGGGAGTCATATCCCTTAGTCGCCTTTTACGACATGCACGGGGAGAGATGCAGTGGGGCTATTCTTTTAAAGTACCGGCCCCACACGGTACTGCATGTTACTTATATGCTAATTATAGTAATAATGTTACACTTTATGACATATGCTTAGTGACAAGGGCAGACTTATTACCCTAGGGCAATTTTTTCCAGTCAGTAATTAATTAGTTAACAAACATAATGCAGGTGAATTTAAAAATACCGTCACCAACGAAGAATGTCTTCATCTCAATGCATTTCTTAAAATTTCTAGTCCTAAACTATGGGGTTGGTGAATTTTTTTTATCGAATTTCACCACTTTCAGGTAATCAACTTAGTTTCCGAAACCGATTAACCTCCTTCGCTGCTACTAGTAGTTTTAAATCACCCCTGATGCAGGGATTAAAAAATACATTTATAAAGGCACTATGCGTAAGAAATTTAGGACCTACATTAGTAGAAAATTGAGAATTTATATGTATTGTTAAACTTTCAAAAGCGAAAATATATAAGCAGAGGTTCCATCTCTACTAGGTATAAAACATTAGTTCGCTATGAGAAGACAAACGAACGTAACTTCAAAATTGTGCGGTTTAGCTCGTTACTGGAAACAGACCGAGAGCTGTGACGTTTTACTTCTGTTAGATTTTTTTTTTTTTCGTTCAGTCTGACATGAATCATGTCAGACTGAATCATGTCACATGATACAATACATGCACCCGACATGTTTGCTCATTACACCATCTTCTTCCTCCAGTGTTTCCTTTTGCTCGTGCGGGCTATACTGAACTGGACGGATTTTTTTTTGGAAACTGGTACAGTTGGCTACATCACCTACAACATCCGCATTATCAGCCCATAACACCGGGTGAACTAGGTGCCATGTCAGTGCTTCCCTTCATTTCATAAGTTAGCGTTATGAAATGAAGGGAAGCACTGACATGGCACCTAGTTCACCATAGATTGTGATAGCCGCATTTTCGGTGTGAAATTAGCTACGCGATAATGTTTCATAATCCTAAAACACCTCCGCTCAAACCTTATACTTACCTAATACCTACAAAACTTTTGGACTAATTTCAGAACAACAAAGTTATTAGACGATGCGACACGGTCTGTTAAAATAAATAGATCTTGATAACACATTGGAATATAAAAAAAAAACTCCGCACAACTATAAAAACCGGCCAAGTGCGAGTCGAACTCGCGCACCTAGGGTTCCTTATCGCCATGCACAGTGTCAAATATGACCTTAAAATCGGACACGTTCTTTTTATTCCAGAAATTAATAGATTTAGTTATTTAAAATGCTATAGTAAAACTCCCCCGCCTCTGCGACTTTTAGTTTAGGAGAAATAATTTTTTGAAAATTACACTTTTTTAGTTTCGGAAAAACGAAAAATAATTCTACAATTAAAACTAAGGTACTTATTTAAATTTTACTCAGCCTTACCAAAGACCCTTTCGAATATCCACATTTGAAAAGTTATTCGAGGCTGTGAAAGTTTACAGAAATCGAATTATATTTATTTTTTTTTTTTTTTTTTTTTTTTTTTTCTCCTAGATCCCATAGTAGTAGGCGGAGATATTTATACCGAAAATAGTTCACTGTTTCCTCTGTCCGTTAAAAAAAAACCGACGCCTAATTCCATGGGATTAAGCAGTTACAGGAGTTTTTCGCTATGGGCTAGGGTTGTTACTAGAATGAATAAAAATTTTCCCATTTTTTATTTATTTATTTTTGACATTTGATTAATTTTATTGTATTGTTTCGTGATTTCTTTTAATAATAATTAGCTGGTTTTGGTTTTGGTTTTTGTTTTTGTTTTTTTTGTTTTTTTTTATGAAAACTGACACGGCTCGCTAAATCACCTACACTACAGCATCCGTGATGTCAGCCCATAACACCGGGAGAACAAGGTATGCATGCCATGTCAGTGTTTCCCTTCATTTCATGTCGGCTACTATGTTTAAAATTGGGGAGGCGTATGTCCAGCAGTGAACACATACACACTGACTGACTAACTGACCAGTCCATATACATCCACTGCTGGGACCATATCATTATTTTGCGGAAAAATAAAAGATTTTGTAAAGTGCCAACCCTATTGCCCGAAACTTGATAATTGCACTAAAATGAGCATAACTTCTTAATCCCATGGAATTAGGCGTCGGTTTTTTTTTAACGGACAGAGGAAATAGTGAACTATTTTCGGTATAAATATCTCCGCCTACTACTACGGGATCTAGGAGAAAAAAAATAAAATAAAAAAAATTTAAAAAATATATAATTCGATTTCTGTAAACTTTCACAGCCTCGAATAACTTTTCAAATGTGGATATTCGAAAGGGTCTTTGATAAGGCTGAGTGAAATTTAAATAAGTAGCTTAGTTTTAATTGTAGAATTATTTTTCGTTTTTTCGAAACTAAAAAAGTGTAATTTTCAAAAATTTATTTCTCCTAAACTAAAAGTCGCAGAGGCGGGGGAGTTTTACTCTAGCATTTTAAATAACTAAATCTATAAATTTTTGGAATAAAAAGGACGTGTCCGATTTTATGGTCATATTTGACACTGTGCCATGTCATGGTTAGCGCCACTCAGGCCATCTATGGCGTGTTATGAAATGTTTCATATTAGTTAAATGTCATGATTAGTTAAAATGCTTCACACTCTATTCGGTAGATAGCGCGCGCATACACTTTTTGGTTTCTTCTATGGGAACCCCGTGAATTTTTTACTTTTTCTTATTTTTATTATTTGTTGTTATATCTGCCATAATAAATAACACATATTATTCTTTGAAAATTTCAACGGGCTACCTATTACGGCTCAAGAGATACAGCCCTCGGACTGCGGACAGACAGACGGACGGACGGACGGACGGACAGACAGACAGGCAGGCGGCGGCGTAGGCTTAGTAATATGGTCCCGTACCGGATACGGAACCCTAAAAAGGGGTTAACCCATTGATCAAAATGGATATCGGTCATGCGTGCGAGTTCTATAATTTAAATTACTTTCGCAACAATTAAATCAAAGTGTCAAAACGATTCAAAACTTTTTACTTATTGCTTATCGTCGGTTCGTTTTATGGCTCCGGTTTGCTGCCCCTCCCCGCCCCGCCCCCGTCGATTGCAGAAGTTGGTAGCGGTCGGCTCGCGCGCGCGCGCCGCCTCTCCCACTCATTCAGGACGCTCGAACCACACAAATGTGGTTTGCAAATGTCTGAACGCGGGACGAGTGGTTTTATTCACTTTGCATATTTAAAATATTCAAGGGTTTGCGGTTTATTCAATTTAGATCTGGATCTGTTAAATATTCACTTTGTTCGAAATAACTTGAAGTGGCTAATATGATTCTGCGGCGGGTATTTTTGGAAACAAATGTGGCGAGCCCGGAGCCTGATCCGCGTGTGCTAACTTAGCAGCGCGGTTTCAATTATACCGAGGGTAGGCTGACCCGGGCATAATTTGGGCGATCAAGATCACATTTTTGTTATCAAACTGTGAAATATATGGAGCGTTTGTAAAATAAGACTGCGTTAATTCATAACGATGCATTAGTATTGTTAGGCCACATGTTTTCTCGCATGTTTTTAAGGTTCCGTACCTAAGTACAAGGAAAAAATGGAATCCTTATACGATCACTCTTGTGTATGTATGTCTGTCTGTCTATCTGTCTGTCCGTCTGTCACAGCTAATTTACTCCGAATCTACTGGGCGCAAAAAGTTCAAGTAAAGTAATAGTAAAATTTGGTACATAATATAGAGTGTGATGTGATGAACTGATGGCCCAATCACGGACGTAAAGCGTAAATGAACCAATTGAGATTTTTGGAGTAAATTTTGGGGGACAAATTAAGCAAATTAGAAAAACCATTTTTTTCAAGTGCATCATGTCATGTGACATATGAATGAAACGGGCTCGTTATAAGGAATACAATTATATTTTCGTTATTAGTTGAAACGGCTATATAAAGTTCGTGTTTTCCGTCCAGTTCAGTGTAGCCGACATGAAATGAAGGGAAGCACTGACATGGCACCTAGTTCACCCGGTGTTATGGGCTGACATCACGGATGTTGTAGGTGATGTAGCCAACCGTGTCACTTTTCATAAATTTTTTTTTTTTAATTATATAATTTTAAAATGCATAGTTTATAAAAGACATTTAAAACACATGCATTAGTTAGACAATTCGTGTGCAGTTGACTAAATTAAATCCTCAGATACAATACTTCTATATTAAAGAAGTATTAGTTATGTACCTATAGAATCTATAGGTACATGAGTGCGCGTTATTTTATTTGTTCTAACCGTCTAAACCCCGAATTATTTAAATTCAATTATATGCACGCATGTTTCAGTGGGATTCCGTTGATGGTATAAATTATAAAACGCCATAATCCCACACGGGACCGAAGGGTCGGTCTTTGGGCCAAACTAACCTCCACACCTGCTCGTGGTGTGTTAAATTGATGCAGGCATTCTCGTGATTGACTTGAAATTGAGTACGCTTTGTTTAACATCAATGAATATGAAATGCTCTCGGAGCAATAGCGATTGTAACAATAGTCATTATTACCGACCGCGGGGAACGCGAGCGATTCCATTAGCAGCGGACGGGCATAGCAGGGCCCGTAAATATTTATAGTACGCCGATATCCAATATCGGTGCGGGCCCGAGCTCAGCGCAGACGCCTAGAATATTGCCTGCAACACACATCTAAGCCAACTTTGATGGAGCGAAGCAAGCTATACCTTGTTCATAGAGACGGACCCCACATGTTTAGGGCTAGACATAATCTACTTTTTGTATTAGGTTAACTTTGATTGCAATCTGTTATTGCGACGAACGACGACTTGAAACCATTTCTTAACGATAAAAAATAAATCGTGTAATAAAAAAAAATGTCCCACGTCTAACCTGCCTTTCACTAATCGTAAACACCTTTACATGGAGATACTCAATTGCGTGGTTCGATTAAAATGCGGAGCAAATTTTGATGATATGAAAAATTATTACTTTGAGCCTTTTATCGAAAATTCTGTCACCTAACTAATGTGTTCCGGATCGACTTCTCAGGGCAGTGGACTGTAGGTGGTTGGTGAAGCTTTGCCCGTCACTGCAGAGCGGTTACAGCGGGCGCGGAGACCGTGTTCTTCTTTCTTCTCTTTCGCACGACTCGGTGACCGTCTCGCTCCTGCTCGACCGACGCAGACGGGCGTGCGGCTCGGCAGCGTCACTCGCGGTGGTCGTTCGCGGGTGGTGCGATGGGTCGACCGTAGGTGTGCTTCACTTCTTCGAGCGGTGCTGCGACCGTCTCGCTCACTCGGCGACGCGGCGACGGTCTCTCTCTCTCGCGGCCGACGCAGACGGGCGTGCGGCGCGGAGAAATCACTCGCGGCGGTCGTTCACGGGTGGTGCGATGGGTCGACCGGGTGTGCTCACTTTCGTCCTCGACCGTTACGCTACGTGGCGCAGGGAGGTAATCCTCGACCGTAACGCCACGGGGCGCCGGGAGGTGGTGGTGCGATCGCTCGACCGACGCGCGACGCGGCGTCGGGAGGTAATCCTCAACCGTAACGCCGCGGGGCGCCGGGAGGTAAACGTAGCGTAGCGTTTAGTTAAAAGAAATGCGTGGGTGGCTTTACGAAGCCACGCACTGAGTAGCACCCGGGACGTGCGTGGGTGGAGCACTCGCCGCGAGAAGAACCGTCCGATCGGCCGAGGCAGTCGTTCCGCTCTGAAGTCTCTCTTCCGACTGTTCACTCCTCGGTCGACCGGTGCGCCGAGCTCAGGCTCCAGGCGTCTTCTCTTCGTGGTGTTGCGGCGAATACTGAATGAACGGTCCGAAACGTGCTATATTTGTATACGCGCGGGCGCGCCGTGCGCCGTGAGAGGTGCGGAGGCTGCGATATCTCTCCGTCAGTCTCCGCGCCGACCAATCACAGCGCTCTGCGCCCGCGCCGCACGCCTCGGCCCGGTTCATTACACTAACTATTTTGGCGAGTGCACACCTCCCGTCTGTCCCGAATGAAACCCAGTACGCAGCAACATATTTATTTTTGTAAACTTATACTATCTTATATATCTTAAACTACGACTATCTATCTTAGTCTAACTTATCTATCTTAACTAGGCCCATATATCCCTATCTAACTTATATATCTTAATCCTACTTACATATCTTAACTAAATTCTTACATATCTTAACTAACTTATTCTACAGTTTTATATATGGACCTTTATTTATCTTATTTATACTTATTTATATTTACATTTTATATTTAATTTTACTTAACTAAACTTAAAAAACCTAAACTAAACTACGTCGGCCGCTCGCCTAGGCCCTACGCTACCGCTCGGTGGAACGACGTGCGCGTCGTGTCGTCTGCCCGTCGCTGCTGCTCGGGCTGGCCGTCGTCCGTAACATTCTCCCGCCGTCGCTCCCTCGGCGATCTCCGAAGTAGGCAGGACGACGGGTTCCTCGGTCGGCCGGCGCAGCGGCTGGTCTCTCGTGCGGACGTCCGCGACGCGTGCGGCACCGTCTCCTTCTGGGTAGCTCGTCCGCGCCTGGCTCCTTCCTCGAGGCTCCCGCCGGTGACGTAGTAGAGGCCGGTACTCCGGCTCGGCTCGACGGTGGCGACGTCCCCTTCCGCAGGCGCTCGTTTGCTGCGGGGAGGCTCCCGCCGGTGTTGGAGTTGGTTCTGGCGCTCTCGCGCCCACCGGAGGGGCAGCTCGCCCGCCAGTTATGGTGCGCCTGCGTGCAGCGCTGCGGCGCTGTCGTCATCGGCGTCGGTCGGGACGGGGGGCGGACGTGGCTGTGTTGGTCCGCCTCCGAGCACCAGCTTCTCCACGTCGGCAGCGCGGCGAGCGGCGCGCAGAGGTGCGCGGAGGCGGCTGCGTCGGGCGGCGCGCAGTGGCGCGCAGAGGCGTCGGCGACGGGCGGCGCGCAGTGGCGCGCAGGGGCGTCGGCCGCGGGCGGCGCGCAATGGCGCGCGGCGGCGTCGGCGGCGGGCGGCGCGCAGTGGCGCGCGGCGGCGGGCGGCGCGCAGTGGCGTGCAGAGTCGGGCGGCGCGCAGTGGTGCGCGGTGGCGTCGGCGGCGTGCGGCGCGCAGTGGCGCGCGGCGGCGGCGGGCGGCGCGCAGTGGCGCGCAGTGTCGGGCGGCGCGCAGGGGCGCGCGGCGGAGGGCGGCGCGCGGTGGCGCGCAGCGGGCCAGGGTGCCGCGTTCTGCGGCTGGGCGTAGCGACTCGCATGCGGCGAGTCGCTGGCTGGTGGTGCAGACCCTTGCGCTGCTGTGGAGTGCGCTGCCGGCGAGTTCGGGCGCGGCGGCGCGACGACGTAGGTAGCCGCGGTCGGCGGCTTGGCGGGGCGGCTCGCGGTCGGCGAGCCGCGGGCGGGCGGCGAGCCGCGGGCGGGCGGTGAGCCGCGGGCGGGCGGCGAGCCGCGGGCGGGCGGCGCAAACCATTGCGCCGCCTCGGAGTGCGCCACCGGCGAGTTCGGGCGCGGCGGCGCGACGACGTAGGTAGCCGCGGTCGGCGGCTGGGCGGGGCGGCTCGCGGTCGGCGAGCCGCGGGCGGGCGGCGAGCCGCGGGCGGGCGGTGAGCCGCGGGCGGGCGGCGAGCCGCGGGCGGGCGGCGCAAACCGTTGCGCCGCCTCGGAGTGCGCCACCGGCGAGTTCGGGCGCGGCGGCGCGGCGATGTAGGCAGCCGCGGTCGGCGGCTGGGCGGGGCGGCTCGCGGTCGGCGAGCCGTGGGCGGGCGGCGAGCCGCGGGCGGGCGGCGAGCCGCGGGCGGGCGGCGAGCCGCGGGCGGGCGGCGAGCCGCGGGCGGGCGGCGCAAACCATTGCGCCGCCTCGGAGTGCGCCACCGGCGAGTTCGGGCGCGGCGGCGCGGCGATGTAGGCAGCCGCGGTCGGCGGCTGGGCGGGGCGGCTCGCGGTCGGCGAGCCGTGGGCGGGCGGCGAGCCGCGGGCGGGCGGCGAGCCGCGGGCGGGCGGCGAGCCGCGGGCGGGCGGCGCAAACCATTGTGCCGTGGCTGTGTGCGCCGCCGGCGAGTTCGGGCGCGGCGGCGCGGCGATGTGATGGGCCACGTTCGGTGGCTGGGCGCGGCAACTCGCGTTCGGCGAGTCGCTGACAGGCGGCGCCGACCATCGCGTCACTGCAGAGTGCGCCGCCGGCGGGTTCGTGTGCGGCGGCGCGAGCGGTGCGGAGGCGCCCGCAAACTCGATGGCGTTAGCGCAGCGATGCACCGATCCTGTCGACGAGTGGGCGTGGCGCTGTGCGGGCTCGGTCATCGAAGTCCGGCAACCGTGGAGCACCCAGCCCAGCTGGGTCTGCGAAGCAACCGGCTGGTCGCGGCGGCCGCACTTCATTTCCCGCGAGACTATCAATGGCCAATTGTCCTGGCCAATGAGTAGTCTCGGGCGTGCGTCCGTGTACGCCAGCGTTCCGGTGAGCTCTCCGAGGTAGTCGCAGCCCTCCAGGTACTCCTTGGTTATGGTCTGGGGCGGGAAGTTCAATCGGTCGACGGTCCTCGCTCCGACGAGGTCGTGCACAGTCGTCTCATTTTTTCCGCGGACGCGCAGGTTGAGGCGTCGCGAGGCGTTCGTCGCGACTCGCCCGCCACCGATGCCCACGACGTGCAGGGGCTCCGTCGTGCCCTTTGCGCCCAGCAGATCGGCCACTGCGACGTCCAGCATCGTGACCGTGGACCCCTCGTCCAGAAGAGCGAAGATGTCGACCCAGGCGCTCGGCCCGCTCAGTTGTACCGGGACGATCTTTAGCAAGACCGAGTCCGAGCGGGCTGCGGCTGTGACCGCGGTGGCGGTCGTCTCTTCTTTCTGTTGTTCTTGGTGCAGCAGCCTGTGGTGACCAAAGGTGCAGCCTTGCACCCCGCACGGTTTCGCCTTACATTTAGTGCGACGATGTTTGCTTTTCAAGCAGCGGAAGCATATCTTGCCGTCCTTGGCCTGCCGCCAGCGGTCGTCCGTGTCGGCCTCGATGAATTTGGGGCACGACGGAAGATAGTGTGCCTCAGCGCACGTCGGGCATTTCGGCATTTCGTCGTCACTGGCTTCTTCCTCACTGGCGGCGTAGGCCTTCTCAGCGTGGCGGCGGTCTCTGTTGATGCGGCGGGTCTCACTCGTCGACACATCGGCGGCTGCGGCGGTGTCCGGGCGGGCGTATGCCCCGCACTTGCGAGCCTCCTCGTTCAGGAAGCTGGCCATCCTTTGCAGCGCGGGGCGGTCGTCTCTCTCCCGGTCCTCATAGTCGCACCACCGTGTCTGACGCAGCGGCGTCAGCTTATCGACGATGATGCGCACCGTCTCAGGATTGTGCAGGTACATCGGTCGGCCGAGGGCCTCGATCGTAGCCACAATATTATTCACTTTACTTGCGAATTCGTTCATTTCGCTCGGTGAATCCTTCGTCCTGGGGAGGCTCCTTAGTCTGTCCAGCTCACCCAAGACGAGGCAGTCCGGTCGCCCGAAACGCTGCTCCAATGCCGCCATGACGCGGCCGGGGTCCGGTGCCGCCAACATCAAATTGAAGACGGCCTCTTTCGCCTTGCCTCTCAGGCATTTTCGCAGGCGGGCCGCGTTCTCGCCCGGCGAGAAGTAGCTCTCTGTGTCGCGAAAGGCAGTCGCTAACAGGAGCCACTCCCCGGCCGACCCGTCGAAAGTAGGCAAGTCTTGCAGAAATTTAGGTGCGGCGTGCGGTCGGCTGTGTTCCGCTCGCCCCAGTGCTGCGGCGAGCATCTCCACTGTTATCGAAGCGGAGGCGAGCGGAGCGTGCGAACTTGATGCGGCGGCGGCGGCAGGCGGATAGTGAAGCTCGGTAGCCGCGGCGGCGGCAGGCGGCGCGCAGAGGCGCGCGGCCGGCTGCTCCCATAAGTGTGTGGCGGTCGGCGCCGCGCGGAGGGGCGTGGCTTCGTCGGCTGCGGCGGGGGAAGCGTAGAGGGGGGCGGCGGCGGCAGCGGCGGGCGGCGCGCGGAGGGGCGCGGCGTCGGTAGCTGCGGCGTGGGGCGCGTGGAGGGGAGCGGAGACGGTAGCAGTGGTGGGGGCCGCGTGGTGGGGTGCGGCGGCCGGGGCGGCGGTATGAGGCGCGTGGTGGGGGGCGGCCGGGTCTGCGTGCGCGTCGGTGCTCGCGGCGGCGAGCTCCGTGCGCGGTGCGGGAGCGGAGATCTCCCGCCGATGCAGATCGGCTTGCGTCTCCACCCACGATGCCACCAACTCACTGCGTGCTGTGTCCTCCTTCTCGTCTTCGTCCGACGAGTCCTCCTCGTCGCACTCGCGGAGCTCTGCTTCGATTATTTCCCGTGCGAGTCTCGCCTCCTCTGCCTTGGCGCGCAGCAGCTTTCTTTCGATTGCACGGCGACGCATCGACTTAGACGAGCGGGCAGAGTGGTTGCTTCGCCCGTCCTTGTCGCTGCGCGCGGTTGCTACTATCTCTAGTGCGGTTGCGTGAGAGCTGCGGCTCGGCGCGCGCGCGGCGCTGCGAGTGTGCGCGCGGGCCGGTGCGCGCGCGTCGCTGGCTGCGCGCGCGCGCTCGCGAACGGTTGAGTCCGTCGCGATCGGCGTGGCCGTCGTGTCGTGTGACGACCACGTTCTTAATTCTGTCTCTGTCGTCGGCGCACTTGTTGTTGGCTCCGCCGTCGGGGTGTCGCCCGGTTGCAGCTGCGGTTCGGTCGCGGCCGCGCTCGGGGGCAGCGCTCGCTGCTCCGACGTCGGTACCGGCACTGGCGTAGTGCGTCCTCGCCCGTTGCTCTGGCTCCGCGTGACGGGCATCTTCAATCCGGCTCGAAGGACCAATGTTCCGGATCGACTTCTCAGGGCAGTGGACTGTAGGTGGTTGGTGAAGCTTTGCCCGTCACTGCAGAGCGGTTACAGCGGGCGCGGAGACCGTGTTCTTCTTTCTTCTCTTTCGCACGACTCGGTGACCGTCTCGCTCCTGCTCGACCGACGCAGACGGGCGTGCGGCTCGGCAGCGTCACTCGCGGTGGTCGTTCGCGGGTGGTGCGATGGGTCGACCGTAGGTGTGCTTCACTTCTTCGAGCGGTGCTGCGACCGTCTCGCTCACTCGGCGACGCGGCGACGGTCTCTCTCTCTCGCGGCCGACGCAGACGGGCGTGCGGCGCGGAGAAATCACTCGCGGCGGTCGTTCACGGGTGGTGCGATGGGTCGACCGGGTGTGCTCACTTTCGTCCTCGACCGTTACGCTACGTGGCGCAGGGAGGTAATCCTCGACCGTAACGCCACGGGGCGCCGGGAGGTGGTGGTGCGATCGCTCGACCGACGCGCGACGCGGCGTCGGGAGGTAATCCTCAACCGTAACGCCGCGGGGCGCCGGGAGGTAAACGTAGCGTAGCGTTTAGTTAAAAGAAATGCGTGGGTGGCTTTACGAAGCCACGCACTGAGTAGCACCCGGGACGTGCGTGGGTGGAGCACTCGCCGCGAGAAGAACCGTCCGATCGGCCGAGGCAGTCGTTCCGCTCTGAAGTCTCTCTTCCGACTGTTCACTCCTCGGTCGACCGGTGCGCCGAGCTCAGGCTCCAGGCGTCTTCTCTTCGTGGTGTTGCGGCGAATACTGAATGAACGGTCCGAAACGTGCTATATTTGTATACGCGCGGGCGCGCCGTGCGCCGTGAGAGGTGCGGAGGCTGCGATATCTCTCCGTCAGTCTCCGCGCCGACCAATCACAGCGCTCTGCGCCCGCGCCGCACGCCTCGGCCCGGTTCATTACACTAACTATTTTGGCGAGTGCACACCTCCCGTCTGTCCCGAATGAAACCCAGTACGCAGCAACATATTTATTTTTGTAAACTTATACTATCTTATATATCTTAAACTATGACTATCTATCTTAGTCTAACTTATCTATCTTAACTAGGCCCATATATCCCTATCTAACTTATATATCTTAATCCTACTTACATATCTTAACTAAATTCTTACATATCTTAACTAACTTATTTTACAGTTTTATATATGGACCTTTATTTATCTTATTTATACTTATTTATATTTACATTTTATATTTAATTTTACTTAACTAAACTTAAAAAACCTAAACTAAACTACGTCGGCCGCTCGCCTAGGCCCTACGCTACCGCTCGGTGGAACGACGTGCGCGTCGTGTCGTCTGCCCGTCGCTGCTGCTCGGGCTGGCCGTCGTCCGTAACATAATGTATGATGGTATTTTGCTACTACGTAGTTATATTTCACAACATACGCCTCTTAACCATCCAAAGGTTGACTGGTAGAAATCCCTGCAAGGGATAAGTCCGCCCTCGCCCCTCATAAATATAGTGCTTGTTTGTTTTTGTAAAATGTTTTTGTAGCAATCAATGTTCTCGTGCAGTCCATCTTCAGGGCGAGTGCCTGGCTGCGGTCGGGCCCGCGGTTAATAGAACACTGCCTGTCAACCGCGAGCGGCTGCGAAGATTGTAGTTGCAGCTGTGGGTAGGCACCAATGCGGCTTGGGCTGCGTTCCGCATCTCCGCCGAGAAGAATGTACTGACGGTGTCCTCCAGCTGCTGCTGGTGCACACTGCCAGACCTGCCGCTCGTCAGGGGGGCGAGCACGGGATTCCATACCGGAGACAGCCTGTAGGAGTGTTCTCTGTTGAAGTTGGCATGCTTCGAGATCTCGATGGACTCACGAATGATGCGTGGAAAGAGTCGTTTTTCAGTGGCCAGAATTTTCACCCGATCGAATCTTATCCAGTGCTGCATTCCGGAGTCAACATGCTCAACTATGGCAGACTTGGTTTTATCCATGTTCTTGACTGCTCTGATGTGTTCGGACCGTTCTGTGACGCTGCGCTTAGTTTGGCCGATGTATGATTTCCCACAGCTACACGGTATTTGGTAGACGCCCGGCGACTGTAGAGGATGTAAGGCGTCCTTCGCCGATCGTAGGAGTTGTGCGACCTTCTTCGGGGGTTGAAACACTGTTCTGATACTATATTTATTCAGTATCCTCCCTATACGATCCGTGACTCCTTTTATGTAAGGAAGGTACGCCTTCAGTCGCTGAACCTCTTGTGTTGGAGTGGTCTTGGAAGATCTACCCGCCATGGCTCCAATCTTGTATCCGTTCTGGACCAAAACTCTCTTCACGAGTTCTGCTGCCCTCATCGCATATTCGCTCCGCTCGTAACAACAGAGACCTGACCACAGAGTTTAGCTGAGCTGGATGGTGGTGTGAAGAGGCGTGCAGATATCTGTTTGTGTGCGTCGGCTTGCGGTACACCTTATGTCCGAGAGAGCCATCCGGGCGGCGCGACACTAGTACACCGAGGAAAGCTAGACCATCTTTGTCTTCAATCTCCACCGTGAAGCGAATGCGTGGGTGTACCTTATTAAGATGGTCCAGGAACCTCTGCAGCTCCATACGACCATGCGTCCAGATGGTGAAGACATCGTCGACGTACCGCAGCCAGATTGCGGGGGTCAAAGGGGCAGTGGAGAGTGCCTTCTGCTCGAAGAACTCCATGAACAGGTTGGCAACTACTGGTGCGACGGGAGACCCCATGGGTACACCGTCCTTCTCCATGTAGTAGTCACCGTACCACAGGAAGAAGGTAGTCGTCAGGCAGTGCTGCAACAGCGTTGTGTACTTAGTGTTGATGTCATTTCGTGTTAAAAGTTCATTTATGACAGCTATGCTTTTTTCCACTGGTACATTTGTGTACAACGACGTCACATCGAAACTCACAAGCACATCCTCCGGGGCGGTCCTCAGGTTGGATAGTATGTCCACGAAGTGAGTTGAGTCCTTGACATAGGAGCTGGTGCTTCCGACCAATGGTCGCAGCACGGTGGTCAGATGTTTCGCCAATTCGTATGTGGGTTTGATTATTTGACTATTTGACTTATTGACTATTTGATTATTTGACTCACTATCGCGCAGCGCTAAGCGCAGCGTCACAGAACGGATTTCCGAACACATCAGAGCAGTCAAGAACATGGATAAAACCAAGTCTGCCATAGTTGAGCATGTCGACTCCGGAATGCAGCACTGGATAAGATTCGATCAGGTGAAAATTCTGGCAACTGAAAAACAACTCTTTCCACGCATCATCCGTGAGTCCATCGAGATCTCGATGCATGCCAACTTCAACAGAGAAGACTCCTACAGGCTGTCTCTGGTATGGAATCCCGTGCTCGCCCCCCTGAAGAGCGGCAGGTCTTCCTGCAGGTGCACCAGCAGCAGCTGGAGGACACCGTCAGTACATTCTGCTCCTCGGCGGAGGTGCGGAATGCAGCCCAAGCCGAATTGGTGCCTACCCACAGCTGCAACTGCAATCTTCGCAGCCGCTCGCTGTTGACAGGCAGTGTTCTGTTAACCGCGGGCCCGACCGCAGCCAGGCACTCGCCCTGAAGATGGACTGCACGTGCCAGTCTGGAACGTCGGCCACAATGACCGCGCATCCAAACCATGGTAAGCCAAATACCAACCAAAATATTAATATCCATGGTAGACTAAAAGTATTTATATAATTATATATATCTATATATCTATGATATGATAACATTATATCACCATTGCACTGGCTCTAATGTCTTGGGAGGATCGGTATTATTCTGTTAGCGCGACGCACTTACTGCACTGTTATTACCGCCATCTCGTGGCGAACAGCGTTTACAACGACGAGATTGTTTACAACGCATGTCCGGTGCAGCGGCACGTTTCTCGCTGTTGTTCACCACACGTAGAGCGCAATTACAATAGGTACACAAGTGCAAGAGAGCTGCGGTACGGACACGACAGTAAACTGACCCGCGAGAACGGATGGTGATGACGGGGCGTGGGTAGACGTCCTCCACGAAGCAGATGAGTGTCACGAGGAATACGTACTTCTTCTCCTGCACGAACTGGAAGTTATGACCTGGACCTGGAATGAAAAACCTTCATTCATTCCAAACATTCCGATTTAGTTTAAGACTATAGTATATCTTGCCACCCAGCTGGGTAATGCCGTAAGTGTTCTGTGAACTTTAGAAAACCCCCCCCCCCCCCCTTCTGATAGTTATTTTAATGTTTATTAGGTAGGTTTTAATTCTTTAGTTTTTGTATGAAATTTTTATATTTTCTTGAACAAAGAAATTTAAGTTATAAGTTTAGGACTAAGTACTCATACATTGTAGGTACGAGAGGTCGTATCTATTGTAGGCAAAATATATAGATAACTGCACTTATTTGAGATGCACTAATTTATATAGAACTGAGTGATAGTCAACTCAAATTATTTTCATAGAGAGGGGACACTTCGATCGCTAAGAAGTTTTCATTCTTAAGCAAAAGGGAAATGATTAAAGCTCTTAATCTTCATTCCTCAATAATGATCGAATTCTGCAACTTTTGGTGGCCACAATCTTTCAATAATATTTTTAAGAATACGAATAATATTGTCTTTCCATTCATACATTTTTCAATGGGTTTCGCTGTTGATAGGCTCGGCGTGTGATCGCCTGACGCAAAGGCATTCCTCAAAGAATTAGAAAAATGTATTACGGTTCTCTCTCTTCCTTTTCCCTTTTTTATTTATTTCGTTAGATTAAGTTCACTTTCAGATTTACTTTTTGCCCTATAGATTAACCCTTAAACCCTACCCTGGGGTGTATCACACCCCAGGCGTTGGTTTTTTGCTTGGTATTTCTTACTCTTAAGTCAAATCGGTTTGGTTGTTCCAGTACTTTATTAACTCGTGGTTACCTGCGAAGGCGCCAGTCGCCCAGGCGCCCCTGTGGTGTGGGGACGTGTGCAGAACGTGTGCAGGGGTGTAATACACCCCACGGTAGTAATTGTGTAAGTTTTTTTGCGAAGTTGGACATTTGATCTTAGGCTCATATCTTCGAAGTGGGTGTAATATAATTCAGTAAGCTGACACTGCAAGGTATGTAAATAAGTACTTAATGTATTGATTAAAACATTTTGTACCGAATACCTTTAGACATTTGAATTTTATTATTTTTGTAATTTTTTTAGTTCTGTTTTGGATTCTTGAAAACATTTATAGTGTAATATGATTTTATTTGTTCAAGTTCATGGATCATTATGATAGTAGACGTCAATCAGGAGGATAAAATTTACCCTCCGATGACATTCTGTTGAGTTGGCTGATGGAAGATGAACATGAGTCTGATACGGAGTTTGCAGTTGATCGTATTAAAGCTGATCGTGCCGTTGCTGTCCACCATGTACTAACTACCCGACGAAGATAAAAGTGAAGAATAAAGAAAGAACCAAAATAAGAGCCACATATCTGAAGGAATTGGCAATGAATCTGATGAAGCCCCATATTGAGGGACGCTACACCTGGCCAACTTTGCCGAGGTCGTTCCAGGTGACAGTTGGAGAAAAGAAGAGACCCAGCGAGGAAGGAGCTATAGAAGTACTTAGACAGAGAAGATGCCACAGTGGTCCACGTTCTAAGGACAATAAATCCAAGATGACCTGCACCACCTTCAAAAAAACTATTTGTATGGTCCATCGTACAAAATATACAAAAACTGTGCTAAGAACTGACTTATTCTTGTAAAAAATATTTCATTCTGTCCTCATATGTGCAGTTTATAAACGCTAATATTGGAAAATTAATTTGTTTCATTTAACTATTTCCTATAGATGAAATAATTTTGGGGTGTATTACACCCCAGTGTAGTAATAGTGTATGTAAAAATAACGGTAGAGTTTAAGGGTTAATGACACAAATACAATCGACTTTCAAAGTGAATATACGTGCGTACAGTTTCCGGCAGGAAATAATGCGATCCGGTTGTAGAGCGTTACTCGTGTCGCACACAGACGTGCGAGTTCGTGCGAAAGGGACGACGCTTTACAACCGGATTTTTTTTTATTGCTTCCGAACTGGGTCGCCCTGGCCGAGGTCGAAGGCTCAGGCGCAGCCAATTTCACCGCCGAGGAGGTGCCAGTCCGGCTTGGAGCCACCTCACTAATGGTTGGTTGGACTAAAGGATGGTTTCTTTCTAAAGGAAGCTTCCTTTCTAAAGGAAGCTGCTGCCGGGAACTGTAAGCGCATTTTTTAATTTTTTAAAGTTCTTACATCTGAATGTGCGCCTCTGTGAAGGCGGTAACGGTACGGTAACCAGTTCGGAAGAATTCCACATGTCGTCTTCATGCATGAGGTAAAGAAGGAGAAGAAGAGACTCACTGAAGACGAGCATGCCCTTGGACTGATGATCCTCGGCCTCGAATGTGGACACGACGCACGTGTAGTTCCCGCTCATTTCGGTGCTCGGACTAATGATGCGGAGAGCGCGATGCGCGAGTAGTGGCTCGTCTGCGAACAATATCAATCCTATAGAGTGTTTTCATTTTACGAAGGCACGAGGGGTACGAGGTAGGAAGTGGTGCGAGAGGCGACCGCGCGGAGCTCAGAAGAGAACGAACTCGGTGCCCGGTCGGTACACACGTTCTACACGTCTCCGCGTCGCTCCGTCGAACCGAGTCGTTCCCTACTGAGCTCCGCGCGGTCTCACACCACTTCCTACCTCATACCCCTCGTGTCATCGTAAAATGAAAACACTCTACATTTGACTGCATAGTGCATACATGGACATCTTCTCTATCTTTACATAATAAGCAATATTTGCCGTTTGTTTGTCTGTTATCTTTTATACATATTCTCTTTTATACGTCTTAATCGAGAATAGCTGTTTCCATTCCTTACGAAGTTTTTTTTTATGGGAACTGACACAGTTGGCTACATCACCGACAACATCCGTGATGTCAGCCCACAACACCTTGGTGAACTAGGTGCCATTGTCAGTGCTTTCATAAGATTTTTTTTTATTTATTCCATCATAATTAAAAAAAAAGTAAAGAAAACGTTTAGATGAAAATGTTATCCTACTCTAAAATGTTTGTGTAATTTGGAACAAAACAGCGATCGGCTGACCGACGACGCGACGTCGACGTCCGTCTTCCTTACTCTGTCTATTTAAAAAAAATTGGTCCCGCAGCTTCGCTTCGCGGCAATATTAGCCTTTAACCATCCTAAAATGTGCCAGAAAACGTCAGTGAACCCCACGTTTTTCCGACTTCGGCGTTCTAACTAATAACGAGGAAAATATGTTAATATTTTCCTCGTTATTAGTTAGAAATTATATCTTTTGATGAGGCATTTTAGGAAACGTTTAAATCGGACGTGACGCAGCCACCGGCTTCGTGCTCTAGAACCAAATATACTCGTTTGCCGCCACGCTAGAACGTTCAGGCATTAGTTATTCATCAGATTTAAGTTTAGTTTGAAGAAACTTCAACTGGAGCTATATGTTCAAAGGCCTCGCTCCCCCCATTAGGTCCGTAGGGCAGATTCATTTGTTCAAACGTGATGTTTAAAATTTTTTTTTAAATTTTTTTTTTATGGAAACTGACACGATTGGCTACATCACCTACAACGTCCGTGATGTCAGCCCATAACACCGGGTGAACTAGGTGCCATGTCAGTGCTTCCCCCTTTGATCGTGCCGGCTACACTGAACTGGTCGGAAAACACAAACTATTTACATAGCCGTTTAGACCGACGTTTCATTCAGTGCGGTGGTACCAACCCGGGCGGGTTAAACCCTACCACCAAGTAAGATTAGGAGGGAAGGGACCCACAGTTCTACGAGGAATCCGAACCTCGGTCAGCCTCCAACGGTCAGCGGTCACCCATCCAAGTACTGACCGCACCCAGCGTTGCTTAACATTCAATAGCGACATTGACTGTCTGCACCACTGAGCTATCGAGGCTGACTGAATTCTAGGCATATGAGACCTGAATTATGCACGGGCGAAGCTGGCATCCTGAATCTGCATGCAACCTTATCACAAATATAATGTTAACAGAAAACACGCGACTATAATACTACCTATGCTATTTCGTCAGCCTCGGTAGCTCAGTGGTGCGGTCGGTCGACTGTCGGTCGGGTCATAAGCACACCTGGGCGCCGTCTGTGGAAGGATGTAGTTACGTTACGACGTTACGTCGAAGTATGCATTTTTACACGATGCGATTTACGAGCCAGATATGACGTTCAATGTGGCGCGAGGCTAATTTTTAACCGACTTCCCAAAAGGAGGAGGTTCTCAATTCGACTGTATTTTTTTTATGTTTGTTACGCGATTACTCCGTCAATTGTGGGCTGATTTTGAAAATTCTTTTTTTGTTTGGTAGATCATACTTCAGAGGTGGTCCCATATAAATTTTATCGAAATTGATTCAGCGGTTCTTGAAAAATCAACATAATTGGTGTGTGGTTACCTTCAGCAAAACTTTTGTAATGGACTTTTTCAGCAATTTGCAGTTTGACACATGGCGAATAATTCTGTACCATTTCAACCGATTTCGATTATTCGATTTAGATTATTCTTTTTTATGTAATATTACTAAAAAGAATGAAATAAACACTGTTTTAAAAAATATAACACCGACTTCCAAAAAAAAAATAGAAGGAAAAAGTATTAAATACCTAATATTTTGAAATTTTCTCTGTCATTGTATTGAAATACATGAATCGATATTGTGATTCATATTCGGACCCTTGTTTCATGAATATTGTAAATTTGAAATCTTTTCCGGAAAACATCTAGACTCAAAAAGTTGCCTCCACCTCGCCTCCACGCGTCTTTTGAGATGGTTACCTTATAAATGCATGTAATGAGTGTCCCTGCGACCGGATTTGCTTACCACCACGGGGTTCTTCGTTGAATTAGCTTTAAGAAATAGCTCAGTAATTTTTTTTCGAGGACTTTTTAACATTGAAAATGTTTTTTCGATCGCTTCAGTATAGCCCCCCATTTTCGCTGAGAGTGTGAAATCGTCCTGGTGTCGCGAGTTTTGGGGCTACGCGAGTGGTTGAGGGCTCAAAAGACGCGTATCGCCTAGGGCCACAAGATAATGATTTTTTTCGAAAAAGTAAAAAAAAATATTTTAATGCAAAAATTTGAAAAATTCAATTTTTTTTTCGAACTAAATCTCTTATACCTATCTCAAAAACAAAATGTGATATCGAAAAATTAAAAAAAAAACTGTTTAGATTTGGACTTGTGGCTACATTTTAAAAATCTATCGATGATGTTTCGTGCTGTAGGTCCCTCAAATTTTTCCCATTTTCGCTGAGAGTGTGAAATCGACTTTTGGAAGGGCAACAGCATAGAGAGCGAGAAGGAATATCCGAATGTATGAAATAAATTGTGAAAAATTAAATCACGGCTCTGCAGATCCTCGGATGACTTTGTTAGTTTGTTAGTTGGGTTCTGATGATGAAGCCGGAAGGAAGCCATAGTAACTCCTAAACTAAACATGATAAGCCCATCGTGTTTGGGCTCGTTGGATTTGTCTTCGCAAGTATATTTTTATATTCATATTTTATTAATTTGTTACTTTAGTTAGACATAATGTCAAGCTTATCGTTTTTTCTGTCAACATTTTAGTTTAAATTTTTTAAGCTGCTTGTGTTTTTGAAAAATTATAAAAAATATATAAATGTAATACTTTTCTTTTATTTTGTTGAGTTCATTTTCAATGTACCTCGAAGGTCGTGTAATGCACGATATCTGTGAATTTTTTTATGGATAGCGCGACATGTGGCGTCGTTACACTTACGGGTAGGTGACTTACGATACGATACACGTATACATTTTCATTCGCTAACATATGCTCTACTAGATCGTTCGAATTACATACAATTGATTTAATGAAACTGCATTCGCTGCAGCCAGATCTGGACCTAGCCGTGTGGGTAGTTTGCAGAGAAAGGGCGGAAGTGTCTGAGGGGTGGTTTCCGAGGAAGTGAAGCAAGTAAATTATTCATTCGACATGAGTGTCGGAGCTGGGAGTTGTATTATGCAAGCGGAGGCAAATCTTTGGATGCAGCCGCGCTTGGATAAGGTACAATATCGGCAATTCGTGACTCGCGCTTGTTCGCGGCTTGTTATGGTGAGATTGTCGTCCGACCGTAGGTAGTAGGTAAGGCAATAACTTTGGCAATAAAAATGAAAAATTGTTAGACACATAAAATGTTGTATTGTGCAGATATTTCACTACAGATTTACCACGTTATTTGTACTTGGAGAGATAATATAAAAGTAAAAATATTTTTTACCGTTTATTACGCATTAAATCGTTGAATAGTGATTATTTTGAAAATAGTTAATATTATTATAATAATTTTTAGCTCACCCGGTATTATGGGCTGACATCACGGATGTTGTAGCCAAAAGTGTCACTTTCCATAAAAAAAAACATAGGTACAATTTTTGCCAACCACTGTTAAATCGTGTGTTAAAAAATATATGTGTACTGTTATATCTTTTATTACTATTATTAATTTAACAAAAATGAAAAAGTTAATCCACCAAAAAATGTCTGACTTGTAAATGAAATATTCGAAAGTGAAACCTTTTTAAACATGGAGCAGCAACTAAACCCTCATTGAATGAAGTAAATTCACCCTTGACCGGTTTGTACTTGTGTACTCGTACTATTGTTAGATGGGCGGGCAGAGCGGAGACGGAGGCGAGAGAACTGACTTATTGATTCCTTGTGACTGAAATAGGCGAAGGCAGGCAAGTTGCTGAAATTGAAAATCATTTCTTGATAGAACGAGAAGTTGGTATAAGTATGCAGAGCTCAGTGCGGATATTGGAAATGTAATACAGTTGTAAAAAGAACCGTTAAACATTTGTATATTTAGGAGTAAGTAAAATAGTAGGCCTATGTCCAGCAGTGGACCGATACAGGCTGATGATGATGATGATGATGATGATGAAGTAAAATATTTCATTATACAGGGTGTTCGGTACATCGACCGACAAAATTTTTTTGTAGGTAAGTGGGGTCATTTGCAACGTTTCGACCCATGATACCTTTTTACATTTTACCAGGTGTCACGTGGTATCAAGATACGATTTTTTTTCTTTATTTTTGAAAATTACCAAAATCCCAACTTTAAACCCTTGTAACTTTTTTGTTTAAGATTGTATCAGTTCGAAATAAAACTTATTTAATTTTACGATGTATCCTTGTTCTAGAAAAAATATTTGATAAAGTTAATACCATGAAAAGGTCTTATGACCTCCCAAATTCCCGAGAACGAGTAAAAATATGACAGAATCTTAATTTCTTAATTCATTTAAAAAAAGCGACAGCGACCGAGAGGAACGCTCTCTCTGCCCATATATAATCTGCTCAATAAAGTTTATTTAGTGCTGATACAATCATAAACAAAAAAGTTACAAGGGTTTAAAGCTGGGATTTTGGTAATTTTCAAAAATAAAGAAAAAAAATCGTATCTTTATACCACGTGACATCTGACAAAAGGTATCATAGGTCAAAACGTTGCAAATGACCCCACTTATCTACAAAAAAAATTGTCGGTCGATGTGCCGAACACCCTGTATACCCATTCCACAATGGGTTATAAAGTGGTCGTAAAGAAAGATGATGTTTCACTATAAGCGATTTCTTGTGATAAATTCAAAATATTTGCTTAAAGGCTAAAGCTGAGATCGCCACTGCCGCCAGTACGGTCTCACCATAAGGTGAAGGTACACGAGACCTGAGAAAAAATATCCCAAAATGCGCGCCCATTCCTTGGCGCCCGCCAAGAAATCTCGGCACAAAGAAAAACATTCTTTAGGCGCTGGATATGCAGTGCAATAAAGGTGTTATTGTTGAAGCATATTTCAGCATATCTCTAATAGTTTATTGCTCCAAGAAAAATTTAACACTAATTGCTTCTTAGTGTTAAATTTTTCTAATAATCTCTAATCTACTACTAATCACTCTTGCTCTAATTAGAGCAAGTAGATGAAGTACAAAGGCTGACTATGCGTAGAAAGCGTTATTTTAATCTATAGCTTAAATTGAAATGTTGTTGAGCGCGGCGTTCGACAATTGACCAGACAATATTAATAAAAATAAAACACTGCCACCACCTTGTATTAAGTAAAATTAAATAATCGCGCCTGAAATTTTTTCAAATCAGTTTAAGGCCTGAATGTCAAAGGTAATGAATAAATGAGCAACCTTTGTGAGTTTGAATTTATGATTCCTTATCGAGGGTTTCACTTAGCCACATTTTTTTATTTGTGCTTATATTTTTAAAATCATTAATATAGGGATAGCTGGTCACGTATGTAGAGAAATATACTAAACATATATTTTTTAGAAAAATACAGACATACAGATATGGCTGTCGACTAAAAAATCTGCTTTTATTTCAATTAAAGTCCACATCCATGGTACGTAACTGACGGCACAGAAATGATACTAGTTACTGCCGGGGTCTCCGGTCCGAGCATCGACCAGCCGAAGCTGCCGAAGCCACGCGCCCGAGGCCAATATTTTGCATTAAATAGTTCCAGGAAAATTGTGCAATTTTCTGAAAATTGTTATTGTATATATTATTCTATTGTTGTTGTTAAGTTGTTACATTTCTGTTTAATTTAATTTTTCTTTGTCTAATAAAGATTTTTCTTTATTCTATTAGGTTGATACATTAAAATGTTCGTTAATATTATTACACTTCAATAACAAATTAATTATATGATAATTGAAACGTGAATATTTTACGCTAAACAAAGAACAAACTATGAAATATTATTGGCAATATTGACCACTCATTATAATTTATCGCAAGCATTGCGGTTATTACAGAATACTATTTTATATTATAGTACTGTCATTAGCACTCACTTTTTTCCTCCCCCGAAGTGAATATTATTATTAAAACTGGCGCCACACTTAATATCAGCCATGAAAACAAGGTGTTATAAAAAGTTGTTTGATGTTCCAAAAGACGAGAGCGATTCCCCACCTAGCACCGACCAGATCTTTCGCTTTTGACCTCATAAAAATGTAAAATACGCTTAGAATAATAAAACAAGCTCTCGCTGCCGAGCCCCTCTCTCATTGTTGAGCTGAAGTGAAGAAAATAGCTTTCTGTCGGATTCTTTGTCGGCCGCTAACCCACTGAAATTCACTTCCTATTCCAAATTGGGGTTTAAATGTGCCTCGAGAAATTCTGACTAAGTGAACTCAACAGTGTTCTACATATTAAATGAACATTTATATAATTTATATTTATTAAAATATTGTATAACATGCCTGAAGAAAAAATAAAAAAATAATGTATAAAGCCCGAGTGCTATAAATAAAAAAACAAGGAAAGATCAGTAGAAAATGTTGTAGTCGAGCTATCTGTGTGTTCAAATCCTTCTAAACGCCCGACTAAAGCATTATCCGCTGGTCTTTCCTTGCTATTTTCTAAATTTTTAGCAGTTGGTTTTTATAATTCCTTTATTTTATGTTTTATTTACACTTTTTATTTAATACCTAGGCCACCAGGCTCTACCTGCCCACATATTTCGCCCCAAGTATAGTCTCGGGTCCTTCAAGAGAGGCGTGAATGGGCACCTGTCAGGCCGGCATGGCATTCGCAACCCCCGCATACGTCCGAATGTCCATGGGCGTCGCTAGACACCTTATGGGTGACTCGGCGCCACATATCGCTCTTAGTATAAAAAAAAAAATACATTTTAGTTCCAAAACTATTCCATTCCAATCCTTTAAGCCTCTTCGAGCTCCCACTGGTTGGGGTTTGAATAAAAACTATTTTCAAAGTTTCACAATATGTCTCCATACGGCCCGCCATTGTGAAATCTTGAAAAATAATACACTATGACACTCGCGTGAGTGAGACGGATGCAAAATCCATCAAGCCGTTTAGGCTACAGGGTGTGGCATAGAAATAGACATACATACATAAACTCGAAAAACATAACCCTCCTTTTTTCTTCGCACAGTCGGGTAAAAAGAGAGACGTACGCCCACCTTCCTCGTCATTACTCTGAGAAAGACAAAATTGTTGGATGGATGTGGATGTGCGGTAACTGGTATACTGGATGTGCGGTAACTGGTTTATTGGATGTGCGGTAACTGGTATACTGGATGTTCGGTAACTAGTATACTGGATGTGCGGTAACTGGTACACTGGATGTGTGGTAACTGGTTTATTGGATGTGCGGTGACTGGTATACTGGATGTTCGGTAACTAGTATACTGGATGTGCGGTAACTGGTACACTGGATGTGTGGTAACTGGTACACTGGACGTGCGGAAAATTGAGTGGGCCTTACTTAGACAGTAAGGACCACTCCAGGTTTCAATAGGGAAATGTATGTAAATGGTTTAGTCGTTTTCCTGTTTACCCGTTACAGACATAATATGAGATGAACTTGCTTTGATAAGCTTTGTCAGACATAATTTAACAAAGGCAAAGTAGGATATCAGCATTGAAAATGTATATTTTTCAGGGTTCAAACTCATCAGTATGTACCTACTCGCAACGAGGATATACAACGTTCTGAAATTAAATGAATTTAATTTCATCTTCTGTACCCACGGATCAGATACTAGTCCATGTATCTATGTGTCTGCTGACAATTTACAAGAATTTCGGTATCAGAGGAGCAACTGAAATTGAAGCCCGGCGGGAATGTGGTGAGAAGAGGTACAACATAGAATGTGTGAATAGGGTATTGCATGCTCAGACTTTAATATACGCTGCACGATTGTATTAAAAAAGGTGAGGTGTCGTGGGACACCGGACAGAAGCGAAGCTTCTTTTAAAATACAATTATATTTAATTTCGATCGGGATAGCGTCATCTATGCCATATTCCTTTCAACCTGTCAGGTCGGCATGGCATTGGTAACCCCCGCATACGATGCAAGTCGACGGGCGTCGTTAGACACCTTATGGGTGTCTCGGCGCCACATGTCGCGCTTTCAATAAGCTGCGTACCCGAGACAGGTTTGCGCGCGATCCCGTCCGGCGCAGCACTAAAATCATGCCATGATCCCCTTCGGCACACCCTAACCCCAGTTAGTTAGGCTTTAAAAGATTCACAACATTTTAACATGGCCAGGATACCCTGGTACGAGCACGTCCGGTTTAACGTGACCAAGATACCCTGTCACGAGCAGGTCCGGTTTAACATGACCAGGATACCCTGCCACGAACCCGTCCGGTTTAACATGACCAGGATACCCTGCCATGAACGCGTCCGGTTTAACATGACCAAGATACCCTGTCAAGATTTTTTTGTTTTATGGAAACTGACACCGTTGGCTACATCACCTACAACGTCCGTGATGTCAGCCCATAACAGCGGGTGAACTAGGTGCCATGTCAGTGCTTCCCCCTTTGATAGGGCCGGCTACACTGAACTGGTCGGAAAACACCAGAATGTATCGTCACGATCACGTCCGGTTTAACATGACCAGGATACCCTGCCACGAACGCGTCCGGTTTAACATGACCAGGATACCATGCCACGAGCACGTCCGGTTGAACATGACCAGGATACCCTGTCACGAGCATGTCCGGTTTAACATGACCAGGATACCCTGCCACGAGCACGTCCGGTTTAACATGACCAGGATACCCTGCCACGAACGCGTCCGGTTTAACATGACCAGGATACCCTGCCACGAGCACGTCCGGTTTAACATGACCAGGTTACCCTGCCACGAGCACGTCCGGTTTAAACGTTTATTCGCCATCTTTCGCATAAATAAAGTAACGTTAAACCTTTTAACGTATAATATTACCTGATATCCTAAAATCCAGATCAATCTTCCCCTTGAGCAGGCCCAAGTCCTGTGGTCTAAAGGGTGGGATCCACTGGTAGACCTGGTTACTCTTATTGTTGAAGAACCACTTGATGACCAGACCCCGAGGGTCCGGGCCCAGCGTGTAGTCGCAGTCTAGTACTGCCGCCTGCCGCCCCAGTCGCACCAACGCCGGCACTTCCAGCCGCCGAATGTTGACGGCGATACATTCTGTAAATAAACAAAACTATATAAACATAGGCACGAGAGGCAGAAAACATACCAAGAACAATGCAAAGCTGGATTCATTGAAACAGTTTTAAACTAAAGAAATGGAAACTATACAGAGAAAGAAAGAAAGAAACAAAAAGAAATAAATCGTGTATTGTCCACAAAGCAAGTACATCAATATCATGTCAAAGATTACAATTAAATTAGGTAGTATAAACTAACTATACTGATTACTAGTTATTAGGTTATACTCCAAATACACACAGTCATATGTTCTCAGCACTTACACTTTTTAAATTAAACATGCAATTTGGTAAACAAAGGTCATATTAATATAATTTATTTTTATAAATCTGGGGGCACGGCAGTGCCCCCGCCAAGTCCAGCAAACACGGCCGTACAATCCTTTTCTCGAAGCAACTCAGGGTACTTTTAGCCTCCCTGTATCTTTATTGTGGATAGAGATAAACACCTGAAACTTTAGTTACCAAGAGTACTTACCAAACCTATATTAACGGACAGCTAAAATATTATAACAATATTAAGAACGAACCTAATACCAGTTTGTTGTAAACTGAAAAGGAATCTTTACGAAGCGATCTGTTTGTGCTGTTCGATTGCCAAGTCAAGGTATTTTTTTTTATAGAAATGAAGAGGTTAAATATAAGAGGAGTAACTAAATATTGATTATTATTAAGTAGAAAATATAATTTATGACAACATTGTTGAATTCGGGCTTCAATGACTCGCTAGTCCCGGCCTCGATTGATACCCTCCTCTACTGCCGATGGGCCCGGATATGTTCGGTGAAGCCATCGTAAGCTTCACACCTTCCTTGGCTCTGCATGTGATCTTACAACTTTTTACGGTGGAAAGGTTGCGTGCGAGACTTGGCATCGTTTTATTATATTATATGTTTTGGTGGGTTTCATTTATCTACACACACTTCCATAAAACTCCTTATAATCAATACAATAAGTTGATTACATACGAGTACTAGTTAGGTCCTCCTTATGTTAATCCGTTTATATTGTGCTCTTAAGATATAAATATTTAGTTTAGGATAAAACTACTTTTACACATGCAATGTCAACTTTCAGTCTCGGTAGCTCAGTGGTGCGGTCGGTCGACTGTTGTTAAGCAACGCTGAGCGCAGTCAGTATTTGGATGGGTGACCGCTCGACCGTTGGAGGCTGACCGTGGTTCGGATTCCACGTTAAACTGTAGGTCCCTTCCCTTCTTACCTTACTAGGTGGTAGGGTTTATCCCGGCCGGGTTGATACCACCGCACTGAGCGAAACGTCGCGTCGGTCGAAACAGCTATGTAAATAGTTCGTGTTTTCCGTCCAGTTCAGTGTAGACGACATGAAATTAAGGGAATCACTGACATGGCACCTAGTTAACCCGGTGTTATGGGCTGACATCACGGATGTTGTAGGTGATATAGCCAACCGTGTCAGGTTCTATAAAAAAAATGTAATGTTTCATCGAATAAATAAAGAGTTCCGGTTTTGTCTCAGCTGTACATGCTGAGACAGGTTAGTCATAACTATAGGAGAGCCGCTTATAATATCAATACGTCAATCATATCAATGACAAATGTACTTGTTTTCGAAACATTTAATTAAAGGCACGAACGCAAGTACATGAAATAACAAACAAACAAAATTTTAGTTTACTGAAATATTTAGTGTTATGTTCAAATTAACGAATAAAAAATTATAATTATTTCAGACTTCAACATTGTTAAACAGCTTTAACTCCGGCGCGGCGCGCAGGCGCCGAGAGGTATAATCCGTTCATTCGCTCCTGAATGTTAATTATCCGCTATCGGCGATGCCGGTGACGCGGCCCGTAAGCCGCCCCCGTCGCATTTAAGCTTCGTACTGAATTTTAAAACTTACATTTACATTTGCTCTTTTAGAGATTGAAGATAGTTACATGTTCCCAGTTACGCCTGAATATTAAAATTAAATGGATATTATTTATTGCAAAGTGGGAAAAGACCGACTTAAAGCCTTAAGGCATCATCTACCAGTCATACCTAAGATTGTGGGTATGGGTGAGGGGCAGTGCGTAATTGAGATAAAAATAATTGTATACTTACTTACCTATATATTTAACACACTAATCCATGCATTCATTACATACATACTTATAGATTCTAGGTTCATACATACATATACAAAGATATACATACATAACACAGTTTATATACAAAAGGTAACACGCGTGGAGACATTATCTTGAACATGGATAATAATTCATTACAGTGTAATGGCGCTAATCAGACGAGTATCGGTCCACTGCTGGACATAGGCCTCTCCCAAGGCACGCCACCACACGCGGTCTTCCGCTCTACTCATCCATCCGTGCCCTGGCCACCTTTTTTAGGTCGTCTGTCTACCTTGCCGGGGGACGTCCTAAGCTACGTTTGCTTGTACGTGGCCTCCATTTGAGTCTTACTCAGCGGCTGGCGGGTCTACGACAGATTGCCCAGCCCACTGCCACTTCAGCTTGCTAATTTCCTTAGAAATGTCGACTAACTTAGTTCTTTGTCGTACTTCTTCATTACGGATTTTATCGATCAAAGAAATGCCGAGCATTGTTCTTTCCATAGCTCGCTGAGCGACTTTAAATTTTTGGAGCAGGCTCATCGTCAGGGTCCACGTTTCAGCTCCGTACGTCATTACTGGCAGAACGCACTGATTAAAGACCTTCGTCTTTAATGAATGAGATGGAGGATGAGAATATATGAGGGAGTTTCCCAAATGCCGATGAGATAGAGATATATAACTTTTTAAAAGAGATAGAGTATACGTGTATTTGCGACAAACAGCTGCCACAAATAATATAAAAAACATAAGGTGTTACGTTTTCTTGGTTTATATTGAAGCAGTGCGTTGCTTTGAAATTATAAACAAGAAAACGCAAAAACGTTTATTCGGAAATATATTGTTTCTGTCCGAAACAACAAACGATACGTCTATTCCGTATTTAGCTCAGCCGTCAGTAACAAAAAAGTGCAAACTGTAAGAATAATACGTTAGAGTAACAACAACACAGTTCAAAAGCACAACCTTCGAACTTATTATTCCAGTAAACCCTTATATATAAGGCAAATAATCTTATTCTAACAATCGGCCAAATGTGCACGCAGTTCCAGTTTCACTGAAAAGGTTATCCCGAAATCTAGCTTTCAGAATCCTAATAGAACGACTAAAATGTACGAGTTTATTCTCTAAAATTCAAAATGATATTCCGAGCTATGGACTAATAAACAAATTCGAATTGTGTTTTAGTTTCATTATTCTGTTTATTTTATTACGCGCCCGAGTATTATTGACGCGTTAAAATAATTTCGACACTGTAAATACTGATATTAAATTATTTACGATTTCCAAGAGTAAGTTTCCTGTAGCAGAGTAAATGTCACGAGGGCAACATTACGCATAATAAAGTACATAACTCCACAAAATATAGAATATCTTCATTTGCCTAGATAGACAATTATATTATTACAAAGCTCGCGTACAGCATTAAAAAACGCTCAATAAAATCCACTTAAACTTTTAAGAATGGAATAGGTACTTATTAATAATACATGTACATCAGTACATGCTAGTTTAATAAAAACCATACCTCTTGTGTTAATACATATAAATTACTAAATATTTAGAATATAATATACAAATAAATATACATATATACTAGGGTTGTAACGAATATCCGTATTCGCATTCGAAATTCCGAATATTCGGTTCATTTTTAAATATTCGTATCCGTATTCGTATTCAGTTGTAAGATACCGAATATTTATCGAATATTTTACTTCGCGTGTTTTACTAATGAAAGAGTGAGGCGCAACAATATTGGTAGGTGTGGCGTATACGCGCAAACCAATGGGCGCGTAGTCTGTGCGGTGCGGTCCGAAAAATCTACTAAGCTGTTATTCCACTCCTAAAGTTTGATTATTAAATAAAATTATAAATCTTTTGTAACGCACTAATTTCGTTTCTTTTTTTTGCAAAATTAGGACTCAATGTAGGTACATCTACACCGCAATGAATGAAAGGTCGGTCGAAACGGCTATGTAAATAGTTTGTGTTTTCCGTCCAGTTCAGTGTAGCAGGCACGACCGAAGGGAAGCACTGACGTGGCACCAAGTTCAACTGGTGTTATGGGCTGACATCACGGATGTTGTAGGTGATGTAGCCAACCGTGCCAGTTTTAAAAAAAAAAAAAATTATAGTAAAAAGTTTAAGTGACTATTTATTTATTCAACAGCAAAAATAGGTACTAAATAGACAATTAACTAAAAACTATAATATATAAAAAATCTCGTTTAAACTGTCTCCGAAATGACCGCGAAGGGTACCTAAAACACTCGCTGCATTTCCACGCTGGATAGCAAGGGCTATCCGTTGCCTGAGGAATGTTTCGCAGTTAGGTACTCCTGACATTTCTGTTAATTTAGAACCTATTGACCGAAAAAGTTTAAGTGTTTTTTCATTTGGATATAAAATTTCATATACAATTTTTCAATATTCCTATTCGTATTCGCGAATATCATTTTGTAATATTCGCATTCGCATTCGTATTCGCGAATGTGGAAAAATAGGCATTCGTTACAACACTAATATGTACGCATACCTACTTGTCCATCCAGGTATGAAACAAAAGGTTTTTTATTTTGGTTTTTCACCTCACATTGTCGGAGATAATATAGTTTTAGGTGTTTTTTTTTTATAAGGGAAGCCATGACAAGGATACATTTGATTTTGAATAGGCGCGTGAGGATAAAAATCGCGCGACCACAATCACTCCGATGGTAAATTTCTTGTCTCAACAAGAAATGTTGCGAAAATCGCGACCAGGCAAGATCGTTTTTGCTGATAGCATTTTGATGGCCGCTCTACGGTACTGGAGTTCGAAACCCCGTCCTGCGCAACGTCACGTACCAACGAAAGTTGGTCGCGATCCAATGGAGCGGGATAATGGCAGCCATTCGTCGCCTTTTAATTAGGCAGCTGAACTACGCAGGTTCCATTAAAGAGCCAACTATTTTAAATTTAACCTGCACTTAATACCTGTCGATAAATGCGCAGCAGTTTGTGAATGACTATAGTGACGATTAATGCTCCTCATTAGTCACGTAACCACCGTTACGGTGTACTCCGAAATTTAAACGTTTCTAAATGATCTAAGTAAGTGGAATGGTTTATTGTTTATTTATTGTATAATTTCATCTATAGGTAGGTAACGTACATTACAAGAAGAACTGTACAACCGCACTGAATGAAACGTCGGTCGGTCGAAACGGCTGTGTAAATAGTTCGTGTTTTCCGTCCAGTTCAGTGTATCCGACATGATATGTCGACCATATCGACATGTATCCGAAATGAAGGGAAGCACTGACATAGCATTTAGTTCACCCGGTGTAATGGGCTGACATCACGGATGTTGTAGGCGATGTAGCAAACCGTTTCAGTTTCCATAAAAAATAAAATAAATAAAAAAAAACTGACAAAGTCCGCAAGTCACGGTCAGTCTGTCAGTCAATCAGCGTGTATGCGTCCACCGCTGGACATAGCCTCTCTAATTTTCCTCCACTCCTCCCGGTCTTCAGCTGTCCGTAACTACTGATTTCCGCCGTCGACGTACTTGATGTCATCACCCTGGCGGATGGTCTTCCCCAGCGGCGACTCCTGGTCCTGAATATTGGGTTGGCTCTGGCTAAGGATTTTTTTTTCATAATTTCATAACTTAGGTACCTACCATTGGTCCTACGCGTTAATTTATTTCTACCACAATGAGTTCAAAAACTGAAAGATTACGATATAGATAGTTTATAATATTTAGTTTAAATGATTTATTTTGCTCACTTACGATTAATTTGTCTGTAGATAGGTACCATAGACGTATAAAACCCCCGTATATTATTTCTCTATGATAGGTACCTACTGGTTGTGTCAAAGCTGTCGAGGTGCAGCCGACAACAGCGACGTCTCCTCTGGCACGACGACGACGAGACAGGCACACAAGCTTGAATTGTTACATTTTATTTGTACATGAAGTCCACTCTTCGTTCCACAGACAAGAAATTTTCGATGACTCGATCGTGAAAATCTTCTTTCTTCCTCAATTTTGTTGGCAACTCTTTTTCCACAGATATGTAAGAGTGCCATAAATTACTGAGTCTCTCTTGTCCTTGAGTGCTCCGTAGATAGCTCGGTAGTAGTTTGCCATTATAATTACCAATAAATCACTTTAATTTTTACAACACTGCACAGGATTCATCCATACAAAGTCCATACCTACATAACGGAATATATGCAGCTATCAACTCGCGAGCCAATGCGCACACACACGCGCACACAACACACCTAGCCTAGCTCGCTAGTCGTATCGCATCGCACGTCGCACAGCACAAGAATACTCGTCGTGTGGACGCAGCGCGCACACACCCGCACACGCAACACACACACCTAGCTCGCTCGCTAGCTCGCTCTACTCGCTACCGCGTCACTAATGCACTCCCCGCTGCGCCAACTCGAAAGGCTGATCAGCGGGTCCGCGCGGGACGGGGGGGGGGGACATCGGTCGCTTCCGCCTTGTATGGAATACGATGGCGCTTCAAAATGTAGCCAACCGGCCAATGAATGCCTTGATGTGTCGTCATTCGTCGTCGCCCGCGTTTGACGCGCGCGAAATTTCAAATTATGTAACGGGTACGGGATTGACGTTTTATCTTATTAATCGTGGATTATATGACATAAATAATATAACTCCGAATTTTTTTCACATTTATTTTAGCCTGATACTTCTGTATTAATGGTGTCATTCATTTTATTTGGTTTGGCGGCGCCAACCTCGCCAACTGAGAGGAGTCGCCGCTGCTTCCCATACTCCATTTTCCTGTCCACCGCGGCCTGCAGTTGTTGAACACGGTTACTCGTCTCGTTGGCTGACGTGCCCACTGCCACTACATTACCTACTACATCTAGTAGAGGCTACATTATTAGGCTTAAAGATAGATACATTATTCTAATTCAAAAGAACGCAGTTTGGAATAGCTTTATATGTGATAAACTTTATTTCTCTATTTGGATTGAAAATAGGATCGCGCGGTCAAAATCTTATTTAGCCTTTTTTAGGGTTCCGTATCTGGTACAGGACCCTATTACTAAGCCTACGCCTTCTGTCTGTCTGTCTGTCTATCCGAGGGCTGTATCTCTTGAACCGTAATAGGTAGCCCGTTGAAATTTTCACATAATATGTGTCATTATTGCCGATATAACAAAAAATAATAAAAATAAGAAAGAGTAAAAATTCACGGGGTTTCCCATATAAGATACTAAAAAGTGTACCTATGCGCGCCATATACCGAAAATACTATGAAGCATTTTAACTCATCATGAATTTTAACTAATATGAAGCATTTCATAAACACGCCATAGATGGCGTGAGTGGCGCTGACCATGACATGGCGATACGGAAACCTCGGTGCGCGAGTTCGACTCGCACTTGGCCGGTTTTCATATAGAATAAATCCCAGGTAACAAAACTGTGAAAAGATGGGTGAATGTGTTTTTGGGTTCACAAAGTCTGCATATAATAACACCTAGTTATAAGAATGATACATAATATATAATACTGAAAGCCGCGGACAAATGTAGGAGAAAGTAAAAGGAGATTAAAACCCAAATTAAAAACTTGTACACAAAGGCGCACGGTACACGGCATCACCCACCCCTCACTATCCACGTTCACCCCTGCACGTACGCATATAGGTAGGTTAGGTACTCCGTCGGAGCCCGAGCTAAAGTCTAAACACTTAAAACTTCCGGCGCCGGTGTACTTCAAATTATCATAATGAGCGGCCTCCATTCACAAAAGTTCACTCGCACCGACCCATGTCCCCAGAATGCATTATTCGCCGAGTCACGACCCCCTGGAAGTTATTACACAATTAATAATAAGAAGAAAACGGGCGGCTTTCTTCGCCGCAAAAGGCAACGAATGAAAATGAATCAGCGCGTTGAAAGGCGGCCCACAATGCAGCTAGGAGCTTACGCTTTTTTTGCGAGATGTTTTCTGGTATTAAATAGAGAGGAAGTAGTGTAATAAAAAAGGGGAAAGTTTCATTTGGAGGGCGCTGGCGAGGCGTTATGAGACGCGGGGGCGGCGGCGCGGGGCGGCGGGGCGGGGGCGCTCGGCTTGAATCATCGCATTTCCTTACAAACAAAAGGATAAGTTGTTTTTACTGGCTTTAACCCAGATAGAGCGGAGTTATGCAGATAAAATACGGATATTTTATTCAACAAAGCCACTGTCGATTTTGTGTTTTTTTTTATTTTGCTTTTGTAATAAGACTTGTGTTGCTGGCTTAGCTCGCGGACCATTAATTGGAGTGCGTTTATTTATCCGTAGCGCTTTCTGTTGGGCGCGCCCCGCCTCCCATTTGCTTCTGTTTGTTATTTCAGTAGAACCTTCTGCGCACTCTGAGCGCTTCCTGGCTTTCATTTTGAAAGCGCATAATGATAACAGCACCTGTTAAGCGCGTCACAGACGATGAAGATACTACAATATTTTATGAAACTTATGCATTCTCATAAAAAGTTGATGCAGACCTGTGAATAGTTGAAGGTAAGTGTAGATAATATTATTGATATATAAGGTGCCTCTTTATTCGCTGCAAATATTTTGGAAGGTTATAACAACTATAAATAAACGTTAAGCAAAAGAAAACATTTTTTTTATAGTAAGTTATATACTAGGTGGTAGGGTCTATCCCGCCCGGTTTGGTTCCACCGCACTTAATGAAAGGTCGGTCGAAACGGCTATATAAATAGTTTGTGTTTTCCGTCCAGTTCAGTGTAGTCGGCACGACGCAAGGGAAACACTGACGTGGCACCAAGTTCACCCGGTGTTATGGGCTGACATCACGGATGTTGTAGATGTAGCCAACCGTGTCAGTTTCCATAAAAAAAAAAGAATAATGTTCGCACTTAACATGTTTTTTATTTTATTATATTTCGGTAAGTCCTGTATAGTATATCGGCCTGCCAATATTGTTATGCTAAAGTATGCACGTATGCATAAGAATAAGTATGCGTAGAAGATAAAAGCCAGCCCAGTGCAAGTTGGACTCGCGCACAGAGGGTTCCGTACCACCCTGTAATTGGCCGGTTATTACCGTTTTAACGATGGAGTAAAAAAAACGAACAAAAAACATCTTATACCCTATAACCCTTTATTTTTAACTTTTTGTTTAAAGATTAAATTATTATTGGAAATTTGCTGAAATTTAATTTTATCTGGGTCCTACCTCACAGAAATTTTGAAATCAACTAGAAACAATTTTCAACAAGAGTAACTACATACTTCGTGTTCGATCGAACCAGATCGAATTTCAGCACCATAATTAAATTCGACACCGGTCGTTGACCCCTGTACGTACAAGACTTCTATTCTTCGTATTGGTGCTTGATACTTGTACCAGTATTGAGAAATTGGGTCGCCCCTTTGTGACGTACCCTTGCGGCATGGCTTAAGGCTCGGTATGCCACTTAACAACTTGAAACTGCCTTCAAGCGGACTCTCCGATCAGTCCATATTGGAAAATAGGACCTCTCCTATACGAAAGTAGACAAATATTTTAACTGAAGCATTTCACTGAAATACCAGAACACTTAAAACAGAAAATGTCATTATGCAGTAGAACAAAAAAATAGGCGATTTTTCATTTTGCTTTTTCATAACTGCGGAATTCACATTTTTACGCTTCTGAACATTTATAAATTTAGAAGTCTTATAAACGGAAAAATCTTTGCCAAAATTTTTTTATAAATGTATTACAAAGAAATGTTAAAAATGAAGCACTCGCTGCTCGAAACTAAAGTTAATTTTACTTAGTAATTTAATTTGTCTTTTTTGTCCTTTGAAACGTTACTAAAATAAAATTTCCATTAGAGATGTACAAATTTTGTCTATAGGTCTTCAAGTTCAGAAAACCCCTTTTATAACAACAGAAGAGCGATCGGCGTCTTCCTTCCCCACGCCGCAACCTCCGCCGCCGCCGTAGTACGCAAGCGGCGAAAATGCAACGCATCTTCCTTAGGGTGGGTTCACATGACCGATTGGGGTTGCGGTGAGGTGCCACAAAACCAATTCACACGCCCGTGGCCGTTCTGCGGCAGTCACGCACGCACGACCTAGGCTAGGAGGTCGACAAGATGGGTGTATGTTTATTTATTTAATGAAGCCAAACGTTTTAACGCACGATTGGGATGGGGACCTAATTCAGAAAAAGTGAAACGTCCCGAAAGTACGAACGGAAGTTGTCTTTTGAGGTCGAACCATTTCATTGGTTGTTAGCTCGGTTCTGAAAGAATAAGTTGAAAAGAATATCGCATAGATGGCGCTATCATTAATACAATTTTAACTAATATGAAGCAATTCATAAAACACACCATAGATGACGTGAGTGAGGCAGAACCCTCGGTGCGCGAGTTCGACTCGCACTTGGCCGGTTTTTATTAACCCCCGACGAAAAAAGAGGGGTGTTATAAGTTTAACGTGTGTGTGTATGTGTGTATGGGTGTGTCTGCCTGTGGCATCGTAGCTCCCAAACGGATGGATCGATTTGGATGCGGGTTTTTTTATTAGAAGCTTTAATCGGGATGGTTGTTAGCTATGTTTGTAATGAAGTAATCAAGTAATTATATAATCAAACAATTAATTATCTAAAAAAGTGAGCGATTTTCATGCGGTTTTTAAAAGAAGTCGGTTAAAAACCCCCGACCTTTAAAAAGTAAAAAAAAATCATTTACTTAAAGGAGTCGGGGGACCGCCAAGTAAATGTGTCGGTGGTTTTTTTATTTGTAATTTAACGTTTATTTCTTCTTCTTTCTGTTTTCTCTGTATTTCTTTCTCTATATTTTATCTTACTGTTCCATCCTCCTGTAAGTTTCTAGCATTACTGTTTTATTGGTGTGCAATAAGAATTTATTCTATTCTTTAAGTATTCGTTCAGACATTTTTGTCAGTGACGTCACATCACTGTCAGCTCTTACAAATGCTCAGGCAATTTCTTTGTTCTATTTATAAGGAGAGAAGGTCCTATGTCTGTTTTGAATGAACTCGGCTCTAAAGATAAGATACGTTTGAAGAACCTTGTCACTCTCACTAGTTTGAGGCGCGACCAAATAATATTTATTTCATTCTGTAAACGGCCGTGCGTGCCCGGTGGATGCGTCGTTGTTGTACCTACCTATAGCTACTTTTTACCAGCATCGTCGCTCCCGGGCTTGGTTGGGCCCAAGTTTGTTTATTTATAAAGACAACATGCTTTATCTCTATATGTACTCTTCTATGCTCGCATTCCTGAACGCGGTCAGTACTTGGATTGCGTGATCGCTCGACCGTTGGAGGCTGACCGTGGTTCGGATTCCACGTTAAACTGTAGGTCCCTTCCCTTCTTACTTTACTTGCTAGTAGGGTTTATCCCGCCCGGGTTGGTACCACCGCACTGAATGAAACGTCGGTTGAAACGGCTACGGTTCGTGTTTTTCGTCCAGTTCAGTGTAGCCGACTTCCCTGTATTGCTGGCTAAACTGAACTAGAGGAGAACACAACCGAGGCTGCTATGCGGCCATCTTACATCCAGTACGGTGGTATCAATCCAGTCGGCTAACAATTTGAGCCTACCACCTAGTAAGTGGCAAGGGAAGGGACCTACAGTTTTACACCGGTTCCAAACGGTGAAGCAGCAGGTGTAGGTGTGCACGTAAATTTTTTCGTCAGAAAAAACTCATTGGTACACGGCGACCGGATTCGAACCTCGGACCTCCCGCATGAGAAACCGATGCCCAAACCACTCGGCCACCCGCCGCCGTGAGTTATTGAAAGTTATTCAGTTTGAAGTAAGGAATCGCCGCTAAAACTGTGCGGATCAATAAAAATCGGTCTAGTGCGGGTCGAACTTGCGTGGAGAGGGTTCCGTACCATTTTGATTTCCGTGAGAACTTTAAGACTTACGATTTTCGTTAAGGTTTCCTGTAAACTATAAGAGAGGCCATTTATTCTGTTTTTTTTTTGACTCATAGTTACGGAAATATTTTTTTGTAAATTTTCTTTAATATCTTAAACTATGAATTTAATGTTTTTTTAATAAAATAAAAAAACATTTGTATTCCTTATCTCTCTCAGCTCTTTTTATTGATATGTTACATGATTTCGAGATAACCTGATCAAACTCTAAAATGTACCCAATTTAAATTGTTTTCGTCCCGTAGATTCGGAGAAAATAAGCTGTGACAGACACGGACAGACATACAGACACAAGCGTGATCCTATAAGGATTCCGTTTTTTTTACTTCTTTTGATGTACGGAACCCTAAAGAAGAATCTGTATATTATAAAAAAATTCAGAGTTCAGCAAGTAAATAATGTACCAAAGCGGCTTTCGTATATGCCTTAAATATTCTGCATTAAATATCCCTAACAAAATTTAGAAATTTCCTCTTCAAAGAATTTGCATGCGATCACGATTTAACTAGACGCGTTCCAAAGAATTTGCTGCCTCTTATTACTTCCCTTTGGCATTCACCCGACATCCTACCTTCTGATGCGAGTAGGTACGCTTGGGTCTTTCATCTCACAAATTAGATGAGGTGAATCAGCGGCATTGTCTCTGAGGAGCAATGCAATTACCCACCTCCAATATCAATCCACATACCTCGCTGCTCCCATTCATCCGCTTATCCGTCTGGGGAGTAATGGCTTTATGGAACATCCATTTAACGGCATTTCGATTTACAAAGTTAAAACTTTTCATTATTCGGAAAGAATTGAAATGACGTCCTGTCATGCATGAACAAGTTCTTAAATTTTTGTTTTGCTCTGATTCTTTCTTACACAGTATTCGAAATCGATAACTTCGAATAATTAATAATCCTCGTAAAACTGTAGGTCCCTTCCCTCCTAATCTTACTAGGTGGTAGGGTTTAACCCACCCGGGTTGGTACCACCGCACTGAATGAAACGTCGGTCGAAACGGCTATGCAAATAGTTTGTGTTTTCCGACCAGTTCAGTGTAGCCGGCACGATCAAAGCACTGACATGGCACCTAGTTCACCCGGTGTTATGGGCTGACATCGCGGACGTTGTAGGTGATGTAGCCAACCGTGTCAGTTTCCATAAAAAAAAAATTAATAATAATTTCTAGTAGTTTAAATTATTTTATTTTAATTGTTAAAGCATATTTTGTGTTGTGTTTTTATTAGGTATATTATTTTGTTATTAAATAATTATGTTACATTCCTAGATGGTTCGATTATTAGTTCGATAATTATTGAAATTGCTTTATATCACAACTAATTTGAAACAGTCGTCCAATGAGAGGGCTTTCGACCTCATATAACCTGCGAAGATCAATAAATTTGCCACTAAGCCGGCATGGTACCTTAGAGTTAAATTGGTTACGCTTGATTAAACCTTCGCTCGGGTTTTCGGGTCTAGCCACCCGTGCCAACGATTATTCCGAGTACCCGCGCCATTTACCTTACCGTTGAAAAAGGATTTACCATATACTTTTTAGGGTTCCGTAGCCGTCGTATGGGACCCTATTACTAAGCTTACGCCGTCTGTCTGTCTGTCTGTCCGTCTGTCCTAGGGTTGTATCTCTTGAACCATAATAGGTAGCCCGTTGAAATTTTCACAGAATATGTGATATTATGGCCGATATAATAACAAATAATAAAAATAGGAAAATGTGAAAAAATCACGAGGGTCCCCAAAATATAAGAAACTAAAAAGTGTATGCGCGCCATCTACCGAAAAGAGTATGAAGCATTTTAACTAATCATGAATTTTAACAAATGTGAAGCAGTTCATAAAATACGCCATAGATGGCGTGAGTGGCGCTCACCATGACATGGCGATACGGAACCCTCGGTGCGCGAGTTCGACTTTTTTTCTCAATCCGACCGATTTATATTCTGTGTCCTAGGTGACCATTCGATGCTCCATCGCGTACTAAATTTTAATTGCACACGACAAACCAAATAAAAGTTCATATGGTTTTTTAGTGAAGCTTTCAAACGTTTGAACGTTTGGGATGGGGACCTAACTCAGAAAAAGTGAAACTTTACGAAAATACGAACGGAAGTTTCCCAGCCAATGTGGAGCGTTGGCTGCGCTGCCCCAGCGACATCTATGAGAGTCTTTTAACGTCGAACCATTGTATAAGTTGAAAGGAATACCGCATAGATGGCGCTATACTGATGAAAATTCAATTAATAATTGGATTTTAAATTCAAAGCGTAAGAAGCTTCACTTCTGCCGGGTGTCCCACGACACCTCATGCACCCTTTATTTATTTATTTACGGGTCGCAACCCTTCCGGCTGCGACCTGGCTAGCAGCGAATATTTGTTTACGAAATAAATATGTTTTTACATACATACACACGACACGCTGTATCCCGAGAAACGGTAAGCAGAGTAATCGTGTTGTGCTTGCAACACTCTGGTAAATTACAGCATAACACCGACCACCACGTTTAGCAAAGTATTCGGACAAGATAACTATCAAGCAGCAAGTAAGGAAGGACCGTGCCAAGATGAGAAGTGGCTATCCTGTCGCCCTTTCGCACGGCATCATGACGTATCCCTTAGTCGTAAGTAATCGTATTCCTTAGTAGCCTTTAACTAAATGCACGGGGAGAGATGCAGTGAGGTTATTCTTTTTAATTACCGGCGCCACACATGTTTTTATTACAACGTTATATAAGAGAAATTAACAATTTTTGTATGAAAAGCTTGGATGAAAAGTAACAAAAGGTAAGTGTACTATTTCAATTGAAAAGGTGATTCCAGTTTTAAAAGCTAGCTATTAAATAAATCGCTGGCGGCTTCAGAATTCTGGCAACATTTCGTAACAAATACGGACTGTAGGCACCAGTACAAATTAAATTAATAAGCCTCGTCGACTGAATACTTTAATCACACTATTCAGATATAGCTCCCGCGCGCCGTCTCTCGGCGCTCGTTTCGTGAAGGTAAAAGATAAGTCTAAATGCTATTACCGAGCGGTACTTACATACATACCATTCGATGTTTCGTATATCCGGTAAGCGTATGTTTTCTTTTAAATTTGTTTCGGTCAATTTAAAATAATGAATGATCGAAGTCTAGCAAATGAGGTAAGTACTCGTAGCAAATATGACAGGAAGCATCGGGAATAGTCGCACGTACATATGCTAACTAGCTTTTCCCGCGGCTTCGCTTCTCGGTCAGTACTTGGATGGGTGACCGCTCGACCGTTGGAGGCTGACCGTGGTTCGGATTCCACGTAAAACTTTAGGTCTCTTCCCTTCTTACCTTACTAAGTCGTAGGGTTTATCCCGTCCGTGTTGGTACAACCGCACCGAATGAAACGTCGGTCGAAACGGCTGTGTTTTCCGTCCAGTTCAGTGTGGCCGACATGAAATGAAGGGAAGCACTGACATAGCACCTAGCTCACCCGGTGTTATGGGCTGACATCACGGATGATGTAGGTGATTTTATAACTGTGTCTGCTTAAAAAAAAAAAACAAACAAACAAACAAACAAAAAAAAAATCCGGTGAGTATGGGTATGCAAGCAAGTACCTATGAAAAAATTTATAGTGTGGAAGAAGCGTCATACGTACGTCAGGATGAATGAAGATACATTGTCTCTGCTAACTGCATTGTACCGTGTGGGGCCGGTACTTTAAAAGAATAGCACCACTGCATCTCTCCCCGTGTATGTCGTAAAAGGCGACTAAGGGATATGACTCCCTTCTTATATTACTAGGTGGTAGGGTTTAACCCGCCCAGGATGGTACCAATGAAAGGTCGGTCGAAACGGCTATGTAAATAGTTTGTGTTTTTCGTCCAGTTCAGTGTAGCCGGCACGACCGAAGGGAAGCACTGGCGTGGCACCAAGTTCACCCGGTGTTATGGGCTGACATCACGGATGTTGTATGTGATGTAGCCAACCGTGTCAGTTTCCATAAAAAAAAAATAATAATAATCCCATTGAGAGACCAGCGTGACGTTATGCTCAGCATTGCACACCACTGCATTGTGTCATCAATAAGTATTCAGGGTCCGTAAGTAGACATAAAAATTACAAGCAAACATGTTTACTATGTACAAGTACTGATGATGTTGACTTTAAACCTTCATAAAACGGGCTCCTGGGCGCGCTCCCCTCCTCTAAAGCCTTCGTCCGTATTAAATCGTTGGTGAGCTAACGAGGCTAGCACCTACAAGAATGGTGAAGCCGGGTAAGACGGGCGAGAGAAAATACGAGAGGTTCGATTACGTTTCATATTTTAATAGAAAACAGTTTATATTACCTACGCCCTATTTTAATTTGTTTAATGATCGTCTATGACGTAATTATCGAAGACGCTTTATCGAAAGATAAATTAAAACGATATTCTTGTTCAAGTTTAGATTTTATAATTGTTATCTCCCAATAGGTTTATAATAGAGGAAGTGCAGACTGTCGGAAGATGAGTCGTTTTTAGTCGATATAAAATGTTGCCCAATACGAATATTACCAACTGCTAGGATTCGCAATCAGCTTTATCACCAACCCGTTTTGGCATTCACAATACCTATATTATATGTCTAAAATGTATATTAAATCCTCTGCACACTTATGTATCGACTAATGACGTTTACCTAAAACGTCCACCGCCCTTTTCTTTCGTTCCAGAAGACAGCTTAAAAATTAATAACCCCGCTCACGTCCATAATCCGTGGAGCAGGTACACCAACTCGTCGGACGTGTCGCGCCAGGGTCAGTAGCTACATCAATTATACCCTAATTTAATTGCGACGGCAACACTCGCTTGATTGCGTCACGTGGATCGAGCCTGTTCGGAATTTAATATTTAGCTTTGAATGCAATATTGTTCACTTCGTTCGGAACGTTTTAATTGGAAATATTTTTGAATGTAACAAAATACTAGGTTTGTGTAATTCTATTTTAGCTTGAAAATTGATTATTCGTACAGTGTCAATTTAGTACAATTATTTATATATTTTATACAGTACCTATACACAAATTTTAGAATATTACACAAATTGCTCAATTCATAAGTAAAGTAATCAGTAATATATATAATTGTTTTCGTTTTATTTCTTGGTATTTGTAGCCGAATTCAGATCGTTCCACCTGTATAAAGTATAAAATGAGATGTGATATAACGTATACGCGTATAAAACGTGTACCGTGTGGGGCCGGTACTTTAAAAGAATAGCCCCACTGCATCTCTCCCCGTGTATGTCGTAAAAGGCGACTAAGAGATATGACTCCCTTCTTATATCACTAGGTGGTAGGGTTTAACCCGCCCGGGTTGGTACCACCGCACTGAATGAAAGGTCGGTCGAAACGGCTATGTAAATAGTTTGTGTTTTCCGTCCAGTTCAGTGTAGCCGGCACGACCGAAGGGAAGCACTGACGTGGCACCAAGTTCACCCGGTGTTATGGGCTGACATCACGGATGTTGTAGGTGATGTAGCCAACCGTGTCAGTTTCCATAAAAAAATAAATAAAAAAAATGAGCCTCGTTGCTAATAGTTTTCCTTAAGCTAATAATTATATCTACCCCGTGCCACCTTATTTTGTGACTCTGAAGTTAGCTACGTGTCGAACTGTGCAGTTCCTTACTCTCAACCAGACCCAAGTTCTGACCGTGCTAAGGTTTTAGACTATTTCTACCGTTTACACCGTTTCTACTATTTAACGCCAGATTTGACAAATACCAAGACAGCGGAGAAAAAAGAAATAAGTACTGAATTCTCCACTTACAAAAGACGTCATAATAAAATAAAATTTACTAGAGTAAGCGAGAACTCATATAATCACATTTCAATGATTACAGCGAATAATAAAAATAAGAACAAAGCTACCCGACAATTTCGCTCATTCCCAAATCAAATATATCGCACACAAAGTGACAAATGTCTAATTTGTAAAGGCCTGATTGTTGCGTCCGCGCCGCGCGTGCCGCTCCGCTACCTCCGAAATGGATACAGAATCTCATTCAATCTCCTTGTCTCTAGCAATTAGATCGAGCGGCGTGATAGCAGACGCCCGACAGAGTCTAGGGGAAATAATGATGTTATCGCGAATCAGTTTATGAGACGGAGTACGACACAACAAGGACCGCCGCTTTCCCTCCCCACTCTCACCCGAGACCGCCCCTGCTCCACCCCTCGGTGCCTCCCTGCAGAGCCCCATCCACCCTTGTTCACGCCCCAGGTGATGAGACGATCACTTTGTGTTTCCCTCACCGGATAAGGGAGCTATTGCGAGAGAATTCGGAAACGATAAAAGTCAAAACTTAAGACTTCGAGCTTTGCACGGGGTGCGATGAGGTAGGTATATTGAATAAAGATTCAATGACGCGGTGCCATAACATCTAGGCAATAAATATGTCACTTATGACGTTATATTTAAGTACCTATATTGACAGTTTAAAATCAGATATCATGCTTTACTATCGTGCTTCATTAATATATTATGTGAAATTTTTCTTCATACATACATACATACCACACGCAGTATACCGAAAATCGGGGTAAGCAAAATAATAGTTGTTGTGCTGCAATGACTCTTGCAAATTTACAGCATAACACCGACCGCCACCTTTAGTAATGGACAAGATAACTAAAGCAGCAGGTCAGGCATGACTGCCTGACCTGCTGCATGACTCGGTGGAAGGATCATGCCAAGGTGATAGGTGTCTATACTGTCGGACTGTAGCACGGCACCTTGTCCCTTAGTCGCCTTTTACGACATGCACAGGGAGAAACGCAGTGGGGCTATTCTTTTTAAGTACCTAAGTAACCGTATAAGTGCTACTCATTTGAACTCTTTTGAGTGAGACAAAATATAAATTTTGAAGCAGACTGCCATAAGAATAAGTGAAGGATCTATCTATCTGTTATAATTTCGCTAAATTGTTTTTCAAAATGTGTTGCGTGCTTAGTATTCAACAAATTCTAGCATGAAAATAGCGCAATATTGGATCTAACTTGTATAGACGATATAAAGATATAAGTTATTGAATTAGGAAGGCTGGTATCCGTGACTTCGTTTCAATCTTCACTTCAGGATCGATTGACTTACGATATTGAAATTCGTTTCCTTTCAAATACATATCAAATAGGGCCCCGAGATTCGAGTACAAAAGCCAAGTTCCTTTTCCCGACCTTTGTTCGTTTAAAACGCTTTTATTTAATTTTCCCGAGATAAAATCGTTTGCTAGAAATCTTGTGGACTGAGAAGATTTAAATTTGCATTTGTAGCCCCAACACGTTTAGTCCTCAAAGGATCTGCTATAAACGGTATTTAGCACCGACTTCATCAGCTGACGTATCACTTTACAATCTCATTTTATTAGAGACATTCGTTTAATGATCTATTTCTTTGTAGTCTTCTTCTCACAGTAAAATACGATTGATTATAGGTACATAAATACACTTATTTATGCTCGCAACTGCAATAAATTCATTTCATATTCAAATTCATAAGTATTAGTTCTCGAATATCATTACTTTTATATAGACTCTTCGCTCCCCTCCTTGGAATGGACGAAATAAATAAAGTCTCAAAGAAGTAAGCACGGGCAATACGAAAGACGCGAACTTGGCACTCCACTGACTACATATCACAAAATAACTCCGTTAAAACCCAAAAACGTCGTGACATTCCACCAAACAATCACCTACACATTGACGGCAGTGATAACAGCATTCCCGTGTCAAAGTCGAAAGTTAATTCGATATATGGCAACACTTTTTCCGCGTTTATTATATCAAGTTTTCTTAGTCCCAACTTTTCACTTCACCTGCGATTTATACTGTATCTGGCATTGCTGAATTGGTATTTCATAGAATTCCGTAGTCAGCCACCTGGCAAGTCCTTCCGCCACCGACTCGGTTCTATGCGGTCTGAGTTATTTTCTCGGAACGTTTTTATTTTTCTCTAAATTTTTATCATTCGCCACTAGTCTCAATACACGCAGTAATCGATCTTGAGAGATATTTCAGCTATTACTGAAAAGTAGAAACCACCGCAGTTGGGACAACGTTTCGCGCCGACGACAAGCGGTCACGTACTCAAACTTTTTCATTTCACTAAACAACTGTGACAAATAAATCAGAGATGTAATAAAACGCTGCCGGGGCGGCAAGCACGAACGTGGAACCTGTTCCATCCTACGACACGCCACCAAACAAGCGTCGAGCCTCCGCCGTGATAACAGCGTTCCTGTGTCGGACTGGAAACTTCTCGTAACTTTCCGCATAAATCAAACTGTAAATCTGTATGATAAAGAAAAGGCAAAGATGTGGCCGCGACGGAAGCCACACTCCGGAGCCTTCTAGTCGTTAGGTGGCGCCACAGTTGGATCCAGTCGCTTCGCGAACTCAGTCGGTAAGTGCCGGAAGTTGAGAGCCGGATGAACTATTGTAGAATCCTGACAATTTTCACTCCATATGTTTTACTAACTACGTATAGGTGATGTTTAAGATTATTTATTTTATAAAAATATTTTACGCTTTATTTAGGTCATAGCGTGGCATAAACACACAAACAAATTACTCTTACATATACGGTTACTTATACGTATACGTGTGCTTGTACGTGAAAGAGTGTGTATTCGATTTTTTTTTTTATGGAAACTGACACGATTGGCTACATCACCTACAAAATCCGTGATGTCAGCCCATAACACCGGGTGAACCAGGTGCCATTTCAGCCCTTCATTTCGCGACGGCTACACGAATGCCGAAAGTCGGCCCCGCCAACGTTCAGCGTAAGCCGAAACGCGGCGTTGCGGTACCTATCGGTGCCGTTTTGGCTCATGGAACGCGGCATTTGAGCGGATAACACATAAGATCTAAGTCTTTTAGTATCGCAAAGAAGAAATCCATGAATAGTTTGCGACAACCTCCAGTTATGGCGTTACAATGAAGATTGCCTGTTCCGTTCTTCCGCAAGAGATGGTGGCACCATCATCATTAAATGATTAAAGCATCGAAAACATACACATACATCTATACAGTTATAAAATTTCGATGAGTCAGTTCAAGTTTATTAAAGTGAAATACGACTAAGCCTGATTCAAGCCTGCGACATGTCTCAACTTTAGGTATTACACCCGAAACCATTTCATACGGGGCGCCTAAATGGAATTGTACCTATGTACAGTACCCAGAAGAAAATAATGAACATCGAGCTTCAGAAAGAGACAAGATAGAGTGTCGTCTCTGGCGCACAGAGACGTGCGAGTTCGTGCAAAAGGCAAACGGAACTCTACAACCGGATTGCCTTTCTGTAAAGCTCGGTGTTCATTATTTACTGCCGGTTACTGTACGCGAGGATGTTGCGAGCAGGAGCTCTCTGTGAAATAAGATACTCTTTTATGATGCGGGCTTCGCGACTATTCGTGACTGCCACTGTATTCAAGAAAATCTAAAAATACTGCAGCACGCAAAATACGGAATTTATGTCGGAACCTATTTCAAAATATCTACTATTCCTTGTTATTACTAACTAGCTGTCCTGGCCGTTTTTCAAATTGATGTTTTTTTTTGTAATTGCATGATAGACATAATAAGTTTATTGTGCATATCGGGTAAGTTTACTTATGAATTTGGACTTTCAAGTCTTCGATACAAGGACGAATGCAAAACCATCTGTCATTTCATTAGAGTAAAGTAGAATACGTAAGCTGCAAACTAATGGATAATCGAGTTACGTGAGAACTGAAGGACAATGTTTGATGTTAAGAAGACACTTTAAGATTATTTCTATGTACACGGAGGTTTGAAATAGTATCCCAGTGTATTCGTCAATCGACCGCATTTTATTTTATCCACATGAAGATATTTTTGACAACACTTGCGCCTTCTGGATGGAACGCCGCGCTTTCAGCTGCGTAAAATGTGATGAAAATTAAAAATTATTGATTTATTTTAGTTCTTAAGAAGACGAGTTCCTTTTTCCAAAATGTTACGAACGTTTTGGTTATTATTTTGTGACACTCCAATAAAATTATATGAACACCAAATATGTAAATGGTATACCCACCCATGTTTACTATAGATGTCTGTAAACATATCTTTAGTGTAGAAGAATTAAACTGATTTAACTAAGTTCGAGGTAAAGAAACGAATATATGTTTCCACGTTGAAAACGTTATTTTATCCCTCTGGACAGGTTTACAAAGCTGCACGCACAATGAAGACACGAGTAGAAACTGAATTCTCCACTAGGTTTTCTCTTTCTGGCATGTTACGCCCGACAAGAGACGGGAGTCGATAAGGCGGATAACTGAGTTGCGGAGCTCCCGCGCGCCAAATTTGATCCGTGTTCAAGGACCGGATGCGAAGGAGGAAATATATTTGGCCGCGCAGTAAGCTCCTTTCTGAACTACGACTGAGTTAAAACATGCTTTAGACAAGTACACGACAAACGTTTAGGAATACGACAAAAGTTTGACATCGGTTTTTCTATTAAAATTGCATACACGATAACATAACAATAACAAAGGTTGACTGGAATAAATCACTTACATATAGCGATAAGTCCGTCTTTGCACGCTATTATTCTTTTGTTTCATTGTGTATTATATTAAAATGATTTCTTCCTTGCTCTTGCCGCAATAAACGTCATTTTGGATAGGGATGCGAAACAGTGGTGACGCTGATACATCGATGCAAACTAAACCACGACTCATTAGCGCGCATCGAAAATGAATATGAAAGGTTTGGATCTAACAATCGAAACGCTAATGAGGTTTTCAGTAATTTAATGACTCATATGATGCGCGCTGTAACCGGATAGGAAATCTTTTGTTATCTTATCTCACAAAAGCAATCCTGTAAGTTTGAATGAAATGGAAGGCCTTTGAAATTTTGAGGATTAAATTTCCTAAATTTACTATTTTAAATAGGTACGCATTTTGATCATCGCAAGCATAGATACGCAGTTCGCATATGTTATCTGTTAATTATTTTCTTCATTAGGCATGCATTAGTTACTTGTAGACATATTATTAAATGGTTAATGTTTATCAATTTGTTATTGAGTATTAAAGAGTTTATAATATTGTATTTTTAAATAGTTAGAACTAATAGTAATTTTCCTATATTTTATATATTTTTGTTTTGTTTTGTACGTGTTTAAATATTAATGTATAAAATAAAATATGAAACGAACGTACTAATTGATTATTTAACTTTTCATATATTTTGTAAATATATATCTTAACTCAGATTGTATAAGCAAGTCATAAATTTATGTGAAATATCATTAAATAAAAAAAAACAAATTAAAAATAATACGTATACTTTTGTATATTGTCGATAACATCGATAAATGATCGACAACAAATTGATCTTCGTTCCTGCCTAGTGCCGCTTCACTATAGTTTTATGTCCCGATCCATTTGTCTTCAATGAGAACTGGACTAATTTATGGTTAGAAGGCTCAGAACGGTTTAACTTTACTATAGTGTATATTTATATTGTTTTTCTGTATGATTTTTGTATGTTTTGGTGTGTAACAAAACATTTCTATCTATCAATTAATATTACTTAAATGCTGGTGTGGCACTTAGGTCCAAACGGAATATGTCATGATGTACTGACATCGTGAATTTAGAACGCGATAGGCTTCATAGAATCACAACGAAGTTTCACATAAAAATTAAGGGATTTTTAATATATTAATAAAAATTTGCAACTCGATACCTGCGTCAAATTCGATTTGTCTTCAAGAAATTTATTTTCCGAGTGAATTAAAACTTTGAAAGGAAAGTGAAGACGCGTGCCAAATCTGTTTATCAAATTTCTGTAATTTTTTTTCGCCGACTGCGAACGCAAAGCAGGATAATGTTGTTTAAATATGATGTATCTATGCATGTAGGTGTTTGAGTTTTTTTATTCCCTCTTAACTTTAAAACGGCTGAATGGATTTTAATGAATGAGGTGTCAAAGGATTTGTCCTACCTAGTACCGCGAGTAACATACGCAGTATGACAAAAAAAAACGGCCAAGTGCGAGTCGAACTCGCGCACCGAGGGTTCCGTATCTCCATGTCATGGTCCGCGCCACTCACGCCATCTATGTATTAGTTAAAATGCTTCATACTCTTTTTGGTGGATGGCGCACATACACTTTTTAGTTTCTTGTATATGGGGACCCCCGTGAATTTTTCGCTTTTTCTTATTTTTATTATTTGTTGTTATATCGGCCATAACAACACATATTCTGTGAAAATTTCAATGTACTACCTATTACGGTTCAAGAGATACAGCCCTCGGACAGACAGACGGACAGACGGACAGACGGACAGACAGACAGACGGCATAGGCTTAGTAATAGGGTCCCGTGCGACGGATACGTAACCCTTAAAAAAGTTAAGAAATGGTCCGTCGTCCGTATGTCTGTCACATGCGCTGTCCGAGGTGATTACTCTTTAATGTAAAGCACAATAAATTATATATATATGCTATCCGGTCCAGTATGGGTGTCTGAGCCGGAGGGGCCAAAGCATATACTCCGACAGCCAATATCACCTCCGAGAAGGTAGGTGCCATACCGGAGACTACCCTGGATTGCTGGCTATACTGCATATTTTATTATACTATATACATATATAAAGGAGGCCATTTTGTCCTTATGGCATGAAAACTATTTTCCCTAGGTATTGCGTACGAAACCCTCGGTTTTTTTTATTCATCTACGTATTAGTTTTACTTGGAATCGAACGACTGCTCTGTCAGCTAGCGTCTTCACGAGCCGAGTCGCGACTTCGTGTCAAAACTAGACGAAAAGCATTTTCGAAATGTGCATTTTCGAATTGTGATGGGGATAATGCATTTTATATAGAAAGCCATAGAGTATGTCCTCGGCTTAGTCACGTTTCATGAATACAAAATTATGAGAACGTCTGCATGGAAATGTAGGACTTATGTATCTATTAGGAATAGTTATTCTAAGGTGAAACACTTGCAATTTTCGTGGTCTATTATTTCTATGATTTAATTTTATGAAAAGTTAAATCACAAATTAAAAAAAACTCCGACACTTAAAAAGTCAAAAATAATTTCCATTTACTTACTTGAGGGAGTCGGGGGATCGCTAAGTAAATATAAAAACTCAGAGCTGCCCCGCGCAGCGCAGAGTTTTAATATTTTATTTATTTACTTAGTGGTCTCCAGACTCTTTTAAGTAAACGGAAATTATTTTTGAATTTTTAAAAGGGTCGGGAGGTTTTAAAATTTGTAATTTAACTTTTATTTCAAGCTTTAAAAAAAAAACCATCCAAATCGGTCCATTCGTGAGACGTAATTTTTTTATTACTTCATAATTACTTGATAACTAACATAGCTAAGATCCATCACAGTTAAACCAGCTTTTTAATTTAAAAAAAAAACCATCCAAATCAGTCCATCCGGTTGGGAGCTATGATGCCACAGACAGAGACACAGTCAGACATACAGAGACACAGAAAGACACACAGATAGACAGACAGACGAAGGCGTCAATAACACCCCTCCTTTTGCGTCTGGTCTAAAGTTAGTATAGGTGAGTTACGTTATAATCGTCAGAGTAGTTACTTATATGAAACAAATGATTTTTAGGAAATCCTGTGTGCAGACAAATTTATGAAATTATTTCATTAATAAAAAGGCTTCCTAAAAAAATTTACTAAACTCAAAATGTATGCCGAAATTTCTTCATAAGTAATCCTCAGAGGAATTCCCGCTTCGCTTAGCTTGGGTAAGTTCTACTTTTAAAACACCTTGAACATTGATCCCCGGATACGTGATAGCGTTGCCAAGATAATTTTTAAATGCGAGATTGTTAATTGCTTCTGTTGTTAGTATTCAACATGTCGACCAGAATTTATAGTATACTTACATTGTGTGGCACAGAATTTTAGTTAAAATCTAAATCAACTTAGTGGTGTACGCGTGGGCATTTTACTCTGCAATTTTATTATCGTCCAATTCAGGTTAATTATAATTATAACACTACAAATTATTATTTACCGCGCGACGTAAGCTATCTATACATATAATAAAATCGTAGAGGTAAGAAAGTCTGTACATTGAATGTATTCGGAAAAAAACTAACCAGGGTGGCTTAAAATGAGATACTGAACATGTTAGAACAGTTTTTAAAATTTTTGTTTGTTTGTTTGTTTGTCTGTACGCGCATCACGCAAAAACCACTGAACGGAATTAGACGAAACTTTGTATAGTGGCAGTTTATATGCCGGGTTAACATAATACGTAAAAAAAATTAACAAAAATAAAAAAAAAATAACAATTATAAACATTATTGCGCGTTTAAAATCACGTAGTCCAAAGTAAAGGTAAAAACAATTTTAAATGTCATGTTGACAACGGAGAACTGTCATCTCGACGTGAGCTGAATTGAAAGTCGAAGTTATGTCGCTGTCATTGGTGCAATAAAATTTATATATCTGTTGCCCGCGGCTTCGCTTGCGTGAAATTCGTATTTAAAAAAAGAAAGTAAGTAACTAAAGAAGGGCCCGAAGGCGGATCTGCGCTCACGTAAACGATATTCTTTCTCGATGAAAGTAACTAAGGGCGAGGCGAAAGGCGGAGCTGATTTCAGGAAGAAGAAAAACATTCTTGAAGAAAATAAGTAACTAAGGGCGAGGCCGAAGGCCAAGCTCTATTCTGGAAGACCATAAACCTTCTCGAAGAAAGTAAGTAACTATGGGCGAGGCCGCAGGCCGAGCTGCGTTCAGGAAGAAGCTAAACCATCTTGAAGAAAGTAAGTAACTAAGGCGAGGCCGAAGGCCGAGCTACGTTCGGATAATTGAAAAACCATCTCGAAGAAAGCAAGTAACTAAGGGCGAGGCTGAAGGCCGAGCTGCGTTCAGGAAGAAGCTAAACCATCTTGAAGAAAGTAAGCAACTAAGGCGAGGCCGAAGGCCGCGCTACGTTCTGACAAATGATAAACCATCTCGAAGAAAGCAAGTAACTAAGGGCGAGGCCGAAGGCCGAGCTGCGTTCAGGAAGAAGCTAAACCATCTCGAATAAAGTTAATTAATATTAAGATTGAGTTAATTTAATTTAAATTTTATTATAAAGTCCACGCTTCTAACGGCAAATATACCGTGCATCCTAGAACCTCGCGGTTATTCCCGGCTGGATGGCAAGAGGCCCGATGCTAGAGACCTTAGTGCCATGGACTAAGGGTAGTTCTTTGATGTGGGACGCCACTTTTGTTCTCACATTGGCTCCAAGTCACGTTAGGACATCTTCAAGAGCGGCTGGCGCGGCCGAGGCTGGGGCGGAGAGCCTCCAACGCAGCAAATATAGAAATATAATTCAAGATTTCGAATTTGTTGCGTTTGCGGTTGAAACCCTCGGTCCGTGGAGCAGTGAAGCCAAAAGAGGCTTGAGCTGGTTGACGCAACTGGTGTCCCGTCATCAAGGGCTTATGTACTTCATTCAAAGGGTAAGCCTTGCCATCCAGCGGGGTAATGCCGCAAGTGCTCTAAGAACATTTGAAAATGCCCGTTTTGATAGTTATTTTAATGTTTGTTAGGTAGGTTTAATTCTTTAGTTATTAATATTACTTTTTTATTTTTTTATGAAATAAATAGATTGAGTAAACGATATTATATTCTATCGAAGAAAGGAAGTCTTTAAGGGCGAGGCCCGAAGGCGGAAGAGGGTTTTTGGTTTACCTGAACGCAGCTCGGCCTTCGGCCTCGCACTTAGTTCCTTCCTTTCTTCCAGAAGGTTTGTCGTCTTCCTGAACGCAGCTCGGCCTTCGGCCTCGCCCTTACTTACTTCCTTTATTTGAGAAAGGTTTATCGTTTACCTGAAAGCAGCTCGGCCTTCGGCCTCGCCCTTAGTTAGTTACTTTCTTTAAGAAGGTTTATCGATTACCTGAACGCAGCTCGGCCTTCGGCCTCGCCCTTAGTTACTTACATTCTTCTTTGGAATACGAATTTCACGCGAGCGGAGCCGCGGGCTCAGCTAGTAATTAATAAAGTTAAAATATTTTTTCAATATAAAGTAGTCGATAACTCATAATTTTTCAGTTAATTATTTTATTTTTACATAAAGAATATACAGGGTGGCCCAGTTATAGTGGTCCAAAAAATTTTTTTAGATGGAAGACATCATGTTGACTCATCTAAAAAAAACATTAGTTCCGCGAACATTTTATAAGTTATGATTTTTTTAAACTTTTTTTTTAATTTCTCTATTTTAGTGACATAAAGCGCTCTAGTTGGATATCTATTCCACCAAATCGAATAAAATTTGGTACGGAAGTAGAGGAGACATGTAGCTAGTACTTAATGAATAGTTTTTAGATTTACTCCTAGACTGTACTGTTGCTATAGCCCTTTCAGTGAATTTTTGTTCAGTTTACATTAAAACTGATCAATTTTTTAAAAATCACTGTGAAAAAAAAAGTACTACCGAAGATTTGCCCATACCCTTAAAAACTACCTACCTATACATATCACAATTCTCCAGACCAAAAATTGTATGTGTGTTACAATTGTAACATATTCAAAATTAACATCATTTGTACAAAGTCACTACAATAAAAAGTGACGATTACCTTAATTTTTAAAATCTTATTTTTTAAAAACCTTACTAAACAGTATTTTATGTGTAGATTAGCGCTCTTAGAGACAGGTTTGTGAATAATGTGAAATTGTAGTTGAACTAACGTTGTGAAAAAAAAAGATTTTAAAAATTAAGGTACATTAACTAATTAAGTAAATTACCACTATAACTGGGCCACCCTGTATATATTTTTTGAATACTAACACGGTTGGCTGCAATACCTACAGCATTCCTTAAGTCAGTCCGTAACACCTTGGTGAACTAAGTGCCATGTCAGTGCTTCCCTTTGATCGTGCCAGCTACACTGGACTGAACGGAAAACAAGAATTATTTGCTTACCCGCTTCGACCGACCTTTCATTCTGTGCGGTGGTATCCACCCGGGCGGGTTAAACCCTACCTACTAATAGGTAAGAGGTAAGAAGGGAAGGCATCTACAGTTTTACGTGGAATCCGAAGGCACATTCAACCTCCAAAGCTGGAACGATCACCAATCCAAGTTTTGAAAGCGTTCAAGTGTGCTTAAGATCACGAACGATAGTTGACCGATAGCACCACTGAGCTACCGTGGCTGACAAAAATCATCAATTCAATTTCGTATTAAAGTAATAAGTACTACGACGACGCGACGACGTAGCAGCCGTGGTGGTGTCGTGGAAACGTAGCAAGTACTACGAAGACGCGACGTAGCAGCCGTGGTGGTGTCGTAGCAACGTAGCAAGTACTACGACGACGCGACGTAGCAGCCGTGGTGATGTCGTCGCAACGTAGCAAGTACTACGACGACGCGACGTAGCAGCCGTGGTGGTGTCGTAGCAACGCAGCAAGTACTACGACGACGCAACGTAGCAGCCGCGGTGGTGTCGTAGCAACGCAGCAAGTACTACGACGACGCGACGTAGCAGCCGCGGTGGTGTCGTAGCAAAGTAGCAAGTACTACGACGACGCGACGTAGCAGCCGCGGTGGTGTCGTAGCAACGTAGCAAGTACTACGACGACGCGACGTAGCAGCCGTGGTGGTGTCGTAGCAACGTAGCAAGTACTACGACGACGTGACGTAGCAGCCGTGGCGGTGTCGTAGCAACGTAGCAAGTACTACGACGACGCGACGTAGCAGCCGTGGTGGTGTCGTAGCAACGTAGCAAGTACTACGACGACGCGACGTAGCAGCCGTGGTGGTGTCGTAACAACGTAGCAAGTACTACGACGACGCGACGTAGCAGCCGTGGTGGTGTCGTAGCAACGTAGCAAGTAATACGACGACGCGACGTAGCAGCCGTGGTGGTGTCGTAGCAACGTAGCAAGTACTACGACGACGCGACGTAGCAACCGTAGTGGTGTCGTAGCGACGTAGCAAGTACTACGACGACGCAACGTAGCAGCCGTGGTGTTGTCGTAATAACGTAGCAAGTACTACGACGACGCGACATAGCAGCCGTGGTAGTGTCGTAGCAACGTAGCAAGGACTACGGCGAAGCGACGTAGCAGCCGTGGTGGTGTCGTAGCAACGTAGCAAGTACTACGACGACGCGACGTAGCAGCTGTGGTGGTGTAGCATCGTAGCAAGTACTACGACGACGCCGCGACGCGACGTAGCAGCTGTGGTGGTGTAGCATCGTAGCAAGTACTACGACGACTCCGCCGCGACGCGACGTAGCAGCTGTGGTGGTGTAGCATCGTAGCAAGTACTACGACGACTCCGCCGCGACGCGACGTAGCAGCTGTGGTGGTGTCGTAGCAACGTAGCAAGGACTACGACGACGCGACCTAGCGGCTGTGGTGATGTCGTAGCAACGTAGCAAGGACTACATTCAAGCTGAGAGTTGTCGAATGTTGTTTATTTTTTCTCCACATGAGTTCACTCCACATTGATAAGAGTTCAATCGATGTTCAAGAACGTATGGAGTTTATGAAGCGTTCCGCATGCGCTTTCGGCAAATCTAATTACGCTACTCGAACTCTCGGAGTATGCAGAGCGAACGTGCGTGAGTGCATTGTTTTCGCACGTACCTACAAACTTCTATTACTACCGGTACTCGTACAGTTGTCTGCTTTCCGATCCTGTATTTCAGAAGGTATTTCAGAAGTACTTTGCTAAACGTGGTGGTCAGTGTTGTGCTGTGATCTACCAGAGTTCTTGCAGCACAACACCGATTACTCTGCTCACCCTTGTCGGGATACAGGCTGCGATAAAACTATGTAACTATTATGTAAGTGTATATTGTGTGTATATTAGTATGTAACTATTCCATTTCTTTGCAAAGTCGCCTTATAAGTGTAAATCCAGACCAGACAGATAGCCAGAAGAACATACAAATGACGGACGTAAGGTTTTATAGCGTGAAGAATCGCGATGGAAAATGTATAGCTAAAAAAATATAAAGTCACAATTTCTTTCAAATGATCCTCCTATCTCTATTGCTCCCGTGGCTGCTCTTTACACGCGACCACGCGACATCTCCGTATCTGTAGTCCTGTATATTTACATAAAACGTTTCGTTCGCTTTTCCTGGTTATCTCGAAACACGAATTATGTGAAATTTATGTACAATGAAATCGAGTTAATGACGCAGGCAGCAATGTTGGGTGATTTAGTATTTTCCTGCGTCATAAACTAAATCTTGACAAAATAGTCTATTGGAAAAATCTATATGACGTCTATACCTATGTTGAATATATGCTCGTAAACTGTAATCGAATTGAACCATGAGCCATTAGTTTGCTTTTGATAAAGCATACCATATTAGTGGACTCAAAAATATAAATATAATATTTTAGATTTTTTGAGGGTTCGGAAAAAAGCGCTGACCGCTTTTTTTTCAATAAGTTCGATTCGACATTTTAGCTGTAAAACCAAAACATTAAAATTTTAATCATGACGGACAGGATCAATCAAAGGTTCTTAAAGAAAATATTATAATGTTTTTCGGCGTTATGTCTGAACAAAAAAAGCACGGTCCGACAAATTTCTTCTAAAAATTCTCGTAATTCTACGTACTAACTTCAGATTGCGGTACCAGCTGTTAGAAATAAGCCTCCTACCATTCCTGATCCTCCTCCATATTCAAAGTGACAAATCTGAAGGCATAGAGGATAGAGGAGGGGTAGAGAGGGAGGCATGGCGACGCTACCGTTGCAACTTTCATTGACTGGCATTTCTTTGAAAAATTATATTTCTTAAAATTTCATCCACCTTCCTTTTAATTAACCCCCGACGCAAAAGAGGTGTTATAAGTTTGGCGCCTACGTCTGCTGGCTGTGTGTCTGTATGTGACATCGTAGGTCCCAAACTTATGAACCGATTTTGATGCGGTTTTTTTATAAGAAAGCTAGTTTAACCAGGATGGTTCTCAGCTGTTGTAATCAAGTAATCAAGTAAAAAATACAGCTCTTAATACTTATCCTTGAAATTAAAGTTTAATCACAATTTTAAAAACCATACATTTTAGGCATTTATTAAATAACCAGGATATTCTATAAAATACGTACTCCATGCAATGCCCATAGCATATAAAGCATGTCTCCCGCGTCAAAATTAAAATTGATTGACGGTAAAGTAGTGCCTGCAATTCAATAAAATCATATAGCTACCTACATAACATACATACATACTTATGTACTCAGGAAATAAGAGGTATTTCTTAAGAAATAAAATAAGAGACCCTCGGATGTCACGTCAACCAGTGCCGAGGGCAACTATTAACAGCGAAGAAAGATAGATCCTTCAATTCAATTTATCATCTAGCTAGAAGACGAAAATGGTGAAAACAAGTGCCATTCACTCACAAATAAATTGCTCTCCGATGAAAGACTTCTCCGGGGAAATAAGGAAAATATTCTCAAGAATTAAATAACCTTTACTGTCACGAGTGTGATCTGACAAGGTTGAACATGATTAAATAAAAAAAAACTTGTTAAGTGCGGACGTTGTTGAGGCGCAGAGAGTTCCGTAGTTATTTTCTTCTTGTACGCATAACGAGCGGGCGCAGCGGTCACGCGGTCGCATCGCGTCTCGCGCGCGCCTACGCGACTAGAATTCATTTTCCCAATAACCGTTTAAGATATCAACTTTAAAATATGTTTCATGCCGTAAGGACTAAATTGGTTTCTTAATTTTTAGGGTTACGTATCCGTCGTATGGGACCCTATTACTAAGCCTACGCCGTCTGTCTGTCTGTCTGTCTGTCTGTCCGTCTGTCCGAGGGCTGTATCTCTTGAACCACAATAGGCAGCCCGTTGAATTTTTCACAGAATATGTATTATTATTATGGCCGATATAACAACAAATAAGAAAAAGTAAAAAACTCACGGGGGTTTCACAAGAACCTAAAAAATGTATGCGCACCATCTACCGAAAAGAGTATGAAGCATTTTAACTAGTCCATAGATGGCGTAAGTGGCGCTGACCATGACATGGCGGTACGGAACCCGCGATGCGCGAGTTCGACTCGCACTTGGCCGGTTTTTGTAATTTATTGAGGGACGTTCCGGAGTAATCACCTCGGATATCGCGTTTTACAGACAGACAGACGGAGGGACGGACGAACGGACAGATGGACAAACGCATGACCGATTTTATAAAGGTCCTGCCTTCGTTGGTTGCGGAACTAGTAAACAAAGCATCTTTTCTCTTTCGTCACCATAATCTGACTCCATTGTATCGCTGCTTCGCACGGACATCATTGTTATTGGGTATTTATTTATTCATACTCTACCACAGTTACGTTTAACTTTAAGTACACCTATTTATGCTTAGCTTTTAATAAAGCAAACCAGCTATTTGAGCTCACTGCTCACGGAGGCGCTTATTTTGTTTCTCAACCGGTCAAAACTGTCTGACAGATTAGAGCCTAAACAAGTATTTGACTTCCGTGAGCGTCTACACAGATAATCGGGCCGCATTCACAAACACCGCTATTACTGAAATATTTATTCAGGCGTGCGTGTCCTGAAGGAATTTCAATCACCAGACGCCGACAGTAATGTTTATTTAACAACGGGTTTACATGGCTCGCCCGGCCCCGCGCGAGGGCGACGACGTAACTCGCTTGAACCTCGGCCACTTGGAACTATCTCATGCGGAGCGTATAAGGCACGGTTTTTTATAACCCGATTAAACAATAACAATATTACGCACTTAAGTATATCTTTTTTTCTTAGGTTTATTAAATTACCGTTTAAAATCATGGATGTCATGTATACAACAATGCAGGCATACAATCAGGTTATCAAACAACAATATAAATAAAAAACGCATAAATTAAAACATTTAGCAAATTTCATATATAAATTGAAGAGACACTCATAGAAAATTGGTACAAACTTGTCAAAAATATCAGCAACACTAGATGTATCGTGTAATCCATATCGGCCGTCACTCAACCACTGAGTTCGGTCTCGTACAAAAGTCACGCGTACTTCGCAACGGATGCGCGCCACGAGGCGAGGGTTCCGTGACAGCGCTACACCCGAGCACCGGCCCGCGCCGCTCGCTTCGGACGACTGAAAAGTTTTTTACCGCGCTAGGACCTCTGACAACCCTTTTTGGCGCATGCGCCGAAGTTTGCTTCAATCTCCGAATCGGTCACGAGGCCCTAAATAACGTGTCATTTTCCAAGTAGGGCAGTTAAGTATTTATAAGTGGAAACAACCCTAAAGCAGGTAGTAATTTATAACCCAGAGTGTACGGACTAAAAAGCATCGCCTTCCGATTGAGTTACGACGAGAGTTACGAGCCTCTATTTGTGCCTCTACGTGATCGTAAATTCTGGGCACATAAATGGAATTTTAAATATATAAAGAAAGGTTTTGGTCACCGTGCCGCTTAAGATAAATCCATATGCAACTAGGGTACTCGTCATTTTGTTTTTCTTAGTATTTCGTATTTATATTTTATTTATTACTTTACTTTTAAGGGCTTTCTTCTTACATTATAAGTTCGGTTGCAATGCAAATGTTCTGTACTTTGAAGATAAATAAAAACTTCAAGAATTTTCAATGTGACCTTCAGAGTTTCACCTCCAAAAGATAACGACTACAAAATTTAATAGGGTCCTCTGCCCGTTTTACCTACACCGGAATTACTCAAAAGCTGTAAGTCTATTTTCAGTAAAGATATGTAGGCCAAAACCAAACTTATTAAATAAATAATAATTAAATAAACCTAAACTACAATGGCACACGTCGAAAAGCTTTTAGTAATGGTGCAGAATATGTTTCTTTTTTTATGGAAACTGACACGGTTGGCTGCATCACCTACAACATCCGTCATGTCAGCCCATAACACCGGGTGAACTTGGTACCACGTCAGTGCTTCCCTTCGGTCGTGCCGTATCAGTATGCCGTGCCATATCAGTGCCTCCCTTTATTTAATTCAATTTATTTATTAGATAGGTAACTAAAGCTAGCCAGCTATAGCATGGACGGCCTAACCTGACGCCGCACACACATGCATTTATCAACTGCTTGACAACAAATGCTTGACATGCGCATAAACATGGCCTGAGCACTACTACACTCGCAGAATTTTATTACTCACCGTAATGCGTGAATGTATTTGTACGCCTCAGGTTAGAACGAACGACCTATACACACAGCAGGTGTCTAAAAATAGGAATATTGTATGTTTAGGTATATGTATGTATATATTTACATACATTACGAGTACATAGTTACCATAAGAGTGTTATCAAATATAGAGAACTAAATTTTTTTCCCTTAAAATACAGCTTACATACGTCCACAACATTGCTTTAAATTAAAAAATAACCCCGACCCTTAAAATGTCTAAAATAATTTCCATTTACTTAAAGGAGTCGGGGAACCGCTAAGCAAATAATAGCGCAGCTCTGAGTTTTTATATTTTATTTACTTAGCGGTCCTTCGACTCCTTTAAACGGAAATTATTTTTAACTTTTTAAGGGTCGGGTGTTTTTTAAATGTATAATGTAACTTTTATTTCAAGCTTTTAAAAAAACCGCATCCAAATCGGTCCATCCCTGTGATGTAATTTCTTTATTACTTGATTACTGACATAGCTAAGAACCATCCCGGTTAAACCAGCTTTCTAATAAAAAAAACCGCATCCATATCGGTCCATCCGTTTGGGAGCTACGATGCCACAGACAGACGCACACACACGCACAGACAGACAAGGGCGTCAAACTTATAACACATCGGGGGTTAATTAAGTTTTAACCTAAATAATATGTAAAGGAAGTAAAGAAGCTGAATCAAAAGGAAAACGGAACTCTTATGTATCACTTTGTTGTCAGTTTGTCTGTCCGTCTGTCACAATCCCATTTCTCTGGAACGGCATTGGTATCAATTTGAAATTAATATCTATTATCTATTCATATCTACAGTCCCTTGGAAGTGTAAAAAATTCAAGCTTCTAAGTCAACGTGTGACGCGATACGGCTATTTATATCACTTATTTTGATTATCGTAAACTTACCAAAATCTATAGGGTACTTCGCGTGGACCTAGAATCATGAAATTTGGCAAGAAGCAAGGCCTCACAGCACAATTAAAGGAAATAATAAAACTTACATATATGACATAATTTTTGTTTTGCTCTAAACGGTAATACATATCGTTAGAGCAACATTATAGTGATAAGTCTAAAATTAAATAACAAATAATAAAAACCGCCCAATGAAGTGGTGGTACGGAACCCTCGGTGCGCGAGTCTGACTCGCACTTGGTCACTTTTTTTATAACCCCATAGCCGTGCTTATGACTGAACAATGGTATAGAAGCGGGCTGATTGGCAGCAAAGGTTGAGGTACGAGGGTACGAGCGCGAATGCGCTTCAAGCAAGATTACCTGCGTTTTTTGCAAAAAGAACCTCTAACTGTGTGCCAGTGTACATATTTATTTGAGTAAATAAAGCTAATGGTCTTGCATGTTTGCAAGCAAGTGTAGCAACTTGTAGGTACAGACGTGTAATAGACGATAGGTCCATTAACCCGTACGTAGTCTATTACGACGTAACTACCTTGGAATTAAACCAAGAATTTATGAGTATGTCCACGATTAGACCCCAAACTAATCCACCGATCGCGGCGATCGCCCGATCAGTTGTGCTGCGAATGTCGTGCTTTTAATAGGGCAATCTATTGTTTACCTTTGTCGCTTGGTATGGCCGCAATTATCTTTTCATCGAATCAATTTCTAGAGGCTCAAACGTTTAAGCTGCAGGCTAGTGGCGGCGGCGCGAGCCAATTAAACCAACCTATTCATTGCGGCATGTAGAGTTGAACGATACTTTCAATAGAAGCATTTATTTACAAAGAGATTTTATGTATAGAGTGAGCACTACGAAGAAAGAATACAGAGAAATGACGGCCAATAGCTGAGGTATGAGGTAAGGTAGCGGGGTGGCGGAACGCTGAGCCGCGCGGGGCGGGAAGCGAGCGGGAGAGGGGCTAGCTAGCGAGCGACTAGCGGCTAGCGGCCCGGCCGGCCCGGCCGGTCAGTCAACACGTGCATTGGAATACGTAGGGTTGTCACTTAGTCTACCAAAAATATATTTTTCGATTTATTATTTTACGAGTAGGTATTATGGTTAATTGTGCCCGTAGTCTAGTGGTAACGCTTCTCAATGCAGAAGTTGCGGGTTCAAATCCCGGGCACTAACTAATGTACTTATTTATTTCCTTGATAAGGATTGATATACGTGCATTTCATAACGAATAGGTACGATCGCTCCGATGAAGAAAAATAAAGTTAGGTAACTAGTGCACACTGGTCTATGAAAGGTATTTTTGTGTAAACTGCTTCTGATTTCCACTGGTCACCATGTACGAGTAATCGAACCGGATATAACAAATTGTGACAAGTTCGAGTGCAATATGACTGCCATAAGAATACTCAATAAACAATAAAACAACAACAATAAAAACAATACCTCCTATGTCAGTGGGCAGAGGCCGTGCCTAGCAGTGGGACGTTTTAAAGGATTATAGAAGAAAACAGATAGTGAATTTCATCGAAAAAAACGTTTTTATGTATTTAAACTTAAAATACAGAACTATAATAACTTGAAATACATACCTAAACTTATATGGGTTTTTAAATTACCGTGGTTATTTGACATTTTAAGAAGTAACAACGGCTTTACTCGCTATCGAAATACGAGCTGTGTGGCTCGACATTTCGGCCAGAGTGCTCATGATGATGGGCCATACGTTTGGCCCGAAACGTCGAGCCACACAGCTCGTATTTCGACCGCGAGTAAAGCCGTTTTGTATTCTTATAATACCTACACCTAATAACTAGAATAATATCTAAAAAACTAAACTTAATAATAAAGAATTCATAACTGCGGTCTTGGCCTTGGACTAAACTTAAAATCTCCAAACCAAACATACATAAAATAAAGAGTGCAGCATTTATTAAAAAAAAATATATATATATAACTAAAAAAACCATTAGGTATACTTTGGACTACACACACAAACACAACTAAAATAACTCTTCCTCCGTACTTAAACAAAATAATTTAAATTTCACTTTACACAAATTTAAATTTTCACTTTCCCTTAAACAATGTATCATCTTGGACTATTTTTATCCATCTTTCTCGTATTGATCCTGTAGTAGGATGTGGAAACCTTGTAAAAAAATTTTTTTTCTTGAAAATTTCTCAATTACTTACTAATTAAAAAAAATTAAAAGAATAGCGACAACCCTAATTAGCGGTCAATTCACTCTCATATTTTAACGTGGTTTAATACATATTTATTTACTTTCATACATGATATCCCAGAACTCTATTTCTAATCATTCATATGTGGCAGCCCTAATGAGCGCGTTCAATTTATTTGTTTAATTAAATAATGCTTATGTTATTGCATTGCGAGGTCAATACATAAAATGTACAAAATTTTCAAATTGAAGTAGCGTTGTGACAGCCCTAATTGGCCAGTTGAACCAAATATTTCTAAGCACATGGAAAACAAGATATTATATATAAGTTCTTTCAAAATTAGTTAATAGTACGCTAAGGGGGGGTTCTGTATCGTAAATAAATCACTTTTGAGGAACAAAGATTTTTGTTTACAAAAAAAAAATTATAATAATGTAAAATGTAAAAAAAAAATCTTTTCTTAATAGTTTCAGTTTCATGCCAGGAACAAAAAAGTCTTCCAACACATAGATCTCTTTCTTTCAGAAATTGTGAAAACCACAATTTTAGTTTTATTAGTATGGAATAGAAAGAATTTGATTTTTTTTACCAACTTACACGTGTTACATCAAAATGGTATTGAAGACTTTTTTGTTACTGTTATGAAAATGAATCGATTAAGCTATAAAAATCAACCACATATTTTTTTACATACATACATTTTCATACATAAAAAACATTTTTCATAAAAAAAGCCCAAGGTCCAAAAAATTTTATATAGGTTTTACTCCCTATATGAAGAACCCCCCCTTAGCGTACTATTAACTAATTTTGAAAGACCTTATATATTAAGATCACAATGAAGTGATACTTACCTATGAAATGAGATGCCATCACTTTTCCCAATATTTTTGGTATGATTTTTGCAATATCGCAACACACAACCGGGCATAATGACTGGCGCGATGCGAGCCGCAGACGGACGGCAGCGAGCGCGCGGACGGCGCGTCCGCCGCGTTCGGTCGCTCGCGAGCTACTAGTCTCAAGAGGGTCCCTCCGCGTAATGGTTACTCCACCGCGGTGGAGCGAAGGCTGTTGCCCGGGTAAGAGGTCTAGTAGAATACATGATACGTCATTGTTTATTTATTCGTTTCTGTTGCCACTCGTGTAGTGTGTACCAGGCAGTCGTCGTCATTCTAGTTAGTTATTTTATTCATAGTAGGTATTTTTATATTATGTAGGAAAATGGAAAGTTTTAGTATTGCGTACGGAAATAATATAATCAATACTAATTATAAATCTGTAAGGGATGGTCATGGAGTAATTTACTTTGTTTTAGGAGATATTGCGTTTTTAGACTCTATGTATGATACTAAAATTAAATTGACTATTTTTAGAAATATTTTCCGTGTGTATGTATGTATATTCCTCCATAACTCTTAAACCAATCATCCAAATTCGATAACACTTATATTAGCACAAGCAACTATTACGTGACACAGGATAGACTAAATAAAATTCAATTCCGGTTACGCTAAGATGTGGCTCTCATACAAACCGAATTTTTTCGCGCGCCGAAATAAAGATACGGTAGCGGGCTTACTTTCTTCTTTTTAAATACGAATTTCACGCGAGCGAAGCCGCGGACAAAAGCTAGTAAATAATAAGAACAGAACTAGAGCCTAAATGGATGTATGGATTTTGAAGATTGAGGTACCAATCGTTTTCTAAAAATATCAGGAGTGACACGGGCGCACGATTTAATAATAAGTGAGTTTAATAATAATAAAAATCCTTTCATAACTAAACAGTCTTAAAATAAAACAGATTATTAAAAATAAAAGCCCAGCAATCGGAGACCCTTTCTTAATATTTAGGAGTAAGGAAAAATAAAATATGTAGGGAAACAGTGGAGGGGTTTCATAAAATATAATTAGCTACATAGCTTACTTCTCTTCTGTTCAGTTTTTTACGCAGTCGGGTTTATTGTTTTGTTTTCAATATTTTTTTTTTCTAAATGCATTACACAAATATATTATGTGTTGTTTCGAACCCTCGGTGCGCAAGGTCGACTCGCACTTGGCCGATTTCAATTAAGGTAGAACTAATAGCGGTCGGTTGCGGACATTTTTTTTAAAATATAACGGTGAGTAAATGAATATTTTCAATAAAATTAATGAAATTGTTAGACGCCGGTTGGATTCGAACCTAAGGACCTATCGCAATAGAAGCCGACGCCCAGACTACTCTGCCACCAGCCCCCTCTATCGAAGATTGAAAAGAAGATAATAACTGCTTTAAAGAACAATGATATTGTGCTATTTCTATTTATATAACCCTGAAGTTACTTCAAGTTCTTCATCTTAGAATAAATAATGAATGTTGAAATCATCTTAAACGAAATTGGCTAATTAGTAATTAGAGCGTTACTGAGCAAGATAATCCCACGCGGAATATGCAACAATAAAACACAAAATTTGAACAATATTAATCTCCCTCAAATTATTCCCTCTACTACATATTATTATGTATGCATAATCACTCTGCTCTATTATGTATAATTAAATCTACATAAATTAGTTTAAAGCGCCTCGTGGAGACTAAATTATATAGAAATGAGAGAGAAACAATAATAGGTAATGAAAATATAATTATGCGGACTTATTGCATATTTCAATTTATTTTAGTCAACCCTCTACACAACAAGAGCACAGAATTTTAGTGAACAGGTTTCCTCGCTCTATTTTTTTTTTCACAACACAAATAAAGGCATGTAGATTTTCGAAAATTATAACAATAATTGAGTGCTCAAGCCCCATTCGAATCTACACGAACGCCGCCGGTGTCTAACTTTGTCGCACTCACTAAATTGTTTTTACAACACGTGGCGAGATAACTCACACGACAGTGTCCTACAGATTAATCTTCGCTTTTAAATTCTAACGAATACAGCGCATAACCTGTAACGGCGCGCCGGCTCGTCGTCATCAATTCTATGTTCGCTTATAACTCTAGAACTACTCAATCAATTCACATGAAGTTTTTTACTGGTATTTTTACGCGCGTCTAAAGCTGGTAGGATATGTACCGTGAAGCGAAGCGTGGGCGCTTCTAGTATTTGATATCTACTGTAAGTAAATACTCCAATCGAAACTACACAGGTAGCTGCGAAGTTTTTGCACCAAACATACTTACTCCGCACACCCGTCGCGTAATTAACTTTACAAATCTGTCTAGCCAGTTGAAAAGTTGGTACCGATATACTGTAAAATTTTAACTGCGCCGAGAAAGGTATAAACAATTTGTGATCTTGGAACTTATCAACTTGGAAAATAAACTCCAAACTGTTAATTTTCCGACGGCGATGCTGTTAAATATGTAAGCCATAGAGTTACATAACATAGTATATTTTAGGTTATTAGGTCAAAATAGTTAAAAATATATTTATACTAGATCCTAATGTTAAAACTGTTTTGGGATTTTGCACTATTACTTTTCTCTTTTATACCAATTATTGTTCACTAGCATTTTTCTGTCGGCATACAGTTATCAGTTATATCTTTGCTAAGGTATATAATCCTAATAAATAAAGTGAAGTTTCTACGGCCGTTTAACGCACGTCAATATATGAATATCATTATAACTCGAGAGCCACTTTATCGAATTACATACGGTTTTCAGTGTTACATTTTGCAACTTAACTTCGGTAGTTTTAGGCTATAAATCATAACGCTAAGTCATCGACGGCCTGAGCTGTGAGCAAAAAGTCACGCGAAGCGAAGCCGCGGGCAAAACCTAGTAAACAATATATAGGGATCGATACCATTCCGTTTTTTAAGACTTTCGATTTTCGTTTAGTTGTTCCTGTAAATAAGGTTTCCTCTTTTGATGTACGGAACCCTAAAAATGGTGAAAATGCCTCTGAATTTACTTATATGTAAAAACGTATTGGACCCAACGTGAAAAAATTAGGTTTTGGATAAAAAAAAATAGTGTTCGTTGATAACGTATCTATGTCGACAGCTTATTACTGTTTTGTCTCAATTCGTAGTTTTGCAATAATAAAACTAAAACTGAATTTTTGCTTAGGCTACAAAATTCCGTGCCTACCCCAACTAAAAAAAACTTCTGTCTTTAACTTGCTATCTACCCGTGAATTTGCACAGTTCTTGCTTACCTTGTATGGGGCCTTAACGGGAGCGGAGCTGCGGGCACAGTTAGTTAGGCTTAAAACATAAAACGAAATTTTCAACTAATTCCGTCTTTGTGGTCCTAACGCTACACATAGTAAATGACCGGTCTGCTAAATAAATTATGTACACTCTATGGCAGAATCAGACAATCTAAGAGATAGGAATGGAGTCATAAAGAATTTATTGAGGTGACAGCGTCTTGCGCCTGAAGACAATATTCCCGAAGCCAGTGAGTTAGAGTACGTTCAGATCATCCTGGCTGGTCCACCTGTAGGTGAAGAGTACAGAACGAACTAAATTAGGAACTCGTTCGTACTAGGAAGCGTGAAAACACGTCAGTGCTTTCTAAACTTGTTTACTCCTGCTATTTTTATTATGTTTGTACCTCGAAGCCAATATTAAAATAGATTGGATGTCTTTTAAAATTTAATAATCGTGAGATTATGGCTGTATTCTAAAAAAAAACGTGGTAATTTAATACTACAACACTAATTTAAGCTGAATTTAAAATATAAAAGAAAAAAAAAAATCTAAAACAATTACTCTTTCTTTACAAGAAACATCGTCGCAAATACGGTCCATTTTGCTACAAATGTTCTTGCCGACTTTAATTGAGAGCGCGCGCGTGATTTTATTCCTCCAAGTAAATTTTCTAAACTTAAAAGCTGACTTCAAACAAACATCAAGTTTATTCACTTCCAAGCGCATCTCTCAAATTTCCCCACAGTTATTTTCACCTCTTATGAATATGAATCCCACTTCGTTTCATTTATGCTATAACGAAGTAAGTTTAGTTGAAAGGCTCTTGGATAACATTAGTGCGTGAGCCCAGACGTGTGTTAATTGAAAATGTTCTCCTTGCGTACAATTACCGCGCAGCTCGAGTTCCCCGACAAAGCGCCGCAAGTAAGATTGCTATATGGATGGACTTAGAGTAAAGAGAAGATAACAAGTGCTGAGATGTCCGCATTCGTAGAACGTTTTTGGGGGACTTTGATCACTTATGAAATCAAACGAAACACACGCAAATGCAATTACAATCATTAATATAGAAAATAAATATCTCATGCAAGCTTGTCATGTTTTTTTTAACGTAATCCGGTATGAGTGGCTTAGTCCTAGGGACCATAACACATGCTCAGACCAGTCAATTTCACCTCCGAGAAGGTTGGAGCCACACTGTAGACTTCCCTTAGGATTGCTGACTTTATTGGACTAGAGAAGAACACATCCGAGGCTGCTATGCAGCCATCTTACATCCAGTACCAAGCCAGTCGGCTACACTTTTAGCCGACCAGATAGTTAGGTACAAAGAAAGGGACCTACAGTTTTACACCGGTTCCGATGGGTGAATCAGCAGGTGTAGGTAGTTATGCACGTAAAGTTTTCCATGTTGTGTTATTAGTTATTACTCATGTGTTAATTGTAACCAGAATGCCATTCATTGTGCCATCATAAACGTGAATTGCTCTACAAGGGAGTTCCTAGCCTTACACTGCACTGCAATGCACTTTCTTTGCCCTCATATTCGTATGAATCTGTCTAGGTCAGTGATTCGCAAACTGGGTGCCGCGGCACCCCGGGGTGCCGCGAACCTACGCCAGGGGTGCCGCGAAAAAGTGCACATTATTTGACCGAGCGAGCGCGAAGCGCGAGCGAAGCGTCTCCGTTTCAGCTTGGGCAAAAATGCGTACGTATGTCCGGATGTCCGGCTGTTTCTCAACAAGTTTTTGGTAATTTTTCAAAATCGCTGAGCCATGGGGGTTGGTTGAGGTGCGCCGGTGAACATTTATTCAGTTTTAAGCTATGCAAAAACAGACTCGCGAGGTCTACAGCTCACAGAGCCACTCACTAGTAGTAAATAATTAAATTCAAAATAAGTATAAAAGTAATGTACCTACCTACATACTTAATCGAAATAATAATGAAACATTTACATTTCGATGCGTAACTTTTACGCATCGCAAAATTGTGTTTTTTATTCCTTTCGAAAATATTACTTGATTTACATATTTGCATGCTTCGTTTATCACAATTCAGATATGATGCCTATGAAAGACACCAACCGAATATTGAAGCGGTGTGCCGCACAATTTCTTGAACCGGTTAAGGGCGCCGTCAGCTAAAAAAGTTTGAGAACCACTGGTCTAGGTGAACGTGTTAGTGTGTGAAAGTCAGAGGGGGATGGTGTGTGTGTATATTTGCCAGGGTGTGTACTGTTTTCGATATTTGAACAACAATATAATGTTTTGCTTAAAATTAAGCATCTCTCTGCAGACCCAGAAGTTGACCTATATGTAAGTTGTGTTCTAAAGAGCACTTCTGGTTCGTTTACATTTTGCGTTAACGGGTCTCCGGAGGCAGCTGCAACTTTCTTTAACACAATACCCACGAATGCATATCTCGACTTACTGCCTTATAAACTTTGCTCCTTCGCGAATATCCTTTGTTTGGTTTTATTACTTCGCCGGCTCGCGTTGAATGCCTAATTTAAAATTAAATTTGTGTTTGCTTGCGGCTAAACCTCGGAAGTATTTCAATGCTTGCCTTTAAAAACACAGTTCGCCGCTAAGGGACCGCTACTGCCGTACTTCTTCGCGCTAAGTGCAGACTCGGACGGCCGAAATGGTACAAGGCTTTCAGAATTGGGCCGTTTATTTAAATTTTCAACGCGAACGAATATTCTCACATTTCCATTTTAGACGATAAAGTGTCGAGATTGAAGGCTTGCATTAAGGCTCCGTAAGACGCTAGATGATGCTAGCTTAAGCTAAATTTCTCAGAATGTCTTAACCTGAAAAAAAAATACAGTCGAATTGAGAACCTCCCCCTTTTTTTGAAGTCGGTTAAAAAGGCACAATTCATGGATAGGAAATTTCAGATATATCCGCACCACATTTATGATCTTTGTTAGAATAGCATTAACTTTGCTTATTACAAGAAAAAAAAAACGCGAAAATATTTGTTAAGATTATTCATTGTTTCTACTAATTGATTTGCATTACAAAGCCAAGAAATACATGTTCCATTCGCATCGTGCTTTTAATATATTCCATGATCATTGTTACTTTTCATTCAATCATTCAGAACACCGAGAACACAAGAAAATTAAGACTTACGATGAAATTATCAAGTAAGTCTATCCCTTTCGTTCTCTCACAGACTCCCTGTTGCGCCCTTTTCTAACGCAGCCTTAAGTCAAAATATTCAATTGCATTAATTTAAGTAAATTTACATAAATGTAATACTGACTTATGTTTGAATGTGATGTACAATGTGCATATTATGTGTGTATACCTACTATGTTATTTACCGTGTGGGGGCCGGTACTTAAAAAGAATATCCCCACTGCATCTCTCCCCATGCATGTCGTAAAAGGCGACTAAGGCATAAGAACAAGATGCCGTGCTAAAGGGGGACAGGCACGCCACCTCTCACCTTGGCACGGTACTTCCACCGAGTCATGCAGCAGGTGGGTGGGTCTTTGTGCCTTACTTGCTGCTTGATCGATTGAATCTTGTTCGAATACTTTGCGAAACGTGGTGGTCGGTGTTGTGCTGTAATTTACAGGAGTTCTTGCAGCACAACACCGATTACTCTGCTTACCCCGATTGTCGGGATTCAGCCTGTGATTCAGCGTGTGTGATATGTAGGTATGTATGTATGTATGTTATTTTAAATTGGTCTGACATTTTAGTTAATCGTCTCGAGCTGTCAACATTGTCGAAGTGTTTTCATTATTTTCTTGATCATATCGACTAAGCATAAGCGTGAGCGTGTGTGATGTATGTCGCGTGTGGAGCAGGTTTAATTTTCGAAAATTAAAGCGGCAGAAGTCCAACAGAAACTACAGACTAGCAGGTGTTTTATTCTCAGGTAAATTCCCACGCATTTATAAGACGGATACACATAAATATACCGCCTGAATTAAAAGTTGTGGAGAAAAGTCGTGCGGTGCGAATAGTGCTTTTGGCAGAATGAAATTGTGTGGATTCAACCTTCTCGCAACATCTAACCATTTATTAAAAGCATATTTAATAGGTGGAGTCTCAAGGGGTTTAAATAATAATTAGTTTAAGAATAGTGCATACTGATCCCTCTGTAAAGTTATTGAGAATGACGAAAATTATTTTCTATTCTATTACCCATGATATAATATGTGCGTGTGTATATGAGTATGCGTGTGTTATAAATAATATAAATGTGCACCGTGTGGGGTCGATACTTAAAAAGAATAGCCCCACTGCATCTCGCGCCGATCATGTCGACGTGGTAAAAGGCGACAGGCTAGCCAGCTTGGCACGGTCCTTCCACCGATGCATGCAGCAGGTGGGTCTTCGTGCCTTACTGGCTGTTTGATAGTTATCTTGTCCGAATACTTTGCTAAACGTGGTGGTCGGTGTTGTGCTGTAATTTACAAGACTCCTTGCAGCACAACACCTATCGCCCTGCTCACCTCGATTGTCGGGATACAGCGTGTATGTATGTATTATATAAATGAATGGATAGTATCCTGAACTATGTTTCAGAGACCGTCGCTCCAGCGAATAAGCCCTGGCTATCCAGCGCGGGAACGTAGCTGGGGTAATGGGGACACTGAGCGCCATCTAGCAGGACAGAATGGCGTAGGTATATGTTTTGTCTCCAATATATTATATTTTCATTTGATAAGGTAATTTCGCACAGATAAATAATATATCACAAAAAAATATTAAATTGCTAGTGTGATGTGAGAAACGACACCGGCGGTGTATAGTTATACCTATTGTAGATTCATGGAAACGATTCACTGTCTTCACTTAATTTTATTAAGCACCCGCATTATAAGTTATAACAGTTACTGCGAAATTCACTCCGCAGTACTAGTGAAATGATAAAGAAAAGCCTACTACTATTATGCCGTGTTCGTCCATGCAATTATAGTTTATATTATTCTATCGGTTTCAAATTAGAACCTATTAAAATTATTAAAGTTTACAGAAACATAAAAGCTCGATTCTCTCTGTCTTTTTTCAGCTAACTTCAAACTTAATAATAAAAAAAAAAAACTTAGGGAAATACTCAGTGTAAACTAGGTATAAACGCTTGTGATCCCGAGTAAATGTGTTCCTGTAGAACAACTATTTATTATCAACGAGTTTGACTACTGTTTTTTCCACTAACAAACTTTGACAATTTGACATTTGGATACACTTTGTATCATAAAATTTTTTTTATATGACTTATTACATCTCTTTGTAATAAATGTAAACAAATTTTTATTTATTTTTTGACTTGATATAATATGAAGTATCAAAATTGACGATGGCACTATACACCAGATATAGGTAATTTAAATAGGCAGTGTGGTCAAATTCTTCAGTATTCATGTTTATGCTGTAAATATTAATGCTCTTGTGAGCGGTAGTATGGGTTAATTATTTGTAAGTTACTATAATATAATACTTATAAGGTACTAACAAAACATTGTGACTTGCGAAGTTTGTTTGTCAGTTCTTCTTCGCATTGAATTTAGAACTGGCGGAATTTTCGACATGTCCAAGCGTAGGTTACCTACCTATGGATGAAATTATACAATAAACAATAAACAATAAACTAACTTTCTGTAAAGTTATCAAAACATTTATGTTTGTTTTAAAGACCAAATGAGAAGTACTAGGATTGCATAGTCTTAGGTTATGGAAATTTTACGATTTTGAAAATTAATAAATGTAATTAACATTCGTTAGTGAACTTAGGAACACAGTTGCTGTCTGTGGCAAGGCGCACCTTCAATTCTTAAGCTGTAATAAAATATAATGATTGTTTTTTATTTACACTCAATCTAGTGACACGAGGATGAGTAAGGGTAGGCTCCAGTGAAATAGGCCAACTCGTCGACACGAAGCTAAATGAATAATGCACAGTTCGAAATAGCTAGCAAAGAATTAATACCCGCGGCGTTGCGAAGCGATGCGATGGCAGGGCATACATTATTAAAAGCACTTCACCTCCATCGGCTCGTATCGACTAGTCATTTTCTGCGGAGTAGATATTACTAGAAAAGAGGGCAGGCTAATTATTATAGAAACATGTTACATAATACGCAGGATACAGTTGAATCTGAATGTGGAAACATGCCTGTAGAGCTTTTTCGCAAGTGCGTACGATCGTTGAAAAATTGTTTAATTGTTGTTATTGAGGCATGACTCCACTAATCGATACCACACTGCATCCATTTTATTATCGGTGCAGAATTTGTACTTCGATCGTGATTCTAGTTTGATGTGTACCTTATGTTTTGTTTATGGCAATATAAGAAATACTAGTGTTACTAGAGTTTTTTTTTTTATAACTGCACGATGAAAAAGGTAACAGTTCATTTCCCGCTACCCATAACCGTACCCACAATCTCACACATGAGTGGTAGATAATGCCTTTAGGCGTAAGTCTGCCTTTTGTCGAAAAATTTTTGAGCAATAAGGTATATTTTCATTTTATTTTTGTTTTTATTTTTCATCCAAATAGTTAACTAAATGATTGTTGAGCCGAAGACGCTCTGAAAGTACTGTACTGCACTTTTCGGCGGTTAAAATGTATACAACAACGCTCCGTATCGAAATTAGGTATTAGTTTATAACTCCTTGCATTTTTCCTGCACCAGACTATTGTTGGGTATTGTATTGAGCACTATTCGAAGATACGCACGACAGGCCAGTATCTTCCCGCTAGGCTATCCGCCACTGTGAATGTAGGCGTGGAGAGAAGGTAAGAAAAAAGAAAAAAGCATTTCCCTGGAAGACAAAATATACGGTATTCCGGAATAAAATACTCGTACATCTTGCTGGGCGGATAATGTTGAAAGTTCGGGCCGCCGAGAGCTTTTCAGACAAGGTCAGGACCGCCTCGGGCTATATGAGGTTGCCAGCTTGTACTTTGTGTCAAAATTTGTACAAGAATGGTTAAATATGTAGTCATGTAGGTATTAGGCTTGAAAGGAACGAATGTCTTACATAATCATAACATATTTAAGTATTAACAATGTTTAATTTGAAAATGAAAAGTCGTAGAATAGAAAGATGTATTCAGTTTCCGGAACAGAATCTCCTCAAGTTCACCTCAATCGGCCATGTGTGTCATACGCAACTTTGCCTCTGTTAAGTTAGCTATATATTGTTCGCTGTATCAATAATAGGAGAAATAGGAAATAAGAAATATTTATTTTTTTTCCCCACAACATTACATTTTTTTTATTACATACTAACACACATTTAAACATCAAGAATATACTACGTGTACCTTTATTTTTTTAATTTGTTGTTGAATAATATATCTCTTCATCTATCATTGTATGTGCTGATCAGCAGTATGAACTATCAATAGTACTATTATGTAATAATTCAATAAACATTTTAAAACTGACCACTGTAAGCTAAGTCACCACTGTCACACGGAGATTCTGGCAGTGGTGATCGTACACGCACACGGCCAACTACACAACCTCGCCGCTCGAATTTTGGACTTCTGCGACGATTTTTGATCCATATAGACACATAGGTGTCAAAGCTTCGTAACTGAAAACAATTCTTGCATTTTTTAAATCGAATAAAAATATAGTGCCTCAGTGGCGATGTTGAAATTAATAAAGCGAAAAATATGTAACAACCGGCGCACGCGACAACTGCCTGAACAGCCGTCGTCGATCCTATGTTCGCTTATAAATCGAGAACTAATCACTCAATTCCCATTGAGTTTTCACTAATGATTGTAACAGTATGTCATGGCACATCCTTTTACACACTTAACGCGAATTTAATCAAATAATTTAGCGCCGATGAACGGGCGCAAGCACTCTCAACAGCTCGGCGGCCAATGAACTGGCCCTGAGTGTAAGCCGCTGTCTATACAAATAAGAAGGCGTTTAAATTGTCTGCTACGAAAGAGCTATCAGGTTCGTTTTTATTTTTGTACCCTCGTCCGGAAGCCAGGCGTATAAGCGATTGCCGTCAGTTACAAGTCCTAAAATATTCAACGGAAAACGAAGCATAATAGCTCGTCCAACTTAGCTAATGGCTCTGTACACAAGACTACCTCTTTTGAATGGGGGCTTCTTCCATTCAATGAAATCGATAGTTTAAACTAGACTTTAAATGCGTACGATGATAGTTTATTCATAAGCCGATACCTTCACCTCGTGGCGTCTCGTCACCTTTAGTTGCTAACTTTATACATACGTATACAATAATGTTCGTCATTGTGTTTTAATTGCCAAAGAAAGGTCGAGCTATATTAAGGTTTACGGCTATGATTGCCCTTGATACGTTTATTTTACAACACTAGATAAAATTCAAAGATAAGTTCAATTTAATGCGTCTGAACATGATCATAAATCGGTTTACGTTCTATTACAGATGTATTAAAGTGGTTATAAGTGGTTGTTATGAAAGGAATCGCTGGGGGAAACTTTATTTTGCCATTAGCTCTGGACTTCGGCCAAGTGAAATAACGACTGGGAGCGTAATGTCGAGTCTACTTAACATTTACGAAAATTATTCGCTAAAAATCGTTGCGACGGTAATTTTCATGGAGATAGAGAGCGTAACGCGTGCGCATTATAGCTTGATGGTATTTTCACACCATCTTCGAACTGAGATTCGATACTATCGACACAATTGCACATTCTAAGATCTAATGAAAGTTCTAGTCAGCGCGTGTGTGCCATGCACTGTAATGTACTACCACATGCAATGTACTACATCTTTTGATTCTTCTCTTCACTGTTGAACTGTTACAAGTGTATTAAAATTTCAGTGTTGAGAAATATTTACATGTTTCTGAACACTAAAGCCTCTGCCGAGCTGCCTCTTTTGTACGACGATATTTTTAAAAATGTAAAATCGGCTTAGAGTGAACCGCGGCACCCACTCCGTGGAGCGCATTGCCGAAGACATTGTGTTTGCACAAGATTCATAATTCCATTTCGCATCGATTGCAGAACCCCTTCTTGCACGGAGCGGTCATCAAATCTTCTTGGCAAGGACCAGACCGACAGATATCGATCCTGTTCTTCAGAACGTGGCTCCAGCAACTCCTAGATGTGGACTAGTGTTCAAGCATACGTAATTGTATCCTTCGTAAAGTGAATTGCGACGTATTTACTTTTTATGTTTCCGTATCCCGTACGGAAGCCTACTAGTAAGCCTACAAGGTGTGTCTGTTCGTTTGTCTGTCCGTCCGTCCGTCCGTTCGTTCGTTCGTCCGATGGCTGTATCTTTGGAACCGTAATAGCTACGGTTGAAATTTTCACAGAATATGTGTTATTTTGGCTGATATAAAAACAAATAATAAAAAAATTTTAAAGTAAAAAATTAAGGAGGGCCCCAAAATCCCCATACAAGAAGCATGTTTTTTCGTTATTATTTATCAAAAGATTTATTATTATTATAAATTTTTAGGTAATTTGTTTTCCTCATTTTATGGTTGTAGATTTTATTGTCGTTCTATTTTAGTAAGTTCAATAGTTTAATTTCTAATTTACCGTTAGGCTATATTTTTGGCGGTAATATCGATATTAACTTATTAAATCGGCTTACCGGTGCGATGAATGGCGAGCGCATCGCTGCAGCTCGACGTTTCGAGTCCTCTCAATAACTATAAATTAGATATCAACTTCAAAATAGTTTTCTTGCCATAGAGACTAAATGGACTACTTCACAGATTTTTTATTATATTTACTAGCTGAGCCCGCGGCTCCGCTCGCGTGAAATTCGTATTTCAAAAAAGACAGTAAGTAACTAAGGGCGAGGCCGAAGGCCGAGCTGCGTACAGGAAGACCATAAACCTTCTCGAAGACAGTAAGTAACTGATGGCGAGGCCGAAGGCTGAGCTACATTCACGAAGACCATAAACCTTCTCGAAGTGAGTAAGTAACTGAGGGCGAGGTCGAAGGCCGAGCTGCGCTCAGGAAGACTATAAACCTTCTCAAAGAAAGTAAGTAACAAAGAGCGAGGTCGAAGGCCGAGCTGCGTTCAGGAAGACAATAAACCTTCTCGAAGAAAGTAAGTAACTGAGGGCGAGGCCGAAGGCCGAGCTGCGTTCAGGAAGACTATAAACCTTCTCGAAGAAAGTAAGTAACAAAGGGCGAGGCCGAAGGCCGAGCTGCGTTCAGGAAGACGATAAACTTTCTCGAAGAAAGTAAGTAACAAAGGGCGAGGCCGAAGGCCGAGCTGCGTTCGGGAAGACGATAAACTATCTCGAAGAAAGTAAGTAACTGAGGGCGAGGCCGAAGGCCGAGCTACGTTCAGAAAGACCATAAACCTTCTCGAAAAAAGTAAGCAACTGAGGGCGAGGCCGAAGGCCGAGCTGCATTCAGGAAGACTATAAACCTTCTCAAAGAAAGTAAGTAACAAAGGGCGAGGCCGAAGGCCGAGCTGCGTTCAGGAAGACAATAAACCTTCTCGAAGAAAGTAAGTAACTGAGGGCGTGGCCGAAGGCCGAGCTGCGTTCAGGAAGACGATAAACCTTACCTAAGAAAGTAAGCAATTAAGAGCGAGGCCGAAGGCCGAGCTGCGTTCAGGAAGATTATAAACCTTCTCGAAGAAAGTAAGTAACAAAAGGCGAGGCCGAAGGCCGAGCTGCGTTCAGGAAAACGATAAACTTTCTCGAAGAAAGTAAGTAACTGAGGGCGAGGCCGAAGGCCGAGCTACGTTCAGGAAGACCATAAACTTTCTCGAAGAAAGTAAGCAACTGAGTGCGAGGCCGAAGGCCGAGCTGCGTTCAGGAAGACTATAAACCTTCTCGAAGAAAGTAAGTAACAAAGGGCGAGGCCGAAGGCCGAGCTGCGTTCAGGAAGACGATAAACCTTCTCGAAGAAAGTAAGTAACAAAGGGCGAGGCCGAAGGCCGGGCTGCGTTCAGGAAGACGATACACTTTCTCGAAGAAAGTAAGTAACAGAGGGCGAGGCCGAAGGCCGAGCTACGTTCAGGAAAACCAACCTTCTTGAAAAAAGTAAGTAACTGAGGGCGAGGCCGAGCTTCGTTGTAACTAAGGGCAAGGCCACTGTCACACCAATTCCCCCCCCCCCCCCCCCCACCTCTTGAAATGTGAAATCGAAAAACCCTGAAATACTCCATTATTTACTTATGATGAGTAGCTAGAATTATGATTTTCAAGTTCCTACCTTAAAAAAACCGATACTTCTATACAAACTTTCACCCCACATTTCAAAATTTCAGCTTTCTAGACTTAGCAGTTGAGTATACTTGAGTAGAGAAAAGATGATATAGATTAAATTATCCTCCCTTCCCCTCTCCCCGCGGACATCCCCCCCCCCCCCCTACCTCAACCCCCGTCATCAAAACCACCGCCAGTATGAATACAATTGTTTAAAATTTATTGAAATCATCCCCTATTTTAATTTAAGGGTTGATTTAGCAAAAACGCTGAAACACGTAGTTCTTTATTTCATATCAAAAGCCTAAATATGAATTGTCATATCTCTAACTTGAGAAATGCTGGGTTCCCCATACAAACTTTCATCCCCTATTTCACCCCCTTAAGGGTTGTTTTTTGAGACAAAAGGTAGCCTATGTCCTTCCTCAGGGTCCAATTCATCTCCGTGCAATATTTTATCGAAATCTGTTCAGCGGTTTAGGCGTGAAAAGGTAACAGACAGACAGACAGACAACAGAGTTACTTTCGAATTTATAATATTAGTATGGATTAGTATGGATTGTGCTTATCTTTCAGGAGCAACACCTCGGACAAAGCGTGTGAAAGACAGACGCTCGGACGGACGGACTGACGGAAGCCGAACGAATGGACAGACACCTGACCGATTTTATAAGTTTATAAGTATATATTGTATTACTAATCATCATATACTCTTATGTAATTATATGTACATATACGAAATTTATTTGTGGGGATGAATAATTTAAGTAAGTACATGTAATAGTTTTCTACATAGAATAGAGGGAAGAATAAGCAATACCTACGGACGGAAGTCAAGTGGCTCTTCGAGCATAGGGATTTGAAATATCATTTTAAATTTTTAGCAAGTTGCGTAGATACCTTGCATTGTGTCATTCATAACGTATAATAACCACATGTGTACCCGTATGTAATGTGCAAATTATCCCAGAAATTATCAATAAATAAGGGTCCCTGCTAGTGTCGCTGGCTACGGAACCCTAAAAAAGACACGTCTAATAAAAATGGGAAGTACATAATCATGTAATGTACAAGGTACCGCATTATCTATTCATATATGTAAATGCAGTCGTAATCCAGCTAAATGTAAACATATATTCCCGTACTTAATCAAACAAATGGTATACTCGGAGCTACTTAAAATACTTGTGTTCTCGCTTACGAAATCCAACAAAATCTTCCGCATGGATGTCGCCCGCCCCGCTAGCACATCTTGGAAGACTTTCCGTCCATTTCACCCCGCCTTTAGGCTACTTGGCTTCCACCGACCGTAAACCTTGGCAGGAACGGACCTATGAGTTGGTGGAAAGATTGACTCAAAGAAATCAATTCTAGTGAGTAAGTATCCCTTTGCTCGCAACTGTTATTTATATTTATTTTTGTTTTTTACTTGTATGACTGGTGTGCCATAAAACATTTCTATTTCTGGTAGAGGAGACACCGGTAATTATTATATCCCTCCCTGTGATATTTCATTGAAATAATTTTCATCGCTAGTTAAGCCGTTGGCAAAGTCCATTGAGTTCTCTATCAAAATATGTTTATTCGTATATAATATGTAGTTAATTAAAATTATCGATTATACTTAATTAAACATTGTTCTACTAATACAGGTTTATTGTGAAAGAAGATCAATCAAATTAGGTGAATAAAACTGCACCCTACCATTCCAAACCTAATACTCTAGGAATATTATATGCCTAATTCAATATACTCTTGTGTTGTGTATAACATTGTTTATTTTATTGAGAATTCTTATGGCAGTTAGACTGCACTCGAACTTGTCACAATTAGTTCTATCCGGTACGATTACACCCACGAAAATAACCGACAAGAAACTTCGCAGGGTATTTTTTTTATAAATAAATATTGTTACAAATACTTTAGTGACTATCCACATATTAATAACATCGCTTACAGTTTATCGAAAGTACAGCCTGAGAGCAAGATTAACCATATTATTACTGAGAGTTCTGACTACAAAGAACTAAGTGTAACAGGTGTAAAGAGCCTTTGTCAAACTTTGATATGTAATTTGTATCAACTCAATCATGGAAAGTACTTAGGGGTATAATTGAAAAAAATTATAATAATAAATATATTTTTAACTGTGACGAAAGGCACAATCGCCAGCCGGGAAAACAGTGTATTATAGATATCCTCTTTTTATGGAAACTGACACGGTTGGCTACATCACCTATTACATCCATGATGTCAGCCCATAACACCGGGTGAACTAGGAGCCATGTCAGTGCTTCCCTTCATTTCATGTCGTTTCGACCAACGACGTTTCATTTAGTGCGGTAATACCAACCCGGGCGGGATAAACCCTACCACCGGGTAAAATCTACCTACATACTAATCTTGCCCCTCCAAGCCTAGGTCGTGGATACGCCAGTTCGTACAGCTCCCCCGTCCGTTGCATCCGAACGTCGCATTTCGTCCGACGAACGCCTGTATTTTATCTCAGCGCGCGCGTCGCAGGCCATGTTATCTCAGCGAGGCTTATCGCGGGAATTCCCTGTCACACGTCTGCGTATCCAAATCCGATAGGTACATGGATTAGCCGACGTGCAGGCGGCGCGGGTCGCAACCCAGCCTCCCGTCGCCATAGACGCTCACGCCTGGATGCCTAGAGAAGGCACCGCACTGAAAAAGGTCTGTCAGAACCGCTATGAAATTTCAAACTATCCATTACGTGCATCCAACAGCCAAAGGAAAGCACTGCCATAGCACCTACCTCACCAAGCTGTGACTCACTGACATCACAAAGGGTGCAAGTACCTACCTAGGTGCTTTTGTAAACGTATATGTCAGGTTCCAAAAAATTCTATTACTATTTAATATTATTTTATTTAATTAGGTACGGGTCGCCAATGTCATCTCCGAGACGGTGCCATACCGGAGATATCCCTTTGTATTGCGGGCTGTACGATTTATGCTATAAATCTGTGTAATTACTGTAATAATTCATTATACAGAATGATTTTTTTTTTTGGTTCTCACGCGTGCAGTTAGAAACAAAACAAACAAACAAATATCTTTATAGATTGTCTCAAAGTCACAGGTACCTACACAAATAAAAACCCGAACATGAATAATGAAAGAGTGAATTTGTTACGAACCCTAGCATGCATTTTTTTACACGCTTGCACACAAACACACACACACCCTCCCTCTCAAACACACACAAACACGTTTTTCTTAAAATTAAATAAACAAAAAAATGATAGTCATTACAATGCATAGGCACTGTCTTAAAGAAACAGTTTCAATTTCAACTATACGTAAAATTGGACAACTAAATGAAACACATACTATACATCTAATTTTGTATTCGTATATCCGAACCTTTCAAGTCTTACTTAGGTACGTCTTAAACTTTAATTATCCACACGCTACTGTTCCTAGCTCACGCGATCAAGGCTTGGCTCAACGCGTCCGAGATTTACGCTGACAGAAAAACGGGGGAAATAAAATACATTTTTTATACGATCATTATGTCACCGCATTCCATTCCTGTTGAAACAAATGAGTTTATTATCCTCGTTCGATCACACTGAATTGGTGGAGAAGTTTGAACTATTTTAAAAAACCATTACAACTGTCCTTCATGCTTCATTTAGAGCTTGTATTGACACATGAAAACTGTAGATCCCCTGTAGAGAGACAAACGGACCGACGGACGGACGGACAGACAAACAGACAGACGGCGTAGGCTTAGTAATAGACGTTAGACAAACAGACAGACGACGTAGGCTTAGGAACCCTAAAAACGTAAGTCCCTTCCCTTACTAGGTGGTTAGCTCAAACTGTAGCCGACTGGGCTGATACCGCCGTTCTATCTGGACCGTAAGATGCCCTTGCCTGTGTTCTTATCTAGTTCAGTATAGCTAGTAATCCAAAGTTGTCGGAGGTGAAATTGGCTGGTCGGAGCATATGCTCTGACCCCTCTGACTCAGCCACCCACAGCGATATAATATGTACATAAAAAAACTGCTGCCGCTACATTTCTCTTTTTTTAGGTTTCCGTATCCCGTACGGAAGCCTATTTTTAAGCCTGCGCCGTCTGTCCGTCCGTCTGTCCGTCCGTCCGTCTGTCTGTCTGTCCGAGGGCTGTATCTCTTGAAACGTAATAGGTAGCCCGTTGAAATTTTCACAGAATATGTGTTATTATGGCGGATATAACAACAAATAATAAAAAATAGAAAAAGTAAAAAATTAAGGGGGTTCCCATACAAGAAACTTGTTCTTTTTCAATGTTTTTTTTTTTGTGGTGCGGAAACCTCGGTGCGCGAGTCCGACTTGCACTTGGCCGGTTTTTTATTTATTAATTGTTAAAACTGTCAATGTGTCTAAAATATTAAAATATGTTAATGAGCGTTTGTTTCGGCAGCTAGGCCCTTCTAGATTTAGTTATTTAATGCAGACGGTGTACGGCGGGACAAGGAGAGCGGCGGAGGTAAGCGCGGGGACCGGAGGCTGAGCGTGCGGGAAGCGTGATTGAGGCGCGCGAGTAATCACTTGCGCCATTCTCATCGAGCCGAGTGGAGATAAATCATGGAGTCTGCGGCGAGGCAAATTGATACAAATCGAGCACTCCGCGGGCCCTGAGCCGATACCGAGTGCCTGTGACGGAAAAAAGAAGCGGATCCCGGCGGCGGAGGCGGCCGCGTCCCGATCGCTTAATGGAAGCGCGATTTTGATGCCCGTGTGCGGCTGACGTAATGCGAAATACTCTTCGCTAACGAACGAGCGAGGTGCGAGCGTAAAGTGTGCCTGCGAAGGTGACGTGTTCTAATTTCAAAAGCCTTGAAGGTTGAATATTCTGAAGTGACTGAGCGGTGTGCTTTTGTCGATCCGAGATAAGATAATAAGCTCACGAGATGAATAGATGGTACCGTGTGGAGCGGTAGTACCGCGAGGGGCCGGTAGGTACTTAAAAACCCTAAAAAGAATAGCCCCACTGCATCTTTCAAAGTGCATGTCGTAAAAGGCGACTAAATGGATTATGAGAAGATGCCCTGCTAAAAGGCGATAGGCTATCCATATCTCACATCGGCACGGTTCTTCCACCAACTCATGCAGCAGGCGGATCTACTTGCTGCTTGATAGTTATCTTGTCCGAATGCATTGCTGAACGTAGTGGACGGTGTTGTGCTGTAATTTACTGAAGTCCTTGCAGAGCAACACCAATCCTCTGCTTACTAAGATTGTCACGATACAGCGTGTGGTGTGTTTGTGCGAATAGATGGCTAACGACATTCCACGTTGAATGCAATTACAGATGTTCCACTCGAAGATGACGGCGTTGTTGTCGTGGGTTTACGAGTTTGCAAACAAAGCTATAAAGCAGTTCCCATCGAACGTTCGTATGTATAGGTTCGTGTGATTATCACAGTGGGTTTTTCTCTATTGCAGGTTGGAGGCCGGAAAACCGGTGGGCCACAATTAAAGTAATAACCGGTTGTCGGGGGCGCGACTCGTGCCACTTCCGACCCTAGTGGACCTTCCGGCCCTTCCGCGCCACGGGGCCGCTCCGCCCCGCGTCCGCCCGGCCGCCCCGCGCCACCGAAGCCGTGTCTGGTTCCCCGCCCGCCCTAGCGTGTTAGAGTTTATGCATGCAACCTCGACTGCCCCGATCATTTTGTCTTCTTCTAATTTAGTAAGTTTACGTGTATCATTTATGTGTATGTGGCGCATACACTTTTGGTTTCTTCTATGGGAACCCCGTGAATTTTTTACCTTTTCTTATTTTTATTATTTGTTGTTATATCGGAAGACCGCGTGTGGTGGCGTGCTTTGGGAGAGGCCTATATCCAGCAGTGGACCGATACAGGCTGATGATGATGATGATGATGACATGTATCATTAGAGTACATTAGATTAATAAAAAATATAATAAGATAATTTTGAACATTGCACAGGCACACGGCGCGTCAAAATACTCTTTGTATGAGATGATAAAGTAAACCATATTAAGTAGCACGGCATTCATATGAACAACTTTGTGTCAAGCAGTGCCACTGCCGCGAAGTGCGGTCGCACTCTAAATACAAACTTTGCTGATACCAATTTTTGAAGTGGAAGTGTCTTAAATACTATTTATTCAATATTATAAATTTTAAACTCCGACATCAAATTATAGTTATGATTATGATCATACGGTAGTGTTTCGGAGATAAATGTCTTGGTTTTTTAAGGTTTCGTACCATACCGGACCCTATTGCTAAGCTTACGCCGTCCGACTGTCTATCCTACTGAGTTTTATCTTTTGAACCGTAATGAAGCCGGTTGAAATTTTCACAGTATATGTTATTATGGCAGACATTCGAATAAATAATAAAAATAGCAAAAAGCAAATTTCAATACGGTTCAAAAGATACAATCCTTTAAAGGTAGCACAGACAGACGAACGGACAGACGGCGTAATAGTAATAGGCTTCCGTATGGATACGGAAACCTAATTAAAACAAAACCGGCCAAGTGCGAGTCGAACTCGCGCACCGAGGGTTCCGTATCGCCATGTCATGGCTAGCGCCACTCACGCCATCTAGATGGCGTGTTATGAAATGCTTCATATTAGTTAAATGTCATCATTAGTTAAATGCTTCATAATCTATTCGGTAGATGGCGCGCGCGCATACACTTTTTGGTTTCTTCTATGGGAACCCCGTGAATTTTTTACTTTTTCTTATTTTTATTATTTGTTGTTATATCGGCCGTAATAACACATATTCTGTGTAAATTTCAACGGGCTACCTATTACGGTTCAAGATATACATCCCGGACAGACGGACGGACGGACAGACGGACGGACAGACGGACGGACGGACGGACGGACAGACAGACAGACAGACGGCTTAGGCTTAGTATTAGGGTCCCGTACCGGATATGGAACCCTAAAAAGTATAACAAAATTATAAACCCGACTGTATGTACCATATGGTTTGACATATTACCGTGATCCCGTGTGGCGCTTGCAGGTGAGAAGTTATCGACCAAAAGTTGTCAACCTTGCTTGACTTACGTCCTCCCCGGCGCCGGCGCGGCGGCGTGGCTGCGGCGCGGCGGCGCGGAGGCAGGGCGCGGCACCTACAGGTCGCTCGAGCGGGAATGGAGTGACGTTTTGACACCTCGACGTTACAATTTTATTAACGTTAATTGCGATGGGCTTCTGTAATATTGCGTTATCGTAGACGTGGAAGGGAATGAATTTAGAATAGTGGGTGACAGTGTGCATTTTGTTACACAGTTTAAAAAATATTATTTTTGCTTGAACATAAATCATTTTTTGTTACCTCGGTTAGAGGTTTTAATTTTAGGTGCGACGCGAAGAATTTAAATAGCTAATATTCTCCTCTGTCCGGTAGAGGAAAATACCACGTGTTCAACAAATACAATTGTATTTGTTGAATTTACTTTATAGTTTTGTTTTCGTTAAACCTGAGTGCATCGACACAGGCGAAAGCCCATAGGCGCACTCGGGACATCTATCAAATGTGGTTTTGTCTTGTTTTTTTTTTTTATGGAAACTGACACGGTTGGCTACATCACCTACAACATCCGTGGTGTCAGCCCATAACACTGGGTGAACTAGGTGCCATGTCAGTGCTTCCCTTCGGTCGTGCCGGCTACACTGAACTGGACGGAAAACACAAACTATTTACTTAGCCGTTTCGACCGACGTTTCATTCAGTGCGGTGATACCAACCCGGGCAGGTTGAACCCTACCACCACCTAGTAAGGTAAGAAAAGAAGGGACCTACAGTTTTACGTGGAATCCGAACCACGGTCACTGGTCAGCCTCCAACGGTCGAGCGGTCACCCATCCAAGTACTGACCGACCCTGGTGTTGCCTAACCATCAATAGCGACAGTCGACTGTCTGCACCACTGAGCTATCGGGGCTGACATGTTTTCTGTGAATACTCTTACTCTTCTCCTCTTTCTTTTCTAAAGCTTTTTGACACTCACCTAGAATTAGAATATTCATTGTTACTAACCTTCTACACATTTACCAATTTGGAATATGTAATTACATATATACACTAATAACAGTGATGAACTGTTGTTGTGTACAAATGTCAGCCACTGCAAATCTTGCAAACGCAATTGCATTCTGAAAAAATCCACCTTATGCAAGTCAGAAAACTGTAATACAAATACAAGTCAGCGTTTATATTTCCAGTGCTGGACATACGTGTCTCAAATGTTTGTCCAGTCCTCCCGGTCTTCAACGCTACGGAACCATCATCAATCAATAAACCACCACAAAAATTTAATTATTTTAAAACCAATTAAATATTTGTTTTCTAAGTAGCGCTGCACTGTGAAACTTCATGAGAACGTCATAAGATTTCCAAACATTAGATAATTATTTTACAAAATGTTTTTCACTCAAATGAATCTCTCCCTCCAGTGGAAAGAGATAAAATATCAAATATTCAATTTTAGATATGTATCACAGCATGTATTCACTTTCCCTGGAGGCATGAGTCTAAAGGTTGAGCGAGCCGTGCTGGGAACATCGCTACGTGATATGGTGCGTAACGAGACAATCCGCCGACGCACCAAAGTAGTAGATATTGGACACCGGGTGGCTAAGCTCAAGTGGCGGTGGGCTGGCCACGTCAGCCGAAGGGATGACGATCGTTGCAGTAACCGTGTCCTACACTGGCGGCCGTGGACAGGAAAACGGAGGGTGAGACGACGACATCAAGCGCGTCGGCGGAAAGCAGTGGTTCCGTACCGCTGTGAAGGCCGGGAGGACTGGAGGAAAATTGGAATAGGTATGTCCAGCAGTGGACGCTTACACGCTGACTGACTGACTGACTGACTGACATATGGAGGAAATATGAAAATATGTAAGCACAGTATGGTTTAATACCTATGTATATAATGGAGCTAAAATTAGCACTGTCCTTAAGTTAGAGGATTGAAACTTGTTACTAGCGTTCAGTAAGTCGAAACATGTTTGTTTACTGTTCTATCACCCATTAGAAGTTAGAGTTCTCTGAAACTTTGCGCTTCCAGTGATTTAACGCCGCCGGTCGTGTGGTTAAGCTCAAAGTTTGTTTTAGCAAACCAATTAAATTTTTAATTATAATCCATTCTGCTCCCGAAACGCTGCCTCTGTACGGCGCTAAAATCTTTCGTAAACTTTGAACTATTGCAAGCGATGACCCATTTCCTTGCTTGAGTGACTTTCATAATATGATGGAATATGAGTAATTAACAAAATAGTGGCGACATGTACGCCAACTACTGCATTCTACAATAAATTGTAACCTGTGGTTGTAACAAACAATTATTGAACCAATGAATTATTGTTTCGTTAACGGACCATTAATGATGTGACGTTTAGGACTGCGCTACTACAGCGTGAGGCACAATTTGCAAAATTTGCCACATTTTCGTTTCGGTTTTTTGTTCAACGAACTTCAAAAATATATATATTAAAAATTTGTCTAAAAGTTGACCATATTTAAAAGTTGGTGACAGATTTTTATTTTTATTTGTGTCAATAAATATGTGAAAAAAAAAATCACAAACGTACTACTAAATGGTCCTAAATACTCCGAAATGCTCTCTTTGTTTCGAAATTGCAGCTTTCTAAAACATTTTGAGTTTATACTAATTGCAGATGATGTAAGATAAAATTTTACTTCCTTTGACAGATTTGGATATTCGTGTAATGTAAATTGGTTTAACAAACTTTGAACAAATAAAAACAAGCGAACGCTTCGCTATTCAAAATGCGCCATATCTGTGCGCATTTTGATGCTGTAGTACCGCGCTCTTAAGGTTCTTTGGTTTCGATGATTAAGTTTTTTTTTCTTTATTTCGGCTTTGCATCTACGAGTATCTAATGTGGATTTAAACAATTAACATCTGACACTCGAAACACTTGAATTTCATATAGGAAAATTTGTTGAGACAATTTGTTTCGTTAACGGATCATTATTGATCTGACTTTAGATTACTTGGTATCAAATCAATGATCAGTTTTTTCTTTATTGTTTTTTTTTTGCGTGACGTTTTGCTCACAGCTGAAGTAAGGCCACCGGTGAAGTAGCGTTATGATTCGTAACCTAAAAAAATCTTTAGAACTTACAGAATGCAACAGTGAAAACTAAAGTCGATAAAGTGATTCTCAAGTTATAAGGATATTCATATATTGACCTACGTTACACCAACGACATTCTACTTTGCAGGGACACCGCGCCGCCGCCGCCGCCGCCGCCGCGCCGGTTGCCTGTAGAAACTTTATTTATAAGAATAGCCATGGAAGCCGCCACCCATTTTCGAGCATCCTCAGTTTTGGCTGTGATTGCTATACAATTTCCAATTATTATCTTTTTTATTTCTGAAAATGTATCACACATTCCATACTACCAGCGAATGACAGAAGGAGTGACATGAAGATGCCAGGATTGACGCTAGACAAACGATAGGTGCAGCCCATAAAGGCATCGGCGGCATGCCTGTCCGCTTTATAACGTCACAGCACGGAATACTCACCGCAGTCACAGTAATGGAACTAAAGTGGCTACTTTACGACCCACTGCTCCGGTTGCACTGAATTCACCTTAACGTCCCTTATATAAGTGTCCATTACTTCAATTTATGTAAGCTCCTGCGACGAGAGCTCGAATAATGCTACTTTTAATACGCCGACTCTGAAGTCAAACTGTAGTATCGTATTTATGACATTGTACGAAAGGCTCATAAAAGTACTGCTTTTTCGCTACTGGCAACAGTTCAATTGTAATTTAGGACATTTTTTATGATCGTCGAGGCTGGCCCGAAGCTACTTGTTCAGACACGATTGTATTAGTGAAGGAGTGCCAAACCGACACACAGACTGACTTTCCGGCTTACAGTTTTTGCCCTTTGTTTGTAATATATGCGCAAGAACGTTTGAAGAGGTTGGACGTCGGACTGTCCAATGCTTATATGAGTACCAGCGTCGCCGAGCTCCGCGGGTAGCGGAGGGGATGGCGCGCGCTCTGATTGGGTGGTATCGGGTGGTATCGCGCTCTGGTTAGGTGGTAACGAATGTACGTTTTTAGGTTTCCGTATCCCGTACGGAAACCTATTACTAAGTCTACGCCGTCTGTCTGTCTGTCTGTCTGTCTGTCTGTCTGTCTGCCTGCCTGCCTGCCTGCCCGCCCGCCCGCCCGCCCGCCCGCCCGTCCGTCCGTCCGTCCGTCCGTCTGTCCGAGGGCTTTATCCCTTGAACCGTAATAGGTAGCCCGTTGAATTTTTCACAGAATATTTACAACAAATAGAAAAATTTAAAAATTAAAGGGGGTTCCCATAAAAGAAACTAGTTTTTTTTGTGGTGCGGAAACCTCGTTGCGCGAGTCCGACTCGCACTTGGTCGGTTTTTACTAATATCGTGTTTCGCTGGCGCGGCGAAGGTCCGACGTCCCTACCTCTAACGTTCTTGTCTATGGGTTTGTAAGTTGCAGACATTTTATCAATAAGGAGAGTCGCCTTCTCTTGCGAGAGGGCCGAGGTTCGAATCCGGTCCTGCAAGTGTACCAAGGAGATTTTACTGACGGAAAAATTTACGTGCATACTTGCTGCTTCACCATTCGGAACCGGTGAAAAGGTGTAAGTCTCTTCCCTTCCTCCTTAGGTTCAAATAGTAGCCAACTGGGTTGGAACCGGATGGTCGCATAGCAGCCTCAGCTGTGTTCTCCTCTAGCCAGCAATCAATACTAGTGTACAAACTTTAGCAACTATGTCGGTAAATTATATCTTGTGTAATTTTTCATTTAGTATGTTATGTATGACATATCTGTTGTTTGTGCCAATAAAAAATAAATAAATAAAATCCAAAAGGAAGTCTTCGGTATGGCACCTACCTTCTCGGAGGTGATATTGGCTGGTCTGAGCATGTGCTTTGGCCCCTCTGACTCAGCCAATCATACCGTATTCCATAAAAAAACGAAAGTACTTAGTAAATTGTAGACATTTAGAATCTATGATGGAATCCTAAATTGTATTAAAAATTCGAAAGTTTCGATTACTTATCTTAAAATTAAAATTAAAGTGCAACTTCGCAAAACAAAAGCAAGACATAGTGTGATATAGTAGTGAATTTGAAATTAGACTACAAAGCAAAGCCCAGATGGTGTTCTCGCCAGGGAGCCGGCTCTCATCCTCACTGAAGTGCCATCAATGTTTGATAGACAAAGGTCGACCGACGTCCGGGATCCGGCAACACTGGCCTCCATATCATCTCTGCACAGCTCAAACCCGTCGCACGTGGGAATCCGATTTCCAATTAAAACTTCAATCCCGCTCCCGGCGGTAAACATCGAAACAAATCTAAATGCGTACGGCCGCGCTCGAAAAACTTGCAATACCAACATTGCAGGCGACCATTGGTCCGGCGCAGACGTCACCGTCGGCGTCGTCGGTGCGAGTCGCGCATCCGCCCTCGCGTGAAAATGTTTCACTGAAAAAAATCGTGGAAAAGAGAGGGTACACATTCGCAATGACAAGTGGACGAGTTCCGCGCCGGTGGACCGGCGGCCCCCTGCTGCCCCGTCACGCCGCGCCCCGGTGCGGCCGCGGCACATCAAAGAAGCCCACACAATAGCGATGCCGCGCGCGCGCCGCGCCACTTCAGAGCGTCGCTTTGAGTCGAGGACGCGACGCCCCCGCGCCGCCGCCGCCGTCTCTCCAACTCTCCGTGCAAACTACATGATTAAGACCTCCCTTCCAGCTCCGCGACCACTCCGCGCCGGAGAGGCCACTCATTAATTGCCTTACCTTTGAGCTGTCGAGTGCTTTTTGTAAAAGTTCGCAATCGAAAGAATTCGAATATTATGAGGCTCGCCGATAAATTGGTTCGTCGGGAGAGCCCTTGAGATCTGAAGGAAGCTCGCTCGCTGATATTTATCTACTTTCTGAGACACAGCGTGAGACCCGCTTGTGGTGGCTCGAGAGCTACATAAGTAACTAGATGCTGTCGTTTCAGGAGTAAGAGTTTGATACAGTCAAGTGCGGGGGGGGGGGGGGGGGGGGAGGGGGGGTGGTCGCTAATTTGGGTTTGAAACAGAAATCGTGAATTGCGTAATTTACAAACACGAAGAAATCAAGACTACCGGAAGAAACCAATACGCGTTACGCGACAAGATAACATTAATGTATTAATGTTTACAGTAAAATTCAAGCACCTACGATATATTTTTGGGATGTAAATGTGAGACTTTTTTGGGATGTAAATGTGAAAGTAGGTATGTAGACTTTTTACCCGACTGCTCGAAGCAAAAAGGAGGGAAAAGTTTTTCGAGTGTATGTATGTATGTACGAGTATGTATGTATGCATATGCATGTCTATTTCTATGGCACGCGCTGTAGCCTAAACGGCTGTTGGAAACGGCGGATGTTAGATTCATCTTTGTGGAAGTGCTATAGGCTATAAAAAATGTGAAAATTCAAAATGGCGGCCGTTAGGACGCAATATTGTCAAACTTTGAAAATAGTTTTTCTTCAAACCCCATCGAGTGGGATAACTGGAGGTTGTCTAGAATTAGAAAAGGCGATTAAAAAAATAAATAAAAAATTTATAAAACCGACTGCTAAAAAAATGAAGGAAACAAGAAAAGTTCAGTAGAAAATGCTGTAGTCGGGCGTGTTTTGGATTTGAATAGACAGATAGCCCTTCCTTCTCCTTGTTTCCTTCATTTTTTAGCAGTCGATAATTTATTTTATTTTATTTTTAAACTTCACAATGTTATAGATAATATATGTAGAGATTTTATAGAAATAGTTATTGCTCAACAAAGCGTAAAGGTACTGCCAGAACTCATTAAGTAAAATTATCATCAGCCGGAGAGTTTCTTCAACTCCAGCGTATTAAACCCTGAGCATTACGTCAAAGAAAACACCGGTGCTCACACACTCCGCCACATGTCTGACGCCATGATTTCCACCGGGCACACAGAATAGAGACCGCTATTCCCAAACGACAGCCCACATTCACGACGCTCCGTAATACCGCCGACGACAAACATGCACGCTCATTCAAGTGTAGTCTCTTGTACGGCGACGACACGTTTGCCCTTGCGAATGGTTGACGACTACCACAGAACATCTATTTACAATAGACCTGAGCTGTCAAATCTAGTCATTCTTAATAGTCAAAGAAGATGGCGGCTGAGCGCTTGTGTCTGGCGCGCTGCTAATCAACATTATTTTTGCCTTTCTCGGAATTACGAAAAGAATTACAACAACAGACGAGACAAATTATAAGATGGCATTTGTCTATAACAAATAGGGAAAATTTCAACAAAAAAGAAAGATCATTCTTTGATCCAAATAAGCAACATTCTTACTTACCAAGATAGATCCAAATAATCTCTTTGCCAAATAAGCAACATTCTTATTTACCAAGATAGACCAAATAAGCAACATTCTTTCTTACCAAGATAGATCCAAATAAGCAACATTCTTACTTACCAAGTTGATGCAAATAAGCATCATTCTTAGTTAGAGTAACAACATTAAATAACAGTATTGTGCAAATTATTTGATTGTTTTCACTAAGAGTCGTTTTAAACAGCTTCAGCTAGAATGTGGCCGAAAGTTATCTCCTGTCAAATGTATGAGAAATGTTACTGTAAACGACAAATAATTGTAGTAATTGATGTAACCCGAGATAGTGAAAATGGGGTGTATCGTGTGATTTAGATCTTTTATACCCTGAACCGTAATTGGGTCGCCAGCTTCTTGGGAGGCCGATCCATTTTTATAACTATCGACGGTGCAAGATCGGCTGATTTCCCAATAAACGATGGCGTTCCTCAGGGCTCGGTGCTGTCCCCTACATTATTCTTATTATTTTTATTTATTAACGATTTGCTGTACCTAGGTAACATTCACAGTTATGCAGACGACAGCACCGCACACGAGGGTTACATCAAGGACTGGACTGCTAGAGACGTGCGCATTAACGAAGCTCGACGTCTGACGGTTGATAGAAGTGCTCTATTTAAGGTAGCCTACTGGGGCCGCGAGAACCTTGTAGATTTCAACGTCAGTAAAACACAAGCTTGTACCTTCTCTACCAAGGCCGACCTGTTTTCCTCCCAAGCCACGTTTCAGGGTACACCTGTACCTAACAATGATAAATTGGACCTCCTGGGCGTGGAACTGACCAAAGATGTTGGATTTAGGAGCTTTACAGAGTCCAAAGCTACCCACCCTTGCCTCCAGGAAATTGGGCGTCCTCTACCGCAGCAGGCGATTCTTCTCACCGGCGCAACTCCTTATGCTATACAAAGCGCAAGTTCGCCCGGTGATGGAGTATTGCAGTCATCTGTGGGAAGGATCCCTCCTTTACCTGTTGGTCTCCTTGGACTCTATCCAGCGCCGCGCCATCCGCCTAATTGGTGATCCCAAACTCACGGAGGGACTTGAATCATTGCAACACAGACGAACGATTGGTTCCCTTAGCCTGTTTTATAGGTATAGCCATTGCCGATGTTCTGAAGAAATGGCTTTCCTCATCCCTGCTGCCCCGATCCGTATTCCTCACAACCGCCGGACTCGCTCGGAACATCCATATGTTGTTGAAACACAACTTCTGAGAACGCATCGCTTTTCGAAATCGTTCCTATGTCGTACGGAGAAAATATGGAACGGTCTTCCGGCGAGTGTGTTCCCCACCACCAAGAATCAAGAACCTGGGAATCATCAAAAGGCGTGTAAATTAATTAGACAACGACCACTTTGTCCGCCTTGTAGCTAGCTGGCATGGCGCCTCTCTGACCGTGGTTTCGCGAGGAGTGGTGTTATTGGCTGTGTCTTAATCGTCCTTTGAACTTTTGGGCAAAGCCACACGTGCCGGTCGTCTATAAAAAAAAACTTTCATGACTCGACGCTGGCACCAGTCTGCCTAATGCGACTGGTTCCTAATTTACGCCTCGAAGGATCCGAGACTCTACACAGGGGGAACGTGGGCAGGGAGAGCATTCTAGAGCTTAGAAAGACATACAGAACCGAATCGTTCTCATCAGCGGTCAGTCAATCGTGAATGGATACAATTCCCTCCCAGTGCGCGTGGTGATGAGGTGAAAAGGGGGCGGTGGGATCGCGTCAAACGGGCTCCTCCGAGTACTCCTCATAAAATAAACGATAGGTTTGGAACATGAATACGATTAAAAGAAAAAAAACTTGAATTAATAAAAAAACCTTCATCAACTGGTTATGGTTTCCTAACTGAAATTTCGAGAATATTATGTGTTTCTTTATTGTGTTAAGTTTATTTATTTATTTCGTTCTTTTCGCTTACACAAGATGTAAGCGAAAAGAACGAAATAAATGAAGAAACTCACACTATTCATCTCTATACTAATGTACTCGTGGCCTTTATCTATTGAAATATTCTTACTTTCCATACAGGACCACAGAGTTGACTACAGGAACTACTGTTGATCCTATAACCAGTGAACGCAGCTGAAGTTTTGCCTTCGTATCTAATATTTAGAGGACGCAGCGACGGCGTTTGAAGCCGCATTCCGCCGCCGCTATTGTCTCTAGGGAGTGCGCCCATCAGCCTGTGCTCTGACCCCGACCGCGCCAACACCTGTTATTGTACCCTTAATACTGCATGCGTCGCCTGAGGCACCGCTACACCCACACTCCACCCGCCGCCGTGCCGCCGCCACGGGGCCCCATAGAGCCAGTCCAGTGTATCATCTCACGTCAGTATAGCTACTCGCACTTTGAGAACAGCCGACCACAAACTAGTGTTTACTTTGTAGTACTAAACCCAAATAGTTTTCTGACATCTTTAAACCTTTTAAATACTTTTGGTTTAGTTAAACTAAAGCACATGAATGTACCAAAATAATATTCGACAGATAGATAATCAAGACAGTAAAGCGGTGACCCAAAATATGTCGAGGGAAACATGAACGGAAAAGCATTTGAACGTAAAACGAAAATACCATCTCGGTAAGAGTTTAATTTTATCTCATGCGAGCGCAGGCAAGCGCCCTTCTCGCAGCCGCTTGGCCGAAGTGAATAAAATGCAAATAAATCGGACGTTTGCGCTCGAAACAAAGTTCGTCCTCGCAAGGATCTCTCAAATATGACTCTTTAAACATTCAATTCGGTCGACGGACTCGGACAAATTTGAGCAGAAGTCTTGTTTGACGTCGGTCGTAACTTCGGAGGGGAAGTCGGGTAGTAATTTAATAGAAATAGTTGGAAACTCCTCGTAGGTGGAAGATGAAAAAAGCGACTGCGCCATTACGGCGCGGGCCGGTCGTGTGAATATTTGATGCGATGCGATGAGGCTCCGCCGCCGCCCCCCCCCCCCCCGCCCCCTCCGCGCTGCCCCCCCCCCCCCCCCCGCCCCCTCCGCGCTGCCCCCGCTCCGGCCCCGCCGCCGCCGCCTCAGCGGCGCTGACCGCTCCAGGCCCCGCCCTAGCCGGAAGTGGGTTGTCAAAACGAAAAAAAAAAACCTTCTTCCTTTTTAGTCCAGTTCGAATCAAGCCCGAAGCTATGAAATAAAAGCGGTGGACAACGTAGAAAACCAGCTTTAAATTTTTATTGACTGAGTGGGTTTTAGTTTTATTTTTTTCATATTATTCGCCGACTATGAATGAAATTTACAAACTGTTTTACGATACATTTCCGACAGCTGAAATTAAATGGGTAAATCGATCGATTGTAATCGTGTTTACTTTTATCATAGAAATACTTATTGTAAAATAGTATAATGATAGTATAGTAATAATGTTTTGAACATGTTTCGCCTCTTTTTTCAAAATAGCCCTGGCTGAATCTCGTAACTACTCGGTCCTATTAAGTATTCTGTGGTATTACTTACTGCATGCCTTATTATCCGAAAACATTCTGCCTGTGGTTTTTAAGGCGCTTATACCTGCCAAAACTGGAAACGATTGTGATATTTCGCGATTCCTATTACATCTCTATGCTGATCCTGACATATTTTACTCGAAAAAGTTCAACATAGTTTTCAAAGTAGGTAGGTACTACTTCCTAAATAGTTGGAGATATCCCAATGTTTTGCAGATACGTGGTTTGACTGGTTCTAGCGCCATAAATGCATGTTAAAACATTTATCATAGTACTAGCTGACCCGGCGGACTTCGTTCCGCCTTAAAAATTAATAAAAAATTAGCCAAATCAGTCCAGGCGTTTTCAAGTGATGCGCTTACCAACCAGTAGCGATTCCTGGTGCTGAGTATTGGGTTGGCTCTGGCTAATTGTTTTTTTTTTTCATAATTTCATAACTATCTCGTTAATTTTTTAAAATATAATAAATAATAAAATGTATGTAATAATCGTAATAAGGTTATAGTGTAATAAAGGCGGACCGATGACCACAGGGTTAGCTAGCTATATTTTGAGCTTTTCCCCGCGGCTTCGCTGGAGTGAAATTCGAAAATGTCAAAGGCCCACCTTCGTATAGGTAATAGATGCTATGTATAGAAGAAGTAAGTCACTTAAAGCGAGTCCGAATGGTGAGCTGCGTTCAGGTAAACCCAGGTATTTCTATCTCTCTCGCTCTTTCTCTTCCTTCACTCTATCCCCTCCCTCTATGACTCCCCCTCTCCCTCGCCCCTCTCTCACCTCCTTTTCTCTCCCGCTATTAAAATAATCATCTGTCCCACGTGAGGTAAGAACCATTTGTCCCACATGTCGAATCGCATGGTCACCCCTCTACTAACGAATTTTTTTTTGTCCCACATTAAGTAAGGAATCGTATGGTCACCCTATTCAAATAGAACCATTTGGGAATCGCATGGTCATTGGTCACTTATCTACTAACTTGAAATTTTTTTTGTCCCACTTTAGTGAAGGAATCGTGTGGTCACCCTATTAAAATTAGACCATTTGTCCCACATCAGGAATTACATGGTCACCTCTCTAATAATTTTTTTTCCAGATTAGTGAAGGAATCGTATGGTCACCCTATTAAAATAAAACCATTTGTTCCACATGAGGAATCGCATAGTCACCCTCTACAAATTTTTTTTTTATCCCATATTGGGTAAGGAATCCTATGGTCACCCTATTCAAATAATACTATTTGGGAATCACATGGTCACCCCTCTACTAACATAATATTTTTTTGTCCCGCATTATTTAAGGAATCGTACTAACTTAAAAAAATGCCCCAAATTAGTTAAAGAATTGTATGATCACCATTTGATCATCATTTGGGGATAGCTTGGTCACCCCTCTACTAAAATATTTTTTTTCCATATTAGTGAAGGAATCGTATGGTTACCCTATTAAAATAAAACCATTTGCCCCACATTAGGAATCGCATTGTCACCCTCTACTAAAGGTAAGGAATCGTATGGTCACCCTATTCAAATTATTTAAGGAATCGCATGGTCTTTTTTTTGTCCCACATTTGGTAAGGAATCGTATGGGCACCCTATAAAAAAATTTTTTACTCATTTAAAATTTTAATCTTATGGTCACCCTATCAAAATAAAACCATTTGTCCCACATGCATGAGGAATCGCATGGTCAGCCCTGCACAATTATTTTTTTTTGGCCTTCGATAATTTTTTTGTCCCGCATTATTTAAGGAATCGTGTGGTGAACCCTCAATTAACTTAAAAAATATGCCCCAAATTAGTTAAGGAATCGTATGGTCACCCTATTCAAATTATTTAAGGAATCGCATGGTCTTTTTTTTGTCCCACATTTGGTACGGAATCGTATGGGCACCCTATAAAACCATTTTTTACTAATTTAACATTTTAATCTTATGGTAACCCTATCAAAATAAAACCATTTGTCCCACATGCATGAGGAATCGCATGGTCAGCCCTGCACAATTATTTTTTTCTGGCGTTCGATAATTTTTTTTGTCCCGCATTATTTAAGAAATCGTGTGGTGACCCCTCAACTAACTTAAAAAAATGCCCCAAATTAGTTAAGGAATCGTATGGTCACCCTTTTCAAATTATTTAAGGAATCGCATGGTCTTTTTTTTGCCCCACATTTGGTAAGGAATGGTATGGGCACCCTATAAAACCATTTTTTACTAATTTAAAATTTTAATCTCATGGTTACCCTATCAAAATAAAACCATTTGTCCCACATGCATGAGGAATCGCATGTTCAGCCCTGCACAATTATTTTTTTCTGGCCTTCGATAATTTTTTTTCCCCGCATTATTTAAGGAATCGTGTGGTGACCCCTCAACTAACTTAAAAAAAATGCCCCAAATTAGTTAAGGAATCGTATGGTCACCCTTTTCAAATTATTTATGGAATCGCATGGTCTTTTTTTTTGTCCCACATTTGGTAAGGAATCGTATGGGCACCCTATAAAACCATTTTTTACTAATTTAAAATTTTAATCTTATGGTTACCCCATCAAAATAAAACCATTTGGCCCCCATGCATGAGGAATCGCATGGTCAGCCCTGCACAAATGTTTTTTTTTTCTGGCGTTCGATTGCGATGGCTGTTGACAGCTACGAACGACTCGGTCTGCGTTGGTCTAAGATTCTCATACAAAAATTACCAATTTTGATTTTCAATCTTTATGGTATGGTATTAAAGTTCAAATTGACTTAAGTATTATTACGAATTTTTTGTATGGGAGTATAGAAAAGTGTTGTTTTTAGACTTTTTGAGGCAATTTTTTTAATTTTTCTCTCCGTAAGGACCATCCTCGTACTTCAAGGAATATTCTAAAAAAAGAATTAGCGAAATCGGTTCAGCTGCTCTCGAGATTTGCGCTTAGCAACACATTCAGCGATTTATGGATATGATATTTTTGTTTTTCTATTTACCGACTGGTTTTGTTTGTGAACTAGACGTGTTTGATTACGTCGGTTACGATCTCGAATCTCGACCAACACCATGTTACTGCCTCAACCGTCATTCCATCTAGCGCCTCTCTAGTGATCGTGTAGATTACACTGATAGGTAACATTTATTTATAGCCGTTTGGTCAAACTGTTTGGGACCGGTACTTTAAAAGAATAGCCCCACTGCAACGCTACCCGTGCATGTTGTAAAAGTTATTATTAGATAAGGAGAAGATGCCTTGTTAAAGGGTGACAAGGTAGCCACCTCTCACCTTGGCACGGTCCTACCACCGAATCATGCAGCAGGTGGGTACCTTACTTGCTGCTTGATAGTTATCTTGTTCTAATACTTGGCTAAACGTGGTGGTCAGTGTTGTGCTGTAATTCACAAAAGAACTTACAGCACAACACCGATTACTCTGCTTACCTCGATTGTCCGACAGCCTGTGGTATGTATGTAAAATATTTTATCTGAATAACTATGGACCCCTTCAATATTTCTTAGAGTAGGTATACCTACTCGTAAAATGTTGAGATGTATTTAAATTTTTTTCGGAATGATTTAGAGTATTAACCTAATATATAAATATATATATTTATATATAGTGAAATAGTTTCGATGCGGCCGCTCGGCTCACGACAAAGGAACATTGGAAAGGCGGAAACGTCTCAGTCTAGCGAACACTTCAAACTGTTCGAAACAAAAAGATGTAAAGCACAAGAGAAAAAGTGCTCGCCCTGAGGAGCTAAGTTACTACTGGAATTATCTTGACTTTTCTTTCGCAGATAAAAATGAACTATTTTCTAGGAAAGGATAGACATCATGGTAGCGTAGATGAAGAGTAGGAAGTAGGGGAATGAATTTGATGTAGGTGGCGGCGAGGTGGGATTGATGTTTCCGCTAGAAATGGAAATGTGTCCGCCCTCAGGCGACGATCAAGTTCGAGACGGAGCGGATGACTTACCTTCATCTCGATTTCAATGAAAATTTAATTTATTGTCTCGCCATTATTTTATCTCATTGCCTCTATGTAGCGAGTTCTACATTATGAAGAGCAGACTCGACCGTTACTGGTACTGAACCTAAGTACGTTCGTGGTACAAGGTACGTGTACAAAGGCGAATGGTTATTACGTTACACTTTGTCGACAAAGACTACATTATTTTGTCACGAAGTGAAATAGGGAAAATATTTTACCCGTCTTATGAGATAAACATTTTTCAATTTGGAGTACGAAATTAATCCGTCATGCATGTCACAATTGTTTAATAAGCATATATTTTGTTCATTAAGTGTTTTTTTTTTTCACAGACAGATGGACGGACTGAGAGACACCTGACCCATTTTATAAGGGTCCCTGCCAGCTTCGCTGGCTGCGGAACCCTAAAAAAACTTAATTCAGGTACAATAAACAAATATTGTCTGTCACCTAAACTGATCCATCTTGGGTGGCAGTTTTATTTCTAACCATCCGGAAGCATGTACACGTTGTATGAGCGAAGGTTCATAAACAAGAATGACGCCGGTAGTAATACGAACCTAGAGTTATGCTAATAATTCCTAGCACTGGCGATGAATATTAAATTGAAGCTGAAGGGTCAATCGACCGAGAGCGACGACAGCGCCCAGAAATCCTGAAACTGGAAGAACTTTCCGTTTGTGGATTACTCCTTACAAAAGGCAGGTTTAACCGTTATACCGTAACGAAATCCCTTCATTACAAATGAGATTATTTGGTTCCGCTGAAAGGATAAATGGTCCTTCGAAACAGAATTTTGACGTTTAATTTCAGGTTTACATAGTAGAATTGCGGCGTGCTCGTATTTATTTACTTACTTTTTAGTAAGCAAAGGCGCCCGTAATACGTTTTGATCTTTTCCAGAATTCAGGCACAACTGATCCGTGGATTTGAAGTGTGTACGCTGTGAGCGTCGTTGGATCGCCGTGAGCTCCCACTCGGGAGCCATTCCCGAAGCCAAGACTCATTTCAGAACGCAACTATGCACTCTACAATCTACTTACATTTCTTCATTAGATATGTTTTATTTGTGTACTAGCTTTTGCCCGCGGCTTCGCTCGCGTGAAATTAGTTTTTAAAAAAGGAGAAAGTAAGTAAACCCGCTACCGACCTTTCATTCAGCGCGCAGAAAAATTCGGTTTGTATGAAAACGACATCTTAGCGTAACCGGAACTGAATTTTATTTAGCCTATCCTGTGTACCGTATAATATAGTGAAATGTGCTTGTAATAAGTTTCATCGAATTCGGATGATCGGTTTAAGAGTTATGGAAGATCATACATACATACAGATAAGATTTCTAATAAAAATCATCAATTTAGTTTTAGTATCATACATAGAGTCTACAAACGCAACATCTCATAAAACAAAGTAACTTTCTCCATGACCTTACAATTTATTATTAGTATTGATTATTTCCGGCGTTGCATCTCTCGAATGTAGAAATATAAAGCGAGTACATGCTTAATAATAAAGGTAATTTTAAGCCTCGGGTGGTCGGCGCAGTCTTGGCTCTGAATCTTGATATCAGGGTCCCAGGTTCGAATCCAGAGTTTTTTTTGTGATGAAAAAAATTACGTGCACACCTGCTGCTTCACAAACGGTGTAAAACTGTAGGTTCCTTCCCTTACCCCTTACTAGGCGATAAGTTTAAGGTGTAGCCGACTGGGTTACTTCCACCGTACTGGACGTAAGATTACCGCATAGCAGCGCTGCGGCCTCAGCTGTGTTCTCCTGAATTCCTGTATAGCCAGCAACCCAAAAAGAAAATCTCCAGTATGGCACCTTCTGTGGGGCTACATTGGCTGGTCGGAGCATTTGCTCTGACCTCTCTGACTCAGTCATCCATAGCACAAGAAATAAAAAAAATTCTAAAGATATCCTACTGTACTTACGTGTTTATAATATATTTGGTAAAATAATAAAATCCATTTCTCAACCGGGCTTTCGTCAAAGGTGGCTACTCCAAGATATTTGAATTAAGAAATGTACTACACTCTGGTCGAAGAGTCGTAGATCCACTAGCATTGTTCGACAATACAACAAAACACAGATCAATAGAAAAGAGACGACCCCTGCCTCCTATACTGGCGTTAGCCGTGTCATAGGACGCAGGTAACTTCCATCTTTCTCCAGTATTCTCTGCCGGCCTTCAGTGATAGCGAACCAACGATCTGATCTATGATCTAGTCTGTATCTATAAGTATGTTCAAAAAGATTAATCATACACTCATAACATTAAATACCTATATAAAATATGTTTCTAATAATAATGTTCCGAGTAAAATAATAACTTTGTTACAGTGATCGGCGAGCGGTTTGTTTTCATTTTCAAAGAACGTTTCTTTGTGAACACAACTCATGTTGGGCGATTATTAAAAAGTCTTGTTTAAATTCGGCGTTCACTTTAATTGCGCTTGTTTATTCGTTCCAGCCCTCTGTCTGTTTTATTAACTGGAGGAAAAGCATGTTCGAGAAGTTGTATTTTGCCCATGACAAATCATATTTTTAACCCACGATGAAAAAATATATGTGGTATAAGTATGACGCAATTTCAATATAATAATTTATATGTGTATTTTGAAATGATACAGTGAATATCTGCTGCGCTGAGAGTAATCACTCCCTGAGAGTGATTCTGTATCTCAAACTGGACATATTTGGAAAAATAATGGTGACGAAATTTAAAAAGAAAAAAAAAACACCATCCTCATAATGTTAGAAAATGTTTCAAATGTATGGAGAAGAGAATTTGTTCAGTATTCCCCCTAATTCCCTCTTCTTGGCGAAAGTAATAAGTATGAGACAGATCACTCCCTAGAGCGCTGCACCTGCACATGTTTCCAAAATCACCATGTAGCTAAATTGTTAAAATTAAATATGCCGATTATAGTGAAATATGTATGTGCGACTGATAACTGTTGGTTAGGTAAGATTAGTAGATAGAGTAGAGTCTTGGTAGGTAAAGTTGGTAGAGTCTTGGTAGGTAAAGATATAGTAAAATATTTGACAGTTTTGATTGCATAATTTCGATGGCACACTTGTAAGAACACAAATTTGAAGTTTTCAAAAGAGCTTTCAAAAATTTTCTATAGTTTGAGCTTGCACAAAATATAGATCGCCATCGATTTATCGACTAAATTTAAAATATTAATATGGTTTTCTGAATATGTTTTCTCTAATTTATTAGGTGTATATTAATGGGATATAAAGAGTAAGTTAGTTTAGTTATGGGTGTATTTTTTTAATTAATAAATTTATAGTTGTAACATATTGACGAAGGGTAAGAAATCGTTAAAGATTACATAGTTAGGAATCGAAATTTTTTGGCACAGATCTGTAATATTACGTGAAAATTCATAATTCGTTATAAACCTATAATTTATAAAACAATAAATATATTTCCAAGTAAGACAACGGACTTAGCTCCTGTCTTGTTTATTATATTTTATATTTGCCTTATAGACCTGCCAGACAGGCTGGCATAACAAAATTAATCTACTGAGCCGAAGGAGTAGTATAGTTGTCGGCATGCGCTAACAGCTATTTTTTTTTAATCCACGTTTCGCAATTTCAAAGGGCTCACGATGAATAGCGAGCGAGGCTATTCAATCAGCTGTCTTTTTGGTCGGACGTTCTGGCTAATATTACCGCTTCCATAACATTCAAACAATGCTTCAAAGCAGGAAATACTCAAACACACAGTTGTTTATGACAATAATATTCATTTCGCTACGAACTTCTTTTTTACCCGACTACGGCAATGACAAAATGAGGTTTATGATTTTGGCAGCGTATGTATGTGTGTTCGTTTATGGGAATAAACGAACACACATACACAAGTAACTATTTAACTGATTTCAACATAATAGTAGACAGTGCCTTGCATCTTTGAGGCATTGTTGGATTCGTCCTGATAGCGTGTCATGTGCTAGATTTTTTATGAAACTTTCCAAATGACAGGAGCCATTTGGACAGTTTAATATTTTTTGATCCCTTCTTAAAATCGAGGTACTACATTCAATATTTATGAATTTAATTTAATTAGGCCTAAATTATGCGCCAGTAATCAGCATGCAAGTCTAAGTACTGAAGTCTAAGTATTAAATATTGTCATATACTTACCCTAATTTCAAGAGAAAAGTCAATTGAAATAGGTACATATTTACATTCGAACTCCACTAAAAGCAAATGGTTTCCTATTGTCAATATGACCTTCCGAACATTTTTTCCGTTTTGTATAGTTTGTTTTTTGTACACATACTGATGTATAATATGTGTAATATACACTGATGTATAATATTAGATGAGCCTTCCTGGTACACTTCTCCCGAAAAAAAAACATGTCACCGACCAAATCAGCTTACCTATAAGCTGAGTTCATAATGACTGGTGCTATTATATGGCTCTCGCATGCGAGTGAGGAGCGTTAGTGCATTCGTAGCATGAGATGGCTTTAATTTGATCCTTTGAATGCATTCCTTATCACAATTACATGTGAAGGGGCACACATATCATTACTCCCCTTCTCTTTCTCTCCTGTCATTCAGTTGATTGTGTTGCACAACAGTACCACCGATTAATGTACATAATAATATGATCGATGTAATATTCGTATGTAGTTTATCAAACATATTTTTTACAGTCTAACACATTGCCACAAACTATTCTGCATGTACGTTTCCCACATCCCAAAGGTTAGTTAGAATAGAATGTCTCGCGGCATTAAGCTCGCCTGTTGTACCGAATTTTTATTAATGGGTGTTCAATAAAGAATATATACAATATAGAATACTTGTTAACATGTTTCACCGCACTTTACCTCTTCTAGTATTTAGTTCGGTGTGTGTGTGTATGTATGTATACCCATATACACATCGGTGCGTGTGTGTACACACGTATGTGCGTGATCCTCTAAATTCTCAACCCAAACCCCATTCATGGCGTTAAACTAAACTACATCTATTATTTCTTTTTAGCTGTGTTCGTTCTGAGCCCCACCACCACCACCACCACATCCACACCACCGCCGCCGCCACCGCCAGGAAAATGTAGAATGCACAATGTAGGTAGTGAGCAAAGCCCTATTTATAAAAGCGGATTCGGCATAGTCGTTACACAAAAGCCCGGTACCGAAGTAAAAGTATCCTGATTAATACCACTTTACATTCTCATATTGTTATATAATTATTATGTGGGTATGTGTGATAAATTTTTGCATGCTTATAAGTTACATGTGACAATTATATTCTACAATTACACGTGTAAAACTTGAAAGATCCACAATTACTTTTATGCATAATGGCCAAAACAATTTAATGTTGTAAAATTTATTTGATAAAAACACTTGTTGAGGAACAATTGGGAGCGGCAGGCGTAAAAGTATTTATTTGTTTAAACGTGTGTATTATATAATATTTGTGTTAAATAAATCTCTTATAATATCTTTATGTAACTGTAAAACCTTTTTACATACTTACAATCACACTATCAAACTAGTTAAGCTTATTAAACTACGACTTAGTGGGGTCGCTCTCACAACCTCCGGTCCAACAGTCTCGTCCAACAGATATTTGTCGGTTAAAGTTAAAATTTTCGTACATTTGATTTAACTGGCAGCTACATTTTAGCCGAAGGTGGTTAAATCGGCAAATAGTGCGCTGGCGCGCAAGTAACAAAGTGCTACAAGGGTAGGTATCTGTTCTTTTAGTTTCTATGGTACAAGAGGGTGACGCGAAGCTTTTCTATAGCAGTTTTGAGACTGTAGTTGCTATTTTCATCTTTCCAATTGTAGCATTTACATGCGAGCAAACGATACTGGCAGAAAAATGAATTGGGAATCAAGTGCGATATTTCCGCATTGCGATCTTGTCGAGACGTTTACATAAAGAAACCGGCTAAGTGCGAGTCGTACTCACGCACCGAGGTTTCCGTACCACCACACAATTAGCCTGTTTTAAGGGTTTCGTATCCGGTACGGGACCCTATAATACGCTGTCTGTCTGTCTGTCCGAGGGCTGTATCTTTTGAACCGTAATAGGTAACCCGTTGAAATTTTCACAGAATATGTGTTATCAATGGCCGATAAACAACAAAATAAGAAAAAGTAAAAAATCACGGGGTTCCCATTGAAGAAACCAAAAAGTGTATGCGCGCGCCATCTACCGAATAGGGTGAGAAACATTTTAACTAATCATGACATTTAACTAATATGAAGCATTGCATAACACGCCATAGATGGCGTGAGTGGCGCTAACCATGACATGGCGATGGAACCCTAAATAATAAAAGAAATAAATAAAATAAAAAAATAAAAGACTTTGAAAAAAATACGTTTCTTGTATGGAGACCGACTTAATTTTTTACTATTTGTTTTAAATATTTGTTAGTATAACACATATTCTGTGAAAATTTCAACCAGCTACCTATTGCAGTTCTAAAGATACAGCCCTTTAAAGGTAGGGCAGACGGACGAACGGTCATACAGACGGACGGACAGACGGCGCTTTTTTTATGCAAACTGACACGGTTGGCTATCTCCTACAATATCCGCGATGTCAGCCCTTAACACATTGCTGAACTAGGTGCCATATCAGTGCTTCCCTTCGGTCCTACCTTATGGCTTAGTAATAGGCTTCTGTACCTACGGTGCAGAAAACTAAAAAAGCGCTATGTGTCGATCGGGTGCTGATTGGCCGCCAGAAATTGCGTTTTTGTCCTCCATTCTCTATTTTCCCGTGAAATTGTCCTTTCGTTCTTGATTTTCGGACTCGGTATATATGCGACAGTCAGTCGGCGTGTAGTGATTGCAGGCGTTCTTGTCGTTAAACAATCATACAGTCTGCACGGAACAACCAAACTTCGCGAGCCAGTTGGAAACTGACATTTTACGAGCTACACATACACGTACTAACTACTCTTAATTGCCACTCGCGGAAATCGTAGAAAATATCCGCCAAGTGCGAATCGGACTCGAGCACCTAGAATTTCGCACCACAAAAAAACAACGTTGAAGAAACACGTTTCTTGTATGTACCGTTAATTTGTTCCTTTTTTTAATTTTTATTATTTTTCGTTATGTCTTTTTTTATTTATCACCATTATTTGTCGTAATATCAGCCAAAATAACTCATATTCTGTGAAAATTTCAACCGGCTAGCTGTTAGGGTTCCAAACATTGGACGGACGGACGGACGGACGGTTGTAGGCTTAGTAATAGGCTTCCGTACGGGGTACGGAAACGTAAAAAATGCTATTTAACGAACATGAAATACACAAAATTGCCTACTAATTCGGCCCAACTCGTGTGCATAGACATTGATGTTGCATGTTGCCCTGATTCTCAGTAGGTTGATATAATTTTGAAGAGTTTGCTGCTATTAAAAAGTTAGATGGTATTAAAAAATTGTGTATGTTTTGTCAGTATCTGTGTATGTATTACAGTATGTGTGTTTAAATACAAGATTGAAATCGCAGATACCTTCTCATTCCAGGATCCCACAATATAGGATTTTCGAAGCGTTAAGCAATATAATATATATAAAATACATTATATGCATATTCGTTACTCTGGTGAAGGAAAACACCGCCATAAGCCCTATAAAGTGACAGTGCTAATAATTGCTGCGCGCGAGGTTAAAACTGAGAAAAATTTATTATGTTACATTATACATAAAAAGCCATGTTTATACGAGTAATTTCAACACTACCACAAGATTAACACAGTAATCCTGTCTAAGCCCCAGGACTCAGTACACAGAGAGCGCCAAGCGCATACCTCTGTAGGAGAAGAACAGAAGAACAACAAAGCAGACGAGCTACAGGTATTTTCTACTCTCGCTTCACTCTGATTGCGCCCCCTCCCTCCCCCCGCCCTCCCCCGCAGTCACCGACTGGTATTTTATTTATTTCCATTAACCCCACGTTCTTTCTCGTCTCGCCCGTCCCCAAGGTTCCTCTCTCCAACCCTCCGCCCGGGCCGTCGCATCAGGTGCGCTTCTGAAGAAGAAACTGTCTGGGATTAGTCAAATAGCCTACGTATTTTTCTCAGAAATTTTTCTGCAAGACATTCGGATGTAAGTATATTCAGGTTGCATGAATAGTCACGGATGTAAGTAAGTTATATTTTCTATATTTCTATTTGAACTGCATGCGCTTTTGAAGTGGTGAATTTTGATGAGGGATTTTCAAATAGGAATTCAATTTCGCTGTGATAACTTAGAAAGGTTTGTAAGTTTGCTACTTTTGCAATACCTACTTTTTATTTCCAATACATTTTCGACCACTATTCTTGGAAGATATAATACATACATACATACATATCACACACGCTGAATCCCGACAATCGGGGTAAGCAGAGTAATCGGTGTTGTGCTGCAAGAACTCTGGTAAATTACAGCACAACACCGACCACCACGTTTCGCAAAGTATTCGAACAAGATTCAATCGATCAAGCAGCAAGTAAGGCACGAAGACCCACCTGCTGCATGACTCGGTGGAAGTACCGTGCCAAGGTGAGAGGTGGCGAGCCTGTCGCCCTTTAGCACGGCATCTTGTCCTTATCCCTTAGTCGTCTTTTACGACATGCATGGGGAGAGATGCAGTGGGGCTATTCTTTTTAAGTACCGGCCCCACACGGTATAAGATATAATCAGCACAATAATCTGTTCACAACTTATTCATTCGAACTAACGCGCTGGCATCTTACCACACATTTTGGTACGTTATTTGAACTTAGGACATGGCGCGAAATCTGTTGATCTTTGAATTATCTATACATATAATAAAATCGTAGAGGTAAGAAAGTCTGTACATTGAATGTATTCGGAAAAAAACTAACCAGGGTGGCTTAAAATGATATACTGAACATGTTAGAACAGTTTTTAAAATTTTTGTTTGTTTGTTTGTTTGTTTGTTTGTCTGTACGCGCATCACGCAAAAACCACTGAACGGAATTAGACGAAACTTTGTATAGTGGCAGTTTATATGCCGGGTTAACATAATACGTAAAAAAAATAACAAAAATAAAAAAAAATTACAATTATAAACATTATTGCGCGTTTAAAATCACGTAGTCCAAAGTACATAATTATATCTTGAGAACTGGCAGCAAATACAATTTGAATAAAATATTCATTCGAAATTTAAAAATAAGTAGATACAACGAAAATGACAGTTCTTCTTTTTTATAACTTGAACACAATAGTCTATACATATCTATTCTTTCTATACATATCATAAAATCGTAAATGCAAAAATGTCTATTTGTACGCTCATCTCGCAAAAACCACTGAACGGAATTTGACGAAACTTTTTATAGTGACAGTGTATATCCCGGATGAACATAATAATTAAAAAATATAGTAAAAATCACGTAATCCAAAGTAAAGGTAAAAAACAATTTTAAATGTCATGTTGACAACGGAGAACTGTCATCTCGACGTGAGCTGGCCGGTGACAAATTTTTTGATAAATAAAAATAATAATTGAAAGTCGAAGTTATGTCGCTGTCATTGGTGCAATAAAATTTATATATCTGTTGCCGGCGGCTTCGATCGCGTGAAATTCGTATTAAAAAAAAAGAAAGTAAGTAACTAAAGGCGGGCCCGAAGGCGGATCTTCGCTAACGTAAACGATATTCTTTCTCGATGAAAGTAACTAAGGGCGAGGCGGAAGGCGGAGCTGAGTTCAGGAAGAAGAAAAACATTCTTGAATAAAGTAAGTAACTAAGGGCGAGGCCGAAGGCCGAGCTCTATTCTGGAAGACCATAAACCTTCTCGAAGAAAGTAAGTAACTATGGGTGAGGCCGCAGGCCGAGCTGCGTTCAGGAAGAAGCTAAACCATCTTGAAGAAAGTAAGTAACTAAGGCGAGGCCGAAGGCCGAGCTACGTTCGGATAATTGAAAAACCATCTCGAAGAAAACAAGTAACTAAGGGCGAGGCCGAAGGCCGAGCTGCGTCCAGGAAGAAGCTAAACCATCTTGAAGAAAGTAAGCAACTAAGGCGAGGCCGAAGGCCGAGCTACGTTCTGACAAATGATAAACCATCTCGAAGAAAGCAAGTAACTAAGGGCTAGGCCGAAGGCCGAGCTGCGTTCAGGAAGAAGCTAAACCATCTCGAATAAAGTTAATTAATATTAAGATTGAGTTAATTTAATTTAAATTTTATTATAAAGTCCACGCTTCTAACGGCAAATATACCGTGCATCCTAGAACCTCGCGGTTATTCCCGGCTGGATGGCAAGAGGCCCGATGCTATCACCTTAGTGCCATGGACAGGATGGTAGTTCTTTGATGTGGGATGCCACTTTTGTTCTCACATTGGCTCCAAGTCACGTTAGGGCATCTTCAAGAGCGGCTGGCGCGGCCGAGGCTGGGGCGGAGAGCCTCAAACGCAGCAAATATAGAAATATAATTCAATATTTCGAATTTGGTGCGTTTGCGGTTGAAACCCTCGGTCCGTGGAGCAGTGAAGCCAAAAGAGGCTTGAGCTGGTTGACGCAACTGGTGTCCCGCCATCAAGGGCTTATGTACTTCATTCAAAGGGTAAGCCTTGCCATCCAGCGGGTTAATGCCGCAAGTGCTCTAAGAACATTCGAAAATGCCCGTTTTGATAGTTATTTTAATGTTTGTTAGGTAGGTTTAATTCTTTAGTTATTAATATTACTTTTTTATTTTTATGAAATAAATAGATTGAGTAAACGATATTATATTCTATCGAAGAAAGGAAGTCTTTAAGGGCGAGGCCCGAAGGCGGAAGAGGGTTTTTGGTTTACCTGAACGCAGCTCGGCCTTCGGCCTCGCACTTAGTTCCTTCCTTTCTTCCAGAAGGTTTATCGTCTTCCTGAACGCAGCTCGGCCTTCGGCCTCGCCCTTACTTACTTCCTTTATTTGAGAAAGGTTTATCGTTTACCTGAAAGCGGCTCGGCCTTCGGCCTCGCCCTTAGTTAGTTACTTTCTTTAAGAAGGTTTATCGATTACCTGAACGCAGCTCGGCCTTCGGCCTCGCCCTTAGTTACTTACATTCTTCTTTGGAATACGAATTTCACGCGAGCGGAGCCGCGGGCTCAGCTAGTTAATTATAAACTAAAATATTAATATAGTGAAGTAGAGTTTAACGAAAGTTTTGAAAATAAAATAAATACATTTTATTCGCAAAGGCAAACCTGGGCATTTCGTGTGAGCACGGCTAGATGGGGCTTAGTATTTTTTTTTTATTAAATTATAGGCCAACAGACTAACAACTATCCGTCCGAACTTGTTAGAAGTAATTACGGAGCCGATAATATCTTTTGTTTACGCCGCGTCGCCTCCGCTCGCCGACCTCGGCAATTGATCACGCATAGGACGACAACAGGTACAATCACCTCAATTTACACAACTGTGCCCGTAGCAGGGCTCGCAATTTGTTTTTGTCGGCAAGTGTACATAGGATCAGGATCGCTTATCGGAATTGGACATGATACTGACAACAACCGAGTCTGAAAGATAAAAATGCAACTCGATAAATTGAAAACACGGAATACATAAAACATCATAATAGTTATTAGATATCGCTACATTTATAGTCAAGTTAGTTCTACGTACTACGCTGTGTGCTATTTTGATAACTGAATAATAAAATGGTTAGTAGTAGTTGCCTATTAAAAGAAGTATCAATAATAGGTACACGTGAAAATGGCTTGGCGAATATTAAAACAAAATACAATTTAACGAGTGTTTATACGTGTTTTTAGAAGGAAAATTATTTTATGACATTTTTACCGCAGCGGTGGCTGGAAAAAGGAAATAACATTTACTCGATTTTCACAACTCGCGACGTCAATCGCTCTAATGAGTTGCCCCGAGTTCTCACCAGTCATTTCCTCGCGCGGCCGACACATCGAAAGTTACGATCTCGATAAGTTTTCGGCCGCCTTCGCCGCAGCAAATAAAGCAATCGGAACGTAATAAACATGTCAAACACTATTTGTTTTTCTTTTTTTTCCTCTCTCTCTAGAAGGAATGCATTCGAGTGGCCGCACGCGGCGCGCCGGTCGGCGCGGTGCGGTGGCGGCTAGTCGCGTGCTCTCGTGCCGCACGCGGCCGTCAGTAAAAACTCTTGTGAAAAAGAGTTATTTCCTTACTCATTTCCATGTAAGCGCCGTTATTACTTAACCTTTTCAGCGACAATATTATTTTAAACGTTCTTAACCAACGCCAGCTAATAGGAAGTTCGCTTAATGTGACTACAGTCAAACACGGCAGTTTGTTTCACATTCACCGCTGGAAATGATTGATTTCGAGCTAATAACTCCACGGTCTACCGGTAGGTTTAGCAAAACGCTAAGAATATTGCCACAAGTAATTTAACCAATATTGTTAAGTATCAGCTGTATGCGCGATATCACATGCGTCAAGTGATTATAAGGATTCCATTCCCAGATCATCAATACATATAGTTATAACAACATTGCTAAATAGGCGTGTCTGTGAAATTAAAATATTGGAAAAAGAATATTACGGGTATAAAGGATAAGTAAGAGAATTCATTGAGATAGTTTTTGAACATTTTGATATAAGTATTGTTATTATTTGTTGTTATTTGATAATTTGCTACTAAACCAACTTTAACGCGAGCGAAGCCTCGAGCACAGCTATTTAGAAGTAAATTCGTCGAAACTACAAATAGACGGTGCCGCAGCACACTAACAATGACCTAACTAGTGTAAATTGTTTAAGATCAATTAAGGTTTCGGGCGTCTTCGCCGCAGCAAATAGTCAAACACTATTTCTTTTCTCAGTCTCTCTCTCTAGAAGGAATGCATTCGAGTGCCTAATAATAAAATAAAATCAATCTAAAAAATTTTTTTTATTGTCAGATGACGTTATGACTGAACTGAAGTCGGCTACTTACGCACCTTCCATTGTATGCGCCGTTAAGTCTAATAGCAACAAAAAAAGTATGAAACATTTCTTCACCTCGACCTTGGGGAAAAACTGTGCCTCACTTGAAAAGTCGGTTAAAATGGAATTCGACGTCAACCTCCCGGCCTTTTACGGGCCACTCGCAGTGAGTGGTCCATAAAAAAGTGAACTCATTCGTGACGTCGGCTTAGGTCTCTTCGGACGTGTCACAATAAACTTCGCAGGGTCTAGCTAGACACACACTGCTCCGATGGATTTGTAATTTACACCACTCGAAGTGGACCCTAGCCTACTTCAATATATGGTGTGTTTGCTTTCAATTCCGCGGTCGCCGCTCGGTTCCGTCCAGGCGTAGCCGATGTATGGAGTGATGTTTCAGTATAGTGATATTGGTAATAGATATTTTAGTACCGATACGATAACGCTAGTTGGCCATATGAAAAAGAGAATAATAACAATTTTGGTAGAGAAAAGGGGCTTGTATGCAGATACTTTAGTTGTTTCGTAAGCATTGCTATGAAGACAAGGGTAAAAAATAATTGAATATGTTATTCCTATTTATTCATACCAATTTTGTTGTGTTATGTGTTTAATCAATAATGTACTCATAAATCGGTAAGTGAAGACGACCCTTTAATTAAAATCTAGATACCTAATTAAATTAATGGCACGTGATGGCCATGTATGGAGAATATTCCAAGCGATTCTCTACTACTTGCTTAGCCCCATTGACAAAATAATTTGTTATACTAGACTAGAGTGTTTATCTCGTTCCTAAGTTACCTTCTCCTTAACATAATGCAATCAAGTTTATGAGCTCTCACTTATCCTATTATTATTCCAGTAATTTTCCTCCCCTCATCCCGTGGAGACGCGTGTGGATTCCGATATCCGTATAACTTGCCACTGACGACGAATCCAAAGATTGGTGAAGCCCGAACGTTAGAAGTAAATTGTATACTCCAAACTACGATACATTTGCGTAATCGGTGACAAGTTACACATCATGGGTCGGCGAGGAGCGCCTACCGGGTTATTGACATTTTTGTGCTATCACGGCATATCGTCTGTAGGAATCGAGTAGTTACCTAAATACCTATGAAGTTTGGGTATTATTGACATGTTTATATGGTATATATATACGCTATCTCTTATTACGCCCGAGTAATCGAAAGGTACCTAGTCGAAAGTAATCAAAACTTGAGAATCGGTTTGCTTTGAAATTTACATAGAATTTTCACCAATATTATATCTGTGATGTTTGAGTACCTATTATTGACATTTGTGTAACCCAACTTTTATTTATAGAGATCCGGTATGGGTGGCTGTGCCCAACAATCAGTCGAATGAAGTATGTCATAAAAGAGTAGTAGTAGTATGTTATTATTGACTTTTATGTAGGTAACATCACGTCATCTCTTAATAGAGATGAAATAGGTAATCGATATTGGCTATTTGGGTATCTCGGTTGGCTTTCATGTGATTCATTATATGTAATGTGAGTGGGGTTACTTTCTATGAGAGTCGGCCTTTGGCCTCATATTTGCGCTTCAATCAGATTTGCTATTAACCCGACATAATTATTATTACAAAACAAAATTAAATGCACATTTGGTTATTTTCTATTAGGCAATTAATATGAAATGCAAAAACATTTAAATATCGAAGTAGGTATATTCTTAACAATTATACGCAAACAAAATATTCACCCTAGCATTCGTGATTGCTATGGTATTTTTTAAACTTCCAAATAACTGAAGGGGAAAACTATTTACTTTGGCCTGCAAACCTCACTGAAAATCCTAAAAAAGTGAACTGGCAATCAAACGCTACATGTGTGAGTGGACTGAAATATGTTGACACGGCTCTACATTCGCAATCGTTCACTCAGGCAGGCCCGCGCGCGTATTTCCGTTCCCCTGTTCAATAGGAGGCAGCCTTGCACTGCGCACGGATTTGTTGCGCTAACTCCCTTTTCAAACTCGTGTTCAATTCAAGGCGTACCTCCAATAATAATTTTTGTTTAAAAAAGTAAAAAAAAATAATACTTGCGATAAAGTATTTTTATGTGGTTATAAAAAAATAACCATAACCTATTTTTATTACCCTAACAATGTTTGTCATAAAAAAAATCTTGCACAAGGGGGACTCAAATCCAAAAATGTATACACTGTGCTCGACACTTTACCAATGAACCACTAAAAAGCTCATAAGTGACCAGACGAATATCCGATTCAGTTAAAAGACCGGCCTTGAATTGAACACAAGTTTGAAAAGGGAGTAAGCTTAACAAATCCGTGCGCGTTACGAGGCAGTACTGCCTCCTGTTGAACACGGAAATGGAAATACGCGGCCCGTGCGGAGGTATACACGTACCTACCTAGCGCAAACACACTACGACTCCACATTACAGAGTGCTGGGATTCAGAAAGATTCACGCCGGTTCACTTCTGGGCAATGAAAATTTTCCAATTTGAAGGAAATGAAAAATATTGAAATTTTTCGGAAAAATAAATAAATTTCCGAAATTTTTCAAAAATGTTGAAATTTATTTCTTCTTTGGTTTGAATGAATTTAATGCTCTAATTTGGGGTTTGAATGAGAAGAAACAAAATTGATTTGCTGTTTCGGCAGCCCTCATCGAGCCTGTGTTTGTAAACTTGAACAAATTTATTGATTTTCCGATTTTTTTTTTTGATGTTGAAATTTATTTTTTCTTCCGTTTGAATGAATTTTATGCGCTAATTTGGGGTTTGAATGAGAAGAAACAAAATTATTATTTGCTGTTTCGGCAGCCCTCATCGAGCCTGTGGTTGTAAACTTGAACAAACTTCAGAGAAATGATTGCCTTATCCATAAAGTGCATTCGTCATTCAATGACATCAAGAGAGTCTTCGGGAGTACCTTCCTGCTTACAAACGTGCTTTCAGAAGAAGAGTAAACAGCACTACTGCGAAAATTCGAAGAGCGGACGGCAACGTGTGTAAAACCTATTCATCTAGCTGCCAATCTACTGGATCCTTCTTCACGCGGTATGAACTTGAGCCAAACGAAGACGTCACGCCAATGGAGTTCATCGAAGAACTTTCCAGATACTTGGATGTAGATTTCAATTTTAACCGAGAAGACGACATGGTACTCTGTTCGTCGTGGACTCCTCTGCTGGCGAAGCATGGCTCGGGTGGTAACCAGCATCAAGCTCTGGCAGCCATAGACACAGTGAGCTACGTGTGCACCGACCTTTTCCAGCAAGAGATGTCCAAACTACCCGCATCGGCCGAAGTACCCTCGCATCGCTACAATCTACGTCAGCAGCGACCGGCAGTTGACATCTGACCGGACGACGTGTCGGGTGTCCTCCAGGTCGTCGCAGTACCGCGAGTCCTGGAGATGTCCCCGGAGTGTGGGACGAAACGTCGACAAATAAAGTTTATCGCTTTCAGTATACCGTGTAACCGAAAACATTGTCATAATGTGCAATAGCGGTAAAAGCCTAAACGAACACATATTTACTGCACCTATAACCTCTGCAGCAACAGAAAGGTAATAATTTTAAGCGGCAGGTGGCCGAGTGGTCTGAGCTTCGGCTTCTCTTGCCAGAGATCCGTGGTTCAAATTCGTTCGGCTTGCGCCAATTATTTTTTCTGACGAAAAAATTACGTACCTGTTACCTACAGCTTTACACTGTTCGGAACCGGTGTAAAGCTGTAGGTCCCTTTCCTTGCCCCTTACTAGGTGATAGGCTATCAACTACTTTATTATATTAACTAAATATTAATTTGTAGAGATCTCCTTGCACTAAAGGCTCAAGAATATTTTGAGTTCTACTATGTCCTTCATCTGTATCTCAGAAGTTTTACGACGCAGTCCCAAGATGCAACGTTTCCAAATGCAACCGCAATCCTCATAAAGTAAGCCGCAAGCAGGTTGAACGGGAAAACATTTAAGGCGACGGAGAATGCTCCGTTATCCGTCTCACGGTCCCAAGGCGCCCGGAGGCCATTCTTCTAGCGAACGCTACGAGGATTTACCGGCGGCGAAGCATTTTAGAGCAGTAGAGCAGCGCTCGCTCACCGGGTTTGTGGAGTAAAATGAGCGTAAATTAATGAGAAAGCAGTTCCCATAACCGCGTCTTTATAAAAAATATACGTAATTAAAAAATTTTCCAATATCTTCTTTAATTATCTAACTATGCATTTTAAAATTATCTATACATATAATAAAATCGTAGAGGTAAGAAAGTCTGTACATTGAATGTATTCGGAAAAAAACTAACCAGGGTGGCTTAAAATGAGATACTGAACATGTTAGAACAGTTTTTAAAATTTTTGTTTGTTTGTTTGTTTGTTTGTTTGTCTGTACGCGCATCACGCAAAAACCACTGAACGGAATTAGACGAAACTTTGTATAGTGGCAGTTTATATGCCGGGTTAACATAATACGTAAAAAAAAACAACAAAAATAAAAAAAAATTAACAATTATAAACATTATTGCGCGTTTAAAATCACGTAGTCCAAAGTACATAATTATATCTTGAGAACTGGCAGCAAATACAATTTGAATAAAATATTCATTCGAAATTTAAAAATAAGTAGATACAACGAAAATGACAGTTCTTCTTTTTTATAACTTGAACACAATAGTCTATACATATCTATTCTTTCTATACATATCATAAAATCGTAAATGCAAAAATGTCTATTTGTACGCGCATCTCGCAAAAACCACTGAACGGAATTTGACGAAACTTTTTATAGTGACAGTGTATATCCCGGATGAACATAATAATTAAAAAATATAATAAAAATCACGTAATCCAAAGTAAAGGTAAAAAACTATTTTAAATGTCATGTTGACAACGGAGAACTGTCATCTCGACGTGAGGTGGCCGGTGACAAATTGTTTGATAAATAAAAATAATAATTTGAAAGTCGAAGTTATGTCGCTGTCATTGGTGCAATAAAATTTATATATCTGTTGCCCGCGGCTTCGCTCGCGTGAAATTCGTATTTCAAAAAAAGAAAGTAATTAACTAAAGGCGGGCCCGAGGTAAGAAAGTCTGTACATTGAATGTATTCGGAAAAAAACTAACCAGGGTGGCTTAAAATGAGATACTGAACATGTTAGAACAGTTTTTAAAATTTTTGTTTGTTTGTTTGTTTGTTTGTTTGTTTGTTTGTTTGTCTGTACGCGCATCACGCAAAAACCACTGAACGGAATTAGACGAAACTTTGTATAGTGGCAGTTTATATGCCGGGTTAACATAATACGTAAAAAAAAAACAACAAAAATAAAAAAAAATTAACAATTATAAACATTATTGCGCGTTTAAAATCACGTAGTCCAAAGTACATAATTATATCTTGAGAACTGGCAGCAAATACAATTTGAATAAAATATTCATTCGAAATTTAAAAATAAGTAGATACAACGAAAATGACAGTTCTTCTTTTTTATAACTTGAACACAATAGTCTATACATATCTATTCTTTCTATACATATCATAAAATCGTAAATGCAAAAATGTCTATTTGTACGCGCATCTCGCAAAAACCACTGAACGGAATTTGACGAAACTTTTTATAGTGACAGTGTATATCCCGGATGAACATAATAATTAAAAAATATAATAAAAATCACGTAATCCAAAGTAAAGGTAAAAAACTATTTTAAATGTCATGTTGACAACGGAGAACTGTCATCTCGACGTGAGGTGGCCGGTGACAAATTGTTTGATAAATAAAAATAATAATTGAAAGTCGAAGTTATGTCGCTGTCATTGGTGCAATAAAATTTATATATCTGTTGCCCGCGGCTTCGCTCGCGTGAAATTCGTATTTCAAAAAAAGAAAGTAATTAACTAAAGGCGGGCCCGAAGGCGGATCTGCGCTCACGTAAACGATATTCTTTCTCGATGAAAGTAACTAAGGGCGAGGCGGAAGGTGGAGCTGAGTTCAGGAAGAAGAAAAACATTCTTGAAGAAAGTAAGTAACTATGGGCGAGGCCGCAGGCCGAGCTGCGTTCAGGAAGAAGCTAAACCATCTTGAAGAAAGTAAGTAACTAAGGCGAGGCCGAAGGCCGAGCTCCGTTCGGATAATTGAAAAACCATCTCGAAGAAAGCAAGTAACTAAGGGCGAGGCCGAAGGCCGAGCTGCGTTCAGGAAGAAGCTAAACCATCTTGAAGAAAGTAAGTAACTAAGGCGAGGCCGGAGGCCGAGTTACGTTCTGACAAATGATAAACCATCTCGAAGAAAGCAAGTAACTAAGGGCGATGCCGAAGGCCGAGCTGCGTTCAGGAAGAAGCTAAACCATATCGAATAAAGTAAATTAATATTAAGATTGAGTTAATTTAATTTAAATTTTATTATAAAGTCCACGCTTTTAACGGCAAATATACCGTCATCCTAGAACCTCGCGGTTATTCCCGGCTGGATGGCAAGAGGCCCGATGCTATCACCTTAGTGCCATGGACTAAGGGTAGTTCTTTGATGTGGGACGCCACTTTTGTTCTCACATTGGCTCCAAGTCAGGTTAGGACATCTTCAAGAGCGGCTGGCGCGGCCGAGGCTGGGGCGGAGAGCCTCAAACGCAGCAAATATAGAAATATAATTCAAGATTTCGAATTTGTTGCGTTTGCGGTTGAAACCCTCAGTCCGTGGAGCAGTGAAGCCAAAAGAGGCTTGAGCTGGTTGACGCAACTGGTGTCCCGCCATCAAGGGCTTATGTACTTTATTCAAAGGGTGAGCCTTGCCATCCAGCGGAGTAATGCCGCAAGTGCTCTAAGGACATTTGAAAATGCCCGTTTTGATAGTTATTTTAATGTTTGTTAGGTAGGTTTAATTCTTTAGTTATTAATATTACTTTTTTATTTTTATGAAATAAATCGATTGAGTAAACGATATTATATTCTATCGAAGAAAGGAAGTCTTTAAGGGCGAGGCCCGAAGGAGGAAGAGGGTTTTTGGTTTACCTGAACGCAGCCCGGCCTTCGGCCTCGCACTTAGTTCCTTCCTTTCTTCCAGAAGGTTTATCGTCTTCCTGAACGCAGCTCAGCCTTCGGCCTCGCCCTTACTTACTTCCTTTATTTGAGAAAGGTTTATCGTTTACCTGAAAGCAGCTCGGCCTTCGGCCTCGCCCTTAGTTAGTTACTTTCTTTAAGAAGGTTTGTCGATTACCTGAACGCAGCTCGGCCTTCGGCCTCGCCCTTAGTTACTTACATTCTTCTTTGGAATACGAATTTCACGCGAGCGGAGCCGCGGGCTCAGCTAGTAAAAAATATATTTGTGTTTAAGTCATTTCTATTGATATTTAGTTACATGAAGCTTTTGAAAGAAAATATTTTACTTTCAAATTTGTCCGCTAAAATTGACCCCCAAAATCTAAATTTGTTCATTTACGCTATACATCCGTGATTGCGTCATCAAACTCTATATAATATATCTCTATATACTCTATACTGAGCTACCGAGGCTGACGAATTTCCTTATCCCTTAGCAAAGAGATTTTATGTATAGAGTGAGCACTACGAAGAAAGAATACAGAGAAATGACGGCCAATAGCTGAGGTATGAGGTAAGGTAGCGGGGTGGCGGAACGCTGAGCCGCGCGGGGCGGGAAGCGAGCGGGAGAGGGGCTAGCTAGCGAGCGACTAGCGGCTAGCGGCCCGGCCGGCCCGGCCGGTCAGTCAACACGTGCATTGGAATACGTAGGGTTGTCACTTAGTCTACCAAAAATATATTTTTCGATTTATTATTTTACGAGTAGGTATTATGGTTAATTGTGCCCGTAGTCTAGTGGTAACGCTTCTCAATGCAGAAGTTGCGGGTTCAAATCCCGGGCACTAACTAATGTACTTATTTATTTCCTTGATAAGGATTGATATACGTGCATTTCATAACGAATAGGTACGATCGCTCCGATGAAGAAAAATAAAGTTAGGTAACTAGTGCACACTGGTCTATGAAAGGTATTTTTGTGTAAACTGCTTCTGATTTCCACTGGTCACCATGTACGAGTAATCGAACCGGATATAACAAATTGTGACAAGTTCGAGTGCAATATGACTGCCATAAGAATACTCAATAAACAATAAAACAACAACAATAAAAACAATACCTCCTATGTCAGTGGGCAGAGGCCGTGCCTAGCAGTGGGACGTTTTAAAGGATTATAGAAGAAAACAGATAGTGAATTTCATCGAAAAAAACGTTTTTATGTATTTAAACTTAAAATACAGAACTATAATAACTTGAAATACATACCTAAACTTATATGGGTTTTTAAATTACCGTGGTTATTTGACATTTTAAGAAGTAACAACGGCTTTACTCGCTATCGAAATACGAGCTGTGTGGCTCGACATTTCGGCCAGAGTGCTCATGATGATGGGCCATACGTTTGGCCCGAAACGTCGAGCCACACAGCTCGTATTTCGACCGCGAGTAAAGCCGTTTTGTATTCTTATAATACCTACACCTAATAACTAGAATAATATCTAAAAAACTAAACTTAATAATAAAGAATTCATAACTGCGGTCTTGGCCTTGGACTAAACTTAAAATCTCCAAACCAAACATACATAAAATAAAGAGTGCAGCATTTATTAAAAAAAAATATATATATATAACTAAAAAAACCATTAGGTATACTTTGGACTACACACACAAACACAACTAAAATAACTCTTCCTCCGTACTTAAACAAAATAATTTAAATTTCACTTTACACAAATTTAAATTTTCACTTTCCCTTAAACAATGTATCATCTTGGACTATTTTTATCCATCTTTCTCGTATTGATCCTGTAGTAGGATGTGGAAACCTTGTAAAAAAATTTTTTTTCTTGAAAATTTCTCAATTACTTACTAATTAAAAAAAATTAAAAGAATAGCGACAACCCTAATTAGCGGTCAATTCACTCTCATATTTTAACGTGGTTTAATACATATTTATTTACTTTCATACATGATATCCCAGAACTCTATTTCTAATCATTCATATGTGGCAGCCCTAATGAGCGCGTTCAATTTATTTGTTTAATTAAATAATGCTTATGTTATTGCATTGCGAGGTCAATACATAAAATGTACAAAATTTTCAAATTGAAGTAGCGTTGTGACAGCCCTAATTGGCCAGTTGAACCAAATATTTCTAAGCACATGGAAAACAAGATATTATATATAAGTTCTTTCAAAATTAGTTAATAGTACGCTAAGGGGGGGTTCTGTATCGTAAATAAATCACTTTTGAGGAACAAAGATTTTTGTTTACAAAAAAAAAATTATAATAATGTAAAATGTAAAAAAAAAATCTTTTCTTAATAGTTTCAGTTTCATGCCAGGAACAAAAAAGTCTTCCAACACATAGATCTCTTTCTTTCAGAAATTGTGAAAACCACAATTTTAGTTTTATTAGTATGGAATAGAAAGAATTTGATTTTTTTTACCAACTTACACGTGTTACATCAAAATGGTATTGAAGACTTTTTTGTTACTGTTATGAAAATGAATCGATTAAGCTATAAAAATCAACCACATATTTTTTTACATACATACATTTTCATACATAAAAAACATTTTTCATAAAAAAAGCCCAAGGTCCAAAAAATTTTATATAGGTTTTACTCCCTATATGAAGAACCCCCCCTTAGCGTACTATTAACTAATTTTGAAAGACCTTATATATTAAGATCACAATGAAGTGATACTTACCTATGAAATGAGATGCCATCACTTTTCCCAATATTTTTGGTATGATTTTTGCAATATCGCAACACACAACCGGGCATAATGACTGGCGCGATGCGAGCCGCAGACGGACGGCAGCGAGCGCGCGGACGGCGCGTCCGCCGCGTTCGGTCGCTCGCGAGCTACTAGTCTCAAGAGGGTCCCTCCGCGTAATGGTTACTCCACCGCGGTGGAGCGAAGGCTGTTGCCCGGGTAAGAGGTCTAGTAGAATACATGATACGTCATTGTCCCTTAGTCGACTTTTACGACATGCGACGGGGACAGATGCAGTGGGGCTATTATTTTTATGTACCGGCCCCACACGGTACATAATTTAATTCAGCAACTCTTCATTGACGTCGAGGTAACAGACATCAGCATAGTCTAGAACAGTCAGTGCCAACATAGTCTTTGTGTTAATAGGAAGGCAGTAAGCTGTGACAGAGGATAGACAGACAGACACGAGAGTGGTCCTATAAGCGACTATAAGGGTTCCGTTTTTTCCTCTTTTGAGGTACGGAACCCTCAAAAGTATTCTGTAGATAATGCCTGCACACATTGGTCAAATAAAAGGGCATATAAGTACAACAGTATAATAAATAAGCGATCGATACCACTCCTCTATATTAGCTTTACACCTGTATCATTGTATCATAAAGAAAATATACATATGTATAACATTGCGTGAGTTCAATTTCAAACTTACATAATTGTAGGTATAATTCATCAATCTACGGTATAATTCAGTATGAATAATATCGTAGGTTGTAAGCTGTTTACATTATATATACGAGTACATAGACTTTTGGTAACTCATATTTGTACATAGACGTTTGTAAAAATGTGTGGCGTATGTGCAAAGGGTGAGGTATGTGAATCAGGGTGAGAGCAGAGAGTGAATGAGACGAAGGTATTTTTTATAGAAAGCTTGACATGTGTCTCCGAGCCTCTCATAAGTTGTCTAACGACGCCCATGGGCATTCGGTCGCATGCGGGGCTGCGAATGCCATGCCGGCCTGACCGGTGCTTATTCACGGTCCTCTTGAAAGACCCGAGACTGTACTTATACTTAGTGCATGTCTGCGTGTGCGTGTGCGTGCGTGTGCGTGTGCGTGCGTGTGCGCGTCTTCTTGTGCGTGTGTGTGCGCGTGTTGAAATTGAGAACTTGAGGTCAAGCAGTAAAAGCCTTACCACAGTTGCGAGCAGCAACATTCCGTGGTTCCGATTTCATATATCACCCTTAAATAGTCATTGTCGCAATTGAAATTTACATTTATATCATAAATATAACTAAGATAATTACTGGATGATTTTGAATTTAGTACCTGCCATGCTCGGTAAGCTGGCATTTTCCAAATAACATAAAAGAATTATGATTTAGGAGGTACCGCGCTCCGCTCACCGCGCCGCGCCCTGCCTGTGACGTAGAGACTCGACACGAATACTACATTACCGCTCTTAATTATATTCCACGTGCATATAACTCATTTACACGACCGCGGCGACATGATCTACAAGCTCACCCGCTATAAACAATAATTTACGGGAGTGTTAGGAATTTGGGTGGAATTTTTCATTCATGAAAAAAATTAATGCCTGTGTCCTATTTCCGCATACAATTTTATGGTATAGATAATTTTGTGCCGTAAAAAGTTATAGTGGTAATAAAAAAGTTAAAAGTGTCACTAAAAGTAATCTACAACCACTCACGCCTCTCTTACAGTTACCATGCAATCTATGTCGCCAGCTTAGTATGTGTTGTCAGCTAATAGCCTGGCTTAGGACCCATATAAAGTAAGCAAGCACGGTGGAAATTTCATGGGTGCAAACAAAATAGCCACGCGGTTTTTTGGGTTAGAATACATCGCACGGAAATTTGTAGAGTAAACAAAAATTTTGTTTTCATTTTTTTATTGCAAAACTAAGAATTTAAACAAAAAAGTAAATAGCTATCGACTGTCTGTCTGTCTATCAGTCTGTTAAAGCTTATTTTGTCCAAATCTGCTGAATGATAAATGTTAAAATGTGGTATGTACCTGCATAAAGAGTTTGATGACCCAATCATGGACTTAAAGCGTAAATGAACAAATTTCCATTTTGGGGATCAATTTTGAGGGAAAAATTAGAAAGTTTATTTTTTCAAGTGATATCTGACATACCTCTCAATGGAAAGGATAAGTTCGTTCGCTCGTTATAAGACATACACTTTTTTTATTATTTTAAAGTTCATAGTCTAAAATATATTAAAGAAAATTTAAAAAAATCTAATATTCTCCCCCCTCGCACTTGGCCGCTTTTTTATATCGAGCGAAGTAAATCAAAGCGTACTTCCAAAGAGCTATCGATCTGCCCTTATAAATAACGTTTCAACATGTAATAAACTGAGTATGTCAGGTGCGAGTAATATTAATGGTACATCTCTCAGAAAGACCGGAATGTTACCTCGTATGCAGCCAAGGTCAATTGACAAGTAGGCATTATATTTTTCTGTGGCGCAGAAGCTTATTAGCAAAATTATTGCAGATACAATAGCTTTCAGCCAACTTTATATACTGTACTTTAACACTGTATAGTAGGCTTCCTCGCCATGTTTTCCTTTTGAAATTCATAAAACTTTATTGTAGAAGAGGCTCATGTTGTAATAACCTCTACCCTATACCTATTGTTTTTCCTTAGATATTAAAGGCAGAATTATCAAAAATCAACTCTTTAGCTCTAGAACAACTAGAATATAAAGAATCGAAATATGGCCAGCGTATAACTTTCAAGTGATCTCTAGGTTTGTCAGAAACAGTGTCGCTAATTCGTACACATAATTCCTGTAAAATGGACCCAATTATTACTTCCTTTTCAGGAAGCCGTTGTGTACCGTAATAACTCAGAGTACTAACTCTCATTTCCTAAATCTATTCTAGTAAATTCTAATATCAACATTAAAGCACTTACCAAACTAATTGCTCATTCATCTATAGTCATTAAACCCTTCTGGTTTCCCTCTGTGTTCTATGTGCACGCTTTGACAGCGCGCTCACGTACCTCGCTTGCGAGCTTGTGAGACCCGCCAAAATTCAAAATGAAAGTGTTCTGATGTTTGTGTTATTGTTATTATTAAATTATGATCAATGTATTACTTGATAGCTTAATTTTGTTGTGCTGTTCAATAGATGAAATCTATTATTTTATATTTTCTTCTAAATTTTAGAACTTCAACAATACAAACTTTTATTGACCCCTTTTGAAGGGGTTTGTGGAACTGGCCCCACTAAATTCGTATGGACCCTCGGTCCATACGATATTTATCCATCGCCAGTCCCCGTGACTCCCAACGCAGATAAATTTGTACTTAAGCTACAAATTTATTATTTTGTCCCTAGGAGTCCCCGTTTTCTGATCTGTACAAAATATACATCTTCAGACAGATTTACCAATTTAATCTCGTAGTGTTATGTTGGAGTTCAAAAGATATTCTTTTGTCCTCCCTAAAGGCATAAGTGTATGCTTTTAATTGTGCGTGTATAGTGTATGTTATGGTTTACATTTCTGTGGCTATCTATTGATATACCTACAGAAATTGTTTTATTCCAAATGATGCGGTCAGGGGTCCACCTTTCACCGAAATCATTTAGGAATATTTTCTTAAGGGTTTATTAAAATTGTGTGCTGATCATAATCTATATAACCTATACAGGTATATTTAAACCTGATTTACGCAATCTCCCCACGACCTAAAACGTAACTAGCCAGAATGTTGCATGTACATATATTACAAAATTTACCTTAGAATTCCACTATCCTAATCGGTCTGACACGATTCATTAAAATCACCTTAAATAAAACACCATTACAAATAGAATAGCGTAAAATATTAAATTCAAACGAAACCACAACACCCGCCACTGAATCTATTCGCGAAGTTAACACTTAATAAAAATATACTTTTATGTCAAAATACGGTAAAACCACTGATTTTACATATTTAAAACCGACATATTTTTTAATAATTACGCGTGGATCAAACACTCTTATATACGTAGAATTTACGAATTTAAAAATCGGGTTTTGTTTCTTTTAATTTTCCCTATATTTTAAAATACCTTCCCAATGTACTAGTCCTCATGGTAGGCCAGTTCGGACATAGTGTCATTGTAAAAGCTCTTTGGAAGTCCTTCCATCACCAGTCAAGATTCCAGAATCCAGACGCCTTCATCCAGAACTCAAAAGGCTCAAAAAGAACATCCAAAATATTTTCCGTAAAACTAGTTGACAACCCCTATATCACCCCCAAAATTACAGAATCCAGACACCTTCATCTGTAACTCCGAAAGCTTTACAGAGATCCCCACACTAATATTCACGAAATTAAACAACCTCTATTCACTGACTTCCCTTATTTGCGTGTAATTTAAGATCAGGTCCCAGTACAATATATGTTAATCCAATTTAAAACCTTCCCAATGTACCAGTCCTCATGGTAGGCCAGTTCGGACATAGTGTCATTGTAAAAGCTATTTGGAAGTCCTTCCATCACCAGTCAAGATTCCAGAATCCAGACGCCTTCATCCAGAACTCAAAAGGCTCAAAAAGAACATCCAAAGTATTTTTCGCAAACTAGTTGAAAACCCCTATATCACCCCCAAAATTACAGAATCCAGACACCTTCATCTGTAACTCCGAAAGCTTTACAGAAGTTCCCACACTAAAATTTACGAAACAACAAACTCTATTCACCGGTTTCTTTACAAAATCATTTATGTACTAAGAAAACCTTCCCAATGTACCAGTCCTCATGGTAAGCCAGTTCGGACATAGTGTCATTGTAAAAGCTCTTTGGAAGTCCTTCCATCACCAGTCAAGATTCCAGAATCCAGACGCCTTCATCCAGAACTCAAAAGGCTCAAAAAGAACATCCAAAATATTTTCCGTAAAACTAGTTGACAACCCCTATATCACCCCCAAAATTACAGAATCCAGACACCTTCATCTGTAACTCCGAAAGCTTTACAGAAATTCCCACACTAAATTTTACGAAATTAAATTAATTATATTCACCGGTTTCTTTACCAAACCATTTACTAAGAAAACCCAATCAAAAATACACGCGAGCGAAGCCGAGCGAAAATATTCACTAATAAAACCCAACCGAAAATACACGCGAGCGAAGCTGAGCGAAACTTCGTTTCCCGAATTTATTCGAAAACTCACGCGAGCGGAGCAGTACCAACTTTCGTACCTGGACTCTCGCTAAATACGCACGACCGTCTCCTTCGACTCCCAAAACAGACTGAACTCCCCACGCTCCCCTCCCTCTCCTTTTATAATCTTTCCTCGTGTCACAATCCTGACACGCAGGAACAAATCGAACGGTGGCCTCCTAGTATGGCCATGACACGTTCGTGTCACGGAGCGCGATTTTGTATGGAGATTGAATTTTGATTTTTAGTATGGGCTGGACACGTTTGTGTCACGCAGGAACAAATCGATCGGCTGCCTCGTAGTATGGCCGTGTCACGTTTCTGTCCGGACTCGTAATTTGTATGGAGGATAATTTTATGTTTTTAGTATGAACTGGACACGTTTGTGACACGATATAAATTCGATTTTGGAGGGAAAACAAACCCTCTTCGTACCTTCCACATGGTACCTAAAGCTGTTTCGCTCGTCAGCGATGCGCTTTACCTCTACTTCGGTGGTTTTAACACCACTTCCCCGCACCCATTGTGCATCTCCGCATGCAGAGAACTGTTGCTTTTGTTATATAAATTAATTGATGTTATTACATGTGCTCTATTAATAAGTCGACTTTTAGCGACATGACGGAGTGTTTTATTTATATATTTTTGTTTAATTTTGTATATATATTAATTTCTGTACATACGTGATACCATATTCCGTGTTTGCTAATGCTAGTCATGTACGGAACCTGGACACGCAGAAACCAATCGAAATCTCCTTACCATAGTCGTGTTTTATTCATGTCAGGACACGAATCCATTCCTTCATACTAACATCGCTTAATGAAAACCCCTCCCGCACCGCTTGACAAATTACCTCAGGTCGCTCCGCCTCGCCCCGCGGCCCACGCGCGCCCGCAGCTCGGTAATACCTCACCCCTTGTCTTGTTTACCTCATACCTCTCTCCGCCCCGCGCGCACGCTCCAACGGATATTTATTTGAATGTTGGCGTCATACTCAATGAAACGTTGTTTTGTTTTATTTTATGTTTTTGTTTAATAACTGGTACTTTGTTTATATACTCTTCCCTTTATAAAATGTTTAGTGTATTAGTTTGAATCATTAATAAATAATTATTAAAATAATTTTAGACCCTGTGCGATATCTTCACAGAGATCACGAAACTTCAAATTCCCATAAACTCCGTCATGTCCAGATTCCAGACACGCAGGAACAAATAGACCAGCGACCTCATAGTATGGCCGTGTCACATTCGTGTCCTGACACGAATTTAGTATGGAGATTAAATTGAATCATTAGTATGGACTCGACACGAATCGGACACGCAGGAACAAATCGAACGGCGCCCTCTTAGTATGGCCGTGACACGTTCTTGACACGCAGGAACTAAACGCTCGGTTGCCTCGTAGTATGGCCGTGACACGTTCGTGTCACAGAGCGAAATTTCGTATGGAGATAGAATTTAATTTTTAGTATGGGCTGGACACGGTTGTGACACGCTCGAACAAATCGAACGGTGGCCTCGTAGTATGGCCGTGTCACATTCGTGTCCTGATACTATTTTAGTATGGAGATAAAATTAGATTAATTAGTATGTGCTGGACACGGTTGTGTCATGCAGGAACAAATCGAACGGCGGCCTCGTAGTATGGCCGTGTCACATTCGTGTCCTGACACAAATTTAGTATGGAAATAAAAATAAATTATTAGTATGAGCTTGTCACGTTTCTGACACATAGGAACAAAACGTACGGTGGCCCCGCAGTATGAGCGTGTCACGATCGTGTCTTGACAATAATTCATTCTTTCATACTAACAACTCGCAGCGAAATAATCACTACTCGCGCTCCTTGACTCGCTACCTCATGCCGCGCTCAAACGGCGTGATGATACCGCGATCTCTGACCCCGCGCCCGCAAGACGCGCGCCTTCTTACCTCACCTCTCCGCCGTTTCGTACGCGCCCATGTCTTGTTCCCCTCTCACCGCGTGTCAGGATTACCTCATGCTACCTTCCCCGCCTCGGCGCTCTATAGTGTTTTATATGCGAACCAACTGATGTTATTATATTTCTTGTTTGTCTAATTGCGCGTCGTATTGTAATGGCCGTTCGCGCCATTTTATTTCTTAGTGGAGTGTGCAGTCACGATTGAATTTATTAGGTGATTAGTTAAATTGTAATATAAATTATTTTGTTAATGAAACGTTTTAATGTTCTATAATTTAGCTTTGAATTACTATTGGCTATATATTTATCTTTTTTACCTTGTGTGATTCCATCACAGTCGCCCGCATAGAGGTTCGTAACGAAGCAAAGTCAACGGAACCTCATTCCGTGACGCTTGATCTCGTTAAGAAGCTATATACATTATGATCTTGAAAATTACTTCTTCTTTGTTAGGGTTTTATTGTTCCCTTCCAAGAAGTTTGTATATATAATTATTTATCACTGTTAGGGTTCAAGTTCCCTTCCAGAGACCCCCTTCTTCTATAATTTTTAATTTGTGTGTTTTTTTTTTTTCAACACCATCTGTCCACGTGCTTTAGGAAGTTCTTACCCTCCAGCTTAGGATTTATCTCCCTTAGCTTAAAGAGAAAAGATTTTTAGAATGCATACCACAACCTTACCACCTCCGGCTTAGACCATGTTTGCACTCTTTCCCTTATCTTCCATTTGCAGCTCGTGCCAATACTACATTAAACAAATATTTTAGTGTAATTGATTTAGTTTATTATTAATAAATCTAGGAATTTAGGCAAAAGTTATCACCTCAAAGCCTTAGATCCCTATATTCTGCCTCTAACAGATTTCCCAACAGTGCAGGAACCTCTAGTCTCATCCTTTACCGTATGGGCCGAAACAGAACATCACCGCTTACAGTGCAATACACACCTTACCACCTCCGGCTTAGGCTATGCAAGCAGTTCGGCAGGACAGAACTGGTCCGTGAAGAACACATAACACACCTTACCACCTCCGGCTTAGGCTATGCATGTATCCTAGCACAACAAGCTTCCATTAAAGGCAGAGTAGTCGGGATACATATTTTCAAAAGACTTCGAAATCGACTCATGCATCATTTTGGATCCTAACTCACCTATTGACGAATAGACGGACTCGGTATGCTTGTAAACGATTCTACTTTAACTCCTCCAACATTTCTCCGGTTAATGATTTCAAACCAAATACTACACTCATTCACTGTAAATAGACCAGAAAATGTCATCCTGAACTTCCAACGCTCCATTTTTTTGTGTTCGGAACGCCTTTAGTAGACGATGTCATAATCCCTCCCCAGCGTGAGTCAGACTCAGTAAAATGTAAAGTTCTGCACTTAAGGCATTTTCACCTCACCTTTTCTAAGTCCCAAATTGTGTGTTCTTCACACTGAATTTAATTTAACATTATTTTCGAAGCAATGTATGGGAAAACCAAACGAAGCCAAAGTATCCTGATTCCTTGTAAAGGTCCCTTCAGGTTAGAGCGCTGCTCTCATTAGAAGGAAATTTCACTACAGAGTACAGACACTACAATACCCGCAGGTTTACTCGCGTATTTTACACAAACATCCAAAACCATCCACTCAAGTCAACAAGTCTATTTTAAATTTTTGTTACTTCTTATTTAGAAGTAATTTAGTCTAACTCTCCTCACTGTACAGCATTTTATTTATTTATTTTGTCATATTTGTTTCCCGTTTTTTTTTTTTTTTTTTTTTTTTTTTACTTATTTATATTAATTTTATATATTTATAAAATAAATTACCTATATAAAATTTATACAAACAGACATAAACAAAAGACGGTATTCTCGCCGGCGACGGGAGACGAGAATTATTATTATTATTATTATTTATCGTAAGGACCGATACAGTACATCACTGTTTACAATGCAATACACGCCTTACCACTCCTGGCTTAGGCTATGTAAGCAGTTCGGCAGGACAGAACTGGTCCGTGAAGAACACATAACACACCTTACCATCACCGGCTTAGGCTATGCAAGTAGTTCATTATTTTTTTTTCTTTTTATTTTAGAATTAATTAATATATTTATTTATTATTTTTTTTTCTTCGCCCGCATGACTTTACTTACTCTGTGAAATTTAATTTTAATTTTCTAACCCGTATGAATCTATTTATTTTAACAATAATTTAATGAGCACTACTCTAGTGGTTTATTTACAGTATTTATGAGAATGTAACCCACAACTACGTCTATCAACAATTCAATACGCTCGCTACCGACAAAGTATCCTTAACATGATAAAAGTCACCGATAGATAACGTGATAATAGAAATTGAAGAAGGTTTTGTATAGTGTAACGATTATGCGTAACAGTAGGTTGTTTCACATAATCAATTTTGACAAGGCGCTTAATAAAATTACATTTTTTTTTTTTTTTTTTTTTTTAATTTTACTTTATTTTACAAAGTTATTCCATTAGATAAATTTTCTCTGGTTCCTATTTTATCACAATCCTTTTCCTTTGTAGGTTTTCTTGTAACCTGTAAAATAACACAAAATGTCAATATTTTATATATTTTACAAAAAATTTTTTTTTTTTTTTTTTTTTTTATAAATATTTACTAACCTGTTTGTAAATGCTTAGAAGGATTGTTTTCTTTTTTTTTTTTTTAAAGAAAAAAAAAATTTTTTTTTTTTTTTATTATTAAATCATTTTATTAGTCTTCTTCTATAAAATTAAACATGTTTACATACTGTTAAATTACATAAAATGTATCAAAATCATATTTTCAATCTTCTTAAATAAAATTAAACCTGTTACAACCTGTTGAATTACATGAAATGCAACAAAAATCGTTTTATTAACTTTCTTCTATAAAATTAAACCTGTTTACAACCTGTTAAATTACATAAAATGCAACAAAATTTATTTTATTAATCTTCTTCTATGAAATTAAACCTGTTTACAAACTGTTAAATTACATAAAATACAACAAAAATCAATCTCCTTAAAATTAAACTTATATTAACAATGTGTACTTGTGTTCTTTATTGTAATTTTTATCACAGATGCATCACGCCAGAACTAGCGAGATTTAATTTTAAACCCTATCGAACATGTTAATGTCCTCATATTATAATAAAGGAATTCTAGCTGGGACGCACAAGAATTAACCTAAAACCCTAACAGAGAATGTTAAGTGACCCCCCTTTTTATAAGGAATTCACGCTGGGACGCACGTGAATTAACCTAAAACCCTAACAGAGAACGTTAAGTGACCCCCCTTTTTTATAAGGAATTCACGCTGGGACGCTCGTGAATTAACCTAAAACCCTAACAGAGAATGTTAAGTGACCCCCCTTTTTATAAGGAATTCACGCTGGGACGCACGTGAATTAACCCAAAACCTGTATGAAAGGTAAACACCCTGTATGAATGGATGACACCCAGTATGAACGGAAAACACCCTGTATGTATGGAAAACATCCTGTATGAATAGAAAACACCCTGTATGAATAGAAAACCCCCTGTATGAATGGACACCAGTATGAACGGAAAACACCCTGTATGAATAGAAAACCCCCTGTATGAATGGAAAACAAAATAAAATCTTTACTAATGAAATCTGTTTAGATTTAGTTTTTTTTTTCTTTTAAAACTCCAATGTGTTAATTATATGGTTAAAATTCTGGTCTATGTAGTCTTCTATAACCGGAATCAAATCTGACTGTGGATTGATGATGGATCCTTCTCTCTCAGGCCCGTCTGATTCTTGTTTCTCGCTCTTCTGTTTGGACAACCAATTCATTTCCGTCGTCACAAACTGTGTGATTTGTTGAAGTTGTCCTTCATATTCTGATATTAGTTTTTTTTTTTTTTTCAGCAAGTACCCATCCAATGCCTAATCCCCTAAATCACTCAAACCCCGTAATACCCCTTACAATTCCACTTCACAAACTATTCTGTGAGAAATTATCATTTAACCTCGATTCAAACTTTTACCAATTCACACTTTCCGTTATGAATTCCTGGAAGTAACGAACTTCAAAAGTTTCAGGCACTGATCATCCCCTCACACATTCATTCGTCCGGAACCGTTCACTCAGAATGCATACCCATTACTTCTCTAGTATGCTCGTCCATTGGCAACGCCCAATTACAACAAAAGTTATCCAAACAATCTTACACATACAGATATAAATAAATATCCATAATTTCATTCCAACAAATGTTGCGCAATCATATGCAGTGTCCGAGCACATTCGTCGTTTATCCGATACTCTGTAGCAGACAGACGCCCGATCGTCGACCACGCCTAAGCATAAAATGGAACGCTCCTCCTTCAGTTAAGTGCACCTATAACCCCATAGGTAGGCAAGAGCAGAATAAAATTAAAGTGAAACACCGAGCGAGGTGGGAAACCCCTGGAAATGCCCACGTCTAGCAGCAGTCTGACACAGGCCGCTGCCGACTAATACGAACCAAGGTAATTATATAAGACCCCCTACAAAATATATAAACACATTCGTGCCGAAACTTTACGCTGTCACTTTACCTTTCAAAATACTCATCAATGAGCAAGTTCAAGATCTTTAGTTATGGTAAACCTTAAATAAATAATATAAATTTAAACTAATTCGGATTAATGTAACTCTCATACTTTTAACATTATCATTTAATAGGCTATACACTCAGCAGCCCGACCGTGGTAATTCCACTCGATCGACGAGCTCGAGCAAAGTGAACGAGTAGGTATAAATGGCACCGTCGTATCTGTCAAATGTACAAGTGAGTGAGTGCACGAAACGGTCTCGTGGTCTACTCGAACTCGAACGTCGTTCCACCACATTTTGACAGTCATTGGCAAAGTTGCACGAAATGTGAACTCGGACTTCGAGTCATCTTGACGTATACGCTCACTCAAACACTTGATTGATTTTGATCATCCCCTGCGACAGTTTAGAAAGTCTCAAGGTTGATCACATGCCAAATTAATGATTCCCTTCTTTGAATCTAGTGTAGAGGTATTTAAACATGTATTATTCTATCTACAAGTTGTTCATTCCTTCATTCATTAAGTATTCACTCAAATATTATAGATAAAATACAAGTAGGTACTTATGTACCTATCACTAAAATAAAATAAGAATAAAGTCTGTACCTAGGCACACACACACACACACAACACACCACACATACCACACATACCACACGCCACATTCCGACCATCAACCCGACAACCGGGGCAAGCAGAGCAACCGGTGCCGCGCCACACACACCCAACCACTTCAAGCAGCAAGCAAGCACGAAGACCCACCCCTCCGCACGACTCGGCGGAAGGACCACGACAATGCGACAGGGGCCAGCCCGCCGCCCCTCAGCACGGCATCATGTTCCCCGCACCCCAGCCGCCTCCTCCTCTACACGCACAGGGAGAAACGCAGCGGGGCCACTATCATTAATACCGACCGGCTCACATGCACGGTACCGTTGTTAATGCTAAATAAAGTCTTGTGTTCTAAGTACACGACTCATATCAATTTGACAGTGCCTATCTAAGTATGTACCTACCTATGTAACTAAATTATAGGTGACCGGTAGTGGAGCTATAGTGTATAACCAAGTATGATAATAATAGATAGGTACATACAGGAGTTATTTATTTTTAGATAGTTAGGTATCTACAGCTATGTATTACCCGTCGGAATTTCTATATAGGCATTATAGGCTAGGCACCTCCTCTCCTCGAATAAATGCGCTTTCCTCCGCACTTCACCGCGGTCTCACCTCGTTAGTACCGTTATCGGGGTATTTTTGTGGCTAGGTAATATGGCTGGAGGAAAGGCGGAGGGTTGAGGGGAAGAGATTCAAAATGATTGTCATCATCACTCACACAACTGGCTGACCGACCGACAACCAACATCACGTGTGTTACCACGATGTAATTTTTACCAATACTAAATAGCTACTCTTAAATATCGAGGTGTTCAATTTATACGCGTTTTCAATTTAGTCAATACTCTTTTTCCTCTTTTAATTAACATAAAGATTCTGACAAATAGTATACATACTATATTGACCGTTTGATACCTGACAAAATGAGCGCTTTGCATTCTAGGTAGCATAATACATTTAGTAAAATTTAATAGTGGCAAGATTGGTGGATCGACACTCGCTCGATAATTTCGTCACCTGTACAACATTCGCATGCGCACTCACCCGTACGCCGGTACCAAAATAATTTGCTTCGTGCGATCGATCGAGTCGAACGCAACCCGAACTCGTCGTGCGAGCGAAACCAGCACGGCAGGGGCCCTGATGTTTACTTTTGTAAAAGGGAGGAAAAGTTTAATTTGAATTTTAAATATAATTATTTTGTTCCAGCGACACCTATCTCACTATGTATAACAATGCCCAACAAAATTTTCTACGTTGTAATGTCAAAACTTCACTAATACACCAATAGATGGCAAGTAAATAGAATACTCCATGTTTCGCAAAACTCACTTCCAAACATAATACTAGTATTGTATAAGTATAATTTGCTTCTGCAAAATCATTAAGCATTTTTCATAACCCCTCACTCCCTCCCTGCCTCTTAACCACTTCCTTTCAGATGTCACTATGATGTGAACATTGTGAACTGTGGGTATGTTTATTTCCTAATTTTAAATTTTTTTCCTTTTTCCTTCTTTTTCCCATTTTCCCGGGTTCTTGAGTATTTGAGTACCCTACCAAATCTTTCTCCATTCGACTTATTTTCTTTCCCCTTTTTTTTCTCCTTTTCGGATTTACTCCGAAATTCACTCCGTAAGGTTGGTACTTATTTGTTTTAGTACGCAAGTCTGGTCCCCTTACGCTGTGAAAGCAAAACAAACACTAGCAATGGTTCTTATTGTTCGCGATAAGATCCATATTCCTTCAAATATTTTTGAACCGGGCGCCCTGAGTCAGTTAATACACAACCACAGCAACGTTACCATTTATATGGAATTATCCATTTTTAAATGATTTTCAAGATAAAATGTGGAATTAAATATCCGGGCATTTCATACTAGTTTTATCATTTTACAGATTTCCACATAAGAAGATCAGTTTGGAATATGGATTTTCTATAAAGCTTTTCTATAACATCCACATTTAAATGATTATCCAATCGCATATTGATTCTCAGAAAGCCTAGAACTGAAATGCCGCCACGGTTTTGCATCTTGTGTGAATATAATGAATGACCGGCCAATATACGACCTCACTTCATTCTTTTCAAAATCTAAATCGTATTTAAATTAAATTAATAATCTACTTATAATATCTAAGCTATCTGCTCTAATAATTTGGCGGAACAGGTTTCACACGAATGCCTACCTACCCCGTTAATGCTGGCCACACTGAACTGAACCAAACTCGAATCAACCATACAGCCGCATCAATCCTCTATTCAAAATGGTGGCACCAATGTATTATTTCCGGCAACTCTTAGACCCACCCCTTCATTCACGTAATTTTCACAAGCAAACAGCTCACATACAACCGACCCATAAAACAGGCAACATCTACTGTCCACCTCCAGTGGCAATGGGCTGAGTACGTCAGGCAAAAATTTTTTTTTCTGGACAACAGTGTCTTGCTCCGACATCCGCAGACAGGATACTTAATATAGGAAAACCTCCACTTCCAGTCAATACGTTGACATAAGATAATTAATGGAATCCAATAATACACCTCTTCAGAATTGAATTTCTACATAGAAAAGTTAATGCATACGTTTTCTATTAGACCGTCATCACATCCATTCAATTTCCCCAATAATGTTAGTGAGACAAGATACGACTATCTTATCTTCTAACTCCCAATCACGTTGTAAGAATACATAAATACTAATATATCCATGTACTCGCTTTTATAAAATGAACAAACTCATACAACTAGACAAATATTTATGCTTCGTTCCCATACACAAAATATATGACTTCAGTTAACACGGAATCCATATACCTACATTAGCTCAAACATACTTCCTCAAATACATACCATCCAACATTTCCAATTCATAACTAAGTTGATAAAATGGATCTACACTGTTTGATAGTGAAATACGCCTTCGACAACACACCGCAACAAACCATCAACTAGTAATTCTATTGCGTGTCGCCTCGGACTAGGCGCTTAATAGCCTTCTTGCTTGATTTTCAACAAACACTTTTAACTTCATCTTTCTGAATCGTTGTAAAACTGTAGTCCCTTCCATTATCTATATTAATTGGCACAATTATAATGTTCTAATTAGCTGAAACGTTACATCTAATATCAAACTTCTGCTCTACAGCCAATTATATACATTACTGCTTGACAAATACATACAATCACAAACTGATATATATATTTTATTCCAACCCACATCTCAAGCAGTGAAATAAACAGCGTTATACTGCTGACCACACTAACGTATATTCAATTCCACAGATAACCAACACTCCGACATGGCATCCATAAAACCTATCTCCCACACATACCAACATGCTGCATCCAGGCAAGTCAACCTTCACATTGCAACAAGATACAGGGTCCTTTTCCCGCACTACCTAACAGTATAACCGTGCCAAGGTGAGAAGTGGCCAGTCCGTCACTCGCCATCCGCAGAGTTTCGCCTCACGCACAGTCACCCCTTTCTACTAGCATAAAACTACTCTCTCTTCACAACATATTACTTGATAAAATTTTAATTCTTCAGTAAAAAAATCTCCCGATGCGCCCCAACAAATTCGCAAGAAGCAAAACATCGCAAGTTCGTTTTTTTTTTTTTTCTTTCCCTACAAAGCGCGATTCGTCATCCGCAAAGTTCCGCCTCACTCACAATCACTCCTATATATTATCGTAAAACTATACTCTCTTCTTAACATATTACTTGATAAAAGTTTTTTTAATTCATCAGTAAAAAAATCTCCCGATGCGCCCCAACAAATTCGCCTCGCCTGGCGACAATTCCAAATTGTAACCGTCCGGCCTCTCATTTGTTCTTATGAAACTGCAAGTTTCTGACGCTGTAGCCGGCATGTTCATATTATTAATGTTTAAGTGGCACTATAGAACCGGACGTAAAACGAACTCATAGCATCCCAATGCTTTACAATGACACAGCACAACAATAAAACCCTCAATTGCACTCCAGGAGTACTGACAGAAACAAAATCTACATACGCTTATTACAGAACTCCTCATTCCTTCCGAATTAACTGTCAATTCTAGTAGAACGGACAGACACAACCATTCTACAGAACTCTACATTTACCCTGAAACAAATTTCAACTTTAGTAGAACAGGCAGACATACAAGCAGACAGCGTAGGCTCCGCAAAACGATTTCCTCATTCGCTTTTTGTGCACCAACCTGCATCCTACAACTTGTAATATTCTATGCTATGCCGCTTAATACTATATTAACCGAGGCACAACGCCGATCACTCAACCCATACACATCTCAAGACTTAGTGCATGACAAAATAAATTGTATTTTCTGCGCATTGTTTTCCCGACGAGATACTTGACACAACAGAAGAACCGTACTACTGTTAACATCGCTAATGGCCTTCCCATTCCTCAATTACTTCGCCAACCACGCCGCACCTCCAACGGCGTGATGGTGTTGCGAACTCTGTCTCCGCGCCCGCAGGACGCGCGCGCGAGCTACGCCCTGCTCGGTCATCAATTCAACAGAGTCTCCGCATAGTATACTTGAATCATGTTAAGATAACAACAATCCGTCCAATGAGCGTATGTCCCAGCGTCACAAAATGATCAAAACGGTCTAGTCAACGTGCGTTGACAATCCATCCAGTCAAACCGTACACAAACATTCATACTGGATAAACATGTAATCTTTATCTTCAACAAAACGAAAGACACGTTGTCACAGCTACTCACCCCTGAGGTGTAGCACGTCGCAAGTACAGTTGCGACACTTTTTCCAGTAACTACGCGCGACAGTACAAAACGCATCCGTCTGTACAACATTCGAGTAAGTCATGACAAAACGAGAGGTGGCTAGTCCGTCGTCTTATAGCACAGCAACACATAAAGTCACGAAGTAATAAATCAATATGTATTGATTTATTATCAATCAAATAAAACCATTTCATATACAAACATCCACTGTGGTATGATACTCGCACAGTTTATTATGCACACATTTAAAAATACACAAATTACCCAAAAAATTAACAGTAAAATCTAACATGCATTTACCTACTCATCATTCACTATTCATTTCGTTTACCTAAACATGAAAAAAAAAATTTTTTCTTTCTCGGCACTGCTATTTCATTGCCTCTGACAATTATATATATACCAATATTCATTCACTCTTTTACCAAAATACACAAACCAGACAAACATCTTTGTATTAGCAATCTGAGCTAAACCACGCGCTTCTCCATTTTTTTTTTTGTCTAAATTGAACACCTGCATCGCCACGTGGTTGAATTCTTCAACTTTTGTTAGTCTCGTATATCAATTGTATCTCTCTCTCTCTCATTCACACCCCACTAGAAGAGCAAGTCTAAAATAGCGCTCTAGTCTACTGTCTCGTTCTAACTCTTACTTGCATTGCATACACTTTATACTAGTGGGAAAGAGATAAGAATCATTCGTACACTTATGCCAAACGAAACTAATGATCAAACACAAACAGTACAACACGTGCACCCATAAATCAATCTTTCTTGACCATGGTTCTCTCCTCATGGGCCTAATCAACACGAAATTTACAAACTTGTGTAGGGTTGCCAAAAATATTCCACCTTCTCACTTCAAATTTCGTGATTGCAATTTCCACATAATAACAAAGTAATAGAAATCATACATACATACACACAACACACGCTTCCCCCTCCGACAAACCAGGCAAATAGAGCAACCGGCGCTGCTCTACAGGGACTTTGGTATCTGTTTGTTTTATTCCAAAACAATTCAATGCATAATGTGACACATACATAAACAACATCTGTATAATACGACTCCGTGCACCACATATTATTATTATTTCCTATTTCCCCTTTTTTTTTTTTTTTTTTTTTTTTGAACAATATAATTAAATAAGTCAGATTAAACTTCCCAAACCCTTTAGCACGAATTTCTCTAAACACACAATGCACCCAAACATGCTTCATCTTTAAAACCAGTCCACACTAGTCTTTCAAAAATTTGGTAGCCCTGCGCCCGCAAGTATTCTGTGGCCTTGGCCAAGCGCTCATCAATCAATAATTCTCCAGTTCCACTTTTCCATAGAACAAATAATCATTATGCAAGTGACATTAAAATTTCTTTTTATAATAAATGGATAATAACATACTTATGACGATGTAATTGCGTAGGTCATGTAATTCATTTCACAATTACGTACAACATTTTCCCTCTGAAAAGAAACACTTATTTTGTATCTCGCCGGATAATGGAATAACTCACATTGTTGCTATGGACCAAACCATAGTTAGATGTCATCTGCTGGAAACTGCTCCGATGTTTACTGGCAGTAGACTGGGCACGCCTAGACTTACATTACGAATCGTAACCATACAATTCGCTCGCAAATTACGTTTTGGCACAAAATAATAAGATTTCTCGTGTCAGACCATTACAAAACGTTTATATATATATATCTACACATTTTAAACTTTCCTAAACCATGGTCACGGGCACACCCGCGATAACTTTCGTACCTGGACCTTAGAATTCCATGGATTTATGATAACACTACTATAACTAAAAAAAGAACTTATTTTTACATAATTTTTTTTATATGCTGGTCACGCGCACTACTGTAATAACCTCTACCCTATACCTATTGTTTTTCCTTAGATATTAAAGGCAGAATTATCAAAAATCAACTCTTTAGCTCTAGAACAACTAGAATATAAAGAATCGAAATATGGCCAGCGTATAACTTTCAAGTGATCTCTAGGTTTGTCAGAAACAGTGTCGCTAATTCGTACACATAATTCCTGTAAAATGGACCCAATTATTACTTCCTTTTCAGGAAGCCGTTGTGTACCGTAATAACTCAGAGTACTAACTCTCATTTCCTAAATCTATTCTAGTAAATTCTAATATCAACATTAAAGCACTTACCAAACTAATTGCTCATTCATCTATAGTCATTAAACCCTTCTGGTTTCCCTCTGTGTTCTATGTGCACGCTTTGACAGCGCGCTCACGTACCTCGCTTGCGAGCTTGTGAGACCCGCCAAAATTCAAAATGAAAGTGTTCTGATGTTTGTGTTATTGTTATTATTAAATTATGATCAATGTATTACTTGATAGCTTAATTTTGTTGTGCTGTTCAATAGATGAAATCTATTATTTTATATTTTCTTCTAAATTTTAGAACTTCAACAATACAAACTTTTATTGACCCCTTTTGAAGGGGTTTGTGGAACTGGCCCCACTAAATTCGTATGGACCCTCGGTCCATACGATATTTATCCATCGCCAGTCCCCGTGACTCCCAACGCAGATAAATTTGTACTTAAGCTACAAATTTATTATTTTGTCCCTAGGAGTCCCCGTTTTCTGATCTGTACAAAATATACATCTTCAGACAGATTTACCAATTTAATCTCGTAGTGTTATGTTGGAGTTCAAAAGATATTCTTTTGTCCTCCCTAAAGGCATAAGTGTATGCTTTTAATTGTGCGTGTATAGTGTATGTTATGGTTTACATTTCTGTGGCTATCTATTGATATACCTACAGAAATTGTTTTATTCCAAATGATGCGGTCAGGGGTCCACCTTTCACCGAAATCATTTAGGAATATTTTCTTAAGGGTTTATTAAAATTGTGTGCTGATCATAATCTATATAACCTATACAGGTATATTTAAACCTGATTTACGCAATCTCCCCACGACCTAAAACGTAACTAGCCAGAATGTTGCATGTACATATATTACAAAATTTACCTTAGAATTCCACTATCCTAATCGGTCTGACACGATTCATTAAAATCACCTTAAATAAAACACCATTACAAATAGAATAGCGTAAAATATTAAATTCAAACGAAACCACAACACCCGCCACTGAATCTATTCGCGAAGTTAACACTTAATAAAAATATACTTTTATGTCAAAATACGGTAAAACCACTGATTTTACATATTTAAAACCGACATATTTTTTAATAATTACGCGTGGATCAAACACTCTTATATACGTAGAATTTACGAATTTAAAAATCGGGTTTTGTTTCTTTTAATTTTCCCTATATTTTAAAATACCTTCCCAATGTACTAGTCCTCATGGTAGGCCAGTTCGGACATAGTGTCATTGTAAAAGCTCTTTGGAAGTCCTTCCATCACCAGTCAAGATTCCAGAATCCAGACGCCTTCATCCAGAACTCAAAAGGCTCAAAAAGAACATCCAAAATATTTTCCGTAAAACTAGTTGACAACCCCTATATCACCCCCAAAATTACAGAATCCAGACACCTTCATCTGTAACTCCGAAAGCTTTACAGAGATCCCCACACTAATATTCACGAAATTAAACAACCTCTATTCACTGACTTCCCTTATTTGCGTGTAATTTAAGATCAGGTCCCAGTACAATATATGTTAATCCAATTTAAAACCTTCCCAATGTACCAGTCCTCATGGTAGGCCAGTTCGGACATAGTGTCATTGTAAAAGCTATTTGGAAGTCCTTCCATCACCAGTCAAGATTCCAGAATCCAGACGCCTTCATCCAGAACTCAAAAGGCTCAAAAAGAACATCCAAAGTATTTTTCGCAAACTAGTTGAAAACCCCTATATCACCCCCAAAATTACAGAATCCAGACACCTTCATCTGTAACTCCGAAAGCTTTACAGAAGTTCCCACACTAAAATTTACGAAACAACAAACTCTATTCACCGGTTTCTTTACAAAATCATTTATGTACTAAGAAAACCTTCCCAATGTACCAGTCCTCATGGTAAGCCAGTTCGGACATAGTGTCATTGTAAAAGCTCTTTGGAAGTCCTTCCATCACCAGTCAAGATTCCAGAATCCAGACGCCTTCATCCAGAACTCAAAAGGCTCAAAAAGAACATCCAAAATATTTTCCGTAAAACTAGTTGACAACCCCTATATCACCCCCAAAATTACAGAATCCAGACACCTTCATCTGTAACTCCGAAAGCTTTACAGAAATTCCCACACTAAATTTTACGAAATTAAATTAATTATATTCACCGGTTTCTTTACCAAACCATTTACTAAGAAAACCCAATCAAAAATACACGCGAGCGAAGCCGAGCGAAAATATTCACTAATAAAACCCAACCGAAAATACACGCGAGCGAAGCTGAGCGAAACTTCGTTTCCCGAATTTATTCGAAAACTCACGCGAGCGGAGCAGTACCAACTTTCGTACCTGGACTCTCGCTAAATACGCACGACCGTCTCCTTCGACTCCCAAAACAGACTGAACTCCCCACGCTCCCCTCCCTCTCCTTTTATAATCTTTCCTCGTGTCACAATCCTGACACGCAGGAACAAATCGAACGGTGGCCTCCTAGTATGGCCATGACACGTTCGTGTCACGGAGCGCGATTTTGTATGGAGATTGAATTTTGATTTTTAGTATGGGCTGGACACGTTTGTGTCACGCAGGAACAAATCGATCGGCTGCCTCGTAGTATGGCCGTGTCACGTTTCTGTCCGGACTCGTAATTTGTATGGAGGATAATTTTATGTTTTTAGTATGAACTGGACACGTTTGTGACACGATATAAATTCGATTTTGGAGGGAAAACAAACCCTCTTCGTACCTTCCACATGGTACCTAAAGCTGTTTCGCTCGTCAGCGATGCGCTTTACCTCTACTTCGGTGGTTTTAACACCACTTCCCCGCACCCATTGTGCATCTCCGCATGCAGAGAACTGTTGCTTTTGTTATATAAATTAATTGATGTTATTACATGTGCTCTATTAATAAGTCGACTTTTAGCGACATGACGGAGTGTTTTATTTATATATTTTTGTTTAATTTTGTATATATATTAATTTCTGTACATACGTGATACCATATTCCGTGTTTGCTAATGCTAGTCATGTACGGAACCTGGACACGCAGAAACCAATCGAAATCTCCTTACCATAGTCGTGTTTTATTCATGTCAGGACACGAATCCATTCCTTCATACTAACATCGCTTAATGAAAACCCCTCCCGCACCGCTTGACAAATTACCTCAGGTCGCTCCGCCTCGCCCCGCGGCCCACGCGCGCCCGCAGCTCGGTAATACCTCACCCCTTGTCTTGTTTACCTCATACCTCTCTCCGCCCCGCGCGCACGCTCCAACGGATATTTATTTGAATGTTGGCGTCATACTCAATGAAACGTTGTTTTGTTTTATTTTATGTTTTTGTTTAATAACTGGTACTTTGTTTATATACTCTTCCCTTTATAAAATGTTTAGTGTATTAGTTTGAATCATTAATAAATAATTATTAAAATAATTTTAGACCCTGTGCGATATCTTCACAGAGATCACGAAACTTCAAATTCCCATAAACTCCGTCATGTCCAGATTCCAGACACGCAGGAACAAATAGACCAGCGACCTCATAGTATGGCCGTGTCACATTCGTGTCCTGACACGAATTTAGTATGGAGATTAAATTGAATCATTAGTATGGACTCGACACGAATCGGACACGCAGGAACAAATCGAACGGCGCCCTCTTAGTATGGCCGTGACACGTTCTTGACACGCAGGAACTAAACGCTCGGTTGCCTCGTAGTATGGCCGTGACACGTTCGTGTCACAGAGCGAAATTTCGTATGGAGATAGAATTTAATTTTTAGTATGGGCTGGACACGGTTGTGACACGCTCGAACAAATCGAACGGTGGCCTCGTAGTATGGCCGTGTCACATTCGTGTCCTGATACTATTTTAGTATGGAGATAAAATTAGATTAATTAGTATGTGCTGGACACGGTTGTGTCATGCAGGAACAAATCGAACGGCGGCCTCGTAGTATGGCCGTGTCACATTCGTGTCCTGACACAAATTTAGTATGGAAATAAAAATAAATTATTAGTATGAGCTTGTCACGTTTCTGACACATAGGAACAAAACGTACGGTGGCCCCGCAGTATGAGCGTGTCACGATCGTGTCTTGACAATAATTCATTCTTTCATACTAACAACTCGCAGCGAAATAATCACTACTCGCGCTCCTTGACTCGCTACCTCATGCCGCGCTCAAACGGCGTGATGATACCGCGATCTCTGACCCCGCGCCCGCAAGACGCGCGCCTTCTTACCTCACCTCTCCGCCGTTTCGTACGCGCCCATGTCTTGTTCCCCTCTCACCGCGTGTCAGGATTACCTCATGCTACCTTCCCCGCCTCGGCGCTCTATAGTGTTTTATATGCGAACCAACTGATGTTATTATATTTCTTGTTTGTCTAATTGCGCGTCGTATTGTAATGGCCGTTCGCGCCATTTTATTTCTTAGTGGAGTGTGCAGTCACGATTGAATTTATTAGGTGATTAGTTAAATTGTAATATAAATTATTTTGTTAATGAAACGTTTTAATGTTCTATAATTTAGCTTTGAATTACTATTGGCTATATATTTATCTTTTTTACCTTGTGTGATTCCATCACAATGTCCTGTCCTGCCTGACCAAGACGCAAGAGGCGTGGTTTCAATTCCCAGTAACAGAGCACCATTCTCTTTCTACTTCTGAATTTGATAAGTATACTTGTTCCTTCAATGTTCGTCGTGACCCACGAAGCCAAATGGCTCAGATATCACGTCAAACTATTGTATAATTTTAGTTTGTTTTTAGTTTAATTTTTTACGTTTAAGGTGTTTTCTCTCAACCCCGTTTTCACAACTACCGGCAATCTCAAATCCAAAAGTTATTTTTCCGCTTAACAGTGACATTTCTTAAACATTTGACAGTTATCAGCTTAATGATAACTGTCGTTATCATTAAGCAGAAGGTGATGAAAACGGCCGTTAGTAGAAACTGTCGAAATGGCTTTAAAATTAGTTTTATTTCAGCTTGTCGTAATATAAAATGGATGAACTCTTACATGTCTTCTGACATGGCACCTTCGTTTGCCAGGAGTTAGTAGTAGATCGAAATCCAGGCGGTAAAGTAGCCCCATTCAAGGTCGCATAAAAAATCTACACAACTCTAAAAGTTAAACCATAGGCGGCCGCCGCGCGTCGCGACGAAGTTACTCAAAGCTCCAAGTCCGAGGAATCGAGTTTGAACTGGTACGGTCGGCAGGAAAAGTGAGACTATCTATTTAACTTTGTCACACATATGTTCGCTTTTTACGTGGAGTCTTTGAAGAGATATATAAGTAGATAGTGAGTGTGAAAAGGTCCTACCGACACACCTACACTATTGAGTGGAGTGTACAGCTTACGGAGTGATCCATCATGCGTTTTATTGCTTCGGCTTGGAAATTTCAGGCTTGATCGATGAGTGGCGCGCGTCACCGTTCCGGCCTTTCCACGGAAACGACTCACTCCGTATAATAATATTAACTTCTATGTTAGGCCTTGTGTGGAAATTGTAGAAAATAGGCACATAATCGAATGTGTCACACAAGAATGTGTTTTTCTTAAATACATTACCTACATGGAAATCGTATGATTATAAGCTATATGTAGGTTAATTTTTACGCTCGTAAGTAAAATTATAATATCACTCGCTAGTCCCGACCTCGATTAAAACCCTTCTCTACTGCCGATGGGCCCGGATATGTTCGGTGAAGCCATCGCAAGCTTATTTCCACACCTTCCTTCTTTAGACTTGTGAAAATGTTTAGGGTTTAAAAATAAGTAAAATACGATTATACATATTATTTCGTTCTAATATTTACAATGTCCATGTTTGCATGTAATCTCGTATCACGAACAACTAGCATCATCTTGCAACAAAAGTGCCTATTTCGCAAGGTACGGATTTCTTTTAAGTAAACGTTTATTTTAATTATTTTTAGAAGTAAAAATTCAACTTTATTGTAAGTGTTGATATAAGTATTTAAAAAAAAACATTTGCCATTTTGTTTCAAATAATGTATTTTGAACTCGAGATTTTTTAACAGAATTCAATTCAATAAAAAAAACTTACTAACCCTTACTATCCTCGTTCAAGTCTTAATTGCTCTGAAAATTATACACTTTTTAAACTGACTTTGAGACTATAAAGTTGGATATTTCCGGGTACAATTTTAAAACCATTGTAACATCAAATAAAAATTCAGCGACTACTTCGCCGCAACCCGTCAATTATTTAAATCGGCCAATTACGCGATACGGCTTATGTAAATGTTGTGGCTAAATAAAAGCCACGGAAACTCTCTAAAAGCCTTTTCCGATTCCTCCCAGCCGAGTGCTCTGCACCGCTTACTAATACAGCATGCCGGCATACTGCCTACCTCGCCCCCGCCCGCCCTGACCGTCCGCCCGCCCCTCCGTGCGCCAGGTTCACGATTGGACACTTTTAAAATTAAGGAGTTGTTCGCTAGTATGAATCAATATTTTTTTTTTTAGTTCCCGTTTATTTTATTTTCAGCAAAGTGGTTCTACGTTAGAATTCTAAAGTTACTTCACATGAGCGGAGACTTTATGTTTTCTTATTGCGGATGAAAAATATAATAGAAACACAAAAAATAGAAACGAAAAGAACGATTATGTTCAAATATTTTTAAAGTTTTTGTGTAATAATAGTTTTAAAATGTTTTTTAAAAACATTTAGAACTTTGACTAATATAATAAGACGTCACGCGCATTTTTGTCTGTTATTGATTTCCATGGCTATTTACTATTTTTAATATAATATGGTAGGTTTGAGAGCAAATCACATGCACCGACCAGCCAATATCACCTCCGAGAAAGTAGGTGCCATACCGGAAACTTCCCTTTAGATTGCTGGCTACTGTCTGACTGACTTGAGTGGACTTGACTGGTCGTTGTGAATTACTCACATATCGGTCCTGCACTTTTGACTGGGGCGTGGAACATAGTCACGTACATACATACACACTTACATACATAGATACGCGTATAACTCATAACACTTCCTTTTTACTTCGCCGTAGTCGGGTAAAAATACCCTATTATAACACCGCTCCTTGCTCCGCTTACACCGCTTACACCTTCGCTCCTAGCTCCTCGGTACCTCCACGGGTTGGTTTCTAGACTTTTTTTAAATCGAATAATTGCTTCTCGAATAATTGATTTTACCAAGCTCTTATGTAATTGCGCGTTAAACGATCGTTCTAATTAAAATATCTCACTCAGTAAACGACAAAAGCTAATAAACGCCAGCCAATAACGGCTTCGGAATCAGGGCGGGCGAGTTGACGCCAGTACAAAAGAACGCCCGGATGCGCCTCATAAATGAATAGTATTGCATCCGGTGGCCAGTCCAATTAGATATCAAAGTAAGGAAATGTAGATATTTAAAAAAATTGGTCAAAGAAAAAAAATTTTTTTTTCATTTGGATTATCCACGTAATATAATCTTTATATACATGCAAAACTTAATACAATATATAACAAGAAATGAAATATGTATTCTTAAGGATAAATACAACATGAACAAATTTTAACAAATACTATATAAACTAAAATGTATATAAATAAAACTTTTTCTTTATGTTTGTTTACGTACGTAACATTACAAATAACACAAATCAAATTACATATATACAACCGCAAGAGAAATGTTTCATTAACATTTTTGTCCATACGAGTACAGGTCTGTTAATCAAAGCTGGCACGTACTAACACTATCGCGTAGTGTCTGTGTGTAAGCGCACGGGTGACGTCGCACTGCATACGCCCGATCTGTCTCACGCGCACTTGCACAATTGCATTGGTGTGAGTACTGTGCACGCGCCAGCTTTGATTAACAGACCTGTACTTACACAGTTACAATCCGAATAGGCTAATCATATAAGATTCTCGATGCATATAAGAATATAAAACCAAACCAACAGATTTAGCTGAAACATTTACGTTTAACGTTTAACATTATCATTACGTTAAATGCGTCTACATTTTAAACTAGAACTTTTAATTAAAAGTGTGTTCTGTGACTCGGCTGAAAAAATAAAATAAAATTCTAAGGAACGGAAAAAGCGTCGTAATATAATACAAATTATATGTAGGATACATTCTACATAACTCAATATCTGACTTTCTCCAATATTTCCAGTTTCTCTAGCTAAAATAAAATGAACGCTTGACGCAGTATTAGAAGTAGCGCCAACTAAGCTGGAATGCGACGTAAATTTCCAAGTCGCTTCACAATAATAGCATGTAAATAAATTCATGGAGCGCAGCGGAAAACCCGGACAGAACTCTTCAGCCTTGCGCTTACTCTACGCTTTACTCTATAAGTCTACTTATAGTCCCTTCTCTTAGCTTCAAAAAAGGCCAAAATAGTTCACTTTGTGATACCAGCACCAACTTTTAGTATGTTTTTATACATGTTATTTTATATAAAAAACCGTCGGGACACAAGCTGTAGAGTGCCTGGATCCCCAGATATGACGTCATCAAAATGGCGGCCGCCGCATTTTGAAAACTGTAAATTATTTCGAAACTGTGAGGCTTATATGCATGAGTGAGGTGTCAAATTAAAGGTAATTAAGTGTTCTATAATATTGTTCTTGCATAAGACCACATGAGTAGTACAGTTACAGAAATATTTAAAATTTTGTGAAAAATTTACTTTCAAATTCTTCGTATTTTTACTATAGTCTCTAAACTATTCATTTTATACCAAAACTATGTACTACAGAAACATTTACCACATTTTCACCTTTTTAATAAAAAAAACCGTACGTTGATCGGATTAAAAATGTCTTAGTTATGCCACTTTTAGCTAGGCGCTCCCGCTTGTTCGCACGGGTGTCGCGCGCGATCTTTAATAAAAAATACATTGGTGAACTGGTTAATTAACTTTTATATATTTATAGTATTATATATTCAGCTATATTTATTTTATATATGTATAATATAGTAACTATACAATATAGTTATTAAAAAAATCACACATTTGCATATAAATTTCGACATGCTGTCGTCTTCAGTCGAAATATATGCAAATGTGTGATTTTTTTAATAACTATATTTTATAAATAATAAAATTAAATAATAAGGCATGCTATTGGTATTAATAAAAATATATTTCAATCTCTATAATATAGCAAATTGTATATATATTTTTATTTTATTTTCAACTTTTTGGAAAACAACAGTACAATTTATATAAATAAATGAGGTACTATAATAATATTACTTAAACTTATGTGACTTAGACTGGTGAAGTTTCCACATATAAATGTAATTACTACGTTTTTTACATATAATTACTACGTTTTTGAATGTGTGTGGAAAATCAAATAAAAGTATGTGAAATCAGCAGATACCTTAGATAATTTCTCTGGAGCATGCTCCTTCGCATGCACAAAGGAGGGTGCATTTCAGTTCGTTCTTCACGCACCCAGATCTCGTGCACCTTTTCTTGCATGTACAAGTTAAGAGTTCCTTGCAATTGTTATTGGCGTCAGGAATAGTTTTCCATACAGGAGTATACGACAGTCCGTTGTTCTTACTTTCGCAACCTCAGTTTCATGAGTAAAATTTTTCCGGGTTGGAGTATAGGCAATTTGTCCATGTTTTAGTCTGTCTGTAGGGCTGCTCGCTTAAGGTGTTGTAGTAATGCATCTTGCGTCGGTGGTATATGCTCTATAGACCTGTTCCTTTTAGTGAACAGGACTCTTCGTGCTGTGTTCACGCTGATAGTCTCGCTTGTAGGGTGGTGTGAACTACAAACTTTTCGATCAATCTAAATTCTGTACTGTTTTGTGGTGGTATTCCCGCATGAGTACATTTTAAAAGCGGCGTCTACATCTCTCAAATTCAATCATGTTTTCCACGCACTTTCTTCCCAATTCCATAAAACGCTGACACCGTGTCGCAACCCGGTAAATGCGTGAAAAAATGGCATCGAATTGGGCATTCCACTTGGTAGGAGAGTACGAAAGACATGGTCGGCGTTTTGGAAGAAAAGTGCGTGGAAAACATGGTTGAATTTGAGAGATGTAGACGCCGCTTTTGAAACGTACTCATATGCGGGAATACCATCACATAACAGTACAGAGTGATACTACCACCCTACAAGTGATACTACCAGCGTGAACACAGCACGAAGAGTCCTGTTGACTAAAAGGAACAGGTCTATAAAGCATATACCACCGACGCAAGATGCATTACTACAACACCTTAAGCGAGCAGTGCTACAGACTAAAATATGGACAAATTGTCTATACTCCAACCTGGAAAAAATTTACCCATGCAACTGAGGTTGGGAAAGTAAAAACAACGGACTGTCGTATACTCCTGTATGGAAAACTATTAAACGCCAGTAACAGTTGCAAGGAACTCTTAACTTGAAAATGCAAGAAAAGGTGCACGAGATGTGGGTGCGTGAAGAACGAACTGAAATGCAGGGTGCATTGTGCATGCGAAGGAGCATGCTCCAGAGAAATTTAATTATATAGAGAATTTTATTTATTTACCTATTATACATATATAAATTTATATGTGGAAACTTCATCAGTCTAGATCACATAAGTTTAAGTACTATTATAGTACCTTATTTATTTATATAAGTTGTAGTGTTTTCCAAAAAGTTTAAAAAAAATAAAAAATATATATAATTTGCTATATTATACATATATGAAATAAATATAGCTGAATATATAATACTATAAATATATAAAAGTTAAATAAAAGTTAATTAACCAGTTCACCAATGTATTTTTTATTACAGATCGCGCGACACCCGTGCGGACAAGCGGGAGCGCCTAGCTAAAAGTGGCATAACTAAGACATTTTTAATCCGATCAACGTACGGTTTTTTTTATTAAAAAGGTGAAAATGTAGTAGTATATGTTTCTGTAATACATAGTTTTGGTATAAAATGAATAGTTTAGAGACGATAGTAAAAATACGAAGAATTTGAAAGTAAAATTTTCACAAAATTTTAAATATTTCTGTAACGGTACTACTCACGTGGTCTTATGTAAGAACAATATTATAGAACACTTAATTACCTTTAATTTGACACCTCACACATGTATATAAGCCTCACAGTTTCGAAATAATTTGCAGTTTTCAAAATGCGGCGGCCGCCATTTTGATGACGTCATATCTGGGGATCCAGGTACTCTACAGCTTGTGTCCCGACGGTTTTTTAAATAAAATAACATGTTTAATAACATACTAAAAGTTGGTGCTGGTATCACTAAGTGAACTATTTTTATGCTAAGAGAAGGGACTATTAGACCAACGCCTTATGTTCATGGCAGTAATACGTATGCGTTGTTACATAAGATTGGCTGACGTAAGTCATAGTTAACGTAATTTAAGACATAATTATGCATATTCCCCCCGTTCAGCAAATATACGAGTATAAGGAAGAACCGGGTAAGAAACCTTATAGATTTTTTTTTTTTTAATTGATTTGAAATATAACCTACATCAATACTAATGATACATCTGTAAGGGATGGTCATGGAGTAAGTTACTTTGTTTTTTTTTATCGAAACTAAGGTTGGCTACATCACCTACAACATACGTGATGTCAGCCCATAACACCGGGTGAACTTGGTGCCACGTCAGTGCTTCCCATCGGTCGTGCCGGCTACACTGAACTGGACGGAAAACACAAACTATTTACATAGCCGTTTCGACCGACGTTTCATTCAGTACAGTGGTACCAACCCGGGCGGGTTAAACCCTACCACCTAGTAATATAAGAAGGGAGTCATATCCCTTAGTCGCATTTTATGACATGCACGGGTAGATATGCAGTGGGGCTCTATGTATGATACTAAAAATAAATTGACGACTTTTAGAAATCTTTTCTGTTGTATGTATATTCCTCCATAACTCTTAAACTGATCATTCGAATTCGATGAAATTTTGTACAAGCACATTTAACTATACGTGAAATAAAATTCAGTTCTGGTTACGCTAAGATGTGGCTATCATACAAACCGAATCGTTCCGCGCGCCGAAATAAAGGTAACGCAGCTCGGCCTTATTTCTTACTTACTTAGTTTGTTCTTTTTAAATACGAATTTCACACGAGCGAAGCCACGGGCAAAAGCTAGTAGTAAACTATAATGAAATATTGTTATTGATGTGTTTTTTTTTTTGCGAAATAAATATCTGAATCTGTATTATAAAAATAAGAACAATTTCATGAAATGAAATGAAATGATTAATTTTTTCGTCACACAACAACTCAATTAATTACAAACACAAATAAACATGCAACATGTGCCGATTTATTGAAGCGAAAAGTTTTAACGCACGTTTGGGATGGGGACCTAACTTAGCAGCCAACGAGGAGCGTTGGATGCGCTACCCAGCGCCATCTATTCGAAGTCGAACCTTGCATAAGTTGAAAGGAATATCGCATAGATGGCGCTAAGCCGATCGATATTAAATTCATAATTCGATTTTAAGTAGAAAAAAAGAGTATGAAGCTTCGCTTCTGTCGTGTGGCCCACGACACCTCACAATTTTTTAGGTTTCCGTACCCCGTCATCATTCCGTAATTAAGCATATTACCAGGCCTCACGCACTCTATGTACTTGCGCGCGCTAACTACCTACCGCCCGACGGGCCGCCGGCGGTCTATTTCAGTGGAAATTCGTCAGCCGCGCGAAGTATACATAGACGCTCGCCCACGCAACTGCGCGCAGCTGCAAAACAATAACCACTTTACACTCGATCGTTAAGGTACATTTTCGCACGCAGCGATTGGCGACGTGAAACAGTAGGCTATTAAATCCCAAAGGTAGGAACATTTTCTATGGAGTGATTTATCTGTTACGAAGTAACTATTAGGTAATCTGTGATATTACTAAGCCTACGCCGCCTGTCTGTCTGTCTGCCTGTCCTACTGCTGTATCTTTAGAATCATGATAGATAGCCAGTTGAAATTTTCACAGGATATTTGTTTTTATGGCGGATATAACAACAAATAATAAAACATGTAAAAAGTAAAAAATTAAGGCAGTTTTTTTACTTAACATACGTACCTACTCGTATATTTGTAGTAACAATAGTAAGGATTTATAAAACATAGCGTATGCGGGATCCAGTCAACCACTTCAATAGATTTAGCGCTAAACTTACCTAAGCGGAAACCTATATCCAAAATGCAGAACATTTTTTAATAAGTATTTAGTTAAAATACCTCATTTTTGAATGTCGACGTGAGATTTTTAAAATGCAATGTATGAAGTAAAAAGGCAAAATTAATTAAAGTAAAGAGAAAACGAAATACTACTTTATCAAATGACGGTCAATCACAAGTAATTTAATTTACGCATTTAACCTAATAACACGGTGGGGCTTTCGCTCTGAGTTCAAGGCGAACTAATATTTATACAGCGAATTCAGCAAATATTCTAACGGCAAATATTCCGAGCTCAGAAATTTGTGGATCTTGATTATATACCTACATTAGCAAGTAAATTAATTTTAGGTACCTCTCATTAGGGTTATGTACCAAAACATTTACATTCAGTACATTGTCCGTCGGTCTATCTGTCTGTCTCTCGTAGGACGTTTAACTTATAAACCATTATGTAATATAAAAAAACTAGTTTTTTTATATTCAGTTCAAGTGCGAGTCGTACTCGCGCATCGAGGAAAAAAAACTTGAAAGAAAAACACGTTTCTTTTTAATTTTTAATTATGTTTTGTTTTGTCTGCCATAATAACACATATTCTGTAAAGATTTCAATCGGCTAGCTATTACGGTTCCAAAGATACAGCCTTCGGACGAACGGACGGACGGACAGACAGACAGACAGACCCAGTAGGCTTAGTAATAGGCTTCCGTACGGGCTACTGAAACCTAAAAACGTCGACTTTGGCTATATGTATATTTGTCACAGGGCTTCACTCTACGAGTCCGTTCTAAGATCTGTCGAAAAGGATCAACTGCGTTGGACCAGAACCCTAAAAAACTTTGTTAATTTAGTAGAGTCTTTCAGGTGTGTCAGGGCTGTGGCACGTGACGTTATGAGGGTAAGTATTTAAAATTATTTATCTAAAAAATTTTACCTCCGTCAACATTAAATTCTTTTTGCATTTTAGTTGCCGTAGACATACGAGAATTAATTATGGACTGTATTACGCGGTAATATTTGAGCGTACTCTGAGGTGATTATATTAATTGAATCATTGATTATGTTATTCCCAGATAGCGCACCTCTATGCATAAATTTTCCAAAACCGCATCTCAAATTGTGTAATGAATGACTATAATCAATTTAAGGTAACCGGGCCAGGTGGGCAGCAGGGGATATGTAGTCTGGATTAGCAACTCACTTGGAGATGTTAAACGATGCAATTATATTCTGGAAATTAACAGGAACAAGTTTTAGTCGTACATACATTTGTAAAGCATTTACGAGTGATAACTAAATTATAAGAAAGTATAAGAAATTAATTTTGCCCCTTATGTCAGTGACGTACGTCGATGAAGACTGAACTGCTATTAAATTAGCCTCCTGGGTTTAACTATCGCTGAGCCAATTTATCGTCCCATGTTTAGGGTTCCGTATCAAAATCATATAAAAAGAAACCATTATAGTATCACTCCAACAGAAACTGTTTATCATCCATCACTATTCCTTTTAGGTGTCTGCGCCATCCGTTTGTCGTCCGCCGGCCATACCTTTAAAGGGTTGTACCTTTTGAACTGTAATAGGTAGTCGGTTGTAATTTTCATCTGCATCACCTACTGCATCACCTAATCACGGGTGTAGTAAACACCCGTGATTCAGCCAAACACGAACTATTTACATAGCCGCTTCAACCGACCTTCCATGCAGTGCTGTGGTAGCGATCCAGTCAGATCAAAGCCTACCGCTTATTATTAAGAATCCGCACCACAGTCATTCTCATCGGTCGAACGGTCACCCTTCCAAGCTCTGACCGCGCCCGTGTCTGACTTGTCTGACGGATTTGCATTGTATGTGACGGGTAAACTCAAGAACGGCTAACATACAGTTTCCACAGATACATACAATCAAGCATGTGTCGGGATGGCTACGGGCCTTTTTCGCCCACGAGTGCCACAGTTTTTGACCACGTGAAATTCGGTTTTCAAAAATACTGAAGGGACTGCAGGGACGATTTCGAAAAACGATGGGTTCTGATAGGACTTACTTACATTTTCACGAAAGTTGCTTAACAATTTAGGAAAACAATTTGAAAACTTGAAAGCGAGAAAATGAAGGTTCTTCACGTCGTTTCAGTAAAAAAAAAATTTCGTCCAAATTCGTCTTAATTAATCGGGCTCTCGACTTATCTAAAGGCTTTCTAGGAGTACGCCGCCTTCAAAATGCCGAACCCCCGAACAGGGCTCGACTTGACGACTGCCGGCTAAATTCATTTAGTAAAAAAAGCGCGGCATCTCTAATCGTCTGTATTAATTAAATTCCCTTTTCTCGAGATGTCGGAATAAATTATTCGGCGTTTTAATAAGACGAAAATAATTATCGTCGTTTTTCTCGCGTTTCTAATGACTTTTTTGACGAGCTCATTATCGGAGCCGGATGAAAAAATACGCGAAGACTTCTAAATCATTAAATCGCCTCACTACATAGGCGTGGGTTTATCAAGTTAATATCCTCAGAAATTAAATATAATTTTCTAAAACTTACATATTATTCTGCAAACTAAGAGTACGTATAAGGACTTAATTAATTTTTAGATAAACATGTTTATTTCTCCCAAACAAACAAAAAATACTCGATCCCAAAGATTATTAAAACTTCGAACGACTTCATAAACCCTAATGGAATCGACACTTTTCCCTTGCTGATACACCGACTGGTACTTATTGCTTTGTCCTCGTAGAATAAAACAAAACCTTCAATTCCGCTCTTATTAAAATGTATAAATTTTGTCCAGCAGATGTTCCGAACGGTTTTTAAAACTGGCGTCCTCCCGAATATTAACTTCCCTGTTTTTGGTTGCGCGTGGAAGTTATTTCGGTGATGTTTTTCCAATACCGCCCATCTGTATTCGACGGTCCAATACAGTTTGGGTTTCGTCGATCCGATGCAAAATATGCAAATATATATTCACTACATGATAGGTGCAGCCTGAGGTTAGGGTAGCTCACGAGCCTTTATTTTCCACTTTTTGACATAGAATCAAATGACATGTCTTACTCGCACGTTAAATAGTGGCGAGGTATTCACTGGAACTTGAGCGTAACGAAAACGCGTAACGCGGGAGAGTTGCTATATCTCGGAAAGTATAAAGAGAGAAGCATGTTTGAAATACCTTACTATGGAAGAAGGATTTTGTGAGTAATGGACGGGTGTTAAATTAAATAATTATATATTGTCTCAGATGTGATGGAGTCATCAAAGTTTCGATTCTTTTCGGATTTCGACAATGAGTTTGAAAAGTTGGAAATTCTCGGAGATTGTAACACATGTTGAAATAACAGAAATAGGTACCATCTTATAAGTGCTGAAATGGACTACCGACCGAAACGTTAATAGTTCGTTTCCGATCATAATTGTTTGAGCTGTGAATATTAAAATTTTAATTCGGAATTATGGCGTGACTTAAGTCGAAAATCTGCACAAGACTATTTCACGGGGAGTGTTCGGAGGAGCTGTTTAATGCGATTCCGCCGTCCCCATTCCACCTCCGCACTACGCGTACTGGGCAGGGGTTGCACCCCTATACAATCGACCTACCGAGGATGCGACCTACCGACCAACCGGTTCTGTATGTCTTTCATTCACAGAACCGGAAAAATGTGGAACGCACTCCCTGCTCATATATTTCCTCCCAAGTACAGCCTGGGGTTTTTCAAAAGGGGCGTGAAAAGGCTCCTGTCAGGCCGGCATGGCATTCGTAATCCCCGTGTATCACAGAATGTCCATGGGCATCGTAAGTCACCTACTCGTAGGTGAAACGGTGCCACATGTCGCGCTTTCTATAAAAAAAAAAGATAAATCTAAGAATGTGAAACAAACTTTAGTCATAAAGGGAAGACTATCTAAGAATCCTGAGAGGAGCCAAACGGGTTCGAGATCGAAAATAAAATAAATTGAACTTGCTTTAGGCGGGTGTCGGCATTAAAAAATGCCTTTGAGCGAGAGAAAGATCGAGGGGTCGAGGGGTCGTTTACTTGAGGCGCAAAGGCGGACTTATTCTTTACCTTATCTTCTTCCAGTCAACCATTATGGTCACCAAACCTTTATGAAAATGGTCGGTCATGAAAATACGTAGGTACGAATAAATCGTAGGTTACTGAAATTATTCCTACCAAATGAATAGGTAGGAATAGTAGGTTAGGTTAGAGAGGTATTGAATTGTTCGAGCAATACGCGTAGATACCATGACGCGACAATACTTATATGGAAGAAATAGTTCTCAGAATATTTTTGAATATTTTTGAGAAAACGTTAAAGCTTGGCTCCTTAGAATATCAAGAGACGAGTAAGTTAATTTGGTAGTTTAATATCATTATTTTAAGTAAACTGCTAGATCAAATGATTTTCAGTGTATTTAAGGCAGAAATATGAAAGTTAAGCAGTCTGCACGCACAGAAGAAATAATTTTTACGACGTTCGTCGGCGTCAAGTGCTAACGAGCCTGCGTGCCGCCCCGCCTAGCCACCGCCTACCCCGCCGCCCCCGCCTACGCGAACATTGTTAAACAATAATCAAGGGAAAATTAGCAATAAACCCAGATTGTTCACTTTGACTACAACGCTTGAGGGGATATGGCGCAGACAGGGCGGCCGCACACCGCACGACAGTGGCGGCCATGGAGTGTAAACAAAGGCAAATTAACCACATTGTATCCTTCCTTGTTATCCGTTTATCGTAGCATTTTAAACTCTATAAACAGTAGGTTATGATCCGTTTTCGTCTTGTCCAGATTTGATCGTTGATGACTGCTGAAGCCCCTTATCGCTAGTGTGGTTGAATAGCGATTTTAGAATACTACATGCGATGCGAATACTCCCTTCCTGCTGATCGCCGCACTCTTAGCACAAGCTCAAACCGCTCGCGAGTGACAGTTTCTCGATTCCAACTTTAGTATAGCGTAAGCATAGCGTCGCACAAACGCTATATATTAAGCGGCGGGTGGCCGAGTGGTTTGGGCATCGGCTTCTCATGCGAGAGGTCCGAGGTTAGAATCCGGTCGGAGTGTATCAATGAGTTTTTTTCTGACGAAAAAAATTACGTGAATACCTACAGACCTTCACCGGTCAGAACCGGTGTAAAACTGTCGGTCCATTCCCTTACCCCTTACTAGGTGGTACGCTCAAATTGTAGCCGACTGGGTTGGTACCACCGTACTGGATGTAAGGTGCTGCATATCAACCTCGGTTGTGTTCTCCTCTAGTCCAGTATAGCCAGCAATCCACGGAGATCTCCGGTATGGCACCTACCTTCTCGGAGGTGATATTGGCTGGTCGGAGCATGTGCTTTGGCCCTTCCGACTTAGCTACCCATACCGGAATACATAAAAAAATACGTACATAATTACCAACATTTAACTAGAAAAGTAGTGTTATTATTTCATTTTTTTATTTTTTTTTATGGGGAGCACGACAAATGGCGCGCCAGACTAACGCAGAGGTGTAGTCCGACGGCGCCCACGGGCATTCGAATATTTACGGGGGCTGCGAATACCTTGTCGGCCGGCTAGGTGCACCTTCACATTATGTTTGAAGGACCCCAGACTGTACATTAGAGGAAAGGATGCAGGTGGGAGTGAATTCCACATGTTAGCAACCGTGTGGGGCCGGTACTTAATAAAAAGAATAGCCTCACTGCATCTCTCCCCGTGCATGTCGTAAAAGGCGACTAAGGGATAAGGACAAGACGCCGTGCTAAAGGGCGACTGGATCGCCACCTCTCACCTTGGCATGGTACTTCCACCGAATCATGCAGCAGGTGGGTCTTCGTGCGGCACGAAGCAGCTTCGTGCTCGATCAAGCAGCAAGTAAGGCACGAATCGTGCCTTACTTGCTGCTTGATCGATTGAATCTTGTTCGAATAATTTGCGAAACGTGGTGGTCGGTGTTGTGCTGTAATTTACCAGAGTTCTTGCAGCACAACACCGATTACTCTGCTTACCCCGATTGTCCGATACCCCGAATAGAACTACAGTTCCAAATAGCGAAGCACTTATCAGGAATAATGAGATCGACGCCCCCGCAACTTGGCGATATCAAATTCAATCGAATGCGATTTGTTGGTCAATTAACGTGATTGGTCCCTGTCATTTTCGTATAATTGAAAACATTGATTAAGTGATGTTGCTTAATTTGACGTATTGTCCGTATATTAGTGGCGCGGAAGGCACGCGTAGCGTAGCTATCCATTGATGTCTATTCAATGTAGCTATCGAACACATAGGACTATAGCTTAGCGCTCGCACGTCGTACGCCGGACACGTGTTTATGGTCCGTTTGCATGTCCTCTCTACCTCTGAATTATGAGCCTGCACTCCTGAGAAGGTACATTGAACACGGACGCGACGAGCGACGCGACGAGCGACGCGACTAGCGAACACTCGCACATAATTCGATTGCGACGTTCTCGAATTAAAGAGAAATGGCAAAGAGACGTGCATTTTATTCCAGAAAAAAAAAATTTAATAGTTTCCTTATATTTTACCTATGTAATAAAAAATATATTTGAGCAGTTATGTATGATTATACGATTAGACGCATATCAAACTATTGAGAGTGCTTGACATTGGAGCCTCCGCGCCGTCCGTCGTCGTCGGTCGCTAAGCTCGTCGCTATGTACGATTACCTAAGTAGTTTGGCCTACATGGCTCGACTAAAGCGAGCGCGTTTGTTGGATATTTATGACGTCACTGAGTTTCGCGTTAACTCTGTGAAGCCTTAATGAAGCCAGCGCGGATGTGAGTGTCAAGTTACGATTTCGAGTTTTTAGCGGCTAACGTATAGCGCTGATGAAAAGCACTATTAATTTTAATTAGTACCGACGCTTTTACGTTTCCTACACTCGAAAATCCTGCTTTAATAAAAACTACATCAATGAAGTTAAAAAAAGTAGTTCAGCTAACTTTGAAACGTTTGTACCTAACTACCTAATACTTTATTGGCCTTCGACGACCAGCTACAGAGTGGGTACTTCAACACTGCATCAAGTAGATTATTACTTAATAACCAGTGAGTGCACTTCTGAAGTCCCCTCATGATACCGATTCTTTTTACGAGCAATGTGAAGCTTTAGTACCGCAAGGTATTTCCTCGCTGCACCTTATGTAGACCCGTGCGGCGCGGCGCGGACGCCGAGGCTGCTGCGCGGCGGGGCGCGGCGGCGCACCACACGACCCCCGCCATTTAAGCGGAATAATTTAATACCCACTAAATCTTGAAAACGCAATAAATGCAGGGATAGATGGCGAGCAGTCACCGCCGGGGTCCACCAAATGAACCGGCGCCCGCGGCCCGACCAACACTATTTGAATAATTTATCAACTATGCTGAACGACGACGGAATATCTCGCGCGCCTCGCAGCCCCCCGGCGCGAGCGGCGCGCGCGGCCCGGGGGGCTGCGAGGCGCATGGCACTGAACGCGTATTTAGCACTCCCTAGATGTCGTCGAAATTAACCTATTACATCGTTTTGTGATTAGGAAACCGCTCACAGTCGAATCCGGCGCACAGCACACAGCACATAGCCTGCGGCGGAGGCGGCCGGAACGCTGCGAGCTGCGAGCGATGCGACAGCTCTATAAGTTCTTCCCATTTAAACTTCACCATAGCGCTCCACTCGAGTAGCTTCAAATCCTTAATTGATTTCAGTTCAAAGAAGACTTGAACAAACAAAAATCCAATGAAAAGTTTTATTAGTTTCAAGACAGCCGCTAAACTTCTCCGTCGGCCGAGGAGCCGACTTACCTCTAAGCTAGATATAATAGGGAACTAATAAGTCGACAGCGTTGGCTACCCTGCTTCAGCCTTCCTCACATACCCATTGTTGTAAGCTTCTTCAGTTTGCATATCCATCCGCTCGCACAAGGCAAGCTACGTGTTGAATGTGCGGCGCTGCTACGACGAACATCGCTCAGAATGCTCTGGGACGATACAATAATATGTAGTTAGGCCAAAATTTTCACTGACGATTTTAATGCGTCTACGTCTTACAAAATTTTATTATGAAATATTTTCAGTAGGCTCGCCACGTAAATGCATAGGCATTTACATGATTGTTTTCTATCCAGCGATTAAATCGTATCTCTAAAAAGCTACCGTTGTGACTGACCTGATACCTAGATTCAGATTCAGGTTCAGATATTTATTTCGCCACAAAGAACAAAACATTAACAATATTTCATTGAGACATACATGCATATATCCTGTATGGTTCGTCATATATTTTTTTTTGTCATGTCCCGTTCAGCAATGCAATCTATAAGGCAAACTGGGTGAAACCTTAAAAACTTTTAATAAGAAAAAAAATCACTTAACTTATCAAATGGATTATCTAATCGATGGATAGTCTAATCAGCTGACTCTGGAACACATTGTCACTATTTATAGATTTAATTTTATAAGGAACATTTTCGAACAATTTCGCTTCAATCACGTCAGGGTCTTAGATGATGTGTTACATATATTAAAACTGAATATTCCAGACTGATGAGTAATATTGATAGTACATTACATCTCTCAGAAAGAGTGGAATTTTATCTTGTATGCCGCCTTGAGCGGCTGAGTTTCGAGATCCATATTTTTATATTTTGTGCAGTTTATAAATATTAAAATTGTTATTTTATACTCGTTCATTGAATTTTATTCATTCAAAGTTTGAGCGTCCGTTCAGTCTTGTTCGTACTACGCAGGCAGCACTTTCAGCGTGTAAATCCGGCCGTGGCTCGGCAAGGTAGGCAATACCGGACGGGCGCACGCCGAACTCCGAACACGTCTTATTCCGTGACTCGCGAGTGCTCTACGCGAACTTCCGATTTTTCCCGATCGTTATCAAAGTGATTTGCAACGAGTCTGAGCCGCCTCTCGTGCCGTGTTATTACACCGGCACCGGCGCACGGAGTCGAGGGGCGGCTCACCCCGCATACTACTTTTTATCACGACTTTTCGGCTCGGCTATCGAATTTTCACTTAAATAAGTATTAAAAATGTATTAAGAGAATGAGTGCTTCTTATCAAAATAGAACTGAAACATACAATGATTTCAAGGCTTAAAATTAATTTGAATAAAACTAAATACCTATAAATAAAAATACATCTAAAAACTGAAATACAGACTAATTTTATTAAATAGTATTTATGTAACAACCGTTTCGTTTATTACAATCTTAAATAATAAGGTGAAGGAAGACATTAGGAGAAAGCTTATATCCTAAAAATACTGAGGTGCTACAAGCGTGATAGGGGGAGATTGCATTCTGCAACAACTCCGCCTTATGCCATATCTACACAAAAATGTAATAAAACAGAAAATTATAATTAAGTCAGTGACCGTCAGTGTGGGGCCCGTTTACTCCAACGGTTAATAATAATTATTAAATAAATATTAATACGTAAATGTCAAAATATGTTGGCTTAATCACATTCACAGCCCTTCTCCACCCAAATCAACGCCCACGATCCAAACCGTCTCCTTGCAAACACTAGGTATAGTTCGAGACACCTACAAGTACTGTTAGCGCGCACGTTCGTGGCCTCTGCGGGCGGAGGCCGATAGATCTTTAAACGATTATCCCTGTTTTGTCTTCGTACTTCAACCACGCAATAAAACCTTATTAGATAAATAATTTAATGCCATAAATAAAAAAGCCGGACAAGTGCGAGTCTGACTCGCGCACCGAGGGTTCCGTCGGCGCCGCGCGCCGCCGTGCCGTCAGCGTTGATTGTTGTGCCGATTATTAGAATGAACGTAACGAAAAGCATCCCTTAAATTAATTTGAACTTTTTAAAGTTTTCTTTACATTCGCGGGTGCGCGCACAACAACCCATGAAAGTTTCATCATAATCGGATAGAAGACGAACGAACAAACGAACATTAATTTTTATAGTTAACGCCGAGATGACAGTTCTTCGTTGTCAAATTGAAATTATTTGATTTTTTTGTGTTCCATGAATCCAATATTTCGTCACCGGCCAGTTGACGCAAAAACAACGACCAAGAAACCTGTGCTTTGGACTGCGTGATTTTAAACGCGCAACAATTTTAATAATTTAAAATTTAATTTAATTTTTTTTTATTATTCTCCCTGCCGCCGCCGCCGCGGCGCCGCCGGTGGTATTTCAGCTTGATACCTTGACCCGTTCCTGAGAAAAAGGGTCTTGACATACAAAACAAGCAAACTTTTTTTTTATGTGATGTAAGGACGAATTTACAATTTTCGGATTTTTTCCTTTATTTGTGCTGTGAGACCTTGCTTCGTACCGAATTTCGTGATTCTAGGTCAACGGGAAGTACCCTGTAGGTTTTGATTTGTTTTGAGTGAATTTACGAGTATCAAAATCTGACATCAATACCCGTATCTTTTGATTGTGTTAATTTAGAAGCTTGAGTTTCCTACATCTAAGCGATCGTAGATGTTAATATTTTGTATTAATTTGAACTTTATACCTTGACTCGTTCCTGAGAAAAAGGGTCTTGACATACAAAACAAGCAAACTTTTTTTTTATGTGATATAACTGCTAATTTGAAATTTTCGGATTTTTTCCTTTACTTGTGCTATGAGACCTTGCTTCGTACCTAATTTCATGATTCTAGGTCAACGGGAAGTACTCCATAGGTTTTGATTTCATTTGCCGGTAGCAAAATTCATGACATAAATGGCCGTATCTTGTGATTGCGTTGACTTAGAAACTTAATTTTTTTACAGCTCCGAGGAAACGTAGACCTTAATATTTGGTATTAATTTCAAATTGATACGTCTACCCGTTCCTGAGAAAAAGGGTCTTGAGGGACAGACAGCCAGCCAGACGGACAACAAAGTGATCCTATAAGGGTTCCGTTTTTCCTCTTTTGAGGTACGGAACCCTAAAAAGAGGTTTCGTAATTGTCGTTACTTTCAGAGATTGATTCACAACACTATACATTCCATTCTCGCTTTCCTGCCGGAGGCCACGAACGTACGCGCCGACTGTACGGGGAATGATAGCGCGTTCTACTATACATACAATACAAACTCTTCTCACGACTCACAAACATTTGCCTCGCCTACGTGGCGCCTGTCTCCGCCTCGTGTAAACAGGTGTTCGCCGGGAGCCTATAAATCGACCTAATTGAAATCTCCTATTTGTCACAGTTGTGCCGGGATTAGGCGGCCGCGCACCCGCGAGAACTTGGCCCCGGATGAACGCGACGCGAGTAATCTGGCCCCACTTCACTCTTTCTTGCTTTCGCTGTGCGGATGCCACGGTAGGTCCGGGCAAAAGTGGTCGATGGTTTTGATATTTTATGCTAAAACTGAGGTGAACTATTTATGTTTTTTTGGCAAAATAATTAATAATTATATGTATGTATATAACGAATGAAATTATATAGATAAATTAATAAATTATAATAGTAGCATAAAATGTTTCGTTCTTTTCAGAATTATTTTGTTTTATTGTAAGTAATTATAAATTTATACCGTGTAGAATTTTCAAAAACTTTCTAGATGCAAGGAAAAACACTTCAAAAATATCTATTTTGAAAAAATCTTTCACGTCCAAGATCTCAGAATTTTGAGTGACAACTATAATATTTTTTGCAATCATTAAAAAAGTTATATAACAAATTAAAAAAACCCCGATCCTTAAAAAGTCAAAAATAATTTATGTTTACTTACTTAAAGGAAACGGGGGACCGCTAAGTCAATTCCCGCGCAGCTCTGAATTTTTATATTTTATTTTATAAACGGTCCCCCCGACTCCTTTAAGTAAGTAAACGGAAATTATTTTTGACTTTTTAAGGGTCGGGGTTTTTTAAAGTTATAATTTAAGTTTTATTTCAAGCCCTTAAAAAAACCGCATCCAAATCGGCCCATCCGTTTGTGAGTTATGATGCCACAGACAGACACACCCATACACACATACACACGTCAAACTTATAACACCCCTCTTTTTTCTTCGGGGTTAAAAATGTTTTAATGTATATATTCCTAATGGAGTACTTTTTCAATATACAAGTATCATTTCATTTATGAGCAACTAAAGGAAAACTGAAAAAATTATCAAATTCTTAGCGGTCCTTGAGTCAGCCTATCGGCGCAAACTTGAGTCGGGTTGCCCTTACTTCTGTCTTCTGTTCCTTTTGTAGGAGCCTACGGGTCCTTGCGTTTACCTATATGTGCAACCCGCCTAACAAAGAACATTTTTAGCGCATTACAATCGCAAAATTCACATTAAATTTTTTTTTATGGAAATTGACACGGTTGGCTACATCACCTACAACATCCGTGATGTCAGCCCATAACACCGTGTAACTAGGTGAGATGTCAATGCTTCCCTTCATTTCATGTCGGTTACACTGAACTGGACGAGTATAGTTCTTTATCGATATTACACGATGTGGGTTCAAAAGGATTCGAATAGACAGGGAGCCCGAATACAGCATTTTCTACGTTCCTTTTTTCCTTCGTTTTATTTTTTTGGAAAAAACTAATTAATTTTACCTCAATCCTGCGTTGATTCGTGATTCTTGGAATAATTTCTCATGTGCTTGAATTTGAGTTTCGGTATAAATATTTACAGAGGACGAGGCAAGAATGCTCTAGGGAAGGGTGTTCTACCTTCTTCTGTTTTATTTGTACCCGTGTAACATTTGTTATTACTCACATCACATCTCATATTTTTTTTTTTTTCAAACAAAGTATGTTTAATTTACATTCGTCAACTATTTTCTAGAATATAAAAAAATTTTCAATCCCTGCTGTAACATAAAGTGATAGGAGGCGGTTCCTAATAAAAAAAAACCGTATCCAAATCGGTCGATTCGTTTGGGAGCTACGATACCACAGACAGACACACACACACTCACGCTCCCACACACACACGTCAAACTTATAACACCCCTCCGTTTTTTTCGTCGGGGGTTAAAAAAGGACAATATTGGCTGGAGACTTCGTTACCTTGTTAGAAATCCATTCCCTTCACAGAATGCACAGAATGCGCGCTGTTTCCTGGAGCGGTGGCGGCGAATGGAAAATCGACAGTCGACATAGCGCGCTAACTTGCTCAGGCACTGTGACTCGCGCCGGCATCCGGCAGCTATCCGAGAGGATTTTCATTCGATCTACTTACTTGTCAAACTTTAATATCCGCCCAGACGGTGAGCGGGACACGAATTACCTATTCCGATGTAGGAAATGTAAAAGTATTATTATAATTCAATTTCCGTTCGTTCGAAATCTCCGACGCAACTTCAAATCTGATTACACAACGGGGAGCGTAGGTACGCCGCTAAATCAACTTGCAATCCTGTGGATTGAAAGTAAAGTACTCATACGACTTAAGTTTATGATATTACCTACGCCGCCGCTCTAGCCGCACGACCCGCGACGCGACCACGGCACGCGCGAGCGAGGGGTCTTTTTAATCTCAAACCCGTGCCTCGCGAAATTGCGAGTTATGTTTCGGGAAATTGGCTGTCGCCGTGTTTATTGAGACGCGTCTGCTGTGTTTAAATATATCTACCTAATCGACTTCTATTTGCGTTAGTGCCTGCTGGCACAATACTAGGAAATGTGTTTACTTTCAGTTCCATCAAATGTGCTTCGAGTAATAGCAAAGAAGATAAAGGGTAGTGGAATAGTAAGCTACGATTAATTGTAATATTTTGATGGAAGTAAATATACATAACCATCACAGTTTCCCATCGCGATCGTTCTAATTTCGGACGACTGACTTCAGTATTAGTTATTTCTCAGTTTCCGCCTCTCAAACGCCGCGCAATGCTTTCCAACTCCAAACTAATTTCTGGCGCACGAGGCGGTCCCAATACGTCCGTAGTTGTGTGTGACAGCGCCCACTTCGATCGGTGTGTCGGGAATTGCACATTCTCTCAGTGCGTAAGGCGCGAGTGTAGCCTCCGTACTAACTCGCCATTAAAATATATTCAAAATCCGACCTGTTTCCAATGAGTTAGCTTTCAAAATCGCACAACACGTCGAACGTCTCGTGACATTCCGAATTAGGGCGGCATACATGGAAATGCACTCGCAGAGTCGAAAGCAGGTTGACTCAAGTAAACATGGGTTCGGCGCGGCCTTGCCCCGCGCCTAGCGCCGCTTGCGGAGTCTGCGGTAGCTGCGGAGGACAGGCCATTGTTAGGTATGCTAATTGTAATTAGGCATTCGAGTAAATCAACAAATTGCTTGTCTGTAAACGGGCAAGCCGCTCCACACATTACTATGCAGCGGTCGGATAGACGCACCAAATTATGTGTACTGTCTTGAGCGTCAGATTACGCGGCAACCACGTCAATGGGAACACCATAATAGACCACTGACCAGGCACAAATAAATCGATTAAACCACCACAGAAGCGTAGATCTTTTTAACGGACTTAAAAAGGAGGTTATCAATTCGACACGTATGTACGAGTATGTGATATTATTGTAACTGCAATATATTCACATATGATAATCTATTAGGGCTTCCAAACAAATATACAAAATTTTATAAGTGTATGTATGTTTGTCCACGAATTTCTGCGAAACTATGAGTCGGATTGAGAACCTTCCTTTAATTTATTGGCTACATTTACTTAAACTTAGGGAACAGTGCAAGTTTCATCAAAACCGGTTCAGTAGTTTTCAAGATATGGACTGTTAAGTGTGTCAAATGGGCGAATAATTCTATACCACGACAATCGATTTCTGTGATTCTTTCTATGCGATATTACTAAAAAGAGTGAAATAAAAAATTGTTTAAATAAACATTGAACCAACTTTAAAAAACCACTACTTAGAACTAAAAATAAAATATTTATTAAATAATTGAGTTGAAGGCGGTACAAAAGCACACCTGAAAATTGATAGATGAAGCCCTTTTGTGCTTCAAGCACTCGGTTTTTGGTTCAATGTTTTTTAAAACAGTTTTTTTTTCTACTCTATTACTACTCAATAAAAACTTATTCCAGAATTATAGTTATACCCTTTTAGCCGCTTCAAATGACGGAATAATTATCTTTGAATCGTAGTCGATTTCAGTACTGTCATACCTAATTATTCGTGAACATGAAGGGACTTTAACCTCTATTTAATTATTCCCTAGCACGACCGGACAGTTATCGATGGTCTAAATATAAAGCTTCCGGAACTGTCTCTAAATACAGCAATTTATTTAAAATATACCGATATGAATGTTGAAATTCTGTCCACTTGACTAATCTATGAAATTTATTATAGAACCTGTTAAATTACTCAAGCAAGAACGAATAAGCTTTATTATACAAAAACCGGCCAAGTACGAGTCGAACTTGCGCACTGAGGGTTCCGTATCATCACGTAAGTGGCCGGATTTCATTATTTGTTGTTTAAATTTAGAGTTTGCACTATAATCACACCAAGTTTGACGCTTGTATGTATACCCGTTTTTACGATAAAGCAAAAACCATAAATCATTGAAAAAACAGGGGTATTGTGTGGGCCCCTTAATTTTTATATTTTGTTTTTTTTTTAGTATATCCACCACTGAAATACTCTGTGAAAATCTCAACCGGCTACCTATTACGGTTCAAAATTCTAGCCCATGCAATGCGACCTACATAGGAGCAACATTAAATATTTTCACTCCATAGATTTTCCTAGTACACATGATCCCGTCTTTAAACCTCATAAGTTACCTCCAGTAAATAAACGGAAACCTCGAAACCTACAATACATAACTAAACTCTATGTATATATGTGCGTAGTACCGACTTAAGTTTTACCTGCATAAAAACTAGTCTTTACCTTCCGAAACTCCACATCAAATCTACGATCTTATCTGCCGCCCTAACCTTAAAAGCGGAAGTCCAGCGGCGGTGTGGGGGCGCCGCCGGGGGCGCGGGGGCGTGGTCGAACCCGAGCTAAAGTCGTTCGTTGAGAGTAATAGCAAGTAGTTAAGGTAATAATTGGGTATTATTAGTAGGCAGATATCTGCGGAGCGCGATACCGGGCTTGATTTATTGCACTCGGGGGTGCCTCGGCCCTGCCCTGCGCTGTTGCGTACTGTGATCAGAGAGCCCACAGATAACGCACTAATTTGAAGAAAAACTATTGTTGACATCATGTCTGTTCCAAATAGGATAGGCGAGGCAACTGATCGCGACGGGCCACGGCCCTGGCGCCCTAAATCATAGTTTTTTTAAATATCCGTTAATAACCGAATTATGAGATAACTTAAACGCTCCGATCAGGAGCTTTTAAGATTTTACAAAGCGTGTTCGAATAAGGACTCTAAAACAATACACATCGTTGTAAATTTCCTGTACTCTTTGACTTTAAAGAACAGTGGAAACGGCGCTGATAAATAAAAAAAAATCAGATATAATAGGTTCATGGAATAACTAATTTACATAACATGTACTAGGTATTTGTATTGTTATATTAGCGTTAGATAGTAATATTATAAGGTGAGACTTGCCACTTCACCCAGCGCCGCGACGCTGCCGCGTAGTGCGGTTTCATCGTCAGCCTGTATCGGTCCACTGCTGGACATAGGCCTCTCCCAAGTCACGCCACCACACGCGGTCTTCCGCTCTTCTCATCCATCCACTCCCAGCTACCTGTTTTAGGTCCTCTGTCTACCTAGCCGGAGGGCGCCGCGCGCCGGACCCTGACGATGGGTCTGGTCCACAAATTTGAAGTCGCTCAGCGAGCTATGGAAAGAACAATGCTCGGCATTTGTTTGATCGATAAAATACCTAATGACGAAATACGACTAAGAACAAGTTAATCGACATTGCTAAGAAAATTAGCAAGAAGTGGCAGTGAGCTGGGCACATCTGTCACAGATCCGACAACCGCTTGGGTAGAAGAGTGCTCGAATGCAGGTCACGTACAAATGCGGTTTACTTCATAAAATTTCAAAGAAAGACCTTTTTACGCGCGCGCCGCCGCCGCCATGCCGCTCCGCTCCTCTGCAGTGCTGTGTCGCAAGTTGAGGTCCCAACTTTATAATTTCCCAACTAAAATACCATAATAAATACATTACATGCATTGCTTATTAGGTTTCCGTATCCCGTACGGAAGCCTATTACTAAGCCTACTCCGTCTGTCTGTCTGTCTGTTTGTCCTACTGCTGTATCTTTGGAACCGTAATAGGTACCTAGCTGGTTGAAATTTTCACAGAATATGTGTTATTATGGTGGATTATATCCACCATAATAACAACAACAAATAATAAAATATAGAAAAGTTCAAAAATTAAGGGGGGTCCCCATACAAGAAACGTGTTTTTTTCAAAGTTTTTTTTGTGGTGCGGAGTGCGCGAGTCCGACTCGCACTTGGCCGGTTTTACTATTGCACATTCCCATGTTCGCCTCGTCCATGGCTATTTCGTATCGCGACGCACGAACTCGAGGTAGGTATCGGTAGATGTCGGTAACTACATATCTAGCTATCGTAACATTAATATCTCCAGAATACGAGTCCTGACATTTCCCCACTCGTGTGACCGATGCGTATCGATCCGGTGAGTATTAGGCGTCATCGCGGCCGATGAAATATGCCACTGCCGGGAAAATGCCTCCTACCAATAAATTCAAAAGGCACATATAAAGTCAATTCGTCGAACAGGTGAAGTAATTAATCATTATTAAATGTTGTAGCAATGGTGTTTACTGTCAACAAACTTCTGAGCAGTTTGCCTAATAATAATATTGTATTGCATCGTGTTTTTTGTGATTTTATTAAAAAAAAATTGCCAATGTAGACATGTCTCTCTCGCATCACACATCACACAACTTGTCGATCTTTATCAACACGCGTGTTTCGACTTCAAGACGTCTGATGCAAATTGTGTACATTTGCAGATTGAGATGGGAACCTTTTACAAGGAAGACATGCTACAAGGGTAGAGGAATGTTTATGATGTTAAAAATCATCACCATTAATAAATGCGAGAATAAATGTTAAGCCGCGTCTCCTGCGCATGTTTTGTTTTCATACAAATGTGTATGGATGGCCACGCCCCAATGTTTCGATGTTTCTGTGTAATGTTTCGAAAAAAACATTGGCAAGAGACGCGGCTTTACAGACACGCTGTGACAAAACAGATATTCTGGCAAGACTAATGACTTGTTTTATAAGATGAATTTAGTATTTTTTTTTCAATTATCACTATTTGAAACTTTAAGTCAACAATTAGGCAAGTAAACTATTTATTTTTATTTTATATTTTTTTATATCGCGACTTGTGGATTCTTTTCACCTACAAGTAGGTGTCTAACGATGTCCATGGACATTATGTGATGCACGGGGACTGCGAATGCCATGCCGGCCTGACAGGAGCCTTTTCAGGCCCCTTTTGAAAAAACCCCAGGCTGTACTTGGGAGGGAATAGATGGGTAGGGAGTGCGTTCCACATTTTCCCGGATCATAAATGCGAGCAGTACTCCAAGTAGGACCTAAGTTGTGCTATTTTCGGTAACTTCTATTTTACTATAATTAGTAAGTAGGTATATATATATCCGTTTAGTCAATTTATTTTTATTTATATAATGAATTTTTTTATAGGTACTTTTATTTATTCAGTGCTTGATAAAAACATTATAATTAATAATACGTACCTATACCACTAATAATATGGCCTATGTGTAATGAACAGTGATGTATATTACATTTAAAATCAAAATTTTCTGAATAAATAAATAACTAATTTAGATGATACTGATCTTTACATTTTAATACAAGTAATACCTTACACGAGACCTTACATAAATCACACTGATAAAATGTACACGTTCATCCCTTAACTTCTCAACATGTTCCTTGGTTTGATCTACCAAAACCTGCAGCGAAGACTGTATTCAAACACGTATGCAAAGGTTCCGCTCAAATCTACATATGTCGACACAAGTAAAATATAGTTCTCGAGCTGATTTTACATTTACGGCATCATTTTTGATTGTTGTGGCAGCGATGCGACGGTTTTTTGTAAAAAAAAAAAATTATGTAATTCGCTATGGGTGTCTGAGTCAGAGGGACCAAAGCACATGCTCCGACCAGCCAATATCACCTCCTAAGAGTGAAGTGCCATTCCGGAGACTTCCCTTTGCATTGATGGCTATACTAGACTAGAGGAGAACACATCCGAGGCCGCTATGCTGCCATCGTACATCCAGTAAGGTGGTACAACCCTTTCGGCTACAATTTAAGCCTACCACCTTGCAAGAGGCAAGGGATGGAACCTACAGTTTTACACCGGCTCCGTACCGTGAAGCAGCAGGTGTGAGTATGCAGTAAATTGTGCCGTCAGAAAAAACTCACGCCGACCAGATTCGAACCTCGGACCTCACTCAAGAGAGGGCTACGACGCCCAGACCAGTATGTTATTACTATTATCTATGTTTTATTGTTTAGTTTTGTACTCTTAAAAAAAAATCTCTCATTTAATTTTCCGCACTACCCATCTACCCTACTCACAATCCCAGGTATGACTGGCAGATAATGCCCTTAGCCCTTTTTGTGCAATAAAGTATATTTTCATTTCATTTCATTTCACCACTCGGCGACCCGCCTTTTTAGAGCAGCATGGTTACATTTTCGTTAGAAAATTAATCTGATTTAGCATTCGCCATCAATATTGTATAAGTTCACCCGGTGTTATGGGATGTTGATGTTCGATCACGTTGATCCGGATCACGGATGTTGTAGGTGATGTAGCCAACCGTGACAGTTTCCATAAAAAAAAATCGTCGCAACCGTCTATTTCTTCACTTTTCATGGCATTTACGAAATATAAAAAAAGGGGCTACCTATTATGGTTCAAGAGATACAGCCCTAGGACAGACAGACGGACAAACAGACAGGCAGACAGACATACAGACAGTCGGCGTAGGCTTAGTAATATGTATCTTATCCGTACCGGATACGGAACCCTAAATATTAGCACAAAATAATGCAAAAATACCGTCGAAACGAAACTTTTGGACACATTTTTGGCAATAAATAATTTACTCTACACGAAAATAATGTTTTACTTGCTGCTTGATTGCTAACGAGGTGGTCGTCGGTGTTGTGCTGCTATTTACGAGATGACTTGCATCACAACACCGATTACTCTGCTTACCCCAAATTGTCGGGATCAGCGTGTGGTATGTATGTATCATGTATGAAAATAATGTGAAAACACTGCCCGCGCGACGACGCCGTTTTTGCTACGATCTTTCGTAAAATCAGCTTCAGCTAGTCGCGCCGAGGTGTTCTTGAGACGTGACGCTTCGACATTCGTCTAGCACCCTCTTCAGACGCCGCTCCCTTGTGTGAATTCCCTTTGATGTTGCCGCCAATGGAAATACATTCCTAGAAGCAACACAAGCTTATCGAGGACGTGAAGAAGAAAAAAAGGTAAGTATTTTTCTTTTTTATTGCTTCCGATCTGGGTGGCCCTCCCCGAGGTCGAAGCCTCAGGCGCAGCCAATTTCACCGTCGAGGAGGTGCCAGTCCGGCTTGGAGGTGGACTAATGTAAAGTATGAACGCGAGCCAGTTCTTTGGCGTGATAAAAAAAATAAAAACTCATACAAAAAATGTGTATGCGATGACGACGACGATTATGATAACGTTTTTTCTGACTTTCTTCCCCATTTTCATAAGGCGGCTAAAGAAAAATATAACTCAAAGATCTCTATCAACTTGTTTACTCACGAATCTCCTGTCTGCTGCAAATGGATTCCTTGCCGAGCAAATATATGCAATTTATAACGATAACGTTTCTGTCTATGTAAGTATTTCACGTTTCCGCCTCATTCGAGCCAAACGTTTTAAGGTGGAACAAAGAAATTAAAACGTATTTAAAGTCTTATGCGAGGTCTTATGCTATCGCGCTTGCGTGTTAATGTTGAAAAGACTAGATTATTGTATTCTTATAATTTTAAAGAATTTATTTTAAATGTTCGACCTAAGTCAGACTCATCTACACCCATGCAACATTTAAAATCTATTCTTCTCTATCTTTCTCTATTCTCTACTTTCTTATACAAGAGAACTTGTCTGTATGTATGTTTAAAATTAAATCTGGAACCACCGAACAGATTTGGATGCGGGTTGCACCAATGTAAAGACTAGTTCTTGAGGCTCACTATAGGCTATATAGTATATACCATCATGCTAAATAGCCTTAGAACTGAACAATATCAAATAAAGTATAGGTGTTATGGGCTGACATCACGGATGTTGTAGGTAATGTAGACAAACGTGTCAGTTTCCATAAAAAAAAGTATGAACGGAACTGGGTGTCGAATGGTAGTAATAGATGGCGCCAGCAGTCCTGTTGTGTTGAATTGATTGATTTGCGTTTTTTTTATGGAAACTGACACGGTTGGCTACAGGTCTATTAACCAAAGCTGGCGCGTGCACAGTACTCACACCAATGCAATTGTGCAAGTGCGAGTGAGACAGATCGGGGCAAACGCATCACGAAAACCCGATCTGTCTCACTCGCACCTGCACAATTGCATTGGTGTGAGTACTGTGCACGAATCATTGGTCAACTCAGCCCACAGCCCACTCAGCCCGCGGGCTGAAATGACCACTATGAAATATGTATTTATTTTTTCATAGTCAACTCAGCCCGCGGGCCCAGTTGACCACTTTAAAACTCTAATACATTATTATTAAGAGAATGAAAGATTATATTATTTAAAAACATTTTAAATTAGAAATTAAATTAGGCCCGTATGCTTGCTTTCGACCGTGGCTGTATAAAATATACTCTTATATATTTTGTAATGTATGTATTTAACACATGTATGGCTTGTATTCAACTAGCATGTACTCATATGTATTGTTAATAAGTATTCTTATTATTATTTTATCTTCAATTCTCACGCTCAATTCTTTTGCTACTACCTACTTACATTCCACTATATTAACGAATCTCAAACATCCAAAGGTTGACTGTAAGAAAATAAAAAAAAAATAATAAAAATAAACAAAAAATGTATGCATTCTCTTTACGACTTGATTTTTTTTATGGTAACTGACACGGTATGGGATTAATCACCATCACATACAACATCCGTGATGTCAGCCCATAACACCGAGTGAACTTGCTGCCACGTCAGTGCTTCCCTTCGGTCGTGTCGGCTACACTGAACTGGACAGAAAACACAAACTATTTACATAGCCGTTCGATGCAATAATTAATTTGGATTACAGCATCCTTGCGGCAACCAGTGGATGCTCTTAGCATTACAGTGATATAAATATCTTGGATTAACATTAGGTACTGAAAATATGTTAGAAAGTTTTGCAGTGGGGCTGAGTTGGCTATTAAAAAAAATACATTTAAAAGTGGTTATTTGAACCTGCGGGCTGAGTAGGCCGTGGGCTAAGTTAGAGTTTCAAAGTGGTCAACTGGGCCCGCGGGCTGAGTTGACTATGAAAAAATAAATGCATATTTCATAGTGGTCATTTGAGCCCGCGGGCTGAGTGGGCTGTGGGCTGAGTTGACCAATGATTCCTGTGCACGCGCCAGCTTTGGTTAACAGACCTGTACATCACCTACAACATCCGTGATGTCAGCCCATAACACCGGGTGAACTTGGTGCCACGTCAGTGCTTCTCTTCCGTCGTGCCGGCTACACTGAACTGGACGGAAAACACAAACTATTTACATAGCCGTTTCGACCGACCTTTCATTCAGAAAATAAAGAAAAACTTAAAATAAGAACAGCATAAATACGAGTACCTATATGCAGATTCTGTCTCGAAGAGGAGGACAACATTTTCTCTGCGACCGTTGGTGTCTAATCCACAAAAAAATATATATTTGACACACAATATGGATCCAGTCGATATTATATCATGTGTAAAGATTCTGCACTTCTTACAGAAGGTAGCAATTGGGGGCGAACTTTAAGACGAGTCAAAGTCGCAACAGATCTGTACCCTAATCACGAGATTACACCTACTACGCTACGCACGCTACACCGTGTTCTCCGCATCATTTTGTATGGAGAAACGGGGCAGCGCCTCTAGTGATAGATTCTCTCTCAAATAATTATTATTTTATTTTATTATTTTAACTTAAAACGAACAATGTACATATTCAAATACCAAATATTAAAAACATAGTATAAAAAATTCTAAACCAGCCAAGTGCGAGTCGACCTCGCGCGCCGAGTTTTGCGCACCACAAATAAAACGTTGAAAAAAGACATTTCTTGTATGGTGGTCCCCCTCTAATTGTTTAATTTTTCTATTTTTTATTATTTGTTATAATAATATTATTTTGTTATAATAATGTTATAATAATACCCATATTTTGTGAAAATTTAAACCGGTTAGCTATTATGGTTCCACAGATACAGCAGTAGGACAGACAGATTGACGGACAGAACAGTGTAGGCTGAGTAAAGGTAGGCTTCCGTACGGAGTACGGAAACCTAAAAAACAAAAGTTCCACCGGCGGCGGCAGGGCGAGTCCAGGCTACCGAGGGTCAGCAGGCCCCATGGAGAAAAACCTCCGATCGATGGTATTCGTGCAATCTAGTAGGTAAGCATTTAGTATTTTCTTTAGTGAATAATGACCCGTCCTACATACATATGTAATTAACCAGGGCGGGCGGGCAGTCTACAAGCTTCTGGTCGGCCAATTCGATAATGCAATGAAAGCTATTTCCCAACATAAACTTTATATTTTTTTACCTCCAATTTTGTTGACTACTTCGCCGAGACAGTATGGAAGAAAAATATCAATAGAGGAATACATTAGCATTATTGTTATAAGAGCTATTCGCAAGTTATTCTGTTGGGCACATAGTTTGTTCACAACTCAGGTGCTTCGCCCGCATTATAGCGATATCGGCGAACAACACAAAAGGAAACTTTGCGAAAATATCATAGCATTGTCGCTCATTGCTTTTCATGAGTATTGCTTCCCGAAAACTGTCGGGAAAACAAACTGTGAACGCTGTTCCCGCACATCCACTTATTTGTGAAGGTTTTATATATTCATAATAATAGCACATATTCTAACAGGAATACTTATTTTTACTATTATTACAAATAGGTGTGATAATTTGTAACTGTATGATGGTCTCATTGGTATTTCCGGAAGACGTTAGAGTTTAAAATGTGTAGTTTTTAAATACGAGTAATATCATCAAACTTTTATTAATTTATGTTATCTGGTTGTGAAAATGATACGAGTATGTAAAGTTCGTGATATTTATTTTTTAATAAATTTATTGAACTTAAACAATTTTACAGTAATATTATTCAGAATTAATAAATTAAAATTATTAAATAAACTATAACTAGGTACCTATCAAAAAAATTTAAAGACAAATGTAACTAATTAAAAAACTATAACTAAAAACCACTAAGAACTAAAAACTAACTTATAAATTATATATTTCCTCAAGGGGCGTCGTCCCCGGGATGGTTCCCAGGATGGCGGCCGCGTTGCCCCTCTGTATCCCCAGACTAACATATATGATTTAGTAATAATTTAATATTACATTAAATTTATTTAACTAATTTCAGTTAAGTTATCTACGAAGAACAACTCTACATTAGCATACTCTACAAGGAACACGGGTCGCCTACGACCAGTTCCACATCGGTTGGCAATGGCGGAAAAGCTGCCTAGGGTGATAGGTCCAAAGTTGTATGAGATTCTACCTGAGAACCTAAGAAGGGAAATAGATGACAACAAATTCCGCACCCGTCTGAACAATCTGTTACATGAAAATTTATGAAGTGAATTGATAATGTATTTAAATGCATAATAAATAATATAACGAATAAGTACACAATTTGTATCCTAAGTAAGTGTTTTAGTTACGTACGAGTATGTATTGACGTGCCTCATGGAGTGTACGTAAACTGTATATTTTCAGCTCTGTATTTGTGTGCTCTATGATTTGCTAATAAATATCTTTGTCTTTGTCTTTGTCTTTGTCATTCAGGTTTATTTCAACATCTCTCATATTTGTTCATACTCTGCATAATAATTTTTCTAGTGAAATAATTACCAGAAAACAATTGCCCTTGATTATCTTTTTTTTTGTGAATAAGATTCAATGACCTCCTACATACGTTGTTCGGAGTTTTAATGGCTGCGACCTTAATACATAGTACCTTAATTAATAGACATATTTCAAATTTGTCGAACATTAATTACTTATATCAGGCCTTCGTCACTCGCTCAAGGTCGCGCGTTAAATGCCTACCGCTTGGCGTGCCGGTTAATGTACAAGTTAACAGTGGGCTGTCGCTATCCAGCCAGAGCGAGCGTGCGCCAACGCGCATCTACTACGTTTCGTTTCGAATTTAGAAATGTCGAAATCACGTCATTATTGTGCAGCATTTTGATTTATTTCTAGTAATTTATTTATTCGAGGGTAGGAGGTCATAGATTTAAAATAATATTATCATATTGCCAATAACATTAGTTAGATGACGCCGAACAGCATGGAATGTAGGGATGGCCTAATTCGTATAAGGATAGAAATATAACATTCATTCGTTCTCTGTCTCAATGTGGGTTTTTATACAATAAAAAACACCAATAAAACAATAGGTGCATTGTAGATGATCATTAAATTTTTTGATCAAACAAAACTATCACTGGAAGGTTGCACGCTTCCATGTGAGAAACTAATCGTGACGCTAACGCATGCATGAATTTGTTCGCATGAATTTGCCGTAGCTAAATATCGTATCGTTGGTAGGTATCATCTTTATTTTATTGCTCACAAAAAGACAGCCCAAAGACACAGCCCTTACACGCGCTGAACGGCGCGCTGTCGAGATAGAGTTACGCGACAGAAAGAGAAGCGAAATGTAGGTGGTTATCTTGGTTAGGCATGCAGCTCTGTGCGAGTCAATTTGTACTTTATCGCGTCGTCGCAGAGTAGCTATTTCTTTGTGAGTGTACAGAGAAGCTTCTGTACGGAGTACTCTTTTCTATTCTGTGCTTATATGATGCTTTGAATAACATGCTGTGTGATTTTGTTATATATATTTATATATATCTATATGTAACCCTGAAATATTTTTTTTTTATGGAAACTGACGGTTGGCTACATCACCTACAACGTCCGTGATGTCAGCCCATAACACCGGGTGAACTAGGTGCCATGTCAGTGCTTCCCCCTTTGATCGTGCCGGCTACACTGAACTGGTCGGAAAACACAAACTATTTACATAGCCGTTTAGACCGACGTTTCATTCAGTGCGGTGATACTAACCCGGGCGGGTTAAACCCTACCACCAAGTAAGATTAGGAGGGAAGGGACGTACAGTTTTACGAGGAATCCGAACCTCGGTCAGCCTCCAACGGTCAGCGGTCACCCATCCAAGTACTGACCGCACCCAGCGTTGCTTAACATTCAATAGCGACAGTAAACTGTCTACACCACTGAGCTAACGAGGCTGACAAAATATGCAGCATGCTGCATATTTTAGGGGGTTAACCATAAAGAACGGTGGTGAAATTGGAAAAATATTTTTTTAGTTCTCCATACATTTTGAGGTTAGATATTTACGAAAAGTGTTCAATTTTTTCCCCCATTTCGCCACTGATCTTCTTTGGAATCTACATAGTTTTCGATACAGATTAAACCCCTGAAATGTGCACCTTGGTAACAAAAGCAGCCTGTATAACAATGTATTTAACAGTAACGCTATACCTACATATTACCTATATGCTTAGAAGACTGACCGCTATATGAAAAGTGGTCTACCTCAGCGGCTTGAAAATACTGACCCGATGAACCTCGGTTGGAGGCGACCGGATATCAATTAGCCCGTCTGCCTACCCCTAAAAACAATGAGTGCTGAGTTATGATGACGCGGCCGGTAATAACTTGAGCGAGTTGCCGATAGTTGGCGCTACCAGTCTCGTTATACGACCCCCTCCCCCCTTACTGGTACCTCCCTATCGCGCCCTTCCTGACGTATCCTACCATAGAGATGAGACGATTAAAAATTTCAGCAAAATCAGACCAGAAAAAAAAATCCTTAAATATTTTATTTGGGTAATGTGACTACCGATCCTGTGACGAAATAAAAAAGTAAAAAAAGACTGTTTTAATTGGTTTCAGTACCGATCCAAGTTTAGCAATCCCAAATTATGACTGGAAGTAAAATTATTAACATTACGTCCGCCTTTTATTTTTTTTTATGTAATCCGATATGGGTGGCTGAGTTGGAGGGGCCGAAGCGCATGCTCCGACCAGCCAATATCACCTCCGAGAAGGTAGGTGCCATACCGGAGATTTCCCTGGATTGCTGGCTATACTGCCTATTGCAGTTATTTGTTTATTGTGGTACCTATTAAGAATACTCAATAATTCTTTATTTACATGTTTTCTACAATACTTACTCTAATTCAAGTCAAATTAAATATTTAATTTTTATTAATTTAATTTTTATTAATTTAACTACCTTCATATATTACAAAGCGTAGTGTCGATTAGGGTGTGTGAGTGTGCATGATGGTAGTTACTTCAAGTAAGTGCGTACAAGCGTTGTGTACTAATTTTCATATATTCTCAGACCGCGTCTGCTGCTTTAAACGCCTACACCCTGTCCGCCCCCGCCGCCCCTGCGCCGCCCCCGCGCCGCCCCCGGCCGTCTCGCCTGTCGCCGACTGACATGCAGCGCTGCCGTGGAAACTTGGATGCCTCCACCGCCTCTACCTCTCGCTCCACCTTTAACGAGCCGCCAGACGAACTACCCTGTTATAAAATGAAAGCCTATAAGCAGCTGAAATGAGAATTGTATGAACCCGGATTGGACGTCCAGTTTTTCTTAATTATTGCAACACACTAAAATATCCCTTCCTTTCATATTAATTATAAGATGTATATGTATGTGGATGTACGAGTATGTATGTATGTATCGCTTATAACTCAAGAACGGCTTAACCTAATAACCTATATAATATGCGCCGAGCAGTAGGTTCTGAAGTGAACGCAGTCGGCAAAAAACGACCAATTCGCCTTTACCGCGAGCGGAGCCGCGGGCACGGCTAGTAGACGTATAAATGTTAAATTTTCACAAACCCAAAATACAAACACACGGATTTTTTTAAATATGTGATAATGTAAGAAGCAGAGAAAACTATTAATGTCATTAACATTTTCAAAAAATGCAGTTTATAAAAATGTATTATATATAATGCACGTAACCCATGCGCGTAATCCGCATAAATATTAAGTGCTAAAGTAAATAATCCTTTCGAAACGAATCCGGAGTGCGGTCGGCATTTCATTTTCGCGAGAGTACTGAACGCTCGCGATATTTGCCGCCTTCTTTCTCACTTCATTACCCTTTATTTAAATTCCTCAAATTATGCAAACATTTATTCATCAAGGCTTTTGGGCTAATCAACACTCGGAAAAAAACTCCCCAGCATTATGTAGGGGACAATCGAGGCGATAGTGGCTCGTCGCGTCGCTCTCGCTCGGTGATATTTACCTTGTCGCGAGCAAGCGGTATTTCCCTGGGGGCAATTTAGAGTTGAACATAAATATATTGTTGGGGGGCAGTTGAAGCGGGCCTGGACCGTGTACAATTACTATAGACGGGCCTTGTATGCGAAAGTGCATTTTATGTGACCTGAATCGGATGCTCAGATCACTAATTAAGTATATTCTTGACTAGATTTTTCGCGGGATGTCATTTAGCATGAAATATTGATGATTTAGTAGACGCTACCTGGGAGAGCTACCCCCATGTAACGTAAAAAAAACCCGGCCAAGTGCGAGTCGAACTCGCGCACCGAGGGTTCCTTATCGCCATGTCATGGTTAGAGCCACTCACACCATCTATGGTGTGCTATGAAATGCTAAAAATTAGTTAAAATTCATGATTAGTTAAAATGCTTCATGCTCTATTCGGTAGATGGCGTGCGCGCATACACTTTTTGGTTTCTTCTATGGGAACCCCCATGAATTTTTTACTTTTTCTTATTTTTATTATTTGTTATTATATCGGCCATATTAACACATATATTCTGTGAAAATTTCAACGGTCTACCTATTAAGGTTCAAGAGATACAGCCCTCGGACAGACGGACGGACGGACATACAGACAGACAGGCGGCGTAGGCTTAGCAATAGGGTCCCGTACCGGATACGGAACCCTAAAAATCTCTTATAGACTAGACAGTACGTAATTGCAACTACGTCGCCTTACTTCGAGTAGGGCGTATGTAACCCGGTAAATTAACTTGCCTGTTTATAAAAGGATATAATTGCATTGCAGCTGAATTTTATGTTGGGCGTTTTTATATCATCAATACATAACAAAATTGTAAAATTGGCATGTCTGTACATTTAAGACATTTGCAATGAAATGAACTACGTTGAAGTTAGGAGCGATTATCAAGCCCACAGCAAAAAGAAGGCATTGTTCTTTGGTTTATCTAAACTTCCTCTAGCGAAAGGTCGCGCAGAAAGGAGCGAGAGTCGGTCGTTATTAAGCGTGGTCGCCACCGGAGGAAAAATAAAATAAATAATGAGATACGTGACGGAATCAACTGCGCGGCGACACCAAATGACTCGTGAGTTTGTCTAATTGAGACACGTCCCTCACGCATTATTGTGCCTTTTTTTTTTCGACAAACTAAGTTGGAGAATGTGTTCATCCGACCTATTACGGTTTCAATCAAATATGTTGCCCTTATTTGCTAGCTTACGTTCTACGATCTGTACCGAGTCCAGTAAACCAGCCAACCATAGTATTCTTTCTTGGCTTCAATTTAGAAGTCGCCCCGTCTGTGCTGCGCTGGCTTCTGTTCTACAACGGGTGTTCCAGTAAATCAACCACCCATAATATGTTTTCTACTAAGGTAATTAGATCTCCGTTTGTTCACGACTCTGCTCGCGTTAAAGTCGAACCTAACGGTAACAGCGATAATTACCAACTCTACTTAGCCTCGATGTAGTCTATACAAAAACACAACTATGGGAGATGCGAGTACTTATGCTAAAAAGTTAAATTACAAAATTAAAAAATACCCGCGCAGCTCTGAGTTTTGAGCCCCGACTCCTTTAAGTAAGTAAACGGAAATGATTTCGGAGTTTTTTAAATTTGTAATTAAACTTTTATTTCAAGGTTTAAAAAGCCCCCATTCAAATAGGTCCATCCGTGAGACGAAATTTTTTTATGACTTCATAATTACTTTATTTCTTAATTAGGTACTAACATAGGTACCTAAGAACCATCCCGGTTAAATCAGCGTTCTAATAAAAAACCCGCATCCATATCGGTCCATCCGTTTGGGAGCTACGATGCCACAGACAGAAAGACTATATAGGCGTCAAACTTTATAACACACCTCCTTTTGCGTCGGGGGTTATCATATCATTAATTGAATTGATATGCGATATTACTCAATCCATGTTAGACTGATGTGACACTGAAGTAAGACCGGATGTGACGTGACAACAGCCAGGTCAAGAAATATATGAGCCAGATTTTAAGCCCGATTTCAACAAGAACGGAGCCACGGCAAAGCTATACGAAGCTGCAGAAAAGGAAAGAGTTTGTATTACGGCGCAACGTAATACAAACTATTTGCAGAAAAGATACTCGTACATATCGCGATAAATATTTCAACGCCGATGCCGCCTCGTCAATGTAAGCAAGATGGCGGCCTATTCGATGCAGTTTGCGAGCGCACAGCGCCGCACGTGCCGCGGCACGAGGGAGCTACTGCAGCTGTAATGCATCAGTCGGTTTATTGCCACGTTAACGTTTCACACCAGCCAATACGAACATCATTCTCAACGCGAACACGATGAACTACCATCCAGACTCATCTCGGCTCACACTCTGTGGGTACATGCAGCCCAAATATTTCAAAATTATAGAACTGATTTGGCCCTAGATCTGAACAATGCCTACGAATGGACACAATTTGCATCAGATGGCTCACGCGTGTTGATAAAGATACGTGCCGTGTGGCAAAGATGTAATTTCGTCATTTGCACACCACTTTATGGTGTGACTTCGCCTGCACGTCGGCGAGTTGATGGTTCTTCTATAATTCTGAATGCTTCGATTCAGCTTTAATCTTATGCAAGCGCTGCACAAAAGCAGTTGCGTCGGGTCGTCGTGAACGTCTTGGATCTAGGAAAATTCGTATGCGCTTGTCGATCAACTCTTGACGAAATTATCGTATAGAGTTAAGAGCTTTTGCTGGCGACTTCGGTAGCGTGAATTTCGAATTTAAAAGGAAGAAATTAAGTCCAAGTACTAAGGGCGAGGCCGAAGCCCGAGTTGCGTTCAGGTAAATGATATACTATATCTGGGCTATAGCTCGCCCTTCGGCCGCTCACATAGTGACGTACAAGCAGTACACGGCAGTAAATAATGAAGATCGAGTTTTAGATAGAGATATTCCGGTTGTAGAGCGTCGTCTCTGTCGCACGAACTCTGTGCGACAGGGACGATGCTCTACAACCGATAGTCTCTTTTGTAAAGCCCAATGTTCATTATAATATGACTGTATACGATGTTATTATGTGGCTAGTCACTTAAATACTTCTAATAATAAGTATAAAAAAAAAATTGTAGGTATCCTGGGAAGTTTCTTGCCGGTTCTTCTTCGTCGGTGTCTATGAGATAGAACTAATTGTGAAAAGTTCGAGTGCAGTCTTACTACCATATGAATGATCAATAAACAATACAATACAATACAATTACTGCCGGGCAGTCCTGGATTTCCCATTGGGCCGTATAGGCCGCGGCCTAGGGGCGGCAAACTTCAGGGGGGCGGCAGATTTCCGATGGCGCTAAAGAACGTTACAAGTAACACTTGCGCTTTAGTATAGTGTAAGCCGTAGCAAGTAACTTGTGTATAGAGTTTTCGATCTATTAAATGCTAAATATCATTTGGGTAAAGGTTTTTAAGTCCCCAATGCGACTTAGTAATAATCCTATCCTATGTTGTTTATGTGTTTTTTTGTTCTATGTTAACCAACATGGATGGCTGTTTCGAGGGACCAATGGTACAGTCGACAGAGCCAAAAACCTCTCTCCTCGCGAAACCACGCTCATTGAGGCGTCATGCCAGCAGATTTGCGGACTGTTGCTAGGCTGTCTAGCCCGTTGATACGACGTTTGAAGACACCCAGGGCAGGCATTCTCTAACGTCCTACCGTCAACGTCGGTGACGCTGACTAGTTATGTCTCTGTCTAGTTCATATAATTAGACAGAGACATAATTAGTCAGCGTCACCGACGTTGACGGTAGGACGTTAGAGAATGCCTGCCCAGGTTAAAGGATTCGGGAAACACACTCGCCGGGAGACAGTTCCATATAGGGTTGCCAGATGTTCGCCATTAAAAAAACTGACAACCAAAAACTCTATTATTAATTAGAGAATTTTATTTAGATTTTTAAAGTAAAACAGAAAGAAAGTTTTATTCATACTTAAGTTACAACACAAACAAGTCATCATAGTACAAACAAATCAATATCTATACACGGTGTTGCAGTTGCCCCCGTAATATTTTTAACTGACATAAGGGGGTTATTCTATATGTGAAACTAAACAACTTCTGTGGCGAAAAAAATTATTTGAAACAAAAAAATTGGTTGTCTGTAAAGTTGGTTTACGGACGATAGTTTTATGTGATGATGTCATAAAGTAAATCAGTTCCGGCGGATATTTACCATGTAAAATTAATTTAAGTACATGATAAAGATGTGATAATAACTAATAAAAAATATGACAAAATAACGACTATTAATTTTTGTTTAATTTATATTTAAAAAACCTACATAACGCCATCTACATGTTCAACGTTGCAACAATTACCTAACTGCCAAATCAAGTATACCGCTGGCTGAAGTATTTCATTTAATATTGACGCTAGATGTGGACGCTAGATGTCGCTACATGAAATTCACATATAAAATTCACATACTGTTGAGAAAATTTGCAGCGATAAGTACACGGTCGATAGCCTGCGTGGATAACACGTCTGGTCAGTGATGGTGGCAGGGACCGCGGGTTCGAGGCTCGCAAAAGACGGAGAAATATATTTTGTATTTTCTACTATTGTATACAGGTCTCTATCGCGCTCTCGCTTGCACACACAGGTTTAGATGGAACGTTACACTTCTTCGTGCGTGCAGCCGGTGTTCATCAATTTATAAGACGTGACATCATCACGTGGGAAATTAAAAAACCGGACAAAACCTGGTCATATTTTTTTACCGGGCAGGGGCTTCGAAAACCGGACTGTCCGGGCCAAAACCGGACATTTGGCAACCCTAGTTCCATACCATAGTTTTGCGCGGGCGGCGAAAGTCAAGTGGCCTATACTTAAGAACAGTGCAAGTCCGGCACTCCTGCCGGGTACTGACTTCCTTAGAGAAACTATATCGTATCTTTTTTTTTTTTTTTTTTTTTTTTTTTTTATGGAAACTGACACGGTTGGCTTTCATCACCTACAACATCCGTGATGTCAGCCCATAACACCGGGTGAACTTGGTGCCACGTCAGTGCTTCCCTTCGGTCGTGCCGGCTACACTGAACTGGACGGAAAACACAAACTATTTACATAGCCGTTTCGACCGACCTTTCATTCAGTGCGGTGGTACCAACCCGGGCGGGTTAAACCCTACCACCTAGTAATATAAGAAGGGAGTCATATCCCTTAGTCGCCTTTTACGACATACACGGGGAGAGATGCAGTGGGGCTATTCTTTTGAAGTACCGGCCCCACACGGTACATATGACATGTATTCCTACCTGAAATTGTAGGTAAGAGATTTTCACGAGCTTATATATTCGTCTGCATTACTCTGAAAGCGGATATGCAATATGCGCCTGGAGCCATCGTCGTATGCATTTGACGTTTAAAATTAAACATTTTCGCTCAGGTTCGCCGTCGCGTCGCGTCGTCGCTGCTCGCCTTGGCGCCCCTTTGTGCTCCGACAGGTAACATCGACAGCGCTCTCAATATTTAAAATAAAATTGCGATAGTAATCTCCTAACTTTTACTTTCTGAATATTATAATATCTGTAGGGTTTATAGAAATAAAGTCTGACGCTCGACCATACAATAACGTGGAAGCAAGACAGTTGGAAGTTACGAAGAAGGTACCTAACTTATTAGTTTTTTAAAGATCATTTCAAATAGACCAATTTTCATCGTCAACCTCCATGTCAGTCAGTCAGCGTGTAAGCGTCCACTGCTGGACATAGCCACTCCAATTTTTCTCAAGTGCATTCCGCCGAAGCACTTGATGTCGTCGTCCCACCTGACGGGTGGTCTTCCCACACTTCGTTTTCCTGTCCACGGCCGCCAGTGTAGGACGCGGTTACTCCAACGCTCGTCGTCTCTTCGGCTGACGTGTCCAGCCCACTGCCACTTGAGCTTAGCCACCTGGTGTCCAATATCGACTACTTTGGTGCGTCGGCGGATTACCTCGTTACGCACCATATACGTAGTGATATTCCCAGCATTGCTCGCTGGGCAACTTTCAACCTTTGGACAACACGGACCGTCAGAGTCCACGTTTCACATCCGTACGTCATAACCGGGAGGACACACGGTCATATATACAGACCTCCATGCCCAACCACAATTGCATTATTTTGTACATATGGCGTTCATTCCGTATTCATTCCCTACGAAATCTACGTTAGCTCTCTAAGACCGCGGAACAAGATGACTGATGTCATACATAACATACCGCGGATGGTAAAGTATGTAATGTACTTACAGACAAAGATATTGCAGATATCGACAGGCGGAGTACCTAGTCGTGTGAGACATCAGCATTGAATAGAAGCGCGATTCCCGGGCGGGCGGGCAAGCTCGTACGCAAACCATCCAAAGAGCCGACGATTGTATGAAAATAAGTCATTCATTAGGTAGCTCAGTTTATGTTGTCCATTATTCCTCCGCCCTCCGAACATTCAGTGGTACGGAACAACCAGCTTTCCGCCAGCGTAGGAGACGGTTGTGACCTCCAATGGTCGTCGTTTACCAGCACGTGAACGCTCGCTTCAAACAGTTTTAATTTGCCGTGGGATGCAAAACTTGCGAACAATGAGCGTTTTGGCTTATAATAATGTGCCATTTGTTAGAATCATTTTCGATACCAAATACTCATATTTTTCAATGGGATTATTTTTTTTTTTTTCAATAAAAATAAAATATATGAATTATAACATGCTTAGTGATTTATTTCTTATAACATGTAACTTTTGCCAAAAAAAACCACGACAGAGGACCATAAATTACGTTTTTTTAGAAGAAATTATCAAGACACTTATACACAAAATGTTCAGGGAGAAGCCCAAGAAAAAGATGAGAACGAGCGTTTATCCTGCTTGTTTTTTTAGTTTTTGTATAGGTTGACCCTGAAAAAGCTGCTAAAAGCACCATGTTAGCAATTGTTTACGACAAGGTGGGTTTTGAAGAGGGTTTGTAAAGTAAATAAGCCACATTTTGGGAACAATTTTTTTTTTATAAAGTTCTCTTTATTCTTGGCTTTCGTGATCAATTTTTATATTTTTTCTGTGTGTTTCTCTGAAATAATTTTTTGAAAATTTCAAAAATCTCGAAATTTGCATATCGCAGCCTTAAGTGTCACCAAATAGCACTGTTAAAAGAAACGGTCCGCTGTATCGTCATTGGTGCTTAATATTCTGGATTGCGTGTGAATCGTATTATTACCCAACTGGCATTCAATAGTGTTTTCAATTCGACGCCGCGCCCGCTCGGTCCGCTGGGGCTAGGAGCCGCCGATATAGCGCTCGCAAAGAATAACGCTATCACTTTTACTTACCTATTGCTCTTCTGCGGTTACCACACTTTATGGCATTCGCTATTTACGAAGAAAGACGTCGGCGGTGGTGGCGGGCGGCGCGGTGCGGCGGTGGCGCGGCGTCGCGCGACTATTTATTTATTGCAACATGTGAGTGAATAGCCCCCTGTGGAAATCTAAAAACTGTCGATATCCTATCGAGGCAGTATTTACTTACGACCGAGCAGGAGTGGGTAGCGAGCGACATGTAGCTTTGTAACAAGCTTATTACCTGCCTTTAGCGATTCGCTACAAACTTCGTAGGTAGGGCGCAGGTGGTTGCACATATTACCTAGCTATATGATTGTTTTTATTCCTAAGAATAATTAGCAAATTGTGAAACATTGTAATAATTTACAATGATTGAATATTTCAAATATGGGAAACATATCATCTGAATTATATGCAATTTAAATTATATTTTATTATGCTTGTAGTTGAGATCATCTTGAGTTTTATTTCTTCAAATGTATTAATTATTATTAAACAGGAACTGTGAAATAAGCAAAATGTAGGTACCTATATAATAGTCACATAAACCAAATTGATGTCTCGATCGATAAGGGGCATGAATGGGACCCAGTCAGGCCGGTAAGGCACTCCACTCGCAATGTCTTCAGAGAATGTCATGGGAATTGTTAGCCACCTGCGAGTAGGTGGAACAAAGCTACGTGTCGCGCTTTCCATAAAAAACATGTGTGGTCATGGTCAATTTCCTCATTGCATATTCTGTGCATAAAGTATTGACTTCTCATGAAAGACTTTTTCATACAGTTTGATTCCATTTTTTTATGGAAACTGACACCGTTGGCTACATCACCTACAACATCCGTTATGTGAGCCCATAACACCGGGTGAACTAGGTGCCATGTCAGTTCTTCCCTTCATTTCATGTCGGCTACACTGAACTTTAACCGGCGTTAACTCACTCGCTAACTACTCGCATATTTCAACCAATAGCCGGGCCGGGTGCCTCACTGAACGCCTTCTGATTGGTTGAGTGAGATCGTTTCTCATACTCACATCGGCGAGTGATATATGAGTAACGCCCGCCGGTACAGGGGCTGGACGGAAAACACGAACTATTTACGTAGCCGTTTCGGCCAACGTTTCGCTCAGTGCGGTGGTAACAACCAAGGCGGGATTATCCAACCCTTGTTAAATTGGAAATGACATGAATGACAATGACCTCAATGCTTAGTTATTTTTAGTGAGAAAATTGGGAGAACTTCTACGGGAAATTTCCAGAGATACCCGTGCCGTTTCTACCTCACCCAAAAAAGGCTTTGCCATTGTAAGGGGGAATTCGGCCAGTGTCACGGGTAAGGTGCCCATGACACTGGCCGAGACACGAGATTTTTTACTATTAGTTGCTGTCGACGAGGTGTTCGTGCGGCGTCTTAGGGGGTTTCCCGTAAAAAAAATATTTATATTTATATTATAATTCTTTATTTGTAATATTTATTGGTAGGACTTTTTGTTTTAGATTTTAGTTCTAGTTTTAAGTAAATTTTAAATAGGTAGCTTTAATTTGAATTAGTTAATTGTTTTGAAATTCCCGCCACAACACATTTGCGAATATTATTGCGGACAGAGATTACTTGCGCCATCTATGGAACGATCTTTACAACAGAATCGTCCATTGCTTCCAACGCCTTAAACGTAGTACTTTGCAATCATGTGTTGCCAACTTAGCATTTTAGGTGCACATTTAAAATATTTTTCACCGACTAAGCACCAATTTATCACAAATTTTAGCACCCTAATAAAATCTTAGGAGATTTTTGGCACCTTACCATACCATTAACATTGTCTACTACATTGTCGACTAGTCGAATAACGTCGGCAGCACCAGTGAAGCTTCATTAATTCACAATACTGGGAGACCCGATTAGGTTTTGTGGCACCTATAGTTTACCTATATGCTCAGTGTTACATTTGAACCTGACTTGTACAACTTCAGAATTTCTTAGGGCTTTGTTGGCATATTTTCCCAAAATCTGCCTCCGTTGCCATTGCGTTTCAGCACCCTATGGGAAAAAATGTTGGCAAGACTGCATTTGCAATTTGTTTGCTCAGTGGCCGTTAGATGGCATGAATCTAGTTTGCTCACGTTAAATATTTTAAACTATCAAGATTGTAATGGTACGGTAGGACTATACATATACGTATACTATGTATATACATGCTAGTTTTATGTAAAATTACGCTTATTAGTTCTTTATTTTGTTCCTTTTGTTTAAAATAAATGGTATTGGGTTTGTTTTGCAAACATTTACCTTACTTTGAAGAGAACAACATTAAACTATAAATAAGAAATAATGGAAGTAGTTACCTAGTTTTTTTATTTTTATTTTTTTATGGAAACTGACACGGTTGGCTACATCACCTACAACATAACACCGGGTGAACTAGGTGCCATGACAGTGCTTCCCTTCGGTCGTGCCGGCTACACTGAACTGAACGGAAAACACAAACTATTTACATAGCCGTTTCGACGGACGTTTCATTCAGTGCGGGTGCGGACGGGTTGAACCCTACTACCGAGTAAGGTAAGAAGGGAAGAGACCTACAGTTTTACGTGGAATCCGAACCACGGTCAGCCTCCAATGGTCGAGCGGTCACCCATCCAAATACTGACCGCGCACAGCGTTGCTTAACAATCAGTAGCGACTCGACTGTCTGCACCACTGAGCTATCGAGGCTGACAAATCTAGTAACCTATTTATATTTTTTGTAGTTATTTAATGTTTTGTAATTAATTGTAAGTACTTTTATTATTTCCATGCATGCATGCTATTCATTGTTCGCTTATTTCGTAAGTATGCGCGTTATGTTAACTCCTACAATTTGATTGCTTTTGATGACCATACTTAATTTATGTTTTACTCATGCAACTTCTATAGAACTGACGGGACTTTGGCAAAAATAGGCAACTGTAATCCTGATTGCAAAAAAAAACCTTTACTTTAAAACTTACTTGGGTATTATGCATTAACTTTTCAAGCTCTTACCAACGATAACCCACACATCGGGGTTAGAAGATAAAAAAATGCATAGGTAGACATGGCGCCTGGCATTTTTTAATTTTATTAAAAACAATCTACGATCTACCCCATGACACGAGGACAATGAGACAAATTCAAAAGGGAACACACGAACTCACATACATACATACACTGTCAAAATCATAACCCTCCTTTTGCCTTCGCCGTAGTCAGACCGCAGCCGGGTAAAAAATTAATGAAAACTACTAAGTTAGGTAAGATAGTTTACTATAATTTGTTACAATAAGCTTGTTATTACTATACTAATGTGTTTCCATACAATTTCGTAATTTTAGGTATCTACTGGAAATTTTAATTATTACATACGCCGAACCTAACGAAAATGCATAATAAATAATTAATAATATTAACAAACATAGAAGAAATTAAACAAACATAGAAGATGTGGAGCGTAGCTTATAGTGGCTTCACCGAACATATCCGGGCCCACTAGGGTAAGGAATCAATCGAGGACGGGACTGGCGGGTGGCCACCTAGCTCTCCAGCGAGCTTGACGTTTCGGCTCGAAACGAGTCCTCATCAGCTAGTCTGCGATGACTAGGATGCGAACAATCACCAGTCCCGCTCACTACCTCCCTCTCTATCAGTTATGGTACAGTATTCGCGAAATCCATAAATATTTCTTGTACCTAGACATAATTTTCTTTTCAGACATATCTCATACGAGCTTCACACACTAGGCGGGCATAATAGAGACAAACCTAAAAGGAAAGTATATAATATGTATGTACAAAATATTTGTAAATTTAACTTTAGTGTACGCAAGCTTTATATAATAAATTTATTATTATTGTTACAGGTATGACCCAAGAAAGAACTTGAAAAAGCCCATCTCACATCATCTCTTTTATTATTTTATGTTATGTTTGTATCAAAAGGTATGGTGTATGCAACTTTGTTTTAATAAATACCTATCTAATGTTATACTTATGTATATCATCCTTAAAATTTGCATTAAATTAGAGGCAACTTTGTGGACATGAGATGTCGAGTAGTTTTTAAATATTTTTATTCAACATTGCATCGAGCATTAGAATTATTTGTAGACAACCTACACGAAGAGTTGCGCAGCATGCGGTAATTTGTTCATATGAATTGTTTGCCATTCTTTATTACAAGGCTGGGCAAACGAGTCACCTCGAAGTTGTTCTTTCCACACTGCAATACCAAACTGCACTACCGGTAGTGCTGTTTGGAATTTTTTGTCCCATGTGCACTACTGCACTACCAGCTGCGAAACCGGTAGTGTCGTTTGGAATTATTTCTTCCCTTTTGCACTTCTGAGTAGTAGTGCACAATGGAATTTTAAAGAGCCTTACTTTTTCATTCCAACTTCACTACCAAACGAATGTGTATCCAAACTCTTTGGTGCTATGGTTTTTCCTTATGATACCCGCTACTTATGATTCTGAACGTATTTTTATGATTCTAACGTAAATAGTTCTTGTTTTCCGTCCAGTTTAGTGTAGCCGACATGAAATGAAGGGAAGCACTGACATGGCACCTGGTTCACCCTGTGTTATGGGCTGACATCACGGATGTTGTAGGTGATGTAGCCAACCGTGTCAGGTTCCATAAAAATAAAAAAAAAGTTGTGCAAAAGGGAAGAAATAATTCCAAATTTCCAAACGACACTACCGGTTTCGCAGCTGGTAGTGCAGTAGTGCAGATGGGACAAGAAATTCCAAACAGCACTACCGGCAGTGCAGCTTGTTAGTGCAGTGTGGAAGAAAGGCTCTAAGTTTGTATATAACCTACATTTTACATTATGTGTGTTCATCAGTTCATTAATTGTTGTGTTGTTATAATTTATTGAATTACAGATATCATAACTCTCAATAGTGAAAAAATTAATGTGAAAATTAGGTACACAACTATGTGTTCACAAGGCGAAGCAGCAAGATTTGTTAAACAGACATTTTCCATTTCTGGCAGATAGAAAAAGCACTAATGAACATCGTCTCTACACGGTGTCTGAAGGTAGTTGAGTCCAAAATGGTGTCCAGTTGGAAATTCGGATTGATTTGTCGATAACCGTCCAGTTTGGAGAGGGGAAATCCGGCGCAAGCCAATTGAAGTCAGCGATGTTGTCCCAGTTGTTAGATTTGAGATCGAGCGAAGATTTTGCAAGATGACTGTCGAGACCCTCGTACTCCAGGTTGTAAGGAGCAGTACGGATGCATGTGCAATCCTCTATTATACCTTTACTAGTTACATGCAAGTACACTTCGATGTGCTTGGAAGAGTGCATTCGAAGTTGATGACAGACGACCACTATCTTGCAGTTCACACATTTATCCATGAACACTGATGTATTCACAGGGCCACAGAGTATGATGCAATTGGATAAGCTGCTGATATGCAAAGTTCCCATGTTTCCTCTTAAACTGATTGTGCAATTTGTCAAATTCCTCAATGTGACGTCCCGTTGGTACAACTCACCGTTACTCAAATGCAGGTATTCATTTTGCCTCGAATGAAATCCATAGAAATCCTCATCAAACGGAACACTGATAGACCCATGGATACCATCCGTGAGATCGACAGCTTTCTCAGCTTTCGGAGTTTGGGGTTTCATAGTTTTCTTTCTCCTGAAGCCGAACTTCTTTCTCGGCATATACTGCTCTTCCAGTTCGTAGCATTGCGTTTGTAGATCTTGAACCATTCCTAAGTATTTTCTCATATTAAACTCTTTCAGAAATAGCGATGAGGAAACAACATACTTTTGCAACTCGTTCATTTCTTTCTTGACTATGATAAAGTGGTCTAGTAACATATCAGGATATAATGTAGGAACGCGGCTGAGTAGCTCCTGAATGCCGACGGACTTCTCTTGGAACACTCCCACAAAGTATTCTTCTTGCTCATCAGTTGATTGTACTTCTATCTTGGCTTTGTGATCTTTATGTAATTTATCCATACGCTGTTCTTCCCTTTTGCTTAAGCGCTCCAACATTGTATATTTGTCATTCATTTTTTATATAATAATTTATCTATTTTCTTACTGATCTCACTGTTTGGATCTGTAGCACCTTTCAGTACATCGACGCAAATCTCAGCGTTTTTTCGTTCGTCGGTGTGTTTCGAGTCTTCAGTGTACTGAAATAGACAAGATAACCTTTGAAACTATGTAAAAATCAGATTTTTTTTTATATTTCGGCAAAGATGATAGCGTGCAAGCTGCTAATACCAGAGTCCCAAGTTCAAAATCTGGCCGGGAATTAATTTTTCATTTTATTTTCATGGAAATAATCAAACAAATTTTATAGCATGAGAGGTTAGAAAAAATGGGTTTGTCCATCATGTCAACATAAACTTTAATGTGTTATTTTTGCGTAAGCACAATAACACATAGTTCACACACATACAAAAAAAAATTTCAACAGAATTTTTACTTTAATATAATAGGTACAACAGACTAGTTCATAGTGCAATAAAGTGTGTTAATGAAAATGGTAGGTGATATATCTTACTGCCACAAATTTCACATTTTGGTAGAGTAAGTAAATCATGAAACACAACATCACGTGAACTTGTTCTCCCTATTAATCGTATGCAAGAACATAAAATGCAAAAGGCATGTCTAAACAGGTGATTTAAAAAAAATACACAAAGCTCCATAAAGGCCTATGAGGTTTGGAGTGTTATTAACAAACCATTGCACCCGTGGCTAAAGAGTTGGTGAAATAAGTACACCTCAGTTTGGGGCATTCACGACCCCGCACCCCACTCATTAATGTCTGCTACACTTACTGTCTCATTTCTACCGCATGTCACAAATGTATCTATTGAACATATGACGATGATGAATGAATGAGGATGGAAACAATTTATAAAGCACGTATTTAGCAACTATTTTAAGTTATATACAACAAAGAGTGGATAGGTGGATTTCCTGTAATTTTTTTTTTTCATGTAAACTGACACGGTTGACTACATCACCTACAACATCCGTGATGTTAGCCCATAACACCGGGTGAACTAGGTGCCATGCCAGTGCTTCCCTTCATTTCATGTCGGCTACACTAATCGGGAGGGCAAACATGAACTATTTACATAGCCGTTTCGACCGACATTTCATTCAGTGCGGTGGTAGCAACCCGGGCGGGATAAACCCTACCACCTAGTAAAGTAAGAAGGGAAGGGACCTTCAGTTTTATGTGGAATCCGAACCACGGTCAGCCTCCAAACGGTCGAGCGGTCACCCATCCAAGTACTGACCGCGCTCATGGTTGCTCAACAACAGTCGACCGACCGCACCACTGAGCTACCGAGGCTGACATTGTTGCACATATGTATTTTATTTTATTTATTAAGAAGAATAAAAAGAGACATTGTAATATGTAAATAACAAGATAGAAACAAAAAGTAAACTATAACATGTGCCCACTATGCTGCCCTCTGGAACACATTGAAACTTAAAGTGAAAACGACTGACTGGTTGGGATAGGATGAAACAAGACAATCACAGGCACATGCATAATGATTAATTTTGCACATTTTGTTTGCTCAGCCCATTCCCACCCAGTGCCGCCCACATTACGAGTGCACCAACCATTATTATTACTTTAAAGATGAAAAGTAACTAAACATATTTCAGTAAAGATCCCATTCCATTCTTTTGCATATGTATGTTGTAAAAAACTGATGACCAGAAAATGTGTAAAATGTGAAATACATCAGTGGTCGCCGAACGGCGCACACCGCGCCGCATGCCCTCGTTCCATACAAATTGTATGGGAGGAATTGCACCCCTCGCTATGTTTCTGACCTCATAGTAAGGAAGTTTGAACTGACACTTATATCGTTTTTTAGTATAAAAAGTGGGGTGTTATGTATTTTTTATTTATGTAAACTTTCACAGTTGGCTACATCAACTACAACATCTGTGATGTCAGCCCATAACACTGGGTTAAATACCACCTAGTAAGGTAAGAAGGGAAGGGACCTACAGTATTACGTGGAATCCGAACCACGGTCAGCCTCCAATGGTCGAGCGGTCACCCATCCAAGTACTGACCGAGCTCAGGGTTGCTTAACAACAGTCGACCGACCGCACCACTCAGCTATCGAGGCTGACAATTATTAAATGATATTATGAATTCCTATAATATAGGAATTATGGAGTGACTTGGACATATTTTTTTTATTACAATACATAGCTTTGTTCATCATCTTGACAACACAGGAATGATTTTTATATACATCAATACGTTATTGATCTATATAAAATGGGCAATAGCGATATTTCTGTAAAATGAGGGCACGCGGTGCAATTGAGTTTGCATCAATTTGACAGCGGACACATATGTGGATAGACATTTCAGATTTCATTTCTGGGTTATCAATCTTGTACATACTGTACCTACATTTAAATTAAAATAATGGTTCAATTTGTTTATAAAACTAGACAGCACACATGCAAAATCAGCGACGGTCACCACTCTTCAAAACCCTTGATAAATAATATTGACCTTCGTCAGGGTTTCATCGCCCGGCTTCACAATCTTCAACAGCATGTAACCCATAACACAGGCACCCACCGACCAGACGATTGTCCTCATTGCAGCGGCCATCGGCCCTCACAGCTTCCGCTCCTCCTGCCACACCTTGAAATCTATCTCTCGTGCGCGTGAGTCCTGTCCCAATGTCTCGCCGATTTTATAGTAGCCCTCGAGAACCCAGTTGCAATTCTTATGCATGTACAACCTAAAATCTGAAAATAGAAAGCATATGCGACACACTGCGGCTGTGCAAAACCTGCTGAGATTTGTAAGAGGTAAGCTTACCTCTGTTAGTGTTGAGACGATGCCACACTCCGTAAGACACGGCGAAGGCGAGGGCCTCAGCAACGAAGAGAACTTTGCCAGTAGTCGCTAGCCACCTGCGATATCTCGGACGTGGATTCTTGACGAGCATTTCCCGTCAGCAGTGACCAAATTTACGGACCTTTTTGTCGACTATTCTGTGGTCGGAGCACTGGTTTACATTGAATTGAATTATTTTCTCAAATGTAACCTACACGACAAAAGTAAAAAAAGAGTTCAATTCTGTTCTGTTCGTTCACGAAAAGAAAATGGAGGCGGCACCCAGTACCCACCCACCAATAACCAAACCAGTGTTGCCTTGCCACACGAATATTTTAAAAAGATGATTAAGTGGAATCTATGTTGTGGTATCAATCCCGCAAAAACTGATTTTGAATTGAAACCCTATTGAACTCAAATCTCGGATTTGCTTTATTCAATCATTTATTGATTCAATAGGTACCGAACGGGCCGCGTCTCCTGCGAATGTTTTTTTATCGAAACATTTGGGGCATGGATCGGACCGGCACATGAAAGAACTAAGGAATCGGATTTTGGCAGACTCTTGCGCTATAGATCAGTTGATTGTAAAAGTCACTCACATTGACCTTGGTCAGATTGACAGTTCGTTCGGTCTGACTGACCATAGCTTTCTTTATTTTTTTGTCCTTTTCGTCTCCGTGGCTGTGAATGTGTGGAAGGAATGTGTGGTATGTGTGGTAAAAATAACCAGGGTTAATATAAAGAAGATGCGTCGCTAATATTTTTCTTAGGAGGTTATAAAAAAAAATAACCATAACCTAATTTAACACCCTAACATTGCCTAAAAAAACAAAACAAAAAAAAAATTGACAAAAGGGACACGAACCTATGGTCGAGATCGAGATCGAAAAAATAAAAATCCTACACTTTTATACCACTGAGCCAATAATTAACATAAACGAATATCGGATTCAGTTGGTCCGCTTACGAGCCGAGTCAACCCGAGTGTTTCCGAAAGGAGCGTAGGAGGAGGCGCAGGATCAGCCAGAGCTGTCAGGTGTCAAACCCGGATGGTGGTGAAATGGAATGATAGTAATGAATGGTTGATGTTTTCTCCGCTAGATGCGCTGGGGTGTCGGAGCACGAGCGTCTCGGGGGCAATGCAATAGGCATCATTGGCCCTGTTATTTTTTTTTTATTTACCAACAAAATATTCACAATGTTTTGGTGGTTTAAAAAAAATAACCACGGTTAATTTATAGAAGATGCGTCGCTAAGCAACGCATCTTTTTTAAATTAACCCTAACCTAATGTTGAGGCGGCGCAACCTACATCACAGATGTACATGTGCCTATATTTCAACTAACAATCTTCAGTGAACGCCAGATGCAAATTGACCCGAGACGCTTGTGTCGGAGCGGAGAGTGGAGATCGGGAGCATGAATCCCCTCAACATTTATGGACTCCTGTCGAAAGGAGCCAAAGAAGCCAGAAAGTCTTTCAGGAGGTGCACCGCCAGCCACCCACCCAACCGGTCCGCCACCTGAAAGAGCTGCTGGCTCCTATTACGGATCCTTTGAGTGGCTCGGGATCAATTCTGATTACTCTCAGTGACAGTTGTCCTCCTAAGAAATTTTTATTTTCGGAAATATACAAACTGTTTTGGTGGTTTAAAAAAAAAAAACAGAAAAAAAAACCAAAACGACTTGGTGGGATTCGAACTCATGGTCATAAAACTACTAGTCCTAGACCCTCACCCCTGAGCCACGAAATCACTTAAACGAACAAACGAATATCGAATTCCCTTGATTCACTTTCGGCTCTATGACGTCACAGCTGTGAGCGAGAGTAATCAGAATTGATCCCGAGCCACTCGTATCCTTTAGATCCTTTCGGCAAACTTCGGCTCTAAGGAATATTGTGTGGTATGTCGGTATGTATGAGTGATGTTGTGTGGTATGAGTGATGTTTTGGTGGTTTAAAAAAAAAGCGACGCATCTTCTCTATAATATTAACCCTAACCTAATGTTGAGGCGGTGCATGTCGTTTTTCGTTTTGAGCCGAGTTAACCCGAGTCGTAGGATCGCAGGATCCGCAGGAGCCGCCAGAGCTTTCAGGTGTCAAACCCCCCACCCAACACAGACAGCACAGAATAAAATACTACAGACAGACAGGTCAGATTTTTAGTTTGTGGTGCTGTGGTGCACAGATTACAAATATATATGTCCTGTGTAGTCTTGTTACGAGTCGAATACATGGACGACTCGAGTGACTCGAGTTGAAAACATCTATAACTCGAGTTGCGACTCGAATACAAAAACACTCGCTATAGATTTTCTATTTATTAGTCTCGGAACCATTATTTAATTCTTAAATAATAGCTCCTTAAATAATTTTAAGTCACTAATCTCGTACAGCGCGTCACTAGTTCAATCAAATGAATTCAACTGTCTCGCAGCAGCAGATCGCGTCACCCACTCCACGCGCTCGACTCGAGTGCACTCGGATGACTGAATGTGCGAATGCGAGTTGACGAACGAATACAAAATACTCGGCGACTCGCGGCCTTGAGAGACTGCGACTCGAGTCGGTCTACTCGAGTATGGTCGGTCGGCCGGCGTGTCGTCGCCGTCAGTCAGTCTCTCAAGGCCGCGAGTCGAGTACTATTTTGTATTCGTTCGTCAACTCGCATTCGCGATCAGTCAGTCGTCCGAGTGCGTGCACTCGAGTCGAGCGAAGCGAGTGGGCAGACTGCCTGACTGACTGCTTGTCCGTACGAATACGAGTCCGACTCGGTTTCGCTCCGAATCCTACTCGAGTTGACGAGTTTTAGGCTTGACTCGAGTCACACGAGTATTATCACTCGACTCGTTACAACGTTAGTCCTGTGTGTGGTGGGTGCCTCTTTTTATTACTTTGTTTTGGTGGTGCCACACAGTATGAAATTTGACCTGATTTTCGGACATGGTATTTTTATTCCCAAACTAGTTAGTCTTTACTATTTTAAAAGCTAGAGTAGAACTCCCGTGTGTCAGTTACGTATAGTTGCAAAGTTATGAATTTTTGAAAAAGGTAAGTTTTTTTTGGCCGAAAAATAAAAAAAAAATATTACTCCGAGATTATGGAAAATATTAATAATAATATTTTTTTATATACAAGAATGACTATAGCCCCATTTTTTGAAGCAATTTCGAACCTTCTACAGTTAGTACAAAACGAGCAATAATTTTTTTTTTATTTTTCATTTTTATTTTTTTTCTCCTAAACCAAGTCGCATTAGCACAAAATTCTTACATTACAAATAACCCCAGACCTTGTTTAATAAGTGCTAAAAAAACTAAAAGATAATCCCGCTTGGTATAGGAGTTTTAACTAAATAATGTTTAGGCCGACAATTTTACAGTCAGGGTTGGCACTTTTCGAATCGTAGTTTAATTTTATTTTTTGGCCGAAAGTGAATTTTTTATTAAATTATGATTAATTATCATGATCGGATACGGTAAAGCGATTTTTTATAATTGCGTTATGCAGTCATTATATTGATATGGTCCCTTTTGAAAATAATGAAAAATTCCCGGGATTAAAAAAAATATTTCTAGTAGTGATATACCTAGTTAGTAACTTTCGATTGTTTTAACGTGCTCTGATGCACGTAGGTATACGTTAGCTATTGTAAACATTCCAAATTATATCAATAAAAACATTGGTAAGAAATTAGCTGTCATACCCCAAAGCTTTTCTGTTAGAAAATGCCTAGAGATCCTCTCATCTCCAACATTAGGTTGCGCCACAGACAGAAAAAGTTGCGAAAGTTACCACTTCCAGCTCAGGCATTAGCATTGCTAAAACCGGCAGATGCCAACACTTTCGCCGAAGAATCTGCACCGAAGGATGCTGAGGAAATCAAAATCGATGCGGAAAATCAGGCGCTTGATGAGTGTCTAGGTCTGGGAGAAGGTGGCCTATTTCTCAATGCTGAGGATTAACATCATCATCATCATCATCATCATCATCAGCCCGTATCGGTCCACTGCTGGACATAGGCCTCTCCCAAGGCACGCCACCACACGCGGTCTTCCGCTCTTCTCATCCATCCACTTCAATTGGATTAAGAGGATTAACAATTGTTTTCATTTCGGAAATATTCGTAGCCTATACTCCGTTCATCCTAGCAACTAATGCCGAGCGGTTTCTCGCTCTCGCAACGGTTATTACCCTTCTTTACACAGGACACAACGTTGTATGTGTGAGTCATAGGTGTATGCGTAAGCCATCTCAAAACCATAACGGCGCGTGCGCCGCTGCGCCTGGGAGTTAGTATTGCGTTTTTATTCTGAGTCAACGCATTACAATCAGTAGCCTTTCATAGGCGTCATAGTCATAATAATAAAATTGTTTTGCATATTTTTCACATGTTGTTTTTCACAAAAACTGAATGGCACTATGCAATGCATGCATGCAACAATCATAAGAAAATTACGTTACTCACTTTATAATAAATGCGAAAGTAAATTGTTTGTTTGTTTGTTTGTTTGGTCATACATAACTCGAGAACCACTGGTGCTAGACCCATCGTGTTGGCACTCAAACTTCAGGTCTCGGTGAGATCTATCCATCTGTCACATGAACTTTTGTGTTGGTCATAACTCGAGAACCACTGGTGCTAGACCCATCGTGTTGGTACTCAAACTTCAGGTCTCGGTGAAATCTATCCAACTGTCACATGAACTTTGGTTTTGGTCATAACTCGAGAACCACTGGTGCTAGACCCAACGTGTTGGTTCTCAAACTTCAGGTCTCGGTGAGATCTATCCATCTGTCACGTGAACTTTTGTATTAGTCATAACTCGAGAACCACTGGTGCTAGACCCATCATGTTGGTACTCAAACTTCAGGTCTCGGTGAGATCTATCCATCTGTCACGTGAACCTTTGTTTTGGTCATAACTCGAGAACCACTGGTGCTACACCCATCGTGTTGGTACTGAAACTTCAGGTCTCGGTGAGATCTATCCATCTGTCACGTGAACTTTTGTTTTGGTTATAACTCGAGAACCACTGGTGCTAGACCCATCGTGTTGGTACTCATACTTCAGGTCTCGGTGAGATCTATCCATCTGTCTAATGAACTTTTGTTTTGGTCATAACTCGAGAACCACTGAAGCTAGACCCATTGTGTTGGTACTCAAACTTCAGGTCTCGGTGAGATCTATCCATCTGTCACATGAACTTTTGTTTTGGTCCTGAAGAGACCTGAAGTTTGAGTACCAAAACGATGGGCCTAGCACCAGTGGTTCTTGAGTTATGACCAAAACAAAGGTTCACGTGACAGATGGATAGATCTCACCGAGGCCTGAAGTTTGAGTACCAACACGATGGGTCTAGCACCAGTGGTTCTCGAGTTATATAGTTATACCAAAACAAAATTTTGTGTGACAGATGGATAGATCTCACCAAGACCTGAAGTTTGAGTACCAACACGATGGGTCTAGCACCAGTGGTTCTCGAGTTATGACCAAAACAAAAATTCATGTGACAGATGGATAGATCTCACCGAGACCTGAAGTTTGAGTACCAACACGATGGGTCTAGCACCAGTGGTTCTCGAGTTATGACCAAAACAAAAGTTTATGTGACAGATGGATAGATCTCACCGAGACCTGAAGTTTGAGTACCAACACGATGGGTCTAGCACCAGTGGTTCTCGAGTTATGACCAACACAAAAGTTCATGTGACAGATGGATAGATCTCACCGAGACCTGAAGTTTGAGTGCCAACACGATGGGTCTAGCACCAGTGGTTCTCGAGTTATGACCAAAACAAAAGCTCATGTGACAGATGGATAGATCTCACCAAGACCTGAAGTTTGAGTACCAACACAATGGGTCTAGCACCAGTGGTTCTCGAGATATGACCAAAACAAAATTTCACGTGACAGATGGATAGATCTCACCGAGACCTGAAGTTTGAGTACCAACACGATGGGTCTAGCACGAGTGGTTCTCGAGTTATGACCAAAACAAAAGTTCACGTGACAGATGGATAGATCTCACCGAGACCTGAAGTTTGAGTACCAACACGATGGGTCTAGCACCAGTGGTTCTCGAGTTATGACCAAAACAAAAGTTTATGTGACAGATGGATAGATCTCACCGAGACCTGAAGTTTGAGTACCAACACGATGGGTCTAGCACCAGTGGTTCTCGAGTTATGACCAACACAAAAGTTCATGTGACAGATGGATAGATCTCACCGAGACCTGAAGTTTGAGTGCCAACACGATGGGTCTAGCACCAGTGGTTCTCGAGTTATGACCAAAACAAAAGCTCATGTGACAGATGGATAGATCTCACCAAGACCTGAAGTTTGAGTACCAACACAATGGGTCTAGCACCAGTGGTTCTCGAGATATGACCAAAACAAAATTTCACGTGACAGATGGATAGATCTCACCGAGACCTGAAGTTTGAGTACCAACACGATGGGTCTAGCACGAGTGGTTCTCGAGTTATGACCAAAACAAAAGTTCACGTGACAGATGGATAGATCTCACCGAGACCTGAAGTTTGAGTACCAACACGATGAGTCTAGCACCAGTGGTTCTTGAGTTATGACCAAAACAAAAGTTCACGTGACAGATGGATGGATATCATAAATCTACGTGAGGATAGCAGCGGCAGTGACGAGGACCTCTGTGACGTGGGGGAATCATCAGACAGTGATGAATATGGAATTACCCGGTATTACGGCACTGCGTTAACTTAGCCACCTACAATACAATAGAACGAACAGCTGAAACGGTGGCTGAAGTAAGTACATTAGGCACAAAATTTAAATAATATATAATTTTAATATTTAATAATTTACCGTGAAAATATAAATATTTAACATGATTCCAAGCAAAAAATAAACAGGTTTATTGCAAAATTTCATTCATCAAATAAATAAACAATAATAAAATACATTTTTTAAATTAAACTATATTCATAACCTCAGTTCACAGTCACTTCAATCACTCTTTGCGAGAGCGAGAAGTATAGAGAAAGAGAAACCGCTCGGCAATAGTTGCTAGGTTGAATGGAGTGTAAGTATTCTTCAATACTGTTATTATTGAAATTATTATTAATAAATTGGCATCATTATTTTTGTTCATCCCCTGCCTAACCCTAAAATAATAAATGTAAAGAAATATGCAAATAAATATTATATTCCATAAAACGTATCTTGTTTTTTATTTATTATTTTAATTACTCTGTACTTATCTGTAGGTATATTTTAAGAATTTTTTTTACTACATACATACATACATAACGTCACGCCTGTTTCCCAGTGGGGTAGGCAGAGACAACGGATTTTCACGTTAAAATTTAAAATTTCTCACAATTTTTTTTACTGTTGGTCTATTTCAAGTCTTGGTTAATTTATTCATAGATATATTTGGACAAACTATTATTTAGTTGTTTAAAATTTTCGGCCAAACTTGGGCCGAAATTTTATGGCAACCCTAACGAAAAAACTTGAGTAGCTATAACTCCTATACCAAGCGGGATTATCTTTTGTTTTTTCTGGTACTTATTAAACATGGTCTAGGGTTAATTGTAATGTAAGAATTTTGTGCTAATGCGACTTGGTTTAGGAGAAAAAAAATAAAAACGTAAAATAAAAAATAAATTTTTACTCGTTTTGTACTAACTGTAGGAGGTTTGAAATAGCTTCAAGTAAGGGGGGTAAAGTCATTCTTGTATATTGAAAAATATAATTATTAATATATTCCATAATCTCGGAGCAATAATTTTTTTTAATTTTTCGGCCAAAAAAAAGTTTGTTTTTCAAAAATTTATAACTTTGGAAGTATACATAACTGACCCACGGGAGTTCTACTCTACCTTTTAAAATACTAAAGACTGACTAGTTCTGGAGTAAAAAAACCATGTCCGAAAATCAGGCCAAATTTCATACTGTGTGCCACTCAGTAACGAACGTAGCATAGTAATATTGTGTCACAGTGTCACTAGTGACTGTCACTGTTGGTCACTGTGGTGCCATTCATTCATCCATCTGTGCATTCATCCTTCTGATCTGGACTGGAAATATTATTTCTTGGACTTGGTAATCTCCACAGGTAATCTCTATCTATCGTACTTACTTCCTTCTCATCTCAATCTTCTCTTTATGAGGTGTGGTCTCACAAGTTTTGGTTATGTTACGGTTATTATTCATTCTTACATCACTCACTTACGCCGGCGTTTACCGTATGCAATATAAATAAAGTATGGAAACCACAGGCTAAGAGACGTTGTCCACACGCTGAGAGAAACATCACATAATCTAGTTGCAAGGCCCCTGAAATCTAATAGGTAGGTTGTTTATGAATATGAAAAGTCAATCGCTGTTCAAGTAGGTAGGTAAGTACCTACTTGCTATTATCACGATTGCAGGTACTCCAAGGATGCTCTGCATAATTTACCCAATATACGCCGTACTACAGTCATAGAGATGGTTGCCTTAAGTAAATTGTGCCAGTTTCTCCCAACATCCTCAAGACCCCTGGCTGGACTTGTGGTCACCGGGAGGAGATCATTCCTAACGCACCAAAGGTAATTAGCGACTTTGTTTTATTAGGTATCTATACAAATAGTAAAATATATTTGTAGACTATTATTTTAGGCTAAAAGCTTACATATTTATGGTGGATGATTTTAATGGTGTGTTTAGTTAGGGGCGTACCGAGGCAGCGGGAAGGAAGAGGGACTGACTATTCAAACCTTTCAAATCTTGTACACACATGCTTACACCAGTATTTTTCTAAACAAAATGAAGGTGAATGTATATTTGCACAGGTTGTACCAAGTAATAGATGTGCGAGTTAAATGTGGAAACATTTTTACTACTTACTGCATTATCATATCATTTACATATAAGTTCAATTGTTATGTAACTCTTTGTCACCATACCTGAGGACTATTATGTAACAATATTTTATTGTACCTATAGCTTTCAGACACCATTTCAATGAGGTGCTTTCTGTGCCCAGTTTGTGACTAACTTACGTTAATAAACAATATTTTTTATAAATTTTTAGAATTTACTTATTTGTTTTGTTTTATTCAGGCAGCTAGCCCAGCGGGTCTAAATCCAAAACTCATTATGTTACAGAACTGGAGCCCCTGAACAGGAAATTGCTAAATATGACGTCGCGGTCATCGGCGGTGGCATCGTTGGCGCCGCGTCGGCACGCGAACTTCTCATTCGACACCCGACACTCCGAATCGCCATTGTCGAAAAGGAGAGTCGCTTCGCATTCCACCAGAGCGGTAACAACAGCGGAGTCGTCCACGCCGGCATCTACTACAAACCGGGTTCCTTGAAGGCTAAACTCTGCGTCAAGGGTATGCAGCTGGCTTATGAGTACTTCGACAAGAAAGGCATTGTTTACAAGAAGTGCGGTAAATTAATCGTAGCAACAAATAGAAATGAGCTCACGAGACTGTTAGATTTGTACGACAGAGGAACGGAGAATGGTGTGAAAGACTTGCAGATAATAGGAGAGGACCAAATTGAGGATTATGAACCGCACTGCTATGGTGTGCAAGCGTTGTGGTCTCCGCACACCGGCATCGTGGACTGGGGCGAGGTGACACACTCGTATGTGGGTGACTTTGTGGAACGCGGCGGCGTGAGCTACCTCAGCTTCAAAGTCAACAAGTTCCTCGAGGCCGAAGACCCTGACCACCCAGTCCTCATCAGCAATGGGGCCGAAAAAAAAATTATGGCCAAGTATGTCCTGACTTGCTGCGGGCTCAATTCCGATACAGTGGCGGTCCTAACGGGTTGCCCTGAAGAACCTAGAATAGTCCCGTTTCGGGGTGAATATCTCCTATTGAACAGCATGAGAAATCATCTGGTCAGGGGGAACATTTATCCCGTACCCGACCCGAGATTTCCCTTCCTCGGAGTGCACTTCACACCGAGAATCGATGGACGTGTTTTATTGGGACCTAATGCAATTATGGCTTTCTCAAAGGAAGGCTACAGGTAATATTAACCCTTTGCCTTCCATTTAGCCAATGAAATTATCCACAAAACAATGTAAAACAAGTAGTGAGGATTCACTAAACTTATTTATAAGCGCACACAAATTTTTTTAACTCCAGGAAAAACAAAACATGCTCGACATTTTTTTCCTATATTTTATAACCTAAAATGGGCAATTCCCTCATACAAGTTGCATATCAATATATTTCCTTCCAATATTTCAATAATACCTTTGAAATAAAGTAATACTAGAAAACAGTTTACCATCTGCTATAAATTACGTAGGATGAAATTGACAGTCGTCAGCTTATTTAATTCTATGTGACCGCGAAGTGTTTGCCTTCAGTGTGTTTGATGAAAATCGGTAGGATTTTTAAGCACCAATTGGCGATTATAACACATTTTACTAAGAAAATTCATTGAAATATTACTAGACGAAAATGTGCGACCATATTCTGCGATCAGTGCGGCCATTCCGGAAGCCAACCGTAGTAGGTAAGAGTTAAGACGCCTAAAACATACAGGGTTAAACATATAGTACAAGATGGGTTAAATTTTATCTGGTCTTACTATTTCTTATCTTTCTATTCTTTAAGATAAAGGTGACCTTCAAACACATGTAACATTGTAAAATTCCGCACGTTCAGTATCTTGACAGACAAATAATGATATTTAAATGTACAACAACTTTACTATCAATATATATCTACAGTAATTTTTAGAATTTTCTGCTATTCGGAATGTGAACTTATTGCACCAAACAATTTCTTCCAGTCAACCCTATAGGCAACAACATTATCATTTTTATTGTACAATCCTTGTCTTCCTAACTCTTTATTTTTCCAGTTATGAATTCTAAAATCTAAAAAACTCATTGCATGAGAAACATCTTGCATGAGAATTCAAAGTTCTTGAAACTAGAATGTGTACAAGCAAAGTAAATTACATTTGTCTACAACTACTAAGCTTTTGCCCGTGACTTCGTACGCATGAAATTCGAAAAGGACAGAGTAAGTCATATTTGTATGGATTGACTACTCTCACAATTAGAGCTACAACTGCATATTACCGCAAGTAGACAGTGTGATTATATATCCTAAAACGATCTCAAAGTTGCTGAATCTAATAAAATACCTAATCGCCATGCAATTCTGGTTTTAAGTTTTTTTGTAAATCGCAAACTTATTAAATCTGCAAAAAGACAGTTTCAATTTTCTTATGTTTTTAAGCTGAATTATCTTTTCCTGACTACGCATGAGGATGATACCTTTGGTTACCATCCTAATAAACAAAAACATTTTGGAAATCAACTTACAAATTTAGTAGCAATGAGCCTTTATGTGTCGCGCTTCGGTTTGGATTTTTGGTCCAGTTTGGATTGCCAGTTAAATGTTAGCGCATTAAGCTCATTTAAAATATTGAGCGTGTGAAGACCATGTAAGGTTTTTATACAGATTTATCAAATTTCAGATGGGGAGACGTGAACTGGAAAGAACTGAAGGACATAGTGATGTACTCGGGCTTCAGAAAGATGGCTGCCAAGTACATTGGGTTCGGTGTAAAGGAGATGTTGAGGTCTGCGATAATTCCGCTCCAAGTTCGTCAGTTGCAGGCGTATGTTTCGGACTTAACAGAGGTAGATGTGGAAAGGGGACCAGCCGGCGTCAGAGCGCAGGCTATGGCTAAAGATGGTGGGTTGATGTTTTTTTTTATAGGAAACATGACAGACAACATGACTTTCATTCAATGCGGTGGTACCAACCCAGGCGGGTTAAACCCTACCACCTACCAATATAAGAAGGGAGTCATATCCCTTAGTCGCATTTTACGACATACACGGGGAGAGATGCAGTGGGGCTATTCTTTTAAAGTACCGGCCCCACACGGTACATGGAGATGGTTTTTGTGTCGCATTTAAAGGGTGCGAAGTTGTATTTGGGAATAAAATATATAGATCTGTGGCATAAGTATCGGTGGTTGCCCCGTGCTTGCTTTGGAGCGAAGGAGAAGTGTCGGGCCTTTGCACCATGATTGCGGTTTCTAGTCGTGGCCAGCCACCGCTGGCCCGTCTTGAGGTAATGTAGATGGCTGAAGTGGTTATCAGGGGCTAGTAATCAAGGTGGCTGAAATCCCCAGTATGCAATCCTGAAATATTGTTTTTTTCTTCATTTAAGTTTGGGGCCTTAGTCGTATTAGGTTACGTCAGCCCAATGGTGACTTTGAAAAATACTTGAAACATCCTTCAATGTTAGAGAAGTATGGGTAAATTATTTGTAAGTTAGTATAATACTTATAAGGTACTAACAAAACATTGAGACTTGCGAAGTTTGCTTGTCAGTTCTTCTTCGCGTTGAATTTAGAACTGGAGGAATTTTCGACATGTCCAAACTTAGGTTACTTATATGGATGAAATTATACAATCACAATAAACAATAACCTCTTGACAGTTCATTGAGAGTGGATTACATAATGCATTTATTGAATAACAATTAACAGGTTCATCTTATTCGTCTATCTATATGATGTAGGTAGGTAGGGTATGTTGGCAAGATGCTTGCATCCGCTGTTATGCAGTTTTGTTTATTACGCCATATCACAGGCCGTATTATAATGGCGAATGATTGGTAACTTTCCTGTTGTCGAGGTGTAAGTGCAAAGGGCGCCACACAGTAACATTATAGAACTATTATTGTTTTATTACAGGCAGTCTTATCGACGACTTTGTTTTCGACTCAACGCCGGGACAAGGGAACATTGGAAGTCGAGTTTTGCACTGCAGGAATGCACCGTCACCAGGCGCTACATCCTCTTTGGCCATAGCACAAATGATAGCTGATAAAATGCAGGAACAGTTCAAATTATAGTAGCATTTACTACGACCACGTACAACAATATGAGACAATACTAATATATAAGCGTTCACTGCCATCGAAGTCATAGTTCGAAACTGAAAAGCAAATCAATACCATGTTTTCTTTTGTTGTAAAGGTAGGGTTAGTTTCTAAATGTAGGCTAGAAGAAATCTCTTCAAGGTATGAGTCCGCCTTTGGACCTTGTGTGCAGTATGCGGCAGTAAATGATATTCATCGGGGCTTTAAAAAGAGACAATCCTGTTGCAGGTCTCTGCCGCACAGACAAGCAAATTAGTGCGACGATCTACAACCTTATTGCATCTTTCTAAAGCCAGATGTACACTATTTACTGTAGCGTACTGTACCTACATTCATTGTGTTATTTCTCTTGTAAAATATTTGTGGAGCAGATAAAGAAATGTTTATTTATCTAGTTTCCTGCAGGGATATGCAAATATTATAGGCCCTGTGTCTATCTGATTCTTAGACTGAGTTTGATAGTAAACTTATATGCATCATGTTTTGAATTCAAGGACCTTTACAAGGTATAATAATTTCAAATTATAAAAGTTTTGAATTCACATTTAGATTTTCTCCTCAATTTGTTAATTTTAATGTACAGTAGAATCTAAATTATCCAAGCTATTGTGGATTTTATTACATTATAGTCATTAGTTCATTAATGTGTAATTGTATACATGTATTTGTGCTATTCACATTTCAAAAGCAGGCAGGCAAGCAGCATTTCAAACACAGCACTCCATGGCTTTACCGAACACATCCGATCCCATTGCAAGTAGGAGAAGACTTCAATCGAGCACGATACCAGCGAGTGGCCACTCTTGGTCTCTTACAGCGTGCTAAAAGCTTCGACTCGCATCAAGCCCTCGTCACCTAGACCAGTGCTACTCTTAAGTTTTTTGTGTGCGGACGGATTTTTTTTTTGTGTTTTACCTACGGTCTCCTTGGGAACTTGTGAGATATTTAAACAAACGATGTGTGCTTAGAGTTTTATTAAAATTAAAGACATCACATCTCATCTTGATGTTATGAATAACTTAGGTATTTACATAAGAAATCATTTAAAAATAGGTATCAATTTAATGATTGACGAGCACAAGAATGTTTTTATGGACACTTGCTATGAAAAAACAAATGCATTTTACCTTTGTCATTTACATTTAACATTTTACCTCGTCGCGGACCACCATTTGAGTAGCACTGACCTAGACTGCGTTGACGTAGACGGCCGATTTTATTGCATTTTTTTAAATCTAGTTCCTCCAAAAATTCAAAATTGTGCACCTCGGCTAATCTCCGTTAAACGCGACCCCGGTTGATGCGATCTGGGATAATCGGGGTTCTGCTGTATTTAGTATGTAGGAGTGATGTATAAATGAATTTATTTTCCTTAGAATTCCATGTCCTTGTCGAAAATCTTTCATGGTGGCCACCATGAAAGATTTTCGTATCGGGTTTCTATACAAATATTTGTAGGTTGTTATAGTAACTAAGGCAACATGTGGGAGTAAATGAGGATATAACACCTAATGGCAGCACAATCCGCATACTAGTATAAAGTAATATTTTTTTACTTGACCATTTTCGTAAAATAGTAATGTAGGTACCCAAGTAAAACAAGCATAGAAAAATTCTTCCTTTATACGTCTATGAAAACAAGTGATTCATCCAACAACTCTGCAAATTAGACTATCACTATGTACCCTAAATAATTTTTGTATAATATAGATTTTTTTAAGTTTTTGCTTTTATTCCAAATACAGACACATACAGAGAGATCCAATTTAATTGTATATCTATGTGTAATGTATTTCAGGCAAATATTAAAATAGCTAAAGGAATGTGAAAATGTGTTATTTTACAATGTTATTTAATGTAGATACTTACCTGAAAATGTATCTATTAATGGGGATAAATAATTTTGTTTAAAGAAATTATATATAACTTGTTAACCATTATAGCATGTATTTTTATTGTTTATGTTAAGATAATTTATTTTCAAATTACTCATATATTTGAAAAACCTTCGGCTCGCATGATATTCTTGTTTGATAATGCTATTTTAGAAAAAAAAAATACAGTCCATTATCAACTAAAAACAAAACTTTAGAAAATCGTTAAAGTAAATTAAATCAATAACACATCATAATGCTCAGCTCATAATGAATAATGTGTTGGTGTGGGAAGCCTAATGTCCTAACAGTGGGATAATAATAAAAGGGCTAACTAGGTTATGTATGAGTTAAATTATCTACGACAAATAGAGCAATTTATTTTCTGCAATTTTTCATTACTTTCGAAAATACTACTCGACCTCTATAAGAGATGGCATGATGTTACAAAAATGTATAAGTAATTGAAAATACTGCGATATGAATTGAGAATATGTCAATACTGCTCGAAACCCGATGTAAATCGGTTCAGTGGCGAATTTTCTCCGACTGAGTTCACTTTTTTTTAATCGATACTGACACGGTTGGCTACATCACCTACAACATCCGTGATGTCAGCCCATAAAACCGGGTGAACTAGGTGCCATGTCAGTGCTTCCCTTCGGTCGTGCCGGCTACACTGAACTGGACGGAAAACAAACTATTTACATAGGTAGCCGTTTCGACCGACGTTTCATTCAGTGCGGTGGTATCAACCCAGGCGGGTTAAACCCTACCACCTAGTAATATAAGAAGGGAGTCATATCCCTTAGTCGCCTTTTACGACATACAGGGGGAGAAATGCAGTGTGGACTATTCTTTTAAAGTACCGGCTCCACACGGTAGGTACTTCTGACTCAATTGCTCAGCTCATATAGTAATGGTGTGATGCTATATTAAAGCTCAAATTTCTTAAAACTCCATCCGAATGGGATCAGTATTTTTACATGATACTTAGGCAAACAGATTTAAATGAACAAAAATAATATTAATCGTTACATTCTATAGGTTTGGTACCATTGACAAAAAAAAACTTTTCTACGTTTGGTACTTAGGTATATAATTGTCTACTCTTATCCTACATCCGCCCAATATATTTTTTTCACAATATTTTCAATAGCTTTTGCTCGCGGCTTCGTTTTGCGTGAATTTTTGCTCACAGCTCAGGGCGCCGATCACGTAGCGTTATGATTTATAGCCTAAAGGCATCTTGAGAAGTGACAATATAACAGAGAAAACCGTATGTAAACCAATAAAGTGGTTCTCGAGTTATAAGGATATTCATGATGTATTGACATACATTACACGGCCGCCGGTCGCCCGTAGAAACTTTGCTTTATTTATTAGGATGTAGATAGAGACATTCGCTAATTTTATTACTTCCTTATTGATGATTGATGATGGGCCGCCGCGCGCCGCCACGATTTGTGGACAATCCACAGAGGTTCTCTTCTACGGAAGGCGGAAGGAAGCATACTTTCATTCTCAGCTGCGAAAACTGCTGACGTATTTCAGTGCTAGATGGCGCTGGCCAACAAACCACTCCATAAAACAATATGTTGTACTGCTGTCACAACAGATGGCGCTGCTGCATTTGCGTTCTTTCGGTGTCCGGCAGGCGGCGCGGAGCGGCGGACTGCCGCTGAAACTGCCTGCAGCCCGCCATGAGCCCGCCACACCAGCACAACTTCGCCGCATTTTCGGTGGAAACGATGGTCTGAGAAGGCAAAGCGGCTCGCGAAGGATATTGGGAATGGTCCCGTACGCTGCTTCGGGAGAACAACGATCGCTCGAGCTCCCGAGGCAGCGTATCAGCATAGTTATCAGTGTGGCCATCCATCGAGGCAACGCCGCCGCTAGCTTCTTCTGAGCCGTGCCCGCATCCCACCTGGAGGAGGGTTATTAATTTTATTTAAGACTTTTATGCACATTTTAGAGAGGAAAGGTATTTCATAAGTGAATTATATTTTAGATTTAGTTTTGATTTAATAGTTACCTACCTAGTTTTTATATTTTTCTTTCTTGTTCATCTATTTAATTTTAGTGCTATTATCTTTTAAGGTTCTTTAATTTTAGTCATTAATTTTTAGTTTTAAATTTACATGAAATGAAATATTGAATAATAAATAAGATTCATAGTTGCTCCGTGATTTAAAAAATACAATTAATATATCAAGGTATTAGGAATATACAGACATAATTAATAATAAAGACTTGCAGAAGCATTTATACATACGCAAATTATTATAAAAGAAAATTATAAGGAAAAGGTCAAAATAAAATAAAAAGAAATTCTCAACTGTTCAATAACACTACGCACAAATACATATAATCTAAAAAATAAAACTAAAAACAATTAACATAAATGTAAATACAAATAACTATTCCCATGTATGAGCGGGGTGTCGTACGTTGACTTAGTACCTAAATACCTACAAGACGCACCGTGCCATTTTTATATGCAGTGTAACAGACATACACGGGGAGAGATGCAGTGGGACAAATTTTTAAGTACCGCCCAACACGATATTATCTAATTACGTCGCCCAAGCTAGTGTTGCGGTTGATCGATGCGCAATGCTTTTCCTGTGTCTAATCTTCTAATCAATATTCATTCATCTTCGCCTATAGAATGCTACCAGACGGAAAGCATAGGTATCGTAAGATGGCCGGCACTGCAATTAACTTGTAGCTGCGCGGGAGCACTTTATTCGTGCCTGACAGCGAAAATGTCCGACGCATTCAAATGAAGTGCACGTAGAGACCCTTGGGAGTTGGGATGCGCTTACTACGTGCGCGTACTTATAATCCGTTGCCGCTTATGAAACACCTAAATGGTAGACTCCCAGCTTGTTATGACGATTTTTATAAGCATCTTCATGGGTGGCTGTGCCGAAGGGTCAGTGTTGCATTCGACACCAAATCCACTCGCAAAAATGTCGCTAACTATGAATATTTTATTTGAGTATACTAAGCTGTCCAGTCTAGCCTGTTAAATAGGACGATTGAAGATTGGTATGTTGAAGGCTGAAGGTACTGATGCACATTGGGTGCGATGTTGGAGCAAGTAGGTACTTATAAAAAACAATTGTGTGGGATAGGCAATTTATTATCTATTTTAATATGTGAAGATTGAAGAAGTACCAGGGAAACATATTCGTCGGGAGCGCATTCCACATCTTTTCAGTCCAGTGCAACACAAGAACATGTTCTTGTCTGACGTCTTCATTCGGCTGACTGTTGGGTACAGCCACCCAAGCCCATTCTCTATAAAAGAAAATGATAATATTTCGGTTCGAAGAACTTTATTTCTCAATGTTCTCATATTTTGCCGCTGCTGTGAGGAACTTGCTTCCCTCATCCTCCTCCTCCTCCCACGTAAAACTGTAGGTCCCTTCCCTTCTTACCTTTAGGTGGTAGGGTTCAACCCGCCCGGGTTGGTACCACCGCACTGAATGAAACGTCAGTGGAAACGGCTATGTAAATAGTTTGTGTTTTCCGTTCAGTTCAGTGTAGCCGGCACGACCGAAGGGAAGCACTGACATGGCACCTAGTTCACCCGGTGTTATGGTCTGACATCACGAATGTTGTAGGTGATGTGGCCAACCGTGTGTCAAGTTTCCAAAAAAAAAATATTGGCCATAAAGAACACATAACCTTAACAATATTCATTGAGATGTACTTATGCGACTCAGTATAATTCGTTGTGTAATAAATTTTATGTTTCTTACAAAATACCTTCATCGTGGTCCTTGAGCAGTCGTACAGACTATATTGCCCCATATCGTATTTCAATGTACTATTTATAAACATATTCACTTGCCAAGCATAAAACACCGTAGGCGTGCAAACGATTAGTTGCCAATATCTTGATACAATCTAAAAGCTAAAGCAATTTTGTGTGTGTGTGTTATTTTGTATCATTTACGACTTAGTGCATCTGTGTAATTTATTATTAGAAATAATTTATACGACACTCTATCCACCTACGCAAATGTCCGCTTGTCTGCTCGTCCCATAGTTCCCTAAAATGAAGCTTTGTCAGTTGACTTCTTTTATTTATATACGGTCAGCTCCAAAACTGAAGATTTGTAATGTAACGAATAGTGAATTTCTAGGATAAATATAGTATCCGGTATAGGTAACACATTTTATCTATCGGGCCGGGCGGCGGCCTATAGTAGGTACATATTTATTTTATTTATTTATTTACTATTCTTTATTGTTTCATATAACTATTATATACAAATGGCGGACTTATTGCCTAAGGCAATCTCTGCTGGTCAAACAACATTTATTATGGGTATGAAGAAAAAACACTTAACTAATAACATGTTAATAAATTAATGAAAAAAAAACAACAAAGCAACTTGGACGCCTAAAATAACACTAGGTATAATATTATATACATACATGAACATAGATAACAAATAAACTACATATTAATACATAGAGACATACTTATATGAGTATATTAAATAATATAAATACTCCATAGGTAAAATACTTAAACTACATAAACATATATAAAAACATCTACATACACCTACACCATGCCTACACCTATATACCATACGCTGTATCCTGACAATCGGGGTAAGCAGAGTTATGGGTGTTGTGCTGCAAGAACTCTGGCAAATAACAGCACAACACCGACCACCACATTTAGCAAACTATTGGGGCAAGACAACCTATCAAGCAGCAAGTATAAGGCAGGAAGACCCACCTGCTGCATGACTCGGCGGAAGGACCGCGCCAAAGTGAGAAGTGACTATCCAGAAGTGCCCTTTAGCAAGGTATCTTGTCCTTATTCCTTAGTCGCCTTATAAAACATTTTTCACTGAATTGTTCACTACAATTTGTTATTTTTATTCAGTTTAACATTTTCTTAATTTTAGTACCTATTTCATTATATTCAAAATCAAAATTAAAATCTTTATTGCTTTTTTGCAATTTTTTTCGCACAATACAGTTCACATGAAACGCTCCTAGTATAGAGCCTTGCAAGGCTGGCTTTATAAATATTCAGAATTTCAATGTGTTTATTCTTGTTCGCTGAATTTCTCACAAATTCACAAACGAGATTCAGCGAAAAATACTTTCGTATACTATATCGCACGCCACGCGTTAATTTTTTATTTTCATAGAACCTGACACTGTTGGCTACATGACCTACCCCGTGATGTTAGACCACAACATCAAATTATTTTGTACCGTGTGGGGTCGGTACTTAAAAAGAATAGCCCCACTGCATCTCTCCCCGTCGCATGTCGTAAAAGTCGACTAAGGGATAAGAAAATTCGTCAGCCTCGGTAGGTCAGTGGCGCGGTTGGTTAGTCAACTGTTATTAAGCAACGCTGAGCGCGGTCAGTGATTGGATGGGTGACCGCTCGACCGTTGGAGGCTGACCGTGGTTCGGATTCCACGTTAAACTGTAGGTCCCTTCCCTTCTTACCTTACTAGGTGGTAGGGTTTATCCCGGCCGGGTTGGTACCACCGCACTGAACGAAACGTCGGTCGAAACGGCTATGTAAATAGTTCGTGTTTTCCGTCCAGTTTAGTGTAGCCGACATGAAATGAAGGGAAGCACTGACATGGCACCTAGTTCACCCTGTGTTATGGGCTGACATCACGGATGTTGTAGGTGATGTAGCCAACCGCGTCAGGTTCCATAAAAAAAAAAAATCTTGGTGGACTAGGTACCATGTCAGTTCTACCCTTTGTCATGTCAGTTCTGGCTACACTGAACTAACGGAGAGCACGAACATCAACATAGCCGCTTATACCGACCGTCATTCTATTCAGTGCGGTGCGGGAAGGGACCTGACGTTTTACGCGGGACTGATTATCTGTTAGTTTCAATACTGTATGTAAGTAAAGGGTTAACTAACACCCTATAAGGTTGCTCCCAGAAGTCTTAGAAGACCAGAGTTACTGTACCTACTATGCTCTGACTGTACGCCCTCAAACTTGAATTCGTAGATCACGTTTTGAATATCGAATTAAAAATGGCGGGAATAATTTTAATTGGTTCTTCGATGCACCGGCTCGATAAGACCGCTGTCACGGCTCTGACACGACGAATGAGCCCGAGTATTGATCGGCTGCGACAAACCGACAGATGTATCAGAACCGAGAATTCAAAAACATAGAACATTGCATACAATTTACTTCGCTTGCAACATAGTCTTTTTTTTTATGGAAACTGACACGGTTGGCTACATCACCTACAACATCCGTGATGTTAGCCCATAACACCGGGTGAACTTGGTGCAACGTCAGTGCTTCCCTTCGGTCGTGCCGGCTACACTGAACTGGACGGAAAACACAAACTATTTACATAGCCGTTTCGACCGACCTTTCATTCAGTGCGGTGGTACCAACCCGGGCAGGTTAAACCCTACCACCTAGTAATATAAGAAGGGAGTCATATCCCTTAGTCGCCTTTTACGACATACACTAAAGTCTAAAATAATTGTATTGAATAGCGCTTTCCCTTTCTTATTAGTACGCTTTTATTATTTTATTAGCTTGACCTGTATGTATGTGTGGGTATGTATGTAAAGGAATCTTTCAAAATTTTCACCCACTTCCAGACGTCTGATCTGAACAATATTAAATGTTGCACAACCGACGGCAATACAATAATTTCATAACATTTGCATTGACTAAATCTCCTCACCACGATCATCATGATAAAAAAAATTGGCACTGCCAATTTGAATTTTTACTTTTTAGTTTACATTGCTATAAAAGAAAAGTAGTTTTTTTTTAGTTTTTTAAACAATAATTAAGTATTTTAATCAAAATGTTATTCTTATTTAAATATTTTTTTTCCAAATTTAAAATTTTATTCTTACTAAGGAAGTAGATATAGCAAAAAACCAGAGAGTGTATACAATTGAATTAAGTGCGAGAAAAGCGAGTCAGCACAGCGAATGTAATGCTAATGGTTAAATGCTCTTCTGTTATTTTGAATTCTTCGTATCAGACGATTTCTAATGAATTACTCCGATGCGTTGTAATTGATTGGTGAATCGTTTTCTTTCGGATTAGTTCGTCTGGGAAATGTGTCAAGTTGTGTTAGAGCTTTCGATATGTGCTGTGATCGATAATTTTATACGTTTCTGTACCGTCACAGGAAATTTATATAAGCATGTGTTTATTTTATTTTCAATCATATTGGAATGTGTACCCATATAGGCCATTGACTTATAAAACTAGTTATTTCTGTGATATGATATAGGAGGACTGACATTTAAAAATCATAATTATAAATTAAGGCGAAATGATACCTGGGAACGTCCATATTTGACCAGCGAACGTTTTATTAAATTAATTTTAAATAATAATCACTAATTTTACAATTTATAATTTAAATTCAAAATAGTTGGTCGTTGCCTTTGACAAGCAGGCTATAAACTGATTTGAAACTTTTGATCACGTTTGAAACACTTTCAGACGATTTTACTCCTATAACATAAGAGATGGTTTTTTTTAATTTTTTAATTTAATTATATTGACTGGTAAATTCTCGAGCGCCGCGTTTTTTTCGATTTAAGAATTAAAACATAAGAGCGCTCTAAGAGATACGCTAAAATATACTTTTGGCAATAACACCCTATGCACCACACGCGCTCAAAGTAAGTTTTGCTTTGTGCAAGAGATTTCTTGGCGATCGCGGCAATATTTTTTTTCAGGTGCTATTTCACCATAAGTTTCGTCTACATACCTACCCGTAATGAAAATATTGATCTAAATGACACGTGAACCAACTAAACATTTTTTTTCAGTTTCACTTTTGTTTAATTAATGTTAAACATAGGTAATTATATAGGTAAGTAAAAGATTGAAGTAAAAGAAAAAATATAGTTTTTTGCCGAAGACAATTTGAACAAAATAAAATTTTATTTATTTACAAAACAGCTGTTTTGTAAATAAATAAAATTGTATTTGATGCATCCCTCATATCAACTTAATCGGAATGTTGACATGGAACTGACTGAACAAGTTATTTTTAGGTTTTCCTGAGAATCATTTTTAGGAACACCCCAGGCTATATAGAGCGGCATAGAACCTCCAAAAGCATTAATTTATTAAAGATTAACATATTTCCACCCTTAGCCTTGCGCGGTCTGTCATTTCTGTGGACGGGATTGGTAATGTGCTAGACAAGATGAGGTCTAATGAGGGAGTCATTACTGGCGCCTGGACCCTTTACCTCTCCCCGTCTTCTGACGCTAGTCCATCCGCCTCATGCGGCAATAGGGTCCACTATCTATAGATTCCATACGAATATTTCGTCAGCTAATTGCAGATTAATAATTTTTTTTTATTATTATGTTTTTGGCTCTACCAAAAATCCTTGATTAAATTGCCACTCGAGCAACCATAAATAGGATGATTTTGTGAAAACGTGCAGCAACGAACAAGCTTTACGCAAAAACTGGATATGATGGTGATTTATTTTTCCAAAATTGGCATAATTTTTTCGCACAATATGTTTAGTTCTCTGAAGCGCTGCAGGCAGGTACTAAGTACTCTGAATAATTAATCGTTATAAGCAAGTCAGTGAGGACGAGGCCGAACTGCTTATTTCGAACGATACGTAGGTAATCAAAGTGAGGCCGAAGACAGAAGAGAAGATAATAGTCACACTAAGATTAGATTGATACAGAACCCTCAACGCGTAGTCTTGCTAACTAGACAGATATATTCAATACGATACTTTGTCGCGGCGTGTGTCTATGAATATGGTCCATCGTTCACGCGGACATTTACGGCGACAGACCGGTATTAACTTTACTTACACCCCCTCACTCTATTACATAATTTTAAGACGGCCTCGGAGCCGCGCGTCGCGTCCCGTTCCTGGTATTCTGACCACAAAATTATTATGTAATTTATTTGATGAAGGGTTACCTTACCTTTCTTTCGAATATCACTTTTTTCCCTATTTTCTAGGGATGCCGTGATATACTTACTGGCTGAGGTTATATATGGTGTATCCATGTTGCACATGGATGGGTACTGTAATTTCATGAAAACGCTGAGCATACGTATCACTCAATATTCGCTCCCTGACTGCAGGCCGTCCGCTATGCAGACATAGAAAAATAAATAAGGATACCTGCCTCCGAAAAACATTCACCATTTAAGTAGGTTTCAGTAAAATACATATTAGGTAAAAAACATCTTAATTCGATACTTGAAATCAGTTGAAACCTATCTTTCAATGTTATTCTTACCCCTTTTCCAAACGTAAAATCGATTAAAAATTATAGCGATGTATAAAAACATACTTATTGTAAATTAATCCGCACTGAAAAAAATCTAATTCCCCAACACAGGTAGTGGTCCATAAATTGTGTGTGTAGAAATGCCGATGACTTTATAGGCGTCACGGATCTCAAAAATCGATACGATTCCAACAGTCTACTCGGAGAAATGAAAGGTTCAGTATTGATAGAATGTCACGGCTGGTTTTTTAACCGACTTCTTAGCGTGAAAGATTATCGATTCTGTGGTGAAAGGATTAATCTATCGAATTTGAAAGAGAACGATGCGCTGACGAATTCATGGACTCAAGAGGGGGTCGCGTCCCTTTGCATTAATATCTATTACTTTTGACAAAAAATATAATTTCACCAACTGAATCAATAATAGTTATTACAACATATAAAAAGTGATATTATTTTCACTTAGGGGAACAATCTAATCTTCTATTTATTTATTATTTATTACTTATATATAAAATCATCTGGACAAAATAATACATAGTTTATAGTGAAAGCTGAAAAATAGAAGGGAAAATGTACGAATACCAATATCTCCATATAAGTACTTAAAATCAATCACTTTTGATATCTTACCAAAAAAAATTTGATATTGATACCTACTCTAAAATTTCCAAAGTTCACCTTTATTTCCAAATACATCGGCTACCGTTACTTCCAGACGACGGCGTTTTTTGCCAAAACCCTGCCATAAGCGCACAGCCCAGAGCAAAAACAATACAAACGGTAATTGACTACGAAAGCGACTGAACCGACTAGTCCCGTTAGCCAGAAACGGGAGCTCCAAATATATTAGGTCGAATGGGAGCGCAGACAAGATCGTTCGGTAAATTTCAAAGGAGCACGTTAGGATAGAGGAGGATCTGCTGTGTGATACAGCAGTATCGAAACATGCGAGGACATGGAACGTTGTGGTGAAAGCGGGTGTAAAAATTTACTTATAAGAAGGAAACCGAACAATAATCAAGACCCAGAAATGCTTGCAATCATGAAGGCACAATTTTTTCATATTATATCTTCATAGAAAGATGAAAATATGTTTATGAAAATATCTGAAATTCTTGAAGAAGTTTAAATTTTTTAAAACTTATTTATGACCATTCTAACTAAGATTCTAATGAAAGTTGCAACTCTGATAGAAATGATACCTATTATCAGAAGAAGGAATATAGCCATAGCCAGAAAGAAGCAATAATTGTGGCGTAATGATCACCCGAATTTTGAACCAAATCTAACATATGTATATAAGTTGCAAGTTTTAAAAGAACTCACGTTGAACTGGATGCCCAACCTGATGAGGGCACAGAGTTTATTCATATTGAAGAAGAGCACACTGTACACTGATAACCACTGATAGATTCAGAACAGCATGTAGGCGGTGAGAGCAGCGGGACAGGTGACTATAAATAAGTGGCGTATTGTATTCAGTCATTGTATACGGAGCGGCGGCAAGCGGCAGCAGAACAAAGGAATTTGGCATTTTAAATCCATAATGCCATCTTTGTAAATTTCGGTCCGGCACAGCAGCGCTGCCATTGTGGCTCGCTATGAGATAGCATGGTTTGCAAAATGGAGAGCCGAAATGTAGTTTGAAGTCTATCTTGAAAAATAACTTAAGTGAGGGGTGCTGATGGCCAAGTGGTTAGATTAATCTTTCATACTCACGTGATAATGTGTAAAACACGAAGCCGCAGACGGGTGCTCAGATTACATTTTGCAAAGAAATGATAAAATTTAAGGAAAATATCGCCAGTAAATCGCACTGAAAGCCATCCTGATTACCAGACTATGTTCTCCAATATTTGTCTTCTTGAAGAACATTACTAAAGTGAAAAGAATCGAATGGTGATTATGAAAATTTTCTCATAAATTTCTTGGATAAATCCATCCAAGCGGTGGTCGTCGCAGAGGTCAAGGCATCGCTCTTACGATTTTCAATTTGTTTTATCAAATTCATCTATTCCTCCATTATTCCTGAACACCTCAAATAGAAACCTCTCTGAATACCACCATGCATGCACTCTTGAAGATCTTTGTCATAGAACATGAAATCCGTCAGCCTTTCTGTATATTTTTCTTGTATATTTCTATCAAGATTTCTATGGTTATATTTTTTTATGTGGAACCAGACATGGCTGGCGACATCATCAAATACACCTATCAGCACCTGTGTGTTCTTGTTGTATTGTTGTTTTGCGTGCAATGTAGTATTTCTATTCTATTCTATAAACGAGTGTAGGTCTTCAATAGGGTGCACTCCAAGTCAAATCAAGTCGCTAAAAGGCTGCATATTATACCTACTGAGAATGTTCAAGCCAAGCCTTGCTTCGCAACAGCATCGCGAGCCAGAGCCGCGCCTGCGCGCTACCGTATCTGCTATAGCGCTACTGGCTGCTAATGTGAGGTGGAGCGGCGGCGTCTCGCGGCGAAGTGGTTCTCCCTAAGGCAGGGTTTCGTAAAGTGGGGTCTATAGACCCCTTGGGCGATGGTACGAGTGTCGGGGTCCACCGCCGCAAGCTTCACTCATTTAATATTTATTCAGTAGCGTGACACTCATAGAGGCCGAAAGTCCCGGCTTGCCACAAATTATCATCTTTTCCTGTAATTCACTTCAACGTAGGGGGAGGCGGGGAGGGGGGGGGGGGGAGGGGGTTGTCCGGGGTTTTTTAACATTTCAAAAGTGGTCGTAGATTGAGGCGATATTTTTCAATCTACGGTGTGCTCCATGTGTATAACAAGTTTAAGAACCTCTGCCCTAAGGACTAAGGACACTCGGCGGGTCCGGGCGCGGAAACAAGAGGTGGCGACTACAATCTACTCACCGCCTTTATCACAAACTGCCGCCGCCAAGGGTTGAGAAGATCGCATGGAGAAAGTCTTCCGAACATTTGTTTTAATGCATTTTGTTTATATCTTCTCGTTTTATGTGGTTTATATTAATTTATAGAATGTTTTTAACAAAAGTATACTAACCTACAAGAGCTGCAAGAATCTAACTATGTTATGTTTTTTGATTTGTAAAAAAATGTGTCAAAAGAAATATATTTTGACACAAGATAAACAAAACTAAATCATTTCATAAATTCTGCTAAACTCGGTGACAGTTTTTCTAACGCTGTCTCTGATAAAATGTTACGCATTATCTATATTTTTGTCCCTGGACTGGATACCCTTCTGAAGACTACGAATGGTTTTTCGGCATAATGCATATCAAGATTTATTTGTATTTCAGCCAAACGGACACGGTGTGTGTATTTCACGATTTCACTTTTTATCCTTGCTCAAATTTCTCTGATAATTTGAAAATAGTATTGTAGAATGCCATGTAGTGTCGCTACGCAGCTCAATGGCCAACCTCCCGATCGGTTTAAAAATGCAAGATACTAAACTTGTAGCGAAAGACTACACAACTTGTAACAAAACATTTTATTACCGAAATATACACAGAAGCGCACATAATAATTTTTTATAAAAACATTTCTTTAAATACAACTTGACTATAACATACATAGTTACAGTGGGTAGAAAGTGCCGGACGAAGCAGCCGCCGCCCTAAATTACACTAATGCTAATGCGACGTACGCCGACTTCTTTTACAGCAACACAGTTGCATGACCCTGGCTGGCTCCAACTATGGGGAGAAGTTAGTCATCTACGTGCCTGTATCATCCACGCAGTCTCTTTCCCATTAACCACTACGATTACGCTACCAATTTTTCATCTAATTTAAGGCTTCATCAAAAAATCCATAAATATCCACCATATCTGGCATCTAACACCGCATAAGGGCACGGCACGGCCACAGTGGGCGGTGCCTCAGAACAATAAAGCTGCGTCCATACCAGCCACCGTGCAACATAGAAGATTCAATTACGATATAAGAGGCGGTTACCATATAACTTGTTCATCGGCCTTTAAGCCGCAATTACATTTATTCAAGCATCGCGAAAATCTATGCCCTAGTGACGAAACCTTCGTTGTTCGGGAACGTGTCCAAAACAGGCCGACAGTGACAATGCTTTATAATTACGGTACCGATGGAAAATGAATCACCCACAACAAACTCATGACCACATACAACACGATTCAAATAAGAAGAGGATTCTACGAACTGTCAAACTGACAGAACAAACTGTTGTTTGTACGGTCTGCACGCCCGCACCGGTTTACAAGTTTGCATTTCTTTGTTTCAATTGTTAATTTTGTTGGTTGTTTGTGTTTTTGTTAAGTTTGTTATTGACTTTCCTGCTCTAGGACCTTTTCGTGTGTGGGTGACAATGAGTAAAAGAGGTTCTGTTTTACATCGAAGATCTCGAGAAATTATCAGCAATGTTGATAAGTTCTTCGTGGGCGAAAAAGAACACGCCTCTGCGATCCTGCAACAATTGAAGAACCCGGAAATTGAAATATCTACATGCCTCAAGAAGTATATTCGAGCCGACCGACGTTTCATTCTGTGCGGTGGTACCAAACCGGCCGGGATAAGCCCTACCACCTAGTAAGGTAAGAAGGGAAGGGACCTACAGTTTTATGTGGAATCCGAAACACGGTCACCCATTTAAGTACTGACCGCCCGCGCCAAGGTGTCCTTAACAACAGTCGACCGACCGCACCATTGAGCTATCGAGGCTGACCTCATTATAATATTAGTATAAGTGCATTCGTTTATGTAATGAACATATTCTAATAAGATGGCGGCAGAGGTGTGTTAGGATCGTGGCACGTGGAATCTGTTGTCACCACCTACCCCACCGGGAAACAGGCGTGACGCTATGTATGTATGTATGTATATTCTAATAACTTTCATTTACTCTTAGGTGATGACAGTAACAGCAGCAGCAGTAGGGACTCGGAACAATCAGACAACGATGCTGAAATGAGTGGTATTGTAGAGCTGGAGTAGAATAACAATTTTATATGTATCTCTGTCGTTCAAATAAATATTTATTTAAAAACCATTAATTATTCTGTTTCTATTTTTCTTATTTTTTTCGAATCGTATATTTCTTTTTTTTGTACGCCGCCATACGGAAGTCTTATGGCGGCACTTCACTTGGCTTAGCGTATTCGTGATTGTTGCAAACATTTTAGTTTTATCTCGTTCTAACCAAGCCATTAAAGGAAGACGAAACGGAAATGTTTGCCAAATATTTGTGTACATACAGCCAACTGTGGTGCTAGCATTACTGAAGTGAAGGCAGTATGACGTTTGTCCCGTCAGTTTGACAGTTCGTAGAATCCTATTCTTATTTGAATCGTGTTGTACATGCACGTTGTAACCACGTTCTGAAAAATACTTTCAAGTTACACCAACTCAATTGACACGCTCCTCTACTGCCAACGGGCCCGGATATTATGTTCGGTGAAGTCATCGCAAGCTTACTCGTAGTTCTATACCTCCGCTGCGGCTTGACGAAACGTTGCAATTCAGAAGATTTAGATTTTAAACAGGTTTTCATAATAGTATTTTTGATTTACGTTCCACATGTTGTTTCAAATCTTGCAATAGGTTTTCTAACAATTTCTGCGTAATATGTAGATTCTCATTATACTTAGCATACGTATGGCTCCATCTCAATATAACATTATAATAATAATAATTTTAACCTTCAAACCTCAATCCTGATTCCGCAGGATTACTGGTACTGTCTGCCAAAACCGCGTGACTTGATGATTTGCTGACTTCATCTGTATTTAATTTGTATTTTTAATTTAAAGCAGAAACTTGTCTATTGAACTCTTCCGCTTATTCGAACTCCGCAGTCCCTATGCTGTAGAGGTACTGTCTGCCTAAATCGTGAGATTTGAAGATCTGCTGATTTCAAATTTGTATTGTAAAACACACTAAACACTTAAACATACTTAAATAAAGGTAAAAAACCTTTTCTGGGTACTCGCGTAAATTCACTTCCGATGTATTAAACCTAGACCGGAACGATATAAGAACACTAACAAGGACCTTAACAGGATAAGGCATATTCAACAAACTCCTACATCGAAGGGGCCTTAGCGACACATCGGTGTGCAGGTTCTGCAAAACCGCCTTCAAAAATGTATGAAATAAAAAAAATCTAACCCTAGAGTTGAAGGCGGTGCTAAAGAAGGCTACACAAATCACAAAGGATATCATCCACTCATATTTTCTTTCATGCATAATTTTTGCTTGCTTTAGCACCGCCTTCAACTCTAGGGTTCGATTTTTTTTTATTTCATAAATTTTTGAAGGCAGTTTTTATATTTTTTTAAATAATTTTTTATTTCACAGTTTTTTTAGTAATTTTTTGCTATTAATGTACTCGGCGGAATTGCACGGCCTTCGGCCTCGCGATTCCACCTCGCTTTCCACTATCCCCTTTCAAACAAAAAAATAATTTTCAAAATCATACAAGCATGCAACAAGCAAACAATACACATCAAGCGTAACAAACATACAAAAAAAACATACACTCGAATTGAGAACCTCCTCATTTTGGGAAGTCGGTTAATAAAAGAGGATGAAACGCGATCTTTTGTGAATGTGAACCGCTCATTCACAGTAGAAGCCGTATTCTTCGTCTTCTTCTTCGCATGCCAAATCGAGCTATATCCTTGGGTTATAAAAAACCGAGTTATATCGAGGGGTTGAGTGCAGGCACTCAACCCCAAGGATATAACTCGGTTCAAAGTGGAAATCGGACTTGGGGGTGAGCTCTAAAATTTTGAGAGATCACAATAGATCTTTCTAGGTCGTAGCGATAACAGGGCCCAGGGGCCCTAACTCTCACACTTTAAAACACCTTTTTCAGTAAAATGGTTTTTGGAGATATAATTTCAAGTTCCTCCAGATACTGCGTTTGTAGACTCTATGTATGATACTAAAACTGAAATGACGATTTTTAGAAATATTTTCTGTATGTATGTTCCTCCATAACTGAATTCGATGAAACTTCATACAAGCACACTTCGCTATACGAGACACAGGATAGGCTATACAAAATTCAGTTCCGTTTACGCTAAGGTGTGGCTCTCATACAAACCGAATTGTTTCGCGCTCCGAAATAAAGGTACGGTAGCGGGCTTACTTACTTTCTTCTTTTAAAATACGAATTTCACGCGAGCGAAGCCGCGGGCAAAAGTTAGTTGTACAATAAATGGGGGTTTTACCTTTATTTTTTTAATTCCTAATGTTACCACTAGTATATTGTTGAGGTGCAAAAATTATGCTAAAATACCAATGCGATCGATGCTACTTTTACGACGTAGGTACTTTAATAAAATGTAATTTCGCCTTTAGACTGGGAGTTCGCGATACAATAATCGTATCACGAACGATTAAATTATTAACTACCTTTTCGGAAAGCATTCAAACGTCCGGGGCAAGGATAAATTGTATAATGCATTTTACATTAATATATTCATCAAAAGCGATGTAAATGGATCTTAGCACCCGATCGGCTAGCCACTTTATGCTCTTTTGTGGTTACGCCGCTATAAATCGACTTCGATCTTTTCTAATGCTGATTTACAAAGCAAACATGTGTATAACCTGTATATTAAGTTTTTTGTAATGTATCGCTATCTAATGTGTGTAATGTTAATTATTGAATTTAAGTGCAAAATATAAAAACTACGTACCTGTTAGATAAATAAGTTGTTCTTAATTAAAAGTAATAAACAAACAAGTATTTTTTATCGGGATATCAATTCAACTGTTATCGTTCAAGCTTAAAACTATTCGTTAAAGTGTTTATCTATATTTACGGTGTATTAAAAACATTAATTTAATTGACTTAAATTGCCATCAATATATAAACCGTTATTTTTGACTTAAAAAAACGTGGAAAAATTTCATACAATATTTAATTTGACAAAAAATTTAAATTAAAAAATTAAGTGCACACATTTAATACAGTAGTCCAGAAGTACTTATCAGACGAACTTATCACTAAAAGTGATTTCACACAGACAACCTTTATTGTTTTATATTAGAACATTTTAGAAACCAGCAATGACTTCTTTGGTTCGGAAATCTGAAATCAGTCTGGGGTCCTTCAAACATAATGTGCAGGTGCACCTAGCTGGCCGACATGGTATTCGCGCAGCCCCCGTAAATATCCGAATACCCGTGGGCACCGTCGGACTACACCTCTGCGTTAGTCTGGCCCAGGCCAAATATCGTGATGTCCATAAAAAATAAAATAAAATAAAACATCGGATCGGATGTTATCTCCTTCCTAGAAAAACAATATTCGCTGTTGATGTCTAGATTGTAATGTTTACTATAACAATGATGACAATTCTAAAACCTGTACATTTCAGAAGCGAATGCCTTAAACGAAGATCTTAACTCTGTCGCTTCCAAATATGTACCGAGATTTCTCCAATCTATCAATAATAACTTGCTTCCTGCCGCTAGTATATAAATAGGATATCATTACCTGTGCCTCGGTTAATGAAATCGATATTGACGTAATACTCGTACATACTAAATAATAGATGCGAGAGTAGCCCGCATCGCCTGCAGTAGATTACTGTGATCAGGGCGGTCCGGTGGCTGGCTACCGTCCGCCCGACGTCTTCGTCGCCGATCGCTGCCACAGTGTAAAAGTTACTAGTGAAACAGACTTTATGAGCAAGAACTGTTATTTCTGGGTATAGATGGCGCACTTATGGTAGAAGACTATTTTGTCAACACAACATTTATTATGTTTAAACTATACACCGTAAGTTACGGAACTATTAAGTAATCTGTGGTTACGGTACGGTACCGCGTGAGCCGGTATTTAAAAGAATAGCCCCAGGGAAGGTGTGGAACTAAGCTTGCGATGGCTTCACCGAACATATCCGGGCCCATCGGCAGTAGAGGAGGGTGTTAATCGAGGTCGGGACTAGCGAGTGGCCACTCTAAATTTCCCGCGCAAGCTTCACGTTTCGGCTCGCATCAAGCCCTCGTCAGCTAGTCTGCGTTGACTAGGACGCGGGGAAACCACCAGTCCCGCTCTCGGCCTCCCTCTCTCTACCTATCCATATTCTGTAGGATGCTTCCAGTGACGTTTTCGAAGCTCTCTCCATATATGAGCTTAGCGTCGATCTTGGCAGCCCTAGATTCTTGAAGAGACTGTACAGCGACTTCGCTGGTAGTCCTCTTGCTCCGACTTCCACAGCGAAGAGATCAGTCTTGAATCCGTTTCTCACAATCCGGTCTACTAAGTTGCAGTACTTGTTAAGTTTGATGTTGTGGTCCTTCGGTATGTAACTTTCCCATGGAACATAATATCTCCTCGTGCACGTCGTAAAAGGCGACTAAGGTATAAGGATGACATGCCGTGCCAAAGGGCGACAGGCTAGCCACCTCTCACCTTGACGCGGTCCTTCCGCCGAGTTATGTAGGAGGTGGGTCTTCGTGCCTTATACTTGCTGCTTGATAGTTAACTTGTCCGAATGGTTTGCTAGACTACCAAAGTCCTTGCAGCACAACACCGGTTACTCTGCTTACCCCGATTGTCGGGATATAGCGTGTTGTATGTATGTATGTATGTCCATACAGCTTAAAAAACAATTTAAAAGAACACCACACATTAAAGTCACTTGAAATTATCAGTAAAAAAAAACACAAATGAATAACTGAACGTACATAGAACTAAGTATGACAAGAATTCATTCAGCTTGTTGCAAGAGTGATTGGTAAACACGTTAGCGACATGAGTTAATTTTGAGCTAATAGATTAAGCTGCCGATTACTCTGCTTACCCTGATTGTCGGGATACAAAAGCGTGAGTTATGTATGTATGTATGTATGTATGTAGATTAAGCTTAATATACAATGAAACCTGGTTCCTTGCGAGTACTTGTAGTAAGTTGTATTCATATATGAACAAGTCTGTACTTGCTCGAAAGACCCACTGGGTCTTTTCACCTTGTGCACAAATATATTGAGTAAAAGCTGTTAGTGCGACAAGGACATTGATATTATAACCTGGTCATGGATAACACACACATGATACACAATTGGACACTTAAAGCGCCGACTGCACGAGCTTTGCGAAAGCACTGTAAATACTGCACGAGCTTTACGAAAGCACTGTAAATATTGCACGAGTTTGGCGAAAGTACTGTATATATTGCACGAGCTTTACGAAAACACTGTAAATACTGCACCAGTTTGGCGAAAGATCTGTAAATATTGCACGAGCTTTACGAAAGCACTGTAAATACTGCACGAGCTTTGCGAAAGCACTGTAAATACTGCAAAAGCTTTACGAAAGCACTGTATATACTGCGCGAGTTTTGCGAAAGCACTGTAAATACTGTGACGCTGCTTATTGAAATTCCTCCGCGGCTGCGTCTCGCCAGAAGCGACTTTTAATAAGACAACGGCAACACAGCGACGCTCCTCATAATCACTCTAACTACACTCATGTTTACGAACATGTGGTGTACACTTAAAGAACTGCCGGTAATTTCGGGGCTCGCTTGAAAAATGTGTGGTTACATTTCCTCGGGCGGTGGAGGTATTTTCGTGGACAATTTGATGGAGCGATTCGGGATTAGTGACGCCTCCGCGTCGACAGACAGTCTAGTCTACTTTTTGCGATGAATAGTTCATTGTGCCTACGTGGCAACCGGCATTCATTATCCTATTAAAATTAAGAAAACAAAACAAATGTTATCCAATATGGGTGGCAGAGTCAGAAGGGCCAAAGCAAATGCTCCGACAGGCGAATATCACCTCCGAGAAGTTAGGTGCCATACCGGATACTTCCCTATGGATTACTGGCTGTATAATTTTATTTGTATGTAGCTCTTTAACACGTTTCAAAATATAAATTCTATGTATTATCTAAGATTTTAAGTTATACCTAACCATTTTTTTTTATTTCAAAATCATGCAGTACCTCTTAAATTCCAAAAAGTCATGTACGTTCTGAATTTTAGGCATTATGAAAACGAATCCGTTCATCATACATAAACAAAGGCAAATTTCAAAGCAGCTCCTTAAAATCCCAACACTTTCTTTTTTCGTATGTAAATCCCCTCAAAATCTCGCGTCATTCAAACGAAATCAACGCACATGTAAACAAAACAAAAATGCAAGAATGTACGTAAGAGTACAGTACAGATGCGCTTAGTTGTGAAGCGACAAGCAACGAGTCCGGCGCGTGATTACATATTATGGACCAGTCCATCAGGTTTATATTTCACCACGCATACCATCACAAATAAGCCGCTTGTCCATTGGATTCGTTTTGCCGTGGAAATAGAGGGCGGTTCAGCGGTCTACATAGATTTTGCCTTCAATCGTCCGGAACTCACGGATGCATTTTAAAAATTACATTACATGGTATTCGCAGTCCCCGTAAATACCCGAATTTCCGTGGGCGCCGTCGGACTACACCTCTGCGTTAGTCTGGTGCGCGCCATATGGCGTGCTTCCCATAAAAAAAAATACATCGGGATTTTTGATGTTTTGGACTCTTGAAGAAGCCTAATTCTATCAGATGATGAGATCGAATAGTAATTGAAATTGTAATAAAGTATTGAAACATAATTGAGGAATGAAGAAATCATAAATTAACGACAAAAATAATTATTCCATTTTTGAACCAAATATAATATTGTTAATCTATATAGTTTATGGAATTAAATTAAACAGTGGTGCTTCCAGTTACTTGCATCTCCTACCTTCTCGCCTACCTTGTAACATAAACATAACGTCTTCGTGGCCTAAAACTATTACGTCGAAATTAAAATCATCTAGCCAATTTCGACAGACAAATCCGATATTTACAATAATGTCTTTGTCTGACATTCAGCACCAAAACGTTTTCAGCATCTTGACATTTAACCGTAACCGGTACGGCAATCATCCGTTCCGTTATTCAACGCCAATGGACGAACAGCTCAATACTGCTCAATGAATTAGCAACACTCAACCGGAAACGACGACTTAACGTGTCAGATTCGAAAGGGATAAGTTGAGATATGAGATTATAGAAGCTGTGATACCGATCGGAACTCTTCATATGCATAGGGTAATGATGTGAATGGACTGCGATGACCCGCATTTTTGGATGCCTGGTGTGTAATTTTGTTCTATGAAATAAAATGTTTGGCCACTAAATGAAATATTGCAGATTTGTTCTTGGATATTGTGATTTTCGTTCAAGTAGTAGTATTACATCTAAGAACATCGATGGTAGCTTCGAGTATGCTTGCGGTCTTTTCCGTAAATATTATAAAAACTTTGTTCTTTGTCAGTTAAATGTAAGATTTGCAATCTAGGGGCAGCATACTGCTCCGAAATGTCTTGCTCGACATTCTAATGTTCTTTCTTCCATAGGAACCTGTTATCATTCTCCGGCATCTTTACATTATCTAGAATCGCTCGCATACGTTCGATACCTTTAGATAATGGCAGCGCACCACAGCCGCGGAGATCACGGAACGCGGCTAATTTCGATGGAGGCTACCAGATACGGTCGTCCTAAGACGAATTGGGACTCCGCCCCCGAGGGCAGAGCGCCCGCGCCATTAACACGTTCTTGTAAAGCTTCCGAAGGTAGAAGCATACAGAAGATCACCACGCAGTCTTAGCGCACGCTTGATTATTTGAAATCATCTCACAAACATTAATCTGTCTATTTTGCTCACACGATCTTTGTTAACCAGATCATAAATGTGCGGTAAAAGTAACATTTCGCCTCACAAATGAAAATAAAAAAGCGGCAAAGGGAGTTTAGGGTTCCGTACCTACCTTTTTCCGCGAGAACTTTAAGACTTAGGATTTTCGTTTAGATTTTCCTGTAAACTATAAGAGAGACTCTATTTCCCTATATTTTTCGAAATTTGAGACTAAGTAGTTTTGGATATAAGGGGGAGGGTTATCGTGGAATGATCAATTTTGTTTATATTTTCGTTAATATCTTTGCATTTTAAAATTATACAAAAAACAATATTTGTAACGAGCCCTTTGCATTGATATGATGCACTTAAAAACATTTTAACAAATTTTGTCCCCCAAAATCTAAATTTATTTACACTATACGTCCGTGATTGGGTCATCAAACTCTATTATACTCTACTTTCAGAATGACGATGATAAGTTTATTATCTGTCCATGATTTCACAAACACAATAAAAAGAAGATAAACGCAAAGTGAGACATATATCAACTTATATGATTTAGAACAGTCAATTTCAAAGTTCCCTTTATTTGCTTTTAGATTATAGAAACCCCTATACGGTTAATGAGACTGTAAAGACACTATAATTGACAATCGAGAACATTCTTCTTACTCAGTTGTTACGTATTGGCTGATGGACGATGCATACGAGTCCGGCACAGCGGGGCGACGACAAAATTATGAGCACTCATTACCTGGATCGTCTTAGTAATTTACCCTAATCAATGTCATGATTCGACCATCTACAAGGGTGTGACGTATTGTGCAGGTGTGATTCTCTTTGCTGGTTAGTAATCGGTGCACACACTTGTGCTGGATCCTTGACAAATACGTAGGTAGGCGGTATTAGATACGTAATATTCGGTCAGCCTCGGTAGCACAGTGGTGCGGTAGGTCGACGCGGTCAGTACTTGGATGGGGGACCGCTCGACCGTTAGAGGCTGACCGTGGTTCGGATTCCAAGTAAAACTGTAGGTCCCTTCCCTTCTTACCTTAGTAGGTGTAGGGTTTATCCCGGGCGGGTTGATACCACCGCACTCAATGAAACGTTCGTCGAAACGGCTATGTAAATAGTTCGTGTTCTCCGTTCAGTTCAGTGTAGCCGACATGAAATGAAATGAAGGGAAGCACTGACATAGCACCTAGTTCACCCGGTGTTATTGGCTAACATCACGGATGTTGTAGGTGATGTAGCCAACCGTGTCAGTTTAAATAAAAAATATATATATATTACTTCTCGAAACATCTCCAAATAATGGCCAACACTATCACGACAATCTTCTTTAGATTACACATGTTCCGTAAATTGCGTGTGTTTGTTTATGTAAATCGATTAAATTTTCGGAATTACCGATTAGGAATCGTGGTATTGATTCGTGTTCCCGCCGATATGTTTCAAAAATATTTAGGACCAATGAAAACCAAAATGCCGATCAAAATATGCGATAACGAAATTCTTGGTCCATTTTTGTGTGACTTTTAAGAAGATTGTTAGTTGAAGGGCTGGGCATCCGGTTCTGTGTAATGTTCTTGAGATAGCTACCGCTGCTACCGAGCAAGACTGCACTGCCTACAACCCAGTCGCGGCTTGTTTCTGAAGAACTATGTCTGGGGCCGTACTACATTGTGCCCAGGGCCGTATCTATCTAACCATCAACGTAGTGGATTCGTTCTTTCTCTTTTACGTGACTCTAGTCTAGCGTAGTAAGCTGGCTTCTATCGTGAAACTGGTGCAGAATTAAAAACGGTAAGAGAATCTCTCAAAATGAAACCCCTGCAAATTCGACCCTAATGTCGAATCCATACTGGGTCGATATAAGCTGCCAGTCTACAGCTTTCCTTCGAGGAATATTTTGTTTTTGTTCTTTCCTGTATTTCTGGGGTAAACTTGACATGCATTTAAGTAGCACTAAGCAGTAGTACGTCCAACAAAGATGGCCTAAAAGATGGATTTATGAATCATTTTCATGGCAACATTCACTGGTCGGTCAACTCAAGTCTCTAGCTCGCGCAAGTGGCTCCATTGTTTAATACATACACACCACGCGCTGTATCCCGAAAATCAGGGTAAGCAGAGTAATCGGTGTTGTGCTGCAAGTACTCTTGTAAATTACAGCACAAAACCGATGTACCACGTTTAGCAATGTATTAGGACAATACAAGATATATTTAATTTAGCGCAAAAAATAGGAAAGTATTTGAGTATTATTTGGAACGGGACCAGTGGACCCGAATTAACTGTAAAACAAACTCAACCACATTCCACAAAGACGGTCGTACAAGGCAGGAAGTGTTGAGATACTGAGTGAATTTTGAAAGTTATATATGAGGTCGGTAGCGAACAGAAACGGATGTGGTGTATAGAGTAGCACGGGGTTTACCAATATACATAAATAACTTCGTAAATTTATTCAACACATTCACACATAAAAACATCTTCAAAGTTGCACGAGTTCAATAGATTTCGGGAATACACGTATATAGTAACACTTTTGCACAACATAATCTTTTTGACAGTAATCGCAGCATCATGAAGCACCTCATAAATTCAGTAATTTAAAATAAATAAAAATCTGTCTATCTATATAATCGACAAATCTGTCTATTATGTAATGACTGGCAACCAGTTCCAGCTTCTCTTGATCTAAATTTCACCCCACGCTACTGCTAGCCAATATCGTGGAACTTATAAGATTCGCATTACATGCAGCGTCTTTACATGTTAACCAGGACACTTTTAGAAACATTAATCCAATTTACCACAAATCTCAATGTGTGATCGAGGAGAAGATCGCCAAAAAAAAAACCGCGATGAGAGGTGTTATTGGCTGTCTCTAGGGTGACCATCCATCCGGATTTGTCCGGACATGTCCGAACTTTCGTCCTTCCGTCCGGACATTGTCCGGCTTTTTATTAATTTTTAACTTACTTAGATGTATAAATTTCGGATGACTGTTTAATTTTCGCATTAACTTCTTAAATATAAAACATAAGGTAGTAATAATTCCTTCTTCAAACATTTTGTGACCAAAATTCCCGGACTTTTTTTATGTCCGTCTTTTTGTCAGGACTTTTCAAATTTCGAATCTGATTTCATTCGACTGACCGTTGGGCACAGCCACCCACGGCGGTTATATTATATATTAAATATAATAATAATATAGGGTGAATGTTTAGGGTTCGTTAAACCAACAGTCCTATTGGTTTCGGTAAGATGTCTGTCCGTCTCTCTGTCTGCCTGTCTGGCCGCATGTATCCGCGTTCGTCTATATATTCATCCATATGTCCGTCAACTTGTATGTCCGTCTGTATGCCCTACTTTTAGAATATACGCCTGGTCATCAGGCAATGAGACCAGCATTCTCGGATGCTACTCCGGTCTCCCGTAACTCCTAAAGCTGAGACACAGCGCCGCCCATTTCCCTCGCAGTGGCTCCAATTACCACAAAGACCGAAGAGAATCGATAATGTCCAACCGATCTGCTCCTGCCTCGATAGTCCAATGATCTACGAACTTGTAACTACCATACAGCCTTCACGCTATACGAAATCGTGAATAATTCTAAAGCACAAATTAATTCGAATTGTTTTAATTCCAGGATTAGTGTCAGTGACCATTTACTTATTTTTTTAGGGTTCCGTATCCCGTACGGGCCCCTATTACTAAGCCTACGTCGTCTGTCTGTCTGTCTGTCCGTCAGAGGGTTGTATCTCTTGAAGCGATAGTCCGTTGAAATTTTCACAGAATGTGTGTTATTATGGCCGATATAACAACAAATAATAATAAAAATAAGAAAAAGTAAAAAACTCACGGGGGTACCCATACAAGAAAATAAAGAGTGTATGCGCGCCATCTACCGAAAACAGTATGAAGCAGCGCTGACCATGACATGGCGATACGGAACTCTCGGTGCGCGAGTTCGACTCACACTTAGCCGGTTTTTTTTTTCATTGTGGTCTTTGCTAAACAACAGATAACCAGCGCAAATATGTAGATTTGTTTTTGTTGTTTATTTCTTAATTATTGTCAGTTATCTATCAGCTATCTATTATTATTATCTATTTTTTTTACCATTTTTTTATAGAAAGCGCGACATGTGGCGCCGAGCCACCCATAAGATGTCTAACGACGCCCATGGACATTCGGTCGTACGCGGGGATTGCGAATGCCATTCCGGCCTAACATATGCCTATTCACGCCTCTCTTGAATGACCCGAGACTATACTTGAGGGTGAATAGAATATGTGGGCAGGGAGAGCTTTTCCGAGTTTACGAGCTTTTCCGAGTAAAATCTTGGTTTTGCTCTACAATGAATAAGCATTTATTTTGATAAATTTCAAAACGTCCACCAACCGAGCAGCCTTCACCAGTATCGCATATCACAATATTATGAACCAAGTAGCAAATAAAGAAAGGCACAAATAAGTAGGTACGAAAAGAGCGAGAATGTATATGATCACAATATTTTTGAAAATGGTTGCTAAGAGCTGCTGGCCCCGGGCCGCCGCCGTCTGTCGCATAGCACTATTACTTTACTTTGTCGCATGTAAGGCCGAATTAACATTTCTGAATATTAGTCGCAAAAGTATCGTCGTGAATGTTTTTAGCATTATTTTCGTACTTTTAAGGTTGACTGCAAGAAATCTCTTCAATGGATCGTCTGCCTTTGCGCTAATGTTAATGTACCTACTCATGTTACACATGTAATAACACATACTAACAATATAACATACAATATTTATGACCTCTTCGATTTGATTAGAATCGTATTTTGCGATTTTTTATTTCACGTCGACGAAAGTATCGTTTCAATGAAACTTTCTTTGCTTACTTGATGACATGAAAGTCTTTAGTATAATATTTTATGAATCAGCGCTTGTATATACATACACGTCAGAAACTTGTGTTTATGGAGTTTTAGGCTTTTACGTCGGTACGTTTGGAAGCATCTTTATTGTATTTCCAAAATAATGTTTCCGAAGAACAAAGGTCGAACAAGATCGCTAGATATTCAAATAATTTTCATAAATGTAATTTTGCAGTATTTTCTTTCTCTACCTCGTAAAGTAGATTCTAAAAGTACACTTGTGGTCGCCGCGTGAATTATTAGGATTGGCATCAAAAAACTGGTGAATCGGACAAGGTAGTTGAGAATATGTAGGTAGGTGTTATTAAGCGTATTTACAACGTATGGGAGTCTAATGGTTAAGTAGTGTCCTATGGTTAAGTATGGTTGTCTGTGAGTTTTATGTATATTTCGAGTAGAATAGTTTTCTTCGATACTTTTGAATATCGCAATCAGAACAAGTCGTCATATTACTTCATATTACGTCATATACTTGACACCTGCTTCTTCACCGTTCGGAACCGGTGTAAAACTGTAGGTCCCTTCCCTTACCACTTACTAGGTGGTAGGCTCATAATTTGAGCCTACCACCGTCGTCGTTTGTCGTATCAACCCGTATAGCAGCCTCGGGTGTGTTCTCCTCTATTCCAGTATAGCCAGCCATTCAAAGTGAAGTCTCAGGTATGGCACCTGCATTCTCGGAGGTGATATTGGCTGTTCGGAGTATGTGTTTTAGCCCCTTTGACTCAGCCACCCACACCGGATTACATAAAAAAGTACTTCGGACTTCAAAGTACTTTTAGACTAATTTAACGCGAGCAGGTGTATCGCCCCCGGCCATTTTCCACACAAGTAGATTTTCACATTATATTTCAAACGTTATGAAGTTTTTTTATTTTACAATATGAGGGACTTAGTATTTCATATAATATATTGTCTTTATAATTTTTTTTATTTTGACAATAAAATTATAAGAAACGCAATATGCTTTATTTGATACCAGACACAGCCACAAAATAAACTATTAAATATAAAATTAAAAAAAAATAAAAACCCAAATCAAAACGTACGTACATACAGTCGCTGCATATACTGTAGGTACATAAGTGTACCATGTGCTATGTTATGTATGAAGGAGAGTGCGGGCAAGTCGATTCCTGGGGCGGTTCCTTTTTTGTGCACGCTACTTTTCGGTGTGGCCAGGTGCCGAGGTTGAACGCGGGATGACAAAATTGCTGTAATTTCAATATTTCAATGGCTTATTTCAAATCATTGTAAGAGACTTCTTTATAATTATGCTTAAACGTTTTTAATATTCCCTCACGCGATGGCTACTGTACAGTGTACAGTGTACGTACATTCTTGTGCTGCCGAGTAAGAAATACAAAACATTCATAATAATAATAATCTTGTTTCTTAGAAAACTTATGCTTAATAAAATCTTCTGAACTTTCTGCGATTAAACGGAAGACAGAACAAAATTACTTTTATCAGTATAAAAAGGTAACATCCTAAATAAATAAATAGAAGTCTCTACCAGCCGTGTAACGTACTTACGTTAGTATATGTATTCCTTATAACCCGAGAACCATTTCATAGATTTACATAGGGTTTCCACGGATTTTCACCGTTACATTCTGTCACTTCTTAAGATGGTTTTAGCCTATAAATCATAACGCTACGTGATCGGCGGCCTGAGCTGTGAGCAATAAGTCGCGCGAAGCGAAGGCACGGCCAAAAGCCAGTAATTAAGTAAAAAGAGTTATTTAGATGTTCAATTGAAAAGGTCACGTTGCGATGCAAAGGAGCGGTTACAGCTAGAACGCACCACTTACACTATTGAGTGCACCAGTATAATTTCATACTTTATATTATGTTTTAATATTAAAAAAAAAATATTATGCTGTAAAGCTATCTAACCTTCGAAAAGCGCAGGCCTTCAATATAAAATTGGAGTAAAATTGAGTTTATCACTAAATAATTTTTGGCACATAAACTCCTCATCAAGTATGTTTTATTCATGAAAAAATCATGTTTCAACATATCTTGTCCACGTCTCGCTCGGGTGCATTATGGTAATATTGGAAGATGTTGCTGCAGTTTTATTTCCATAGTTTAGCGAGAACTAAAATCGATTTTAAAGTAGGCCGAAATTTTAATATTCCGGTAGTCGATTGCGATCTTAATTCGATCTTTTTTAAGCGTAGCTTTATAACGCACGTTTGGGATGGGGAACTAACTCAGAAAAAGTGAAACGTCACGAAAGTAAAGTACCTACGAAAGGAAGTTGCAACGCTCCTCGTTGGCCATTTTTGGCATCGCCCAGCGCCATCTATGAGAGTCTTTTGACGCCGAACCATTGTATAAGTTGAAAGGAATATCACATAGATGGCGCTATCCCGATCGAAATTAAATTAACAATTGAATTTTAAATACAAATTATTACATACGCTATGAAGCTCACTCCAGACCTGAAAAATCATCAGGTCCCGACATGTTAAAATACTATTACGAATAGAAACAATTTTCCGTTGACATCTAGTGTCTCCCGCATCGGAATCATGCTGGCGTGGCGTGTCACCGCTCTCAGTGAATGTTGATGCTGCTGTACTAGTCTACTAGTAAAGTAATAGTCGCTGGTAGCTGTATAATGGCATGGCATTATCAGGACGTGTCTGCTACCGCTATTGGCGTGCCACGTGATTGCGGGACGACAACCGCGCACGCATCCTCGGGATATCCACCAGTACAGGCATTCATTCGAACAGGCATAGATGTGGGGATACATACTGTATATATACTGGGTGTTTCAGGATAGGGTTTCGTTACTTCAGAGTTCGAAAGGGGTCCATATTTGAAGACGAAAAGCTCTGAAACTTTTTCCCAGATTCGGTATTTTATAGTACTTTTTGGTGAAAATAGTTTCATCGAGCTTTGATGGACGGTTAACGTCCACCTTTATTAAATAAATAAAATTACTAACTTACATGCTTAACTAGTAGAAATTGTACTGCATGTACCAAACCCAAATCCAAACCCTTAATTTGAATGGCATCAAAAACGAAAACGAAAAAAAAAGAAAACTGGGACTGAACAAGGTCACTGCACTCCCTAGACATAGCACTGTTGCGAAATCTCACTGATCGGGTTTTTATTGCAATTTTAAATTTTTGTATGAAAAAAAAAACCAAATTTCAATTTGAGCCATAAGGATTATTTTCTTCTAATTATGAGTACTTTCTATTCCTGAAGTTTTTCAAGCCTATCCTGAAACAACTGTATAGTTTGCCTGCAATGCCAAAGTACCTGTGGCGCCATCTATTATCTGGTAGCGTGAATATGTACTAATCTATTCTTAGTACGCTTCTTGTATGGGGACCCCCTTAAATTACTTTTTGCTTTTTGTATTATTTGTTGGCATATCCGCCTTCACATATTCTGTGAAAAATATACCGCACTCGAACGTATGGATAGACACGGACATACAGAGAGAAAGACAGACGAGGTAGGCTTAGTAGTAGGCTTCCGTATGGATACGGAACCCAAAAAAGCTGGAATCATCACAGACAGGCTTTTTACAAAGTCACATTTTCTTATACATATACCTACAGATCTAAAAAAAAAATATGTATGTATGTATGTGTAAACTGAACAAATTTTAATAGTATTTGTTTGATGGATGGTACAGGGCTGTTTTTGCTAGAGCCCAGATTTGAAGACTGAGCCACCCGCTAGGCCGTTCAGCATTTTATTGCTTTTATTATTTTTTTTTATGGAAACTGACACGGTTGGCTACATCACCTACAACATCCGCGATGTTATCATCGGGTGAACTTGGTGCCACGTCAGTGCTTCCTTTCGGTCGTGCCGGCTACACTGAACACAAACTATTTACTTAGCCGTTTCGACCGACGTTTTCTGTCTTCTGCTTTCGCTGTCGTATGCTTTCAGATTGTTATGTAGTTTTCGTTTTTTTTTTGCCTTTCTCTTGTAAGTTTTGTAAATTATTTGGATATTGTTTAAAATTTGGGAAAAATATGGGGAATACAAATTAAGCATTGTTTTAACTTTTGTGAGCGAGTCAGTTAAATATAATTGACGTGTTTATACTCGTAGTATCTACGAGGGCGATTTTTCTTTAATAATAATTGTAATACTTGTAATATTCGTTCCGACTTCTAGAGTCAGCCACGATGTATTGTGTATCGACAAGCAGAAGATTTATTGCATAATATGATTTCTTTCAGTCAACAGAATTTTAGTACTATTTTTGTGCATATAGATTTCCTATTTCACTGTATTTTTCTTAAACTTTCACATTCCCACACCGAAAGCGGAAATGGAACTTGCACGCAGGTACCCAAGTCACCGAATATATATTACCCAAGTACCCAAACCTCAATCAATCCCCAGCACATTAGCGCGCTAATGATCTCAGCTACCTCGGCGATTAGTCTCATCTATGATTAATGAATATAAAAGTAAAGCAAAGCTTATTTTTACTATCCCAATTACTGGATAAAACATCTCTCTTAGCTCAGATCATTAAGAGCGGGCGGGAGGTTTATGGCACAAAATTGTCTCGGCCATTTTAGATAACCACACCGGACCAAATTTAGTACCAATTAACTGCGTAAATACTCTTAACATAAGCTGGTGGCTTCGGAGTTAATCTTAGGAGAATTTCTTGCATTCAAAAGGATTGGGTCGAGCTGTGCGTAGATAAACTCAATTACGTACTGGCTCCTAGTAATTATTGGTAGTCGGATTGCCCTTAATGCTAAGAGAGGCAGCCAAAGCTCTGTGAAACAAATAAATGCTGAAATGCTAATACTACCTACCCAAACACTTAATAAAATGTATATAAGTGCGTAATGAAAATTTCAAACAGAGATAATAATATATATACCTACATAGCAAACAGCCAAAAACCCGAGGCAGCGTTTCATGAATGAGCAAATTATGTTCTGCTATTATAATTTTGGGCTTCATAACTTTACCACCAAACTAGCTTCAGGGGTAACCCTGATTGAAATAGATTTTGAATGGTTTATGTCATAGTTAGTACAATATTTTTAGACTGAAATTAATTTTATTTCAGACACGAAACTTTACTCTTGAATATACTATAGAAGTGGAGTAAGTTCGCATCATCGTTACAATTTAAAATCGCTTCAAGCGCAAACTCGTTTAAAATTTCAGTACATTTGCATAATGGAAGCACCATCTGCGTTCAAAACACTGCACTATTACCTACCGAACTTAATTTTCATTGAAATTTCCAAACGTGGTAGCAAGGTTAAACTAGCTCTTAACGGTCAATATTTAAAGTCGTAGTTTGCTTAATTGCGTGTTGAAATCGGTCGATATCCGGGCTCGGAGCGTGGCCCTTGGCATCAATTTATTATTTTCGTGTGCGCTAACGATTTTAATGGTCGAAATTAGTGGACGATCGCTGATGATTTCACCGGCAGCGACGAGATCTCAATCTTGCGCTCGCGCTGCCTTGCTTGCTATTGAACAATTGAACTTGTCAAATTGCGTAGTTCCTCTTGCTTAGTCCAAATGTTGGCTGAAAGATATTTTTATTTGAAGAAGTATCATTATAGTACTTACTTATATATTATTATTACCGCCCACTGACCATAGTCTATTGATTTTAAAATTAGATAATGCCATATTATAATATTAGAATCTTTTACGAGTCAAATGCCGTTTACAACAAATCGAAGGCCGTTGATATTACAGCAAGAAATTGAATTATATAATATCACAGTGTTGAATTCGACGCCACAGGCTACGCGAATTTGTAATTTAACACATTCGCAGACTGATATGTAGGTAGCTAAAATAATAAATTTAAAAAATGAACGTTGGTGGTCTATTCATATTTATTGAATACCGTAACAAAAACACACTCATTTTATATAGATTATACAAATGCCTACAGGTAAAAAAAAACTTGACAAAATGACAAGAATCTTTCTTCGGCCATCTGTGCGCGTGCGCGGGTCGGTACCTCCTCGTAAGAAAGTTCGAACATTATACATCTGGTAGACGTAATAACCGTTCATTGGTGCTAATAAAAAGTCTATCTTTGTTCTTAACGCTCCGCTTTACCGTAATGCCTCGCAGCGAATATTGATGGACGCGCATTGCTACAGGCTGGACCGAATTTACGATGCAGCGATTGTTATGATCGCATTATTCCAGTACCTACGTGCCCATTCATTTCGATTTCTTGGTATTATATTTCCCCCGATGCAGAAGTACCTACATAATATTCATATTCATTCTGAATGAATCATTTATATTGAAGGAATATCTTCCGAAACCCGGAAAAGGTCTGAAATATATTTTCTTTATTCACATAATAGAGATCACTGAAATATATCATATAGTTAATAGGTACTTATGTAGTTTTACAACCGACATGAAGACACAATTATCAGATATAATCCTTCAATAAAAGCTAACAAAGTTCGCCATTGCTCAATGCTAACTAATAATTACATCTCAATTTTTTATTTTATAGAAAGTGCGACGTTTTTATAACGATTCTAACGACGCCCATATACTTTCGGTCGTACGCAGGGGTTGCGAATGCCATGCCGCCCTGACAGGTGCCTATTCATGCCCCTCTTGAAGGACCCGATACGAGACTAACTTGAGGGTGAATATGTAGGCAGAGAGAGCTTTTCCGAGTTTACCAATTCTGTGGAGAAAGGATCTGCAGAACCGATAGGTACGCATCCGTAGTAAGTCCAGCGCATATGGATGCAATCACTGCCCAGTGCGCATTGTGAGGAGGTAGAAAGGGGACGGCGGGATCGCGTTAAACAGCTCCTTCGAGCATTCCTCATATAATAAACGATAGAACGCACTTAGGGCGCCGACATCCCTACGAACGAAGTTGCAGTGGTTCTAAATAATTTTATTTCTTTTGTCCATTCTTTCATTATAGGTATCTACTTATTCTGTTTGGAACCGCCCTGTACAGTCATTATTCAGTTTTCTCCGCCGGCAAGAAAGCAGTGATTAGTTGTGCGTTATCTAGCCGGACCACATTCGGCCAGGTGTGTGTATGTGTGTGCTTTTTTTTTGTAATATTTTGCCTAATCTGGTCCGGTCGAGGTGCATAAACACCGACGGCTTCGCCAGTGGGCGTGCTCTCAAATTGAATGCTTCGTTCAGTGATATGTCTGACGAAGTTATAGAGAAGCCCATGTCCTACGAAAAGTGTCGGGGAGAGTAGATAGACAGCTATCCAATGGGAAGTCTCCGGTATGGCACCTGCCTTCTCCGAAGTGGTTTTGGTCAAACAGAGCATGCGCTTTGCCCCTTTTGACTCAGCCACCCATAACTGATTATTACTTTAAAAAAGGTGTAGGAAATTCTAAGCGTGAATGGTTCGGACCAATGCTAAAGTGTTATTGCAAAAAAAAAAACAGCATTCTGCAATAAGTCTGCTCTGTTTACCGACACACAGTGCCGTCATATTAGGAATGAGGAAGTTAAAACGAGAAGGCCTCATGGGATACGTGTACGCTTGTCGAAATGTCTGTGGTCATGTGGTCTATCGGTCTGTCTGTATTTTGGCTTATAACCCGAGTACGGCTTAACCGTTTAAAATATAGTTTTCACCAATGCTCTCTTACGTAAATCCGAATGGCTACAGGTTATATAATATCATCATCACCCATGACGAAGTGATGTAGTTACGGCACGATTTTGCCATCAAGGTATTTCTACAATTTAGTTTTGTCTGCGGTTCTTGTAAGATATGTTTTATGACAGTTACACGAGATTAGATTGATCGGGCCCAGCTCGAACTCGATTAAATTGTGTTAGAGGTAAAATTTTGTGCACCCACTCATGATAGTGTGTAACCGATACGTTGAAAGACTTTATAGCGGCTGCGCAGACAGGAATGTTCAATGAACTTTATGTACTCAAACACGCTGACAACTGGTAGTCCTAACTGTCGGTCACATGTGTGAAAGTATTGTGTGATAATGATTTATTTTATGTGATTTAAGCGTTTGATTTGATGAAAAGGAAGAGAGCAGTCCGATATTTAAAATTAAACAAGTACTAAGACAATCTATCTATTCTGTGAAACAGAAGTACAAAATTCAGACTGTCTAACATTCATACAAACCCGAAAATTCCGCGAGCGAAGTCGTAGCTTCTTTAGTTCTAGTATACGAGTATTCATCTTTATTTGTGAACCGATTTTTTTTATACACTTAAGTATTTAATATAAAAAAAATTATTAGTTTCAGTTCATTATGTTTCGTTACTGGGATAACATCTATGAACACTTTTCGTTCACTTTAAAGTATTTCTAGCAAACTAGCCGAAATATAACGAGCGGCGGCAGTAACACCTCCGCCCGGGCAGCTCGGACCGGAATCAGAATAAATTGTCTAGAGGCGCGCGAGTAACGCCCACTCGCTGAACGCTATTAGTAATAAAATTAAACACTTTTTTCCTATTTCCTCTTGGTGATTAACTGTTTATTAGAAACTAATACAATTTGGCGGGCGCGCTACTGCCTCTGGGAAAAGTATCACCTTAAATGAACTTATGGTATATACTAGTACGTACGCTAAATTCCGGTACAATATATCACCGGTTATATATTTTAAAGGCGGAACATGATTGTCGATATATTATTATTAAGAAGCTGCACTATTAACTTTTTTACTAATAATTTATAGAATAATATTATAAACGTTAAATGTTTTTATATATAAAGTGCGAGAAGTGGCACCGATTCCACCATTACCTAACGGTGCCCATAGACAATCTGCACACAAGGCAAACTTATTACATACACAAACAGTATCCCGAAAATCGGGGTAAGCAGAGTAATCGGTAGGTGCTGCAAGGACTGGCAAATTACAGCTCAACACGAACCACAACGTTTCGCAAAAGTATTCGGACAAGATAACTATCGAGCAGCAAGTAAGCCACGAAGACCCACCTTCTACATGAGTCGGTGAAAGGGCCGTAGCCTGAAAGGTTGGTAGCCTGGCGCCCTTTGGCACGGCATCTTGTCCTTATGACTTAGTCGCTTTTAACGACATGTGCGATGAGAGATGCTATTCTTAACGGTGCTATTCTTTTTAGTAACGGCCCCACACGATACAAACTTATTCAACAACTAGCTTTTGCCCGCGGCTTCGCTCGCGTGAAATTCATATTTAAAAAGAAGAAAGTAAGTAAGCCCGCTACGCTACTGTACCTTTATTTCGGCGCGCCAAATAATTCGGTTTGTATGAGAGCCACATCTTAGCGTGACCGCAACTGATTTTTATTTAGCCTATCCTGTGGCCCGTTTAGTTGAATGTGCTGGTACTAAGTTTCATCGAATTCGGATGATCGGTTTAAGAGTTATGGAGGAACATACATACAGAAAAGATTTCTAAAAAAGGTCTATTTAGTTATAGTATAATACATAGAGTCTACAAACGAAATATCCAATAAAACAAAGTAACTTACTCCATGACCATCCCTATACAGATTTATTATTAGTAATGATTTATCATCCTTGTAAGTAGACCGACCATAGTTATAAATAACATATGTCTATGAGACCGACCGAAACTGCCAGGTTAGTTTAGGTCAGTGCATAGATAGGTTAGGTAGGGCAAGGGCTCGAGCAGACGACCGATTCTTATACACCTGAAATGTTGAGTCGTAATCAAAAATCTTCCAAAATTATGCAAAATTACAAGGCTGGTTACACGACGAAACTCAAGTGTTTAGTTGGCACCGACTCGATTAACAATGTGGTAAAACTAAAAAATGTAGCCCTTTTTACCATCATGTAGCCCTCATTGATACGCATCTTTTGACATCTCAATCATTTATAGACCTAGAACTAACGACGATAGAGCGAATTCGCACTTTCGCTGAAAACGGGGCCCCTACTAGAGCGATCGAGAAAACATTTTCAATGTTAAAAAGTTGTACAGCGCCTACAGCAACGTTTAATCGGCCGCCGACTTTTTAATCAACCGCCAACCTACGCTGCACTATGCAGAGCGACTGAACGATCGTCCGTGTGCGCCTTGCCTCAACGACTAAACAGTTGAGTTGGAGAGAAATCGGCCGCCATGCCCAACTCAACTCAACTGTTTAGTTGGTGATACAATAAGTCGTGTAGCCGAGCCCTTCTCCGTCAGTGTGAAGTCAAAAGCTAAAAAATCCTTTAATTCTGAATGGACAAGTATGTATGTATATATTTAGGTATTATGTATTATATAAATTGTAATTCATATGTATTTAATTTAATCTATAAATAGTAATTTATACGTTTAATTAACTAGTATGTACTTATATGTAGTGTATATTATAGTCTAATAAAGTTATTTTCCTTATATTATATTTTACATTCCCACACTCAAGTCTTTTGCTACTACCTACTTATATCTCGCAACATACGACTCTCAAACATCCAAAGGTTGACTGGGAGAAATCCCTGTAAGGGATAAGTCCGCCTTTGCCCCTCATGTAAATTTCTTATTGTGTGTTTATGTTAAATGTTTTTTGGAGCAATAAAGTATTTCTATCTATCTATCTACCCTTATTAGGTAGAATTATTCGCGGTGGTTTGCTTCAACCGAGTAACGCATGCTCTTGTATTTGACAATTTCAAATTAAATATATTTAATAGTTTAACATTTAGAATTTAATAATAAAAAACGCCAAGTGCGAGTCGAACTCGTGCACTGGGTACGACGGATACGGAGCCCTAAAAATCATTCAAAAAATATATATGTTATATACGATAAAACAATTGATTACAACTTAATTTTAAAGTAATAATTCAATACATAATAACTCACCCGTGTAATATCAACCAAATTTTTCGAAAAGGCCGAAACCACAACAATCTAATAAACCCTCTGATAACAGCACCGCATTGGACCTAAATCAACTCTCGAGTAATCGAACCCGAACCTCTCTCGATGTTTACGCCGCACTTTTATCTAAATGAAGATCGAGTTCGAGAACAAAACAAAACCGCGTGTCGATCGAGAAGAGAGAAGTACTCCAATCAATGAAGCATTTCCACTCGACGTAATTCCTCTGTCGCTGAATCTTTGCAGTGTGATAAAGTAGGGTTCAAAATACACGTTTGACAAATTATCTAGGATTTTTGATGTTTGGAAGTTAGGTATTTATACCTAAAGATGAAAATCGCTTATAACTGCTGGTGAAAAATTGCTCCGTCCGAAGTTCCTTCGGTATATGATATTATATATTAATAAGAGTATATATATAACATTATCTATGAAAATTTCGATTTCGAATAGGCAGAAATTTGAAAATACCTATTTTGTATCACAACTTCTTCAGAAAAATTGCTCTGTCAATTTTTATTTTATTATATGTCTTAATTTATTTATATATATCGCTTTAGACAAGTATCTAGGAAATTTTCCTTATCGATCACACCTTTACAGATTTTCGGCAATAATTCGCTGTGAAAAATTGCTCTGTCCAAAATTCTTTCGGAATATGATATTATATATTAATAAGAGTATATATATAACATTATCTAGGAAAATTTCGATTTCGAACAGGCAGAAATTTGAAAATACCTATAAAAATTACTCTGTCAATTTTTATTTTTTTTCATCTCCTAATTTCTTTAAATATATCGCTTTTCACAATTATCTAGGAAATTTTCCTTAACGATCACACCTTTACATATTTTTGGCAATAACCCAAGCACTGTGAAAAATTGCTTCGTCTGTTTTTATTAACTTATTAGACACAGAACATCAAAATATAATATAATTGTATATTATCCAATAAAATTTCTCCATTAAACATGAACTTTCGAGTAGTTTCGAGTATCGCAATATAATAAAACAACGTTTAAAAAGTGCGCGCTCGCACTACAGTGAACTCGGGGTGCGGGAGGGCTGCGGGGAGTGGGGAAGAATAAGCCCGCCCGCCCGCGCGCCAGCAGCTCATCGTCCCGCACCGCGACCGACGAGACGACACGCGAGCGTCGTCGATGCTCGCGGCTAGAGTTGGGAAATACTGACCAAAGACCGCACTGATCAGTATCAGTGTCAGTACACGAAAATACTGATTACAAATATCTGTTACAAAGTACTGAATCAGTGATTTTCTAAAAGTGAAGAAATAATACGTCATACACACTGACAAAGGTCTGCAATAACCAGTCCAGTGGGTATCAGTGCGATTATTGAAGAGAAAATCCTGAGTTTTATAGTTAACAGTAATTTGCAACTTCCAACAACAAAAGAGTAAGATAAGCTGTTAAATAACAATGACTATTCTGAGCTGACCACCCTGTACGTTGTTGCTTTTATATTGTTTTATTGTTTTTTTGTGTTTATTATTGTATTTATTGTTTTACTGCATTCATAATTCTAACAAAAGAACAAAATTTCATTCTGTTTTTCCAATGAATCATAAAAATGGGCAGTAAGTAATTTGTTTTATGGCAGTCAGGTGTGCACTGTGCAGTGAACACAATGAGATAAGATATTTTGGAAATGTTATTCAACCAACATAGATTCTTGGAAGAATAAAATGTCTGCCTCGGTAGCTCAGTGGTGCGATCGGTCGCCTGTCGGTCGTGATCATAAGCACACCTGGGCGCGGTCAGTACTTGGACGAGTGACCGTTCGACCGTTGGAGGCGGACTGTGGTTCGGATTCCACGTTAAACTGTAGCTCCCTTCCTCCCGCTCGGTTGATGCCACCACACTGAATGAAAGGTCGGTTTGAAACGGCTCTGTAAATTGTATTCGTATATCGTTTATTGATCATTCATATGGCATACCGCATAGACTGCACTCGAACTTGTCACAATTTGTTATATCCGGTTCGATTACACCCATGAAGAAGAATCGACAAGAAACTTCGCGGTAGTTTAGTATAGCCGGCACGACCGAAGGGAAGCACTGACATATCACCTAGTTCACCTAGGTGCCTATTTACATGTTAAATTAAAGGTGAAGTGTCCATTTCCACGAAACTTTAAAAACATTTGTAATGTCAGAATACTTAGGTAGGCACTAAAAACACTAAATCTAAATACATATGTAGTTATTCCACAAAAAACGTACGAATAAATGACTCGCACGCTTGCACACAGGCACGCGCCCACGAAACTTGAAGTTCGCAGTACATCATTAAAGTCAGTGCATTGCACTGCTTACTGAATGCATACGCTGCAATGATTGAAAGACTGACTGATTCGTCGCACTGGACTGCAGACAAACCAGTATCGGAAACATGCAATAATTCGGTACATTCAGTCAGTACTAACCCGCGCCTACAAAAATCAACCCAGCTGCCCATACGTAGAGCTCGTCTTTGCATGTCAATATCTAGCAGCAGTCAGTGCGGTAACAGGGTTTGCATTCAGTGCGCATTTCGCACCGTGCAAAATTCAACCCAGTGACGAAGTAGTAAAGCTCATTTTTGAATGATAAAATTGACTACGGGCAGCGCAGGGCTAGTATGGTTGCGTCAGTAAATGCAAAAACCAACCTTGTGCGAAAGACATAGAGCTCATTGTTGCATATCTATATCAACCTACTAACTGATCACTGACTGTAACAGCTACTTCATTGAAGCTGTACGCATTCCGCGCACTGACACAGCCGCACTGGTGCGATTTATCTGTTCCAGTGCATATTTGCCAAGTCTACTCGCGGCTCGCTATTCCGCCCGCCACCTCTGTCGTCCCACTACAACGCCGCTCCGCCGCGCCGTCCTGCCGCCTATGGAACGAAAATGTAGGGCCTATATAGTATTAGGAACTTTTAAAATTTAACTTTCGTTCTGTAATTTAATTTGTATGACAGTATGTCGAAACAACTTATTAAACATATTTCATGCACGTACAGTCTGTATGTAAATAAAGTGTATACATTTTTGTAAAAAAACGATTTAAAAAATTTAAAACCGCCTTCAAAAATGTATGAAATTAAAAAAAATCGAACCCTAGAGTTGAAGGCGGTCGGTTATTTTTGCTTGCTTTAGCACCGCCTTCAACTCTAGGGTTCGATTTTTTTTATTTCATACATTTTTGAAGGCGTTTTTTATATTTTTTTTAATAGTTTTTTATTTCAGTTTTTTTAGTAATTTTTTGCTATTAATGTACTCGGCGGAATCGCTCGGCCTTTGGCTTCGCGAATCCGCCTCGCTTTCCAATCCGATCTTGATGAAATTGAAATGGGACCACACGGAAAGCACCAGCTTTCAAATAAAAAAAGAATCATCAAAATCGGTTCACTTGGGGACGGAGTCGCGTGTGTCCGCCTGTAAGTATCTACAGGTCGCACTCAGACGACGCGGGGACAGCTCGATTGTTCGAGCACTTGAGTAGAGCGGCAGATGAAGTGCATGTAGTTTCCCTATATATATATATATATATCCGCGGATATGGTTCTGCTTGGGGATTTTAATGCCCATCACGAGGAGTGGCTGGGCTCCGGGAGAACTGACTTCGAGGGGAGAGCCGCCTACGACTTCGCCCTGACGCATGACCTGCCTCAACTGATAGACCAACCTACCAAAGTGCCAGACATGGACGGTCATGCACCCTCTCTGCTGGATCTTCTGCTGACGATGAACCCTGCTGGATACAAAGTCACAGTGAGCACTCCTCTTGGCTTCTCTGACCACTGTTTAGTGGGGTCCACGGTGCCATTTTTGCCTTCTTAGTCTCGTACTGGAGGAATGCGTCCAATTTGGCACTACGTGTCAGCGGATTGGACGGGATGCGAGAATACATCACATCCTACCCATGGAGAGAGCTATGCTTCAGTTCGGATGATCTACACCTCGGATGATCTACACCTTGGCTACGGCATTGGCGCATTCCGGCAGAATGCGCCAATGCCGTAGCCGAGGTGGTTCTGGGGGAATGGAGATGTTCATTCCCAGCGCCCTCGTGCGCCTCGGTGGTAAAAGCCAGGCCTGGTACAGCCGCGACTGTGGTGAAGCTGTCGCAGCTAATGGCGCAGCTTATCGTGCATGGTCGTGCGCTCGTGCCAGACGCGATCCTAATGTATCCGAACTGAAGAAAGAATACAACCGCCTCTCCAGATCCTGCAAGAGGGCTATCGCCAGGGCCAAATTCGAGCATATCGGCAGAGTTGGTGATAGGCTGAACCAGCACCCAACTGGGAGCCGTGAGTTTTGGTCTCTCGCCAAATCTGTCGTATCGATTTTCTACCGCTCCTCCCTTCCACCTCTACAGTGTCCTGGGGGCTCACTTGCCCACTCCGCAAATGTAAATGCTCTCTTTGCGTAGAACTCCACCCTGGACGATGGGGTGCCATCCCCCCATCCATAACTAGGTGTGAGAACTCCATGCCGGAAGTACAGTTCCGACAACGAACTGTGCGGGCGGAGCTTATCTCCCTAGACACCAGGAGGGCGAGTGGGCCGGATATGATTCCTGCATTGGTGCTGAAACGGTGTGAATTGGTCTCGATATTGCCAAGGCATTCGAATGGGTTTGGCACAAATCGCTTCTGGGCTAGCTTCCGTCGTACGGACTTCCTTCTGGCCTCTGCGACTGGGTCGCCGACTTCCTACATGGGCGTAGCATTCAGGTCCTAGTGGACGGTTGCTCTTCGGACGCCCTGTCAGTGAATGCCGGCGTACCGCAGGGATCTGTGTTGTCTTGTCACCAACACTGTTTCTTCTGCATATCAATGACATGCTGCCACTCGGCAACATAAATTGTTATGCGGATGACAGTACAGCACATGGATCCTATACCAGTGACCCTTCAGTCAGACGGGATATTGTGGATGAAGAGGCGAAGACTTGTGTCTGATCTCAAACAAACGCTTCGGTCTATTTCCGAATGGGGCCGCTGTACGCAACAGTCGTTCTCACCCCGTGGTGTTAGTGGGTGGACTGTAGTTGGGTGGGGGTGCGACTGTGCACATGCAATATTACGCCGTCACCGCAGCGGTACTCATATTCTGGGTTTGATAGTTTTATAAGGGGTGAAATAGGGTAAATAAGAGACGATTGGGACTTTTACAAGTTTCCCCGAGGCTGGTTTACGCGGCGGCGACGGGTGTTGTCTACTGTTATCTATCAGTCAGTTCAGATCTTATTTTGCGCTTCGTGATAGGATTAGTTTGGCGTAGCGTCTGGATCCGTCTGGCTGACTTCGGAAATTCGCTTAGGTGTCGGGCTCCGTCTGGATGTCGTCGGGGAACGCAGGGCAGTATCGGGCTCCGTCGGGATGGCGTCGGGGGACGTAGGGCAGTGTCGGGCTCCTTCCGAGCTGCGTCGGGATTCGTCGGACTGGCTTCGAGGCTCGCTTAGATGTCAGACCGCGTCTGGATGGCGTCGGGGGAACGCAGGGGCAGTGTCGGACTCCTTCTGAGCCGCGTCGGGATTCGTCGGGCTGGTTTCGGAGCTCGCTTAGATGTCGGACTGCGTCTGGATGGCGTCGGGGGAACGCAGGGCAGTGTCGGACTCCTTCTGAGCAGCGTCGGGATTCGTCGGACTGGTTTCAGAGCTCGCTTAGATGTCGGACTGCGTCTGGGTGGCGTCGGGGGAACGCAGGGCAGTGTCGGGCTCTTTCTTAGCAGCGTCGGGATTCGTCGGACTAGCTTCCGAGCTCACTTAGATGTCGGACTCCGTCTGAATGGCGTCGTGGGAACGCAGGGCAATGTTGGACTCCTTCTGAGCAGCTTCGGGATTCGTCGGACTAGCTTCCGAGCTCACGTAGATGTCGGACTGCGTCTGGATGGCGTCGGGGGAACACAGGGAAATGTTGGACTCCTTCTGAGCAGCGTCGGGATTCGTCGGACTAGCTTCGAGGTGTAGCGCAAAGTGTGTGGTGGTGTGGTACCTCCTACCTGGATGTTGATGTCTCCGCCCGCAGCCGCACCTTCGATAGCTCGGTCCTTCAGGTGGTGGTCGTCGATCGGCACGGAAACGTCCCGGTGTCCGAGGATCTGCTGGGCCCAGCTACGCACACACTTCGGAAACTACACTAACTATACTTATGCCGTATTAGGTCGCAACAAGCCCTGAGAGCCCGCGCCGCGCTCGATCAGGGTGGATTTTATCTTTTCCAGAGCAAAATGTTTGAACAAAACCGCCCGCTCCCGCTTGTATTTTCGGACGTGTCAGATCACAACAGTCCGTCGCCTAGGCAACCGGACTCTTCTCCTTTCCGCCAGGAGGCGCTGTGTGCTTCTTGCATGAAGACCGCTGCAGGTAGAGTCTTGAGGCGAAGGGCACAGGGTTCCGGGGAATGACGTCGACTGTACAGTGTCCAATTTCTCTAACTTAATGACGCTATTATTTGATGTGCACGCCCCTGTTTCTACGCGTATATGCAAACCGACAATCTTGCCGTGGTACACTTACAATATTCGCCAAATGATAAAAACCAGGGATGTAGCAGGCGCGCGCGCACGTCGCACCGGGAGGCCGGAACACCTTAGATACTATAAAGACTTACGCAATAGCGTTTCGACTTCAATTAGGTACGAGAAATTGGCTTTTATGAAATTTAATGTGAATCGGAATAAGCGGAACCCTAAACTCTTGTGGAAGAGTTTGAAAAATTCGGGGAGTGTAGGCAAAGCAGAGACACACATACCTATACACTTACGAGATCCACAGGAACTTAACAAACGCTTTCTAACCCTACCGGTCAGCAAGGGGCGAGCTCCTCTCTCACAGAGTACTATGCAAATAGTTACTATCTACCGAATTTACCTCCCGTACCATTCACTCAGTTTTCGTTTAGGTGTGTAGATCAAATTACTGTTGGAAAAGTTATTAAGCTGATATCATCTAATGCTCTAGGAGCGGACCAAATTAATATAGATATGATTAAATTAACCCTACCACATACCTTAAATTCCATCACGTTCATTATCAATCAGTGCATTGAGACCGGGCAATTCCCTAAATTATGGAAGACATCGTACGTTACTCCCATTCCAAAAAAAACAGTTGTGACCGACTATAAGGACCTCCGTCCAATCAGCATTTTACCAGCACTCTCAAAGGTGCTGGAGCGGGTTATGACCTCCCAACTAACGCCGTACCTCATAGACAACGAGATCATTCCCGAATGCCAGTCCGGATTCCGTCGCGGGCGCGGTACAAGCGTACCATTGTTGAATGTAGTCGATGACGCGCTGTCCGCCGCCGACTTGGGTTGCGTGACGGTTCTAGTCCTCCTAGATTATTCCCGAGCATTCGATTGCCTTGACCATGAACTTCTTTTGGCCAAACTCGCATTCTATGGTGTCTCAGGCAGCGCAAACTGTCTAATTCGCAGTTTTCTAACTGACAGATTCCAAATAGTACGTTGTCCCAACTCATGCGGCGACGTCACCGAGTCGTGCCCTGCTTCCGTCGAGAGGGGTTGCCCTCAAGGCTCCTGCCTCTCACCCATACTCTATACCACCTTCACTGCTGACTACCCTAATTGTCTCAAACATATGAAATGTGAACTATTCACTGATGACTCTCAGCTAACGCTGTCCTTCCTCCCGTCCGAGACTCCCGAAGCCGTCGTAAAGATCAACGAAGACCTTGAAACATCCTGGAACTGGTCAGAGCAGTGCGGCTTGGGCCTGAACCCGAATAAAACCGTAATAGTTGTACTGGGGACCAAGCCCGCGATCAGTAAAATGATGCAATTCAGTCCATGTTTCAAGTTAAACAACGTTCCCATACCCATCGCTGCATCGGCCAGGGATCTCGGCGTGTTGATTGACGGCGGGCTGAAATTTGAAGCCCACGTAGAGCAACTAATTCGCAGGTCGTATGGCAAACTAAAAAGTCTGTACAAATTTCGGAACTGTGTCAGTGTGGAGGTTCGGAGACAGTTGGCTGAATCACTCGTTCTGTCCAACTTTAATTACTGCGACGTGGTTTTCGGTCCTTGCATCCTCGAGAGGACGGCCAAGCATATTCAGCGTGTCCAGAACTCGTGTGTGAGGTATTGCGAGCGGCCTAAGAGACGTGCTCGCATTACACCCATTTTGAACAAACTGGGGACGCTGAATATGCGAAACCGCAGGCGCCTACACTTCTCGTGCCTAGTTCAAGCTGTGATTAAAAAAAACAGCCCAAAACACTGTACGAAAAACTCACCTGGTTGGGAGATTCGCACTGCTACGGCACGAGATCTGTGGGTAAACTGCTGGCAGCTCCTAGGCACAGAGGCGCCGCATTTGAAGGTTCCTTCAAATATGCGGCAACTCGGTGTTGGAACGACCTCCCCCCTCCTCTCAGAGAGATCACTAATTGTAATACATTCAAATGTAAATTAAGGAAATGTATATTTAACCAACAATTAAAAATGTTACTGAAATGAAATCAAGGCCTTATGCCTCCAAAATGTATTCTTATGACGTGCGGACCGACAGACGGACCGGACGGATAGATTGTTGTGTTTGTTATTGTGCTTTGTGTACTGTAGTTTTAAGACTTCTCCTTCTCATTTTTCTCTGGTTGTTATGTATATGGTTGTGTTAGGGTATATTAGAATATTATTGTGTTGTGTACTTGGGCCTGACTTAAAATCAGCGTCCCTCTCACCGGCTTCCGGGCTCGGTGGTGAGGGACAAAGGCTGTGTCAGGTCCAATTTGTCTTGTCCGTATTGTGTTTTTACTGTATCTACTGTGTGTGTGTGTATTGGATGAGATAAATAAACTCATTTCATTTCATTTCATTTCATTTCATTTCAAGAGAATGGAGGAACGTTTTTTTTTTATTTTTTTTTTATTGAAAGCGCAACATATGGCGCCGAGCCACCCATAAGGTGTCTAACGACGCCCATGGACATTCGGCCGTATGCGGGGGTTGCGAATGCCATGCCGGCCTGACAGGTGCCCATTCACGCCCCTCTTGAAGGACCCGAGACTGTACTTGGGGGGAAATATATGAGCAGGGAGAGCATTCCAGAGTTTACCGGTTCTGTAGAGGAATGATCTGCAGAATCGATTAGTACGCATCCGCGGTAAGTCCAGCGTATAGGGATGCAATCCCTGCCCAGTTTATGTGGTGCGGAGATGGAAAGGGGACGGCGGGATTGCGTTAAACAGCTCCTCCGAGTACTCCCCATGGAATAAGTGACAGAACACACTTAGGGAGCCGACATCCCTACGGTGTTGCAGTGGTTTTAGATCGCGGGACACTGCGGGGTCACCCACTAGTCGCACGGCTCGACGCTGGATCGAGTCCAGAGGCGCAAGCTGGTATTTGGCAGAGCCATCCCACAGGTGCGAGCAGTACTCCAAGCAGGACCTGATCTGCGATTTATACAAAAGCAGCCTTTGGTCCGGCGTGAAGTACCGTCGCACCTTATTGAGTACGCCCAGCTTTTTAGAAGCCAGCTTGGCCTTCCCCTCGATATGGCGACGAAAGTTCAAGTCGTGCGACAGTTCGACTCCGAGGACCCCGAGGTGTTCGCTTAATTTAAGCGACGTGCCTTGGAACGAAGGGGCCGGTGTGAACGCCGCTCTCTTCGCACTTAACGCGCAAACTTGTGTCTTGGAAGCGTTGAACTCGACCAAATTCCTACGGCCCCATTCGGAAATAGAGCCGAGTGTGTGTTCGAGCTCAGACACAAGTCTTCGCCTCTTCTCATCCACAATATCCCGACTGGCTGAAGGGTGACTGGTGTAGGATCCGTGTGCCGTACTGTCATCCGCATAACAATGTATGTTGCCCAAAGACAGCATATCATTGATATGCAGAAGAAACAGTGTGGGTGACAATACAGATCCTTGTGGTACGCCGGCGTTCGCTGACATGGCGTCCGACGAGCAACCGTCCACTAGGACCTGAATGCTACGCCCATGTAGGAAGTCGGCGACCCAGTCACAGAGGCCAGAAGGAAGTCCGTAAGCCGGCAATTTGCCCAAGAGCGACTTGTGCCAAAGCCGATCAAATGCCTTGGCAATATCAAGGCCAATTGCCAAGTATTTTTCATTTCATTTTTCATTTATTCATTTCCATCGTAGGTACCATCGGTACACTTGAGTTCGTCACATTTTAGTTTTACCAAATTTACAATTGAAACTGTCTGGGTCTAGCCATGGTAAGGGACTAATAATTAGCAATAATATAGGTACATAACTAAAAATTATAAGAATACAGAGAGAAAAAAACTGTTTTGTGCATGAAAGGCAATTAAAACTAGAGCTAAATTAAAATACTTCGCATCAATAGAATTGTCAAAGGTTAAAAATTCAATTATATCAATATAAAAAAATATAAAATTAAAATAAAATTAAAATAAATTAAAATAAATTAAAATTCAAAATTAAAATAGGTAGCATCAATTCACCATGACCTTCAAGCGATTCCCCCCAAAGGTGAGTGACGTACGCTAGGAGATCACCAGCAGATCGTTTTGGCCGGAAGCCGTATTGCCGATCGCTGATGAGGTCATTCGTCTCCAGGTACTTCATGAGCTGCGTATTGATAATGCGCTCCATCACCTTACAGAAAAGGGAGGTAATCGCTATAGGTCGGTAGTTTGACGGGTTTGAGCGGTCACCCTTTTTAGGGACCGCTTGCAAAAACGCAGATTTCCAGGCCGCCGGCACACGGCAATTGGAGTAGGAGAGACGGAATAGGCGCGTCAGCACTGGGGCCAGCTCGGGAGCACACCTTTTTAACACCAATGCAGGAATCCTATCCGGCCCACTCGCCTTCCTGACGTCTAGGGAGAGAAGTTCCGCCCGTACAGTCCGTTGTCGAAACTGCACTTCCGACATGGAGTTCTCACACCTAGGTATGGATGGGGGAGTGGCACCCCCATCGTCCAGGTTGGAGTTCCCCGCAAAGAGAGATACCAGTAAGTCGGCTTTCTTCTTTGCGGAGTGGGCAAGTGAGCCTCCAGGACACTGCAGAGGTGGAAGAGAGGAGCGGCAGAAATTTGACTCGACATATTTAGCGAGAGACCAGAACTCACGGCTCCCAGTTGGGTGCTGGTTCAGTCTATCGCCGATTCTGCCGATGTGGTCAAATTTGGCCCTGGCAATAACCTTTTTGCAGGATCTGGAGAGGCGGTTGTATTCCTTCTTCAGTTAGGATGCGTTCGGATCACGTCCGGCACGAGCGCGCGACCATGCCCGATAAGCTGCGCATTTAGCTGCGACAGCATCAGCACAGTCGCGGCTGTACCATGGTTGGCTTTTACCACCGAGGTAGACAGAGGCGCTGCGAATAAACATTTCCATTGCCCCCAGAACCACCTCGGCAACGGTATTAGCGCATTGCGACGGATCGCCCGAACTGAAGCAGATCTCTCTCCAAGGGTAGGATGCGAAGTGTTCTCGCATCCCATCCCAATCTACTGACGCGTAGTGCCAAATTCGACGCGTTCCTCCAGTACGGGACTGAGGAGGCGAAGATGGCACCGTGGACCACACGAAACAATGATCAGAGGAACCCAGCGGGGCTCTCACTGCGACCTTATATCCAGTGGGGTTCGTTGTCAGCAGAAGATCCAGCAGAGAGGGTTCATGACCGTCTATATCTGGCAGCCTGGTGGGCTGGTCTACCAGTTGAGACAGGTCATGCGTCAGGGCGAAGTCGTAGGCGGCTCTCCCCGCAAAGTCAGTTCTCCTGGAGCCTAGCCATGCCTCGTGATGGGCATTGAAGTCTCCAAGAAGAACCAAATCCGCGGTAGGGAACCGCTCTTGGACTTTGTCTGCCGCTCCACTCAGGTACTCAAATAACCGAGCTGTCTCTGCATCACCAGAGTGCGACCTGTACAGACAGACGTACACCCGCGAGACCGTTCCCAGATCCTCGTGGACCCAAAGTACTGATAGCTCGGAGTCCTCAAGGCAGCGCAGGCGACGACAGCAAATATCTGCCCTGACAAACAAGCAAACCCCGGCTCGCGACCGGAAGGCTTCTTCCAGGGTGTAGCCGGGGTAGTGCAGGTCGATATATTTGTGATTCCGTCAGGAAAAGCAAGGCCGGCTTCTTCGTCTCCAGGTGGTGATGGACGGCATTCAAATTGGTATGCAACCCCCGCACGTTGGTCGAGTCAACGCTAAATAGTGGTGTAAGGGTGTGCACCGCTGATTGAACCTTTTTTTCCTTTTTTTTCGCTGCCATGATTTTTGTAAGAGGGAGGGAAAGAGCATGAAAGGGTGGCTGTGGTGATTCACGGGCAAAGCGTGGACCCTAGCTTCATCGCTTACTACTCAGGTTAGTGTTGCGCCGACACTGAAGACGGAAAGGCCCCCGGTCCCCCCCGGAAGTGGCCGCCGGAACCCCTACTCCGGTCACCAACCGGCACGACGGACCACTCCGGGATTATGCGCCGGTTGACCGGGGCAGCCTCTCGCGTTGGTTAGACGCGATTGGGCTCCTGTACTACCCGGCGGGCGGCCAGCGGAATAACCGTTTAACCGGGTCTCCCTGTCAACCGTGTCGATGCGTCACCTCTGAACAGCGAATCCGCGTCGGGATCACTGGCCTACTCCTCACCACAGCCAACCCCACCTGTAACTGGGTCCCCGGGAAGTACACCGGAACACAGCGAACTGTTATGCCGGTGTAATTGTTTCTCCCGGGGTTTGGTGGCGAACCCAGCCGATCCGAAGATCTCCCACACGCTGATTGCTGTTCATTTGGCACCACCCAGGAGGCACGTGTGACTTTTATATCGGATTTCTATTATTAATAATTTTAATTTTAATAGGATTCATTTATTATGTTTCATATTATTTTATTTTCTAAATAGAAAATTTTTAAAATGTGTGAATGTTAGTTTGTGACTTGTATATGTTATACAAATAAATATTCTATTCTATTCTATTCTATCTTCAATGGTTACGTTAGGCGGCGCGGCGTAGGCACCTGCTTGGACGACGACGTCGAACTACACTCTGACGATATTTCGCGATCACTACGTAGTAGGTACATTGAGCCACGTCGAAAACAGCAATTTACTTTACTTCGCGGTCGTGAACTGACACATTCGTCGCGGTAGTGAACTGAACTGAACTTATTTATTATTAGGCGTTCTGTTTCATAGAACGTAGACATGTTTGATTTTATTTTTAGAAAAAGAACTCTTATTTCCAATGAAATAAGACTCACTATAGGTCCCCAAAGGCAAACCAACCACATAAATTGATTCCATTTTTGCAATATACCGTTTGTTTTTATTATAAATGCCAAAAAGAAACACATAAATTGGTTCCACTTTGCGATATACAGTTTGTTTTTATTATATAATGCCAAAAAGAACCAGATATCTTGGCTCTGTTTTGATAAATACTTTTAGCGTACTTCATTAAAAACAAAAAAGTCCATCTCGCTTGGATCTTTTACGCAAAAAAAAAATCTGACCAGTTAGCTAGTACCAAGTAGCATAATTCTTTTCTGCTGTTGCGATATACCTCAATTGGGCGGATGGTTCTTAGACGAATGTGTAGAAACCTATTAGTATCATACCAAGTAGCCTGCCTGGGTCTTTTCTGCAAAAAATAGAGGGTTGATTAGCTCTCGATTGGTATATTTAACTCATTTTTAACCAATTTGTGGGTTGGTGCCTTTATATGGTCAATTTTCTGAAGAAGTTGTGATACAAAATAGGTATTTTCAAATTTCTGCCTATTCGAAATCGAAATTTTCCTAGATAATGTTGTATGTATAAGGAATTTCGGACGGAGCAATTTTTCACAGCGAATTATTGCCGAAAATCTGTAAAGGTGTGATCGATATGGAAAATTTCCTAGATAATTGTCAAAAGCGATATATTTAAATAGATTAAGACATATAAAACAATTAAAATTGACAGAACAATTTTTCTGAAGAAGTTGTGATACAAAATAGATATTTTCAAATTTCTGCCTATTCGAAATCGAAATTTTCCTAGATAATGTTAATATATACTCTTATTAATATATAATATCATATACCGAAGGAATTTCGGACGGAGCAATTTTTCATCAGCAGTTATAAGCGATTTTCATTTTTAGGCATTGATTCATTTTAATACCTAACTTCCAAACATCAAAAATCCTAGATAATTTGTCAAACGTATATTTTAAACCCTACTCTATCACACTGCAAAGTTTCAGCGACAGAGGAATTAGTCCGAAGAGCCCATACAAGGAATTTCCTCGTTTCCTGGACTAAAGAGTGTAATAAAATAAAAAGAGCAGCGTTTTGTTGGAAGTTCTTTTCATACGTCGACGGCATACGTTTCAATCTGCCGTTCAATATGCCACCGTTGTTGCGTTGGGTAAGTCCGCGCTTATGGATTGAGCATTAGTGGCATAGACGAAGTATTGATGGCCGTTCGAAACGGCTATGAAAAATGTTCTATGTTTTATATGCAATTCAGTATACCCGACACGACCAAAGGAGGCATTGACACGACATCTAGTTACGACAGGTCACGGTCTAATGGGCTGACATCACGGATGTAGCAGGATGTAAGCCATGTCAGATTTTTTGTTTTTTTTTTATTTAGGTGCGGTTTTTTAAGCGCACATAATCATTCTGTAAATGCTAAAATACAAATCTTAAAATATATGTAACATGGATAGAACTACATATAACCAAATTAAAATACTCAGTAAGCTAAAATTTAAACTGAAACTAAAACTAATAAAAGAACAAAACAATTTTAAACAACACACATACAATTACAGTAAGTTTACAGACTTCACAAACAATGTACTATATTCTTCGGCTCTCATGGATTCACCGTGCTAATTAATTGCACAAACCTACATATAGAAAACAGGCAAAAGATAACCAATCAAAAGGAATAACTCAGTCCAAACAGTTTTACCAGATCGAGGTATCAATGATACATACAGTATCTGCTCGAGAAACCACATTCAGTAAACAGCCATGGCAGAAGATTCAATCGTTCGCTCATTTATTCAATCAAACTTCATTATTAACTGCAATAATAAGTGATACTTGTAAACAGGTTGATTGCATGAAATCACTCCTAGTAAGCTTGTAAGTAACTTTGTGCGCTGTTGCGCTTTTGTTTCCCTCTGTATTTCATTATTTATTTCTACTACTATGTACTGGTGTTCAATAAAGTCTTTACATTCCATTTGCTTGCTGTGTATTTCTACTACAACTGTGGTGTGCAATAAAATGTTTATATATCTATCTGTATCTCTACTTCTTATAAAAGGGAACGTCTGTCTGTATGTTTGAGGTAAACTCCGGAAACACTGAACATTATTTTTATGCGGTTAGCACCAATGTAAAGAGTAGTTCTTGAGGCTCACTATAGGCTATCTACCATCACGCTAAATAGTAATAGGGCTGAGCAGTATCAAAGAAAGTATAGTATGAACGGGATTAAGTGTAGAATGGTAGTACCGGATGGAAAGGGGATATAAGGACAGAGGGGAGTGGTAGAAGGGGAGGAGCCGAGGAAGGCAGGGGAAGGGAGGGAGAGAAAGAGAGAGAATATAAGAGAAGCAATAGTTTATTATCATGTCAGTCAGTCAGCGTGTAAGCCTCTCCAATTTTCCTCCAGTCCTCCCGGCCTTCAGCGATACGGAACCACTGCTTTCCGTCGACGTACTTAATGTCGTTGTCGCACCTGGCGGGTGGTCTTCCCACACTCCGTTTTCCTGTCCACGGCCGCCAGTGTAGGACATGGTTGCTCCGAAGGTTATCGTCTCTTCGGCTAACGTGCCCAGCCCACTGCCACTTGAGCTTAGCCACTATTATCATGTTTACGTTTAAATCGGATTTGCTATTAAACCGAGTTTAGCGCGAGCGAAGCCGCGGGCAAAAGCTAGTTATATTCTAAATTTCCTCAGCATCGGAACGGTAGTCTGCCTCTACGGCAGGTCTACGACGGGCATAGTGACCGGCATTCCTCCGACACTCACGTTCGCCCGCGCCCGCATGACTGATAGGTCGCTGAGATCACCCTCACTTAGTCGCTTTAGATAGCGCGTGAATTACCACACTGCTCTCGTGCATCTCGACCTTAATGTTCTTTGGAAGTTTCCTTGTTACGCCTGTCAGAATAAAAACATCCGTCCATTTAGCGAGCGTGAGTAAAGCGAGCGTTGATTTGTTCCATTCTTCTGTTTCGGCTACTGAAGAGCGATAGAGCTTTCGAAGCAGTACTTAAGTCGAGACTTAAGTACATTTTATTTTATATGTGCAGGAAGGAATTACATATTGGTTGGTTGGACGATATGACTAAAATGTAACGAAAAATGTAAGCGTCCCTCACGCAGAGAATCAGCTTCGCTCGTTCCGGTGGAGAGCTGACATCGTCCCAATGGAATAACTTTTCTTTTTAAACTAGTTTTATTTATATACTCTTATAAAGTTCAATACATTCTTAGTGTGAATAAATTGAATTTTCATTCTAAAATATAATTTTTTAAACTTAAATAATTAAACAAATATTGAAATTATTTCCGTTGACCAATATTAATGAAGTTTGAAATAATATGTTACTAGAGTTTTACAATGATTATCTAACTAAACTAATATTCAAATTATGACACCTGATTTGACCTGATGACCAATATACCCGAGCGATCATGGATGGGGACTTTCGTAAAACTGCAACATTTTGCGCATATTTCTGTAAACCTTTAGAACTATTTTGATGTGAAATATAATATAGTAAGTCCGATCAGTTTGAACTACTACGTTCTTAGGAACAAAATGTTACTACATACATCCATCATGGTTCTGGCTGCGACGCCATAAAGCTAATTGGTTCATTATGGCCACAGTGCCTGCTGTCTCAGCCGAAAGGGCTGGAATCAACATAGAAAGGATATTATTAACAAAAAGTATAATGGGCGTTGCTTCCTCTCTTTTGTGATGTTCTGAATAGTGCGCGAGGAAATGACACGCGTAACATATGCCGTAACATGTGCCCGGCCGGCAGGTTCACTATCGATTTGGTATCGATATTTATTTGGAAACGAAAGTCTGTCTTAAATTTTTAATTTAAAATGTTATTTTTATTTTTTTACAAATTATTTGTCCGGAAAATAATGTACACCACTTAAGAACGTAACGTACCTATGTACATATAAATCATAAACATTGCTTAATAAAACAAGATATTTCGTACGAAGATTTCTAATACGCTTAAAATATTTCCAGTAACAGCGAGAAATTCTCCTCCAATGACTAAGCAGAAGGTACCTTATTTAACAAACACTAAAGAAATAAAATGAAAATATCATCAAACTAACAAACAATAATTCTTGTAAGGTGTGTCTTAAATAATAAGTTCACGCAAAGGAACCACCTTGCGTTTTATTGTTAGAGGCCTTCATAAAAATAACAACAGACATACTTAAAGTTATCCCTAAAATCAGCCCTCCGTCAGCAAGGTCACTAAAAACGTTACAAATGCCTGTATAATTATAATAAACAAAACCAAAAAAAATTTATTAAAAAAACAAGATTGCGCAAGGTGCACTGCGCACCCCACTGCTATAGCTACCTGCACAGGGCATCCCCAATCGATTCTACCCAGCCCTTTCATAGCAGGCCAAGCGCGAAGGGTGGACAGATTTCATTAGGATTCGTATGATGGGTCTACAAGAATACAATAATAATAAGTTTCGAATAAGAAAAACAGATGTAAGTCAGCTTCGATAGCTCAGTGGTGCAGACAGTCAACTGTCGCTATTGAATGTTAAGCAACGCTGGGTGCGGTCAGTCCTTGGATGGGTGACCGCTGAGCGTTGGAGGCTGACCGAGGTTCGGATTCCTCGTAAAACTGTAGGTCCCTTCCCTCCTAATCTTACTTGGTGGTAGGGTTTAACCCGCCCGGGTTGATACCACCGCACTGAATGAAACGTTGGTCTAAACGGCTATGTAAATAGTTTGTGTTTTCCGACCAGTTCAGTGTAGCCGGCACGATCAAAGGGGGAAGCACTGACATGGCACCTAGTTCACCCGGTGTTATGGGCTGACATCACGGACGTTGTAGGTGATGTAGCCAACCGTGTCAGTTTCCATAAAAAAAAATAAAAGTAGTTGTATGTGATGGATACACAAATACATTGATTAGATTTTTTTTTAAGTAAAACATTGAATCGAATTTACTCGTGAAAGATTGTCTGTCAAAATTGCATGTTGGATGCATAGAAGTGTGTGTATACTTAATAGTTATCCATACTTTATAGTTATCCATCCATCCATGTAAGTGTATTGTATGAAGGGTGAAAGTCCAAGTTTAGTGTTTGCTTAAGTTTATATACATCAAAACAATCATTATAAAAAGCAATAAAAAAAATTGGTTGTCTGTAAAGTCGGTTTACGGACGATAGTTTTACGTGATAACGTCATATAAATGTGTACAAGCCGACGCTTGGGCCGATTGTGCCTCTCTATCGCTTGTTACACGCTCTCGCTTGCACACTCAGGCTCAGATGGAACGTGACACTTTTTCGTGCGTGCAGCCGGTGTTCATCAATTTATAAGACGTTATCACGTCAAAAAACACGTTTCTTGTATGGGAACCCCCCTTAATTTTTTACTTTTTCTATTTTTTTATTATTTGTTGTTATATCCGCCATAATAACACATACTCTGTGAAAATTTCAACGGGCTACCTATTACAGTTCAAGAGATACAGCCCTCGGACAGACGGACGGACGGACGGACGGACGGACAGACAGACAGACAGACAGACGGCGCGACGTAGGCTTAGTAATAGGCTTCCTTACGGGATACGGAAACCTAAAAAACCATCTCAAATCACATTTGGGTACCTAATTACTTGTTACAAGATGGCGCGGGCGTATTTTAAATTTATTACTTCGCAATTTCATAGATGGCGCAACAATATAGTATAAAGTCCATTCAACAGTACGTGATAATCCGCGGTAATGTTTGATCTAATTAGGACATCGAAATCGATAAAAGAGATCTGAAAAAAGTCACGATTTTAAGTTGCGAAGTCTCACGTCCTTAATGATAGCGCATTTCAGATAAATCTGAATATCTTCAAGCATGTACACGTACACACGTTTTGATGATTAGGTACGAAAAAAAAATCAACGTATGACACACGTTTTATCAGCATTTCTACATCCTATATTTCAGCACGCTCAATGTGTGCTCAATCAGTAATTTGTTCATCCAAAAATCCGTATAAAAGGCGCTGAATCTGACGCAGAGCACTTTTTCTGATAGTAACAGCCCCAGAGATGTGGTCGGCCAAGACGGCAAGCTACTTTCTTCTCCTCTCCTTCCTAACTGGGCCCGTCTTTGGGCACCAGAAGTCCCGCGTGGTTACCACCGTCCATGGAAAAGTGGAAGGTGGTTTGAGCAACTTCGGTGAATACTATGAGTTTATGGGCATGCGGTACGGTCTTCCGGTCAAATTCCGGGTGAGTTGTTTCTTCATTTTCTGCTCTTCATTTTTCATATTCTTATTTGAGTTCACAGAATGGCTTACATGGTTGGCTACATCACTAGACCCGTGATGTCAACCCAACACACCTTATGTGTCGGTGCAAAGCGCAGAGCAACGATCGACGGTCATCCTTCCCAGCTGGAGGAGCTGACTGAAAATACATTGAAATTACTGTCTCTAAATCAATGCCTTGGGAGAGGCCTATGTCCAGCAGTGGACCGACGCAGGCTGATGATGATGAAATCTGTTCTTGTTTTCTGTAATAACGCCAGGCAAGTTCTTATTTCCGCCCTAAATATAGTCTAATATGCTGACGTCCTGATTGAAGCAGCCGGCCATATCAGTTTTGCATAAAAATGTGTACATTTTCTCAAACTAAAACTATCCTTGTCCTCCATAAGGCACCGACGGAGCCGCCATCCTTCAAGGGTGTCTTCAAAGCGGACGTAAGACACGTAGCCTGCGCCCAGCCTGCCGTCGCCCTGCCTTTCGGTATCCCCAGCATCAACGAGGACTGTCTCGTCCTCAACGTCTTCACCCCGGCCTCTTTCACCAACACTTCTTCTCTCCCCGTCATGGTCTTCATCCACGGAGGCGCTTTCGGCTACGGGACCAGTACCCCTTCATTCTACGGACCGAGGTACCTCGTGGCACAGGGAGTCATAGTTGTCACTCTGAACTATAGGCTCAACGTTGACGGGTTCCTCAATCTGGGCATCAAGGAAGCTCCAGGTAATGCAGGGTTGAAAGATCAAAGGGCTGCTTTAAGATGGGTGAAGAATAACATTGCGCAGTTCGGTGGAAATCCGGAGAATGTAACTGTTTTTGGACAAGGAGCTGGAGCCACTTCTGCGATTTATCTCACTTTGTCGCCGACAACGAAGGGATTGTTCAAGGGGATTATCGTAGAAAGTGGGACTCTGTTTACAAAAGACTCTTACGACCCGACTCCGATTGAATCCGCGGAAATCGTTGCTAAAGCTCTAGGAGAAAATGGTAAGTCCCCAAAGGAACTGCTCCAGATTTTGACAAATGCACCAGTTGAAAAGATCATGGATACCCTCGCAAAGATCTCAGATTCGAGCTCGCTCTTCTGTCCCAGTCTGGAGTCTATATTCGACGATGAGGAACCCTTCTTGATCGATACTCCATACAATATTCTTGCTACTGGTCTCTCCCATCCTTCATTCAACCCTGTACCGGCTATGGTTAGCCAGACAACGTCCGAAACCCTCGTGAACATGATTGATGCTGTCTCAGTCAAAAAACGTGTTGAGGCCATCCAGAAAGGAGATTTGTCCTCTTTCCTCCATCGTAGCATCAACTTACCGACGACCGAAGACGCAAAGACAGTTCTCGACCTGTTGAACACTACTTACTTGGGAAACCGTACTGACTATGAAGCGACTGTAGCAGGGATTATAAACTTCGACACCGATTTCCTCTACACTGGCCCAATGTCTCTGTTTGCTGATCTCTACACTAACAGTTCCAAGCTTCCAGTCTTCGATTATCTGTTTGAGCATATCGGCGGACGCAATTTGGGGAGAAATCTTCTTCAGTTAAATAACACCATGGTCGGGACAACGCATTTCGACGAACTCTTCTACCTGATGGAGCTGGAATCTTCGCCGCTGCCCATGAGTGAGGACGACGCTCTAATGACTGGTATGATGGCTTCGCTGTGGACTAACTTCGCAAAGTTTGGGTATGTTTTATTTGTCAGTTATTGTTTATTTTTACATAAGTGTCCTTTTTGACGGAATATATCGCGAAAACTCCCGTCTATAAGTAGAAATGATTATTCCTGTTTCCTCTGTAATGTGCATTGCTCCTCTATTTTATTAATTTTTTTTTCTGTCTATAAACACAATAATCAACTCTCCTTTCTTATTTTTTATAGAAAACCATCATCGCCCGACTCAGAAAGCCAGTGGATGCCGCACCCCTACCGTCTATCGCTCACCAAGGAGCCAAAGTACATCGGACCCACGACTCCAGAGCGCGCTGCCTTTTGGAGAGCTCTCTACTTTAAATACGGGTCTGACATTCGGCGAGCTTAGTGTCACACTTTGTCTAAATAATTTAAATAAATTAAGGCGAGTCAATGATCTAAATTCACAAATCTCATTATTCTCTCATTGTTTTTCAAGTTTCTGTCATACTCGTAACTTTATCATTATCTGCTTTGTCCCATTTTCATTTAATTATTTAAATTATTTTTGCTTCATCTCAGAAATTTTCAATGAGAAATTCTTGATCATTCTTTATTCATCATTCGTATATGGACACTAAATAAACTTGAATTTGTCATATTTTGGTTGTTTTTTTACAATCTGGTTCGATTACACTGGAATGGACCCACAAAGAAGAGCCGGCAAGAAACTCCGCCGGGGGGTTTTGTAACGCCTTTGATTAACATACGCTGTGACTACTAGAGAAATATTATGTCTATGTATAATACCTACCTAGACACCGCTTACAGTGCTAAAATACAGTATGACAGCTAGAATAACATATAGTCTAAGCTTGTTAACTCTGACCACATAAAGTCAAAATTAAAAAATACATTAGGTGTGTAGAGTCTTTGTCAGAGAAATTTTGGACACATTATACATAGCTTCCTTTGTCAATTATGTTGATATTGATCCTCCCTTCAGTTCATCACTCGGTTCATCATTAACATAGATTTTTAAGTCAATGACCATTACATTTCTCTTCATTCCATTGCATGATATTTATTCGTGATAGGTATCCATTACCTGTCTTTCCGCATTAACAATTTTTCTTCAATATGTATGCACCAACATATAGGTATTTATCAATTAACTTCTTTTCTGAATTTAGTAACATTAAATATAGTTCACGGTGAAAGACGCTAATGTCTTTCACCGCGAACTATATTTAATGTTCTTCAATAACCATAGAAATAAACCAAATCACTTTGTTTTAGGAAATGCTAATGTAAAAATGCTATTAGCTACAGTTTTTATCCAATATTGGAAATAGTACGGTAGAAGGGCACCTAGGTCTTTTTCATCAAATTGTCTTTCATTCCATCTTTTTCATTGTTTTCTTCGTCTATTGTTGATAATACCTATTCTGTTTTTTTTTTCATCACCCATCGAGTAGGTACTTACCTAACTATTCACTCTTTTTGCAACATTTTCATGCTGTATTCTCTCATCATGGTCTCATAATCGAGATTGAAATGTTGTAATATTTGCCATAGCTTTTTGGTCTGCTTTGCATGAGTCTGTGTGTGATCTATTTTTGGAATAAAATATTATGAAAATATTAAACAGAACTGGCTTTTGTTTCCAAACATGATATAATTTCCTTTAAAAACTGTGGATTAACTACCTAGTTAGGTACCAAAAAATAAAAATATTAGAAATTATGAACATAGTAGGTACCTAAATATTAGATTAAAGATTATGTAAGATCCCCGCAACTGGCAATTTGACGTGAAATCACATCTTACTCATAATACGGTACAGGGTGGGATGCATGTAAGCTAAAATATGACGTTGCCGACACGAAACATGTCTGTAAGGGATAAGTCCGCCTTTGCACCTTATGTAAATTTTCCAATGTATTTGTTACTGTTTAATGTTTACTGGAGCAATAAAGAATTTTCTATCAATCTATCTATCAAATCTCGGCAAAATAAAATTGTGCTTCATACAAAAGTCGATCTATCGCCGAATTGCTTCGACTCGCTTGACTGGACGACTAAGGAACACAAATTCTTCTTCAACTTTTATTAGCGCGTGCGCGCTCCGAATCTAATCTACGTACTTTTTACTTCACCAGCAAGATCACGAGCGCAGCTGAGTAATTCCGATTAAGTATATGTTATATCATAATATTTCCACACTTATTAGCAGATTTAGTAGATACAGAAGTAACCCAATTTGTGGTCAAAGGCGTGGAGAGAGGATGAAAAGACCTGTGACATGGTGCAAAAACTTTAAAGTTAGTTTTTGGCGCAATATGTAATTTTATCAAGTCTCGTATTTTTAAGCATCGCTGTGACCCTCGTTACAAGAAATAAAACCGCATCTAAATCGGTCCATCCGTTTGGGAGCTACTATGCCACAGACAGACACACAGACACACAGACAGACAGACGTAGTCGTCGAACTTATAACACCCCTCCTCTTACGTCGGGGGTTAAAAAGTGGTAGGGTACAGAAATAGAGACGAACGAAATATTGAGCTCTCTCTTTCCCACATTTACACAAGGAGTTCCAATCTAACCTCAAACTAATGACGATTAAACCGCAGTATCGATCCAGTTGCGTACGACTTAGCTATGTATAAACCGATTTTAAGTAGGGTTCGGCGATGGATGTTTAATACCCCCAACAACACTAACCGTCGTCAGAGGGTGAATGTAAATGAAGAAAACATTCCACGGCGGGTATTGAAGCACCTACCTCCAAGTTTAATGGCACAACAGGTGCTAAGCAACCGGCGGCACGTGGCACGACCGTTACTCGTGGAAAGTGCACGCGCGCCCGGCGCGCCGCCTCCGCCACCGCCTCGCAGGAGGGATTAGGGAGAAATCCAGAAAATTCAAACCAGAAATCCCGACGAGGTCAGACTTCTGAGGCATAGCAACTGCAAGATTGCGGTGTAATTTCGAAGAGAAATTCAAGAGACTATAGTGCATCAAGACGTTTTAAGTAATTTTTTCATGTTTTTGTAAGAATGAGTTATTGTTACAAAAATTTTAATGAAACCATGGGAATATGCCTTAATCACTTGCTACACTCGTAAAGTCAACCCATTACTTGCGCCACTATTTCCTTTGTAATAAAGAGGCTTTTCCGAGCTACGGAGACCCTCGCAATTTTCGAGAACTCCCTCCTACATAAAATGTAAGAAATTCGATGAAAACAAATACTCACAAGCAGTGGCGGCTGGCCCTTAAGTGCGTTCGTGCGCCGCACTACCACCAAACAGCGCCTTCACCCGAAAGAAATAAATAAATTAAAATATTAAACATTCTCCATGAATCTCGCCGATCGAAGTAAAAATATCAAACTGAATTCGTTCCTATTTCCTAGACAACAAGGCACGATTTTGCTGTACGTAATACGTACTACTTACTACGTATCGCCGCCGAGCTCGCCGCCGTGTGCATCACAAAACACCGCGAACGTGTTACTATGAAAAAATTTTAAACGCCGCTGCCCCGCCGTGTGAAACAAAACACTCTTCATACGATTATGTGTGGAACAAGGATGCATTCTGCGTGTGACACACGACGGAAAAAGAAGGACAGTATATTGTGGATAGACGCGCGTGCGACACGTCGCGACCGAGCCAGCCGACGATGAGCCGATGTAAGCCGAGATCGTAAACCCAACCGCTGGCACGCGCGGGCGGGGGGCGCGGGCGCAGCGGGAGCGATCTAAACTCTGCGTCTCGTCGCGCCGCGCCATCTCTCTCAGTTCGGGGCGAGGCCCGTCGTCGTCGCGTCGACCGATAATGGCCGCTCCGCACCGCGGCGCCGCTTAGATGAAATATTGTACGTAATATAGATGAAATATTGAACGTAATATATCTTTGCCGCGCCGGGATGTTTTGCAAATCAGTTTTTTAGCAGTTTGAACGACTTTTCGTCAGTTAACAGTACATTGTGAAGTTTTCTTCATTGCCCGGCGCGGCAAGGCTGGCCGGCGGGCGGGGGCGCGCGCGCCGGCCACGCCTCGCGCGCGGCGGCGCCCCGGCGGCCGCGGCTCAGTGGCCGGCCACTGCGCAGTGAAGCGTCGCTTTGGTTCTTCGAGCAATTAGGACTCTGGTTGTGTTTCTAGTGCGTGACAAAAAAGTGATAGAAATATTTGCGCAAGATAAAACCCGACGAATAGACTTACATTATAAATAGAACAATATTAGACCTACCCAATCAAACTGTAGTGTGTGTGGTGTGTGTGTGTATGTGACTGATTTCTTCATAATTTTCATAAATTCGCTGGCGTGTTCTTCAAAACACCATACCTACATATTTCAATCTAAAAGTGAGTACATTTTTATTACATATATTTTAATAATTTTATCACTTATATCCTTACCTTATTTTGTCTTTCAACTATGTATCTGTTGAGTGAGAATACTTTTACATTTATTTTTTTTTTATGGATACTGGCACGGTTGGCTACATCACCTACAACATCCGTGATGTCAGCCCATAACACCGGATGAACTTGGTGCCACGTCAGTGCTTCCCTTCGGTCGTACATAATTTGGGCAATTAACTCAGACATGAAAATAAAATAAAAAATCACGTCTCGGTATCCATTAGATTCACGTTTGGGTTTAGTACTACGAGTAAGTTAGCGCACATCGTGCGCTAGGTACCTATGGGACTGGGTGTGCTGTGCGCCGCACACCCAGTCCCATAGGTCACCAGCCGCCACTGCTCACAAGTACTCGAAAAATTATATGTGAATAAACAAGTGTGGCGGTGATCGTGGTGTATCAATCATATTTATAATTTCGCTTATGCGCGTTTTTATTTAAACAAATTCATGTCTATTACATTCATACATACATAGCGTCACGGTTGTTTCCCAGTGGGGTAGGCAGAGACAACAGATCTTAACGTGCCACGATCCTGACACATCTCTACCTCCTCTTCCACTTCCATAATGTTCTTCATATATGCTCGTCGGTTACGGGTACTACGGACTTGATCTTTTTTGAGCACATGCCCGATCTGGTCTAGGTACGTGCCAATTCATTTCAACAGTTAATTTCCATGACTAAATCTGCCCGGATTCAGTGTCGGGGTTTCGCACGAACTTCAGCTCGGCGCACGCGCAACACGCAATACCTACTAGAAAGGTGATTAATTCCGAGATCTAATTTGAAGGGCTGCCGTTGTTTAGTCTAATAATACCAGCACGAGTGTGTGTTACAAAAACTCTCATTACTCCTCCGCTCCGGTGGAACCATCATCTGCGTCTGCGCGGCCGCTACTCGACGTGTGGAAATATTGGTAACTGATGTGGTCAAAATATGATATGCTATTTTCCTTTTTTAGGGTTCCGTACTAAAATAGTAGGAAAGGAAGGAAGGCCCTTAGTTTCATAAACGATATAAATCATGCAATTTAATTTTAATTTTTTTTATATGTTAGTACCTACTAGTTTTCGGTTTTGCATCTATCTAGTGAAGACATACAATTTAAAGTCGGCATGCAGGCAGATAGATTTTTCGGTACCTAACACGGAATGTTAAAAAATCATTGATTCATTGATTCTTAGAAAATCATTAAAATTAGCTTGTGAAAAAACGTAAAAAATGTTTAATAAATATAATGTTTGTTTTGTTATCGAAAATACACAGTCACATACCGAGCACTACAACAGAACAACGAAACACGCGCAAGGTAGGAAATGGATAAAAAAGAGGAGTGTTATAACTTTAACGTGTGTGTGTGTGTATGGATGTGTCTGTCTGTGGCATCGTAGCTCCCAAACAGGTGGACCGGTTTGGATGTGACTTTTTTTATTGGAAAACTGGTTTAATCAGGATGGTTGTTAGCTAGGTTTGTAATCAAATAACCAAGTAATTAAGTAATCAAAAAATGTATTATCTCAAAAAGTGGAGCGGTTCGGATGCGGTCTTTCTTTATTAGAAAGCTGGTTTAATCGGGATGATTGTTAGCTAGGTTTGTAATCAAATAACCAAGTAATTAAGTAATCAAAAAATGTATTATCTGAAAAAGTGGACCGGTTTGGATGCGGTCTTTCTTTATTAGAAAGCTGGTTTAATCGGGATGATTGTTAGCTAGGTTTGTAATCAAATAACCAAGTAATTAAGTAATCAAAAAATGTATTATCTGAAAAAGTGGACCGGTTTGGATGCGGTCTTTCTTTATTAGAAAACTGGTTTAATCGGGATGATTGTTAGCTAGGTTTGTAATCAAATAACCAAGTAATTAAGTAATCAAAAAATGTATTATCTAAAAAAGTGGACCGGTTTGGATGCGGTCTTTCTTTATTAGAAAGCTGGTTTAATCGGGATGGTTGTTAGCTAGGTTTGTAATCAAATAACCAAGTAATTAAGTAATCAAAAAATGTATTATCTGAAAAAGTGGACCGGATTGGATGCGGTATTTCTTTATTAGAAAGCTGGTTTAATCGGGATGGTTGTTAGCTAGGTTTGTAATCAAATAACCAAGTAATTAAGTAATCAAAAAATTTATTATCTTAAAAAGTGGACCGGTTTAGATGCGGTTTTTTTTTAAAGTTTGAAATAAAAGTTAAATTACAAATTAAAAAAATACCCGACCCTTATAAAGTCCTAGACCCTTCAAAATAATTTACGTTTACTTACTTAAGGGAGTCGGGGGACGGCTAAGTAAATAAAATATAAAAACTTAGAGCTGCGCAGAAATTTACTTAGCGGTCCAGCGACTCCTTTAAGTATGTAAACGGAAATTGACTTTGACCTTTTTGACCCTTAAGGTCGGGGGTTTTTTAAATTTGTAATTCAACTTTTTGTACTACGTTCTGTATAATCTACACTTTTAGAGCATTTTTATTATTGTAAAATTTTTGGCTATACGTAAGGTCGAATATTTTTTTTTCTTCACCAGGTTCACTCAATTTCCTTCCTTCAGCCTTCACCCACGTGTCTCCCAGCTACCAGGAACAAAGAAAGCAGAAGTCGGTTACAACGGCGCACGGCGGCGCCCCCCCCCCCTGCTCTCCCCGTCCCCCGCCTCGCCGGTCGGCAGGTGTCCCGCCTCACCTGTTGTCCCTTCACATAACGTCTTCCTACTTATATCTTCCTAGTATCTACTCATATGGGACTTGTGGTTACGCGTAATTCAATTGACAGGCTACTTGTGACATTTCGTCGGTTGGAGTGTTGTAAATACAAAAGTGAGTGAAAACACACGTTATATGGAGGCTTTTTATTTAGGTTTTAAATAGAACCTACAACAAATATATAGTAGGTACATATTTATCTTTATGTTAATATGTATCGACGCTGTAAGCGGCTATGTAACTGGCTATGTAAAATCTAATCGATGATTGCGGTAAAGTTGTTCCTCTAAAGCTTTTCGAGGATTTCAAAATATTTATGAATATAATGAATATATTTTTTTCTCACCTGGATTTTTAATTAGGATTTTAATTAGAGGCAATTTTACTAAAAATCACAAGTTACGAATGAAACTTGGCAGTCCCATTATCGTATCTTTATCTTAACAAGTGCCTCATTATCACTAATTACTTTCAGTAATTATCGCGAGCTTCTTCGCAGTTTGGCGAAATCACTTTCAGGATAAATTTGTATACAGATTTGTTAATTAAAGATATCTCATAATTTAGCACCGTACTAACTGCACTTAGACTTCTGTTTCATATTTTATTTATCTGGATAATTTCTCGATAAAGTGGCCACGTTATTGGTTCAACTTTGTCGCTTGAAGGCGCCCGTCAGCGCCTTCTATAAAGTGCAATATTTGCTGTAATTCCGTCGGTTGCATACGCTGATCCGGCGCGCGGGGCGCTGAAACGGCCCCAGTTAAGCCTATATTACATTTATAATCATTCGTCCCAAAACGGCTTCACCGCGGCGGCATTTTCGTATTTTCGCTATGACATAATTTTTTTTTTTTTTTTTTTTTTTATGGAAACTGACACGGTTGGCTACATCACCTACAACATCCGTGATGTCAGCCCATAACACCGGGTGAACTTGGTGCCACGTCAGTGCTTCCCTTCGGTCGTGCCGGCTACACTGAACTGGACGGAAAACACAAACTATTTACATAGCCGTTTCGACCGACCTTTCATTCAGTGCGGTGGTACCAGCCCGGGCGGGATAAACCCTACCACCTAGTTATATAAGAAGGGAGTCATATCCCTTAGTCGCCTTTTACGACATCACCACTAGCATTCGATTTCAAATTTTATTCGAAGCAAATATAAACATCGGTCAAGTGCGAGTTTTACTCACTCGCGGAGGGTTCCGTAGATCCGCTATCTATACCATAACTGTCAAAGAACCATAGCCGTCTTATCTTTTGTCTGTGTGCGATGCAAAGTACCTGTGGCGCCATCTATTATTTAGTATCGTAAATATTTACTAATCGATTCTTAGCAAATTTCTTGTATGGGCCCTTAATTATTTATTACTTCTTGCTACATCCGCCAACACATATTCTGTGAAAATTTCAATCGGCTTAGCTATTACGCTTCCAAAGATACAGCGGAAGGACAAACAGACAGACAGACAGAGAAACGGCTTAGGCTTAGTAATAGGCTGCCGTATGTATACGGAACCCTAAAAAGCGATAGTATCGCAGCGACACTTTCGCTGATGCAATGATAAATATGAAAGTATTTGTACGCACGTGGTACTTGTTAGTTAGCACCTGTTTGTCGTGCGCGCACTTGTTTCGTGTTTGTGTGGGTTTGGTAGTTCGAAGGTATCGCGGCGGAGTCGGCGGCGACGTCGTCGCCATCGTCGTCGTATTTTCTAGAGATATTTCCGAAGAACGAAAATGCCATTGCGTAACTATAAATTTTCGCAACGAATTTTTCGTTAAATGTAATATCGCCTTCTTAAGAGGTCGGGTGTTCTATAAACACTATGAATTAATCGAGCACGGGGGCAATGAAAACGACTATACGACCCAATTATATGCGCCTGCTCTTACTGCGTCGTTAAACTGAAAGCAATTTATTAAATTGATGTTGTAATTATGATACCGAATTAATTGGCTACGGTGAAGCGTGTCGCGCAGATTGAAGAAAGAAGCCTCAGAACTACTTCACAGATGAGGTAGCGGCCAGCGGGCGATATGTCCTCCATGCACAATGTACAACAACCGTAAGCGGCCATAACATCCATACTAACATACCAAAAACAAATTAGATGATGACCTTTCTGTTCGTCTGTCATGCATGGCACCTCACTGAGCGCCATTTCGAGAGGAGTGGTGATTTTGACTGGCGTGGCGATCTCCACTCGAACTTCACCCGATTGTTGGACACAGGTAATCATTCTCGTCCTTTATAAAAATCCGTCAAGTGCGAGGTTTACTCACGCACGGAGGGTTCCGTTGATCCGCTATGCCATATCAGTCAAAAAAACATATCCGTCTACCTTTTTTCTTTCTACAATGCAAAATGTACAAACCTGTGGCGTTATCTATTATTGAAATGAAATGAAAATATACTTTATTGTACACCATTGTATAAACCCAAAAAAACTTCCTGGTTTTAATGGTTTTAATTTTTCTAAGCCTAGGTAGGGAGATACAGTGGAATGGTATACGTCCGTATATGGTTAATGTGGTTGCCAAAACGCTGAATAAACTCACGAAATCGGAAATCTGAGCGATAGATATTCCCCCATGAGGCCATGATTTATCACCATGCAAACACAATGTGAGCGCACTGCGAGACGCCAGATCTCTAAATGCAACAATAAGCTCACTCGTTGGAGCAGAACTGAGAAAATGGGATGAGCGTATCAGTAGGTAAATACTTACTAGAAATGATTGTGGTTTACAGCTCGCTTCTTGCGGCGAGCGCCGGTACGTGTTCCTAGTTGGAGGGTAATTTTATATCTGCTTAGACTCTTACCTAGATTTTTAGACATAATGATTTTTTATTTTATTTCGTTTGGGAAAAAACACAGTTACAAACATACGTAATGATAAACATACATATTAGCATATTATTCCTTCAAATCAAATCAAATCAAATCAAAATTATTTATTTTTCAATTCTCTTAATAATAACTTATACAATCTTTATACAATGTACAGAATAGGTCGTGAATTGAAAAAAAAGTGTAGGCGCAGCATGTGGCACTGGCATTTCAGTGCCGCTGATTTTAAGCCTAACCTTGTATATTCATTCTTTAGCATATTCACGGTGTTATATATATATTAATAGGTATGGTAATACCCGAAAGGGGTGGTTCTACACCTGAAACTGATAAACAAATGTGTGCTAGTGCTACATGTTTTTATTTTGAGAACTTTTTTTACTTTCTTCATACAAAAGCTCAGAAAAAATCTATAATTTGACATTTCCAAAAACATTTCAGTACACACAGAATCAGTTTGATATGTAAGTAATCTAAAAAGTTCCACCACCTAAAATATAACACATAACGTGTGTGATATTATCATTTTTCGGTTTACTATTATAACCGAAAAAAAAGAATGGGGTGTGTGATGGTGATGGCCCACTTCAGTACAGTCTCGCGCGTCCTTTATTATTTGTGATAGGCTTTCACTTATTTAGGCATTCATATATTTATAAGAAAGTACAATAAGAAGAAGTATTTGCAGTTGTATCACCCACTTTATAAGTATTTGCTTATTTTCTTGCTGATCCGAATAACAATTCTTTGAGAGAAGCCTATTTACCTGACAAAATGTTGGCGTGAATCTGCAGTGTTATTGCGTAAAACATGCGCATGTCACTGGAAAAAGTGAAATAATGACTGGTTACTGGACTGGTAAAGTTCAAATAAATGGTTTACTTTGAACTGATTTACGATAGCTAAAATGTTGAACCATTAAACACATTCCGAGCTAACAAAACATGAATGTATAAAAACGACTCGATCTATCTTCAATACTTTCTTAAATTTACATTTTGTGTGACATTTTACAGCAACCTGTCGCTATTTGGCATAATATTTCACGTTTAGCGTTCCAATTAGGTCTTCCGGTCGATGTCGTCTTTCCAGTCGCGCACTTCAACTCAACGTGATAGCCCTGCGGTTGTACGTGCTCGAGCAGCGAAGGTCACAGGTGCCACTACCGCATTGGACGGCGGTCGAGGCGGTGGCTTAGCGCGTAGTGGCGTGGGTGACGGCTCGCGACCGGAGCGTGCCGGGTTCTTTGTCTGGCTCGTCACGAGGCGCGTTACGCTCGACTTCCCGCCCACAATGGCCCGTCTTCTGACCACACTTCGGAGTAAAAACTGCAGCCGATTACTGGCGGGCAACGCGCTGCTCTTGTTTAGTTCGGAATGACTAGGTGGGGCTTTTTCTGAACGATATGATTTAGCTTTTTGTGGCGTACGATATGACTTCGATGGTTTATATAAAAGTAGAGGAAAAATTCTAGTTGTTTTAGACAATAATTTAATGTTACTTGTAAATTTGTTATCTCTAATTTATAAACAGTTTATAAATGGATGAAAGGCAGCAAATGTGAGTGGAAGAGTCGGGAAGGGTCGCCCTAGACGCACGTACCTAAACCAGATCGGGCATGTGCTCAAAAAGGTTCAAGAGCGTAGTACCCGTAACCGAATAGTATGCATGAAGAATATTATGATAGTGGAAGAGACGGCAGATGTTTGTCTGGATCATGTCATGACACGTGGAGATCCGTTGTCACTGCCTACCCCACCGGGAAACAGGCGTCACGCTAGGTATGAATGTAATTTATAAATTTAATATGACCTAGAACATGCAGCCATATGAAAACAAATACTTAATTATTATTACATCTTTAGAAATTATATTTACATAGTAAAATTAGTAATATTGTGCTTAATTTTAATGTTGTATTTTATTTATCAAATATTTTCGTATTGTATGAACTGTAATAGATATTTGTGAGGATCAATTTTATTCAAAACATATTTTCATCAATTTATATATACTTAGGTACGGGTACAAAGCAGCAGCAGTAAACGTCATAATTTTTTCAAAATTCATAATTCTTCTAAATGCACTAACATTATATTTACATATTATCTACTAAATATTATATTCACTTTGAAATGTATCTTAAATCCTACAAAATAGGGTTGCTTTTGTTTTCAATAACAGGATGTCGCACTAAGCCCTCAGAGCATATTCAAATAAAATCATCTTCACTGCGAAGCAGCGCGATAAAACTCGGAATGATGGCCATATTAAGATATAAGGAGAGTTTCCGAAGATTTATCTTAATTTGTTTAAGATAAGCGAATGCAAGATAACCGAAGGATACTCCGCTCGGTCGATATGGGATTATAACTTGATTCAAATTATAAGTTTAATACGTTGAGAGTGGACTTATCGCGAAATAGAATCGTTAAATGCGATCACACTATCACTGGTTGGAGTAAATGCGTCCTAATAAAAGTCCTAATCAAGAGTAATTTTCATACTTTAATTATGTATGAGTATCTCATACCTATTCAAGAGAATATAAAAGGGGTACTCGTTAAACATCTCAAAAGTGCTAGAAATAAAATATGGTATGAAATCGTACCGTGTGGGGCCGGTACTTTAAAAGAATAGCCCCACTGCATCTCTCCCCGTGTATGTCGTAAAAGGCGACTAAGGGATATGATACATACATACATATCACACACGCTGAATCCCGACAATCGGGGTAAGCAGAGTAATCGGTGTTGTGCTGCAAGAACTCTGGTAAATTACAGCACAACACCGACCACCACGCTTCGCAAAGTATTCGAACAAGATTTAATCGATCAAGCAGCAAGTAAGGCACGAAGACCCACCTGCTGCATGAGTCGGTGGAAATACCGTGCCAAGGTGAGAGGTGGCGATCCTGTCGCCCTTTAGCACGGCATCTTGTCCTTATCCCTTAGTCGCCTTTTACGACATGCATGGGGGGATATGACTTCCTTCTTATATTACTAGGTAGGGTTTAACCCGCCCGGGTTGATACCACCTCACTGAATGAAAGGTCGGTCGAAACGGCTATGTATATAGTTTGTGTTTTCCGTCTAGTTCAGTGTAGCCGGCACGACCGAAGAGAAGGCTGACGTGGCACCAAGTTCACCCGGTGTTGTAGGTGATGTAGCCAACCGTGTCAGTTTCCATAAAAAAAATGAGAAGAAGACAAAATTATAAGTGCAATGACATCACAATACGTCTTGTGGAATCATGATCTCGGAATTTTTAATTTTGTTTGTAACTCGTGAAGCATTTTTGACCAGCCTACGAGTTCTAAACTGATGTGTTTTGTTTGATCTTGGTAGCATTTGTATATTATGTTTGTTACGTCCACAGGTCTGTTTGGTCCTTGCCGAGGTCCTCGCTTCTACAGTACTGGACTGATGTTAATTATCTACAAGGACATACGGAATCGTAGGACCTACCAATAAAAGCTCATAAATGAACAATAAATAAAGGCAGTAAAGAAATAATTCAAGTAGATATGCTAAGACCATATTGTACTCGCATGTTGGATACAGTGTCCTCGATAAACTCTAAATCAGTTGATTTCACGATCGGCGCACACGCCATCTGGGGTCTTATTGCAGAACCGATAAATAACATCTTCGCGAGAGGCGCGAGCTGCCTCAGTTACCGAACGACGCGCGCGACCATGCTCGCGCGCGTCGCACTGAGCGTGCGGTGATATGACTTACGACCAAAGAAGTCAAAGGGAAAGAAGAACGATACATTTTTCGAGCATGTGAAATGAAGTCATTGTAAAGGGGATGCACCTACGTCGGAAGCATTCCGTACCGCTTTAGACATCCCTGTCTCCAATTTTTCTGTCTCCAGAAAAATTGGAGAAGCGTATGTCCAGCAGTGGACGCATAAACGCTGACTGGCTGACTTATGTATTTCTGGTGGAGAAAAAGTTAATAGTATGTAATTTATGCAATGACATATCTATAATTTTTAATTCTCTTAGGACTCTCAAATTTCATCATGCTCTGGTGGAATAATTTTAATCTAACTAAAGTTATTCTAACTAATGCTATTAAATTATATTCACTACACGCCGTTTAGCTATTTTGCACATTCCCATTAAGACCCAGCAGCAGTACGAAAAATCGGTTTATCCCGATAGACGTTTCTCGTAAACCACTGAGTTTGTAGGATGTAAGTTCAGAATCAATACATTTTTAACTGTCGGCGTAATCAATATCATCGATACTAATAATAAATCTAAGGCATTGTTTTGGAGTAAGTTACTTTGTTTTATGAGATACTGAGTTTGTAGACTCTATGTATGATACTAAAACTACATTGACGATTTTTAGAAATATTTTCTGTTTGTATGTTCCTCCATAACTCTTAAACCGATCATCTGAATTCGATGAAAGCTGTACAAGCACATTTAACTATACGTGACACAGGATAGGCTAAATAAAATTCGTTTCGGTTACGCTAAGATGTGGCTCTCATACAAACCGAATTATTCCGCGCGCCGAAATAAAGGTACGGTAGCGGGCTTACTTACTTTCTTCTTTTTAAATACGAATTTCACGCGCGCGAAGCCGCGAGCAAAAGCTAGTATTTAATAAAAGAAATAATACTCTCTTCGACGGGAAGGAGTATTGTATTTTTTATATATTATGTAAAATTAAATGACTATAACATGATGAACGGCACGGAAACATGGGGCTTTTTGAATTTTCGAGAGCATACTTCGCGATTTTTTTCTATCGAGTAAAATATACCAAATTTCGTCGTAGCCTCCTGCTTACGAAACATTATGTATTGTAGAAAGGCACACATTTTTTCTAACATAGAACTCACTGTGGTTTATGTGAAACGTCAATCGGGAGAAACCGATGTTTGGTACTACTGAGCCTTAACTCCAGAATTTGTTAAACTGTTGCTATAAGGTTTTTTGTAGGTAAGTACGAATATCTGGAATGGCTATAAATTAAAACTAATTACATACTTATTTTAATTTATTTCATTTTTATAGACACAACGAAGAATCGAATTTCAAGACAAAAACTGAATTTCAGAGTCCCATTTGTAGGTTTAACAATAATTAAATAATAAATACAAAATATATATGTATCTCTAGTACAAGTGTTTCCCTATTACCTACATAAATTGAATGAATAATATTGTAATATCTACCCGTCAAGATACACTTTTCTTAGTTTGCAACACAAAATATATGTGACCAAGATTATAAAATCGCAGGATCGCGCATTGTACAAATCGAAGTGCGATGATTTATCGCCAATTATCGATTAATTCAAGCAGCTCATCGTACATTTTAATCGATTTATTGCGACGCGATAACTTGCACATGCTTAGCGGAGCACACTCGCGAAAACAATCCGCATTCAAGAGGAGAAGCTGGATTGAGAGATTTCATCACACATCTAACAAGCCACGCAGTAACAAGCCATGCATTGCAGCGGTTTAATAATAATCAATAATAAAACAGGAGAATAATAAATAAAAGCGTCAAACAAGCTAGAATAATATGATTTAGAATGCAGCGTGTATCCTGCGCAGTTTCCGCGAAGACCTCTACAATAGGTTTTAATTATTTATGCTACAATATATATATCATTCATTTCAAACGCATTTTTCAGTTACAATTTTAGTTTATTCTGTGCGTTAGTAATTTTTCAACTAATTACTATTTTATAAGCGCGAAGCCTTAACTAATCCTCGTTCGTAAAATAAATAAAAGATTAATAAAATTAAGTGCAGGCAGCTACTTTCCAAATACATTGTTTCAAAAAATATTAGTCATACACGTATCAGAAATTGGATGGGTGACCCTTCGACCGTTGGAGGAGGATTCTATGTAAAACTGCAGGTTCCTTCACCCCTTCTTACCTTACTAGGTGGTAGAGTTTAACCTGCCCGGGTTGGTGCCACCGCACTGAATGAAAGGTCAGTCGAAACGGCTATGTAAATAACTTCAGCGTAGCCGACACGACCAAAGGGAAGCACTGACATGGCACCCAATTCACCAAGTTGTAATGGGCTGACATCACGGATTTTGTAGATGATCTAGCCAACGGTGTCAGTTTCCATAAAAAACGAGTAGAATTTACTTCCACGGGGCACCCTGGAGCAGCGTGAAATGTACGAATAGGTAGATTTATAAATAAGTAGCTTTTGCTCGCATAGCATATGTGCATCTTGAAGGTCCATTCTAAATGTTGGTCAAACAATTTTCAAAATTGGATGAGTATTTTCGGAGATTACCTCCTACATCCAAACTTACAAACTTTACCTCTTTATAATATTATTTGTGTAGAAATTTGCACCGGAAATAACATTGCAGGCGTACTAACATTATGAAATAACGAGTTACTTATTTTTCGCCGGATACATGATCCCACCAAAAAGACAGCCGAATCAAAATGAAACAATCTCAAACGCAATGATATTATATATCTGAAGCGGCACCCGATCGGGCCGGGGGCAAAAGCAATATCGGATCGATACAAAAAATCTAATAACGCCAGCAGAAAAAGGTACAAAACGCCGGAACTTTATGGTGCCCGTTGTTGCTCAAAGTGCGTGGTCATAGGAGGTAATCGAAGCTGCAGGCGCCATTGTGGACGAGAACGGCTTTTTGTGCTTATCTGATGCGTACTGCTCCCATTTTGATAACAAAAAAGCTCTGCTGGCCAAGTGCGCTGTTTGTCGGGGACGCGGTTCCGGAGTCAGCAATATTAGATCTGATTCTTGAGCTAATCAGACGATATCTTGTTCAACAAACACTACGATGTCAACAGACTATGACCAAAAATTACTTCGGTTATAAAAATGCTCATTAGCAATCATTTTTCGTGTTTTCTTTAACAACTTTGTATTATATGTCTGATTATTATTGGTGATTGATTAGGTATCTTAAACCTGTAGTTCAGACGAAAACGCAAATGAAATTGACATTCAAAGTAAAACAAGATAGCACTGTTAAATTTACCCAAACAGTATGTTTGAAATGTACATGCTGCAAGCGTTCTCCAGCAAAATAATGAAAATGAAAACGTTTTTAAAGAATAAGGATTGTTTTCTACGGAACCATGATCACAGATCGATCGCGCTCCTAAAGACGATAGTAATTGAACAACGTTGTGTACTTTGAATAGCAATGTTTATGTTGAAGCAGCGCCGACTCGTCCCGGCTACTTGAAAAACAAAATAAAAAATCCAATGTCGAAGAAAAATATCGTGGTGTTAAATCACACGACACTCACCAATAACTCAGTGGTCTGGTCACACCTTGAAATGAAATCAACGGTTTAGAAAACTGTTAAAATATGGTTCCGGATTTGATACTCTTCGGAAATATAATTATCAATATAAGGCGACCGAACTAGCCACTTCGTTGTAACAACCGAAATGTACAAATCAGACTTCAAACCTGTTCCGCTAGTTGTGATGAATTTAGTTTGATTTCCTTTAACCGCTTCAAATGCTGTAACCCCGACGTATCGGGTTTCTGCGAGAATTGTGTAGAATCAGAAATGGTCGTGATTGATTGTAAAACAACGTTTTAATAAATGGTTTGTCTGACTTTGAAATTTAAAAGAATTTAGAAATTTCGTAAACTATATTTGTTCATGTTAAGTTAACTAGCACGGCTGGTTATTGTTATGACCCCTTCCCTAAAGTGGCAGCGACTAGAAAAGTTTAACTATAATAGAGTGTACGCCTTCAAAGCTCCAAACAATTACCGTCCCATCAGACCACCCAAAGCATAATGCTTATAATTGTTTCCCAGTAAAGATTTATAATGTCGGTAATACTGTTCGAACAGATCACAGTCGGCAGTGCTTTGGCGCAGCGCTGTGAGAAAATTATCCATCATTCATTATTGGGAAGGTAATCTCTTTGGCTCTCGCCGAGCGAACGATAAAGCAGACATATACATTTTAATATGTTTGTAACTATTATCCAAATATTGTTCAATGATATTAAATTAGTATTAGATCTATAAAACGTTAACTTTTGTAACCGTTTAGTCTTATAAATAAACGAGTACGCTCGTAGTCATAGCTTCAATGAACTCAAACGATTTATTTTTATAAGAACTTCAACAAGATACTTTAGAGAGTAAAGTGCACCTACTGGAGACGTGTTTGTAGTTGGAAACAATATTCGTAACTTTGATCAAAAGGTGTGACATGAAGATGTACTTAAAGAGAAAAAACTTGTATACAACTTGAGAACGATTAGATAATTGAAAGGTTGGTAAGACATGAATGATAAGTATATAAATAAATAACCAGCAGTAAACAAGACACTTGTTGAATGTTTGTTTAGCACTCTAGTATGAAAGCTGTAGGTGCGTATTTACAATTGATTGAAAATTAAACACAAATTAAAGAAGTTCTCTCCTATGCGATCGGCGTATTACCCATCGAAGCTCTCCTACCGACGACGTCGTAATTTAGATTTTTTTAAATTGAACTTGATCGATGATGTTCACGGGCAGTCAAACATCAGAATGGTATGATGACAGATTATTACATTCACAATCTCTTATAGATTATTGAGATCTAGAACACAGAGGACGGTAATGATAGTAATGAAAGCTTCGTCAAACGACTGTTCGCTGTAAGTGTGTAGGTCGTGAAACAGGATAATAGTTTAGTTAATAGTGTTTGCTCTCATCTTGATATCTTATTCGATACCTATAGAATTGATTCGTAATAGACGCTAAATTATTGATTAATATCTTTTTCTTAACATTTTAATTATTTGCGAAAATGCTAATATAAAAAATACCTTGGGAACATTTACATAAATATTTGTGAGTAGAAACGAGGTACATGCATTGTTGCTGTCGACTACTTAATGCACCGCTAGGTGTGTTTTCCCGTGGTGTCTTCAAGCGTCCGCAAATCTGCTGGCATGGCGCCTCACTGAACGTGGTTTGGCTCTGTCAACTCCGTCCCTCGGCACAGCCATCCGTGTTAGTTTGAAATTATATCCACACTCGGTCACGATTACGTAATAAAAAAAACTATCATTGGTAAGTAAACATATCCTGAAAATAAATATAATTTAGTAAACTCATATTATGTTGTCAAAATAACCTAATACAATAAAATTTAACTAATATGATAAAACTAAACTAAAATAACTTATAAACTAAACCTAAAAAAAAAAATTTTAACTATCTATAAATAATATATTTCATTTAAATTTGTCTGAGTCGCTGCACCGGTGCAAGTGCCAAGTGCTCTGAATCTCAATGGCGATTCGCCGAACAAAGAAAGCTTTGGCACGGCGGTCACCAGATTTATCTACTAAAAGTTTTCCCAATTTCTCCGAGAACAAAGTAAACAACATAAGGTTATTACACGAATTATAATACAGGTAATTCGTCTAATAAAAATACAAAAATGTATACAATACTAAATTTCTTCCCAAGATATTGAATGAAACTTTGCTTACGGAGGATGATGCTATGTCCCTAGCAACATACTCTTATCTCACCAACTCGTTCTGCCCAGCTACCTACTCTACTCGGGCGCACAAGTTATGGTGACATGGTGAACAGAACAACTCTCGCCATTCATATGCTAGCCGCAGGCCTGGGGTAGTCGGATGAGCCGAGACTGATGGTAATTGGTAGACTGCACTGTACCGTGTGGGTAGAGAGCTAATACGTTTTCGCTATGACATTCTCGTTGAGATAAGCGAAAATTATATGAATGTATTTATGTTCAAAATAGTTGTCGCGTGAGTTGTAATTTTAATTAAGTACCACGATAGCTTGGCTTAGTACTCAAAACTCGTATTAAGAACTGTACTACACACAAGTACCCTCCCAAAAGATGGAGCTGGGAACAATGAATAACTCGAACAAGTAAATCTGCTTTTCATCATCATCATCATTATCATCAGCCAGTTTCGGTCCACTGCTGGACATAGGCCTCTCCCAAGGCACGCCACCACACGCGGTCCTCCGATCTTCTCATCCATCCACTCCCGGCTATTTTTTTTAGGTCAATCTGCTTTTATTTTTTATGAATTGATCTGAGATATGCATTTAATAATTTGTGTGAAATTATTTGTAAGTGCCTTATTTATGATGAATCACGTATCTGTTAAAAGGTATGAGTGCTTTAATATACCTAGTACAAATTCCAAAAACAATTCACTCGCAAACTCGCAACTCACAACAATCCCATTCTAATTTAGTCATCAATGTAATAAACAGCGTCGTATAGCCCGCTGTTTGTGTAGGCGTCGCGGTCGCGGTACTCGCGGTGCAACTCCGGAGGAGGCGCGGGCGCTGCGGGGATCAAGTCCTAATTTACATAAAACAACCGCGCAGTCCTCCCGACGTATTAAGTCTTAATTGTCGAGACTTCCACACGGAGGCCGTGAAGATACCGAGGAACAAAACAAAGAAAAGGCCAGCGCATGTGGGACGCTACACGGCCTTTCGCTCGGGGCAATAAGAGCAACCCTAGTTACCTATAGTATCGTATCCCGCGCTATATCCAATTACAAACAGAGATTACAGCAAATATCACGGTTTAGGTTAGGTCATTTAAAGAAATCGTACTATCATTTATTCTAGGCCTGCCTTTGTCATACATAATGCTAACACACTGCAGTCAATGAAAGAAAATAATTATGTCCATCATATTCGAATCATTAAGGTTGACGTTATTGTGAGACTATGGTAGAAAATTTAATAAAAACAAAAGTCCAAGTGCATTTTTTAACACACAATTGCCATATTTACATATGGCACATATTTAGTTTAATCTTCCTTGCTTAGTTGCAGCGATATGAATATAAAATGGACTGGGAAAGTTTAAATGATGACAAATATTTCAAGAAATAAATTTCTATACATATATAAATTTGTTTTGTTCTTTCTTTGTAACTGAATTACTCGCTGAGCTCGGTGAGTACTATTAGCATACTACCGCGTGCGCTTGCGATATCTCCTACACTTTGACACTGCGAACAAGTCGCTGGGTTTGAGTATTCGAACGCTTCTGTGCATTCAAGAACTGATTATATGTAAGTTGTCGAGGAAACTGACGGATTTCATAACAACAGTTTCGGACTGGGGCGCGTGCAGTCTATCTTCAGGGTCCGGGTGCGATTGGGCTCACGCTTGACAGAACTCCACAATTACAATGAAATTAAACTTATAAAATATAGCGAAAATAAAGTATTTTCAGTTCCGTAGGTAGGTTTACTACTGATTACCTATGTACAAAAATGCCAATAGACAATAATTAGTCCCATTGCGTATAGTGGTAACTTCGTCGTGCACATCCATTTCTCAGCTTCAATAAGACGGTATTTCATGAATCGGCCTTCGATCATCATCGGAGTAAAGCACATCGGGCGCGTTCGGCCTTTGGATGGGTGACTGTTAGACCCATTAGGCTGTCTATGGTTCGGATTCCACGTAAAACTGTAAGTCTCATCCCATAAAGAAGGGTTTAATCCGGGCGGATAGATACGACCAGTGTGAATGAAAACATAATAAAAGGATTTTTTTATAGAAAGCGCGACATGTTGGGCCGACCCACCCATGAGGTGTCTAACGACACCCATGGACATTCGGCCGTATGCGGGGGTTGCGAATGCCGTGCCGGCCTGACAGGTGCCTATTCATGCTCCTCTTGAAGGACCCGAGACTGTACTTGGGGGGAAATATATGGGCAGGGAATTGATCATACTTACCGTTTATTTCAGTGAATGGAATACTACTCTCTAATCGATTGCCTACTCTCTACTATGCACCAGTACATGTAGGTACTAACTCGGAATAAGGAGTAGACCAACTCAAAGGCTCTGTGGTTATTAATATTGTTTCCTCTAACTAAGGCATGACGTTTGCTGACAATGAGCTTTAAAGTTTCTTTATCCATCAATATCATCACTATACGATCATTTTTATTTATTTATTGTTATGAAATGGAAATCAGTTTTACTTAATTCATTTTGTTTTTCTTTGTACTTTTCTTCATTATCTTCACAAATACCAATACATCTGCAATTTGTATTCCTACAAAAATGTATGAATTATGTTAGCGCGGTGTAATGGTGCTTATCAACCCAGTGTGGTATACTTGGCGTTGTGGTTCTTTGCAATATGTCGTGTTCTCATTTTGTGAATTAAACGATAGCTGTTTTCTTCACCACTGCTTTCCCTGTCTGACTTCATCGTTCCCGCTTATCATCCACAAGGGTGTCCAGAGGCTAGAGTATACTGGCATCGCAATAAACTACAAGCTAGCATCCTTGAGGATCATATTTGCATCCTATTCCGCCCGCCGCCCCGTTGCGCCAACGCCAGTGAGTGTTGCGTGTCTAGCAGCTACCGCACCTCGCATGACTGGAGACATTTTCATCTTTTTGCTCCTCTTTAATAAACACGACAACTGAGCCTTTATTTATGCTAGAGGGCAGCAAACAAAGATTAGCTGCCTACACTTGTGTAACTGAGATGAACTGAGAATTCGAAGAATATGCTCGGTTATACATATTGTTATACACAAGCAATCATCGGAATCAGAACTGAAAAATAGAAAAACAAAAAATTTTTTCAGGCCGTAACAGATGACCTGAGGTGGGACTCGACCCCATGAGCTTTGGCTTACATGTCCAAGGTCCAAGTGATCACGTCAGCCTCGGCAGCTCAGTGGTGCGGTCAGTTATTGGATGGGTGACCGCCCGACCGTTGGAGGCAGACCGTGGTTCGGATTCCACGTTAAACTGTAGGTCCCTTCCCTTCTTACCTTACTGGGTGGTAGGGTTTATCCCGGCCGGGTTGGTACCACCGCACTGAGCGAAACGTCGGTCGAAACGGCTATGTAAATAGTTCGTGTTTTCCGTCCAGTTCAGTGTAGCCGGCGCGAAATGAAGGGAAGCACTGACATAGCACCTAGTTCACCCGGTGTTATGGGCTGACATCACGGATGTTGTAGGTGATGTAGCCAACCGTGTCAGTTTCCATAAAAAAAAAAAAAAAAAAAAAAGTGATCTATGCAGGCATTTGACAATAGTTCCGAAATTCGATTTGACAATCTTTAAAATAATACATTGTAAATGTATACAAATTTGAAAAATTTCTGAATATGGTCATTGCACGGATAAATTATGACATGATTAGTAAGTGCCTATATAAATCACGTATCTGTTAAGGTGCTTTATTATGGTACAAAACACCGATTTGATTGTGTGTTATTTGTAATCGAACGGGTTGAAAAGTACTTATATCTCGATCAATAAATTCTGCGACTTGGTAGACAAGGGCTGCTTAAGGAGGTCGAGAGACGAATTGAACTGGGTTGGGCCGCCTTCGGAAAGAAAAAATTCGCCCTGAGGTCTCACCTTCCGCAAAATTTTAAGATCCTTATTTATGATCATTGCGTCCTCTCGATCATGATGTACGGGTGTGAAACGTGTACTCTGGCGATCGCTGTTGTCCAACGGTTGAATGTTGCCTGATATGGTGCGTAACGAGGCAATCCGCCGACGCACCAAAGTAGACGATATTGGACACCAGGTAAGCTCGAGTGGCACTGGGCTGGACACGTCAACTGAAGAGACGACGAGCATTGCAGTAACCGCGGCCTAAACTGGCGGCCGTGGAAAAGAAAACGGAGTGTGGGAACACCACTCGCCAGGTGGCACGACGACACGAGTCAGTAAGCCTGGATGCGCTATACATAGGAGGACAGGGGTAGCCGCGCGCCGGCGCAAACGCGCCAGCGCGTCAGTCTAGCGCCGGCGACCGATCTTAGTCTCCGTCCGCCGCTCAGGCGGAGCGAACGTGCGCGTCTGTCACAAAATGCCTCATTGTGCAGTGCTTTGGTGCAAAAAGTCGTCGAAAAATTCAAACTTGAACACAGATGGAGTCACCTTTCACGAGTAAGTACTTTCATTCAATTTGATAGCATTTTTAGCTTGAATTTCTGTAACAAACATCGGCGTAAATATGTATGGAGAGCTCTTTTCTGCTTACCCACCATAGGTCGACTATTGTGTTGGATGCAGTTAGCTCTTGTAATTTTTTTTTGTTTATTGGTAAATATGTATGTTGAATGTATACAGATATTTCATGCATTCTGCCTTATTGCCAAAGGACATTTCTTCTAGTCAACCTCAGCAGGTTTCCTCGTTCAATATTCGTTTATCGCGCTTTTTTCATTCAACCAGTACATACCGGTTTTTACTTTTGAGCGACTCTAAGGAGAAAGGAATTAATTTCTTTAGGCCATGCGTCTACCGGGAATATCAGATCGCGGATATTTAGGAGAATTAAAAATAATTGACGTAATAGTTTAAACGTTTGCCTTTAATGTCAGAGATTCAGAATGTATAGAACGTATATAAATGTACAGGATGTATATGTAGATGGTAGGGTTCAACCCGCCCGTGTTGGTACCACTGCACTAAATAAACGTCGGTCGAAGTCACTATGAAAAGTAGTACGTACGTGTTTTCCATCCAATTCAGTATAGCCGGATCGATTAGGGGGAATCGGTGACAAGGCACGTACCTAATTCACCTAGGTATATTTATTTATTTTAGACAGGCAGCCTTGGCTGATGTGTCTAAATCCGGTTTTTCTTCATATTTTTTATTTTATTTGGTTTGTTTGTTTATTTTTTTTATGTATTTATCGATCTTGATTATTTTTATTATTTTAGTTTATTGTAGTTTTATTTTAGTATTTATATATTGGGCTCCCATCATCGCTGGTACCAAACTGAAGCATTATTACGATGATGGAGCCATCCGTATCAGTTTCCTAAAAAAAGTTAATCTTTATGTTTAACTATTTTCGCATACATTTTGATAATTTTTATTATGGAATACACAATTGTAGATTTATAATAAAGTATCCGAGGTATCTCAGAACTTAGAACTATGATCGTGTTTATGCGAAAATCTGCAAATTCGCAAAATTGTGAAAGGGGCGTTGCCTTTGTTCATTTAAGAGAAAGTTATATTATTCCCTTGATGTAAAGAAGGGTTAAATATTGTTAAATCCGTTTCATCTTTTCATCGCGAATCGACACAATGAGCGACTTATTGTATGAATCCCGTTCAAATGTATGGAAGACTGGCGTCACTTGGCTACCTACTCGCTCGGCCAATCACGGCGTTCCATGCGCCGCTCCCGCCTCAGACTTCACACCCCATTGGCGGCTACCTCGGTTCTCATACAAACGATGCCGTATTTCGCATCCAGGCTTACTGACTCGTGGACGACGACATTCAAGTACGTCAGCGGAAAGCAGTGGTTCCGTACCGCTGAAAGCCAGGAGGAGTAGAGGAAAATTGGAGAGGCTATGTCCAGCAATGGGTGCATACACACTGACTGACTGACTGTCCATTCTATATTTTATCTTTACTAGTTTGTTCCGCTTTAGTCTTGTTCGTTCGCCAAATGTGTCTATGCTTTATGGTATGCCAAAAATTTCACAACACTAAAACACCAAAGAGAAAACGATGAACTGAGGCTCAAAATCTAGGAAACAATTAAAGGTATATTTTCTAGAAATTACTCTAGGTAAGTACTATTTCGCCTCAAAATAGTTCGACGAAAATGGTGAAGCATAAAAGTAATATGAATAGTTTATAAATGTGAAATAATAATCAATAATATTTCGATGTATGTGAACACGATGCTACTACAACGATAAGATCAAATGACGAATGGCTTTACAGGTTTGCCGGTGACGTTATCCAGCGCGACACATCTCAATGACATTTCTGTTATTATGGAGGACGACCAATGTCCATGCCGCGCTCAATGACGTATCATGTATTCTACTAGACCTCTTACCCGGGCAACAGCCTTCGCTCCACCGCGGTGGAGTAACCATTACGCGGAAGGACCCTCTTGAGACTAGTAGCTCGCGAGCGACCGAACGCGGCGGACGCGCCGTCCGCGCGCTCGCTGCCGTCCGTCTGCGGCTCGCATCGCGCCAGTCATTCATTATGCCCGGTTGTGTGTTGCGAATTGCGATATTGCAAAAATCATACCAAAAATATTGGGAAAACTGATGGCATCTCATTTCATAGGTAAGTATCACTTCATTGTGATCTTAATATATAAGGTCTTTCAAAATTAGTTAATAGTACGCTAAGGGTGGGTTCTGCATCCTATAGGGAGTAAAACCTATATAAATTTTTTTGGACCTTGGGCTTTTTTTATGTAAAATGTTTTGTATGTATTTAAATAAAAAAATATGTGGTTGATTTTTATAGCCTAATCGATTCATTTTCATAACAGTAACAAAAAAGTCTTCATTACCATTTTGATGTAACACGTGTAAGTTGGTAAAAAAAATCAAATTCTTTCTATTCCATACTAATAAAACTAAAATTGTGGTTTTCACAATTTCTGAAAGAAAGAGATCTATGTGTTGGAAGACTTTTGTTCCTGGCATGAAACTGAAACGATTAAGAAAAGAATTTTTTTTTACATTTTACATTATTATAAATTTTTTTTTTGTAAAAAAAAATCTTTGTTCCTCAAAAGCGATTTATTTACGATACAGAACCCCCCCTTAGCGTACTATTAACTAATTTTGAAAGACCTTATATATAATATCTTGTTTTCCATGTGCTTAGAAATATTTGGTTCAACTGGCCAATTAGGGCTGTCACAACGCTACTTCAATTTGAAAATTTTGTACATTTTATGTATTGACCTCGCATTGCAATAACTATTTAATAATTATTTAATTAAACAAATAAATTGAACGCGCTCATTAGGGCTGCCACATATGAATGATTAGAAATAGAGTTCTGGGATATCATGTATGAAAGTAAATAAATATGTATTAAACCACGTTAAAATATGAGAGTGAATTGTCGCTATTCTTTTTTTTTTTTTTTAATTAGTAAGTAATTGAGACATTTTCAAGAAAACAATTTTTTTACAAGGTTTCCACATCCTTCTAAGGGATCAATACGAGAAAGATGGATAAAAATAGTCCAAGATGATACATTGTTTAAGGGAAAGTGAAAATTTAAATTTGTGTAAAGTGAAATTTAAATTATTTTGTTTAAGTACGGAGGAAGAGTTATTTTAGTTGTGTTTGTGTGTGTAGTCCAAAGTATACCTAATGGTTTTTTTAGTTATATATATATATTTTTTTTATAAATGCTGCACTCTTTATTTTATGTATGTTTGGTTTGAAGATTTTAAGTTTAGTCCAAGGCCAAGACCGCAGTTATGAATTCTTTATTATTAAGTTTAGTTTTTTAGATATTATTCTAGTTATTAAGTGTAGGTACTATAAGAATACAAAACGGCTTTACTCGCGGTCGAAATATGAGCTGTGTGGCTCGACGTTTCGGGCCAAACGTATGGCCCATCATCATGAGCACTCTGGCCGAAATGTCGAGCCACACAGCTCGTATTTCGATAGTGAGTAATGCCGTTGTTACTTCTTAAAATGTCAAATAACCACGGTAATTTAAAAACCCATATAAGTTTAGGTATTTATTTCAAGTTATTATAGTTCTGTATTTTAAGTTTAAATACATAAAAACGTTTTTTTCGATGAAATTCACTATCTGTTTTCTTCTATAATCCTTTAAAACGTCCCACTGCTAGGCACGGACTCTGCTCACTGACATAGGAGGTATTGTTTTTATTGTTGTTGTTTTATTGTTTATTGAGTATTCTTATGGCAGTCATATTGCACTCGAACTTGTCACAATTTGTTATATCCGGTTCGATTACTCGTACATGGTGACCAGTGGAAATCAGAAGCAGTTTACACAAAAATACCTTCATAGACCAGTGTGCACTAGTTACCTAACTTTATTTTTCTTCACCGGAGCGATCGTACCTATTCGTTATGAAATGCACGTATATCAATCTTTATCAAGGAAATAAATAAGTACATTAGTTAGTGCCCGGGATTTGAACCCGCAACTTCTGCATTGAGAAGCGTTACCACTAGACTACGGGCACAATTAACCATAATACCTACTCGTAAAATAATAAATCGAAAAATATATTTTTGGTAGACTAAGTGACAACCCTACGTATTCCATGCACGTGTTGACTGACCGGCCGGGCCAGCCGGGCCGCTAGCCGCTAGTCGCTCGCTAGCTAGCCCCTCTCCCGCTCGCTTCCCGCCCCGCGCGGCTCAGCGTTCCGCCACCCCGCTACCTTACCTCATACCTCAGTTATTGGCCGTCATTTCTCTGTATTCTTTCTTCGTAGTGCTCACTCTATACATAAAATCTCTTTGGCCGCGCTATTACTTGTTCATGTTGAACGAATTGAAAAAGGTTAAGTAAATTTGAGAAATATTGAAAAATGTTTAGCAAAAGGCAATTTTAATTCTTCTAAATATAATAGGAATGCTTGACATAATTTACAAAAAACCAAAAATTAATAAATAACATTTGAGTTCATTATTTCATTAAAGTAAATGTCAAGAAACATTGAATGTAAACATTTCTGAATGAAATTATTTAAATATAAAATGTTCGCTAAGTCTAATCCTACCATATTCAAGAAAATAACGCAAGTAGTTAATGTTTAAAAACGTTTAATAAAATTAAATACAATAATCCAAAATTTTCATAAATTAAATTCATATGACTTATCTACTTTAAATAGCGTTATCAAAATGTTGTACATATTAAAGAAAAATAAAAATCCGTATTTCAACTACATAATTAATGCGATCAAATCGTTTTCAATATTAACAAGTATCTAGGCAGGTAGATATGATCAAAATAATTTACAATACTGACCTAAAATTAATCAACTTAAATAGGAGATCTTAAACTCATAAGTCTCTACTTTGTTTATTTACACTGCAATACAATTTACATTTGGTTGCACTATACACATATTTTTCTATATACATATTACTCATTCACACAACATTGAAATATTACTCTGAATTTCCGCTTATTTAAAACAATTTCGGACGCCAAGTGAATTCAGTTCTTGGAATTAAAGCTTAAATGTATTAAATCACTAATTCTAATTTGAGAGAACAAAGAATTATCTCAATACACAAATCTTCAATATCTCTTGAAGTAAGCGTTGAACTATGTGATAATAATTTTGACTATTCTTCGTTTTCGTGAAATAAGAATACAATCTTTAATATTTTTACGTATTATCGTTTATTAAATAAGTACTTTTATATCATATCTATTCTACTATTTTAACTTTATCGTCATCCACAATATTGTCTTCACAACTTCTTCAAATAAATAACATTCAAAGTACTCAACCAGCCACATGATGGATCATTTGATCACATCACTCTTTCTTTAATTCAGTCTTTATCACTGGGTATTGGCAAAGCAATCACGGTTCAATATAATGAGTCCCCATCTACTCACTGTCGTCTTAAATTGTAACTAAAACCATTGATTCACTACAAGAATCGAGTAGACTTTGACTTGCCGGTGTGAAGGAAGAGATGGTTTTTGAGGTTAGTGTGCTTAGAGAACCCTCTCGAGCAGATATGACACTTGTAGGGCCAGGATCCGCTGTGCACGTACATGTGAGACTTGAGGTCGCCGGGCGTCGGGAACGACTTGGAACACAGGCTGCACTTGTGCGGTTTTTCCTGGAACAAAATAAGCCTTTTTAAAAGAGGATCCCATACTCATACTACATAATATAGATTTGACACGAAGGTTAGAATGATCGGCTGAATATTGTTTGAATTTAATTATAGGGAGTGCCGACAAATCTAACAAGGAAACTGAACAGCTGAAAGGGAATAAACTCAAAAGTATTGTTAGACGAACTGATAGAGATCATTATACAGATATTGTGAGGGTCCATAGAAATACTGTAAATAGAAAAACCTGTAACAATAAGACAAAAACGTGATTTTATGCCAGTAAGTAGATGCATGGAGTAGACACTGTATACAAGGTAATCACAGTATATCTAAGAAGCGGCCACCGTAGTGGCGGAATCCATTAACGGCTGAAGTATGCAAAAACTGCAGCATCGAGGATCCAATGATGGAGTGATACTATATTAGTAGGTAAGATGTTATTATATGATAACGTACAAAATTTACTTGATGACAGTGAAACCCAAATAGTAGTACCTAAATCAAACATGATTTGTATACGTAAAAGAAAACTACATATCCTTTGGAATTCGAAGCTTCAACCGTACATACAGTTTTGACTGCCAATTATTTTAATTCATACCAATATCGCCTTAGTCAACATTAACGTTTTACTCAAATCGAAATACCTTTACTAAATGAATTAAAAAGTGTTCAACAGTGATGGTAATGAAAAACTTTTCTACGAAAAGTCATTCCGCAAAGATATATTATTAGGTAGGTAGTGTTGTTCCTACTGCATTTAGACCGCATTATCATCAGCATCAGCCGAGGAGACATTAGGAGCGGATAAAAGTACCGCAAATGACCGTCAAGATGGACAGAGAATCCAGAAGTCACACGAGCGTGCATAAATCATATTACCACGACAAATTGATCCACTGCAGCTATAAACACACGACCGTAATGAAAAAACAAAACGACAGAGTCCCTCAACACTAACGACTCTCCGGCCGGAGGGACCGTGTCATGGCTGCAGAAGGATTTACACGTAGAAATTATAGAAAACAAACTGGCTCGTGTCGCTTGATGACTTTTATTAAAATTCTATTGAGGCACCGACCGTGAATAATGTTATAAATTGAATAAACTATATCTAGAAATTCCCGCGACTAGAACAAAAAGAATACACTCTCGGTTGTCTAGCTAGAGGCTAGGTACTATTGTTGATGGAGCTGCTGACACTGTTTTATCAATGAATAAAATAATATGGAATTATTGCGTGCCTTGGGATTGTAATATATTGATTAAGGGAAGCAGCAGGGAATTGTTGTTGTTGGTTTTTTTAAGCTCTGGTCCAGCATTCTCCAGCATTCCAAAGGAAAATCTCCGATATGGCACCTACCTTGTCGGAGGAGATATTGGCTGGTTGGAGCATGTGCTTTGGCCCCTCTGACTCAGTCACTCATACCGGGTTACATAAAAAACTGGCCAAGTGCGAGTCGGACTCGCGCACCGTGGATTCCGCGCCACAAAAAGAACATAAAAAAACACGTTTCTTGTATGGGAACCCCCCTTAATTTTTTACTTTTTCTATTTTTTATTATTTGTTGTTATATCCGCCATAATAACACATATTCTGTGAAAATTTCAACGGGCTACCTATTACGGTTCAAGAGATACCTACAGCCCTAGGACAGACAGACAGACAGACAGACGGACGGACGGACAGACAGACAGACGGCGGCGTAGGCTTAGTAATAGGCTTCCATGCGGGATACGGAAGCCTAAAAAAGCTTTCACACTTGCGTTGCACTCAATAAGGTAGAGTTATCACGGTAACTCATAAAATAATCCCCTGAACGCCAAATCCAGGAATGTCATTCGCTCAAAGTGTATCAATAACAACAAAGAGAAAGATGAACAGTTTCCGATGGATAAATCACGAGTGGCGGGCGACGTGACGACGCCGGCGCAGGCGCAGGGAGACACACAAAAAGTGGTTCGTGCAACATTTTCAATAACGAACATCAAAGAGGTATCTCCTCCCGAACAGTGACGTATGGGTATGCGATACAAAAACGAGCAGGGAGCGAGTGGGGCCTCCGTTATGGTAATCAAATGCAAATGTAATCTGACTCAGTTAATTTAACGAAATAAATTGATGTTGTACTAACGCTGGCGACGGCAGCCGGGCCGGCGGCAACGTATTACCATCAGATACTCATTAACGTCCATTCTTTCTTTCTTGCTGCCGGATCGGTGAGTGTATGAGAATTCGGCGGACCGTGCTCGTTGAGGTGTGTCTTTTTGCCTTTGGCTCTATTGTCTTCGCTTCGGCTGTCTACTGTCTTACCTCTAGTGCTTTCTAGCGAATTGAATTTAGAATACATATTATTTACTTTCAAATGGTAACTCTTATCCTCGTGTTCATAGCACACAGATCTTCAACATTAATTTTCATAAAATACACACGCGAAGATCATGCCCATGTTTTCATCCTTATTTATGCCGGTGACTGCAAGCAGAGCATCCGATTGTGTTGGAAGCACAAAGACGCAACAGGTGGACGTGAATATATCACCACGTCCATTACCGGATCCGAATCGGTCGCTCCGACTGATGCCGTGGGAAATCTTCGCCGTGACCTGACTGAGTCATGGCTTTGCTCGCTCGTAACCTCGCGTCAACATACACATACTTATTTGTGTCGGTTGAGGTATCGACCGATTTCGAGATATTTAAATAGGTACAATTAAATGTAGAACTCATTATTAAACTTAATGTTTACACAACTGTGGTGATACGGGTTTATTAAAATTTGATCGTATGGGGTTGAAAATAACAAGACCAAATAAAAGTATAAAAATCAAATTTAAAGTTGATGAAATAGTCTTACTAAGCTCAACCTCCTGGAATCCTGATCTTTTTGGGTCACACATTTTCTATCGTCTGGAGGCGGCCTAAATTGTCGACCACCGGTATTGTTTTCAAAAGTTATGAAGTTTTGAATTCATTATTCTATATTTTCAGCAAAATAATACAACCGGAGCCATATAACGCGCGTTACATCCATCTCCGGCTTCGTTATTAAAGGTCGGGCTGAATAAATTTAATCACAACCCGAGGTAAATTCAAAGGACGATAGCGCATGATTGATAGCGCCCTGGCTGGTCGCGGCGAGCGCGTTTTGTTTTAATTTTAATGATATTTCGTTATTATCGGGCACCTCTTTCACACGAGCCGTCTTGGATATGTCGCCGGCGCGCACAGTGGGGCGATACCGTAAAAAATGGGACATAGGATAATTAAATTTTTTTATTTTTATTTCTGAAATTTAAGTACGCTAAATTAATCTACCCATCATTATAAATAACATTCATAGATTCATATTTTCTCATTTAAGCCTTATTTTTCGAGATATACCACTTTTTATTAATTTGTACTATGGAAATTGGGTAACTTTATTTTTTTTCTCGAAATGCTTAAAATAGCTAGACCCGTGGTTACTAAATAATGATTCCCCAAGTTAAAAAGATTATTACTGTGTAAAAACCGTATCCGACGACGTCCGACTTTTCCGTATAATGCCATTTTAATATTATAATAACATTTATTCCTGCAAAGCTCACCTTTATTCTTTTTTTTTTTTTTATTGAAACTGACACGGTTGGCTACATCACCTACAACGTCCGTGATGTCAGCCCATAGCACCGGGTGAACTAGGTGCCATGTCAGTGCTTCCCCCTTTGATCGTGCCGGCTACACTGAACTGGTCGGAGAACACAAACTATTTACATAGCCGTTTCGACCGACGTTTCATTCAGTGCGGTGGTACCAACCCGGGCGGGTTAAACCCTACCACCAAGTAAGATTAGGAGGGAAGGGACCTACAGTTTTACGAGGAATCCGCTCGAATTACGAGGAATTCACTATATTCGTAACTTTCAGCTATATTCAAATAACAAATATTGTTTATTTGCATTGGATGTATATATTTGTATTTTAATGGTAAATATATTTCTCCATATCACCTATATATTTGAACTTGATGAAAATGTTTAATTTTTTTTTTATTAAAAGCGCGATGGCGCTGAGGCACCCAGAAGGTGACAAACGACGCCCATCTAATTAACTTTGTACTTTTAGTTTCATTGGTCTATTTTGATAATAATCTACGGAGCCGCTATTATCGGCTGCTATACTTACTTATAATATCTCTTATAAATGCTTACCATTATATTAGGAATATTTTCAACTTCGCGAGGATTAGCGGATTAGGGATATTTATGTGAATTGTCACGTATTTCCATGAAAGCTCTCGAAGAAACAATTACACTGCATTGCTAATTGTTATCTACTTAACAAGGATTAACGATATACCAGGAATACTGCAAACTGTGCGAACTAATTAGCAGTATTCATTAGTGAACAACACAATCAATCTGGCACTCAGTCTGCTCCAGTCGTTTGCACGAGTCAGTCTTCCTACCCGTGCTTTACATATTTAAAACTATTCAATACGAAAACATGGAGTCTTTTGTTAATAACATTGATATTTACGTGTTTATGAGAAATTGTGACAGTTTTCTGAATTACGCGGTATTGGTTGCCGCTATTGCCTCAATAGTTAGTGTAAATTTGCCCGAAGAGACACAAGTGAAAGAATTTTGTCGTAAATATTGTTACAATCTACACAAACGATGGGTGAAGTCAAGCTACAACGAGGAACGTTTTCTACAGAAGAATCGAGAATGGTTGGACTCGGCCATCAAGTGGCCCGAATTCGTAAAGAAACAACTGCCTTCAGCGAGTAGCGACCTCGCGGATAACCAAAAGGTTTGCACTTCTCAAATAATTTCTCCGGGACCATCGACAGCGCCTCCTATCTTTGTAGCATCTTCACATAAATCATCGCCGAGAAAACCATTTGAAAGTTTAGGAGCCAAACAAAAGCGAAGAAGAACCGAAGACATTCGCACAAACTATACATCGCAGGAACTAGCATTTGCGACCAAAATGCGTTTGAAGGCAAATGGGAACGAGGACCTGGGGAAAGTTTTGGACCATTTGCTTCAGAATCCAGGCGAAATCGAAAAAGTCAAAGAATTCATTGAAAAAAAGGAGTCCAAGACTGTTTATTCATCTGAAAAAGCACTTGCGATTTTGGTGTCTTTAAAGCTATCAAGATGGCAATATATAACTTTAAGAGACATGGCTAAGGAAGAAGGTTCCGACCTCTATCCATCTTATTATAAAATTCAACATGCGAAAATTGAGTGTTACCCCCCAAAACAGGACATTGAAGTTACCGAAACACAGGCCAAAATTAAACTGCAAGCGCTTTTGGACCATACTGCAAAAATAATTTTGAAAGTGGCGAACCGAAACCTCACAGGTTGCCAGCTAACATTAACAAGCAAGTGGGGATTCGATGGCGCTTCTGGCCAAAGTACATATAAACAAAGATTTCAAGAACTGAACGAAGGAGACGACTCAAGCATTTTCATGGCAAGTTTGGTTCCTATAAAACTGGTTTATGGAGACGAAGTGATCTGGGAAAATGAGACGCCATCTTCGACGAACTACTGCCGTCCTATCTTCTTCAAATTTATGAAGGAGACAATCGATAACGTGAAAAGTGAAATGGCTACCATAGAATCCGAAATACGAGATCTCAAAACCAGCGATTACGAAGGCGTTTTGATTGAGCATTCGTTAATTATGACGATGATCGATGGTAAAATTACGTCGATTATCTCCGGTACCTCTAATCAGTCATGTGATATTTGCAGAGCTAAACCGTCTGAGATGAATAACGTTAATATAATTAAAAGTAAAGAAGTAAACACAAATATGTACCGGTTCGGACTATCTACGTTGCATGCCTGGATTCGATGCATGGAATGCCTTCTCCATATTGCATACCGCATGGATTTTCAGCAGTGGTCGGCCAAAGGTAATAATAAAGAAATTATGACCGAGAAAAAAAAACAAATTCAAGATAATTTCAGGAAAGAAACTGGTTTATTGATCGACGTGGTAAAACAAGGTTCAGGAACCACGAACGATGGCAACACTGCAAGGCGCTTTTTCCAGAATCCCGAGCAAACTGCCTCTATTACCGGTCTCGATAAGGATTTAATTAATAGATTCGCGGTGATCCTTAAGGCCATCTCCTCGGGAGAAAAATTTTGCACTCAAAACTTTGAAATCTATGCTCAAGAAACAATTCAACTTTATATATCATTGTATAGCTGGTATCATATGCCAGCAAGTGTTCATAAACTTTTATTCCATGGATCTGAAATAATAAAGCATTTTAACGTAATTCCAATTGGCATACTCTCCGAAGAGGCATCAGAAGCAAGAAATAAAGATTTCAAGAAGTACAGGGAACACTACTCTCGAAAATGCGATCGCAAATCGACTAATCAAGACATTCTCAACAACTTGCTCGTATCGTCGGATCCATATTTGTCTAGTATGAAGCCAAAACTTCAAAAACAAAAGCAGCCCTTATCCAGTGAAGTGCGACATTTGCTAATTATAGACGATAAAAATAAGGAAAATATTGAATTTATTGATACCAGTATTATCTGTGTTCAATCGGATGTGGAGGATGATGATGATTCTGACGCTGAAGACGCTTTAGGTTGTTCCAGTGATGAAAATGAAAATTTGTAGAAATATTGAGTAAATAAATTGTAATAAAAATAGGAAGCTTTATGTACTTTAAAAATATTTATTTAAAAGTTATTAAGTATGTTTTATTTTAAGGTTTTTGTAAGATTGAAATAAGATTTTTTCTCAGAAATATGAAGTTTGAATTTCTTTTTGTTATGCACGATAAACATACTTCAGAAAATTACTTTTATTCTTGACCATAATTTTTATTGATGGTTGGTATTTTTACATTAAATAGGCTCCGTTAAAAGCCATGGGTATTTGGGTAATAATGTATTATTACTTTGAAAACTTTTATTATTACTTTTAATAATGTATTATTACTTTTCTCATCATTAATCACTATTCTTAATGTTGATGTTATTAATTTTATACTTTGAAGTAGGTTTATAATATACTTTGACGGGGGCAATTTTTTGCCTAATTATAATAAATTATAGTAAGTTTGATATATCGAAGTGTGCAGAGCCACCAAAATGACGAAATGAAAATACACAACGATATATATAACTTATAATAAGTTAATAATTCGGTAAGTTCCGTAAATACAAAAATATATGTAGTTAGTTAAATATGTAGTAATTTATATATGTTTAATTACTATCGCCAGATTAATTTGTAATATTTTATGCAAATATGCGCCGTCTGATTGATTGTATTTTGTGTGTAATAAACGTACCATTCCACTACAATAATTTTATTCAGATTAGACTACTCAACTTGAAGAATCATTATTAAGTAACCACAGGTCTAGTTATTTTAAGCATTTCAATAAAAAAAGTTACTAAATCTCCATTGTACAAACTATTGAAAAGGATTATAACACCTTAACAGAAAATCTCTGAGAACAAAAGGTTTTTCTAAATGCTGGTAAAAAAAGAATTTTCAATGTGATATATCTAAAAAATAACAATTGAAACCGAAAATATGGAAGAGTAATACTAGTTACAAGAAAATGTTTTTTTTTAAAGTTCAAATTGCTATATCTCAGAAAATAAGACTTAAAATGGAAAATTTCTAAGAATAAAAGTAGTTTGTAATCATTAAGAGAATATATTAACATACTCACTTTTTACTATATTATAAATGTTTTTATAAGTGCTTATATCTCGGAAAATAATTTTTTTATCAAAAAATCTCACAGAATGAAAGTTGTTCGTAATTAATAGTAGAATCTATTTGCGTAGTCATTTCGCCCTATGTCCCGGTTTTTGCGGTATCGCCCCACTGTGGCGCCACTGTTGCATTGGAAGCCGCCCACTCGACATATTGACGCATGCATGAGTATGTGAGACAGGATCGAGAATGTTTTGATAATAAGGAATCATAGAATTCGATTTTTAAGTTTGTAAATTAGGGAGTTTGGACGTGTGGGCAGTGTAGTAGGTAGGTCTAATAGAATTGAACGATGGGTTTTGCACAGGTTTGACATTGTATGCCTTAAGATGGCTATTGCCTTCCCCATAACATTTTAAAATTACCTTTCTTTAAACTCATAATGGCTTTATTTATTTTAATAAAAAAGTTCGTTTCAAACTTGAGTTCTTTATTACATCCTTCTATAAAGCGACCTCTATACGCAGGGTTCTCGGCAGCATTACCGACCGCTAAGAGGCAGAAGGTTCAAGATAATGAAATCTCTGAGATGACAGTTTTCGGAGAGTTAAAAGAACAAGTAGCATCCAGTGCGTGCTCCTCCCGCCGCGCCGGCAGGCTGTATTATAAATATATTAATATTCATATGATTCATTTGAGAGCACCCGATAACGTCAAGTCTTGAAGGTTGTTTCCAGATAAGGCTCTATCAAGAGAGTACGGCGCGACGCGGCCGGCGCGGCGGAGGCGGCCAGTGTACTAAGGTATCAACTGCATAGGTAACATCATCAGTAGCTTCTTTTATTATTCATTACTAGCTTTAGCCCGCGGCTTCGCTCGCATGAAATTGGTATTAAAAAAAAATAAAGTAAGTAAACCCGCTACTGTACCTTTATTTCGGCGCGCGGAACAATTCGGTTTGAATGAGAGCCACATCTTAGAGTAACCGGAACAAAATTATTTAGCCTATCCTGTGTCCCAGTTAAATGTGCTTGTACTAAGTTACATCGAAGTCGGATGATCGGTTTAAGAGTTATGGAGGAACATACATACATACAGAAAATATTTCTAAAACGCGTCAATTTAGTTTTAGTATGATACATAGAGTCTACAAACGCAATATCTCATATTATAACAAAGTAACTTACTCCATGACCATCCCTTATGGGATTTATTATTAGTATGGATGATGATGGTCCATTATGGACCGTGACACTAATTTATTTTTATAGATTTTTCTTAATTCAATTTTCTTTAGTAACACGATTTTTGAATTACATATTCGCAACTGGCCGTGTCCGTGGTTCCGCTCGTATATTCTCCGAGATAATAAAGAAATTAACCAACATTGAAACTTAGTATGAACATGTTCCGGTAATTTCAAAAACAGAGCGTGATTAATTTAATTCGTGTGTTATCCGCATATAAATGTTAGCGTTCTGTGTCCGCGTGTGTGAACCGACAACAATATAACATTTGAGAGAACGTTAACATCAACTATAGCAACAATAAGGTCTCGTGAGAATTGACTCCCGTTCGGAAGTTTCACACCCACAAGATGTTACTAAGATGTTACTCTCGCTCATTCCAAGTTATTTAATACGTTATTTATGTAACCTACGGCGATAGTAGTTTTAACCCCCGACGAAAAAGAGGGGTGTTATAAATTTTACGCCTCCGTCTGTCTGTGTGTCTGTCTGTGGCATTGTAGCTTAACGGATGCGGTTTTTTTTATTAGAAGGCTGGTTTAACCGGTATGGTTCTTAGCGGTGTTAGTAATCAAGTAATTATCAAGTAATCAAAAAATTACGTCCCACGGACGGGCCGACTTGTGAGCGGTTTAAAAAAAAACTTGAAATAAAAGTTACATTACAAATTTAAAAAACCCAAACCGCTTAAAGAGTCAAAAATAATTTCCGTTTAGATACTTATAGGAGTCGGAGGACCGCTAAGTAATTAAAAATAAAAACTCTGAGCTGCGCGGGTATTTACTTAGCGGTCCCCCAACTCATTTACGTAACTAAACGGAAAATATTTTTGACTTTTTAAGGAGTCGGGGTTTTTGAAATTAATCATTTGTTTCTCTTTGCTTTAAATTACAACTCATCTTTATTTTTCTTTTATAGGGCAACTAACTTTTGACAACAAGTCCGCTGCTGTTGGCGGCAGCAGTTTTCTGGCAATAACTTCCTCCCTATTCGTCCACGTCCAGCCCCACTGATGATGCCTCAGCAAGTACGTACGTATTGTTTTTGATAAAGAATTTAATCTTCAAGAATTAATCAATAATTCGTATTGCCGCCTGCATCCGACACGGTGCCATACGAGAGTATAAAGCTACGTTTTGCCAGTCACCAAAGAAAATTAATTACAGACCATTTGAATAAGCTTTTAAGAACAGAAAATCAAAGCAACAGTAATAAGCGGTTGTGGGCAATCACGGACCAATAGCAGTCATTACGAACGGCGGCGTACCTTCCTCACTGTAGAACAATAATCACACTACGCGGCCAGTCGATGATGCTGATTATTCATACTACCTTCTCAATGCGTATTTATAAGACAGACAAATCAATAAAATTAAAATTTAAGATTTTTCTGAGATTTTATATAATCAATATTATTATATATAAATATATATAGTTAATATTTTAATATATATTTTTTATTAATTGTTTTATTTTGTGTCGTTATTACGTGCGAATATTTTAAACTAATGAAATGTCATTAACTATGAAATAAATAAAACGAAACTTTAGTTATAATAATTATTCGAATATTTTACTATAGACATTTAATTTTTCTCATAAGTGATGACGAATCATACTGAATATGCATAGTGATGAAATGTTGTTAACGTTGTGTGTTCTTTATGACGAATAAATAAATGTATGAATCTTAATCTTAAAACAGTATAAAATGAATTCAGTTTAATTTTGTATTAAAGACATATTTTAATCTGAATATGTATTATATGTACAAATTAATAATTTACATATCTGAAAAAAATTTATGCAATAAATGTCTAAAATCATTCCTTCCAAATCAGACCTTCTTCAGATGCTGAAAAATCTTAGGAATCCTGCATTAGTTTGTTTGTCAACCTCGGTAGCTCAGTGGTGCGGTCCATCGACTATTGTTAAGCGCACCTGTGTGCGGTCAGTACTTGAATGGGTGACCGCTCGACCTTTGAAAGCTGACCGTGGTTCAGATTCAACGTAAAACTGTAGGTTCCTCCCCTTCTTACCTTACTAGGTGGTAGGGTTCTTCCCGCCCTGATTGGTACCACCGCACTGAATGAAACGTCGTCGGTCGAAACGGCTATGTAAATAGTTCGTGTTTTCCGTCCAGTTCATCGTAGCCGACATGAAATAAGGGGAAGCACTGACATGACACCTAGTTCACTAAGGTGTTATGGACTGGTATCATGGATGTTGTAGGTAATGTAGCCAACCGTGTCAGTTTCCATAAAAAAAATCTGTTCCAAGTTAGGTGACACATAATATGCGAATTATACACTTTCCTGCCTTTATTCTAACCTATACGAGTATGTACAATGTACATACATACAGTTCGTTCATAAGCTCAACGTTACTGATAAATAAAATACCTTAGCAGCGAACAATAGAAATATGTCCCGCGTTTTCCAGAAAATAATTCCAGTCGAACAATAGCAGGGTTGGTCTCTTGCAGTGTTACAAGACGTTTGGTTCCCACAGTGACCCAGTACCTCCCTTCACCCGCTTTCCCCAGGTCGTGGAGGGGTCTTCTTCCTGGGGCGGGGCACACCTACATACTGCGCAGGTGCGCCGACCCACCAACTTGCTACTTGACTACGATAGGGCTGACAGTATTTTTTTTTTCGCTGGTTGAAAAGTGTAGTACTTATAACATAAGACCATAAGTATTAACAATATTAACCAATAACAATAAATGAACTAGACAGGGAGTGTAGGAATTTTCTGGTTCTAATTACAATAAAATTATTAATTGATTTATAACGATTTATAACGAAACTGGCTGTGTGGTCAGTGGATGTGCTTAGAAGACAATCGGACAATCAGGCACAGCCAATAACACCACTCCTCTCGAAACCGCGCTCAGTTAGGTGCCATGCCAGCGACAAGGCGGACAAAGAGATTGTCGTCGATTTTATTGACATGCCTTTTGAAGACCCCCTTGATTATAGGGGAAAACGCTCACCGGAAGACCATACCATATTTTCTCCTTTTTCTTTATAATGGTATTTTCTGAAAGATATAACATTATAAAGGAGAAAATATGGTATGGTCTTCTGGTGAGTGTGGTCCCCTATAATTCTGGGCAGTGGCGGCTGGTGACTTCAGTGACCGGTAGTGCGCTAAGTACCTACCTCCTTAAATACCAAATTTCCCAACACATTCCCAATGTTATTTTAAAATAGCGACTTCCGATACTATGAATATTATCAAGCAAGACTCTCAATGAGTTGCAAAAAACAAGAAAATAAATCCAAACAAGTTTTTTAACTCATTTATAGAACCCTTATGAACACACCCATAGACCACAACACTGCTGCAGCTTTCAAAAAGAAAACAATAGCAATGTCCCAAAAATACTTAAAACATGTATAAAAAAAAACATTTGAAAAGTAGGAATTGAACCCGGGATCACCTGATTGTAAAGCCTTACCTTTAACCAACTCTTAGGCAAATATCGGCACCACTTAATTCACAGTATCACGTGACAGAAAGCACAAAACCTAACCATACCCCATTTTAAATATTCGCGCCCTAACGGGTATGTGACATCACATGACAGCGCGCTGACTCTAGGTAGACGGACTCGTGCAAAAGGAATCGCCCGCGACGTGTCGCACGCGCGGCTATTCACGATATAGCGTCCTTGTTTGGCGCTCGTGCGCCGCACGCAGAACTCCATTTCGGCCCATACTGTTTCTATGAAGTATCTTTTGTCTCACGCGTCAGCGGTGTTTTGCCGATCCCCATACATTCAGATGGGAGACCCGCGTGCGGTTTTTGATACCGCACGGAGCGCGGGTTTACTCACAAAAACGTGCCTTGTGATCTATAAAATAAGGTCGAATTCACATTCGTATTTATTTGGAGTACGATCTTTATGGTTTTAATGTAGGTATGTTGTATTGTAAGATATTATTTATTTTGAGTGAAGTAAAGTCTTCTCGTGGTATGGTAGTGCGGCGCACGGGCGCCAGTGATCTTGGGGGTACATCTACATACCTATATAATGGTATATCTTTCAGAAAATACCATTAAATTTCTTCTTAGATTGTGTCATTGTAAGATTGCAGTATTTTAAAGTGAGGGCATACAGATGAAGGAACACTATTATTGGACAAATCTCGAGTAAGCAACAAATTCGTTAGTGTTCAGTCACGTGAGACATACATACACAGCACACACACACACATAATACCTACCTCATTTTCATCGTTACATGAAAGTTCAAACTTTAAGCTTTTCGAAACTAAAAACTATATTTGATGTCTTAATTAAAGCGAAACCTGTCTAAAATTAAAGAAATATATTTTTCATTCGTTGTTTTATTTCTACGTATTTTAATTTAATATGCTTTTGGCAACCCTGATCGAGTCGGTAGCGTGTGCATTGTTGTGTGATTTTCTTAAGTCGTGGACAAGTGAGGTCATACTTTAAAAACTAAGAAAGGGCGTTATGGGAAATGAGCACGGTCACTCAGACTCACTAACACATGCACGCACACACTCATGCATGTACACGCGTGGCTTTCAGGTATTTGTGTTGATGTAATTCCACACTATTTAGTGGTTTATGTTTCGTCGTGGGTGAGTTCACGTTAAAATACCGTTTGTATTAATATTATTATTGTTTAAGTGTGTATCTTAGAATTCTTGTGACACCCGAGTTAATTTACTTGACTGACAAAAACAAAAACAAAAGACTCATAAAGTTATAATGGTACAATTTACTAGGTACGTTAGATAGAACATTGTTTATTGCTCCATGAAACGTTTAACAGTAACAAGCTTTGAACATTTACATGAGATGCAAAAGCGAACTTATACCTTACATAGATTTCTTTGGTCTTCCAACCTTTGAATGAATAGTGTAGTAGGCAGTAGCAAAAGAGTTGAGTATGAGAATTGAAGATAAAATAATTAATTAATACGTTTCATGTGTTTACTGAAGGTTCATCCAGATGTACCTCCTTTATATGAAAAGCGAATTTAATTATCTAGGTACCTAATTACTCTTACTTCTCTTACATAGTAAGACTTCCGGGTAGAACTGAACGCCAGTACATACTGAGACTGAAGCATCAATCTGCTCGATGAAATATAGCAATTTACAATAAATACATAATTCATATACACATAAAAACACTTAACAAGATGGCTTCTCAGTCACGGAACGGAGGCGACACAGTGAATAGTGTAAGTTTTGCGAAATCTAGGAAAAAAACGCGTTATCCTTGATAGGTACGGATAAATTACCTAACGATATCTTTGCGCACACAATAGAATGGCGTTAACAATAAAATTGTGTTGCAGTTTTTAACATAATAAATAGCTCACATTCATATCCTTATTGTTTTACACAGGTAATGTCAAGAAATAGGTATGCCATCATGAAAGCGACAATTATATGATAATAATTCTGCAATTACCTACTCGCTCGTTCATTAATAATTATCCTTAGCAAATACGACAGTATCCTGATAGTTCAGCAAAAATATAATTTGCTTCTACGTCTCTGGAAGTTTAAAATATATTATTGCGTTCAGTAAAATGTTTTTCATTGTTGACGAGATAATACAATGCTTTGTCACGCGTAAGTAGTTGTTTTCGCGAAGATGAGATCTCAAACAGCTAAAATGTTCAAGTCAATCTTTGTGTAGATATTATTCTCTACAATTCCTAGAGTTTTTGTTGCTCGGAGAACACATTTTCACGCTTATTTCAAACAAACGGTGACCATTTTCTTTCTGCCAGGAATCGTGGTGTCTCGTTGTAGGACCATAGTATCGGTCTTCTTTCTCTACGCTCTCTAATTTTCAGTCACTCTAGCTCTGTGGTGCCCATACGGTCGATCCTAAGAGGCTTTTAGGTGGATCCCTGAAAATAATGTGTAGAGTAAAAAGTTACTTGTAGAGGTCTACAAGTCGTCTTCTACAAGGACTGCAATAGTAACAAATATATAGGATGTAATTAATATAGCTTTCAATTCAAACAAAAATGACTACAAATTTTTTAACAACGATTTTTTTTGTTACAAGTGTCGATCTCATAACCTTTATTATTTTATAGGAAGATTTTCATAGAAAAAAGAATGGGCACCACTGCTCTAGCTCATAGGTGCAAAGGTGTGATCACAACAGCGAACTTGAGATTTTGATAGCTACAATCCTGTTTTTCACGTTCGTTGTCTTGTACTTTCGTTTTCGTGGCAACACATTTTGCAATAAGTGATAATTTTGGTTTCGCTAATCCCTATACATAACACTTTGACCGTAGAATAATCGTTATTGTCGAAATACTCATATTGTCACACTACTCCTGCCTTTGTCGTATGGTGAAAATATACAACGGTCTTCCGGTGAATGTTTTCCTACTACATATAACTTAAGGGTTCTTCAAAAGCCGTGTTAATAAATTACGACCGTTTTGTCCGCCTAATAGCTGGTATGACGCCCCACTGAGCGTGGTTTCGCGAGGACTGGTGTCACTGGCTGTGTCAGATCTTACATTGAACTTTGGACAAGGGTGGCTGTGCCGACTGTTTATATAAAAAAAATATTTAATGCAAACATTTACCTGTTAAGCAGTAAGTACATAAAACGCACATGATAACTACATATATTACAAATACAGGTGGAAGAGTGTGTCGTCGCGATGTTGTGTGTGTGTATGTGAGGGCGCGTATGTGAGGGCGCGTATGTGTGCGTAGCCCGTGAGAATCCACGCTCGGCTGAGCTCAGACGCGCGCGGGTCGTCTCTACCGTGGACTTGGGCAGCACGAGGCGCCTCTAACCCCGAGCGCGGAGTCGCTTCGCTGCGCAGCTGTGCGGCGGCCATTGGCTCGCGACCTGAACGTTCCGTGTTTGATAATGACAAGTCGCTAATGCGATTTTGTGATCTTTTTCCGCTTTATGAAGCAAGCGGCAGGTTGCCATTGCAAACTGTGTAGCATACATCTTTACCATTGAGATATAGTGCCCTTACAGAAGTTTCTTGAATGATATTAAGCGACTGGTATGAGTTGGTATATTTCTAATCTGAAACTGGTGGCTTACTTGCCGTTGCTTTTTTTAAACTATTTTTTTTAAATTCAATATGGATCGCTTTGCCGAGGTATCAGTGATGTTCAAAACAGCCAAACCCGCCAAACACGCTCAGAAAGGCACCATACCAGCAGAATTGCGGATTATTGAACGTTTGAATACCCATATGAAGAAACACACTCGCCGATAGGAAATTTCACACCCTAGCGGAGCGACAGGGAAACCATTTTGAGAAAGATGGGTTCTCAAAAGCACAATGTCAATAACAAAATTGATGTTCAGTTTCTCTGCGACGGATGTTGCGGAGATAGGTTGAATGGCAAGGGATAATTAATGCAAGTTCCTCCGTATAGCGTCCATGATAGTACCTGTAGAACAGACTGAGTGACACTACTAATTGAAGCCGAAAAGAGCCCGTGGCTCAGAGACTACAGCCAGATTATTCAGGAGTTTCGATTTTCATTTGGATCTGTTAAAATTTTCCGTAAACTAAAATGTACTGATTAAAATTAAATGTACCCGAATATCGTGAATCATTTCATGAATGCACCAGTATCCGTAATATGCACATCCTATCGAAATCTATAGATGGAAATGTAACAAGTATACTCACTTGCAATTTCAATACTTCACGCATAACTGGCCCAATAAATCAATGGTCTAGCTAGAGTATAAGCACCCTTTTCTTGTGACTTTCTCACGGCCTGATCTAATTAGACACATCATACGGTTCACGGCCTGATTGCGGGGAAACCTAGAGTGCCTCTAAATTATTCTGACGTGCAGTTTTCATATTATTTATTTCACTCTGCACTGATATTCTCGATATCTTATAAATTCAAGTATATGAAAGTGTCTCTGTCGGTTTATCTGTCTGTCCGTTCGCGATGAACGAACTCGGGAACCGCTGATCCAGTTTGGGTTTAGTTACGATTATGTTACTGGAGGAAGGAGACTTGGGGCATTGAGCAAAAAACGCCAAAGAACTGGTGAAGCAGTCGGGTCTATGTAGGTGTTCGGGAAACGTCTCTTGCCAGAGCATTCCTCACCCAAAACATAAGTTTGGCCATTCAGCGGGGGAACGCTACTTCGGTCCTTGAGACAACAATAATAACATCCCTAATGGAGGAAATATTTATTGTAATTTAGTTTTATAATTTTATATAACTTTGTTTATCCACGACACCAGATTTTGTTGTTGTTAATAAATCATATCCCAAACATGCTTACAATCATCTGTTCTTTCGGACGGTGTTACTCGGAAGGTTATTATTATATAGAAACAGCACATTAACTAAATTTAACTAATTCTCCCTAAATGTGTAAAAATTGTAAAACCACCTACATTAAAGTTAGGTTTAAAAATAAACCCTACGATAATGTTTTTTTATTCATAGCTTGAAAACTTTATGAATACTTTAAAAAGTAATAGAACAAGAGGTGTTTCATTTAAAACGTTAATAAATCGATACAATGTTACTAATACATCGATACCTCATTCATATGTATGACTATTTCTCGTAAGCCGCGTCAAGAAAGCTTTGACCAAGTTTCCACCTGGTGTGGGAACTCCGGGCGCGGTCACGGCGCCTTAACCTTGCGCACTCAACCTTAAACCAACAACAAGAGCCTTGGTAGAGCACACCCCGCCCCGCCGTCGTGCGAGTTCGTATGATTTGAACGCATCAATTAAAACCTGTGAGTGGTTGTTCTTGTCAAATAAAAAAAAACTATGATTTGTTATTTATATATATATATTACCATCATAAAATTTTATTAAAATCACTCAGCGAGCTATAGAAAGAGCAATGCTCGGCGTTTCTTTGATCGATAAAATACGTAACAAATGACGAAATACCACAAACTACCAAGTTAGTCGACATTGCTCAGAAAATTAGCAAGCTGAAGTGGTAGTGAGCTGGGCACATCTGTCGCAGACCCGATAACCACTGGGTTAGACGGGTGCTCGAATGGAGGCCATGTACAAGCAAAATTAGCCCGACTAGGTGGACAGTCGGCCTAAAAAGAGTAGCCGGAAGTGGATGGATGAGAAGTGCGGAAGACCACGTATGTGGTGGCGTGCATTTGGGATAGGTGTGTGTCCATCAGTGGACCGATACGGGCTGATCATGATGATTTCATTACTATCTGTGTCATCTTATTTAGGTTTCCCCCTTACGGAAGCCTCAATGTTTTTTTTTTTTTTTTGGTGCGGAAACCTCGGTGCGCGCGTCCGACTCGCACTTGGCCGGTTTTTAATAACATTATGGTCAAAATGTTTGTTATCCCACTATTTAAAACAACGGTAAGAACGAATTAAATTACAATTAAAATACAATATAATAATACCAAATGTTAGCCACTTCGTAAAAGTGTGAACCTGCTTCAATTCAACAAAATTATAACTGAAAATTCCACCAAATAAATAAAATTTAATTTATTTCCTGGCCGACATGCGCTACCGGCAAAGCAGCCTACCGAGTGAGTGGATGTACGAAGGCATCCTTGTATTCGGTGGTTCTCGGAGTGAATGAATGCGAATCTACTTTGCATGTGCTGTTGGCTCGGCTGAACCGATTGGTGATGTTCCCAGTCGTTTATCATATGCAGCGTTCGCCGCTGCCGACTGCGCGCGCAGAGCAAAATAAGTGAAGAAGGATTGAGGATGTTTGTTATTGTGTACATTAGGATTACGTAGCCGTACTACGCTTGCGAGAGACGTTTGGAACGATTTGGAATGATCGAACAGACGTGACTGTCTGTCTGCCTGTTCGATTGTTCGTCTGTCTGTGACAGACTCTAGCTTCTTTCTACACTATATGAGATATTTTCTTGAAACTTTAATTGATGTTGGATTTTAGGCTGTGCGTGGCCCGGTAGGTACTTAAAAATAATAGGCTCACTGCATCTCTCCCCGTGCATGTCGTTAAAGTTGACTAAGGGATAAGGACAAGACGCCGTTCTAAAGGGCGACCGGATAGCCACCTCTCATCTTGGCACGATCCTTCCACCGAGTCATGCAGCAGGTGGGTCTTCGTGCCTTACTTGCCGCTTAATCGTTATTTTGCGATACGTGGTGATCGATGTTGTGCTGTAATTCACCAAAGTTCCCATCCGGATGGATACGGAACCCTAAAAAAATCACTGTTACTTCAACGCAGAATCTTTGTTGCGGGCGCGTTCTTGTCAATTCCCTATAGCTCTTTAGAATGTCGTCTCCTGCGCGCATTGTGTGGCGCGAGTTCAATTGTAAGTCGGCAAGTATTGGACAAATCTTCATACGCTTCTATCAGATACGCGCAAGTGTCGATCCAGCGGAGACACAAATCCGAGGGAGATTGACAGGCGCTCTGGCGCGGCGTGGCAGCGAACTAATAACGCATTCGAATTTCGAACGCTAACGAGTGGCTTGTATCGGAGCGGGAATCCGAGCAATTAAAATAACTCGTACTATGGGAGATTCAGGTGTGCCGTTTTGTGACTTATTGTATAGTCGATGTTTTAGGGATGAATGGTATCAGTCAGAGTAGAAGAAGCTTGAAGAGAGTAGAGTAGAGAGAGAAGAGAGTATGAAGAAGCTTGTTTGAAATTCCCTTACTGTCTTAATTTAAGATCTACATAAGTAAGACTACGATGTATGTATGATGTAATACGATGTATGATGTGTACGAAAAATGTATAACACCCGACTGCTAAAAAATGGAGGAAACAAGGAAAGATCCGTAGAAAATGCTGTAGTCGCGCTATCTTTCTATTCGAATCCTTCTATACGCCCGACTACAGAATTTTCTACTGATCTTTCCTTCTTTCTTAATTTTTTTTAGCAGTCGGGTTTTATAATTTTTAGGGTTCCGCACCTCAAAAGAAGAAAAAACTGAACTTATAAGGGTCACTATTGTGTCTGTCTGTCTGTTACGGACAGACGCCTGACCTATTTTAAGGGTCCCTGACGCGTCGCTTGCTACGGAACCCTAAATAAGTATGATTGATAAAGTTGTACGCTAATGCATACGAAATTGTCCTAACATTTTACTGAAAACATAACCCATTCCTTGAAAAGTTTCTTCCAGCCAACCTTGCAGTGTATGAGATGATGGTACCTAGTACCTATAAGTACTCGGAATGTAGATGCGAAGTTTTTCAGAGAAAAATGTGATTTTAATAACAAATAGATTAGCACAGCGCCCACTTGGATTTTCTGGGGTATTCATCACAATTGAATCAAAAAAATATGCTTTGAATAACTTTAACTATACCCACACTTTTCCAACCCTACGAGCGTTGTTGCAACCTAAATATATTCCCCAACGTCTTCAAATTGTCAATGTGGCGGGTTAGCACAACGAACAATGCACTTGCGCGTCAGGCGATCGTCGCTCCGCGCCTCGCCAGTTACGCCCCGGCTAAAATTAACGATGTGCCGACTCTGACAATATCGAAACGACGACAATGCGCTTGCGCCCGCCACGGCTTGCCTCTTATCATTACAATTATTGTGAGTTACGCCACTGTAGATCTGATGCTTCATTCAATGTCACGCTGGGAAAAGATGCGCCGCCTCTGACAATAGCGGGACGAGAGACCAGCTGTGGAAAGAGGAAAGTGTTTATGCGTTATTTAACCTGTGCAGCAATGTATTTGCAGTTTTACGTTGGTTGGTTTATGTAATTTTTATTGAGATAAATAATTATTTTTATTCAAATAAGTTTTATTAAGTAGATATCGGCAATTATCCTTATTCCTTATTTTCCTTATTCCTTTCCTTACCTATAATAAAATCCAACGTCTGCTTTCTGACTGAGTGTCTGTCTGTCCGCTTATAACTCGAGAACCACTGAACCGATTTTAATAAAACAAAATTCTACGGATAGCTTGATTCTTCCCATCAACTATAGGCTACTTACTATCACGCTAAATAGCTTATGAGGTTAGCAGTGAAGTGAAATATGAGAGCGGACGGAGCCGCGGGCACAGCTAGTTACAAATAAATCTATGAGATGGATATAGGTAATTTGTATTTCTAAATAGGTATATATATATATCGTCATGAATTTTAAATATAATAATTATGAAAATGCGGGCTATGTAAAGAAAATGATGAGACTCTTATGCATGTAACATCGGGCAGCAAAATTCGGCAAAAAATGAAGCGCCACAACAAGTTGATCAAGTATGTTTACTGGTGTCAAAATAAAAAGCATAATTATTTTGATACTACCAAGGAGTGCTGGAACATTTTTGAAGTGAAAACTTCTTTAGCGGCGCTTGGCACTTTTTTAGATGGGAAAAAAATGTTAAACTCGCGTCAGATCTCGCGTCAGATCCGTAGCCTGATCGAAAAATCGTAAGATTCGTTAAAATTATGGATGAAAGTTAATTTTTCTGAGAAATAAACTTTTTGATGTAAAATAATTATAATAGTTCTGTAGTGTTAAATTTTTTATGTAATATAAATTGTCATGTTTGTCTACGATAGCGCAATAAATGAATATTGTATTTTACCACTTAAATGATAGTACTTTTATACTGATAAATAAAACAATTCGTGCGAAATTATTCCCTAACCATTCCAAAATATTCAAAAATGCACAACGTTGTTGTTTAAGTTTTCACTTCTGCCGGCACTCCCGGAGTGCAACCTTAGGCTTTTTTTCATGGAAACTGACACGGTTGGCTACATCACATACAACAATCGTGATGTCAGCCAATAACACCTTGGTGAACTAGGTGCCATGTCAGTACTTTCCTTCAGTCGGACCGGCTACACTGAACTAGACGGAAAACACGAACTGTTTACATAGCCATTTCAACTGACCTTTCATTCAGTGCAGTGTTATCAACCTTACCACCTAGTAAGGTAAAAGGGAAGGGACCTACAGTTGTAGGTGGAATCCGAACCGCGGTCAGCTTCCAACGGTCGAGCGGTCACCCATCCAAGTACTGACCGCGCCGAGGGGCGCTTATGATCACGACCGACTGTTGACCGACCGCACCACTGAGCTACCGAGGCTGACAAAATGTTCGCTCACAGATGATGACAGCCAACATTATTTGGGAACTACGGAACTACCGACACATACAGATTTTACTCTCCCCTTATTATACCAGATATCACATATCGGGATCGGGCTAGGGGATCCTGGTTACCGACTTGGTTCTAGTGAACCTCCGACCTTGCCCCTCTCGCACCCCTCTGAGTACTGGTGAAGACCTGTCTCCCTCTATTAATGTGAAATAGGGGCAGAGCGCGCTCCAAGCGTACAGAGTGCAATTTTTAAGTACATAGCAAAACTTCACTTGTTGGCCGATCGTTGTGTGATCTGTGAGCATAGGTAGGTATAACCGCGATCATAGTAAAACAAGAACTATACCGCGAAGTCCAAAATTTATTTTCTATTACAATACAGATATATTATGCTGTGATTTATACAGTCTTCTGTATCCGCAGTAGCGAGCGGCGGGCGCGGCGGGCGGCGGGGACGGCGGTACCTCGTTATTCTAATTCCTCGCCTAATTGTAATAAATCATTACTTAATATTTTGAACTATTCTTGTTTGGTGAAGTGAAAGGCCAGTAAATAAATATTTCATCGTTAGCGGATGAAATTTACTGCACTCAAACACTATGGACTTGATTGGTGAGAATCCGCTTATATGTTTTGAACATCGACCGACTAGGGTTATAGTATCAGTGGTTTTGAATATGACACAGTGCTTATTAAGATTAATTTATGTTCCGAAAATCAGACATTTGGGATTATTTAATATAATACCTAATGCTAAATTTAATTACAACTAAACTATTCTTAAACTAAACTGAAGAATTGTTTAAGTTAACAACTTTTTCCGTATATAAAACTAGAATCTATATAATTTATACTTATATTTTGTTTCGTCAGATTACGTCAAAGCCACCCGCCAGGTGGGCCGACGACATCAAGTATGTTGGCGGAAAGCAGTGGTTCCCTACCGCTGAAGGCCGGGAAGACTGGAGGAAAATTGAAGAGGCGTATGTCCAGCAGTGGACGCTTGCATGCTGACTGATGCCAGTTCGCGGTTTCCTATGAACAGTTTATTTACTTTATTACGTCATACGTTTAGTATAAAGTTTAACTTATAAAGGTTGAGAGGTCACGTTTAACCACCCCTGGTAGGTAACCGTAGATTATTCGCTTTGAAAGAACACGTGTCGGGTGAAGAAGTCGGGTGAATGCGAGCAGGATGGCAGGCAATGTAACAAAGCACTTACCGTGGCACTTGACCTGGAGTTTCCACTACAAAACTTCAGTTCAGTTTTATTACACTTATAATTTTAAATTTATGAATTTATCTCAGCAAAGAAAAGGTTGTGTAAAAAAAGATTGTATTGTTCTTTCGCTTAAAATAGTAAAGAACATTTTATAATTTTATGTTTATGTAATCAATCAGGTATGGTTGGCTGAGTCAGAGGGATCAAAGCATATGCTCCGACCAGCCAATATCACCTCCGAGAAGGTAGGTGCCATACTGGGGACTTCCCTTTGGATTGCTGGCTATAAGGGACAAGAGGAGATAACAGTCTAGGCTGCTATGCTTCATTAACCCTCGACACAAAAAACGGAGGGGTGTTATAATTTTGTATTTGTATTTATTGAAATTAATACAAAAATAAACGGAGTTTGCACCGGCGGCGGAGGCGGCGGCGGCGGAGGGAATCCAAGCTACCGATGTTGGTGGTACTTTTTTATTATTAAAATTCATGATTTCTAGTCATTTTATAACTCAACAATACACACAGAAGGGTACCTAATAAAAAAACCTATCTAGCAATACTGTGCGTTATAACTTATTATAGGTAACACTGAGATGAAATCAGTATCAATGGATGAAAAATAATTTTAAAAAAATCATTAACATCGCAATGGCTACCGGATGAGGCTTGTTTCCCGCACTCTATTTATGTAGAGTGTACATGTCATTCTTCCCGTGTAATTACTCTGCTATAATTTGAAGCTCTATTTCTAGTTAATATCAGAATCTATAATCACAGTATCTGGTCATGCGCTCCGTTAAATTTATTTTGGAATATCACTGTTGAAGATTCATTAAAAAAAAGCAACCAAGTGCGAGTCGAACTCCCGCACCGAGGGTTCCGTTCCGTCCGCCATGTCATGGTCAGCGCTGCTTTATACTGTTTTCGCCATCTGATGGCGCGCATACACTTTTTAGTTTCTTCTATGGGAACCCCGTGATTTTTTTACTTATTCTTATTTTTATTATTTGTTGTTATTTCGGCCATAATAACACATATTCTGTGAAAATCTCAACGGGCTACCAATTATTACGGTTCAAAAGATACAGCCCTCGGACAGACAGACAGACAGACGGCGTAGGCTTAGTAATAGGGTCCCGTACCGGATACGGAACCTAAAAATAAAGTCCATCTAAGATTTTTTTTAAGTTTTGTAAGGAACTGACACAAGTGGCGGTATCTAAAAGTCCGTCGAACTATCAAACCCTTCCAATAACACCACTCCTTGCAAAACCATACTCAGTGAGTGCCGTGCCAAGTATAAGGTGGAACATAGATAACAATACTGTGAGTAACACTTGTCAATTTGAAATAACCTACCCGACCTATATCATTGCTCGATCAGGCTGAGGACAGAGAAGACAAAGATGCAAGCAGAAACGTCACTACAGAATAATCCTCGCTAATAGTACCCGCGCCAAGTTCGAGCGCTGACGGCAGGGCTGCACGGCACGGGTAGTGCGGAACAATTTCGGCGTACTCAAGTTAAATATGGAATACATTATTATTATTTTTACATAATGTATTTGCATACTTGGTCAATCATGAAATGCTTCTCGAAGTATAGTGTCGATAGATGCCCGTGTCTGTCAGGCTGCGTGTATGCGTCCACTGCTGGACATACGCCTCTCCAATTTACCTCCAGCTCTCCCGGCCTTCAGCGGTACGGAATCAACTTAAACACACTCATTAAACACACACTATATTATGTGCGCGTAACTGAGATTAATTTAGTTTTAGGTATATTTTTTCTATAATCGCTTTTACACCTTGGTCATATCAGTGGTTCCAATTTCAGTCGCGTTTCCACTCCAGTTACCGATACAAGTGACAGCTTTATGCTACAAAATAAGAGCGTTCACTCGTGTCGTTGCTCAATAAACCTATCTCTGGCATGCGCGGCCGCGTCGTCGTCGTAAAGTAATAGTTATTTTATTCCATATAGGTACTCCATAAACGCGAGCACCTGTCTCGGTCAAAAAAAAACGTTAGAAGAACGTCCGACAGAACTGTAGCGCAGACGATACGAGAATATCGTTAGATAACAACGGGAAGTAGAATTAATGAATTGGTCATCAAATAAGTGGCATATTCCTTTATGTTTTTGTGGACGCAATATGTTCAGTAGTGTTTTGTTTTTTTTTTTTTTGTTCGATTCAAGCGTTTCCGTTGTCTTAAGTACGACCGACCATCCATTTATACCTTTATTAGACAATGTTTTAAGTAATGTAGTTCCTCGAGCCAATTTTAAAATATAAGTAGAGATGTTCTAACTCAAAGTGGCTCGCCCCCTCCACAACGATTTGGCTTTAATAATGTTAGGTTGTGTAGTTACACAAAGTTAAAAAACACATGAAACACAAAAAAACACACGCACATGTAAATGTGGCGCATATAATTGGCTAATAATTCGAACAACAGAGCTATTGGTTAAGACGCCACGTGTACATATGAGGTGGAGGGGACGAGCCATTTTGAGTTAGAACATCTCTACATAGATATGTTTTTGTTAGATTAGAATAAATTTTCCCCATAATAAGCGACACAATAGTGAAGGAAAACAGAGAGAAAGCTGTGCTTCGTAAACCGTAAAATGCCGACAGTGTTGTTGTGTGCACAAGATTCACTGCAAGGAATTACAATAAGTTTAAAGGGATGCACTGACACTGGCACCTCGCTGCGAAAGGTAACCACACCCTCCATAGATAAGGCTATTAAGGACTATTCGTAGTTCTCTTGATCAATCCCTCTTTAATTTATCAATATTTAGGCACACACGGAGTATTCTTATCTATATAAGATTTAATCATTATTATTCATCGAGAAAATATTGAAATTTGAATATGCATGGTGCTGCCAAATAAAGCATAGACCAATGGGAGAGTCCATACAAATGTCATAAACAAATTTATTGGCCAACCACCGCGACTCTCCTCGCTTTCTGATGGTCATAAATAGATAGTCGATGATATTGTCAATGTAGTTCGAGAACATGTGTATTTGAATACCATTGTATTACTTACTGTTTAGGTATATGGACAGCAAACTAAAATACAGTTGGTACATTTTGACATACGGTCTTCTTATTTAAAGCTCAATTCTAATTTTCATTTACATATTCTTGAAAATTCAAATGGCGTTAGACTCGTGATTTAATATTTACATTGTCACGACATAAGATATGTACGAAGAAAACTTTAAGTTCAGCGAATGTAATACATTCAAACAAGAAATAATAGTATATTTCATGCGCCTATTTAGTTGTTCTACGTCAAATTAACATATCCGCTTTCGTTTCTTCGAACTTGTTAAAATAGCTATTGCTTGAAATTTTAATCCGTGGTATCCTTATCGAATGGCAATAAAAATATAACTGTGCTAACCGATGTAGGATACGAAAGCTTTTTTTTTTCAAATTTAAACTCATTAATCAATTTGATGAGATTTACCTCTCATATAATTTCTTGTATAAAAGTAAAAAACATTCTATATCAAGTTAGCACACCGTTCGCGTTAAGCTTCCGGAAGATAAATAACATGCCAATATAAAAAAAAAAGTTAATATCTTACCGGTTGTTATCGATCGCCTTTCGATTTCGTTTATGGCTGCTCTTACGACGTCGCATCTCGCAACTTGAGCGTAATGGATGTTAGGAATAGCGATAATGCTTAATAAATTAAGTCAATGCCCACTAATCGATGCTGCAACACGGATGCCGTTCGTTTATCCATCGAGATGCATTCACTGTCGTATTGATGGACTTTTAACAGGTTTATTTTATTTATTTATTTATTAAATTGGGATTCATACAGAGACAGGAATAGAATTAAGCATAAATTAGTTCACAGTATGATTTCAGACCTGCCTCCGCCATTCAATACTCCAAAATATAATTTGTGAATATGATAAGTGTGTAAAACTATGTATAACTAGTTATCACATTTTTTTTTGTTTTTCGGCAGCTTTAGAACATGAATTTGCATCGACAATCAAAAATGCATCGACTTATAGAACATATCGGACTAGTTTAACGTTTTGTTGTAGGTATCACACATTCTGCGAACAAATTGTTAATGTTATGTTTTCACAATGTGAATTTGTTAATGTGACAAATGTGTCTGACTATATATGTGTCTGAATATATTCTGACTTGCTGGTACAATGTACGCTCGCCTACGCCGCCGTAGAAGCGTAAAAATTTGTCGCAGAATGTTTGTATAAGTGCTAAGTTTTAAAGCTAACTCTTCTTCTGTTTGTGGTAATAAATAAATGCATTTGCACAGGCTGTTATTGAATATAGAGATGTTTAGATACATATTTGTTTCCGCTTAAAAGTGCTTAAAAATGATCCTTACTTATTGCGTTGCATACAACAAATAAGATATTTGTTTATGCTAATACTTTTCGCACCAAGTTTACATAGTGGCATCTCATCAATCATCGCAAAGTGTACTAGATTCGCGAGCGCGCACTTTGTCAGGTTTGAGAGCGCGCGCGTCGCGTGCGCCGCCGCGTGCCTCGTCGCCGGTGCGCGCGCGCACGCGATACAACCGTCTGAAAAAATGCCTCTCTTAATTTACAAATAATAACCAATCGCGTAATGCCGGGAAATGAGCATTTCAATGCGAGCGGTTAGACATCATCGGTGTCGTTTCTTTCGCAACCATTGTATTATAGTCTGAAGTATTTTTTATATCGATCATGCTATGTGCATATAACTGTTGGTAGTAAATAACGAGACTTCGATCTTACGAAATATGTGTAATGTGTGTAAAATTACATAACTTTCGAAAGATCGACTTATAACTCGAGGACGGCTCAACCGATTAAGAAGGTGTCTTCACCAATGCAATCAAACGTATCTCATGGTTATCGAATCACGATTATATGACATATAGTCGTATATATACATTGTATAACATTACTTAAATAGTGGATAAAAAGTAATTTTAATTCTTAGATAAAACTTACTATGGATTTATTTAATATGGCCCTATTTGGCTGAAATCAATAAATAAATAAAATAAAATAAAATAAATAAATTAGAATTCCTGATATACTTTACCCCAGCGCGGTTTCGTAGTAGGCACAGTGCTAGGACATAATTTGATTTCTAATGATAAATAAGTAACATTACCTTTACTCTATATTACATTTTCCTTTTCTCGACAGTTTAACAAGCCTAAACTTAGACAAATGACTTAGTTCCTAGAACCTTCCGTCTGTAATCCGTCACGCACCCGAAGGCAATTCCGCCCTATAGCCTGCTTTCTCCGCATGCGATCACACCTACACGCGAGAGTGTAGGCACACTTATATGTAGATACGAAGAACCTTGCCTTTGAAATACCTTTAATATTAGCCAGCGACCTCCTTTCGGAACTGTGGGTATATGATTACATTGTAACGAACGCTAATGCGACAAGCTTCTAGAGATGTACCTCTACCTATAAATAAAATAGACGCGTACCTACTTCTTGTTTATTTAACCAGATGCTTCTACATAATATGCAGATGATATTATAAACACAATCAGCTGTGTTCCGAGAAGTAAGTCATTTACTTGTGTTGTGGGCTTTAAAATATTCCTCGAGGGAAATGTGAATAAGTAGGTTACATTTAATGTGTTTACATAATTAGTATGTTATTTAACCAACTGTTCTATAGTTTTTTCTTAAGTGCTGGTAGTAATTTTAACCCCCGACGAAAAAAGAGGGTGCTATAAGTTTAACGTGTGTGTGTATGTGTGTGCCTGGCTGTGGCATCGTAGCCCCCAAACGAATGGACCGATTTGGATACGGTTTTTTTTATTAGAAAGCTGGTTTAATCGGGATAGTTCTTAGAGACTTGACAATGAAATATTTAAACATGGTAATTATTACATTAACATCAAAATAATTCTCAATATCCTAAATCTACACATTTATTTGCCCTTTAATCAGATGTCTATTCAAGATTCAAATATACACTAAGCACCCAGCTAGGCACTAAGATTTATTTCCGAAATAGAACGCCCAAAGACAGAATAGTAGGGAGGCCAAGTGAATAAAAAAATATTTTCGTAGGACTGAACAGGTTTATACCGACTACTGGTATCGTTGGAATCAGCTTAATCTCCTGAGTACGGAACTGCCGGTAGTCGCTCTCTAAAGTGGTGGAATAAGTAGTTATGACGTCACAAAGATGGCGGCCCAAAAAACCAAATTTGTCCATTATCTCAGTAAGTACTTAACCGATTTAAATAAATCTGGTATCATACGATAGCTATTTAAATGATTCACTAAATGTGTCTTACATGTAAGTTTGTATGTGTGAATTTCAAGCTATATTTTCAAAAAAACCTTTTTTTCGAGCATGGATATTTTACTTTTTTGCTAAATAGTATTATTAATTACAAGAATTAAAATAACACTAAACTTTTAAAATACTCCATAGTTTTTCAGTTATACTAAAAAATTTGAAAATTGGAAATCGCATGAAAACTTATTAAATTGTAGCCGTTTTTGTACATGCGGGTGCGCGATGACATCGCCCGGCGCGCGCGTCGAGAATTACGCGAATTACGCGAATAAACGAAAAAAATGTCTGGATAGCTATTTAAATGATTCACAAAATGTGTATACATATAAGTGTGTAAATTATATACTTAAAAAGGTATTTACAAAAAAATATATACATTGATTGTTTTTATTATTTTTAAAGTTAAGAAATAATTATTCACCACATAAATAAACTAAATATTGCTGTGATCTTCAGCTATATTTAAAATTTAAAATTATGGAATTCTCGTGAAAAACAAGAAAGTTATCGCTATTTTACTGAGAGGCGCCGCGCCGAGTGTCGCAACAAACACGGCTACTAAATTTACTTCTTAAAAATATTTTACCTGATTCATGTACATAATATATCCCGAGGTATATCCTTCAGTCAGTCAGTCAGCGTGTAAGCGTCAACTGCTGGACATACGCATCTCTAATTTTCCTCCAGTCCTCCCGGCCTTCAGCGATACGGAACCACTGCTTTCCGCCGACGTACTTGATGTCGTCGTTCCACCTGGCGGGTGGTTTTCCCGCACTGCGTTTTCTTGTCCACGGCCGCCAGGGTAGGACACGGTTACTCCAACGGTCTATCCCCTTATAGGTATATCCTTAAACATACCTAAATAAAATTTAGCACCAAATCTGGGGATAAGTATATTTATTGTCTTATTAATACATTTATAAGCATACTGAATTAGAAAAAAATCAAAGGTCTGTTTCGCGGAAAATTAGTATCTGTCAGAATTAAACTCATTAAAGCATTTCACACCAACATGGCAAACGTCTTCCATACATTTCTGATTTCGGTCAGCGCAAACACAACGTGATGTCCTACAACCAGTCTTGCAACTGCAGGATATTAGCTACACGTTCTTATGCCTTGTAGGATCGTTCAATGATATCTCACGCCCATTGAAAATATTATAATGTTGTCATATCTGTGTGTTACAAGTGACGTCAGTTCATATTTGTGACCTTTTCCAAAGCCTGCATCCGCTTGTTTTAATAACTCATCAAAAGCCTTGTCGTACAAAGAGCTTTCATCGCGATTCTCCGTTTTGTGCATCTGTAAGTTCCTTCTTCAAACATTAATAATGGTATTTTATATCGGCAGCAGTAGGATCTGCAATGCCTAGTCGACAATTAATCTCGCTATTGCTTAGGGTAATTCCACGAATTTGCTCCGCTACGTTCTGAGATTGGACTTGAACAATTTTTTCTTCTGTTTTCTTATTTGATTTCTCTATTTTTTGACATACACATACACATGTCCACGTTCATTATCACGCCAACATTACTCCTCGATAACCGTTTATTAGACTCTTGACCATCCTGTAAGAAAGTATTTATTTAATGTTTGAAGAACCTCGAATGTTTTAGCATTGGTGTGTTTTAGGTAGGTAGGTAATAGACGAACTTGACGAGGAACACAATATCCGACTAAATAAATTTGGTTGTGGTTTATAATTGAATACTACATAGTATTTTTGGAGAAACCGTTTTTCAATACGTTTGATATTTGCGTTGCTTGTAAATGAAGCATAACACATTGTGTGCCAACTGCCATTTCGCTTTTTCTACAAGATCATCAATTTTGTGTCCTGAATAAATTTTTTTTTTTTAATTTAGTAATTTTTTATATCCAAACTTATAAATAGACAGCACAGAGATTTAGACAGACAGACAGGAACATATCATACTATATTGACATGCGTGGTAAGCATTAAAATTTAACGCAGTACCAATTTTATTTACTGAAAAATATTAATAATTAGATCATGCATGTTTTGTCTAGCCAGAGGAATTTTTAATAAGTTTTATTTAATAAGTCCTATGCCACTTACGCTAATATGTGGCTCTCATACAAACCGAAATGTTCCGCACGCCGAAATAAAGGTACAGTAGCGGGATTACTTATTATCTTCTTTTTAAATACGAATTTCACGCGAGCGAAGCCGCGGGCAAAGGCTAGTCGTTAATAAAATAGAAAGCTCACTCACCACCAAGTCTTGCAAATAAGTCAGAAAATCACAGTCCAGACATTTTTTTCGTTTATTCCCGTAATTCTCGACGCGCGCGCCGGGCGATGTCATCGCGCACCCGCATGTACATAAACGGCTACAATTTAATAAGTTTTCGTGCGATTTCCAATTTTCAAATTTTTTAGTATAGTTGAAAAAGTACGGAATATTGTAAAACTTTTGTGTTATTTTAATTGTTGTAATTAATAATATTATTTAGTAAAAAAGTAAAATATGCACGCTCGAAAAAAACGTTTTTTTGAAAATATAGCTAAAAATTCACACATACAAACTTACATGTAAGACACATTTTGTGAAGCATTTAAATAGCTATCGCATGATACCAGATTTATTTAAATCGGTTAAGTACTTACTGAGATAATGAACAAATTTGGTTTTTCGGGCCGCCATCTTTGTGACGTCATAACCACTTATTCCACCACTTTAGAGAGCGACTACCGGCAGTTCCGTACTCAGGAGATCAAGCTGATTCCAACGATACTAGTAGTCGGTATAAACCTGTTCAGTCCTACGAAAATCGTTATTTGACGACTTTATTTAAAGTGGCCTCTCTACTAGAAGGAAGGAACGCCTATCTAACAAACTGTAGCCACTAATGCCACGCACAGTGACCACCTCGAGAATGGAATCCCGCTATATACGATCAAGAAAACCATAGGCTGTCCACTGATTAGACATCTAAAGGAGAGCATTCGTCCTAACGACCTGGATGGACAATTAATGAGAAGATACTCTCTTCATACATATGAACGAGGAAGGCCACCACAGAAGAAACGAACGTTAACGCGATAGTGATAAATAAGTGCATATTATATAATGTATAATTTCTTAAAGAAAGCACTCCTGCAAGACAGATTTATTCTAGTGCAGGAAGCTAATGTTACGTATTCCATGTTTTTAACGAATAAATAATTTTGAATTTGAATTTAAAATATAGATCGATTCCTAAAGCTAACACAATGTCAACTGAGAACTCAAAGATTGTATATACCTGCTGGGTGCCGTTATGGAATACTGAAAGGATAATCGTGTGCGTGATCCAGATTGTCTTTTGTTTTACGACTTTTTATTTTGAAGACATATTTTCTTTTTCTATTCTCCGTACATTTGAAAACTATCCCTTACCCACACATGCATGGAGAATAGAAGGAAAGTCTCAAAATAGTTTGGAACACCATTAGCACAATCACCCCTTTCAGTATTCCATAACATAGAAGGCAGGCGGACTTCTTATCGAATACATTTTCTTCTAGTCAATCTTGACATTGCTAATGTACGAACACGAGCAGGTTCAAAATCAGGTGGTATTTCGTCACCGAAGCGATAAATCGCTGCACACCTGGACCTTCAACTCCTAATGCTAATGTAATGTTGTGAACATACAAGGTTTACTGTGAGGAATGTGAGGATTAAATACTCACACATTACTTCAATCAGTAAGGCAAATTGATCAAACTGACCTTTATATGCGTCATCCGATGATAGTAGAGGTTGGAGCTGGCGGTAAACCTCTTGCCGCAGTGTTGGCACTGGTGCGGCTTCTCTCCAGAGTGGATCCGCCGGTGAGTGTTGAGACTGCTCGATGTGCTGAACCCTTTGTTGCAAACCATACATACGTGTGGTTTCTCTCCTGCAACAAGGCATTCCCTGTTACTATTTTTTTATGTAATCCGGTATGGGTGGCTGAGTCGGAGGGACCAAAGCACATGCTCCGACCGGCCAATATCACCTCCGAGAAAATTGGTGCCATACCGGAGACTTCCCTAGATTGCTGGCTATACTGGACTAGAGGAGAACACAACCGAGGCTGCTATGCGGCCATCTTACATCCAGCTCTATTTGTTACTATACCTAAATATGTATAATAAATATGTATGGCCCAACGTTTCGACCAACGTTTCATTCAGTGCGGTGGTACCAACCCGAGCAGGATAAACCCTACCACCTAGTAAAGTAAGAAGGGAAGGGACCTACAGTTTTACGTGGAATCCGAACCACGGTCAGCCTCCAACGGTCGAGTGCCTGGCCGCGCTCAGGGTTGCTTAATAACAGTCGACCAACCGCACCACTGAGCTACCAAGGCTGACAAAAAACGTCAAGAAAAGTATTTTCACCACACGAAAACCTAACGGAAGTACTTGAAGCATGATAAGGATCGACAATCATTGTCTTCAAAAAATCTGGTGAATGTGGAAACTTTAATAGTTTCTAGATCCGTAATCAAGTACAGGCTAGGGTTTTGGTTTGGGGCGTGAAAAGGATCCTGTCAGGCCAGCATGGCATTCGCAATCCGCAAATATCGCAGAATGTCCATGTTGCATCGTTGAAACGATGCAACATGTCGCGCTTACCGTAAAAAAACACACAATAGATATTGCTACCACAGGACAATATTACGATTACGTACCAGTATGTGTTCTCATGTGTCGTTTGAGTAGAGATGGTCTATCGAAAGCTTTGCCGCAAACTTCACAGGGTAGCAACGCTCTTTCCCCTCTCTGAGGCCTCGCCTTGGGGGTCCGGTGCACAGCTGTGGGTGTCTCAAGCATGTCTCCTGCTGAACTTGTGGTAGATGAGGACGCCAGGGAGTCACCAGATATAGACTTGTGCTCGTCTTCGGTCCCACTCGGCGGTGATATCGGGAGCAGCACTCGCGACAGAAGAGACATTGAGAGGTCCAGGGGGTAATCTGTGGAAGAAGAAACTGCGTTAGTTGACTGATAATATGACGAAATAGTTTTCAAATTACACAATCTCTCTGAGAAAACCTCTAAGTATTTATTGTAAAATATGCGTTTATTACGACTGTTAAAAACCATATTACATAGTAACGGCGAAAACAGGTATTGATTTCGATAGTAAAAAATATTTTCACTAAAATCCATTAGACCTCACATAGATAAGCATTGCTAATTGGTACCGACTCTCCGAATCTACGATCGAAATTTTCGTAAGAGGAAGTGCACTCGAAATAAACTAATTAAATCTATAAATGATTTATGACGTTCCGAGTCTCGCTGCAAATGTTTTAATTAACGGAGATGAGAACAGTGTTATAAATCAAGAGGGCGACGTTATTAATGAGTCTATACGGCTTTCTACTTAGATGCTGTAGGACAGGGTACAGTATTAATTGGCGAGGAACACCTCGCGACAGTGTTTCCTGTTACATTTATCGGAGATATCGAGATCGGAGGGATTGCGGTGGCTCTTTGACGCGCCTCGATATGGCAACTTGTTCACTTTGGAAGCGACAACGGAGGCTGTTCGGGATCGGGGCTGGATGCGCGGCTCCGCGCTGTCGGAGGCTGCGCGGCGGGACGGCCGGGAATATTTGAGAGAAGCCGCGCAGCCTTGAGGCAGATCAGACAACCTATCTGCTAGCTATAGCACGTACTCGTATGGTATACTCGCAGCTTCGCAGACGATGGAAATGGATGTTCATTTGATTGGGACAATACAATGAAATGAAAATGAAAAAATATTTATTATCACATGAAATCGTACAGTACAATAACCGAGTCTTCTGCACTAGAAAAATTCTGTCTCGCAGAAAGACTTTTTAGTAAACATAATTTATTGTATTTCATTGTGCGCTCACTAGTAATAGTTTTATATTATTTTTAGTTTATTTCATATTATAATTAAATGAAGCGAATTTTTTAGTATATAAATACAAGTTAGTTTTAATATATATATATATATAATATATCAAATAAATACCTCAATAAATAAAATATGAATATTTTATGGTTTTATAATGTTATTTAGTTAGTAAGGTGTTTAGTTGGTCTAAGGTTTGTTTGTAGGTTTATTTATATGTTTTTATTTTATTTTATTTTTGAATATCTAGCACATTTTCTGTGTCGTTATAATTTAAAGTTTTCAACCATTTAAGAATTTCTTGTTTTCGTTTATGATTTGTTTTGTTGTTAATATTGCAAACACGTAAAGCTTTGTTGAAGAGATGTTGCGATAGGAACTTTGAGAATCTTTGTGCAAATGATGTTCGTACTCGCGTTGATGCCGGGTTATTTCTGTATCTCGTGTGTGGTCGGTTTTCAGAGATGCCCGCTGTGTTTTGTGTTTCCTTAGTTCTGAGGATGGTACGAAGGATAAAAAGTTGTCGGATCGAGAGCATACCAGTCTCTAAGAGCAAGTCTTGAGTGTTAAAACGGAAGGGCTTCTTGAAGGCGACCTTTAGAATAGATCGTTGTGCTCGTTCTGCTTCAATCATGAGTGTTTTGGCTGCTCCTCCCCAAACAGTTAGGCAATATGTGATTATTGATTCCGCGACAGCTTTGTATACAGTTTTCATGAGTGGTACGTCGGCAGAGTTTCTGATACATTTAAAAAAGTAAATGAGTTTCCTCATTCTATTTGAAATTGCGGCAATGTGATTCCTCCATGTTAGGTTTTTGTCTATGATGACCCCCAAGTACCTTATATGCTCTACTCTTTCAATTTTGTCGCAAGAACACGTCGTGATTGCTGAAATGGAACACGTGTGAAGTTTAAGTTCATACGTGTCCGTTGGCTGACCGGTAGAATTTATCGAGAAACAAATGTATTTGGTTTTTGATGCATTTAATGTTAAGAGATTCAGAACCAGCCACTCTTTTACTTTTCTTAAACCTTTTTCAGCTTCATTAAAAACTTCTGTCCAGTTGTTTCCCGAAAACAACAATACCGTGTCATCCGCATATGTCGTTATTTTACAATTAAGTACTGTGAGGTTGCATAGATTATTTATATATATCAGAAAGAGTATAGGACCCAAAACACTGCCCTGTGGGACGCCGTATTTTATTACCTCACACGAACTCTTTCTGGCACCAATTTTGATCATTTGTTGCCTGCTTTCTAGATAGGACCTAAACCATTTCTGTGTGACACCACGAAGGCCGATATTTTCCATTTTTTTAAGTAGGATGGGTATTGAAACAGTGTCGAACGCCTTGGCGAGGTCCAGAAAGACTGCAAGAGTTTTCTCGCCCCCGTCAAGGCACTCGACTATGTGTTCAACAACATCGTGAATGGCATCTTCACATGACCTCTTAGACCTAAAACCATATTGATTGCTCGAGAGTAGACGCTCTGATTCTAAGTAGCTCATAAGTCTGATTTTTACAATTTTTTCTAATATTTTAGATAGAGTCGGTAACAAGGATATTGGTCGGTAGTTTTTTATTTGATCTTTTTCGCCCGCTTTGAAAATCGGACAGACAATGGCTGTCTTGAACACTGATGGGAAACACCCCGTTTCCATACTTAAGTTGTAAATGTGGCATAAAGGTTCTAGAATATTCATACATAAAGATTTTAGATGTTTGCTTCCTATGTCATCCCATCCGCACGCGCTATCGTCTTTTAGCTCTTTTATGATCTTTGCAATTTCTGTTTTGCTCGTTGGTCTCATGTAGAATGAGCCACTTCCAGTATTTTTTGTAGTTTTTTCAAATTCTTTGATAAGCTCTTGTTCATTTCGTCCTAGTTGGTTTAAATTTTCGTTTGCATAGGTTTCTCCTACCCCAATATAGTATTTATTATATTCATTCAATAATATTTCCTTTGTTACATTATCTGAGCGGGTTAGCAAATGTGTATGGGCAGTTTGATCTTTAGATGTTTTTATATCTGCTGCTTCCTTCAAGACCCTCCAGAGTTTTTTTGTATTTTTACGATGTTTAACTATTTCTTTTTCGTAGTATATGGTTTTTGCAGTTTTAACTGCCAAGTTACAAATGTTTCTGTATCGCTTGTATTTATCTAGGTAGGAAAACGGATAGGAATTTGAGAGTTTGTGCAGCTTATCTCGTTTATCGAAACATTTTAGTAGCCCTTTTGTGATCCAAGGCTTTTTAGCCTTTACTTTTGTTGTTATTTCTCGTGTTTCTGTAAATTTGTTTGTAGCTTCCTGTATTTTTTCTATTAGTTTCTTTGATGCCTTCTCAACATTATATTCAGTTAGGATATCCACCCACTTTTCCTTTTAAAAAAAAAGGCACATAGACTTTTGCAGTCCGTTCTCGATGACATGTGTGTATTTTTAGATCTTTTGTGTGTACTGGTTAGCTTATCTAAAAAGGTCAAAACTGGCAAGTGGTCTGTAATTAAGGATTCGCAAACTATTGTTGTAACTTTCAAACTACTTTTAATCATAACATGGTCGAGACATGCATTTTCACGAGTTTGTTCAGTTACTGCTGGTTGTAAACCAAGTTCTGCACATAGGCATAAGTACTTCGTGGATTTGCTGTCTAGCTCATGATCCGATATGTCTATGTTCATGTCTCCGGTCACAATAATACTTTTTTTATTTTTATATAATATCATAGTGTCGTATAAAGAGCCTATAAATGGGTCAATATTGCTTACTGAGGGAGAACGATAGACAGCTAGTAAGACGCATTCATTTCCTATGCTTAGAAGCAGACTATTCGCATCTAATAGGCTAGGTTCATCTACGGTTACAGTTTTATGTGTGTATTTAGTTGCGACCGCCAAGCCGCCAGGTCTGAGAAATTCTAATATTTCTGTAAAATGTATAAAATTCCAAGTTATTGCAATCTTGTTAAGGTTTTTTTTATTGATTCCAAACTGGGTGGTTGTGCCCCAGGTCGAAGCCTCAGGCGCAGCCAATTTCCCGCCGAGACAGTGCCCGTCCGGCTTGGAGGTGGACTAATGTCGCTGGGGAAAGGCTATTAACCCACGATTTGAAGATCCGTGGATTGTAGGAGTGGGGAAGATATTCCGCGGAAGCCCGTTCCACACCTTTGCAGTGCGGCACAAGAACGATTTAGAGAATCGTGCAGTTCGAAGAACTTTTCTGTCTTCGGTGAACCTACAAAGGGGTGTTCCGCGAGAGTATGGCGGGTTTGGTGAAGCCCAACAGGAGAGGATTATAAATTGCTCTTAGTGATTTTCTTAGATTGTAAGTTACTTAATCAATATTCGCATAATTAGCGCCGTACGATTCTGCAAAAATACATAAAGAGCATTCACAAAAACCTTAAAGGCTTCGATCGTCAGAGAATGCAGCTGCAGACTTTTCACACGCTACAAATACGATAATCTATAAAGAGGCCCGCGACCGATCAAGATCGAAAGTGTATTACGAGTCGGCTGCTGCAGGTATCGCATCTGAAAAAAAATCCCCCATGTTCCTTGCTCCTTCAGTTCTCCATGTTAGATCGACTCCCGTGACTCCACTTACTTACGATTGATATACGCTATTCTTGAACTCGTTTGAAGATGTGTGAATATTCACAGCCAATTTTGAGTTTTGCATACAAAGTGATTTATGGACATTATCATTCACTTCATTAGGCGTATAAATTATGAGATAATAATATGATTATACTCTTGCCAACATTAGGCAAATGGTCAGCATATTATAATCACGGATTCCTAATAAATCATACCAATATGTCAAGATATTGCGGAATTCCTTCGGCTTACTACTTTCCTAATGACCAAATGTCTTCCCATCGAATCGCGTCTTCGCCCACCTAGACCATGGAGTATTCCTTTCATTTATGGTACTTAGTACTTAGAGAAGCCTCTTTTAATTATTGAATACTACATACAACCTAACACAGGCTCGTTGCGCCGGCCCTTGCTAATCCGCCCACGGCCACGAGTGTACATCCGGCGACGCAGTACCGGTGATTCATTTGTAGCGTACCGCTATCTCCTTCCGTATACAACACTGGAAACAGTGTAACTGAAAGTATACTGTCCTCAAATGACTTCCTACCAATCGTCGATCTATTCGGTTCGTTTCATGTGTACGTGAATTCCCTGTCGGTTCCCAGTCTGCTACCGTGGCCGCGCCGCGCCGCGCCCGCGACGCGACGCGCGGCGACGCGTCGTCGCGTTCGGAATGCCGTTTGATCTCGCCGCCAGACGGTGCCGCACCGAAGGCCGCGGTGTCGCGTTTCGCGGGGCAAGGGCGGAACACTCTTTATCTAGTGCGACAAGCTATCTCTCATCCGAGCGTCCGACAGTCCGAGCGTCCGAGAGCGTCCGAGATACGACTTCATTCGGACCTAGTTGCATTGCTTAGCGGAGATTAACTTCGTTATTAGATGCAGAGCGAGGAATGCAGTGCCAATACATCTTAAAATGCTAATATTGACGAACAAAAGCTCTTTAAATTTAGTACCCTTCCGTTCATTGTATTACCTATAATTTTATTATGAATATTGTGTACTAACGGTCGCTTCGCTTATATCTTCACTATTAATAATTTACGTCTAAGGAATTTAATACTGTATAAGATGAGGCATTTATAAAAAAGGATATACGAGCAACTAAACCATTACATGGATCTGAAATGAAGAATAGGGATAATTGACGTGTGTGTATAACAAGGACATCAATTCGCGAAGGGATACATAAGTAATACATTTTTACAGAAATTAATGGAAAGCGGAAACGATTACGGTAGGTAGGTACCTATATGATAAAGAAGCGTGAAGGAAATTTTAAGAACTAGGCAGGCAGGTAAGGTACATTCAAACAGTTCGCAGCTTCACGACATTATATAGAACACTCAGTCGGTATACACTACACAGCGCCACAACCCATGTCTGTCCCTCGCACCGCAGTTAACGAGCAAAGTCCATAACACTAAATCCACGCGAGCGAAGTGCTCCAACAATTTAACTATGCATTAAATCGGTAATTTCGCCTGCGCAAATAAAGACATAAACGCGGACGTTTTATAGATGTTTTATAGGCTTGATAAAAACTAACGGCCGATCGGCTTAAATTTTACGAAGCTTCGCAAAAAATACAAACAAACGTAAAACGTGAAAAGGGAAAGTCTTAAGGATACGCATCCGAAAAATGTCGCCGCGGAATCTGAGCAGAACCGAAAAGAATCACCAGCTAATTTCACCTATGCGTCGTCGGTTCGCAAAAAAACATTTTAACAAAGTGAGAGATTGTACCTAAAGAACTGGTGTTGTTTTAAATATTTGCGTGTGAAAGAATATAAAACATCATATTTGCATTAATAATTTGGAATCATGCCGATCGCATTAAAATCTTGACGGCTTGTAGCAGTACGAACGCAGCAAAATAATAAACTTAAAGTGAAAAGTAATACCGAAATACAAATAGAGATAAAGTCTTTAGGATATTGCTTCGGAATATTATTTAAATGTGGCGCATGTTAAAATGTGTGTGTAGATAGTGTATCTGTCGCGCGCGCCTGCGCTCTGCGGCCGGACGGCCAGGCTGCGCGCTCAACTTACCCGACATTAGATATTCCTAGATAAATGTCTGCACTTTGCGCTAAATCGGTGACCTGCCGATAAACTCGTAAGAAGAGATCGGTAAAATCTTTGTCGGCCGCTTTAATGCAGAATACCATCTCGAGCATACGATTTGATTCACTTTTAATTTAATTAATTTTCTTGTAAACGGTTCATTCGAAGATTTCTGTAATGTTTATAATAATTATTACTAGTTATATATTATGTACTGTACTTTTCTTGTTGGTATTAGGTTTAGGTTTTAGGTTTTATTTATCATTCGTAGGCAAATAAATTTGGACTTGAATTCGTTATCTTTCGAATGGCAACTAGAGTATGAAATATAACAACAATGAAAAACAACAATGAAATAATGACAATGGCTGTACAGAACCAAGATAAAAGACAAACACAATTAAGCATCTTACGCTTATGGACTTATCAAACTATGGTTGTATAAGAGAAAAACAGAACAGTGATTTTAGCTATATGACGGCACTCTCACTTATGTTGTGCTTAGGTTAAGTAAATGCCACTTATTTTGCGGTAACGGCTCGATTTCACACGATATCATCAATTCATCACCAAATAAATCATCTTTCGGCGGTGGAAAGAAAAAATTAATCTTAGGGTCAAAAATTCGATTTTTTACTTTAAGTTCAAATGCTTGGATCTTTTGCCCTCGCGCTTTTTAGGGTACCGTACCAAAATGGTAAAAGAGGAATTATCACTTCGTTGTCCATCTGTTTGTCTGTCTGTATGTCACAGCCCCTTAACTTTTAAGCCCCTGGTCCTAGAAAATTAAAACGTTGTATGAAAATAGGTTATTTTGTAACACAAAGTGCAGGTGATATATGCGGGAAAACAAATTTGTAGTGGTCATGGTGGAATAATAACGTGAAAATAAAAATATTTTTTTTTATTAGTAATGCATGTGGCAAATCATTGAAAAGGGCTTACTTTGATGATATAAAAAAAATTACTTTTAACTTTCTTTAATTACATATTGCAAAGTAATTTTATAAAATTATAAAAAAAACCTATGCCCCTCACTTATCCCGAAAGTGATAAGTCTAAAAAAATGCATATGTAAATGCAATGGCATAAATAGACTAGTCAAAATTGCAGAAAGTCGTATTGTTAGATAGATAGATAGAAGGAAATACTATGTTGCTCAAAAAAAATATTACAGAAACAAACTATAAGAAATTTACATGAGGGGCACAGGCGAACTTATCCCTTACAGGGATTTCTCCCAGTCAACCTTTGGATGTTTGACAGTCCTATGTTGTGGATGATATGATTGACTGATACGAAACCCTCGGCGCGCGAGTTTAACTCACAATTGACCGATTTTTTATTTATTTTCAATTATCTTTTCTTCATAAAACAATATACAAACCTACTCACCTTCTAATATGGATCCCATTGTCTGTCTGTAGAGGTTATTCCTCATCGTGACGAAGAACAGCTCCTCAGGTCTCTCGGGGAGATAGTAGACCACCAGCTCAGTGTTGGCGACGATAGGCTTCACTGTCTCATAGTTGGGCTCCCCCTTCACCTTGGCACAAACCAGGTTCACCTGGGGCCCGTACTGTTCGGATACTCGGAGAAATCGAACCCAGTTGCAGTGTCGGACCTTGGTGCTACCGGTCGTGGTCACTTCGTCGAAGAGACCGAATCTGTTCCGGATCTGGAAAGGAACGAAATGCACCCTATTAATGGCTTCATACATCCTTAATTCCCCTGGTCTCTCTTTTGTCATTCAGTTGATAATGTTGTACACCAGTTCCAATGATTAATGTACAGTACCTGGGCGACCTACACCTATCTAGATAAACTTGAAAAAATCATCCAAATCGTTAGAGATAAACTTGAAAAAAAAATCAACAAAATCCACTTAAAGTAATAAGATGACATGTAAGTCTATTATATATTATGTAATATATATGTGTGCGTACTAAATTATTTATGCATTCGTATTCGTTTGTCATATTTCTTTACGATAAGCTAAAATAAAATGCCACAAGGCATAAAGCTCGTCTATTGTGCCTAATTTGTGTGAATTTGTGTTCAATAAAGAATATAAACTACTAATAAGTTCTATTACCACAAGTATTTTTATAACCACCAGCTCATGGCCAAGTGGTAGAGATCTTGCCTCTGTTACGAGCGGCAATGGATTCGAAAATCATTAGCATCTAAGACCCTACTACCTGGTAGAAAACCCACCTGAATTGATACTGCCGTACGATCATTCGTACCGGTTGGCAAAAAAAAATTACCAAAAAAGTTGTCCATGCTATATTATTACGATTTTGTATCATATCATTACATAATACTTTCTTTCATCTATTAAATATATCTATAGTAAGAAATGTGAGATACCCAAACGTGAGCGAAACGGCTGGTTAAAGCCGGTTATAGATAATACGGAGCGCGCGAAAAAAATTAGCAACACACGTTAATTTTTAACAACCATGAATTATATCTCATTTAAAGTATAAAGTTTCCAGCGAGCGCTCATAAAGCTCATCATAATTCTGATGAGATGAAAGCAGCGGCGCCGGCCCTATCTCGTTCACTGCGACCGCACACTTGTGTATAACGGAGAGAATTAACATTCAAACTAATACGAGAAGCGCATGCTACGCCTCATTTTCACATCATTTATCCGTAACCCCGGTAACCCACCGCGCGCCGGTTGGCTGCGCGCGATTCATCCATACGCATGCGCGGAAACTATCAGAGTAATCTGCGTAATGATGATCAGGAGAGAAGACATTGAGCCCTGTATCCACAGCCGAGCAGCGGGACCCGTCCGTGTTAAGTACATAAGTCTACGCTAAAGCTTTGAAAACAATTCACTATGTAATGATTTAGTGACGTGTATACCTACTTTAAAAGAACATCGTTTGACAAGTCGATCGTACGACGACGTCATTAAACGAGCGGTGTGACTTCGACCCCGCTGCTCAATAATTACAAACTTCACAATTATTTGATTACCTTCGTAAAAAGTAAGCCTCGGTAGCTCAGTGGTGTGATCGTTCGACTGACGTTCGTGATCATAAGCACACCTGGGTGCTGTCGGAACTTGGATAGATGACCGTTCGACCGTTGGAGGCTGATCGTGGTAGAGTTAAGCAGCCCGGCTTGGTACCGCCGCACTGAATGAAAGGGCGGTAGAAGCGGCTATATAAATAGCTCGTCTTTTTCGTCCAGTTCAGTGTAGCCTGCACGACCAAAGAGAAGTACTGACATGGCACCTATTATACCAAGGTGCTATGGGCTGACATCACCGCTGTTGTAGGTGATCTAACCAACTGTACCATGTCAGTTTCCATAAAATACCCCCCTACCATCTAGTAAGGTAAGAGGTGAAGGGACCAACAGTTTTAGTAGGAAGATATTGATAGTTTACATAGTTAGGAAGTAAGAAAATATTTTTTTATTGGTGACAGACAATGCAATAACCTATTTAATTAGTTTCTTCAGGAGAGGCGATTTCATAGATATACTTAGATTTATTGATCGGGTTTAATTTCAATTTTGTAATTAGACACCTATGTGCTGCACGCACGCTGGGCATGACCATTGATCAACCAATTGTTGCTAAATTGTGTAAATTATAGATTAATAGATCAAATAGTAAAAAAATATATTTTGGTGAACGGACACTAGCACTGCAATATGCTGACCTGTGCTTCGATATTACAAGTAGGTACGGTTATGAGAAATCATTTCTTGCACGACCGGTACGGAACCTGGGTGCGCGAGTCTGACTCACACTTGACCGCTTATTTAGCGTGTGAAAGTTCAAATAACTTACCATAGAAGATTTTATGACAATGTGTACAGGGGCGTGCATCCCATAAAGGCAGAAAAGCACTGCCTACCCTGAGTTAAAGTCCCAATTCCACCTACCCAAACAATCAAATTAAAACATATAGAACTACTCGAGTTCACGACAAAACGTATGATTTAAAATTGGCGCGCGTTCCTCCCTCTCGGCGGGCCCGCTCGCGCGGACGCAACGCCACCGCGTGGCAAAAGCACACAACACGACTGCCTGGTGGTCACTCACACTATTACTCAAATCCTGCGTCATTATATGCTGGAATTTTGCGTGTGTATGCGTGTTTCGATGCGCGATTTAGTACGCCAGGGCAGGACTGCCTTTCACTAACACCACAACAATGCCTCGTAACCACAGAAATCCTAAGTATTACTTCTCTGATCTGTGCTCGTAACGTAGGTGTAGTGTAGCTGGTCTAGCATCGTTCCCGCGCGCGCGCGCCGGCGCGGCGGGGCAATTGTCTGGTACAGTTTATAAAGAAGTGTTATATTATATTTACGAAAGGATAGGCTCATTGACTTAGTTTACAAATAAGAAAAGTACCGCCCCTCTTCTCTACTTATTTCTATTTCATCTTTTTGTAGTCTATATACGGCACTGCACTGCACACTCTTTATTGAGATTGGTTCTGTTTAAATCACTCAAAAGGCGTTTTTAAAAGTCACCCTTAGTATCTGTATTTGTGACATTGTGTAGTTAATTAAAATTTATTCATTTTATGGATATATGAGGTGCATTGAAAAAAAAATAATCTGCTGGACAGAACATCTTCATGTGGACATGAAGAAGATGTAAGAGATGAAAACCGGGCTGAGGTATAAAATAAAATGAATTCAACTTGTTTCTAAATTAAGTACTTATTTTGAATCTTAATTGTTGCCTGCCTACCCGGTCTCGAATGTCTGTGCACGCCACTGAATGTGTACCATACTCATCAAGAAATGAACTGGCATAGTACAAGACAGGTAGGTAGCTATTAAACGATTTAGAAATTACACTTTACAGGTTCTGCAGATCTGGTCTGGTTTAATGCGTAATTGTGTCTGTCCCATATTCGGTACCAACTTCAAACGTATTACTCGAAAAGCAGAAGAGCAACGAATGCGATTATTCATAGTTAGGAGCACATCGCACCGAGAGCCGTCTGCAATTTACTATCATTATGAGCACCGCCAGCTCCTCCGGTTAGCTGGTCTCCGGCTCATTAGCTCCGGTACTTTTTCATTTCAATTTGTCTTTACTGCGAACACTTGCGGTGAACTCGAGGTGTGAGCTTCTTGCACTCAGAGCTGGTCTCGACCGTCATCGGAATTGTTTATATCTTTTTTTTTTTTTGCGATTTACCGCTTACCATTCCATTCACAATGAAGTTCGCGAAACCCCTCTAGGGCTATGCTTTTGAAATTTCCCCAGTCGCAGTAAAGCCATATTTTCAAGTCCATACAAACGACTTCGAACCAGTTTTGAACGACAGTGCCGCCTCACACGGCCGCCGTAGAGCTAGTATCAAGGTTGCAGTTTGCCCCCGAGGTCCTGATGTAATGTACCGCCGCCTCCGCCGCCGATGCCCGACTCAGTAGCGCACGTGCTGCGGCGATCAAATAAATCATACCCATAAATACTTCGCCGGCGAGTCGCCTCGGAGAACGCTCAATAACACGCGTGTAAACCTAAATAACCCGGAGATCGTGACATAATAGGGCATCTTAAACGTGCTACGATTTGTAGGTCGCCTTTAAATCGTGTCACGTTGACGATTTATAATCATGATCTATTTACGTTTGAATAATAGTAACAGGTAGTTTTATTTAACGAATATCTTATTAAATGTTCCAGAGAGCCGGACCAAGTTAAAATTGAAAGAGATCCATCCATTTAGTTTGTAATGTAATTAGATTAGAGTAAGTAGTCGGTGCTCTCGACAAGAATTGATGTAGTTTGTGCGTGCTAGCAGCGGCGATATTTCACGATATTTTAATCGTCTTTTATACCGTTTCCTATCTCCGGCCGGGTCACGACCACTACCGACCGCTCTAAGTATGAAGAGTAAAAAGTAATAATTAATGAAGCAAGGCAAAATGACGTCGTGATAACGTGTTATGAATCAATAAATAATTTGCGCAGATTTAACGATCGAACCGCGCCGGCAGTTTAGATGGTTGAGTTCGGTAGACTGCGGCACGCTCGCTCTCAGGCTGCGCGTCGAAGCGCGGCGGGGGCTCGAAGCGCGCGCTAAGAGTCGCGTTCGCGCGGTCCGCCCTTTTCTCACCTCCGCGAGTGCTCGCTACTCGCACGCTGCCGTGCTGCGCCGCACAGCCGCTCAACGCACCCAGGGCGCTCGTTGCGTGTTCCGATCCCAATGTGCAAGCAATTCCTCATTGATGTTCAATTAAAATCGCGAAACGATCGGATTGATCTTTTGTAGGAATACCATTTTATTTGTAGCCGAAGATTCATGTCTCATTCGACCTTCGTGCTCGCTCGTTTGGTTGAAAATTATTTGAATGAAGAATTGCTCTCTAATAAAAATTTTACTGCATAGAAGTTGACAAACGTAAGAACAATTATGTGAACGTTAGCACAAAAATGTAATTGTTCTGTTATTTAAATGTCAGAATAGCCGCCAGAGGATCGGAGGCCCTGAAACCTGTCAATGGTTTCGTGAAGCCGTGGAAAAATAAACTGGTGTCGTCTGAGGGAGATGAAGGCTTGTCAGCCTCGGTCGGTAGCTCAGTGGTGCGATCGGTTGACTGTCGTTCGTGATCACAAGCACTCCTGGGCACGGTCAGAACTTGAATGGATGACCGTTCGACCGTTAGAGGCTAACCGTGTTTCGGATTCCACGTAAAACTGTAGGTCCCTTCCCTTCTTACCGTACTTGGTGGTAGTAGGGTTTTACCCACCCTTGTTGTACCACCGCACACGATAGGTAAATAGTTTGTGTTTTCCATCCAGTTCAGTGTAACCGGCATGACCAAAGGTAACCCACTGACATGGCACCTAGTTCACCAAGGTGTTATGGACCGACATCACGGGTGTTATAGGTTATGTCGTCAACCTTTTCAGTTTTCATAAAAAAGGCAAGATGTAAACGTGTTTTTTATCTATTAAAAAAATTTATACATTACATTCATTTCCTTTTCCAAAGAACATGTAAACTTCCTGAAATATTTAGGAGAAAACGGCTGCTGCCGAACACCAACCTCTATAACGAACGAGCTAATTAAACCAACCTGTAAGTAGGTAGGTGAGGTTCTCCTGCATTACGTGCAGACCCCTCATTAAAGCCTTCAACGCGTCCAATAACACACAAATAAAATCAATTATTTCATGTCCTTTATTGCAGTAAAAAATTTACGATGAAAATACGTGACTCCCGGCGCCGATTTTTGTACCGACCCATAACGGGAGGACGTGGTGTGCGCTCGTCGCCGCCGCGCCGCCGTCGGACGGTGCGTTCGCTTCGAATAAGAGAGATTGCATTCAGGGGAGCAATATGACAATAATTATTTTTTGAAATATCTCAACAAAAAGCGATCATCAATCATTAGGAGCGAGCGCGGACGCAACCGAACTGCTCCACGCCAATCATAATCAAAAGTAAATAAGGTAAGCAAGCCCGAGATCATTAGCGCACGCATCGAGCCGCCCCGCGCACCGCCGCCCCCGCCTCCGCGTGCGGTAACCGGATCATGTTACTCTTAATCAATATTTGGCTTGTTAAATCGTTATTCTAAAAATATGAAGCCATCGATATATTACGATAGGTGGGTACATATATATTTTTAAACCGTAATTATTTGTGCACATTCCGTCATTTACTTACTTGTATTCGACATCTGACCGACCACTTGCTGATTCTAGTTAGGTACTTTACCTATATTAGATAACCAATATGGCTCAGATAGGTGGATAGGTGAACTCGATGAACGTCTTAAGCTTCGCAATAAAGGAGGCATTCCAGAAAGTTGGCGACATAAAGTATGTACTTTCGGCGGCTTCATGCTGCCAAACTATTCAACCTACAAACGTGAACGCTACCAGGCCTTAGACACCCATCCGGCGACTAGACAAAACCATGCACTCGACCCTCCCACCACCGATGACGTCACCACCATCTCCCCAAGTATACTCTCGCGCTCAGTACAACTTACTATAGCTTCAAAAGTACTAGTCCGATTTTCACCAAATAAACTCTCACGGACAGATTCAGGCTAAAATATAATGCTTTTTCTAACACAAAAGCACACGGAGAACGTTCATCGAATTCACGAAACCAAACCAACCCGGCGGCGGTAGTAGGTCGCCTACTACCTACCTAGCGAGATTTTTTTCCTATTATTGAGATTTTTTTGCAATTCCGGTGCGAATGGCGCTGCTGTCACATCGACAGGTTCAACTTAATGACTCGGGATAGCAGGCGTGGGAGCTGAGAAAATTGGAGGCGACAAAAAGCGGCGAGGGCGGAGCGCGGCGCAGGGGCGCGGCGCGGGGCGGCCGGCAAGACAAAGGGCTTTTTAGGCGGATAGTTAAAACGTCCAAATTCTCTACATTTGCGGAGATTGAAGGCGGATGGCGTTAGAGACCGCACTGAGATTATCTACAGTATCGCAGGATTCCTGTAGAGATTTTAAAAACATTCACGACATGGTAAAAATATTGTTACCAACATGTTAAGTACATATCTAAAACTTTAACTGTAGACAACACGTAGCACGTGTGGTCTACAAAGACGATCCGTACGTAATTATTTTTTTAATAAATGAGATAAGTGGAGACCCGCTGCCATTGGTGCTCGTAATTGGCGAGACGTGCCAGAAGCTCCCGCCAATTCGGGCGCTGAATTTTCGAGACGACTAAGAAGGCCCGCGGCGATGCCGCTCACAAATTGTGGCCGATCCTCGAACACACTTACGGACGCCGCGAATCCACCAGCCCCGCCCCGCCCCGCCCCGCCGCCGCAGCTCACTTGATTTAGGGTTCAATTTCCGGAAGATACCTCGAACCTGACTTCGCCATTCACTCGTCCCGCTAACTTGTGCAATTCATACAATCTTTTGTATGTTCACGCGAAGCTTATAAAGTTTCACAACTTTACTACAAATTCTTTAAAGTAGCCGTGCAGCTGGGTGGACGAATTGCTGCTCTGGGCGTAAATTCTTCAGCTCCATTCCCTGGTCTATTTTCTACCAGCCTACAGCCTTTAACGGTATCGCCCGGACGCGTACGCACTTACCTTGGAGGCCGCATACCAGCTCAGAGACAATGACTAAAACGCCATAAATAATGGCTCAAACTGAGTCTCGACCTCCGTAGAAATGGGAGCGTCTGGTCTCGTCGTGTGGGCCCCGGGACACCGGATAATGGCCGGGCATTAACTGAGCGAAGCCGGGCGCGGCCGGCTGCGGTAACAGTCGGCGGGGCACTCAGTGGCCGGTTCAAAGTGGCCGTATCCGTCAATAGGAAATAAGCGACCGGCTACCGCCAAATGAGCGAGTACCACGTGCCGCCATTACGCTGCGCACACGCATAAACACTATCGCCGACATGCGCGGAATTGCCCTGCTAGTGCGCGCAGCATTCGGCGTCGCGAGAAGGTCGACTGCATAGATATATCAGTATTTAATAGGTTGTAATTCCGAAAACTTTTTTGTAAACTTTATTGAACCAGTTATACGAGTATAATATTAAAATTAAAAATTTTAACAAAATTTCATTAAATCTGTTAAATTTTCAATTCAAAACTAAGTTTAGCTTTCCTACCTACCTACCTAGATCTTAAAAGGCGTATCAATAAATTAGACGACGACCTTTTTGTCAGTCTCATAGCCGGCACGGCGCCTCTCTGAGCGTGGTTTCGCGAGGAGTGGTTTCTTGGCTTCTCCGTTGAAGTATTGGGCACAGACACCCGCGCCTGCCGTCTATAAAAAATTGTTAGAAAAATGTGTTAAAAATATGTTTTTTTTTTAAATATGTATTGTGTTTTATTGTAAAATATTTTGTGTCTTTGTTTCATCTCAGTAATATATTAAACAATTTTAAATGTGTTATAATGTTGTCGTTAAACAATAAAAAAAACAATAGAGAACTGAACAATTCTAAATTACACTTGTTTTAAAGATATTTCGAGTAAATTATTTATCGATATTACTACGTCGACCACTAGTCGAGACTACTCCGAAATTACCCTGACAGAGGGTGCCCGAGTGTATGCTCGCTCGAGGCGTTTTCCATGCCACAACCCGTCACACCACGTCGCGCCACGCCTGCCCGCTACACATCGCGGTATACCACGCCATATGGAATCACTTCTTATTGTAGTGGCTTATTTCAAATAACCATGCTTCCATACTTTCAAAAATTATTTCTATTCAAAAAGAAATAATTATACAATGAATACAGGTTCATGAATTGGAAAGGTGGACTTATTTCTTGAAGATATTTCTTACAGCCAACCTTTAGGTGTGTAAAATGTGTAGGTAGATGAAGAAATATAGGTAGTAGCAAACATAAGATGTGAACATTTTAAATTAAACTTTAAAAATATACGTATATAAGAAACCCTGCAATGTATATATTTTTATATAAGTAATACAAAATTATAATAAATGGAAATTATGAGACATTAATAGTGTTAGAGAGAGAGATAAGGAGGTCATATTTATATACAATATACATATTAGATAATCGTATTAAGATGGTTGTAATTCATATTGTGGGAGTTGGTCTACGAACAAATAAAAATTATTTTAAATTAATGACTGAATAAAAAGAACAAAATACATGTTGAACCATTTCAACAAACACACCAGCAGTTTAGGAACTGCATGATAATACACATATTTTGTACACAAACGAAAACAGAGCTAAACATTAAGAAAAAGACAACAAAATATTATAAACAAAACAAATTACAGAGACTCGATATTAAATCCATAAAATTATTGCAAAATGAGTAAATGGAATAATTGTTCAAGCAGACTGCAAGACCGAATGTTTATTTCTTTCTGAAAATATATTTCAAATCCATTATGTATTTATGTTTTCAAATATCCAGGGGACCCGGAGAAGAAAGCTGACATACAGCCTACAGCATATAGATGCAGCCAGCCAGGCATACATACAATACAAGGCGTCTAAAGCTTTTATATTTTCTTTACTACTGAAGCAAATCCCGGCGTTCCGGTATGCGAGATCTCAACTGTTAAAAATATTCCAAAATTGCCAACCAAAAACTCCACGTGAAAGCTCACGTCACTTGCAGAGGCAAGGCAATATTAAATCCAATCTCTGCGTCCGAATTAACTTCCCATTTCGGAAGCAAAAACTCTTTATCCTGTCACGATTTAATCAATGGTGCCCGGCTACCACTTTTAATTTCTATCGAACTTTTGTTTTGAAGCGAAACCAAAAAGGCAAGAGAACCTGAGAAGCTATCTAAGTGTATCCTTCTGCCTTTAGCTCTACAGGATGTTTCTGTAAGATTTTAGATCATATATGCGGATATTAACCGTACTGGTACTGTGTGGGGCCGGTACTTGAAAAGAATAGCCCCACTGCATGTATCTCCGCGCATGTCGTAAAAGGCGACTAAGGGATAAGGAAAATATGCCGTGCTAAAGGGCGACAGGCGAGCCACCTCTAACCTTGGCACGGTCTTTCCATCGAGTCATGCAGCAGGTGGGCATTCGTGCCTTACTTGCTGCTTGATATTGTCCGAATACTTTGCTATGGTGGTTGGTGTTGTGTTTTAATTTACCAGAGTACTTGCAGCACATCACTGATTAATCTGCTTACCCTGATTATCGGAGAGCGTAGAGCGTGTGGTGGTGTGTGTGCTAAATCATATTTGTTATTGGCTTGGTTGGTTCTGTTCAATCCCAAAATATATTTTTGAAATTTTTGTGACTTTTTTTATTAAATTTTGTTGTTATATATATGTAATACATGTATTCTTCGAAATTGATAAATGTATATATATTTTTGGCCCGAATTCATAAGAATTTTAACATTTGTTATCAAAATGATTCCAACTTCGAACGCACATTAACAAAAGAAACCTCTGCGTTGAAATCTTTTATACGAAACAGCAAGTCATAACTATTAGTGAGGGTAATCACAAAATTTTAAACTAGAACATCCTGTACCTGTAGCAGGATGCGCAGATATAGTAGGCACCTACACTGCCACATCTATACAGTTATAGCTCTTAATGCCTCAAGAGCGACTTTATAATTGTGCGAAATAACAGGTTGCGGACTGCGATCTTTACTTGTGAGATTTAACGGCAACCATTATCCGGTGAGCCGAACGAACAAAATCTAATTGAGCTTTAATTAAAGCTCCCTTCTTCGGCTCTGCCCCAGCAGTATATCACGGTGAGCATTTCACATCTACTTCCCTTACCTCGCTAGATGGTAGAGTGAAACCAGTTCGGATTGATACAACCGCACTGAACGAATGTCGTTCGAAACGGCTATGGTAAATAGTCAGTTTTTCAGCCAGCTCAGTGTAACCGGTACGATTAAAGCACTGGCACGACACCTGATTTCGACAGAAACACGGTATACCAATCAATCAATTAATTTATTATCTTTAGGTAACAAGTTACACTTAGGTTCGTCAAAATATTACAATAAGGTAACTGTTTTTAATAGTATTCTATGTTTAAAAGTAACTGTTTCTAGTTCTGTGGTTCTATGTTATGGTCCAAGCAAGAAATAGCCCATCTTCAATCTAACTAAACAAGATACATTCAGAAGATAATTAAACTACGATGTTTGTAATAACAATTAAAAAAACATATTAAATTAATTGCCACAATAAAATTTATTAACAATAACAGCAGCAGATGATGTAGTCAAATACGTAACAAACTACGGTGAAACCAAAATAAAATTACAGTCTATTTGGCAAGTATGATCCACCATAATTCTCCACTAAGTCATCTGGGGGCGCGGAAGTGCCCCCGCCAAGTTGAATATTGTCACCAGCAGAACTTCGATGGGTTAATTTAGATCAGGTTTAATATGAATATCGAGTGTATCTACAGTTCATTGTGTGTCACCACTAGCGTCATTGACCTGTTCAAAAATTGTTTTTAAAGAAATAAATACATAGCTACACTAAGTAGGTACATTACATACACTGATCTACGTACTAGATAAACCTTTTTGATAAATCACTACCTAAAAACATGTCATCGACCAAATCATCTTATAAGCTGAGTTGTCAATGGCCGATGCTGGTGTTGAATGGCTCGGCTTTTTTATGGAAACCAGCACGGTTGGCTACATCACCTACATACAACATCCGTGATGTCAGCCCATAACACCGGCTGAACTAGGTGCCATGTCAGTGCTTCCCTACGGCCGTGCCAGCAACACTGAACTGGACGGGAAACATAAACTATTTACATAGCCGTTTCGACCGACGTTTCATTCAGTGCGGTGGTACCAACCCGGGCGGGTTAAACCCTATCACCTAGTAACATAAGAAGCGAAGGGACCTACAGTTTTCGTGGAATCCGAACCACGGTCAGCCTCCAATGGTCGAGCGGTCAGCCATCCAAGTACTGACAGGCCCAGCGTTGCTTAACCATCAATAGCGACAGTTGACTGTCTGCACCACTGAGCTATCGAGGCTGACAGAGACAGATCTTATGTCCGCAAATAAGTGAGTGAGGAGCGTTAGCGCATTTATAACATGAGATGGCCTTTAATGCGATCTTTTGAATGTATTCGTGATGAAAATTGCATGTGAAGACCCGCTCACTTGTTTAACAACAGGTAACATGTTTCATCGCGCTATGCCTCTTCTAGTATTTAATTCAGTGGTACATTTCTATCCGTGTACGTGCCTACATCTTGTTGGTACCGCACGACACAGCGACGACATAATTTGAGACACGTCACGATACCATTAAAATGTCATTCTATTCTAACTGTGAAGGCGGAGGCATGTGTAGTTACAATTTAGATCCGAAGACACACCTGTCAGGCTGAGGCGGGCGGTAAAAAAAAGCAACAATGACCATCAAAATGACCAGATAATCCGACAGAACATTCCGAGCCGACCGCGAGGTAATCACACATTCAATTTCACAATGAAAAAATAAATAAATAAAGAATATCCAAAATACGATAGTGTACAGGTTCTCACTTAATCCGTCGCACACTGGCGTCGTTAAGGCTTTAGTTCAATCGCTTGGAAAACATAATTGATTTTATTTGAACAAGACTCATTTTTTAAAGCTCTAAGTCAATGTGTACTGGAAAGCAATGATTCCCAATTTTTAGGGTTCCGTATTCATATGGAAGACTTTTATTAAGCCTACGTCGTCTGTCTGTCGTCCTCCAGTCTGATGGCTGTATCTTTTGAACCGTAATATGTAGGTAGCCGGTTGAAATTTTCATAGAATATGTATCATTATGGCGGATATGCCAACAAAGTAATAAAAAAAGCAAAAGTAACTATTAAGGAGGATCCCCATACAAGACACTTGCTAAGAATTTATGAGTATGAATTCATGCTACTAAATAACAGATGGCGCCACAGGTACTTTGCATAGCAGACAAACAAAAGATAGACGGCTATGGTTTTTTGACAGGTATGGTATAACAACCGCGGCGGGATCTACAGAACCCTCCGTGCGTGAATAAAACTTGCACTTGACATATTTTTAACCCACTTAAAAATATACTATGTACCAGCCTAGGAGTTGAGACCCTGGTTGACCTCCCATGCGAGGTATCTGTTCGAGGCCCTGTTTGCAGCAATCCAGAAATTAGTACTTATTGTAAATTGAAAATAAAAAGTGCACATACCCGCTGCTCCTGTGAATGAAAACACTGAAATCGCTAGGAATTACCACCAACAGAACGTCAAAAATCTCATGACAGGATTAAAATTAATTAATCCCTAAGTGTATCTATATTGTGGTCAGTTAAGATTTTGTTCTGTGCTAGTAAAAAAATGGTTACATATATTTTTTTTTTACTTTCCGAACCGAAAAGCTTTTTGAACGGGACGGTCACAGGACGGTACCGTTCTTTATTGAAAGCAATTTTGCAAGTGAAATTATTTAGAATAACCCGAGGCGCTCGCCGACCACGCTCGAGTAATGAACGACCCAGCACAGGACCGGACCGTGGAGTGGACAACCATATTTCTCATCAATCAGTATGAAAATATTAACAAGGTTTGTGAACGTTCTCAGGACTGTTACGAACACAGAACAACGATCGGGCCACACCGCCTGCGCAAAACCGGACTTTTTTTGCTCTGTGGTTACGACTGATATATCGAAAAAAAATTCTCCTGAGTTATTGAAATGTTAAATATAATTTTATAAGCCATACAATGTGTGTGTTTCATTAAATGTTAACATATGCTCCGAATATAAGTACATAGTGCATGTAATACACATGGCACTTACATACTTAGTACATACTAGTAAATATTAATATGGAGGCTATCTAATGTAATCTATCTAATGAAGAAATATAAAGCGGGTACATGCTTAGTACTAACACATAAAAGTAAAAAATATATAAAGAGTTTATGGGTACACGACAGGTGAGATATTTAAAAGAATTCATTTTTATTGACGCCTACTCCACAGTTTGCGCAAACCACACGTCGGCCTCCCACAAATCTTGAGCTTCGTTTGAGCAATTTACGCGGCTGCCGTGCGCAGCGCCACCGTCGCCGGTCGCGTCGCCTCGCTCGGCTCCCATTCGAAATTAAAAAACAAAACAAAAGCGCGCGAAATGAGAAAACATCAAAAAACATCTGCTACTTGGTGATTATCATTGAATTAGTTCCTTGAACGCAAACGACGAGTCTTCTTGTATTTAACGGCTATTTTTTGTAATTAGATTCAAATATTTTTACATTTTTAATGTATGACCAAAATTACTTCAAACTATTTACTTTCCTATGTCTAATGGTAACGAAACTATGAAACTAAAACTAAATTGACGGTTTTTAGAAATATTTTCTGTGTGTATGTATGTATGTTCCTCCATAACTCTTAAACCGATCATCAGAATTCCATAAACGTACATACTAGTACTTGACATACAGGCAACAAGTACAGGCACATTTGATTATACGAGACACAGGATAGGCTAAATCCAGTTCCACGGGCACAGTTCCGGTTACGCTAAGATGTGGCTCTCATGCAAACCGAATTGTTCCGCCCACCGAAATATAGGTACGGTAGTGGGCTTACTTACTTTCTTCTTTTTAAATACGAATTTCACGCGAGCGAAGCCGCGGGCAAAAGCTAGTTATAAATATGTCTAGAATTACATATAAATAAATATAAACTACATACATCGTATTTGCACCTCATTACTCATTACACAACATAACACACATCAACTTGCAAACACGATAATTACTCTATTAAGTACTTCAACTAATATGGGTTCAACTCATCGTTCAGTGCGATGTCATCTCGGCGCTCCTTTCGCTCGTGTTCGCCTGCATTTTCGCCCGGATGTTCGACAGTGAAACATGGCATTATACTATAGTTGCAGTGTACGTGGTTTATGGTTGAAGGGGTACGACTTGCCTCGCCGAACATTCACTAAGCGTGAAAACGGCTGTTTATCACTAGCGCCGTTTAATTACATTAATTATTCGCTTTCAATAGCTCCACTTTATTGAATTGATTTGCTCCTTTTGTTGGATAGATAGATAGATATACTTAATTGCTCCAAAAACCCTTTACAGAAACGAGCACGATATATAATTTACATGAGGGGCAAAGGTGGAGTCATCTCCTAGATAATTTTTTTCCAGACAATCTTTGTACTTTTGAGAGTATGTAGTATGTTGTGAACATATTTTGTAAATTCATATTTTTTAATGTTCATAAAAATGTATTCAAATAATTTCAGCTACTATAGATACTCCGCTTAACGCATGATCGTGATGACTGAAGCCATAGAACTTGTACCTACGAATATTAGTAGGCTTCTTATCTATCGACTTCTCTACTATTATAAAGCTTACAGCCTGTCTTGTCTGTCTGTCTGTCTGTCTTAATGCTGCGAGCGGAGTCACAGGTAAAATCTAGATATAGAATATGGAAATACGTATAAACAAAAATACAAATATTCTTATTAAACATACTCAGTTGGAGGAAATATTATTTTACTTATAGTAGCTAACCCACACTTTATTCTGCGTCCAGCGGTCCAGTGTAGACATGCACATAGCATTTCCTCTGCTCACCCACCTTACATTTAACTTCTTTTTTTTTTTTTAGTTTGTAGATTCGATTCATTAGTTAGAGTAAGCGTGTGATATTAATTTAATTGTATGTTAATATTAATGTTGTAAATAAGACAGTTAATCATTGTCACACCACACGCCGTATCCCGAAAATCGGGGTAGGCAGAGTAATCGGAGTTGTGCTGCAAGTAATCTGGTAAATTACAGCACAGCACCGACTACCACGTTTAGCAAAGTATTCTGACAAGATAAACTATCAGGCAGCAAGTAAGGCACGAAGGCCCACCTGCTGCATGACTTGGTGGAAAGACCGTGCCATGGTGAGAGGTGGCTGGCCTGTCGCCCTTATGCACGGCATCTTGTCCTTATCCCTTAGTCGGCTTTTACGACATGCACGAGGAGAGATGCATTAGGGCTATTCTTATTAAGTACCGGGCTCACACAGTACAGTTAAATAAATTATTAATTTACAAATGAAAAAAATATATATAATAAAAAATATACCTACCACTAATAAATAATAAAAACCAATAAGACATTTTTACTTTCGATAGAATTTGTACCACTCATCAACAACTATTAACTCATATGTGAGAGATGTCATTATCCATAATGAAACCACAATGTATTCACGATGTTCATAAATAACAACATTCACAAAGCTATCACTTACGTACTAATCAGGTAACAGTTACGGTCAATTTTCCGGTCTGGCACCCTCCCTTCTATCATCTCCCCTGCCCTGCTATGGTGCGGTACCGTGTCCGACAGGAGGGGCTACCCACCACACGTTAGCAAACACTATGGTGAAATTTATGATTTTGTGAATGAACAGGTAGCTTAGTGAAAAACCCGGTACCTAAAACCGGTTATTAACACGTAATTAGCCGGTATTTATTATATTTGTTGTTTTATTTTAAACTTTGCTCTATAATCACACCAAGTTGTATGTATTTTTACCGTTCCTACGATATATCCGTTTTTACGAAGAGCAAAAACAAAAAAACTTTGAAAAAGAAAAGCACGTTTAAGGGGATCCCCATAATTGTTTTACTTTTAGTTTTCAGTTTCTGTACCCCGTAGTGAAGCCTATTATATACTAAGCCTGCCTACGCCGTCGTCAGTCTGTCTCTCTGTCCGTCCTCCCATCCGATGACTGTGTTATTAATATTGCTTATTATAACGGACATTACAAAAAATAATACAAAATAGAAAAAGTAAAAGATTAAGGAGACTCCCCATATAAGAAACCAGATTTTTTCTATTTGTTTTTTTTGTGGTGCTCTGTTCGCGAATCCTACTTGAACTTTGTCGTTTTTTTTAAAACTATTTGTTAGGACATAATACTCGTATAATAACACATTTCAAACGGCTACCTATTACGGTTCAAAAGATGCAGTTCTTTAAAGGTATGACAGACGTACGACGTAAGTGTACCCGTACGGTCCGAAACCCTAAAAACAGGTAATTCAATGAATAAACATGTTAGGAATAGATTACTGAAGCGGTGAATTTGTTGATATCTTTTAATGGTGAGCTGTGGGTTTAATGGGTTTTATGTAGATTTATGGCAAGTTTTCAAATTAATTGTACTTATATATACACATAATTTACCGTATACTACAAAACAAATGTTAGCGTAAAGGTTTGCTGCAACATATAACCTTCATCAACTCAAACAATAAGACTTCAACCGAATATTAATACATATTTATTTGATAGGTAGTTGTATTGTATTGTATTGTATATATTTATTGCACTCAAATAGAATATGGGCAAAAGGTAACACTTAATGCCTCTAGGCATTTTCTAACAGGGTACCTTTGGGGTATGATAACTGCTAGGTGAGTGGCGGAAAGAGAAATTTAAATATTATGGTATGACTAGTTATAGTTTATTTAATAATTTTAATTTATAAGTTAGTTTAATTGTACATTTGTATTATAAAATAGTCGATGAATTATATTATTACACAGGCCTTTGACACATAGTATTCTAACATTTACCCCCGTTCTAAAACGAATGCTTTTAGGCGTCGTCGGCTCAACAATCCATGCTGACGGCGGCGGCGCCAAGTGTCTCGCGTATCAATAAAAAAAAAATTACACTAACTTTATATTAATAAACATTTTAACTAAAAAAAATAATACCTACATATAAAATTGTGAGACACTCTTATTTGTAAATATTTTTAAATTATAAACACGTAGATAATATCTAAGTGTTATTATTGTAGGTTTTTTTTTAAACATTGCCTATGTTTCAATTAAACCGATCCACGTTTCATTAAAATGCACAACAACGACACTGCAAATATAACACGAACTAGCGCTCATTAAATACTAAGAAGAACGGACGTACAGTCCGACTGCGTCGGTAAAGTTAGCTTTTTATTAGCGTATCTTATTGCTGTGCTATTGGTGAATTAAAACTGAATCGAGATCGGCCGATATCGGTGCGCCCGCGCCGCCCGCGTATGCGACGATCACGCACTTTATTGGCCCGGCATAACGACGAAAGCGTGTTTTCGCTAAACAGAAAAACGTTCAATGGATTATTGATGAGATTATAGCATGCATTAAGGAATGCTTAAGAATATTTTTAAAGTTAACCATTTTCGAAACATTGTATTACACTTTTAATCTAAAATATATGCTATAACTTATAATAAATAATTGTCATTTTAATACCTATATTCTTGGAGCTATAATTTTACATGCATCCTAGTTTGTATGTAAACATATTTAATTACACATTATCGTTATAAGTAAGATATAGTATAATGCCTTCTCGGCAGCGCCATCAAACTTTCGATTTAGTCTCTATCATCAATAAGTTTTAATTAATAGGTATCGACGACTACGCCCCAAAAATCGTGAAAAATTATCGTCTCATACCGCAACGATTTAATATAATTAACTCGCTTATGAAATAAATGCTAAGAAAACAATGTAAAACGATTAATCTTGTGTTTGTTTGTGCGCGGACGAATTCATTATGTCCGGTCGCAGGGGGCCCGCCATCACTCACTACTTTCTACTGCCGATGAATTAATGGTCCGACCATCGATCGAGGAGATTATCCGATGCGGCATCGCGCGACTTCTGCATTTCGCCGGGTTCTGATGGATTTGTGGAAAAACTTGGTAAAAACACTAAGGGCGCATGAGGCCCATCCATCAACAGTAAATACATGCACATTCCGTACTTACAAATAGTTTCTTACCCAGTTCGCACTAAGTCCAAGTTTTAAAATTCGAATCAATTTTTTTTTTATCCTCAGTGCCCATCGAATCGCTCTTTATTACTTCGCACTTGTTGCGCGTTATGCATGAAATACGGCGGGCGGAGCATACACGTGCATACAGCACATAGGTTACGTCCTACCTCGTTTACGAAACGATGGGTCGGCGTAGCAATTACTGAACCACCTAGTTATTATTGTAACCGCCACAATAGTTAATATCGTTTTAAATATATTTATAAGATGTGAGGTGAGCGCCTGGACCTAGTATTGCGTTTGTATACACATCTGGCAAATCTGCTGGAGTTGAACACTTGTACTAGATAGGCTCTGTTTAACCTTTCAGCACTTGCTTGCATTTTCAATTGTAAACAATGGTTAACATGTTCCACATGAGGTACCCTGCAACAGCTAAAAAATAACTAAAGAAGATACCTAGAGGATACCTAAATGAAGCACTTAGCTATAGCTAAATGATGGCATTAAATATTACAGAAACTACTGCATTCTAAACCGTTGAGAACTTTTAATATTTACCAATTTGTTGAAAAATCATTATTCTTAGAGGCTATTTAAATGAAATGCTGAAACTAGGTCCTTCATTAGACAGATGTGTCATATAAATGAATGGCGATACAAAACATGCAGTTAAATGTTAAATTATATCGCATATTTATTTTATTTATATCGTTAGGTCGCACCGAATCAGGAAAGTCGCTTGTAAATTTATTTTAGTGTTTTCCAAAGCTATTCAGATCAATAGTAAGCGTTAATTAATAAAATCACGAACTTCCATTAGTTTTTCGATGTCCATCATTTTCGTCAATTAAATCATCTTAATGCCCATTTTAATTGCCCAATAAAAGGCCATTAAAGCGAGCGACAGTGCGTCGGAACTTGCTCGAGATTAGTATATTAATAATAGTGTCCACTCAGAATCTGTATCGTCTAACGGCAAAGTCGAGAATGCAAATTGGAGGCGACATCAAGTGATGTGTACTCAGAGTTGACTAGCAGACCTCAACGAACTGATCTTGTCAAACCTTCCACTTTATATCGGTGTGTTTGAAAATTTTACAATACCCGACTGGAAAGAAAAAAGCGGTCAACTGCGAGTCGAACTCGCGTGAAGAGGATTCCATACATTTCCGTTTTTAGTAAAAACTGACTTGCTTTAAGTTTTAGAAAAAAAAAAAACATTTAATTGATTTTAGTTCCAAACCATTAAGTGTGATATATTTTTGAAATAGTTGAAATAGTTTAAAGCTCTTGAAAATGATGCCACACTCGATGGGGTTTGAAGAAAAAAAATGCAATGTTTGACTATATGGCGTCTGTACCAGACGGTCTGATGGCCGACATTTAGATTTTTCTATCTAGCCTATAGAGTTATCAAGACGAACCCAACAATGCCACATATTTTTATATCGGTTTAGTGTTTAGGCTATGTGAGGGACCAAACGTAGTAGCTTCTCCGTAGTCGGGTAAAAACTAGAGTGAAGAAAAGTTGGAGGTTAAGACCTGCGAAGATGTCTTGGAAGAACTGTTGGTAGCGTAAGTGGAGATATCCTATGTAATGTGTGAAAGAATGTGTAGGTTAAGTAATTACTCGTATAATGGCAGAACCAGAATTTCTCTGGTAAAATCAGAAAATAAACTTGCTAATTCGCTATTGGTCATGAATCTGACCACAGACACCGAATATATACTAGGTAGGTGATTATGTTAGCACGGCGCATATTTCAGGGAGTTAATCTCTATCGAAAACGAAGTAGATTCCAAGAAAGAACGGTGGCGAAATTAGAAAGAAAAATATTTCAATTCTCCATAGATTTTCGTAAATACCTAACCTCAAAATGTATGGACAAGTCAATTTTCTTCCAGGTTTCCGCCGTTCTTTTTTAAATCGACTTAATTCTCCTAGTAGTTTTGTTTTTCCTACAATATTTCCTTGGGTGGGTGGGATAAAATTTTTCGCCAATTTAATTAAGAATATGTATATTGTATGCGTATGTTAAAGTATTCTGTTCATGTATGTATGTGTAATAATATACAGTGTTTGCTTGCGTGTGTGTGTGTGGGTGAATGCGTTATTTATAAATGTTTACCACGAGAGCAGTAAATTAAGTTAGGAAATACGCGGACAAGCTCAGCTTGATTCTATCATCATACTGGATTAATTCATGCATATTCACGTTTAGAAGAATATCTTCTCATTTTCCAAGTAACCAGCTCGCCCTAGTTACCTCGATATAGTAACTGCCGCGTCCAGTCGAGTTTGTCAACTCTGCACGCGTTGTGGGCTTGACTAGTAGGTATACATAAATATAAATACATAGCGTGCGGTATGTATGTATATATAAAATACATACATACATACCGCACGCTGTATCCCGACAATCTGGTAAAGCAGAGTAATCGGTGTTGTGCTGCAAGAACTCCGGTAAATTACAGCACAATACCTACCACCACGTTCAGAAAAGTATTAGGACGAGATAACTATCAAGCAGCAAGTACGGCACGAAGACCCATCCGCTGCACGACTCGTTGGAAGGACCGTGCCAAGGTGAGAGGTGGCTATCCTGTCGCACATCAGCACGGTATCTTGTCCTTATCCATTAGTCGCCTTTTACAAGATGCATGGGGAGAGATGCTGTGAGGCTATTCTTTTTAAGTGCCGGCCCCACACAGTACAGTAAGTATACACAATGTAAGTAATATGTAAGTAATATGTTGTAACAATAAATAAATGACAGCTTGCTACTGCCTACATCTTAAAATACAAACACGTCACAAACATCTCATAAAGGTTGAACGACATAAATCTCTTCAAGGTCAGGCTATGCACCATATTACTATACTTACTGTGTTTTCACGTAAATGTTTTATTGACCAATATCTATCTCTCTCTTTCCATAATTTTTTTTTTATAATTTATTTTTATTTTTATATTATATGGCGCGAAAGGTCAAACTGACAATACGAGTACCTAATAAACAAACGTGTTAGTATATACACTTTCAATAGTGACTTTCATATTTTAAGAAGCACGGAACGCCAAAATTGCCCAAAGCATCGTTCACTTTTGGCATCTTTTGGTGTTTTCACTTTTGCAATTTCATAAAACATTAAACACTTTCGATTAATTGTATAATGTGTGTATCGACCACAATATAATCTAACCTTACTCTATGCATATGTATAACTGAGTAGCTTTTATGCAACCTATATACCTATATGCCTTAAAGTTGGCGCTTGCCGTGTATGTCGTAAAAGGTTTTTTTTTTATGGAAACTGACACGGTTGGCTACATCGCCTACAACATTCGTGATGTCAGCCCATAACACCGGGTGAACTTGGTGCCACGTCAGTGCTTCCCTTCGGTCGTGCCGGCTACACTGAACTGGACGAAAATCACAAACTATTTACATAGCCGTTTCGACCGACCTTTCATTCAGTGCAGTGGTAGCATCCCGGGCGGGTTAAACCCTACCACCTAGTAATATAAGAAGGGAGTCATATCCCTTAGTCGCCTTTTACGACATACACGGGGAGAGATGCAGTTACTAAGGAAAAAGGACAAGGTGACGTGCTAAAGTCTTGCAGCACAACACCGATTACTCTGCTTAGCCCGATTGTTGGAATAAAGCATGCAGTATAGCGATCACTTCAAAACCGCTTGGCATCGGGTAAGAACGTAACTGTGGTTCTCTATAGGAATATTTTTTTTATATATGATTATTACATAAAAAATCCTTTTATTTAATTAACCTAATATAATAGTTTGTTCCCACAGAGATGCAGATCTTGAGTCGATACAAATTAAAATTGTTACCCTATTCAAAATTATTTAAAATGATCATTCGATCGCGTTAATAATGGGCCGCGTTATAGCCGAAGCTCAGAGTATTCTCATAAATTATGCATTTTTCACACGAACGTAACAAAATAGCAAATATATTTAAAACACACAGACAGGTTTTAGCAATATTTGTGTTTCTTGTTCTCACTTTAACGAGTTCTACTTAATAATGTAAACGAACTGAAAATTAAATGTGAATGTGCAACAGTTGTAATAAAAATAATCTTTAAAAATTAAAACTAAAACTAATAAAAACACATCGTATGTCTGTCACATCAATGACGAATGAACGCATCGTGTGCATGTACAAAATATATAAATAACCCTAAACTACTTCTTGATACAATGTTTTTGTTGGAGTTCGACCTACTTAAATAAAATTTTAAAGCACATAGTTTGAGATTTATTGCTTAAAAGTTATTCAGACCTTCTACGTACTTATGATTTATTGTAGCCGGCACTGCCAAAGGAAGCACTATCATGGCACCTAGTTTGCACAGGAACATGGTCTAATGGACTGATATTTTTCTATAAAAACAAATATGTTCCGTGCGGCTCGCAGATTGATGAAACCACTTCGTACTTTTACCAAAACTATCTATTGGTAATGGATGAGATTTATGTGAAGGCGTCGGCGTCTGTTGCTGGATGCAAAGCCGGCGAGTCCCAATGATAAAAATCGAATAAAAATGAAGCTATAAATTGTGTAGAGCGGTATGTTTAGTATCGCGTAACAAATTAACAGTCGATTAAGCTACCGATTCCAATCTGACGCCGCCGAGAGCCGTCGCATTAGATTGACGATAAATAAAATAAAAGTAAAAAATAAGAGGACGGCCAGAACAAATAAGAAAACGATAGGAAAACATAAATAATGGCCGTCTAATGATAATGAGACATTGTAAGCCCACAATGCTTTCAAATATCCAATTGAACCAACACCACGATGAAATTCGGCAAATACTTCGCACCCGTGACAAGTCTCATGATTTACGCCAAAAACCATTTCTCGTTATTGATGGTCCGCGCTTTTGAGAGAAAGCTGGAAGTACCGAAGTTGTTTAGATATTTTAGGACTGTGCAACTTTTTTTTTGGAGATTCTCGTAAAATTAATGGCGTACTTAAAGACAAAATAAACTGTTATGAGAGCTTTAGTAATGCTCTTAGTCGACCATCACAATCTTGTTGAGCCTTTGACGAGCTTCTTTGAAATTTGATCTTAGCTTAGTAGGTATTAATTCCGAGAAATTTTATATTTTCTCATTTGTCATATGTGATATGTACTGTGGGCTCAAAAAAAGGAAAGTACACTGCAGAACCTAAACACAATGTAATGTAATGTAAAAAACACACCAGTATGTATTAGCAATAGCTGTGGCAATAGTGTCCTGAGAAGCTGAGTTATCTAATGAATATAACATCGTTCTCCGTATACGTTGAAAAGAAATTAAATGAAATTATTTATGAAATGAAAGTTTTTTATTTTTCTCGCCTGATACACACACATACAGAGAACACAATACAGACAAGACAAATTTAAAAAGAAAAGTTGACTGTTCTATCGATTACTTATCTACTTACTGGACTAGGTACTACTTAATGAGTGTTTCAATAAATTATCATATTACCTACTCGTTTTCATAACTCGCGAATGTCTAGATTCTAGACTCTAGAAGATATCGCTTTTACTGTACACTTTCATATTTTGTCTCGGACTTATCTGAAACTACAACAATTCGATTAATAAAATTCAGTAAATAGTAAAGAGAATAGGTTGAGCAGCCAGTGAGATCATGAATCAGGTCTCGAGCCAGGAAGAGTTATGTTTGAGATAAGTCACTCGTTCGGAAATACTGTATTTTCTTAAGAGCAATAAATCTTAGGATTGGTGTTGCTCTCACGAAATGTAACACCAGCCACTTGAAAGAGACGCCGCGATAATTGATTTGCTTTGAAATTTATGACCGGCTCAGTTTTTGGGTAAAAACACAATTTATCGAAGGTGTAGTTAGCTGCCGAATTCGCCAATTCTGGTGGGATCGACACAACATCCGCGTGAAACGATATTATTTATTGTATGAATTAAAATACGAGTATGTTTGAAGCGTAGATACTATTTTGAACTGCAAAATGTATTTAGTAAGAAGCAACAATACTTTTAACAAGTTTTATGACACACTTCTATGAATTGACAATTTTGTTAATCGCAAATGTATTTGGATAAAATGCTGTGATCATTTCATAACATTTGTCTTCTATTACCAACGGGATCTGTCTGATCGGACTCTCACGCGGCGCGGCTGCGGTTGCCAAACAAGTTTGTAGTGAAATGGTTTTGTGCTCTCGCCGACGTATAAATCACGACACATAAATAGGCTTCTGGCCGACGGATTTTTTCAAAGAATGCTAGAGTTCGGGCGGTCTTATCTCATGGAGCCCGCTCTTTTAGAATTGCCGACGCGCGGGATGGATGGACATAACGGTGGTGACAAGAGCAAACAGGTTGTTTGATGAACCAGAGTAATTAAGATAAACATGGCAAAATGCATAAAATCTGGGTCTCTTGTGAAGTGTCAAAGATATAATTTACCGATGCTATTACTCGTGAACTACGTCTTGGGCCTTCTAGCTGGTCTCTTGAACCTAATACTTGGTTGCCTTGGAAATATTTTCTGAGAAGATCTTTTTTTTTTTTTGGTTTGTTGATTTTGCTTTTGTGATTGGTGGAATGCCTATTGTTGGTTTGAATGTTATTAGAGTTTCATACCTTAAAAGAGGAAAATCTGAATCCTCGTAGGATCGCTCTGGTCTGTCTGTCTGTCCGTCTGTCACAGCTTATTTTCTCCGAATCTACTGGACGAAAAATGTTGAAATGTTGTACATTTATATATATTTGATGACCCAATCACGGACGTATACAGTAATTCGTTCGTTATTATAAGAAATACATATAATATATTTATATAATTTTAAAATTTCGAGCATTCCCCTTATATCTGAAACTAAGGAGTCTAAAATTTTGCCAAAAATAGGGAATATAGGGGAATAACTCTTAAAGTTCTCATGGAAAACGGAATGGTACGGAACCCTATCCACGCGAGTTCGAATCGCACTTGACCTCGCACTTGCTTTTCAACTTTTATTTTTATTCTTACATGTTACTTCTTGATTACATAATAAGCCTAGTTTCATTTATAGTTTAAAATTCTTAAATTATGTTAAACAAATTACACAATAAGTAACTCAACAATTCGAGCTAAGAAACCATAAGTGGAAAGTTGACGACTTGACCAATGCAAAAATGTATGTAAATGTGACAACAAACTTTACTAGCACCGCTAAAAGGAGTTTTGTTTATCTAATCGTATGTCACAGTTTGGCACCATTGGGCACGTTGATCATTTCTATGGTTCTCTTTGATGTCGGCCGCCTGCTCTCATTTTGGTCACATACATTTTTTTAGCGATGATAAATGACGCTACGGAATGCCTTCCAGTCCAGCCGCCATCTGCATATTCGTCGCTTAACTCACTTTTATGTTATTTCTGCAATCTAATATTTTACATTTAGAAAACCGTTGCCTATTGTTATTGAAATTTTACGACTTTCGTTTATTGATTTTTTTTATTCGAACTTTTAAATATATGACGATGAAGACAACTGAAGTGAGGAAGTCAAATAAAGTCCATTAGGGTAAAATCTATGACAAATAAAACTTAATTCGATAACTATAAAACTCGAGTCTAATAATAAAGCAGTATACCGGGTTTAGAGCTTCCTTATTCATGAATAACAATTAGACAAGAATGGACGAGCGAACGAGATAAAACTTTTTTACATTATTCCAATGACCGGCTCTTTATTGATTTCGTTTAGCTTTTTCTACAGGTAGGTATATTTTCCAGTATACTATAGAGTATTTATTAAACAACCAAAAAATTAAGATACAATAAAAATTAAACTAATTATCTAAGCTAAACTAATATAAAATATAACTAAGTTAAAAACTAAAATTAACCTAAAATTAAAACTAACCTAAAAAATATAAAATATATAAAATATAAAATAAAATAAAAAATATATTAAAAAATAATATAATATAAAATATATTTTCCAGTATTGTACTCGACATTTGAGACGTAACAACGATTAAATAATGTCATCAAATCAAACAATGACAATTCAGACAAAACAATTTCTTAGAGAGAATAGAGCACAATATGCATGAGTATTTCTTCTGCAATATGAAATTTAATTACAATTAAGCTCTAACATTGTATTGAAACATTCTTATTTTACAGTCTTATTTCTTAGTTATTTTTAGTTAGTTATCTTCTTATATAGTTATATATCGCCAATCTACAATGATTAGCGATGGCGATAGACCTTGTTTTATTACTTTCATCGAAAGCGTCTTTCAAGATAATTATGTGCCTTTATTCAATTCTCTGCATTCTCTCCGAATACCAAAAGCCAGTACCTATGTATAATTAAGTAAGTATACTTACGGAAGTATGTAAACACATTATTATTTCTCAACGATGACTATAAAGTTCGCAGAGTATTCGCGGATTGCACTTGCACCTTGCGCCTTGTGCCTTACGTGCCTCGCGCTAAGGGTGCAACTACACCTGACCTGACACGATTCGGTATTTTGCGCTCCAGGTGGATATCACAATATTTTGTTTCATCATTTCTCCTTTTATTTAACTTACACCAGCAGATGTGGCCTGAGAATAATATTGTTTTTACTTTTCGTTAAAATGTATAAATTTATATATTTACATAAAATGTATATCAACTTAAGAATTTCAAGGGTACCATTCTTGATAGATTATCACGTGGCTAAACTTTAAAAACACGTATAAGGTTAAAACCACAGACTAGTTCACTCGTCTGTTCTTTCTTAAAACTAATTTCGGCAGAACCTTTAATTGAATAGGTAATCAAATTAGAGACACTGTCCTTCTAACAGCTGCGTGTATCAATAATTCTGAAATTTACCTACATAAATAATAATTATTATAATTTATTTATTTATTTATTTATATATTAGAGAATTCCACAGCTTATATTAATACAACAAATTTAAAAATGAACAATATAAAACTTAATAGCCAAGAATAGAATTCCTCCGGTTTACATGCATTTGATAAAACCTGGTAAATAAAAATGATAGAAAATTGCAAAATTAAAAGATTAAATAAATTTAAAATAAAATAAAATTGAAATTAATTACAAAATTAAAAGTCTAAGTATCATGTCAAAAGTTAAAAGTTAAAATTCGATAATAAATAAGAAAATAATAAACAGTGAATGAAAAATTTTATAAAAACTACATTAAATTAAAACAATGATAATCTGTGAATTACAAATTTCAATAAAATCTCCTTACTCATAAACAAATAAATACAATTCGCCGTGCATGTGTGGTGAGGGTGTGGTGAGGGTGTGTGAGAGGATTATTTGCGATGATATGTCTGAGGGTGTGTGTGAGTGTGTGTGTGTATGTGTGTATTGTGATATACATGTGTGTGTGAGTTGCGCCTGCTACTGTTACCTATATCCGCTTAAATCAGTGAGAAGCTTTGTTTTCTTTTCCCCCTATAATTCTATTCACTTCCTTTATGAAAGAGGTCTCGGTGTCGTGAAATATATCTATCTCCCAAAAGGTGAGATTGTAGGCATCCATACACCGATTCATTGTCGAATTCCTAGCGGAGTTCGTGTTGCACAAGGGAGGCTGGAACAGTCGAGGACGCCGGGTGCACGCTGGAGCCGCCCGCAAAGATATGCGAGCGAGGAGGTCCGGGCAGTCAATGTTGTGGTTAATAATATTGAACAAAAACTTCATGTCAGCTGCGGACCTCCTCTGCTCAAGGGTCAGCAGTTTATAGTGAACCGCTGCTTCTTCATAGTCTGCAAAGGACAGTTTGGAACGAAAGTTCATGTATCTAATGAACTTACGTTGAATTCCTTCAATACGCCGCACATGTGTCACGTATGATGGTGACCATATCTGACAAGCAAACTCCAGCACACTCCGAACGTACGCGAAGTAAACGATTTTGAATGTTGCAAGATTGGTAAATGGTTTGCACGTGCGCATGAGGAATCCCAACATTTGATATGCCTTTGAGACTATGTGCTCGTAGTGCTTGTCGAAGACAAGCTTCGAGTCGAGCATAACGCCCAAGTCCCTAACGACGTCGGTTCGTGGTATGGGCTCATTATTCAAATTGTATACGTTATTCACCTGCTTCCTATTCCTGCTGAATGTGATGACTTGACATTTCTTAATATTCAAGACAATCTATCAAGGTCTTCCTGTAACTTAATACAGTCGGATTGGTTCTCAATCGCCATGTATACTTTTTTGTCATCAGCATACAGCAGGAACAGGGCCCAATGGAAACATTTAACGACGTCGTAGAGGTAGGCGTTAAAGAAGAGCGGGCCGAGATGTGAACCCTGAGGCACTCCGGACGGTATTTCGACGAACTCTGACCTATACGCACCCGTCTTCACCGCCTGAGACCTGTTCCTCAAGTATGACTCGATCCACCTCAGAAGACACCCGTGGATACCCAGTTCCCCGAGCTTCCGAAACAGGATTCCATGGTCTATCCTGTCAAAGCATTTAGCGTAGTCAGTGTAAACGGCATCGACTTGCACCCGCTTATCCAACTTCATCGAAACGTAGTCAATACTACAGAATATACAGATACTACAGAACGCCCGCGCATAAAGCCGTGTTGCGCCGACGAGATACTTGAAGAAATTAGTGGGTAAATCTGGTCGTAGACTACGCGCTCGAAAACTTTGCTAAACACTGACAGGATAGACACGGGCCTGTAATTCTCAACACATTGTCTGGGCCCGTTCTTATGGATAGGCACCACAAACGCTTCTTTCCATTTTTGAGGAAACACGCCTTCCGAGATGGAGCGACTGAAAATAATGCTCAAAGGAGAGGCTAGTTGATCTGCACATTGCTTTGCGAAAACTGGAGGTATGCCATCACTACCGGGGCCCTTATTTGTATCCAAAGATTGTAATATTTTTAGGACTATGCGTACGTTCGTTGCAACTGAGCTTTGGACATCGTGAGTGATATAGTCACATGGTTGACTTATGAAGAAGTTTTTTTGTAGACAGACTGAAAGTGATTTAAAAATAATTTGCAGATAGCAGCACCATCGCTCGCTTCTACGTTACCACTTACAACTCTACCTGGTATGGTATTTGAGCCACGCTGAGACTTTATGTAATGCCAAAAATTCTTGGGATTTGTTTTTATATTGTTCTCAGCAGTGTGGATATGTCGCCGCCAGCATTCGCGCTGCAATGCCTTTTGCCGCCTCCGAAGTAGCGAGAACGCATCGTAGTCGCTTCCCCGCCCGTGACGCTTAAATCTTTTATGAAATTTATTTTTTTCCCTTACGATTTTTATAAGAGCGATTTTTATCTGATATAAAATTATTAATCAGTATTTTTTGTATAATGTAGGTGATAATATATCCATAATACATCGAATCATACATAGAGGAATAAAAGAAACATTGATTCAATTTAAATAGAAAACAATGTCACAAAATACTATTCACCATGTTCGCCCGGGGCGCGCGCGAGCGTGGTCATACGCGTACACAGCCTTTCGTGATTTAAAGGTGAAGCATAGACAATGGCGAGGCGGAAGGTGTCGAGAAACAATTACAGTTCAACTGTGTGACCCGCACCCGCCCCTCACCTTCCATTCCCGCCCCGCGGCGCGCCTCGAGTGTACCCTGGACGTGGAGTTAAGTACCCCGCTACTTGTGAACATATTTCCTTATTTCTTCACTTGCTCATTTAACCATAATTTGGAATATGGAATACATACATACATACATACATACATACATACATACATATATAAGGTCTTTCAAAATTATTCATAGTACGCTAAGGGGGGGGGGGGGGGGGGGGTTCTGTATCGGAAATAGATCACCTTTTTTATTTAAATACATGAAAGACCTTATATTATACATAATCAGATGATTGACTAAGTCATCTTCTAGAATCTAGAACCCAGATGGTTGACTAAGTCACATGCTAAACAAGGTTATGTTCTTGTCGAAACTAGGTGCAATGTGCGTGTTTCCCTTTGCTCGAGCAAGCTACGTAAGGAAAACACGAACTACATTTCTTACGAGAACTATTTAAGTGGTATCTATTCTATAGTATAGTAGGTATAATTTACGAGTTGTATTCCTAGCTTCGATAAGTACGAGTTGTATTCCTAGCTTCAGGTTTTCTCAGATGCTGGTAGCAGATAGATAATACTTCGAGGCAGGTTGCACCTGACCGCTGCGGTGGCGGCGCGGCGGCGGCGCGGCGGCGGCGCGGCGCTGGGGGGGAGTGAGGGTAAACGAATAGCGTCGCAAGAGCATGCGCATGCCGTTGTGCCACCCAACCACCTTGTGCACTGCTAGGGCAGCAAAACGTTCATATTATAATTAAAACAAAGGTCCTATTCGACCTACCACCTTTTCTAAGAATTTATTTCATAGTGATGTTGCAATTCGTTCCTAAGTTTATTGCGAAACATAGGAAGATTGTGGAACTTTAAAAGAAAATATGCTTCAAGGTTTTATCTATAGAGTGTAAACTATCAGCAACAATAAAGCAATACAGGAAACAAACAATGTTTGCAACCAACCGCCACGCAACCACGCGCGCCCTTCACTCGCCACATTTTATGAAAAGTTAACGCTGAATCTATTCGAAGCACAATTTATAGAATCAGATTACACGAGGCTTCAATAACGCTCGACTTCCCCTGCCGCGAGTCTCGGACAATAGGTCAACTTATATTATGTTGGTTGACCTTAAGAACCAACAATTCTTAATTATTATCACGGGTGCTTGGACACCCCACACACTTGAAATGTTGGCCCATTTTTAACCGACTTCAAAAAAAGGAGGAGGTTCTCAATTCGACTGTATTATTTTTTTATGTTTGTCCTCTCAGAACTTTCGACTGGGTGAACCGATTTTGATGATTATTTTTTTATTTGAAATCTGGTGTGGTCCTATTTAAAGATCGGATTGGAAAGCGAGGCCGAAGGCCGAGCGATTCCGCCGAGTACATTAATAGCAAAAAATTACCAAAAAAAAAACTGTGAAATAAAAACTATTTAAAAAAATATAAAAGCCGCCTTCAAAAATGTATGAAATAAAAAAAAATCTAACCCTAGAGTTGAAGGCGGTGCTAAAGCAAGCAAAAATGATGCATGAAAGAAAACATGAGTGGATGATATCCTTTGTGATTTGTGTAGCCTTCTTTAGCACCGCCTTCAACTCTAGGGTTCGATTTTTTTTATTTCATACATTTTTGAAGGCTGCTTTTATATTTTTTTAAATACTGTTTTCTCAATTTCCGTTCGGTTGGTAACGCCGCCATTGCATCTATTTGCCTTTGGATGAATGTCGCCCTCGTTAGTAAGTCGGCGGCTACACGCATAATCGTGATTTGCTGCCGTGAATATGTTATATAATTTGCAAAACCATTTTCCGTGCCTTAGTTATTCGTAGGGACTGCTCAAATAATATTCGTATAAAGCACGGGTTGTGTAAAATTTTTTGAAAGACGAATTTATTAAGTACGGTAAATAACCAGTTCAGTAACCCGCAGTATAGTCGACCTATCTATGTTATCGATCTTTAATAGTGTATTTGCACGGTGAAGCGTCTAGTCTTCGAAGTCAGAGACGCGGGTTCGATTACCGACGGGTACAAATTTACGAGCGAACCTCATCACGAGCTAGCCTTATTGAAATTATAACATTCGCTGCAAAGTTTTGCCTGTTTATTTACACTTGTTCGTTGCATTTAATTCCGGCTCCTAAAGGCAATGCAGCTGCATTGTACTAAATTATATACCTACGTGCGTGCGATACTCCACAACTTCAACATTGCAAATGAGAGATAATTCCGTAACTCAGCTATTATAAAATACTAACTTTTTCCCGCGGCTTCGCTCGCGGTAGACTCGGTTTAATAGCAAATCAAATTTATGCGCAAATATGATAATAAACGATGGTTTCTCATATCTTTTCTCTCACTCTCCCGTCCATACTATATTTCCTTTGACACTGCTCAGCCCCATTTGGCGTGATGGTATATAGCCTCAAGAATGGTATGGTATCTTTCCATTGGTGCAAAGCGCATCAAAATCTGTTCAGTGGTTGCAGAGTTTACCTCAAACATAAATACAGACAGACGTTATAAGAGTGGAGATGTAGTTTCTATCATGTCATCATAAAACGTAGAAAGGGCAGGCATTGAGATTGAATGAAAGATATTTCCTTCAATCTTCTTTCTCAATCGGAATATGTCCGCCTTCTCTCCAACTCTCAGCTATTTATTAGATTAATTAGGTCTAAGTTGGAACATAAAGTTAATTTTTACAAAACATAATATTTTGCCGTTTTATCTACGGAAACTCGAAAAGAATTAACCCGTAAGAAGGTTACATAATCTTACAAAAACATATTACCATACTTAATTATCATGCTTTCCTCATACGCTCAGTTTGCGAAACTCTCAAAAGTAAATAATTTCCATACATTGTATGCGCTTTTAATTGTAACCAATCCATCGGCGGACGCGCGAGTAATAATTTTGCAAGTGCCCTTAACGATTGAGGAGCCATAATCTGTGATCGGCGCCTGCGCAGGTGCGGCGCTGCGCCGCGCCGCTCCGCTACTTTGACAGATGTCATAAATATTTCAGTTGCCGTGATGGTGAAAAACATATTTTTCTGACATTTTCTCGACAAAATTAATAAGAAATACTTTAATACTTCTGCTCCACTCACCGGGGACCTGGGTAGTAGTCACACGCTCCAGTCATACTCGTATGTGTCTGTCTGTGTGTGTGTCTGTCTGTGTTTCTGCCTTTGTGTCTGGCTGTAGCATCGTAGTTCCCAAACGGATGGACCGATTTGTACGCGGTTTTTTTTTATTAGAACGCTGGTTTATCCGGGATGGTTCTTGGTTATGTTTGTAATCAAGTAATCAAGTAACAAAAATCAGGTAACAAAAATTGCGTCTCTGAAAAAGCTTAAAATAAAAATTAAATTACACATTTAAAAAACCCTCGACACCTTAAAAAGTCGAAAATTATTTCCATTTAGTTAATTAAAGGCGTCGGGTGACCGCCAGATAAATAAAATGTTATAACTCTGAGCATGGCGGTTATTTACTCACCCCGACGTCTTTAGGTAACTAAACTGATTTTTTTTTACTTTTTAAGGTGTCGGGTGTTTTATATGTAGTTAGTGTATGTGTTGTACGTATGTGTATGTTGGATGTCAAGACAATAAACTGTGGGTATGAGTCATAATAGGCTTTAAAGTTTTCATATTATCAAGTGATGTCAGTATATTTGCGTAAATACCAAGGCTATCGCGACGTTATATATTATCGTAGGTATTATGTAGAAATAAACACGAAAATTATAAAACTGTATACTTTGTTGCATAATCTTTATACAAATGCATCGTGAAATAAATATTTAACGCTCCCAAAATCAATAATAAATTAACTTGTCCCTGAATAATAATATTTAATTTAATTTAAGCATATTCATTAGGAAGATCTAGTTGTCTAAACAACACTGACAAAACGCTCGTTATTACTGAACAAGGTCAACTTTTTTGCTAAAATAAAACAATATATTTACTTTATTTGTTAGTGACAACTTTTTTAATTTGTGATGTAATCAAATTACCTATGTACAACTAGATATGATCCGGGACATTGTAACTCAATTTGCGAAAGACTTCTCTCATAAATCGAGCACTGTTAATGAGACCCCATGCTGTTAATTAATATCGCATTTCTCATTCTCTTCAAATAAACGATGCTACTAGCGTCCTCGTAATAATTTAAGCCGATATTACATTTTCGAAAGTTCTAACGCGAAAATGACAGTCGTGCTCGTGCATTTTAAACTGTAGTAAATACGACTACGACCACGATAACTTTTAGGGTTTCGTATCCGTGCGGAAGCCTATTACTAAAGCCTACGCCGTATATTCGCCATAATCCATATTCGCCATATTCTGTAAAAAATTCTACGGGCTACCTATTACGGTTCAAGAGATACAGCCCTCGGACAGACGGACGGATAGACAGAAAGACAGACAGACGGCGGCGTAGGAGTAGTAATGGGGTCCCGTACGACGGTTACGGAACCCTAAAAACGATTTAGCTCTTTTTGTTTCTTAGATGGTTAAATTGAAAGATCATAATGCTTTTTATAAGCGATTAAATAATTTATTGTACTGATAACAATAAAAACTACGGTCAAATTGACTCTGTTATGTACTGAATGAACGTGCATACAACGACTAATATTGCTTATTGTGTCAAGGCCGGTCAATAAACGGACTGTAGTAGCCATAGTATTATGTTAATATTTATGATTAATATAGGTTTTTTTATAGAAGCTGAGATAAGATGAGATAATTTGCGAGCATGTATGATGTGCCATCGCATATATTATCTCATGTTTAATATACCAGTTCAGAGAAAACACACTGTCAAGTTTCACATGCAACAGCATTCACTATTTTATAAATCGGAAGTAAACGATCTCATAGGGATATCGTTGCTAGAAGTACATACATAGACCACAGACACTATTTGAATGTTATATTAGTAGGTACTTAGTGAAATAAAATGAAATTAATAAAATTTACCTAGATGATGGAACACTAGGTGGAAAATGTGATACAGTTTTGGCAGATCTGAAAAACTTAATCGACGGTTTTGAAAAACTCGGCCTCCATTTAAATTTCTCTAAATGTGAAATATTAATTTTAAAAACGGGAACTGAGAAAAATGAAATAGAAAGGAAATTTAACGATATCGCACCGAATATTCAAGTTTTACCAAATGAAACGTTTTTCCTTCTTGGCGCCCCTATTACATCCGAAGCTATACGTCCACTAATATACAAGAAGGCCGACGTAATTTCCAAATATTGTGAACGTCTTCAGGACATAAATACTCATATGGCCCTCTTCTTACTAAGACAATGTATTAATGCCAAAGCTAACATATTTCTTACGTTCGAGTCCAATATGGAGAGAAACAGACATGGTTCAAAATATTGATAACACACTTCGTGGTATCCTTGATAAAATCCTCAACTCGAAAATGTCTGATAAGTCCTGGCTTCAATCAACATTACCAATAAGATCTGGAGGGCTCGGCATCCGAAGTGTCAAAGACATCTGCCTACCTGCTTTCATATCTTCAATTCAAAGTACATCCAAACTCATCCACTCGATTTTGAAAGCCCCACGTCTTGTGTGTGAGATTGCGTACTTGAAAGAAGCCGTTACTGCATGGAAGAACCTATGTCCTGATGTAGACCCTCCATCTCCAGAAAAAGCCATTTTTTAAAAGGAGTGGGACACACATATAGTAAAAATAAGGTAACAAGCACTGTTGGACAATAGCAGCGACTTAGACCGCGCACGAATACTGGCAGTTTCAAGCAATGTGTTTGTGGGGCCCAGGTGAACACTCTCGGGCATCATGGCCTCTCATGTGTTAAGAGTGCGGGTCGATGGTCAAGACATCATAATTTAAATTATATTATAAAAACTACCCTTCAAACTGTACATATTCCGTGCATCCAGGAACCTTGCGGCTATTCCCGGCGGGATGGCAAGAGGCCTGACGGCATATCTCTTGTTCCGTGGGCTGAAGGTAAGTCGTTGATGTGGGATGCCACTTGCGTGGATACGACCCCTAGTTACCTTCAGAGGACCTCTAGGGCAGCCGGGGCTGCCGCGAACAGGGCAGAGGACCTCAAACGCAATAAATACGGTGATCTTGCAGACAGTTTTCACTTTGTTGCTTTTGCGGTAGAGACGCTCGGTCCGTGGAGTGCTGGTGCCAGGAGTTTCCTGAAGAAGCTCGGGAAGCTTCTAGTCGATGTAACTGGTGTCCCGCAATCAAAGGCTTACTTCATCCAACGAGTTAGCCTTGCCATCCAGCGGGGAAATGCCGCAAGTGTGCTAGGTACTTTTACCTTAGATGCATTTGATAATTATTTTAATATTGTTTAGTTATCTTTGTTTGTGTTGTAATTCGATATTGTAATTATGCTGCCTAGCGTTCCGACTCGGCGAGTGCACTTCCAGATGCTGACATTCTTGGAATTATATGTTGCATACCACATAATAATCCCATAAAATTTTAATAAAAACAATCTGTATTTACAAAACATTTTCATTTATACCCAAAATTGAAAATTTAATTAAAACCACAATAAATCGAAACCAAGATAATACTTAGGAAGACACGACAGTCGAAAACATCAGCTCGCTCTCGCGACGGCCGCGACTAGCTACCTAGATATATGAATGTAATAAACCTCGTAGAATGATGTTCTTTCTTGTTTCATCGCCGAAATACAGATAACACTGTTTATTTATTTTTTTCAATTACAATGTGTTTATAGCGTACAGACGATCGCCGGCTCTGATGTACGAAGATCCCACGTCATAATAATGTTGATTGATCGATCTTTTTGGCCTCCTCTAGTGTTTCAATTAAACAGACAAAACTAACTACGAACTAAATTTAGTAATTTGAATGTGTATCTTTGGAGATTACATTCGTGTAGCTATTTTACAGTAATATACGTGTTCGTATAGTAGCATTGTATCGTGATCTATCTACCCGACCGATGTACGAGTATATAGTAACCAATAGGTACTAATAATAAATCTGTAAGGGATGGTCATGGATTAAGTTACTTTGTTTTATGGGATATTGCTTTTGTAGACTCTATGTATGATACTAAAACTAAATTGGCGATTTTTATGAATATTTTCTGTATGTATGTATGTTCCTCCATAACTTTTAAACCTGGTAGTAGAATCAACCTATCAATTCAGTTCCAGTTACGCTAAGATGTAGCTCTCATACAAACCGAATTTTACCGCGCGCCGAAATAAAGGTACGGTAGCGGGCCTCACACTTGGTTACTTACTTCATCGAGAAGGTTTATTGTTTACTTGAACGCGGTTCGGCTTTCGGCCTCGCTCATAATTACTTACTTTCTTCGAGAAGGTTTATCATTTACCTGAACGCAGCTCGGTTCTTACTTTCTTCTTTTTAGATACGAATTTCACGCGAGCGAAGGCTCGGGCATAATATGAATAGTGACACAGATGTAGAATTTATTGAAATCTATATTTAAATGCAGTGTTACCGAGCCGATGTACTTTTCAGCCGACTTCAAAAGGAGGAGGTTCTCAATTCGACTGTATGTTTTTTTGGTTGTTTGTTACGCGATTACTCCGCCAATTATGAATCGATTTTGATGATTCTTTTTTTGTTTGATAGGTCATACTACAGAGGTGGTCCCGTATAAATTTTATCGAAATTTATTTACCAGTTTTGGAAAATTAAAAATAAAACTATGATTTTGGTTACCTTCAGCAAAACTTTTAATGTGGATTTTTTCAGCAATAAAAACTATACTAAAACTAAATTGAATTCAGAAATTCTGGATACAGAAAAAAGTTATTTGACTTTTTTGTTACTATTGATCCCAATAATCATTTTCTAAATTTAATGTAGTGGCCGTTACAACACTCTGTATATGATGTATGTATATGATTCACTAAATAACAGGCACAATGAAATAAATTAAAAACGTTTAAGAGTAATTAAATGAAAAATAAAAAAATTTAATTACGTCTATACAGCAGTAATATATCTATAGATAGGCATATGCTTGTAAACACACAAAGAGACATATTACAGCAAAAGTGTCGTGACTGTCGAAGTCTTACACTTTTTTCGGCCTAGCTCTCATTTGCCAAGTGTCCAAAGTGAAACGTGCGATGGAACTTCGATCCAAAAATATTTAGATACTTGAAGTATCAAATGTGAGAATTGTAAAAAGTAAATATAATCTACAATTTTTTTTTATAATTTACAATTACACAATTTTTCTCGGCACGCTTATCCGACGAGACATCGACAAGTGATAAATGAGAAGTATTGCTCACTGACCAGAAGTGGTCACGTCACATCGTGACGCGTGCAGAGTTGCAGCCGGTGCGGTGCGGTGGTAGCTACTTCTCGGTCTGCGGTGAAATACGATTCTGTTCAATACCGCGACCTTCCTCGATCCTGCCCTTGCATATGTCTACTCACACACATTGATATTTGATTGATATTTCTCTAATTTTGTTTTTTCCTATAAGTTTTCAAGCATTCATTCATGATTATTTTAGAATAAACGAACAATTGTATTCCAGCCATGATTTGAACGTGAATATCTGGCGCGTTGCTGATTTCCTCACGAAATTTTCTCTTTATTTTTCTACTTTGCATCGATGTATCAATCAAATTGTTTGTCAGTGAAAACCTTATGTGAGTTGATTGAGTAGTACCTAAGCGAACACAAATTCGACAACGGTGGCGGCGCAGCAGCGGCGTTTCGGCGGGACTTTACACATTTTCAGCTTTATTACTTAAGATATAAATTGTTTCATACCTGGATGGACAAGTATGTATGTTTTGTTTTATTTATTTGTACATAATATTCTATATATTTAGTAATTTATATGTATTAACACATGTATGGCTTGTATTTAACTAGCGTGTATTACTCATATGTATTGTTAATAAGTATTCCTTTTATTATTTTATCTTCAATTCTCACGCTCAACTCTTTTGCTACTACCTACTTACATTCCACTATATTATCGAATCTCAAACATCCAAAGGTTGACTGTAAGAAATCTCTGTAAGGGATAAGTCCGCCTTTGCACCTTATGTAAATTTTCTAATGTTACTATTTAATATTTACTGGAGCAATAAAGCATTTTCTATCTATCTATCTAAAATTTACATATTATTAAAGATTTGACGGCTTTACTTTACGGTCATCTCCGAGCTACTATATTGTATTGTATTGTATTGTATATATTTATTGCACTCAAATAGAATATGGGCAAAAGGTAACACTTAATGCCTCTAGGCATTTTCTAACAGGGTACCTTTGGGGTATGATAACTGCTAGGTGAGTGGCGGAAAGAGAAATTTAAATATTATGGTATGACAGATGTACGGGAATACAAAAGATAGATAAACTTAAATATGAATAATTAAATACTATACCTATATACCATATATATACATAAGATAGACTAAATATACTTAGTTTTTACATATCATATATATTTACTAACTCTGAACATGAGAGACATACTTTTGGATCAGAGAAATAAAGTTGACAAAAAGTGCTTCTTTAAAAGAATTTTGATATATAACAACTACGGTAATTTAAAAACCCATATAAATAGTTAAAAAACCCCATTCTTTCAAACTTGGAATTTTCTTCAATATTACCATTGCGACACTTCACACTTGAGTAGGTACTTCTCCACATCTCTTCTCATCGAGATCATTCATTTTATAACCGTTGTCCAAGCTCAGTATCGATTTCCGTGGGACGGAGTCGGCGACTTTCGAACACAGGTATCGAAGTTCATACTGCTCAGCGGGTTGTGACGCGCCGCTCTGCCTGCCGGGATCGGCGGCGGTGAGAGAAACTGATACCGCGGCCGCGTCGTCGTGTCGTCGCTGCGTTCTCGCGGTACCATGCTGCTGGTACAACTATACCATATCAATTTATTTAGATACATACGTTAAGATCGCTAGAAACCACGAAAATAAGCGATGATTTTTCTTAGGACCGTCTGCGAGTGTTTAAATTCCAGTTTTGTCTAATATTTGTAAAAAAAATTATATATATACCCGACTAATAAAAATTAAGGTAACAAATAAAATTGATATTTTAAGATACTCTTTCGAAGAGAAGAAAATATAAGGGCAAGTTCACCTTGCACGCTTGCACTTGTAGAATTAAAACAAAGAATTTGTTTTGAAAAAGAACGGTGGAATTTGCACAACAATTTTGTTCTTTAAATTTTGCCCAATTACGTGGTGGTACAAAATCAACAAAATCAGTTTATGACGATATCGCTGTCCTGAATTGTATCGATACAACTTATTCACATTAAAATGTCCAAGATTATAAAGCAAAAACTTGTACCAGTAAATCGTTCGACAGAAGAACGAAGTATATGGCATAAGGTATCCGACGAGGCCTAGATTATTATCAACACCGGCTATTTAAACGAGATTTTAACAAGATCATAAACCCAGCGAACGGAAAGGCGATACATAAAATGGCCCAGTTGTTTGAGGAGCTGAAGAGGAAATAGAATGTTAATTGGTTTGTGGATCTACATCGCACTCAGCCGAACGATCGGTACCGGCCGATCGATACCTTAGGTCAACTGTAGGAAGGTCTACAGTTGACCTAAGACTTTTACTCTTTAGTGCTCCGTAGGAGGCACCTTTATAAAATCGGTCAGGTGTTTGTTCTTTTGTTCTTCTGTCACACGCGCTGTTCGAGGTGTTTACTCGGGAACGTAAAGCTCAATAAATGTGATATAATAGTATTTTTTTATTTTATGTGTTAGTACTAATCAGTATTAGCTTTATATTTCTTCACTCGATAGATGCAAAGCCGAAAATTAAGAGAAAAATCGTCGTCGCGACGTATCTTTTTCTCTTCATTATCGGCTTTGCATATATCTAGTGAAGAAATATATACGGGTCCGTCACTCGAACTGTTACTAACTCCACACTGCGTTTCCTGTCAAAATAATAATGACCGTGTGTGTGAGTACCGTGTGGGGCCGGTACTTTAAAAGAATAGCCTCACTGCATCTCTCCCCGTGCATGTCGTAAAAGGCGACTAAGGGATAAGGACAAGATGCCGTGCTAAAGGGCGACAGGCTCGCCACCTCTCACCGTGGCATGGTACTTCCACCGAGTCATGCAGCAGGTGGGTCTTCGTGCCTTACTTGCTGCTTGATCGATTGAATCTTGTTCGAATAATTTGCGAAACGTGGTGGTCGGTGTTGTGCTGTAATTTAAAAGAGTTCTTGAAGCACAACACCGATTATTCTGCTTACCCCGATTGTCGGGATTCAGCGTGTGTGATATAATAATGACAGCAGTTTGTTTTATTGTTTAAAGTGGGCGAAAAGAGCGGGTAAAACATTTTAATTTTAAAGTAAGTTTTCGACATGGACATTAAACGTAAAAATGTTATCCTTGCACGAATGTGGCGAGCTGAAAAATATAGCTTTTTTATGATTTTTTTTTACTGTCCAACAGTATGTAAACAAACAAAATGATCGTGTTTGGCTGCGGGGTAAGTCCAACGAGAATTTGGACGATAGAGTTGCCTTTCGAAAACAAGCGCCTACTTCTGTTATGGTCTGGGCTGCAGTGACCGCAAATGGTCGCTCTCCACTCGTGTTTATCGAGCAGGGCGTCAAACTCAACCAGCAAGCGTACCAACAAAAGGTGTTAAATGATGCGCTCATACCGTGGGCACGCAAGCAATTCGGTACGAACAGCTGGGCGTTCCAACAAGACTCAAGCACCGTCCCACAAAGCTCGCCTGACACAACATTTTTACAGAACCACGTTCCACGGTTCATTTCTTCACAACAGTGGCCTGCCTACTCTCCAGACTTGAATCCAATGGACTTCTCGGTATGGTCCATTTTGGAGGCAGCCGTGTCAACAAAAAGATATGAAAGTGTGGATACGCTGAAGGCGCTCTCCGTCGGGAATGGAACAGAATACCGCAAACCCATCTTCGTGCAGCCTGCGATGCCTTTGTCGGAAGACTTGGTGCCATCATCCGTGCCAAAGGCTATATTGAACGATAAAAATGATTTTCTTAAAATTCAATGTTTTTTTGGTATGTTGCCACAATTTTTAATAAATCGTACGTTAATTAACGAAATAACATGATTTTTAATTGGTAACAGTTCGAGTGACGGACCCTGTATAGTAGTTAGTCGGACTACTGTAGTCCATTTAGTCCTTACGGCAAGAGAACTATTTTGAATTGAGAAAATAACATTCTAGTGAAATGGGGCGCGGGGCGGCGCGGCGGCGGCGTGATCGCTACCCGCACTCGGTATCATATGCGTGCAAGAAGGAATTGGCTTCAGGATGAGGGTTCCGTAAACCATATGTGTGTGAACTATGTTCGCACTTAACAGGCTTTTTTATTTCAATAATCGTTTATAATGTTTGTATTTTCGAAGTGGACCAATAGCATCGGTCTAAAACCTGCTGAAGAAATATTCATTTTCTCTGGGTTTTTTTTCAGTTCAGCTCATATTTTCACTAGTGACCTATCGATCTTTCGTAGTATGAACTGCAAGCTCGTTACGAATATGGTTCTCGTTGTTCATCCTCCGCAGTCGTAAACTATATGGCTCCATCTACTACGACATTTCCTGAACAGCCAGTTGTATTGAGGTTTATACTCGCATGCTGTAGTTCGATTGCAGCGAAATTAATTGTCAATCCAGTTCTCACTGCCTACTTTGTTTCTTAAATACTTCGCCGCTAGTTCGATTGGGTGCTACTTTGTGGCAAGTTCAGGATTCAAAAGGATGTAAGGGGCATTAGGCTGGAGCTGATGAAGTTGTAATTATTAATGGTAATGATATACACAAAGATGAAATTACAAATATAAAAAATCTCGCTAGGTACTCGTGGTAGGCGAGCTACCACCGCCGGGTTGGTTTGGTTTCGTGTATGAACGTTCTCCGTATGCTTTTGTGTTCAAACAATTGTTATATTTTTGGGCCAAGTGAAAATCGGACGAGTATTTTTGACTCTATCGCAAGTTGTACTGAGCGCGAGAGCACACTTGGGGAGATGGTGACGTCATCGGAGGTGGGAAGGATGACGTCACCATCTCCCCAAGTGTGCTCTCGCGCTCAGTAGGTACAACTTGCGATAGCGTCAAAAGTACTCGATGTCGAGTGCACGGTTTTGTGTAGTCGCCGGATGGGTCTTTAAGGCCTGGTAGCGTTCACGTTTGTAGGTTGTATAGTTTGGCAGCACGAAGCCTTCGAAAGTACTTTATGTCGCCAAATTTCTGGATTGTCCCCCTTGTTGCGAAGCGTAATATGTTCATCGAATTCACGTCAAAATAGCATGTATAATCTCTGTCACACTTGTCTTTATCAACGCGTATGCTACGAACCGTATGGCGCGAGTGGATAGAGTGTGGGAATTTATCTATTGCTTGGTTTGTCCCGGGCTTTTAAACACTAGCTACCACGCTTCTACACCTATGAAAACATCAGAAGTGGCGTTTAAAAATTACAAACCTACATAATTTGAGCTTAAATAGTACGGATGTTGGGGACGAAGTAAATTGTGTGCAACCTATCGCCATAGCAGTTCTGTGGCTTTGAATTCTTGGTTGCAAGTGATCTTAATTAGGTATTAGTAATATGTCTAAACGGCCACTAGTCTTACATTAGACGGTTTATGTAAGCAATCATGTCTCACTTATTACTTTGTGGAATGTTTGCAATAAAACTATATGATATCGTACTGCTGGGCTTTGCACTCTATTTTAATGAAGGCTATTTACACCTGATACACTAATTAATATGAGTCTTTGTAGTCAGAATTATTAGTAAAATAGTTTATCTTGCTCTGAAGCGATGTGTTTTCGATCAACTGAAAGCGATGTTATTAAATCGACAGTCACTAAAACACTTGTAATAATATTTACGTAAGAAAAAAATTCCCTGCGAAGTTTCTTGCCAGTTCTTCTTCGTGCGTGTAATCGAACCGGATAGAACAAATTGTGATAAGTTCGAGTCAGTCTAACTTCCATAAGAATTCTCAATAAATAATAAGCATGAAACAACAATGCTTTAATTGATTAAGCTAAGCGTGGCGAATGTTTTATTTGATGGCATACTCTTATGATTTATATAGCAAACTGGGCATTATAAAAAGAAACTTAAAAATAATTATGAACACCGAGGAATTCCGGTTGATGTGTAACACCAGCCAGCACCATTTTGTTATTGACAAGTGGGCTTTTGCGAACCCATCGGCTCTCAAAATCGTTTCTTTGTCGCACCCCACACATCTGAGGCTGTGTTCTCCTCTAGTCCATCTACGCGGCCATCTTACATCCAGTACGGTAGTACCAACCCAGTCAGCTACAATTAGAGCCTACCACCTAAAAGATTGATATGTGACTCATCTCGCGTTATTACCAAACCGATATCACCCTTACGGAACTCATATACCTAAGAGTATGTACGTACATAGTGCCGTAGACTGAATAGTGGCTGTAGTCGCCGCTGGCTACTTCGCTCCTATTTTCCATACTCTCTCGCTATAAACGCCTCTTTTACATTATTACATAAAACATAGGAAGCTTTTGCATAAAATTTTCATGAATAACAATGTTCGTCTATAAAGTAACGCTTATAATAGTCATGTAGATTTAAAGCGTCGCTGAAATCGTGTCGCCGCGCAGAAAACAATGGGGATCGGTCCACCGTCAGAGGGTGACCGCCAGCGGTGGTCCGGGACTCGGAAGGTTTTGCATACTCTCGCCTTATACTAAATTATTACTCACCAACAACGGTGCACTCTTACCGTGGCCGCTATTATCTACTATCAGATCGAATGGATAACGTCGTTGATGATAAGAAACTAAGCATAGTTTACCGTTCGGCAGAAAAGAATTACAATATTCAAAAAAACTCTTTTGGTTTTTGTATTTGTATAAGTTGGTGGTTTTCTTATATAAAGGGTAAATAAGTTAGACGAAACATTTAGCGATTAGTCAAAGGAAACTAAAGTTTTCGAAACATTCATAAATAGAGCGAAGATCCTACGGGCGACCTATGGGCGACCGTGTAATCTATGTCAATACATGAATATCCTAATAACTCGAGAACCACTTTATCAATTTACATACAGTTTTCACTGTCAAATTCTGTCACTTCTGAAGATGGTTTAGATAAATCATAACGCTATGTCATTGGCGGCCTGAGCTGTGAGCAAAAAGTCATGTGAAGCGAAGCCGCGGTCAAAAGCTAGTAGAAAACAAAATTCCTTATATTACCAGCCTTTAATTTTGTCGCCTGCATTTCATTTTCTTTCTTCTCATACTGTCTTGAACTTTTAAATTGGGGGAAATTGAAGATCTTTTTTACATTTTATTTACATTTTATTAGCTTTGTTACGTTATGTTTCTTCAATTATTAAATATTATCAAACTAAATTATATTAAATGTGTACTTTTTCTTTCTTACATAATTTTTCGTGGCACTATGCGTAATTTTCTTTATTATTGTAAAATTTCATTATGAAAATATAATATTAAATACTTTTGTGTAAGCCGCCACTAAAGCGACCTTATAAAGATGGAGATAAATATTTAAAACTTTTACATTCTTCAAACAGCATTAATAGATGCCTAATGAATATTTTAAGTTCATTAACTCTGCCCACATTTATCTTATTGAGTCGTATTTAGAATATTAAATCTACATAAATGTCTAACGTTAGAGCTGTTGTACAATACTACGTGTCGTTTATGGCATTTTCTGACACTATTAATATTCTAATGCCCCATTCTTCATTTTCTTAAAATTTTAGCCAAATGCAATCAAACTCAGACGTTTCGTTTATCATCCGACTCGAATAACCAAAATATTATGTTACTTAGAAGGTACGTACAGTAAAGTTCAGTCAAAATCTTTAGATATAAACAATGTTATGTTCGACCGGATTTGCTTACAACCACGGGATTCCTCGTTGAAAAGGCTTAAAAAACCGGCCAAGTGCGAGTCGAACTCGCGCACCGAGAGTTCCGTATCCCCATGGTCATGGTCAGCGCTGCTTCATACTGTTTTCGGTAGATGACGCGCATACACTTTTTAGTTTCTTGTATGGGGACCCCATGAATTGTTTGCTTTTTCTTATTTTTATTATTTGTTATTATATCCGCCATAATAACGCATGTTCTGTAAAAATTTCAACGGGCTAAATATTACGGTTCAAGAGATACAGCTCTCGAACAGACGGACAGACAGACAGACGGCATAGGCTTAGTAATAGGGTCCGGTACGACGGATACGGAATCCTAAAAAGCTAAGTAGCATTTTTTTTCTGGCAATTAAAACGTCAGTTTCCGATGTTGGACATGGTTTTGGTAACCCTTTCCTAACGCATAAAACCTCGATTGTCTCGAAAATTACGACTAGGTACTGGGAAAAAATTCTAGTGAACTATGAACCCTGTAATCACTGGCGGCCGGTCCTAAAGTGCGCCCGTGCGCCGCACTACCATACCACGAGAAGTCTTCACTTCACTCAAAATAAATAATATCTTACAATACAACATACCTACATTAAAACCATAAAGATCGTACTCCAAATAAATACGAATGTGAATTCGACCTTATTTTATAGATCACAAGGCACGTTTTTGCGAGTAAACCCCGCCCCGTGCGGAATCGAAAAACGCACGCGGGTCTCCCGTCTGAATGTATGGGGATCGGCAAAACACCGCTGGCGCGTGAGACAAAAGATACTTCATAGAAACAGTATGGGCCGAAATGGAGTTCTGCGTGCGGCACACGAACGCCAAACAAGGACGCTATATCGTGAATAGTCGCGCGTGCGACACGTCGCGAGCGATTCCTTTTGCATGAGTCCGTCTATCTAGAGTCAGCGCGCTGTCATGTGATGTCACATACCTACCCGTTAGCGCGCGAATATTTAAAAAGGGATATGGTTATATTTTGTGCTTTCTGTCACGTGATACTGTGAATGAAGTGGTGCCGATATTTGCGTAAGAGTTGGTTAAAGGTAAGGCTTTACAATCAGGTGACCCCGGGTTCAATTCCTACTTTTAAAATGTTTTTTTTATACATTTTTTAAGTATTTTTGGGACATTGCTATTGTTTTCTTTTTGAAAGCTGCAGCAGTGTTGTGATCTATGGGTGTGTTCATAAAGGTACTATAAATGAGTTAAAAAACTTGTTTGGATTTATTTTCTTGTTTTTTGCAACTCATTGAGTGTCTTGAGAATATTCATACTAGGTAAGTACATAATACAACGCAGGCGTTTAAAAAATTCGGAAGTCGCGATCTTAAAATAACATTGGGAATGTGTTGGGAAATTTGGTATTTAAGGAGGTAGGTACTTAGCGCACTACCGGTCACTGAAGTCACCAGCCGCCACTGCCTGTAATGGTAAGCAAAGTCAGTCAAACTGCGGCAGCCTGTATAAAAAAGACTTAAGTGCGTAAAACCTTATCAGTAGTCACTCCGAGTTTCGACCGTGTCGGATCGTGTGGACACCGCACCCTAAAAATACGAATGCGTTGTTTTATATTATATATAAAATTATATTACATATATTTATATTATATACCACCTATAACCTGGGAATCTTCAAAAGGCGTGTCAATAAATTAGACGACAACCTTTTTGTCCGCCTCATAGCCGGCATGGCGCCTCTCTGAGCGTGGAATGGTGTTATTGGCTGTGTCTAATCTTCCTTTGAAGTATTGGGCACAAAAACATGTGCCGGCTGTCTATAAAAAAAATGTCCCAGCGTTATTGTAATATTAGTTTTATTAAAATAAATAAATCTAGGGCCAGTGTGCAGTTTTTCTTTACAGCTTGTATAACCTCTTCGTATCACTATATGTTGAAACATATAGTATAGTATAATAACTAGTGTTGATATAATAAACCGACTCTTACAATAATCCTGCGATATATACAAGGTTTTATTTTAAATCAAACAGCTTTACTCACAGTTTCACTCCGAGCTATGTGGCTCGACGTTTCGGGCCAAGCGTATGGCCCATCTTCATGGAGCACTCTGCCTTGTGCGACGGTTGGCAGAGAACACCAGAGTTCAGAGAGTTCTCCACAGAGTTCTCTGCCAACCGTCGCACAAGGCAGAGTGCTCCATGAAGATGGGCCATACGCTTGGCCCGAAAACTTCTGCCTACTGAAACTTGAAAAGTATAACGATTAGCATACGAGCGTACCTACACGATTCCTCATAACTGCGCGTACGTAAGCAATTTATAGTACTAACTTACTATGTAATATCTCACAAGCTTTCAAATCCCTCAAAGCATCTGTTCCTCTCGTCGATAACAAATCGAACGCCTAGCTTTCCCACCGTCCATCAGGTGAGGAGTCACGACAATTCACATTAGTCCCATAAAAACTGTTGGATGATCTATAGACAGCTATTAGCACTGAATGATTTGAACTCGTCGGGTCAGACAGTAACCGCCGCGCCGCGCCGCCGTAATGTCTGAACCATTACTTTGCCATACAAATTGTAGAGTTTTTTTTTTTTTATATTCGATACATACTAAAAGACAGAAAAGTCTGTGTAAATTTTGACAAAATGACGCGCCTAATTTAAGCTGATATGAGGTGAATATAAGACAGTTATGTCATATGTAATGTAATTCCATAGCTGGGAATAGCATCAGCATTAACCCTGTATTGTATTTGCCTAAAAAAAATAAAGGACTAAAAAATCGTCACTAGTGATATAGTTTTTAAACATGTGGCGATAATTAGCCACAGTGCATGAAAGATCGATTACCGCTTACGACACTACGCGTACTAATATCTATTCTGTGACTACGCGCCAAAGAGACAAACGAAGTTTCATATCAATTCTGTGAGATGGCGCTAACGACCAAACGTCACATGCAATACGTTTCTATAACACATTCTCGAAATGACAAATACGCTCTGTAATATATACCTACATTTAGCCAAGCCATGGAGACAGAGGACGCTGACATAATATCTCTGTCCACAACAAAGATACAGGGAGATCAAAAGTACCCTGAGCTACGAGAAAAGGATAGTACGGCCGTGTTTGCTCGACTTGGCGGGGGCACTGCCGTGCCCCCAGATCTATACTTTGACTAACATCCGGTACAAACTCATTGTTTTATTGTATTAATATTGTGCTCCAAATTTTAATCAGTCACAAAAATCGGAGTAAATTTTACCTTGTTTAATTGTACGCATGTTTTTATCTTTCCTATTTCAAATTTGGAACATGTCGGTTATAAGATTCGAAACAAATTAAGGTTTGATTTTAAATTAAGTCGATGTGTTCTGAGCTTCATTCTAATTTACTGGCCGAAAACTAAAGTTGAAACCATATTATTAATATCAATTTGAATGTGTAGGTACCGGTAGGCGCCCCGCTGTAACTATTTATTTAAAGATCGTAAGGTTAACGCGGGTTTGAGAGCCGGCGACCGCTCAACCGTTACCTTACCTGTACTCCACTCATCTATTTCCCATTCCATTAAACGTTCGATCATGAAAGCCATTACCGTGTTAGCTTGTGTCTAAACAGAGATGTATTCAGAGGAGTGATTTCAATAAGCTGGATTGGCAGCATTGGCAGCTGCTAGCTTTCTGAATATTTAGAACTGATTAGATTTAAAACTCTACTCAAATTATCGAAATTTTGAATTGTAAAAATAATAGTACTTTGAAAGTCTTATTATTTATTTATACCTTAAAATGTGGTTTAAGCTGTTTTCCGGCGAGTGTGTTTTCCGGCGAGTGTGTTTCCCGAATCTTAAATTTGTGTGTCGTCATCAACAGGCTAGACAGCCTAGCAACAGTCCGCAAATCTGTTGGCATGGCATCTCACTGATTGTGGTTTCGCTAGAAGAGGTGATTTTGGCTCTGTCGACTACAGCATTGGTCTCTCGGAACACGCACCCATGTTGGTTTACATAAAAAAAATCAGTGTTTCATATTTTTTTTAATTTATTAAATGTTTTTATACTCGTACCAGTGCATTGCTACAAATTTAACTTTTAGGTTCTTACGTATTAATTATATGCTGCAAACAGTAATGTCAAGAACGTACTGCGGTGTTATGTAGATTGTAATTAAAATGTGTTTTATTACCTAACTCAATTACACATTGTACACCACCAGTTGAATAGACACACAATTTCTAATTACGCAGTCGGTTGACGCTCTACAAGTAGAGAACTTAAAAACAATAAACGTGTAAATTTCACTCTCCCAAGTTCTCACATTCCGATGTCGAAATAAAGACACATTCGTTCAGAGGAGGGGGCCTCTCGCAAGAGTTATAATAGATTTATTTTTAAAACTAACTTTAACTTTAACTAGCAAAGGTAAAGTTGAATAAAATAAATTTACGAAAATGACGTAGTGTGCCTACATTACAAAAAACGTCTTCAGTCGATGTGTATGTCGCTTGTAACTCGATAAACATCAATTCAACCGTTTTTGATGCGTTTTCACTAATGCCAAGTGACATATATCTGAATGGGTATAACGCGAGCAAAGGCATGGGCACGCCAACTTTTATGAATATAACATTCTACGGGAAAATTCTTCAAATGTAACGATCCAATGTTAGCGAAAATAATTTCACTCGCTTTATAATAAAAACAAAATTATTATCACCAAATTGCGGTTGAACTGGAAAGAGCACGTTGTGATAAATAAATGCCAAAGATATACAGTTTTAAAAATCAATAATTATTTTACGGCGTAGTCTTATTTTAGGTTTATTTAGCATAATTGTTTTTTTACACCCAACACACTAGTTAACCCTCTTCTTTCCACTTTTATTTATGGCGAATTTTGCTCTAAGGTGTTGCCGGAGCAATAAAAGCAGCCATTAATAATCGAATTTAATTAAAACTTTCAAAACTGGGTATATCGGGGGCTCTGTTCGTCACGTAAGTGAAAGATTCGTGACTAATTTTAATTAAATTAGAGGTTCATGCCGCGATAACTGGCTTCAGAAGAAGCGATACGCCATAAATAGTAGATCGAGCAATATTTACGATACCGACACTGTTATTGGTGTCTATTAATTAAGAGTTTGTCATTATAAGACAGATGGCAGTCCATACTACTTGGCGGAGTTTAGTGCCTATTTCGTTGCTACTGCATTCAATTTATTCAATTTTTTTAGATAATTAATTAACTAATTTGAGAATCAGTTGAGGTTACGCACGGCGAGCGATCTCGACTCGGTTCTCAATTCCATCGCCGCCGCCGTGCGTGAGAACGTACGTACCTACAAGAAAGTTTTAATAGTTTATAATATAATTTTTTTTTGTTACATTTTTGATTAGTCAGGAATTTATAAGAAGTTTCGTTTCAAAGTGTGAACCATTCTCAAATGATCGCATGTTTATTAAAGTTGCTTGATTGTATCTACATACCAACATATTTCGCATTAACTAGATTATGTATGTATCAGTGTAATCATTTTAACGGTAAAAAAATAATTAATTAAGAAAAATCTCAGTTCAGCTCAATTCAGTAATTCATTTAATACTGTTTTATTTATTCGTAGACCTACTGCCACAATATTATAACCACCTTACGATAATCATAGGATTATCTATTATACCTATTATACATATTACATGACATAACTTATCTTTATCTTAACACAAATTAATATCACCTAATTTCTATATTTTATTCTTACGTAGTATTACTTCAGGTTTTCATAAATCCTTATATTTTTAAATAAAAAATTGTCACATCTTATCTTTGCTGCTACCTACATTCCTTTATTTACACATTTCACACACCTAAAGGTTTGCTGTAGGAAATATATTCAAGGATAAGTCTGCCTCCTTTGCACCTTAATTTTACCGGGTTTGCCCCATCATTTAACAAGAATAACACAATTAATACATTATGTTATTTTTGTAAAATATTTGTGGTGCAATAAATAATTTTCTATCTATCTAACAATCAATAAGGGAAGACAATTGATCACTACAGAATCAAGCAGCAGAATTAGTACTGGACGAGAGATATTCGCACAGCAGGCTCGCTAGTGTTCTCCTCTAGTCCAGTACATCCAGCAATCGAAAGAGAAATCTCCGATATGGTACCTTCTCGGAAGTGATATAGATCGCTGATCAGAGCATGTGCTCGGGCCCCTCTGACTCATACCGGATTGCATAAAAAAAGATACCCCTCCTAAAGTAAGAAGCAATGCTTTATTCATTGTTACAACCGTATCGCAACTCCCACACGCACTTATCGTCGATATATCACCGGGCGCGCAGTAATCCGAACAGGGGAGATTTATTCATACATTTATAACTTACTACTTACCGCTGAGTGAACTATAAATAGTTAATTTAGACTGAATACAATGAGGAATACATTTCTCCGTCGCGTAATAAATTGTCACTCTCCTTATAGGTATAAATGTTCGGCTATAAAGACAGTTTGGTATAAAAGACAAAAAAATATATCTCTTAAGTTCTATAAAAAAAAAGTTATTCATTGTTTTACATGAGTTAGCATTCACAACCAAACACCCACATTTAAATGTTTACATAAAATAAAGTATAATATCATCTTTATTACAAATTATTGATGTAAAATGCTACTGAACATAATAATTCACAAGTATTAATCTAACTTCAATATCTATGCTTCTATCAATTAAACACAAATGAGCACTCAGTCTTGCCTCAGAAAAATAAGTGCAAAAGTCTTTAGTTTTATACCCTAAATCTCACAGCCTTTATGAGCCCAAACTTCAAGGCGAGCTTTATGGCCCCTTTTTAAAATACTACAGAAAATTATAAGAGCAGATATCTGCTCAAGAGTTCTTCGCACAGAATAAGGAAAAATATACTGGTAAAAGGTGGAAAAGAGCAAACTCCCGGACCCGAACCAGAAACCGAGCCGTACTATTTGATTTGCCTTTTATTTCGACCTTCTCGTTTACATCACATCAACGTAGCAACCTAAGCTTGTAGTCTTGGAGAATAAAAAAGTTTAATTCCAATAAACTAGTTTTCAGTTCCGATATCCCAGATTATTTTACAGGTTTCACTGTTTACAACTTAGTTTATTTCATACCTCATACATTTTACACTTAGGATCTTTACAGTCTTTTCTAAGTACCTACCTATTTGACATTTCGTCACAGTTGACGTTTCGACTGCTGAGCCGGTGAAACGTGGCCCCAGGACGATGCTGCCCTGAACGCGCATGCGTCGTTTCAGGCGAAACATTTCGACACAATGTGAAATAGATAACACAGTAAAATCCGTACGTATAAAAATTGGACTAAAACCAAATTTTAAATCATTCCTTAGTACACTTTATGTTCCGATCAAAGTAACCTCACACTGCAATTAGTAAGGTGGCAAGATACAAAAATATCACGATTTCACAGCTCCCACAGCTCCATTGACAATTCTGGCATAATGCGTGCGAATCGTAGTTCTAAGGACCGCATAAGGCCGTTTTCAGCTGGTCCTTTTGACTCGATTCGCGTTTAATTGCGTGGATGTGAAGCAATAAACTCTGTCAGCGGTTTATTGTACTCTTCTTATTTACGAGCCAATAGCGAGGGAGCCGGCCCTAACCTGGCCGGCTATGATAGCGCTACTGCAGGATAATACGTTCTCACGAGGCCACTCTAACGAAATATGAAAGAAAATGTATTTTATTAATCTGCAACCATAAGTTAGGCGGCGTAAACGAAAATGCGATACCGGTTTTCTTATTGATGTATTATATGTAATGAAATGAAATGTACGTTTTCGCTTCGACTCGATATTGGTAATGGCCGCGCTAGGGTCGGGCCTGTATGAATTAACTCCTAACAAGTTCTCTCCCGACAATCGACATTACGCACCAGATTATGATGTTCGATCATACAGCCGCTCGTACATGTTATGTGCAATAAGTACATACACTTTAATTATTTACGTACAAGCACAATACCTATATTATGTAGGTATTTCCTGTGCGGAGCATAAAGAAATGTTGTCCGTAACTCTACCACTTTTATTACATTCTACTGTTGCTGAAAAAAAAAAATGTATTATGTACTGGCATAATTATATGTAAAAACTTTAATAAATTATGTGTTGAAAATTTTCACAATATTACGTGTAAGCTAAACTCTATTCATTTCAGTCAATAAAATGTTTCAAAACTTAGTGAATTAGTCGATTGATATTATATTAAAAATAAAAGAAAACCCTTAGAAGGATAAAATTTCGGTACATAACTGTAATGTAGGTACCTATATTTTAGCTTTTATTTTTAGCAGAATCATACTAAAACAATAATATATTAATGGAAAATTATCTATATTTAACTGTCTTAATAAAAATTAAGGTAATCTTTAAAACAATATATCTACTGTTAAAACTCGAGTTTCCTGACACGTTGAAGTCTTTTACCTGAATTGAACTACATGTAGCTTAAATTCCTATTTCCTATCTTTAAAAATTTTGTATGTGTACAAAGACCTCAACACTTCCACTACGAGTATCATTATTATAGAGCCTTGTAGGTTCCATATTGGCTCATAATGATGTGACCATTTACTCTGCACAGGAAATAACTAGACATATAATTTGATAAAGACCAATATTACGCTGCATGTAATAGAAATATAAAGCTGTCGCAAAAACTCAATGGATTGTAAAATTGAGGTTTTCGTGGTTGCCATTCTACCTGCCCTCGTCCCATTAACGTGTGGGTCCATGCACCTTAATACTTTGCACACAATATTTTCATTCATGGAATATTATATTAGATTGTGTTTTCTTTCAACATGGTGTTAATAAAATTTACAAGATATTATTTTCGAGGATTACAAGATTTCGGTAGGAAAAATAAATATCTATCTATCTAAAAGGATAATTAAATTAATATCTATTTTCAAGATCGCGGTGAGAGCATGAATCTATTTATATTAATTTAAAACAAAAGTCCCTATCCATTACTAGGCGGCAAGCTCAAATTGTAGGCTACTAGGGGTTGGCACCACTGTAGTGCATAGCAGTATCGGCTGTGTTCTCCTCTAGCCCAGTGTAGCAAGCAATTCAACCTTTTGCAATGCAAAAGGAAGTCCGGTACGGCACCTACCTACCTTCTCGGAGGTGGTATTGGCTTGTCGAGACAATATTTATATAATGCATACCGGGTTATATACCTAAATAAATAAAAATAATTCGTCTTCTAATTTCAAACGTTTATAAGAACACAAACAAGTTTCATCTCGTCAGAGCGTAAAAATGTGAATGCGAAAATAAACTTAGTATCAAACTGTCATGAACTCTCTATTACAAAAAAAATCATACATTGAATGAAGGAAACAAAAAATGGAAGGGCAGGGAAGAACATCCGATCAAAAACCGTCTCAAAATTTGTAGACATTCGTTAAAAAGTCATTTGCTGATCATTATCGACTTTTTTGTGGCAAAAGAAATAACGCAAAGTGCCACCCAAAAAAATATGAATAGAATAAAGGTGTTTCCCTTACGTAACGTATTATGCGGTCAGTTGCCCGTTATGGGGTGTGTTATTAAGGTAAATACGCCATGCAATGCTCACAGGTTTTTTTTTTTCGCTCCTATGGCCACTTTACCTACAATTTAAATTTTTCTATTATAAGCTGTGTAGTACATAACGTCTCTCGAATTCTCGAATGCATAAGTCTCAAAACAAATAAACGTAGCGAATAATATTGAATTGAAGTTTCATGTTTTATCTAAATGCAGTTTTTTTATATTATTATTTTTTTATTATTAATTATACTTTTATACTTCTATATATTTATCAGCCTAAGTATGAATTTAGTATTATTTACATGTATAGCACACACTTGTGGTAAATGCATTTTTTTCTCAATTGCAAATGAAACATTACTTTTACCCAGTATTTAAAATATGCACCAAAAGAGGTAAAACTATTTTAGCACGACATCCATATAGTACGCAATTCTATTTATATAATTAATATTTACAATATACAGTAATAGCTAATTAGCTATTGTCTGCACCGGTCGCCAAAAAGGGTCCACCTCACCTGCCCTTAACGATGTTTTTTTGAGGAGCAAAAAAGGTTCAATGGAGAAGATAATTTTGCGGCAATTGTAGGAAATGTGAAGTTATAGATACCATTTTTACCACATTTCATTTCATCATACACATTTACAAAATTATTAACATCTATGGCAGAAAAGCACGAAATAATATTAATAATTTAAAATAATAAAAAATTATAAATTAAATGAAAACAATTTGCTGCCACATAACAACATTGTCTTGTAAAATCTAACTAAATATAACTAGACGAATGGCGCAAAATAACGAATATTAATCATTATTTATTTATTGAAGACCATAATTTTATATACAGGGTGTCCCAGAAACCGACGATAATCCTTTAACAGGAGATAGGGCTGCTAATTACCTATGAGAATATCTAATTTTAGGTTTAGTAAAAATGGCTTAGTTTTTGAGATATTGTCATTTTTGTAAAAATCCAAAATTTTCTCCCTCAGCTCATTTTTTTAAGTGCCACAAGTACAAATGTAAGATTTTCTTAAATCTAGTTTTTGTCAAATATTTGTGAAAAGTAAGGCTTTCACACGGTATAATTAATTTTTTCATGTTTAATCCTGTTTAGCTGAAAAACGACTTAAGAGCCACATGTTAAAAAATTTCAGCCTCCACCTTGAGTTTGGCCCTTCGCGGTGAAAAAAAAAATTACTACACTAAAGTGGCATTATGCAACAAAAATACGCTCATCTAATGTAGTTTTTAAAATGGTACATCACTTACCGATTTGCCCAACAATTTATGAGATATTGTTATTTAACTGAAAAAGGACCTCGGAATTTGATATCTGTTCTACCAAGTACGAATTGGAATAAAATAAACACTTGAAGTAAATTGGTCTTTAAAGTAGATGTTCAAATTGTTTACCACCTGCACAAATGCTAGCTCGACATCTTCTCATAAATGCCCGGTTGATGCGCGTCGAGCAAGTACTCGATGCAAGTGCAGATACGTCCACCTATTCTATGTAGTTTGTGTTTTCCGTCCAGTTGAGTGTAGCCGGCACGCCCGAAGCACTGATGTGGCACCAAGTTCACCTGGTGTTATGGGCTGAAATCACGGGTTGTAGGTGATGTAGCCAACCATGTCAGTTTACATAAAAAAAAAACCTGAGCTACTGCCGTAATTCTTTCTTTGAGCTCTATCAACTTTTCCACCGGTTTCCCGTAAACTTTTTCTTTTAAATAGCCCCAATAATAAAAATCTAACGGATTTAAATCCGGTGACCTAGACGTCCGATCCATCTGTGGGGATATGCTTGGTCTAAAAAATTACGCACTTCTCTAGCGTAATGGGCTGGGCAGCCATCATTTTGCAACCACCTCCGTATGGCCAATGGTACATCTTCTAAAAGGCTCTGAAGCTCCTGTTGCAGAAACTCAAGATAATTCGCCCGTTTAAAGTCTCTACAATTCAACGGACGTCTTGTGGCCTCCTAGCCACTTGAATCCCCACAGATAGACCGGACGTCTAGACTCTAGATCACCGGATTTAAATCCGTTAGATTTTTATTATTGGGACTATTTAAAAGAAAAAGTTTACGGGAAACCGGTGGAAAACTTGATAGAGCTCAAAGAAAGAATTACGGCAGTAGCTCAGGTTTTTTTTTATGTAAACTGACATGGTTGGCTACATCTAGTCAGTCAGCTGGCTACATCTAGTCAGTCACATGGCTAGTCAGAGCATGTGCTTTGGTCCCTCTGACTCAGCCACCCATACCGAATTACATAAAAAAAAACATCACCTACAACATCCGTGATGTCAGCCCATAACACCGGGTCAACTTGGTGCCACGTCAGTGCTTCCCGTCTCGGTCGTGCCGGCTACACTCAACTGGACGGAAAACACAAACTATTTACATAGCATAGGTGGACGTATCTGCACTTGCATCGAGTACTTGCTCGACGCATCAACCGGGCATTTGTGAGAAGATGTCGAGCTAGCATTTGTGCAGGTGGTAAACAATTTGACCATCTACTTCAGGTTAATAAAGACCAATTTACTTCAAGTGTTTATTTTATTCCAATTCGTACTTGGTAGAACAGTTATCAAATTCCGAGGTCCTTTTGCAGTTAAATAACAATATCTCATAAATTATTGGACAAATCGGTAAGTGATGTACCATTTCAAAAACTACATTAGATGCGCGTATTTTTGTTGCATAATGCCACTTTAGTGTAGTAATTTTTTTTTTCACCGCGAAGGGCCAAAATTAAGGGATGAGGCTGAAATTTTTTTAACATGTGGCTCTTAAGTCGTTTTTCAGCTAAACAGGATTAAACACGAAAAAATAAATTATACCGTGTGAAACCCTTACTTTTCACAAATATTTGACAAAAACTAGATTTAAGAAAATCTTACATTTGTACTTGTGACATTTAAAAAAATGAGCTGAGGGAGAAAATTTTGGATTTTTACAAAAATGACAATATCTCAAAAACTAAGCCATTTTTACTAAACCTAAAATTAGATATTCTGAGAGTTAATTAGCAGCCCTATCTCCTGTTAAAGGATTATCGTCGGTTTCTGGGACACCCTGTATAAGTTGTATCGTTAGTCATGTCAATAACTTCGGGAGGGCTACATACGCACTCAAACAAATACTTTACGCAAAAAAAAAACATATTTTTATAGGAGCATGTTTTCTCCTAACAAAAAAATTAAATCAAATAAGTAGCTGTAAAAACCAATCATAGTGACCTTGTGACTCACTTACAACGAACAGCTGTTCTGCGTTTGAACATAGTACGGTCATTCACCCCGTACAATGCATGTTATGTTACCTACTGTTACACTCAGGTTAATGTTTAGGTAGCAAACATGTTTTGTTAAATTTCTCGAAAAGTAATGCTAAAAACATTTTTTTTTTGCGTAACCTGTATAGTTGAGTGTGTATGTAACCCTCCCGAAGTTATTGACACGACTAACGAAAGACTTTATATATTTACTTTGAAAACATTTTTGCCCGGCAAATCAAGACACATTCACAATAAACCACTAGTATTCAAATTTAGAACACCTACGAAGCAAACAATACCAAACATATTATCAGCGGACTGAGAAGTACTCATGCCTTAGTACAAATTCCTCATATTGCAGACACAATAAGCGAACGGTGTACAAATCGTTAGCTGAGCGCAACGCAGCGTGGCCAATAATAAATGGTAAGGTCGGTACATAATTTATACGGGGATAAACGCGGCCTAGCAAGGTCGAAGAAATGAGGAAGTGTGCAGTTACGAAATGAGTAATCCAACCGACGACGATGCGCGCGTGTTCACACCCGTCCATTCCAAGTATAGTATGTATGTGGTTGAGTTCCTTTATCGCCTCATAACTCCAAAACGACTGAAGAGATTTTCTTTAATGAGCTATTTAACGTTAATAGAGAAGAGAAAGAGTTAATTTGGCAATCCTCCAGTTTACATATTTATACAAGACTATATGTAAAAAAAATCAAATTAATGACGGACACTGAGCGCATTATTGTCAAACTTTGAAAAATATTTTCCTTCAAACCACATCGATTGGCATATTGTTGTCTAGAGCTGAAAAATATGATACTACATATTATTCTAGATAATATTCAAACTACATATTATGGTTTGGAACTAAAAAAATCAAATATCGAAATCTTTCAAACCCGACTGATAATAAAAATGTAGAAAACAAGGAAAAAGCAGTAGAAATGCTGTAGTCGGTGTTCTAGAATAATTAGAATAAACAAGAAGACCGAATACAGCATTTTCTACTTATCTTTCCTTGTTTCTTTGATTCTGATTAAAATTGTATTTACATCTGTATGTGTTACTAAAAATACGCAAGACTCAGTTTAGCAAGATTTATTCTGATACCATAAAGACAAGGACAAGCACAGTGTGGTGGAAAATCTACATTTATTCTGCAAACCTTATTTTGTAAAATTCTTATTAGTGAAATTAGAATAGATATTAATTAAATACAGCGTTGTAACTCAACATACTTGGAATCGAACTAAAGCATAGCCGCATCCGTAGCATTATAGGTGGCGAATGCGCGTGCGGCCCGTCTTGCGCGTGGATAGGATTCATCATACTCGGTCGATGAAGGCCTTATTGACCTAAAACTTAAAAATATTACAATGCTAGTTCGTTAGAAATTGTCTAAAATCATAGCAGAAATATGTCTGAGATGATAATATCTGTCGAATACCGTGTCACTTCATTGGAAGTTTGAGGTAACAGTCAAATTGGCAATCCTCCAGCCAGTTTATTAATCCCCGACGCAAAAGGGGGGTGTTATAAGTTTGAGGCCTCCGTCTGCCTGTCTGTCTGTCGTAGGTCCCAAACTGATGGACCGATTTGGATGCGGTTTTTTTAAAAGCCGGAAATAAAAATGAGATTAGAAATTTTAAAAACTGCCACACCTAAAAAATTAAAAATTATTTCCGTTTACTTACTTAAAGGAGCCGGGGGAACGCTAAGTACCTAAATAAAATATAAAAACTCAGAGCTGCGCGGTTATTAAGGAAATTATTTTTGACTTTTTAAGGGTCGAGGTTTTTTTTATTTGTAATTTAACTGTTATATTCATGCAGTCTAAAAGCTCAACGTTCCTTCAGGTTGTGGGTTTAAACTTGATACATCCGAACCTCATTCATCATTATTTAAGAGTTACCATTGTGAAATGCAAGTCAACATTTACTGCAGATCCCTTTATCTCGAACACGGTGGTACGGCAGTCTAGTTTACTATAACGACCTACAGGCCGTAGCCGCGCTCCCGCCGCAGCCTCCGCGCCCCGCGCGGCGCGCGGCGGCGGGCGGCGCGGCGCAGGCGCCTTCAATCATAGTACCGCACACTTCAACGAGAAAACACCAATATGCTTGAAACTGTACATAATTACTAACGAGGTGTTCAATAATCACTTTTCATATGTTCAATTCTAGGACCGTACCGTATAGGGCCGGAGGCCGGTACTTAGAAAGAATAACCCCACCGCATCTCTCCCGGTTAATGTCATCCTTTCACCTAGTTATGCAGCAGGTGGGTCTTCATGCCTTAGTTGCTGCTTTATAGGTGGCGAAATAATAATCTTTTCGTAATACATTGCTAAACGTGGTGGTCCGTGTTGTGTGCTGTAATTTAAAATAATACTTGCAGTACAAAACCAATTACTCTGCTAACCCCGATTATCGGGATACAGCGTGTGGTATATATGTATGTATGTATGTAGGTTTAAGATACTTTCTTACGTACGTCCGAGTGACAGATAATACATGAACACACCAATAAATTCTTCGTAAATGTGTAAAAAATATTAAAACAATTATCATATGACGTATCACGTAAGTTCTTTATATTCTTGCACTCAGTTTTCTAATCACCCATTGTCGACAATTTATCTCTTCGACAATCAATGCCTACTAAATGTTTCTACGTCCGATCAGAATAGGCACGACACCGACTGTCCATCACACCGAATGGACCATAATGTATCTGCTCTTTTGCCGGTTTGATTGAAGTCTAATTAATTGGTAACAGATGTTATCTCATTAGGCATCTTATTTGAGCACAGACAAATATAATGTTTTATTAAAACTTTGCCTCGGACCTCGGCCGGGTTGAATCGCTCGCGAACAATAGGCGAATCCCGTGGCGAACAATCCGAATGCTTTCTATAAGAAATCTAAATGATCTATTGTTCAAAACTCTTCAAAAGCGCAATTAAATTTAACCTTTCTTTATCGGACGCTGTGCCTACCTTTTAATTGATATTTAGTATGGGCTCAGCGTATCGACATGTTTTGTAACCACGTTTAACATTGAAGAAAGCTTCGTAAGCTCCGGAAACATTGCATTGTATGCTTCTACATACTTCACTAGTTTTGAGTAGTAATTAACGAATGTCACATTTTATGTATACTTTTTAATTTATGAAATAACAAACTGCTGAACTGATTTACAAGCAGTTTTCTTTAATATAATTTGGCATATCTCAAAGGCTAGATGGGCAAGAACTAGCTTGGATAAAAATTTACCTTCTTTTTTTTATGGAAACTGACACGGTTGGCTACATCAACATCACCTACATACAACATCCGTGATGTCAGCCCATAACACCGGGTGAACATGGTGCCACGTCACTTCCTTTCGGTCGTTTTTATTAAACAATAAATTATTTAAGAAACAATAATATTATGTCCTTTTCACAAAATAAAAGTTTTTCTTCTATTTCTTGAATCTGAATGAATGAATCGGTCTGGCGAATTACTTGAACAGTAAATACATAGGTAAGTATAGGGATTTTGTCCGAAATAGATGATTTAAAATATAGTCTAAGAATAAATATTTTGTCCGTAGAGTTCACGGTTCATTTATTGGAATGGACAGAGCGTTGATAATCTCAGTTCCAACTGCAATGGTCTGACGTAAAATCTGAAGTAGGTAGCGCAGATGAAATCGACGAAAGAATTACACGAACTTGTCGATGTTCAATTATGAAAAATTTTATTAGCAATATTTATTTCATTCAATAAAGGAAATATATTCCTAATCTGACTCTACTGTTATTAAACCAAAGTAATGTAAGGTAAGTCTGCCTGCCTGTCGTCTCCCTCAAAACACTATCTAAGGCAAACTTGTTCAAACTAAATACTACGTGCGGCTACCCTACGTTCCGGTAGAAAAGTGACAATTAATTATTTTTAAACGTCTTGGTCGAAACGATTATGTAAATAGTTCGCGTTTTCCGTCCAGTTCAGTGTAGCCGACTTGACATTAAGGGAACCATGGCACCTAGTTCACCCGGTGTTATGGGCCGACATCATGGATGTTGTAGGTGGTGTAGCCAACCGTGTCAGTTTGCATTAAAAAAAACGGACTGTCAAAGTGTTTTGCCAGCTCGTAAGGAAGTGACGAAGTCAAAACGTTTGAATGTGTCGCTGGACGGACGCCGTTGTCTTATGTGGTTAGGTACCGCTTTATCCCCATTGTAATCGCAAGACATTACATTTAGTGCATCCATCGTAAGACATCCGCGCCCAGTGAGACTGTAGGTAGATGATTAGTGCGCACGCGCGACGGCGGCGGCGGCGGGGGCGGCGCGCGGGGGGCGCGGGCGGGGCGGTTGCGCGTGCGTCTATTGTGCGAGAGGCGCGTGCCGTGCTCGCGCACTGCCGCCATTGTTGCTCTCCTCGACCTTCTCAACACCTAGGTAGAGAGTAGAAATAAAATAATAAATCCAAAACCGACATCATACTAATACAGCTGTGACCGCAGCTTCGCACTCGTTCAAATATATGTACGAGTATAAACATGAACAAGATTAGACTAGACACCGAATTTATCCCACATCTGTCACTTTCCTACGCTACTGCTGAGCCCTATACAAGATAGCGTGATGTTATATAATATTCCTAAGTAATGAATGACAAAGGCTGACATCACGGATGTTGTAGGTGATGTAGCCAACCGTGTCAGTTTCCATAAAAAATAATTATTATGTGATGCTGTCGATTTCATCAAAATTACATAAATAAAATATAAAAATAAAATTACCATACCATCTGCTAAAATGTACGATTGCAATGGTGAAAACCGCATGTAAATCAAATCAAATCAAATCAAAATATGTTTGTTGCCTTTTATTCTCGAATTAGGAATTCTGGGTGGATTTTTTTTTACATAACTCGGTATGAGTGGGCATGAGGGGCCAAAGCACATGCTCCGACCAGCCAATATTACCTCCGAGAAGGTAGGTGCCATACCGGAAACTTCCCTGGATTGCTGGCTGCTGACTAGAGGAGAACCCAACCGAGACTGGTATGAGGCCGTCTTACATCCAGTACAGTGGTACCAACCCAGGCGGCTACAGTTTGAGCCTACCACCTAGTAAGGGGCAAGGGAAGGGACCTACAGTTTTACACCGGTTCCGAACGGTGAAGCAGCAGGCAGGTGTAGGTAATTTTTTTCGTCAGAAAAAAATCATTGGTGCACGCCGACCGGTTTGAACCACGGACCTCTCGCATGAGAAGCCGATGCCCAAACCACTCGGCCACCCGCCGCCAATGTGAATATGTACAGATGGCAGGTTAAAAATTGTATATGTAGAAATGGCGGAAAAAGTTCACAAAAATAAATCCGGTAAAGAAGCTTACTTGAAAGGCAAAGCAGCACTATAACGAATCAATTAGATGTATCTAATTGATCGTTAACACGTCTATTTTCTATTAAATATCGTTATCAAAATAACATTAAACACCTCAAACCAAACCTTTGAACTCGAGCGACATCAACGTAAACCTAGTCGGCTTGTGCGCCGAAGCCTTTTGATCGGCGACATTTAAATAAATTTTATGTTTATTACCCGAAATGGTCCGATTTATCAAATTCCCAATTAAAATTAAACATTCGTGCTCAGAGTTCCGGATTTTACTGAGATATTTTTTCACATAAACAAACTTGGAGACATCATTTCCATTTTCGATAGAAAAAATCGCAGGAATTCGTCACTGTCTCAGCTATTTGTGTCGGCAGTGTGGGTTTTTATTTATTATATTATGTTTGTAAATCTTGTTGCTTTGCTTTAAAAATGTGTCCCTACAGTATTTTATTACATTTCTACAAAAAATATCTTAGGTAATCAGAAATTTAATACAATATATGTACAAATCGTTAAGAATTAATAAAAACTAATTAAGAATTAATAATTAGTTAATACTAATATATTTAAGGTCCTAAAGTACTTATCTAAAACGCCTAAATTTGGAAATTATGTGATCTAATAAATTTTAAAAGACGTGTTCATAGAAGTGAGTTTTTTAATAATATTTACTTATTTGACTAAATCGGAGCAATATTATAATTCAGCTCCATCATTCAGATTAAACATCATCAATCTGTCTTTAAGCCCACTTCTCGTAAATACATAAACTAGTATAAAGAACAGTTCGAATCTTAAGTAGTACTTTATTGGTTCTGAGTTAATTAAAAAATGAGTCTTCCTAAACGTGTACCTACATAAATATTATCGCAAATCTTTATTTAAAAAACAATTTTTTTTAATTAAATTCATTAAATAGTATAAACAAAGCTTGAACAATTAATTAAATGAACCTCGTGAGAATTTTGTCCTCAATCCAGATATAGCAGATTATCGCTTAAAGGCACTAATTTCACCTTTTACGTATAGTTACATTTTTATTTAACATAATTCTATAAAATAAATAAAGACGCTCTCAATGGTTTCCCCTGTGCCGCAGCTGTGGGCCGCGCGCCGCCTAGCGCCTGTGTGTCGCCCTGGCGGCGGCGGCGCGGCGAGGTGACAGAAGACTATGTAAATAGAACCGGAACTCAGATATCGAAGTATAACGAATGATAATTGACGCAGTTGCTGATTTGTTACATTGCTTTAACATCGGCATTTCTTTAGAACGAGTAAGCTTATTATTATGTATCTATGTACGTGTAGGTGTACGTGCGTATATTTATCGCTCCTGTAGCTATAATTTCTCTCATTCCGAATTTATTTCGCTACAGTTTCGAGTTTTAGCCATATCACGTTTTTTTTTTATTTTCCTTTGCAATGCAATGCTTGGATGCGAAATATTATAGTCTAATTTAAATGTTCTATGGTTTAATACCACCGTATTAACTCCATATTTTATGGATAGAGATATAGATAATCAAAAAGTACCGTGTGGGGTCGGTACTGAAAAAAAATTAGCCCCACTGCATCTCTCCACGTGCATGTCGTAAAAGGCGGCTAAGGAATAAGGACAAGATGCCGTGCTAAAGGGCGACCGACAGGCTAGCCACCTCTCACCTTGAAGAGGTCCTTCCAACGACTTATGTAGCAGGTGGATATTCGTGCCTTACTTGCTGCTTGATAGTTATCTTGTCCGAATACTTTGCTAAATGTGGTGTTCGGTGTTGTGCTCTAATTTTCCAGAGTTCTTACAGCACAATACCGATTACTCTGCTTACTCCGATAGTCGGGACACAGCGTGTGGTATGTATGTATTTGTCTCCAACTTCCTAAAATAAAAATAATTTGAAAAGCTTGTTTGAAAGTGCATACACTCGTAAATAGGCTTTCACCTCTTTGTAAAGCGTATCGCCAAAAATAAAAACCCAAAGTCCTATTCAATAGTGTGTTTATAAAACAACTTTCTCATGCGCTAAAAAATCAAATCTTACTTTACTGCAAATCGAACTCATTATCAACCCTGCACTTGTCCATTCCCTATCTTATTGCTGATGTGGTAGAAACTTTTCAAAGATGCCACCTACATCTACAGAACCTTATCGCATTCACAAAGTTACTGCTTGCTTATTGAACAATCTACACGGGATGTGAACTTATGTGTGACAGGGTTCTATAAGTCCACCTACGTATTTTGGCCCAGCCGCCTCGCACCAGGTTTAGCTTTAGAGATCGCTACGGTATACCGGGTTATCGCGAAATTTGCATTGAAATTATATCATATTTAACTATCGGGATCTTGGCGGCGCTATTAAAGAGTAAGAGTTGCGGGGTCTCAGCCTACCTCGTTAAGATTAAGGATTGATGCTACACTGGCTGCAGAAGTGGCGCATTCGTTGCCTACAATGTAAGACGCGTGTACAAGGTGGTAAGTTTTAGATATTGATTTCTTAGACACATAATTGCTATCAATTATTATCTACTAACTGTTGCCCGCGGCTACGATTCGCGTGACTTTTTGCTCACAGCTCAGGCCGCCGATGACGTAGCGTTATGATTAATAGACTAAAACCATCTTGTGGAGGACATAGGTGGAGGTACCGTGTGGGGCCGGTACTCTAAAAGAATAGCCCCACTGCATCTCTCCCCGTGTATGTCGTAAAAGGCGACTAAGGGATATGACTCCCTTCTTATATTACTAGGTGGTAGGGTTTAACCCGCACGGATTGGTACCACCGCACTGAATAAAAATGAAAATGAAATTAAATGAAAACCTGGTGTTATGGGCTGACATCGCGGATGTTGTAGGTGATGTAGCCAACCGTGTCAGTTTCCATAAAAAAAATACAGAATGTAACAGTGAAAACCTTGTGTAAATCGATAAAGTTATTCTCGAGTTATAAGGATATTCATGTATTGACGTACCTTACACGACCGCTAGTAGAAATTTCGATTCATTTATTAGGATTCTCTAGAATTATAAAAGGTCTTAATACATCTCGATGTGTTTGGATTTCAAATTTTATAATCGTGCCATATTTTGGTAGAGAATATATGTACTCGGTGCTTGGCAATTTAGTACCTGCTAATTTTAAAGCAAACATATTATTTAGCTATCACAACAGAAATGATCAGTAAAACCAATACGGTACACGAGGCGGAGTCCCTCTTCGAACCTGCACATTATAAATACATTTCTAATGCATCCACTTGACGCGACGCGAGAGCGGAGCGCGGTGGCGGCGACCACCTCGCTCGGCGCGCGCACATCGCCTCCGTATTTATTGCAAATTCATTCTGCCTGTGATTGGATGTTTAAGTGCACGGTGAAAAGCAGAACCCAATAATGGCATCGAGTTATTGGAATCGAACGCGTTCCGCAGAGAAATCCTTTCAAATTAAAATAGACGTGAAAAGTTGAGATTATTTTCACACGCTCGCGCCCGACCGCCCATTCAAAGGTGGAAACGCATCTGTGAATCCATCACGGTTTGTCATGGTTGATTTTTGCGGAGGTAAGCAATATGTTGGCGGACACTTGCGGGTTTCAATAGGCGGCGGCGCTGGCCGTCGTCGTAGGATGTACTTCACGTACATTGTGTGTGAATTTCCGTTTATTTTAGATACTCCTAATGTACTACAAATCCAAACTAAGAATATAAGTATGTTATGTTGGGAACATACCAGCGATTCTGTTAAAAATATGGTTACGTCAATTCGTGTATTGGTTAAGTTTTTTAGCCGAATATAGTGATACGAAAAGATCTTTTAATCTTGTTTTTCAAGAATGAATTAAATTAAATTCAAAGGTTGAGTGGAAGAACTGATTTGTGTAAAATTGTGACATAAGTCCGCCTTTGCGCACTTTTATTTCTTGTTTCTTTTCGTGTTTTTTTTTTATGGAAACTGACACGGTTGGCTACATTACCTACAACATCCGTGATGTCAGCCCATAACACCGGGTGAACTCGGTGCCACGTCAGTGCTTCCCTTCGGTCGTGCCGGCTACACTGAACTGGACGGAAAACACAAACTATTTACATAGCCGTTTCGACCGACGTTTCATTCAGTGCGGTGGTACCAACCCGGGCGGGTTGAACCCTACCACTCAGTAAGGTAAGAAGGGAAGGGACCTACAGTTTTACGTGGAATCCGAACCACGATCAGCCTCCAACGGTCGCGCGGTCACCCATTCAAGAATGACCGCGCCCAGCGGTGCTTATAACCATCAATAGCGACAGTCGACTGTCTGCACCACTGAGCTATCGAGGCTGACATCGTGTACTGTTCTTCCTTCAATTTGTGTGCAATAAAGATTTTCAATACAATTCCATTCTATGTATGAATGTATCTTGAATAATAGTCAAAAACGTCTTAAATAACTATATATCCAAATTTTTATTTCCTTTAAATACCTAGGTATCCAAAAACAGGATTATCTATTATTGACTATAAATTATTCATAGATATTTTCAAGGTTTGACACTTAGAGTTTGGTGTGAAATGTTGACAGTACTGTGGTTTTATCAAATGAGCTCACTTAATTCACATCTTTTTACAGAACGAGTTTTTAGCAATATTTCAGTGTGTATTTCAAGCGTTATCTTAAATCTCTCTTGCATCGACGTCTAACGGACGTTTCTAGCGCTGCTCATTATCAAGAGTCGATTAAAAGCTAATCGAAGAGCACGAGTACACGAGGAGCATTATGCTAATACGCGAGCGAGCCGCGCCGTGACGGCCGAGCCGAAATACTCGATGATTTATCGTGATTGGTTGAGTTTTATGAATAATCATTTGATAGATGCGGCCCTGTGCGATTTCTTTGTTTGTCACTCGAACGCTAACTACTGAGTGATTGATTACGTGCACTGAAAATAAAATTTACCAAAAGCAGAAAGTTACAATTCACGTGCACGTAATATGTCAGAAGTGAAGATAGGAAGATCCGAAATTAAGGCCCACTTGCACCAACACGAATTTAACTATAAACCAGTTTAACTCGTTAAACTAGCACCCGTTGTATGTGGGAACCGCGTTTGAACCGCGTTTAAATCCATAACTCGCTATTTAACTCTAAACTCGTGTTGGTGCAAGTGGGCATAAGATAGAAAAAGTTTAAACTTTCAAACTTCCATCAAATTTACGAAATAAAAATAATTTAATTGAAATAAAATATTTACTTAGTAGTAATATTTGCTTCAGTTTAAGGAAAATTATAATTACTTATTACAGGTACAACCAACAATTAAAACAGAAAAAGTAAATACATTAAACTAAATTAAATAAAAATATTCATGTATCCTCGGGGCATCACTCTTTGTCCCGAGTACGGCCGCCTGTGTTTACTTCAGTGTGTTGCAATTCAAATCAGGACAATATAAAGTAGAAAGATAGTAGAAGGCGTACAGGGCATTACCAGGAAATAAAATTCAGTAGGTACTCGTATGGAAATAAAATTCAGTAGGTACTCAGTATGACTAGCTTTTGCCCTCGACTTCGCTCGCGGTAAACTTGGTTTTATACAACATGCGATTTAAGAGCAAATATGATATAAATTATAGCTTCTCTTATATAATATAGTGTAAATTAAGAAAGTATAGTGTGGACGGGATAGAGAGAGATAGAATATATTATATTCTATCTCTCTCTATCCCGTCCACACTATACTTTCTTTTATACTGCTAAGCCCTAAGGCTATTTAGCGTGATGGTACATCCATAACTATAGTGAGCCTCAAAACTCTTTCCATTGCATTGGTGCAAAACCGCATCAAAATCTTTTTAGTGGTTCCGGAGTTTACCTTAAACATACATACAGACAGACGTTCCCTTTTATAAGAAGTAGAGATAATACGTTTTTTTTTCCTTTATATAATAAATTGTTTAACTAAAATATTACCATTACATTTTACAACCACGAAGTTTATTTGTCTTGATTGTGATCGCGTTTATGCGTAATAATGATATAAGTTAATTCAAACATCGTTAAGAAACTGAATGCGCTCTGCCAGCCCATACCGCGGCGGCGGCGGCGTCAGTTTTAATTATGATGCGTCATATAAGTGATTGGGTGTAGTGGTACAGGCGAGCGCAGTACGTAGGATGTGTCGGCTCCTACCGCGCGACGCGGGCGCACCTCCTCTCGTGAGAATGATCTAGCCAGGTGTACCGACAACAGGCAAAAAATGTAAGAACATACTTACTCGCAAATTAATTATTTTGTTGCACGTGCTATGTATAACATAATTAAACGTAAAATAACGTTTAATTATGTCATACAATTGCGTGGTATATTAATTGAAAATAATGTTGAAATTTTATTTTTGAATACTATATTTTTTTTATGTTTTTTTTATGGAATCGGACACGGTTGGCTACATCACCTATAACATCCGCGATGTCAGCCCATAACACCGTGTGAACTAGGTGCCATGTCAGTGCTTCCCTTCGGTCGTGCCGGCTACACTGAACTGGACGGAAAACACAAACTATTTACATAGCCGTTTCGACAGACCTTTCATTCAGTGCGGTGATATCAACCCGACCACCTAGTAATTAAGAAGGGAGTCATGTCCCTTAGTCGCTATTTACGACATACACGGGAAGAGATGCAGTGGGGCTATTCTTTTAAAGTACCGGCCCCACACGGTACGCATGTATGGCATGTAAGGTATAGTATGTATGGTGAAGTAAACCAACCGGCCCTTACTTGCGGCGCGCCTCCACGCCTCCTTGTCCCCTCTAACCAACTCAAATGCTCTGTGGTAACCATCGATCAAGACACATACGTGTAACGTTGTAGTGTAGTAGTGTAAAACATTACATAAATACTCCATGAAAATCCTGGAAATACCACTTATTACATAATTACTATACTTCATTAATAAGTCTTTCTTTGTAGTCAGAACTCTCACCAAAATTGTTAATCTTGCTCTCAAGCTGTGTTTTCGATAGAATGTAAGCGGTGTTATTATGTGGCTAGTCACTAAATTACTTGTAATAATACGAGTATGTATAAAAAAAATACCTATAATACGGTTCTTCTTCGTTGTTGTAATCGAACCGGATAGAACAAATTGGGACAAGTTCGAGTGCAGTCTACCTGCCATATGAATGATCAATAAACAATACAATACAATACCACGAAAATCCTGCATATACTACACTCTGCAATGTTTTTGCCGACAGTAGACCACGTGACGTGGCACGCACAACCGCCCGCCGGTGTTGCGTCCGAAGAATATTATTATAATAATAAATAAATAACAAAATACCATAAATAAATAGCTAAACATCATAAACAAATAGATCGCAATGCGCGCGGGTGGACTCAGCACCTATAACTCTACCTCGCCTTCATATACGCGCAGATATAATATTGCGAACTTGATTTTGAGAGCATGTCAAGTTTTGAGATTGCAAACTGTACATTGTTCAACCTGTATACTGGAAAAGATTGACTTATAGGGCAAATCGATCGCATACTTATTTTGTTCTGTCTCGATTAATGAAGTCGCGACTACCTAAACAGGGAGATGTTTTACCATGTTCATTTTTACATTGTCGCAACAAAACACTTTTGGAATGCCTTACGATCCTAGATGCCATACGATCGTAAGAACGAGAAACGAAAGATATAAGAAAAAGGCAAATTAAGTTGACCAATTAATAAACACCGCAGCGCGACTTAGATCATGCCTTACCTTTTACAAGGGAACCCTGTAACTAACAGTTAGTTACTGTAGTATAGTTACTGTAAATAAAATACAGTGTCAGACTATGTGTCTTATTACAGTTATGTACGATAAGCCAATTGTACATGTTATTGATATGAAATAAATAATATGTTATATTTCAAATAAAACATAATTTCTTTTTTTAGTTTATTGGCTTCGCTTCGTGTGACTTTTTGCTCTCAGCTCAGGCCGCCGCCGATGACGTAGCGTTATGATTTATAGCCTTAAACCATTTT